>OX463762.1:6745438-8225438 GCA_949825005.1 Gasteruption jaculator
GAAACTTCCGATTGGAATTTCGGAAAAAATTTTGAAATTACACAGTTGAAAGCTGCAATTTTGAATTTCAAAATGAGCCTCAGCAAAATTCGAGATGATTTTTGTTTCTTGAGAAAATAATTTTTAAAATCAAGTCCTACCGATAGAGAAGAAGGCTTTTTAATTTTCTTGAAGTCGTAGTTGAAGATGCTCTTATTAAAAATGTTAACATTAATATACATTTCCAGAAAAGATTCTCAAATTTTTGTGAAGACGGAAGTGAAATGAAAGAAGCATTGGCGGGCAAAAAGAATATAGGTCATAAGACAAATAAAATTCCATGCGAAGAGGAAAAAGTAAGGATTTCCCTTTTTTTTTAACGTTCTATTGGAATTCTACAGCTGATATAAAAATAACTTCCCCATGTAACATATTACGTACGTTTTCTCGCTTCATCGACATATAACTAAAGGCATATAGGCGTGGAAATGGGGGGAAGGAGGGACATGGGGCAGCTTTAAGGAAGAATTTCAGTTCCTCTTTAATTTCTCATATTTCGAAAAAAAATTCAAGGTTTTACTATTTTCATCTTATTTCTTACAAATTTTTTTCCACCTAAAAGAAAATTGTCTCCTATCTGTAACATGAGATTTGTCTCAGAAATGTGACGTTTCTTTTCGTCTTGTAAAGATACATGCTAGTAGAAAGAGTGTTTTGGAAATTTGAAATTTACGGGCTGGAAAGAAGATTTTTTGAGCTTCAGAATGAATTAAAGTGGAAATCGATAGGTTTATTTATGATTTTATTAATCAAATTCTTAAATGTAGACTTTTAATAAATATCAAAAACTGGAAATCTTCTTTTCAAATTTGTATTTTTTGAATGATTTTTTGGAAATCGAAATTTTGCAGAATAGAAGGAAGAAGTTTTGAGCTTTAAAACGAGCCGAGTAGAAATTGACAGAATTTTTTATTTACGACATAGGACTTTTTTAAATCAGATTCTGAGATATAGAGGATTCCAAGAAATAACAAAAATCGAAATTGTTTTTTTCAAAGTTGTATCTTTGAAAATGAAATCTTTGAAAAATTGAAATTTAGAGAATAGAAGGAAGAGTTTCAGAGCTTCGAAATAATTTTTAAAATCAAGTCCTACCGGTAGAGAGCTGCAGTAGAAATTATTGCGATTTTTTATTCAGGAGATACAATTTTTTTAGCCAGAATTGAAGATGCAGGGTTTTAAGAAATAACAAGAAACTCGGATTCCCCTTTCCATATTTTCAAATTTCTAACTTTTTCTACGATTTTTTTTTGGGAAATTGAAATTTGCAGAATAGAAAGAAGAGTTTTTGAGCCATAAAATAAGGTGCGGTTGAAATCGATTCGATTTTTTATCTACGGGATAAGATTTTTTATGCATTCATGCATGATGTTGGCGTTTAATGCAAAATGGAGCAGCGCAGTGTTGGAATAATCGCCGAGACATAAGAAAATATGATGTCACGTTACAAAAGCGAGACCTTAAGGCAAACAGTGGCTTTAGGAAATAATATAACATAAAAGTATTAAGCATAGTGTAGCCATCAGACACCTAAGTGGGATTTAACATCATTAAGCGATGTCTGGAAGCTTCATAACGTTCAGCATCAAATTACGCCCAGGCTGGGAAAGATATCTTCTCCCTAAACCTAAACCTGATGAGTTGAAGCTTCGTGCTTTTTATGACTTTAATAGCACTTGACTTTCTACCTCTCTCTCTTTCCCGGTTCTCTTCCTCCTCATTAAGGATTCTAATCCATCATAGATACATTCTTAACAAAAGCACAACTGTACCACTTCTTTTTTAATAACCAACAATTTTGAACTTTGAACTCTTGGTTAAATTAAAGGTATCGTAAAATAGAACATTTCTGTTCCATTTTAAAAAATTCATAGATTCTAGGAGGAATTTTTTAGGAACTAAGAATTTTTGGGAAAAAAGGAACAGATTCTTAGCTTCAAAATTGGATAAATTGGAGATTGATTGGATTTTTGAAATCGGAAATACGATTTTTTGAAGTTCAACTTTTGATATACCGAGAGTGAAAAAGCTATTTTTTGTTCGATTTTCAAAAATGAAATTTACCAAAAAAAGTTTTTTGGAAATTTGAAATTTACGGGATAGAAAGAAGGGTTTTTGAGCTTTAACGTGAGCTATGATGGAGCTTGCTATGATTTTTTATTTACGGGATACAATTTTTTTAGTCAAATTTTAAGATGCAGGTATGCAAGTAAGGGAAGTAAATGTTCTTTCCATATTTTCAAATTTGTATCTTTCAGAATGATTTTTTTTTATAAAATTGAATTTTACAGGATAGAAAGAAGAGTTTTTGAGCTTCAAAATGAGCTACAGTAGAAATCAGTGCGATTTTTTTATCTAGGAGATATCATTTTTTTAATCAGATTTTGAGATGCAAGGTTTTAATAAATAAGAGACTCTGGAAATCGTTTTTCCCTATTTTGAAATTTGAAACCTATCGAATGATTTTTTTATTTTGGAGAATTAAAATTCACAACGAATGATGAGAAAATCTAAAGTAGCCTTAAAGTAAGCTGCAGCAAGCCAAAACGGTATTCGCACTACCACTATCGCTATAGTTACTGCAACCTGAAACTGCAGTACTCTACTATAAAAAATCGAAATGCACCAGTTCTTTTTTTATGCATTTCTACAAATCTTCTTGTAGCATCAAATAAATAACTAAACAAAAAAACCCTATCACTGTCACTACAGCCCATTGATGCAACCTATAATTTCTGCATTCTACTATACACAACGCAAATGCACCCATTACTCTTTAACGCATTTCTATTAATCTTCATCCTACTGATGCACCTCACACCTGCTGTATTTTACTTTTGAAAAAATGTACTAATTACTCATTTATGCAATTTTATAAATCTTCTTCCAATAACAAATAAATTATTACAAACAAGAGGAGAATCACAAATCCCAACATTGCTACTGCAACAACCTACCGTTGCAACCTGCAACTTGCTGCACGTTACAATTAGTATTATTATTATTATCATTATTATTATTATTATTATTATTATTATTATTACTATTACTACTACTGACAAGGCTGCAAAGTGGATAACAGAACTAAGGAGACTTATGGCGAACGTTAATGGCCTGAAAGCCAGCAAGCGTTGTTTATTAATGAATTCGGTCATGTCGGTTCTATTATACGGAGCAGAAGTAGGGGCGGATGCTCTATATAAAGAAAAATACAGAAAGCGGCCAGTTCAGGTGCAGAGAAGCGCTGCACTACGGGTTACCTCAACGTACCGCACTGTTTCCGAACCTGCCGTACTCGTGATTTCCGGCGTTATCCCTATTGCCCTTTTGGCTAGAGAACGCAAGGCCATTTACGAGTGGAAGGCCGCAGGCGGAAAGAAAGTGGCGGCAGAGGAAGAAAGAAACAGGGTCTTCGAGACGTGGCAGTCGTCATAGGAACGAGAGACCAAAGGAAGGTGGACCGCGAGACTGATTTGTGAAGTGCGACAATGGGCAGAAAGGCCGCACGGAGAGGTTAACTATTATTTACTACCTTACTCACAATCAGTTCCTCAGCCGGCACGGCTACTATCGAGCCTATCTACATAAGATGGGGAAGGTGGTAGCGTCCGATTGCCTCTACTGCCCAGGGGTAACAAACAACACTGAACATACATTATTGAGCTGTGACCGGTGGACGCGCCATCGTAGAGCATTAAAGGGCAAAATTGTCCGGTTACCCCGGACAACATTGTCCGAGAAATTACTCTAAGCGAGGACACCTGGAACACAGCGGCGCAGTAGGTAGAGGAGATTCTCCGTGCTAAAAAGGGCGATCTAGGTCGCGGCAGGATCTAAGGTGTCAAAATATCAATAACAGGGAGTTAGCTCGGGAAGCGATAAAAGAATAGGCCCAATCCGAAGTAATGTGTTAAAGGGTTTCGGTCTGGTGTCCTAGAAGACGAAGGGGTCTTTAGCCGGTAGTCTTTAACGGAGTCTGGCACTCCGTGCGTAAATGCATTTCACCTCCTCAGCCCAAAAACAAAAAAAAATTACTGCTGCTATTGAAAGCCACCCCTTGATGCCTAGGCCTAGGTCCATTAGAGATTATTGTTAAGCCTCACACCGCGAAGGTGCTTAGCTGTGCGACCTCACCTCTCATAGGTATACGCATTCGAACAACAATAACCCACGTTATGCGTTCAAAAGATTCAAACCCGGCTCCACTTCCAGGTTAACCCGGCTTTCGCTATGAAAGACCAAGTTTCAAAACGTAGCTGCCCCCTCGAGTCCATCCCATTGCTGGGCGTCGCTTTCCCCGGAAGAGTGGTGTCGTGCTCTCATTGCTGCCGCAGAGGAGCTAGGATTTCTCTTATACTTGGGGCCAACGTATTGCTTTTTAGGGCGCAGTCGTATCCCCTCAACCTCATCGAGTTAGGTCCATTAGAGACTCCAATCACCAGGGAGTAATGTTCTGTTATTTATTTAAAAAAAAAAGAAACCCCCCAAATAAAAAAACCCCGGTTGCATACCCCCGCTCCTGTACTCACCAAACAAAGCTGGCGGCTCAACATCCCTGACGGAAAGACTGGACGAAGCTTGCGAGGTGCTGGACTCCACGCTCTGCGTGCACCTCAGCCTCCTCCTCAGCTTTGGCATATCGAATGGAAGATCTCTCAGGTCAACGCTGGTCGCGCTACCGGAAGTCGTAGGATCCTGCTGCATCAGCAACCGCCTCCTGCGCAGTTTGGGCATGTCGAAGGGCAAATCCGACAACTCCGTGTCATTGTTATCGATATTCACGATATTGTTGATATTATCCAGGTGCGGCTTCAACAGATGGAACCCGAAGGGCTTGCACTTGATGCCAGCTCGGGACTCGATGGAGATCCCGCTGTCCGACCCCTGAATCTCAGCGTCGCCCGACGACGACGACTGCAGCGCCAGATTGATCAGGTTCTTGTTCTGCGCCTGGCGGATCCGCTTCTTGTTGAAGCTGGTGGAGTCCATCGGCGAGACCACCACCACCTGGTTGCCACTGGGAGCCGTGGGCGCGCTCTCGGTGACCGTTGTAAGCTCTTCGGGGGACGCCTTCTGGGAGTTGTTGTTCCGGTTGTTGTCCGACGTCTCGGACGCGGGCTCCTGCGAAGACTTGTCCGAGATGGGCGAAAGGATGTGCAGCTTGTTGCTGTGGTGGGTCAAAAACCCCGACAAGCTGCCCCCCGATTGCTGGTGGTGGTGATGGTGATGGTGCGAGTAGCAGTTGCCGCTGTCCGAGCTGTGGGAGCTCAAGCTAGTGCTGTGTCTGCTCTCGGAGCTGCTGGTGGAGCGGTTGCCCTCGCTGGTGCTGCTCCTGAGGGACTCCATGCTGCCCCCGCTGGAGCTGGTGGCCATGCTCTCGGTGCTGGAGTAGCCCATTTTTCTGCGATTCGAGGAGGTCCTCAACTTCAACTCCAGCAGCCCCAGATCTCGCCTCGGCTTGCCCCCAATGATCTCGTCGTCGATCTCCGCCGAGTTGGGCCTGCCCTTGAACTCGATGATCGACCGGCTATCCTCCCGGATCAGGCTCCTGGGTCGCTCCTTCTTCCTGTCATTAGGCCTGCCCTTGAACTCCAGGATGAAGTCCTTGCGGGTGTTGAGGTTGTCTTTGGGTCGACCCTTGATCTCCAGGATGCTGTTGTCGCTCGTCTGGGGCGACAGTTCCTTGGGTTTCGACTTCAAGGACGATTTGATGGGCAACCGGATGTCCTTGAGCCTCGCGTGCTGGTGGTTCTCCTGCTGCTGCTGCGACGGCAGATTGGGGGCACTGCGGATGTTCAGCAAAAGGCTGTCGCGACTGCTCCTGGAGTTGTTGCCGTGGAATTTGGCGGGTAAGGGTGCAGTCGACGGGGGTGAGGGGGTGTAACAGCGGGTCTGTAGCCTCGGGGAAGACCCTGCAGTCTTTTCGTCGCTGGAATTCACCTGGAGGGATTCTAGTTCCTGGGACAGATTGGAAATATTGTCAGGTTGGATCTGCGGTTGTTGCAGTTGTTGTTGCGAATGCGATGATTCTTGATGCTGTTGCTGCTGCTGTTGCTGCTGCTGTTGCTGCAGCAACTCATGGGGCTGGAGTCGGCTCGGAATAGCTTTTGGGCGGAGAAGTACAACTTTGCGACGATCCTTCGGGATCACGGACGAGTACTGGACGTGTTGCCTGGAAGTGCTATCGGTCAAGGAACTCGCTCGCGTCAGGAGCTGGGCCGAGCTGCCGCTTCTCACCTGAAAAATGATTTTTTTTCTCTTATTTATAAAAAATGTTCAACTAAATGAATCAATTGAAAAAAATTACTGTCTTGGAAGTTAAGAGAAGAAACCAGTAGCTATTAGGGGCTGAAATATTAACCGTTTCCACTCCGAAGGAATTGTTCTTTACGTGTAAAACGTGGACTTAGAGGCGACATTGGAGTGCTAAGGGTTAAATAACCTGTGTTGTACAAATTTCTAAGATTTCACCCTATTTCTGGTACCAAAAGTCTGCCAAAAAATAGAATAGCCCGATAAGGGGTGGTAAGTTCTAAAAGACTCGAAATTAGGCAGCAAGTAGGGGTTGAAATATTATATAACGGTTCTTAACACATTTGCGACCGCTGACGTGGTTACGTAATTGTGAATTTACGTCAGCGGTCGTGAATGTGTTAATATCCCTGTGTTGTAGAAATTCTTAAGATTCCACCAAATTTCTGGTACCAAAAGCCCAAAAAAATTAAATGATCCAGGGGGGGTTGTAAATTCCAAGGAGTGGAAATACAGTAACAATGAGGGATTGAAATATTATATGTTCTTCTTTTTTTCGGAAAAAAAATTGTTTAGCAAAATAAATTAATTAAAAAAATCACCCCCTCCCCCAAGTACCTGCGAATGCAACACAGGATGATTGGTGACTCGGTCCAGATCGTCCAGATCGTCGTCGGATCGACTGACTTTGCAATCAAAGGCAGTCTCGTACAAGTGCCTTTGCCGGGCCATTTCTTCGTCCTCTTCGTCCTCCTCTTCTTCCTCTTCTTCCTCTTCCTCTTCGTCCTCACCTTCGACGTCGTCCTCGTTCTCGATGAGAATAGGATCGAGCTTCGATCTCGGTTTCCTTTCTTTGCGCAATTGATGCTGCTGATGCGGATGCTGATGCTGATGCTGGTGGTGATAGTGATAACGATGCTGCTGATGCTGCTGCTGCCGCTTGAACTGCGGCAATTGCTGAAACTCTAACTCATCTTCATCCTCCTGGGACCCGTTGACGCAGGTGCAAACCGCAGAGGGGATGTCATGGCTCAGCAGACGATGGGGAGGCATCAGAGTGTGGTCCCACTCCGTGATGATACAGGACGAGAGGATCTCGTCCTGGCAATTGATCCTCGCGATCCCATGCTCGTTGCTGGAAGTGGGACTGGTCAGGGGTTCGGGGTTGGGGTATCGAGCGGGCAGATTTTCCGTCAGCGAGTTGCGCTTCAGGCAGCCCAAGGCCGGGGTCCGGGACCTCTCGCTCGGGACGTCTAAGCTGATGCTCTTGCGGTACTTGGAAGGGTTCTGAAGCAATTTGGGAGACTGTTGTTGCGGTGGTTGATGATGATGCTGTTGCTGTTGCTGTTGCTGTTGCTGTTGTTGTTGTTGTTGCTGCTGATCATTGTTCTTCAGCAAATCGCTGTAGTAGTAAGGAGACGGGTGACGTATGGGCTGATTGATCTCCGTGGGCGACTGATCCGTCGAATGCACCAACGCCACGCAGTCGATCGTCGAGTTGTCGTTCCTGAGGGATTCCTTTCCACTGTTCGCTCGCGTGTAGGAGTTGGTTCGTCTTTTCCTGCAGTTGGACTGACGACTTTGCTGATGCTGGACCGCGAAGAGCTCGACCTCGTCCTCGCAGGACGACCCGGAAGCCGAAGGATCTGGAAGAAAAAGAGAAGGGATTTTATTTGAAGTATTTTGTTTTTCCAACACAACAAAGTTTTAATAAATATTAAAAATATACTAGAAAATCAATTTTAATAGTTCCGGTTTATTTGGAATCCCTCAGTTTCCGAAAATTCTGAATTCCAATATTTTTCCCCCTTTTATCGAAAAAAAAGAAGAAATATAATTTTAGTAACTAATAAAATTATATTTGGGAATCAATTTTAATAGTTTCTGTTTATTAGAAATGTCCCCATTTTCGGGAAATTCTGAATTCCAAATATTTCTCTCCTTTTCCTCCAAAAAAAAAAAAGAAAAACGATTTTGCTGAAATCTTGAAGTAAAGCTGGGGTTTCTATTTATATTTTGATTACATATTACGCGAAAATAACACAATCGAGGGGGATGAAAACTACAGGGGATGCAAAAAAAGGAAAAGAAACTTATTCTTTTTCTTTCCAAAAAGTAAAAAAAGGGAGATAGAGAAAATTTACGGAATTGCCGGCTTTTGCTTTCCTTCATCAAATCTCTCTTTAGCTTGACACCTTGCACCCCCCCTTTCATCCCCTGTATGATCCAAAAACGAGCAATTCCTCTGATTGGACTCGACTATTCTTTCCTCTGCTTTCCATTTCTTCTGCAAACTACCCCACTGTCCCATTTTCTTAGCACTGTTATTGCGAAACGTATGATCGTCGTATAAAGCCAAAGATTCCAAGGGATGGTTTTGGCCACAACCCTCGCGGGTTATCTAATAATATCTGATATATATATATATATGTATCCTCGACTGATGATTTTATTCCCTTTCATTAAACTCATCCGTCTGATCCTGCGAATTAGTAGTTTGATCAAAAGCAGTTTGAAGAAAAAAAATAGGAGTGGGGGTGGGGGTGGCAATGAAAAAAAAGGCTAACTTTCTTCCCTTTGAAGTTCTACCTCGAGTGGCAATCTTATTCTCATATTGCAAATTATTCGGGAGATAAGTATAACTTCCCCCTTTTTTTATATTTTTACATTTAATACAAAGACGCTTGATTTTTCCTTGAAGAAGTAAAATTAGGGGATGGAAAATCATATAACGGCATCTAACATCCCTGGGTGTTACAAATTCCTAAGATTCCACCCCATTTCCGGTACCTAGAGTCCCCAAGAAATAGAATTGCCCAAAAAAGGGTGGTAAGTTCGAACAGGGTGAAAAATAACCAACAATTAGGGGTGGAAATATTATATAACAGCACTCACAATCGTTGTTGTGGTACAAGTTTCTAAGATTACACCCCTCTTTTTGGTCCTCAGAGTCTCCAAAAAAATAAAATAGCCCAAAAAAGGGTTGCAATTTCCAGAGGAATAAAAATTGACTTGCAATTAGGGGTTGAACCATTATGTAACAGCCCTTAACATCCCTATGTGGTATAAATTCTTAAGATTCCACCCCATTTCCGGTACCAGGAACACCAAAAAAAATAGAATAGCCCAAAAGGGGATGGTGAATTCCAAGATGGTGCGAAAACAGTAGCGAAAACACCCCTGTACCAGAAGTTGGGTCCATATGCACCCCTGGTTGACCACCGAGCCATCAGAAATTCGGCAGAGGGGTGTTTTGTTTTATTTTCCATCCCGTTTGACAGCCAGCAGGCTGCTGGTGTTATCGGAACCCAATGATTAGGGAACTATGCTATCGAGGGATGATGTCACTCGCATCAGGGTTGTAACGTATACGTATACGTATATATATAGTTAATATAGTGTGTGTACACACAAAGATAGTGGCAGCAACGCCGGTAATAGCAATAGCGGGCATCGCTAATAGATTCATTAGGGTATGTTTCCTCCCTCTTCAAGTCTATCGTGATCGCAAACCCTCCCGAGCATGTGGGAGAGATTGTGTGTGCGTATGGGCAAAAGTTGTGTGTACATACGTGAGACTCGACTTCAATCTCCATATCACTCATAGAGAATGTTACGAAGGGAAATGGTAGCCAAATATTCGTATAAATATATTTTTTGTGTAATTTTGGGAATTTCGGAAAATGCAAAATTGGGATTATTGGGTAAAATTTGAGACCCTCATTTTTCTCTTTCTCAATCATTTTATATACAGCTTAGAAAACATTCCCAATGATCCTAAAGATCCTCACAAGTTGAAGCTTGGGAATGTGTAATATTTTTTTAGGTGCTATTTGAAAAATTTCCAAAAACCAAAAAACCGAGAATTTTCGAGAATACAAAACCAAATAACTCGTATTTTGTCCGAAAGAAAAATTCAAAAACTTGAAGAACAGTGTTTTTCGAAATATTCCCCAAAAACACCCTCAATCTTAAAAGTATGGGAATCTTAAAGATTTTTCGACATTTTTTAAAAAATCTATCATATTACTGAGAAAAAGAATAATAAGAGGTTACATGGTTTGAAATTCTCGTAAATAACCCCATTTTTTAAATTCCCTAAAATTCTCAAAAATGTTCCCAAAAAATATTCAAACCATTCGTGACCTTGAAAATACCTGCATCTTCGACAAATTTTCTTTATAAATATTAAATTACAATTATTAAATAGTAACTTTATAATCATTAACAAATAATAATTTTTTTATAAATTTTAAAATTATTTCCGAGATTTAAAAATAAACTTTTACCAAACATCAAGTCATAGAAATCACCCTCTATTATTAGATGTATTTGAAAATCTTCCAAATGTTCCTAAAAAATTCGAGAAAATAATTAGTTTTCTGAAATAGTAAAAATTTACTTTGCAGAGAGATTTAATAATTACCACCCGGTATGAGATAATTTTTCAAATAGGTTTATGGCAACAAAAACTGAGTTCTGAACTCCCCTTTCTCGGTCTGTAAAAAAATACGTGATATAAAAGAAAACGGTTTTCGATTTTCCTTTCAGTCCTTTCTTGAAAGTTTTCAAGACTCGGATTCAAACAAAGGGACAAGAGCAGAATATAATAATGGGATTATTATGCTTTGTCAAGAGAATAAGAACTCTGCTCTACAAAGGCGTGTTCCTAAAGGTTCCTATAAATTAAAATCCGTGGCTGCTTTTGTCAGATGGCAAATTTCCAGCCGTGGAGACTTAATTCGAAAATAATTTAATGCCCTCGTAACTTTTCAACATATTTCTTTTTTTTTGGACCACTCGAGTACAATATTTTCGGATTTTTTTACCGGCAATAAAATGAAATTTTACTTTTCTTCTGCATAAATAAATTCCACGTTTTTGAAAATTTCAAAAGTCACTTGTAAAATATTTTATGAATATTTTTAAGGAATTCACAAATATGGGTATTAAGCAAAAATTTTCCAAAGACGTTTCTCAAATTTTTGAAGATTCCGATATTTTCAAATTTGTAGATTTTTTTTAAAAATATTTTTATAAATTGTTTAGAAAATTTTGGAGTGTTTTCAGCATTTGGTACAATTTTAAGCTTAGCAAACCTCAGTTTTTCTTCCCTTAATAATTTTCAGTATTTTTTACAACAAAAATTTCCAAAATTTCGCAAGATTCTGGATTCCTTCGAGATCCTGAATGTTTTAAAAATAGTTTTTACGATCAATTAGAACATTTTCAGGATCTTTAAAAATCGGAACCGGGAATTCAACTTCATGCTTAATCATTTATATTTTTATCTTCATCATAAATGTTTAAAAACGTCTCGAAGAAAAATCACAAACTATTCAAAAATAGTGATACTTTTAGAATCCTCAATCTGTTTGAATTTTCCAAGGACCATTTCAAGTGTTTTCCGGATTCTGCACTTTCCTGATAATTTCAAAAATTTTTTCAAACCCTAAAGTACCTCAACATTACAAAATATACGATTTTTTTTTCTCTTCTTGCGACACCGAATTACTAATTTCTACCAAAAATAAACCGAAATAAAATATTACCACTTCTTGAAAAAACCAATTACTAATTATCTGCTACAAAAAAACATACAAGAAACAGGAGAAAAATATTTTCATATCGGTACTATTAATTTCCACATTTCTTACATCCTCTCGTTTGAGAAAAAAAAAAGAAGAAGATGAAAATCCACCCTCTATTGGAATATAAATTTCTCTTCATTAAAGCGTATTTAAGGTGAGGGGTGTATACGTGTATGGGTACATTCATGCGAACCCTCTTTAAGATGAGATTCAAACATTGATTTTATTGCCATACTAAAATCAATTGTACCTAACAATGCAAAAGGGAATGATAACGATCGTGGGTGGGAAGGAAGGTACTGTTACGTATACATGAACGATATCGCAGTCACATAACTGCTGTTTAACGAGAAATACGGGAAACGTAATCTATCCGACCGAAAATTGCTCTGTCTCTGTTCGGTACACATTCGGGCCTCCCATTTGAAGAACGTGATAACCGCAAAGAGAGAAGAAAATAAAGAAAGGAGAAGCGAGGGAAGATAAATGTCGATTACATTCCGAAACGTATATATATATATAGATACATACGTAGTACATATATATATAATGGAATTGGGGGTAGTAAAAAAAATGAAAGAGGAAAAATCTATCCACGTGCCAATTTACGTGTCCAATTTTAATTGTTTGTCATGTTTCCAATTTTACTTGTTATCTCCCCAAATTACATTTCCTCCCGATCGGCGGTTTACCGATAACCATCGGTGCAGTCGAGCAAAACGGTTCCAGTTTCACTGGAATATTAAAAAGAACGATTTTAAATAATTTTTTTGTTTTAATTGATTCTCGTTATTTTGCATTTGTCGATAAATTTTGGAACGTACATTCCCCTACCCTTTTTTTTAGCGGAAAACAGGAATATTTGAAAAATTCTGGACAGTTTAAATGAAACAAATGAATAAATATTGAATAAAAGATTTGTTTCGAATTTTTGATACCGAGGATTCTTCGCAAATTGGAATATTTGCGGAATGATGGAAACTTTGCAAAAAGGATTTTGGAACGTACATTTTCCTACTCCTTTTTTTTTAGCGGAAAACAGGAATATTTGGAAAATTTTGGACAGTTTAAATAAAACAAATGAATAAATATTGAATAAAAGATTTGTTTCGAATTTTTTATACCGAGGATTTTGCAGAAATTTTGCAAAAAGGAAATTTTTTGTTAAAGTGGAAAAAAATTCTTGGTTCTCAAGAAAGGGTTGGAAAATTTTCCAAGTCGAGAAGAGGAGAGGGGATAATTGCTAAAAGAAAATTATTTGTTCCTGGAAACTCAGTAACGAATTGTTCTTTTATGTACTTTTCACGGTACAGGCAATTTATGTGTATTTGTGTGTATATATGTATGTACATGTATGGATCTATATACATTTTTATACACAGACACACACCCGCACTCTTGAAGGATTTCAATGAAAAGGAAACAATTCGCTCACCAGGAATGAGAGAAAATAAAAGTAAAGGGATGGAAGAAATTGGGAAAAGTTTAATTAAATATCCGAGTATCACACGGTTGAAGAATTACCATGCAATGCTTCGGTAAATACGTATATATATTATATAATAAAAATTGCCAATGTATATTTAAGTCGATATATAAAATTCCGAGAGAAAAATTCAGGATCTTCAAAATATATGTATGTGGTTTTCACAAATAAATTTTATTTCGACGCATTTGAAAATATTTTTGAGAAAAATAATAAAGAATTTTTAGTCCCAATTTGTATTAATTTCGCACAATAATTATTGAGTCGAAGGAAATGTAAATGTTCCATTATAATAATAATTATTATTATTTCTCAAAATTACTCTTGAAAAAATTTTTTACAAATCACCGTCTTGAAAATATTTGCATATTTGGACAACTTTGCTATTTTTTCCATAGAAATTTTGGACACATTTCGAAAATTTAAAAATAGTTGTCACTCATTCCCAGCTTCTGCTAAATTTTCCAACTTTGGGAATGTGCAAAAATTGCCAAATTCATCACGAAAAAAAAAATACACACAATTTTTCCATGAATTTTGCAAAATATTTCCAGAAACGTAAAATAAAAGTTACTCCATTTCGAGCTAAATTAAACGCAAATATTTTTAGGATTTCCAAAAATCGCCAAAACCATACCGTAAAAAAATTCCGAATGGCTCCATTCGCATTCGAATTGGCCTGCAGCGAAATCGACTATGAATTAAAATTGGGCCAAGACAAACACGGAAACGTCATAAATATGGAAATCGAGGGACATGATGTGTTTACTTGGGACTGGTGGACTTAGACGAGCTATTATTTTGCTATTATTTGCATTTCGCGTTACACGGAAGGATCAGGAATCTCAGGTCGGTTGTAGATACGCCTTTATAACATTTCATAAAAGTCTAATACAAAAACAATTTTTTTTTGGCAAAAATTTCGGACATTTTGTGGCTCTAAAATGATTTTTAATAATAAAATATTTAATAATCAATTTCCATAATTATAAAACAATTATTACTAAATTTAATAAAGATTTAATAATAAGACAAAATGGAATATAGAAATTAATTAGGAAATCTATTTAATTAAATGGACAATTCGAAAAAAAAATTATTTATTCAAAAAATCTGCGGAGAGAAAATTTTTCTTATCCATGGAATCAGACGAGTGCGAAATTTTGGATTTGCAAAATCAAAAATTGGCCCCGACTACACATTTAATTTATTTAAATAATTCATTAGTATCTATTCAAAAGAATATTAATTATTAATAATTATTGAGTTTAAGTTAAACAAATCATAAACTGTCACCCAAAAAATATTTTCCAATTCTCTCGAATTTTTCGAAAATTTTCCACAGATTTTCGGGAACCTGAGAATCATCTCGTACGCGTCTGGCTTGTATTTTAATTAACCACTTACCCGTATAAGGGCGACAGTAATCGCGATTAATCTTATTAAACGTCGTTGAAGATGGTAACGAAGTTTCTGCTTCGGGTTCGACGTAAGCTTTGCTCTTGCTGTCTCTGGGGTCGCTGTATTGTTCCACGACTTCCACTCGTTCCGCCTGGAACCGATAATGAGAAAAATTGCAACCCGACAATCCAATATGGGGGCTGTAACATGGTAGAGCGCGCCAATAGATGAACGGCACTATTAATTGAAAAGGGGAAAAGAAAAAAGACGTATCCGAGTTATTTTAACTACTACTGGTATAAATTGGCACCCGGGTCAAAAATAGGGGCAGCTGATTTTTTAAAAGGGCTTTTTTTGGACCAACGTGTAAATTTTGATGCAATTGTTTCATCCCTTTTCTTTTTTTTGCAGTCGTTAATATATTAACACTGCCACCCGCGCGTCTGATCGAGATTCTTTCGTTTGGCGCCGGTAAAAATCTTCATGTACGACACCAACGTGGTGCCACCGGCGCTTGGCCTATAGTTTTTGCATGGCACCAACGTGGTGCCACCGGCGCTTGCCCGATAGTTTTCGCATGGCACCAACGTCGTGCCACCGGACGGCATAGTGTTAATATATTAATGTATTAATATATCGTTAATATTTGTGAGTAATTAGGGTCGAAACTAAAAAAATTTTATTATTCAGGGTTATTAAAATAATCATTTCAATATTGTAAGTTTAATAATAATAATAATAATCCTAATATTAAATTATAATTAACTAGGATTTGGGTAAAATATGAATGAGACAATTTTTGGACTAGAACGAAACAGGAAAATTTGTTATTCTCTGCCTCTTGATTGCCTATGAAAAAGAATACATATTTCTATGGGGGTGAAATCCACCCCCTGAAAAAAAAAATTAGGGGAAATATATGTTCATAAGTTGGACGTAAGCCAGAACTGAACGACTATCAATAAGTAACATTCCCTTATCGGGAGGAAAAATAACACACGATAGCCACAAAACGTTGGACTCAAGTTGAGGAAAATAAAAGAAAAAAGGAAATTTTGTATTAATTATAATAAACATTGGTAATTCTAAGTTCGAGAATTTTCGTACCTAGTGGATTTTTCAATTTTCTACAGATTTTTTAAAAATAAAATTTATTATTTTTTTAAATTCTTGTATTTGGCGTTTCGGTCTGACTATTGATGTCCCTTTCTCCTTTTTTATTTTTAAGCAGTGTTCAATTAATATCAACCATTTTTGTTTCTCAATACATTGCAAGTTTTTATCGACAAAAAAATCAATAACCAGCAAATGCATGTTTATTGGCAAAACTTCAATCATTTTTTGGAACAATAATTGAGCCGTTTATTTTGAAAGTGGCCTAAATCCATTTTTCAGAAAAAATGAAAAACTCGAAAATTTATAATTAAATTGCTGAAAACTAATTATTTATGCCGATATATAATGTCTCTTTAAAAATGGACTTAGGCCACTTTCAAAATAAACGGCACAATTGTTTTTCACAATAAATCGGCTTTTTAAGAAAGAAAACGTTGAAATTAAAAATTAAATAGAAAATTCAGAGAATAAGAAAGATCTATCAATAAAATCTACAAAAAGGGAACATTTACAATATTTAATATTAAAATGGTTATAATATTAATCTGTATATGTGTATGTAAAATGTAAGTAAATAAAATGAGGGAAATTCGAAATTTTGGAAATAAAATGGTAAAAGGGAGGGATTATAAAGTAAAAGAAACAAAAAGAAGTTTGCAGCTACTTGTAGGCTTAAATTGAAAGTGGATGAAATTGGAATTCTCCTGACAAACTTCTTCCACGTATATAAGTATAGCCATGTAACACAAAGCCAATGTTTTATATATATGTATATATATTTTATAGTATATCTATATAGAAACGAGGGGTTGTTACAAGATTGTAGGTTTCGCTGCTTCTTGTTAGTCTTACATCGATTCTTATTAGTGTCTATAGCTTCATTCGTAATCTTCGTCACCTTGCTTCGGATCTACCTTCACATAGATACACAGATACGTATGTATTTCAAGAACTTGCATGTGATAGAAGTGAATAAAACTACGCGAACTGTGAAATCGCACCGATTTATTGGAAAGTTCTTGTACAAAAATCAAAATTTCTATCGGATAAAATTTTTCTGGATAAAAATTTTGACCTGGAATTTTGAGCCGCGAATGTGCTAATTTCACGGAGTTTTCGTAATAAATTTTTCTTTTTGGAAATCCTCAGAAGAAAGTATTCAACATAGAAAAAGGAAGAAATTATAAGAAACTAGAAAAAAAAAAGTTTTTTATTGCGAAAATGATAATTTATAAAATAAGTTTTTCAAAATCTTGAAATTTTGGGAATAAAAAGTCTTGAGGTTCGAAAGCTTTAACGATTTTTTGCACCGATTTTCAAATGCGAAATGAAAATTTATGGATCTGATTGAGAAATTTAATGAAAAATGGCTTTTCTCGATTTAGGAGGTAAACATTTCGGGAAAGATTTTTTGGGGAACTTGAAATTTAGAGGATAAAAAATTAGAGGCTCTAAGCTTCCAAATAAGCTATAATGGAAATTTGTAACATTTTTATCTTCCAAGCTAGGATTTTTTGAAATTTAATTGGAAATTCGTGAATCTAGGAACATTCGACAAAAAAAATTATCCTGCTTTGGAAAATTGTAAAATTTTAAATAAATATTTTGGAAAGTTATTATTTCTAAGAAAAAAAAGTGGAACTTCCAATTTTTAAAATGAGTTTTTTTACTTCCAAAGTTATGATCTTTCAAACTTTCTTTGAAAATTCCTAAATGTAAGGAAATTCATAGCAGAAATTTATTTTTCTTTTTTTTCTTAATTACCATAATTACGGGAACTTATAATTTACAGAATAAAAAGTGAATCCTGAAAACTTTGAAATGAGCTAACAATGAGCCAGAAGACTGCGATTTTTTTTCATACGGCTTTTGAAGTTCCAATCTGAAAAAGTCGAACAGAGATAAAACTAAGAAATGCTTAATGCCGTTTTTAATTGCAAAATGAGGAAATCAAATGCTTAAGCCATTGGAAGGGACAAACAAAAAGCCAGATTTTCAGTCGGTAGTTGCATTAAAAGCTTATCGATTTTCAATAAAAAGAAAACTACATGAAGAGCCGTGGTATCCTTTGACTCTTTGCGAAGCTCTTATGAAATAAAGCCAAGTGCAAAGTTTGACTGACTAAAACGAGTATTTGGCAATCGATAAACTTTATCGTACTTACAAACCCACTTGAAGACGCGAAAGGAATATTGATGATGTTTTTGTTTCAAAAACAAAAACTTCCGCGTCATCGGTTACTTTTTCACTGGGAAATCATCGATCTTTTGAATTATTTATTTTCCAAATAACGGAAGTTTTCCATTTTTTCTTTATGATAAAATTCTCAAATTTTGGATTGGAATTTTTTCAATATATATTTTACAATATTAGTAATAATAATGATAATAAAAACTCGTAAATCGGATTATGAGAAGATTCGAAAAAGAACTTTTTGATTTTGAAAAATTATAACTTTTAAATTAAATACTGTTGAAAGTTGCATTTTAAAGGTTTCAAACTTTGAAACGACTTAAAGTAGAAACTTGCATTTCTTCTTTTTCCAAAGTTATAATTTTTCAAAATTGAAGTTGAAATTGGTGAATATAATTCTTTTTAATAATAATAATAATAATAATCATAATCATAATCATAATCATAATAATAATCATAATAATAAATAACGAATTTTGAAGAATCTCTGTAATTTCGAAATGGTTGCTATTTTCTTAAATGTTTTAAAAGTGGCAGTAAAAAGATTATGAATTCTTTGAAGTAATTATTATCTTTATGAAATTGCTAATATTGTTAATAATAATAGTAATAATTATAGTAATAATGATAATGATAATAATAATAATAATAATAATAACAATAATAATAATAATAATAAATTAGAGATTCTGAGCCACTCGAAGAAATAATAGAGGTGCTTTTGATTTCTTCCCAAATTTCATACAATATTTCTATAGAAGATAACTGTCCTGTCCCTCCTTTGTCCAAAAAAAGAATAATCAAAAAAGAATGAAAAGAGAGGGAGAAAGAAAAGGATTTTGATATAAAAGCAAACTTTCCATACATTAAGTAATACCCTTTGTTAAAAGTGATAAATGGTACCGACGCAGCTCTTCGCCCTTAGCGAAGCTACTAAAGCTACTAAAGTATTAAGCAGGACTTACAAGACGAAAGAAGGATAGGGCGAAAGACCGAGAGAGAGAGAGAGAAAGTACATCCCAAGAAAGGGATGATAACAAGAAATAAGAGAAAGACAAGAGCAGTCATAGATTCACCCTTCTTGACTGACTCAAGTGTACCGGCAAGACTTTCGTATAAAGAACGTTTACACACACACGTACCGAAATGTTATTTATATGCGTATAAAATTTTTATACATATGGATATATGTATGCATGAAGTTATACTGTATGTACGTATGTATGCAATTACATATGTATTTGCCGCAGTAAAAGTATGGTAAAAGTTGCAGAAGAGAAAGGAAACTTTTGCATGACATCTATTTGCGCGTGTGTGTGTGTATTTGTATCTGGAAAAATAGTTTTTGTTCCCAGGTGCCTTCCTTCCTTTTCATATGATTGCCGGTTGTTTTCTTTATTCCTCTCCAGCGATACATGAATTTTACAAGCAACATGCCAAGTTTTCTCCCTCCCCCCATGTCCTGTTCTTTTGAAAACAAAGAAAAATTAACAATGCAATACGTATGGACAATATTTTTTGCAGCCATTGAATGTCCAAAATTACCCTGGACGAGAGGAACCACGAAAACCCCGGAGAGTGTTTTGAAAATTTGACTATTTAAAAAATTTTTAATAATAATAATAATAATAACAACAACAACAAAAATATGAATAATGGTTATAATAACAATACTGGTAACAAAAATCAAGGAGAATAATTACTCCTACGATAACAATAATAATAATAATAGTAATAATAACAATAATAATAATAATGATAATTATAATAATCTTGATATGTCAACCATTTTCAAAATATTTACCATAAAAAATTATTAATATAGTAATTATCAAAAAGAATAATTTTTCGATAATAGATAGTAATAAAAACAACAAAAATATTTATCAGAATAGTAATAAAAATAACAATAATGATAACCTGAGAATTAATAGTGAAATAAAATCCAACCCAACCTCACATAGAACACATGTTGAACATACATATATATATATTTATAAACATATGTGCGTATATATGTAAAGGAAATAGGAGGAAAGAATTTTTTCCGCTCGTTATAACAACGAAGCGCGACATTAAACACCTTCGCAATATATATATATATATATATATATATATATATATATGTGTATATAAAAAAAATCCCTAGGCACATACATACTCTAGTTCCCTAGCGAAGTATGTACCGAAGCAATTAGAAGCTTGCAGAAAAGAACGACGGAAGTCACTGGATGGTTTTCCCTAACCATCGCGTTCAAATCTCTGCTCCAACTCTAACATTTCACACTTCTCTGCTCTTCTCCTCTCTCTCTTCCTCTCTATCTCAACCCTCTCCCTCTCTCTCTTTCTCTCATTATCATTCCACCGAATTGACAAAGATCCAAAACGCACTATACCACCGCTACCATTACTACCAGCACTACCACTACTGCCTATATATAATATACTTCCATACCCTATTATGCCCGGAGGGTATTTTGTCACCCTCGTAATTATATTTCTCCCTCTTCGACTGATTCTCGCTGCCTATATATCTACTTTTACGGCAAAAATATCAATACTTTTCGTGTGACAACAAATAAAGGGGAAAGATAAATAAGCCGCCGAGATCCTGGGGTCCCAAGATCCCGGAGCTCTCGGGGAAACTCACGCTTTCAACAGTGGGACTCGGCAAAGCCCATTGGACCGTCGTGGATGTCGTCGCGACAGCCTCAGCGGCGCTCACGGGACGCCTCTTGTTCACGAAGTCCACCGGAAGGCTGTAATCGTCGCACAAGGAAACCTGGAACAAGAAGAAACCGTGATTTTCTTTCTAGCTTGACACTAAAGTCCTCCAATGGGAACGAAAAAAGCGAAATGAGAGCCACTGGTGAGGAGAAAGGGAAGCTTCCGTGACGCTGCCGCGTCACGGTTCTCATTTCGCTTTTTTCGCTCTATCTTTCTCTCTCTTTCTCTCTCTTGCCCCACCACGCGGACACTGAATCGGGAGTTGTATCGGAAATTTTAAATATGGTGTTTCCTTGCTTTTTCCAATAACAATTATCACTCGAAAGAAAATGTAGGATAAAAAAAACAACAATTCCAAATTGCAGAAAATCCCACAATTCCGAAAGTTCGACTTTTCGACTAGAAATTCGCAAACAAATTTCCGAATTTCTAAATCCTTGGATTCAAAGTTTTAGGAATTCCAAAACTTCTGATCCACGACATTGGAACCCGGAATTCTAAATCCGAAATCGAATTCCAAAATTCAAGCTCCATGTTCAATAATTCCAGAGATGCACCCTCAAACGTCCCAAATATCAAATCTGCAAAATTCAGGAATTTCAAAAATTTCCAAAAAAGAACTTCTAAATTACCAAACCTGTCACGGCACTGGAATTCGGAATTCTAAATCCAAAATTCTGCAAATTTCGGAACTAAAGCTCCACTGTTACAGTATTCCAGAGATGCAAGCTCAAATGCCCTAAGTACCAAATCCCCAAAATTCAGGAAATTCCAAAATTTCCAAATTTCCAAATTTCCAAAACATTTCTAAATAGCCAAACTTCTCACGGCACCGGAACCCGGAACTCTAAATTCATAATCCCGCGAATTTCCAAATTTGAACCCCACCGTTCCAGAATTCCAGGTATGCGCCCTCAAACGCCCTAAATATCAAATTTACGAAATTAGAATTCCAAAAATGTCCTGATTCCCAAATTTCCGAAAAACTTCTAAATTGCCAACCGTTTCACCCTCTCCTTGACCAGTACTTTCGACACAGAGGGGTTAAAAGGGTTGTAACGATAATCCGTGCCGGAAAAATACAATTGATGAAAGAAAAAAAAATGGAAAAAGGGGTGAAAGTCGATGATGAGTACCTTTTTGCCTGTGGGATAAATTCCCGATTTATTTAAATACTTGGGAGCCATAAAGGAGAATGAATGGGATTGTAGCGGTTGCAGTGATGTTCGGCAAAGAGCTGCTCCCGAATGGGGGTTGCCTCGGTTCATGAAATACGCGATTCCCGTACCCTCCGTCGGAACCTTGCGAACTTACCT
This sequence comes from Gasteruption jaculator, assembly GCA_949825005.1. Classification (NCBI taxonomy): domain Eukaryota; kingdom Metazoa; phylum Arthropoda; class Insecta; order Hymenoptera; family Gasteruptiidae; genus Gasteruption; species Gasteruption jaculator. The sequence continues at coordinate 6,767,560 of OX463762.1, forward strand.
TCATCCCTCGCTTCATCTTCACCCCTTGTCTCTCATTCACTGGATTCTAGCGATCGGGACTGTACGCCAACAACCCCCCTTCGCTACCCTTCGAGCCCTTGCCACTCGAAAGCTCCTCTCCACGGGGTGGCCAGCGGTATTACCATGAATTTACATAGTAGGCTTCTGCTTTGCTCCACCCCCGCCCCCGAAACTCAGAACATATTGCAACGCTTTGATTTATGTGAAATATTTGTGAAATACTCGCGTTTAATCTCGCCCGGATTCCACCCTCTCGGAAGACGCTGCTTCCGTCTCGAACCTTTTCCAGCTTCCGATCTCATTTCGCTGGAAGTGTATTTAAGATCGGATAGGATTTGCATTTCAGAGATGAGAGCTTCTGCGAAAATGCAGCAAAGGGTGCATAAGACATTATGATTATCATTAATATTCATTTTTTTTTCTTTTCGGTGAAAATTTTGTCCCGGAATTGTGCGATCCCGGGAATTTTGGATCCAGAGATTTTGGAAATTTGAGACTCTTCTTGGGTCAATAATTTTGAAAGTTTAAATTACAAATTTTTAAATTCTAGTTTCCTGGATCCAATAATTTGGACATTCGAGGTTACATCTTTAGAATTCTCGAACCTTTTCCAGCTTTCGATCTCATTTCACTGGAAGTGTATTTAAGATCGAATAGGATTTGCATTTCAGAGATGAGAGTTTCTGCGAAAATGCAGCAAAGAGTGCATAAGACATTATGATTATCATTAATATTCATTTTTTTTTCTTTTCGGTGAAAATTTTGTCCCGGAATTGTGCGATCCCGGGAATTTTGGATCCAGAGATTTTGGAAATTTGAGACTTTTCTTGGGTCAAAAATTTTGAAAGTTGAAATTTAAAATTTTCGAATTCTAGTTTCCTGGATCATACAATTTGGGCATTCGAGGTTACACCTTTGGAATTCCGGAACAGAGTCGCTGTATGTTTGGAATTCGTGAGACGTTGAATTTCGAATTCTGGGATTCTTTAGAAAACTTTCGAAAATTGGAACGTTTAATTTCGAAATTTTGGAATTCTAATTTTCTGGATCTGATAACTTGAGCATTTGAGGTTATATTTTTGGAATTACGGAACAGAGGTGCTGGAAATTTGGAATTCGTAGGATGTCGAATTAAACATTTTGGAATTCTAGTGTCGCGGTTCCAAAATTGCGCGATCCCGGGAACAATGGATCCAGAAGTTTGGAAATTTGAAACATGTTTGGGTCGCGACGTTTCGAAAGTTTAAATTCGAAATTTTTGAATGCTACTTTCCTGGATCCGATATTCGGGCATTTGAGGTTACATCTCTGAAATTCCGACGCTGGAAATTTGGAATTCGTGGGACGTTGAATTTTAAATTCTGAAATTCCGGTGTTGCGGATCCGTAATTTAGGAATCCCGCGAACTTTAGTACCAAAAGTATGGGAATTCCGGAGCCGATTGCAAATTTAACGAATTTTAAAGAAATTCGAGATGTCCTTTATCCTTATGAATCCCTTTCCTTTTTAAATTGCGTTTTCTTGTCCCTTCGACCACCAAGGCAACTACTCTTTTTTATCCCTGTATTCTTCCCCTCCCTCCCACTCCTTCCTCTCATCCCTCTTGCATTTCTTTTCCCATAGTCCACCAGCAGGATTCCAACTACCGGTAGGACTGACTATCGGGATCCTTTTGTGAGGTCCTGGACGGGTCGATGACGACCTTCAAAGGGAGCAACTTCTGGAAAAGAACTTCGTTTCCTCCTTCAAAGTCCCACGAACTCTGGATTCCTCTTACAGTTCCTTAGCATCCCCCTCCTTCCCTAGTTTCGATACAAGTTCGTTAATTTCTTGTCCCTTTCGCTCCTTTTTCTTTTTTTTTCTCTTGTCTTCCTAAAATGACTGGAATAAATCCTGGGATTTTGGAGTCTTGGAGTTTAGGAAAAACGGGGAAAAAGCTCCATCTGCGGGCAAGCTATTGGATTATACGTTCCATGGTTGGAATAAATTCTGGAATTTTAAATGTTTCGAAATTTAAAAAATACAATAGTTGCATGGGGGGGGGGGGGGTATTATACCTCCAATGAGTGAAATGCAAACTGAAATTTTTAAGTATCGAAATTTTGAAAAAACAACGGAAAAGAATTTCACTATTTTCCGGGGGTCGTTAATTTCTTGTCCCTTTCGCTCCTTTTTCTTTTGTTTTTCTCTTGTCTTCCTAAAATGACTGGAATAAATCCTGGGATTATGGAGTCTTGGAGTTTAGGAAAAACGGGGAAAAAGCTCCATCTGCGGGGAAGCTATTGGATTATACGTTCCATGGTTGGAATAAATTCTGGAATTTTAAATGTTTTGAAATTTAAAAAATACAATAGTTGCATGGGGGGGGGGGGGGGTATTAAATTATACCTCCAATGAGTGAAATGCAAACTGAAATTTTTAAGTTTCGAAATTTTGAAAAAACAACGGAAAAGAATTTCACTATTTTCCGGGGGTTGCATTTATGGGGGAGGTATTAAACGGCACCTCCGATGGCTGGTATAAATTCTGCAATTTTCAGGTTTTTTATTTTATTAGAAGGTATTCAATTGTGCCACCAATAGCTGGAATAAATTCCGGAATTCTCTTGGGTTTTGGAATTTTGGAAAAACAGGGTACAAAAAGCTGGATTATTTCGCGGGGGTTCTATCTATGCGGGAGGTATGAGATTATACTACCAAAAACTGGAATAAATTTTGGAATTTTAGAATTTTGAAATTTTGGGAAAACTGGGGGGATGAAAGCTCGATTATTTTCCGGGGGTCGTATTTGCGGAGGAGGTATTAGATTATACGTATTATGGGGACCCGAGGGACACTAATTGATTTGAGGAACTTAGCAACCTCGTCCGTGTCTTGTCCCCTTTCGTACAAATCGTCACGGTGCTGGAGGTACTCGCCTAAAAGCCCAACGTTGTCTTAAGGGACGTCGAAGACATTCGCAGCTACCTAGTACCTATAGGAGGTGGTGCTTTAAGTTGATGGGGAACTCCACTGTTTTCAAGCGCTCTTGTTTCTTGTTAAATGGAGCTCAACGAGAAGACTTTAGCTTCGTTGTTTGAACTTTCCTTTTTCACGATAAATTTCTCTGAGGAGTAGAAGGAACAGGGGGAGGGAAAGGTACGAGTGTATCCGCGATTGCATGAAAAATCATTCCGAGGTTCGGCAAAATTAGAATTTTGGAAACGTGAAACCTATTTAGAAATTCTAAATTTTTTTATAGGATTATATGTTTATTTGAAAATGTAGAATATTCCAAAATATGTATGAATTTGAAGATCTAAAAGTTTTGGAATTTTTAGATTTGGTTATTTTAATTTGATGTAAATTGCAAATTTTGAAATTAATCGACTCTCAAATATTTGTGGTTCAAAACTCATTGTTTTTTATTCGAAAGTTCGAAATTCCAAAGTTTTTCTATCCAATTTTTTCGAGTCAAAAGATCTGAAATTCCGAATTTTAAAAGTTTTATTTTCAAAGGTAAACAATTTCTCAATTCTCCCAAAAATTGTCAAACCTCAGGGCTCTAAAATTCAAAAGGTTTGGATTTAAAAATTGAAAAAAAAATTCAACTTCCCAAATTACTCCCAAATTTTTCGTACAAAAAAATGTACAATTATTATAACAGACTTATATGTGTATATATATATATATATATATATATATATATATATATATACAGGACAAATATCGAAATCAAATATTTACAGAAAAATTGTAAAATTTTAATAGAAATTTATTTTTTATAGAAATTAATTATACTTTCTAATTTGGATTCTATATTTCCATTTGTATATTATATATAAATTAATTTTATTGCCCCGTGGAGTTCGGGACAAAAGTTTTGAATCACGAACCTCAAAAAAATGTTAAATTATAAATCAGAAGGCCCGGAAAATCAATTTTGAAAATTCTCATCTTTGCGAAACTGCGAAAATTTTGGAACTCCTAATTTTTAAAATTCGAAGTGCAATAATTTACGGAGGCAATAATCGGAATCTTGCAATTTGGGGGTAAAATATTAAAAATTAAAAATTTCTGGATTTAAAAGGTCCGAAGCCGAAACTTTTGAATTTCCAATAAAGTAAATTAAAACGCAAGGAATTAAGCTGTTGGGATTATAAATATGAATATCCTTTGTTTCGAACCAACCAACTGCTTTCGGCCTGCTGATAAGAGACTTATTTCACACTCAGATTGTTAAGAAAAAGAGGAATTATATTTCACGCTTGATTACGACATAGCAGCCTAGGATTTTCAATAAAATTGCTAAAAATAAAAAAAAAAGAAGGGAGAATGAAAGGGAAAAGTTACATTGTACTGCTGCCGGAAATTTTGCCCTTCCCCCTTTTTTTGGTGTTTTAACGCGTCGGAGTATAGCCAAAAGGCAGATGCATTGTTGCAACGCGATGATTACTGCAGGACGACAACTACTACTACTGTTACCACTACTACACAACCATTACTACTATTGCTAGGATTCGCGTAAGGCTTCGGAAACTTTTTTCTTTTTTTTTCAGCCGACGTCTTTCCCCCGTTTTTGTTTTCTTCGGTACAATCCTGTCTGCACTTTTTGTATTGTTATCCTGGCATCGGTGCCTGTTTGTTTTTTTTTTCCATCAGTTTCTGGAAACTCGATAAGTTTCGACGCAAAATTTGTCCAAAAGAAACTGGACATTCATGATATGGAAATTATTATTATTTTTTTTATAATTATAATTATTATTATTACCATTGTTAATATTATTAATATTATTATTATTATTATTATTATTATTATTATTAAGATTATTATTATTATTATTGTTGTTGTTGTTGTTGTTGTTGTTGTTATGAAAATACAAGTACAGGCAAAAAGTAGAATTCCTCAAACTTATCAGGATTCGTACTCGCATTTTTTTTTTATTTAGGAAAAAATTTTTAACGAAGGATTCATTATTTTATCAAGAAATTTTAAAATTGCAACGTTATTTCTAATTTACAATTAGATTATTGCTTTAATGCAGACGTAGAATTTTCATTCGAAAATATAATCAATTTCTATAAAAAATAAATTTCTATTAAAATGTAATAATATTTCTGTTTTATTATTTCGTTTCGAAAATTTTTATGTCGAAGGAAAATTCATAAAAAGAAGATTCGTGGGTTAAAAATTAGTTAAATATCGTGTTCTTATTTCCAATTCAAATTAAAATTCAAAAAATTATTTCGCCATGAATAATTTTAAACTATCGAAATTGCTATTATTTTTACAGTAATAATTGAGATTCTCATTTATACGCTGACGCAGAGATTGAGAGAATCTGTTTTCGCGACGCTTGCGTCACGGAAAGGTCTCATCTTCCACCACGCGTACGCCAAATCATTGTTTGCGTGGAAAGTATTTAATATTTTTTGTATATTTCTAATTTCAATTATTGTGTCATTGAAAACATATAACATGAAATATTTATGGAAATTTTGTATCGTTAATTTTATAATATTAGGTTACTATTTAAAGGGTTGTACGCACTTAGAAGGCCGAAATAAAGGCGATTTTTCAAGAATTTTTCTTGGAGAGCCATTTTAATTTATTAATTTCAAAGTTTGTGTATATATTGTAGTAGTCCTTGACTACTTTCTAAATTTTTTGGTACAAAAATAATCATTCTGACAGCCGGCGCAACCAATCTCCGGGAGCACCTCGAAAAAAAAAAACACGTTTTGCGGTGAGCAAGATTTCTCAAAAACGGCTAAACCGATCGGTCTTAAATTTGTGCACAAGCTTTATAGATATATTATCTAGTAATTGATCGTTGATTTTGACTCTACGACAAATATTTTTCATTTTACGAACAATTTACGGGCAAAATTCTCATGAAACATTGATATTTCTACTTTACGAAGCCGCCATTTTGTTAAAAATTAGTATTTTGCAAAACCCAACGATCAAACACGAGATAATACATTATATTAACGAAAAATTTTTGGTTTTTCTATTTCAGATAACCCAGTCCCGAGATATCGTGTTCACCGCAAAACGTGTTTTTTTCGAGGTGCTCCCGGAGAGTGGCTGCAGCGGCTGTCGGAATGATTATTTTTATACCAAAAAAATTGAGAAAGTAGTCAAAGACTGCTACAATATACACACAAAGTTTGAAATTAATAAATTAAAATGTCTCTCCAGGAAAAATTCTTGAAAAATCGCCTTTGATCTGAGGGTTTTCTCTTCGAGAAAAGCTTCTTACTGGAATCGAACCCTGGGAACTTGGGAACGAACTCAAGTATGGCAACAGCATGGGGCAGTTGTTGCCAAGATTTTGACAGCAGATTTTATTGAAGCGAAGTAAAGCAAAGCAAAGTGTAACCGGGAACACCATCGTTCCGGCGAGGGTAGCCTCCTTCGATTATCTCACCCTTTTTTGTGTTCATATATTTCAGTTTCGTTTCTTCCTTTTCTGCAATTCCGTCGAATCCCCCTTTCCCTGATTTTTTGTTTCATTTCCTACTTCACGTATTCATGTATAGAACTGTGCTCTTTGCTCACAATAAACGTTAGCCATTTGCATATAGGGTTTCTGTATGGAATAAAAACCCTTTAGGAAGGTGCATACGGGGGTGGGATGCATTTTTTACCCCTAAGTATCCCGTATATTTAAACGTTAAAGGATTTTTTTCTATTTGGTTTTAAGCTACTGATGTTCCCGACAGGGTGAGTGATGGCGAATTTCGTGCAGGGGTGCAATGTGGCTTTGTTGTGATTATTACTTTTTTTAGATGTAATTCAAATTTTAGAGCAACAATATTAAAATTCGGAAATTGTGAAGGGGGTAGTTTTGATAAATTGAAAATTTTTCGGTGGAAATAATACACATATTAAATATTCGTAATTCAAGAAAAGAGAAACTGAAATTTCAAGATTCCAAGGTTTCGGATTTTAGAGATTTATTTAATTTACAAAAATTTGAAATTTCTGCATTTAAAAATTTGGAATTTCAAATTTTTATTTTGAAGGCATGATATTTTGGACTTTTGAGTTTCCAAAAATCGGAACTGTATGTTTTGGTTGCAAAGGACTGGAATTTCAAATTTGCAAACTCAAAAGCTCGAATTTTAAAACGAAATCTTTTCATTTTAAACATTTTGCTCCGAAATTTCGCGGGAAGAAGAGGTGCAGCAGATTTCCGCACGGTCCGAGGCTCTTTTTATTTTGAGAAAAAAAAACATTTTAATTCTGAAAATCAAAAATTCCGATTTTTTAAATACAAAAATGTAAAATTCGAATCCTTTGAACTCACAAATTAAAAAAAAAATAAAAATATCTTGAAAATATAAACTTTCTCGAATAAAAATCTCTAAAACCCCGAAATTCAGAATCCAGGAATTAAAAATTCTCAATTCCTGAACTGAAAAATGTAATACCTGCATTATTTCCATCGAAATATATCTCTTTCTCGACACAAAAGGAACCTCGGATGCCGGGAAAATCTGCTGCACCACCTTTCTTCCGGAAGAGCAATACATTTGTGGAAGTTTCCGCGATTAGCATAATTTATGTGTCCGCAAAGATATGATAATCTCGCAATTTTTTCATAAGCCGGCGTACAACTTTTGAATATTTTAAAAATCCGCATACAAAAGAATTAATCCGTAACCCTTTTTATTTCGAAAAAAAAGATATTATATTTAAATTCCGATTCTTTGAAACGAAAAAAGATCTAAAATTTGAAACTAAAACTTCGCACAAAAATCGAGAATTAAGAAACCTTTTGAAAATCCAAAGACTATGAATCCAAAAACTATGGTTCTTAAAATTCTGAAAAAATCAAGAGTCTGAGTGTGTATTTTTATATTTCATTCAAAAGAGGGAATTTTAGCTTGGTTTTAATTCAGAGAAGAAAGTGCTTATATAATTCCAAAAATAAAAATTATTAATTTATATAATGAAAACAAAACATTATAATTCAGCAACGTGTTAATCAAATAATAATTCCATTGTTGTAAAATATTTCCTAAACAGAAGAACCAAATCCTGATAAATTTTGGAAATTAAATTTTATAGAAATAATTACTAAAGATTTTTTGATAAACATTCGAACATTTTGGAAATTATTTTTGAAAGTTCAGATCTAAAGTTTGAAAGCAGAAGTAAATCTAAATGAGAATAAAATCCAGTTTTATATGGAACCGTATGAAAGTCTGATGACTGACTGCCAGATGAAAAGAGGAGAAAAGAATAGAGAAGAAAGAGGGTTGCCTTATTTCGAGGGTAAAGTGCATTTTAGGGAAGCCAATATTACATTACTAAGAGCCGGTATGAAAAAAGAAAATATGAAAAAAAAAGGAAAAGGACCTCTTCCTCCCTTTTTGAAGGAGGGAGGAAGGACCTTTTCTTCAAATAGGATATAAAGGAAAGTTGGAGCTGCTCTACGGTGTCCACGTGAAAGCATTTACTTTTTTTTCCAATCAATTAGCGATTTTTCAAATTTACGAATTTTTTCATTTAATTTAATTATTTTGTATAATGAAAAAGTAGAAGAAATGAGAAAAAAATATCGTCATTTCCACCCTCGTTGACCAACATTTCTTTATGCTCCTCAAAGTAATCACGTGACACGACCTACCCTTGGTCCTTACAGAGAAATCCCTCATTTTTGAAAAATACAAAACCAATTAGGAACGGAACTCTTTGCTCAAAAGCTACTCAGACTCTAACGAACAGCACGCAGCTCTTGGCTCCGTTTTAAACGGTGACGTGATGAAGGACGAAGGGAGTAAAAAACAAAGGGCACGTATTAGAACTCAAGGGGAAATGTCACCATTTTAATTAGAAATTCGAGAAAGAAAGAAACCTCGAAAATGGAGGGAAAACGCACTTTCTTAGACGAGGAAGCGTCATCCCGCGTCTGTATCAGGATTCGAACCCTGGTCTGCTCCTTGCAGATTTCTGTTCGAAGGTTTCCGTTAATTCCAAGAGTCGAACTCTCGTCCCCTCTCTTTTCTCAAACAAAAAATTTAATCCAAAGCTCATTTTATTTTGAATAAGAATCCTATGAATATAAAATACCGGTTTTTTGAAATCCATAAATTTGAAATTTCTAATCTTTGAGTTCAAGATAGAAAATTACATTTCACGAAGAATTCCAAATTTTAGAATTGGTGTTTTTTTGAATGCAGTATTTAGAATCAGTAATGCTTAAGATCTAGAATCTAGTTTTCTAAAAATTTGAAATTATAAAGATAAAAAATTTTGATTTTTCTTAATCAAAAATTGAAAATCTTTGAACTTAAAATCTAGAATTCAAAAAATTTGAGATTCTAGACTTTTAAGCTTAAAGCTTTGACATTTAAGATTTTTCAATTTCAAACAATTAAAATTACAAATTTTTACAATTCGACATTTTTGAAATCCATAAATTTTACCTTTCTAATCTTTGAACTAAAAATAAAAAATTAAATTACACGGAGAATTCTAAAATTTAGTATTAGTATTTTTTTGAATGCACTATTTAGAATTCTTATTTCCTAAAACCTAGAACCTAAATTTTTAAAAAATTGGAATCATAAAAATCAAAAACTCTGATTTTTCTTAATCAAAAATTGAAAATCTTTGCACTTAAAAATCTAGGATTCAAAAAATTTGAGATTCTAGACTTTTAAGCTTAAAGCTTTGACATTTAAGATTTTTAAATTTCAAATAATCGGGATTTAAAATTTTTACAATTCCAAATTTTGAAAATCCAAATATTTTAAATTTCAAACCCGTGAACTCTAAACAGAAAATTACAGTTCACGGAGAATTCTTAAACTTAGAGATAGTATTTTTTTAATTGCAACCTAAAAATTTAAGATTCCTATTTTATTAAGTCTAAAAAACGAAACCTTTTAAATTCGAAAATCTAGAATTCAAAAATTTGGAATTCTAGACTTTGCAGTTCAGATGTTTGAAATTTGAGACTTTTCAATTTCCAAAGATTCAAATTAATATTTAATGGAATTCAAAATTCGAGCTTAAAAGTGCTAATTCTAAATTCGAATTCAAAATCATGGAATTCACCGTCGAATTGAATTTCTTATTTGAAAGTTTTTTCCTGCACTGACAAAATTAACAGTTGCAAAATTATTTGCAGGAAGTTGCATCGCAACAAAAACCGCCACGGTCTGATTTTCCCCCAGGAGCTTCCGTTTGAAAAATTGTCAATTACATTAGAAAGGAGGCTCGTTTGCACTCGGAAAAAAGTATTAATACGCCGGTAAGACGCTGAAAGCGAAAGAAGTTGCGAGTGTATAAGCACCTCTCCAGCTTTACCTCAAACGTGAATTTTTATGCTGGAGTTAACGCAAATGACTCTTCCAGAAAATTGTGTGGCGAGAGATGAATGTACGTGTAGAAGAGCAAAGCCTATTTCTTTTTTTTTTTTAAGGACAGAAATGTTAAGAGTATTACATAAGGTCGTCCAGAAGGAAACACAAAGCGGAGGAACGAAATAAAGACAGAGAGGGAAGCAAGGGTAGAAAAGATAATGTAAATGGGGGATGACGCGTGCGAAGTTCTCGTATAAGACTAAGTCTCTCCCTTTACCCTCAAAAAAAAGAGAAAAAAAAAGAAAACACTTTCATCTTGGAAGCTTCTTTGGAAGATTACAACCTATATATATATATATTGCTGCGTGTTACTAAACTTCAGACTTCATCCCTCTTAAACAGAGAAAAGAATCTCATCCCTTGTAAATATATACCTTATACACTTACGCGTAAACCATTTATACAATACTTTCTCTCTATATATATATATATATATATCAGTCTATTGTCCATCCGGAAATTCAGGAGTCATTGTTAACTCGGGAGGAGAATAATGTGGATCTTATTATTTATTAAATTTCATACACTTCCGTCGAGGAAAGGATGGAAGGAAGCCTCCGCGTGTCTCATCATCCCCCAGAGGATCTTTCTTGTAGGATAAAGTTTTCCAGCAACAGAAGCAGCGGCAACAGGAGGAGGAGGAGTACTAGTGGACTTTGGACACGCCAGAGAATCGTAAAGCACCGAAACGAGTGGCCCTAATCGAGAAACTGTGCGTTTCTTCTCCGGGAATTGGATCAGACACGGGCAGGGAGGAAAAAAAGTTTGAAGAAACTTTCCACGAGAGCAGAAATCCGCGGTCTTGAAATTTAGATGACGCGTGTGTGTATGTGTGTGTGTGTGTGGGTCATGTCTTGTAGCGATGCTGGTACCGCATTGATTGCCCCTAAACTTGACAGAGGGTTGCATCAGATATGGCCAGTTGCAGGCCAGGGAGGTTTGTAATTGGATGGAAAGCAATGGGGAGTTGTTGGGCTCGAGGAGAAGAAACCAGGGGACTTTGGGTTCTTTCTTTTTTTTTCAGGAAAAAATTATGTAAATTAGAAATTGTTATTATTATATTTATAAATTGTAAAAATGGTAGGAATTAAGTATGGTTTTGTTTTTTTTTATTTTAAGTAACCGAGGACGCCAATAAATTAGAATTTCATATTCTCGAATTGAGAAGGTGAGAATTCGAATAAAGTTTTGTGAGGAACAGCTGTCCTCTGCCAGTAAATTTCAAAATTGTATGTCGCCTTTTTGTTTAAATTAGAAATTATATTTCTTAAACTATAAAATGCCTTTGATGCATCAGGAAAATCGTGTGAGAAGATTTTTAGAAATTCTGAAAACAAATTTTGTAAGATAATTGATTTTTGTGCCATATTAGGAGTAAATGCATTTAATATTTAATTTCCTTATTTTTGTATAATTTCGATCACTTTCTAATTAAGAGACACGGTAGTGTCTCGAGACAAGTTCATTGATGAATTGGGCGAGAGCGCTACCGTGTCTCTTTTCTCGAGCGAACTAGGTCCGCACACATAACAAATAGCCGAAGCGTTCTGTGTATGTACATACACGGCTGGAAAGCCTTTGCACACTTACACGCTGTCTGTGACATCAGTAGCGGCTCAACGGTGGGCTAGACCCTAGGCATTGAGTGATCTGTGTTTTGTTTTCCCGAATATCCAAAAGACGAAAATTTACTTTACCGACGCACGTTATGTATTATTTTATTTATATTTTCTCGAGATATAAAGCCGATAATAATAATAATAATAATACGACGAAAAGAAATAAAATAATAATAATAACAATAATAATACGATGAAGCCAAGTAAAATAATAATAATAACTCATCGGCTGTCTGTCGCCCAGTGGCGGCTCAACGGTGGGCTAGGCTCTAGGCATTCAAATATGATCTGTTTTGTTTTCCCGAATATCCAAAAGACGAAAAATGTACCTTACCGACGCACGGTATGTATTGTTTTATATTATCTCGATGATAATAATAATATTTGCAAAAAGGAGACAAATCCCCATAAAAAACACCTCCGGTGCAAAAAAGTCGAGACAAGTTCATTTATGAAAAGGGATCTCTCTACAAAAGTTGTGAAATCCGATAACATTAGACAAGCTCGTTTTTTCCATTATGTCAATACGAAGTAATTACAAAATGGAAAGAATTTTTTCTGTTTACGTGCTTAGAACCGGTATTGAACTTGTTGGACCCCGAACAATTTAGATGTTTGAGTATGATGTGTAATTATTCATATTGTTATTATGTAATCTGATCTTTACAAATTCATAATGCGGTAAAAATAAATTAAATTGTAAGATATTTATTGCTTATCGTTTGGGTTCGGGGCCCGACAAGTTCAATACCGGTTCAAATCACGTAAACAGAAAAAATTCTTTCCATTTTGTAATTACTTCGTATTGACATAATGGAAAAAACGAGCTTGTCTAATATTATCGGATTTCACAACTTTTGTAGAGAGATCCCTTTTCATAAATGAACTTGTCTCGACTTTTTTGCACCAGAGGTGTTTTTTATTGGGTATATCTTATACGGGATTCGGGAGATCCTTTTCTCTTTAACCGTTCTTCTTGAACAAGCGAGTCCTTTACTCTTAATTCCAGGAGGTATTAAATTTTTTTTCGTGGTTGCCTATTGCCAGGCGCTTATTCAAGCTATCGTTCTATTTCTCAATGAGTGGTACCATTACAGTTTATTCGAAAAAATGTCCGTAAGAGGCTCTGAGGAGTGCAGTGGACAAATAGAAAAGCCGGAGGGAAGGCGGAAAGTGGCGCGAAGCGGTAACGGATTCGAACGGTCCAATTAAAACGCAGCGCGGGAATGAAGATCCTGATTTAATTCGGAACTTATGGGATTGGTTGCAATAATCCGCTTCAGAGGCGTTTTTTTTTCCACTGCCAGGAACCCTATTCGTCTTAAGCGAGAATTGATGGAAGGCTTTCGTTCCTTGCAACAAATTCAACGACTCTAAATCCACCCTCGTGTCTTCGATGCTATTAAAGTAAGCCTGTCCTCCTCGTGAACCAACAAAACGTCGTAATATGAATCGAAAAATGGTAGGCGTCAACTCCGAAGACTCTGGCGCGGAGAATTTGCACAGGTGATTGCCAAACGATTGATCATCGTTCACTGGTTTCCCCCAAAACCACGACGATGATCATGATTCCTATGCATCAATCCTTTCACGACGAGATGCAGCTCTCGTGCTATGAATCAATCGTACGCTCATCCCTCGCTATCACGCATCTACATCATGCAGATGGGCATATATCTATATACATGTATGTATCAGATGCACACGCGTGCATCTGCACCACGTCAAAGTTATTTGCATATCTGCTAACCAAAGCCCCTGGCGTTCCCTGAATCGTTTATATATTCTATTATCGTGGTATCGATTGATAAGAATTTCCGAGGGACGCGCAGATTTGTCTTAAAAATCTCGACTCCCATAATAATAATAATAACAATAATAATAATAACAGCAACGATGTAATTAACGATAGCGTGTTCCATAAATTAAATCCCTCGGTTCACGTCATCGCCGAATTCCTGCTGTGAGTTACGACCCGCCTGATTAAGTGTATTTATAAACAATAAATATACAACAATATATAGACGGTTTTTTGTCATTTGAAACCGTGAGTATCGACCCGGTTCACCGTTAATCGCCTAAACCGACAAAATCCGGCACAGGCTATCCGTGGAAGCTCATAAATAATCTTAGAAAGGGGATACAAGTATGATACCAATGGAATTTCCATTATATCCAAGCCATGCATGCTTTGCCATAAACAATATCATCGAACGGTTCGTGTGTGTATATATATATATATATTAAATGAAATTCTCTCTTTCGGCCGACCCTGCAGCCATTAGACATTTGCACGCTATTTATTGCACGTGTTATATAAGCGGAGCTGTTAAAGAGAATATTATTGCGATACACGGCACATAAATTCCCGCTGAATCCAAAATTTCCAGTCAACCCTATCGCGAATGTGAAAGTTCCATGGTTTAAAGCAATCCCGGGAAAATTACCGGATTTTTTGGGATCATATTTTAGCATCTTTGGATTAAAAAAACAGTATCAGTAAAAGCGTGGGTCAATAATTTTGCGCCAGAATTATGGAATATTCGAGTAAGAGCCGAGAGGAAGTACGGAAAAAGCCCGACAGAGGGACCACGGAGTGCGGGGGTCCAATAGGAGAGCCGGGGGAAGATGGAAATCGGCGCGAAGCGATAACAGCTTCGAACATTAATTGGAAATTCATTGGGGTCTATTCAAATAATCCGCGCTAGAAATCGATTCTCCGCCGCCAGAGGCGCTGTTCGTCCCGAGTAACCAATCAGAGCGCCACCGGAGAATGATAAGTCGCGGGAATTCAAACGTATCATTGAAAAATACTAAATATAAAGAGAAAGAAGCTCCGTTAAACTTAATCGAGTGTAGTAAACTGCAGTTTACAGGAGGAAGACTAGGTTGCAGCGTTACCGGGAGCGTCGATAAATTAGAATTCCGAATCCGATCAATCGTTTTTCGGAATTGGAAGCTGTTTGTCTCCCTAATCGGTATAAATCTGACATCAGCTGCATCCAACGTCCCGAAAGCGATGCATCACCCCATTGTTGTGTCAACTGCGCGCTGGTTCATATCGGAACTCGTGCATCGCACGGAGGTATAAACGTAAATACGGGAGTTTCGTTAGTTAGTCAGTGATGTTTGCCAGCTTACACTGCATGTACGTGTATATGCACATGTACGCTGCCGAAACGTGCCGTGGAACAACGTTAGCTTGATTTCCCGATGTTTGTCCAAAGAATTAAGTTCAACGGCGGTACGATGATGATTTCAGCAGTTACCACCGTCGCTACGGCGATATCCGACGAAGGGAAAATGGGGAAAAAACAATAGCGAGGATGAGAGCCCACAAAATTTGTTTAATGTCCAAAAAAAAGAAAAGAGGGCGAATATTAGAAGCGGCACAATAACAGTAACCATGATTTCTCGGCTTTCTGGACGGTTGAGCCGAAGAAAGTGGGCTCTGTGATATATATAGGAAGGGAAAAAATGAAATCCAGTACTCCCTCGGTGCGGAAATCCAATTCGAAAATTGGATACATGATTTTCTGGTTTTAGGTCGGATTTAAGGATCGACTCGTTCCCTAACAACCAATGGAAGAATTCTTAAGCCCTTCCTTCGGCTCCCATCCGGGAAGCTGGGCTTTTTGATGTCATGCAACGTTTAACCCTTTTTCTCAGACGGAACGTGGTGTTCATATACCCTTTTGCTAATTCTTGAGCCAATTACATAAAGCGTGAGATTACGAAAAGGGGAGTTTTCGCCCTTTATGCGTGCCTATATGTATAATACGTGAGTATTAACGGCAGGAGCTTTTATTTTTATTTTTATTTTTATAATATGTGCTTGCAGAGTCGTGGAAAAAAGGGACGGTTTGTCGTCCCTTTAATCTTTCGTACGAATTCCACGTCAAGCGAAAACTGCGATGCGATAAAAGCAAGCTCTTGCCACGCTATTTTCCCAAAATCTCCCAGTGCGAGGCTCTTCCAAGCACACACGTGGAATGGTGCAAACGTCAGTTTCCCTTTAATAGCGAAACGTCACTCGCAGCTAGCTTCGATGTGACGGAAAATAATATTCTGTTTAACGTTATTCCAATTTCCAGTGACTGAAAATTGTTATTGTCAATTTTCGGTAGATTTTAAAAATAACTCTTCTTTGACCGTAGATTGTAAATAAATATATATTTTTTGTCTTCAGTTGTTTTATATTTCTTTTGTAAATTAAGTATTACTTTTTTTCTAATTTTTTCCAAAGATAACTGTGTGTAATTTTAAATTTCTCTAATATATTGTTGGGTAAACTATTATATAATACAATATTGGTGAAATATATTTATCTTTTTAATTTTTTAATTTGTAATCGTTTTTCATTGATTTCTAGTCTTAAAATTGTGATTTTATAATTTCGAAAACTTTGTCAGCTTTAATATTTAAATGTTTAGGAATTATGTTATTTTTTCTACATTTAACTAAGAAGTTTCTTTCATAATTATTAGTTTTTTTCGATTGCGTTTTAAATATTTGAAATTTAATTTAGTTTGTAAGCCAAATAATTTATGGATAAATTGATAAAATTTTATCTTACTTTAAATGTGAATATATCCTTTTTCCCATATTTTCCTCCTTTCCTTTTTTTTTCGACTGCCCTATGGTAAATTTCTACTATTTACCATAGGACAGTATAATAGTTCGAGGCCGAAACGTGGTGGTGGAGGAAAAAATTTGAGCAAAAAAGTTATGCACCATTTTTCAAAATTCGGTATAATTACCGAGTAATTGATTAAAATATTTTGGCCAGTCAAACGTGGTATCACGTTGCGGGTGGCGCGGGGCACCCCTAGCTGTCAAAGTATGGCTGTCGCTGTTAAGAAATTTAAAATCTAAATTCTTTGACATACCCACCGAACCTCGTCGACGCTCTGATTGGCAAAAACATTTTAATTAATTACTCGCCAATTATTCCGAATTTCGGTAAATGGTATACAACTTTTTCTCTCTAATTGTCATCCTTTCGGTTTCGAAGTCTTAAACGACACACCTTGTATATATCTACAGGATTTTGTTCCCTAGGGTCCTCGGTTTTGGGAAAAGGGTGTATCAAGAAGGGTGAATTTTTATTTTTATCGTAATGTCATAGGAATTAAGAGCACATATATTTATATATTTATATATGTATATCTATATATATATGTATATAAACACAGGTGATATATTTTACATACACATAATGGACGTAAGAATGAGTTGCAACTATCAACCCCTTTGATCGCAAATGTAGTCGAATTAATGATTTCGTATGTGTACAAACAGGCCTTTCGTGACTCGGAAAATCAACGGGATCGATCGGACGAGCGTTATACGAACGCACGTCAGCGTGTTTTCTGCGTATCAGACGGAGGCCCGGTTATCTTTTTATTTTCCCCGTTATTCAATTTCACTCATGACCTTAACTTTGCCCTGTACACGCCTTACTGCGTCTCCGTCCTACCACGCTGAGGTCATTCCCCAGCTTTGGTAAGAAAAAGATTCGTGAAACAGTCGTGGACCAATGAGAGATTCGAATTTTCGCGGGCGAAGATTGTAAGTGTCAACAAGAACCTCCAGAGGCGCTGCAGGGCTCGAAGGAACCAATCAGAAATTCGCGTAAGGTACAAAATACGCGGCAGGATTCAAACCAAACAATGGAATCGTCGAATAACCAAATAGAAATGAATCACAAATTATTTTTATTTAAATAAACTAATTTACTTACACAATTTTCCGACAGAAAAAAATGTAATAATAATGGTAGTATAAAGGGTGGCAATGGATAAATAAATAAAAAAAGAAAATAATTGCAACGGTAGATTTTGCATTCCTTTGTCGAGAAATTCGACGAGAATTTTCCGAAAACGAGTGAAACTCGACCGAGAAGCGAGGAAACGACGAAAGGTGTCGAAGGGGACCGATTTCAAAGGGGTTGGTTAATTGCATTTAAATATACAGACGCAGCTCGCTGCTAAGTAACAAGTTGCTTCTGTCAAATGCAATTAAAAGTTACTTGCTTAAACTTTAGTTTAGCCTTTCAACAAATCTTATTCATTTTTTCCCCTCCTCGCTGGGGGTCGCGCGTAGGAGAAATCCAGAATTTTCATCGGAAACTTTTTACAATTAACCTTAATGGAGGGTTGCTCTCCGCCTACTTGCAGTTTTCGATTCATACAGAATTCAGTTAATACACACAGTGGGGCTGCTGCTGTCTGGCCAAATATCAAGTTACCTGGGAAATGCTTCCTTTTTTTTGTTTGTCATGAAGAATAGGGGAGCTAATTATTTAGGAATGATGGGGTAATAAATAGGGGAAGGACCAAAAAAGAAATTGATAATTAACATCTACGTCAATTAAAACTGTTGTAGTGGAAAGTAGGGGGATTCAATGTCACCAGAGGCGCTGATAGATCGGGATGAACCAGTCAAACGCCAGAATGGAGGATAGAAATGGGCGAAAAAGTAACCAGATTCAAATGAACCAATAAAACTTTTGAATAGTGGCAGATAGTAACCGGTAGCGTCACTAGAGGCACTGGTAACTTCTAATGGACCGATGAATCGCACGAACGGAAGCAGATAGTAACCGGTAGCGTCACCAGAGGCGCCGTTAGGATCCAATGGACCAATGAGACTCCCGAATGGAGTCGAATAGTAATCGGTAGCGCCACCAGCGGCGGTGTTAGTGTCAAATAGGTCAACGAAACTCCCGAATGGAGCCGGATAGTAACCGGTAATCCCACCAGAGACGCCGTTAGAGTGAAATGTACCAAGGAAATTCCTAAACAAAAGTAAACAGTAAGTTCTATAATTACCAGACGCGTAGTTAGATTCGAATGAACCTATTAAACTTCCGAATGAAGGCAAATAGTAGACCATAGCGTCACCAGAGGCGCTAATGGGTTCCAAAGAACCAACCGAAACGTAAACAGGAGAGAAGAGGGGATTCCCAAAGCTCTTGAATTCGAATTAACGATACATGGGCTATTATTAAAGTCCCCAAGGAACGTCCCCGGGTCATTTAAAATTCAAAGAAGGGGATTTCCATATTCCAAACAGTCGGGTACCGATGTAGCGGCTCTTTATGCCTATCAACCGCCGTGTCTATTTTTGTGACGTGCTCGGGAACACGCTGTTAGACACAAGCACGCGGGCGGTCAAATTTTGACGTGGTCAAATCCACGGGATTTACTGCGTTCGCTTTAGCATCCAATCCTAATTCCGACATATCCAGCAGTTAACGATGGAAACGGATACTTATGGGCATTATACATGTACACGGGCGCTCTCCCTTGCAACTTTCAATGCAGACCACAACACGTACTGATACTTGTTCCCTAATACTGAGCCTGTGGTTCGCCACAAAATGCGTCCCCTTCGTACGCCTAGCCAGGCTTCCCGTGCGAACAACGTGTATATATATGTACACGTATCCCTCGAAAATTTATAGACGATAACAATGCGAAAAATATTATAACGTGCGGACTGTCGCGTTGCGGAGCTTTTCCACGTACGTAATACCCGCAGACCACCGCGGAACTTGTCCTATTCAGGTCTTTTGGAGTCTAGACTTCGTCTGCTCGGCAAAGAGACATTAATGAATCGCTGCGGGTGCAGTGTGCGTGTGTGTAGATTTGAAATGCGCATAACAATGCGTATCAGGAAATGAGAGAAAAGTTTATTCGTTACGTCGAGTGTTCGATAAGGACTTTTCTCAAGTCCTACTCTGTCATCATTTAAACGCCACCGTGGCTTTTATTACAACTGCGGACGTTTAACAAAACAGAGAGAGATAGCAGTGACTGTGTGTGTGTTTGTCCGTGTGTAGATGTATGTGGAAGTGAAAAGTGAACGGAGAAAATGGAGGGATGGAAACGTAGAAAATTCGGAGACTCCAGGGGAAATTGTGAAATGGGAAAATCAGATTTTGATTCTTTTTTGCCAATTTGGTTTTTTGCTTCCATATTTTGTATTTTATGTAACGTGTATTTTTTATGCATTTTTATTTTGAAAATTATTACTTTTCTAATTTTTGTGGTCGATTACAACTGATGATATTTCATTATTTTTTTAATACTTCACTTTTTAAAAACTTTGCAAATTGCGGAGTAAAAAGTAGAAATCTGAAATTTCGGAGTAAGTCTAAATCGAAATTGGAGTTCGAAATAAGGATTTTTAGAAAATGGATTGGAAATTTGCGAATTCGAAGAAATTCGTAAAAGAAATTTCTTTTTTTGTTTTCGAAAATTCATCAAATTTACAGAATATCCTTCAAAAATCTGGAATTTACAATGTAAAAACTAGAGAATAAGAGTTTTGAAATAAGCTAAACTTGAAACCGGTACAATTTTCCGAATCGACGATACGATTTTCTACATCCTAACATCGATCTCAAAAATTAAAAAAAAACAATCACAAACTTTCCACTTTCAGAAATTCCTAAAATCTTTTTCGGACAAATTTTCGGAAAAATTGCAAATTCCAGACCAGAGAGTACAGTTTCCAGACTTTCGAGACATCCAAAGCTACAAGCGGTGGCAATTTTCTTTGGAAAGCTACGATTGCTCGAAGCTGAATCGTGGACAAGTTTAATTAACACCAGCTCTGTCTTCCTAGCCGGCGGAATTCCAATCCTTTTCGAGCAGTAGCAGTAGCAAATGGTTCTGGTAGGAAGCAAAAAAAATCGACCACCTCTCTGTATATATAGCTTTATGTACTGTATATATCACTCTGCGACAGAGTCCCGGAAAATGAGAAAAGTAGTTTGAAGAAGGGATCTAAAATACAGAGGAAGCGGAAAAGAGAGGGCTAGAAAATTGCTGGAGTTGAATTGGACTGGATCGGGTCATTACTAATTGGGTACTAGTGCAGGAAAAGCCAGATTGCGGTCACCTTGTTAGACTTTACTGCCTTGTCTCGCTCTCATCCCCGAGGAAGACGCGTATGTGTATCATATATGCACACGTCCACTACCGGTTCCGCTACCACGGGCGGATGGAAAAGGGTTGAGTGCCGAGAACTCGTTAGAAAGCGAGCTGATGCGCTCGTTGAAAAGTGACTAAACATGCAATGAGTTAGATATTCATAGAACTCCACGGGATCGTCCACAATTTTGCGGAGAAACGCGCTACATCAAAAAAAAAATTAATAAGACGAACTGCCTTTTTTAAAAAATTAACAACTTCTAGAACGAATTTTCTAGGAAGTTGAAAATTTTAAGATTAAAAGCAGCAAGTCTAAGGTTTAAAATGAGCCAATGCGCGATTCGATACGAATTTTAGTTTCGAAGATACGATTTTTAGAAGTCCAATCGAGAGGTTATGATGTTCAAGAAAGTTTGCAAAGTAGCAAGAATAGGAGGCCTCGTACCCTAGTAGGATTTTCCTATTTCCAGTATCTTTCTTGTCCCCATTCTTCGAAGGTTATATCCGCGTCCGCTTGTTTTGATGAAACTATTGGCTTTGAAGATAAGTTTGTACTCCCACACCCGTCGGCCTTATTAGGAACCTGCTTTATCTCAGTCCAGTGTCATTCATCAACTGGGGAAGATTTATACGAGTTATTTATGCTATTTATCACCGGAAACATTGATAAAACTCTCATTTTTCCCGAAACCGCTGAATCCCGTGGAAAAAGAAACTCTCTTGGTACGAAAAGGACAAGTACCGAAATTCTGATTTTGATATATTGCTTCTTTATATCGAAATCGAGAAAAATTGTGTCGCCTTTTAAGCTAAATTCGTATATTGATGTAGATAATTATATAATTAGATGATACTCTTACGTATTTCGTTTGACTGAAGGCATAATTTGTGGTGAAGAGAAGAGATGAAGCGTGAAACCGTCCGACGCAGATGCCCGTTCGCGCGTGAATGCCCGCGCGACCGGCAGCACTCACGACACTGGCATCCCTTCCCCTTGGACCCTTCACCTTGGTCGCTCCATCCCCACCACTCGTTGAGTCACGCTGATTACCCTCAGTCTCACTGCCCGAACATTTTATCTTATTGTCCAGCCCCCTGGTAACGTATCGCGGCGCTTAATGGTTCGAAATCTTCGTAAAAAGTTGAAGAATCGCGGGAAAAACGATTCACGGGAAACCGTTCAGTAGTTTTTTTCAAAACGTAACGTAAAAATTTTTATATCCGTTGAGACGATGTAAAGGCCAAAGTATTTGTCTATAGAAAAGTAAATTTTAGTTAATTATGTACATAATATTTTTTAAAAATCTCTCCTTGAACCAAAAATACCTTCTTTCTCAACCAGGGGATGAACAGAAAGAAATTATTCTTCTTTCCCACGATAAAAATCTTTTAAACACTCAGTTTTCAAAATTATGGAATTTCTATTGTCCATAATCCCCTTAATTTTAATTATTTTCTCGCTAAAAGTGATAAAAAAACAGCAAATGCAACAGTTTACGTCGAGAAAACCTGGGTTCGAAACCTAAATGCACCTGGAATCTTTCTAGAAACGCTTTGGACTCAATTTTAGAGACGTTCTTTTATTCTTTTCTCCAATTTTTCTAAAAATGCTTTCTCGACATTTTTTCTCTCTAACGCAATTTCCAACAAATCCCCCTGAGTTCCACGAAGGGGTAACAAGACATCTCGGAAGTCTCTCCACAGAGCTAGTATGCCATAGTTAAAAGGCGAGGAATCGAAGCATTCCTAAGAAGATTCTCCGAAACCTTGTAAAAACGCTGAGCTTTCAGTAAGTATAGACGCAGCGTTACTCCAATTTGTTGCGGATATACGTGCATATGTACACCAGAGAATGGAGCACACGCATACATGGATCCGCAAAGTAAAGCACATATAAAGGGTCATTTGCCCCGTCTCCCGTCACATACTATAACTTCTCCAGGGTTTCAATTATGAACTAATTACTACGTGTCTACGCATACGGTACTATTCCGTATCAACGCGTATGGATGCTGCAACATCTGTGTACTCATGTTGCAGGAATACCTTGCAGATAGAAATTCTCTTCAACCCCTGATGGTTTGGAAACATGGAACGGAGCGGAGATGGCCATATGTGCAGCCCACGCCGCTCTTCTGATGCATGTACACAGAAAAGGAGGGTGATTTTGGTTACAGGACAGATTTTTAAGAAAATTCTGAGCATATATAGTCAGAAACGCCCAGTTTATAGACAAATACGAGTCACTTGGGATTTTATATTGTACAAACAGATAAAAAAAAATTGTATTTAACGTTTTAATTTAAGAACTACTGAACTGATTCTCATGAATCCTTGTTCCCTCGGTTCATCACCTTTCTACGAAGATTTTGAGCCATTAAGGGTTGCGATACGTCATCAGGGGGCCGAGGAATAAGATAAAACGTGCGCGCAGTGGGACTGAGGCTAATCAGCGCGACTCGAGAAAGGGTGGGGATGGAGCGACCCAAGTGAGGAGTCCAGGGGGAAGGGATGCCAATGTCGCGAGTGCTGGTGGTCGCGCGGGCATTCACGCGCGAACGGGCACCTGCGTCGGACGGTTTCACGCTTCGTCTCTTCTACTCCCCACAAATTATGCGTTCAGTCTAGCAAAATACCTATTAATATCATTTAAATATATAATTTAAATATATAATTAAATATATATTTAAATGTACAATTAAAATATATAATTTAAATATATATAAAATAATTAAATATATATTTAAATATACAGTTTAAATATATAATCTTTATCATTATGAAGACTCAAACAAATAAGCAATGAAATATTTCTTGAAATCGATATAAGGAAACAATATGTAAATACAAATACATCCGGCAGAGATTTTTTCTTCAACTGTATTACAAAAAAGCAGAGAATGATGGAAACCATCTGTCGGGAAGCCATCAGATACTGTTTTATTTCCTCTCTCTAGTCCTTTTTCTATACACACACTCCCTCGACTCCTGTTACATAAGGATATAACCCGAAGGGATGATTCCTTTTTTTTTCTTCGTCCCTATCAATACCCAGACGGGGTTTGAAAATTCTAATGACGATCTCCATGACATGTGTCAATATTTTGTAGCCCTTTCTTTTTACCCTTGTATCTGATAGGACGCTGATGATTTCATGTTTGTCTGATATTTTTGATTACACGTCTGCAGTTCATGGCACTCGGATGCAGAGGGCTGAAACGGAACGGAAATGAAGAAGGATCCCGACGAAAGCGACGAAAACCATGGGAAGAGAATGAGTATGGGAATTGTTTTCGAGGACGAGGTGCGAAATTTTATGTAAGGAGCTGCACAGAGATTTTGAATATTAGGGAATAACTTTTTTCAAGCAATGGTTTTTCGAAATAATTCGATTTTTTTGGTATTAAGAAATAGAGTGGAAGTGGATAAAAAAAAGGGGAGAAAATATATGATCGTTCAAATTCGTTATAAGAAAGACCACCCATTTGATCAAAATTTATTTTTTTTATCAGCAATTCCAATTGAAATTTTTGAAATCCAAAATTAGGTATATGTAAGATGGTAAATGCTATAAAAAATAGTATTTTTGTTACCACAAAAAATTCTAGAAAAATACTTCTAAAAAAATGGTAAATAATTAACAGTTTTTGTTTGTCAGTCCTGAACTAATTAAATGAACATTTGACTTCTTTAAAGCAATTTTCATCGAAATATTCAAAATCCAAAAATATCAGCTTTTAACGCTATGTTCCCCCGAAAGACTCACATTTTTGTAACCAGAGAAAATTCCACAGAAATGCGTAAAAAAAATACAATGTAGTAAACAAATTTTCTACTACACCATAAAATCAATATTAATTTCATAAAAAATTCGACGCCTATTACTATTATTATTATTTAATGAACTAGTACCATGATTATTATCACTGTCAATTAGTGTTCGGTGGAATGACGAAACTCCAAAAATTTGATAATGTGATTGGAAAGTTTCGGAGCGAAGCACAAAGTAGAAAGTAAATTTCAGCTGATGTGTGTTGTTTATTACAAGTTCCCCTGTGTAATTAAGACACATTCAGACGGACGGACAAACGGACACGCGTATGCACAGGGCATACATGTGCAAGCGTACATACTTTCGAACATACACGTCGTTAGCATTTGATGACCATTGATTAGTGAATGCAGCAATTAAACGAAGGGATTTACCAACGGGGCCTTTTGGTATTGCTCGACGCATCACTCTCCGAGCGTTCAATTGAATAAACAGGAAAGACATCACATGCAGGCATTTTGCGAAAGTCTGTCGTTAATCACGAACAAAATTTTTACATTAAAAAAAAATTGCCTGAAGAAGAAAAAAGTTTGTATTGATGTAAACGAAATGAGAGATAAAAAAATTAGAAAAAAAAGATATAAAAAACTGGGATCGAAATTACAAAATTCGTCACTATGAGGAAAATTCTAGTAAAATTTCGAAATCTCTAAAGTAGAATTTCGAGATTTCGAATTTCAAAATAAGCCAAAATACAGGAAAAAAAAATACAAAACATAACGAAATACAAAATAATACGAAAATTCTGCAATTTTTGTATTCCCACACTGAAAAAAAATGAGGGCCTTAATTATGCAACTTCTAGTTGGCATAATCATCAAAATAGTTAGAATAACCATAAATGTAGTTAGAATTACTAGATAATATATTGTTAATACCATATTTAACTACAGCGATAGTTAGAATTATTATATATTTTGTTCAGTGCAGGGATGATTTTTCGAAGTTGAATTTGAAATTTCCTAATTTCCCAGAATGATTTTGTAGAGATTTTTTTATTTGGAAATTTGGTATTTTTAACAAGAATTTCGGATAAAATTGAAATTTGCAGGACGCAAAATAGAAATTTTCAGCTTTGAAATAAACCGAAGCGGACTCATGTATGATTTTTCACTTCGAAGCTACGATTTTGAAGGATCGGTTGGGAAATTGTGAATTTGGGGTGGATTTTTTTATTGGAAGTTGAAATTTGCATAGTAGAAAGTAGAGATTCCATTGTTCAAAACAAAACACAACTAAAATGGCTATAATTGTTCGTTTCCTATTTGCAATTATTTTTAAGAAATTATATTAGGGAAAGAAAATTTTCAATTTTTCAAAGAAATTAATTATACAGGGTGTGCGGTGTAAGCTGTCAGAGGCGAGAGATGGTGGTAGGTGGCGAAAAATTGAAAAGAAAAGTTGTTTACCATTTTTCGAAATTCGTAATACATATCATAATCAACAACATATCATAATCACGGTAATGTATTAGTGGTAGTAATAGAAGCAATAACAGAAATAAGATATTCAACGTTTTGGTGTTACTGTCATACTTCTTTCGTTATTATTTTAATTACTACCACTTTGTTCGACGGCACACCGACGAGTAACATCGAGTCAAAAATATTTTAACGCCCACCGAGTTTTTTCGACGTTTTGATTGGCTGGAATATTTCAATTAATAACTCGGTAATTATTGCGAATTTCGAAAAATGGTAAATAACTTTTCTTCTCAATTTTTCACCACCTATCACCATCTCTCGGCTTTGACACCTTACACCGCACATCCTGTATATCTCTGACGAGGCTTATTACAAATTACCATAATAATAACATTAATACTATTAATTTTAATAATAATTGTAATGACGACAACAGTAAATAAATACCAGACTAATAAGAAAAACGATAACTTTCGTAAACAAAGAATAAAAGAAAATGTGTTTCATTAGGAATCATGACGTTTGAATATTAGCTTTAATGGTAAAAAAGAGGAACACAAAATGTGACGCGTGTCATGGAAAGCTTTTCACATCATCCCCTATTCTAATTAAGCCGCTTCATAAACATAACTTCCCTTCAGTTCTACTACCGGTTTTCGGTAGGGTTGTTGTCAACATATACATGTATACACACATATATTCGAAGAATGACGACAACTACCAGTAGCTACATACACTTTCGCTTTTGACTACCCCAATAAGCCATTTTCCGATTGGCCAGTAACTCATAATTGAGCCGAAAGTCCCTAAAGAATCGGACTTCGATTCAGTGAAACAGCTTTTAAATAATAAATGGCAATAATAACTTTTTTAATACTATTTCTGTGCATTGAAATAATAATTTGTTAATCATGGAGGCGTAGAATAATCATATTTATTCACGTTTGATGCTTACATATAAAAAATAACAATAATAATATTTTTTTAAGGGGTTAGGTCACTCTAGAGGTCGAAAAAGTAGGCCTTTTTTGGAAATTTTTTTTAGACAAACTATAAAATAAATCTCAATTATGAAAAAGGGTGTTTATTATACATATCATCGACTGTATACACTAATTTTTTTGAAACGATTATGTTCAAAATGGCGGCTGTGCAGCGTTTTTGCGAAGACGCCTCCGTTTTTCCAGGCCAAACTGCCGGAAACGCGCCGCCTGTAATTTTTTAATTGTAATAAGTCAGTTACTTTTTTTCGATTATATATTGGAGCAGCCATAAAAGTACATATCACTTTTTCGATATATCGATTTTTGACAAAATGGCGCACTTCTGAAGAAAATTGCCGAAAAAATCGTCAGAAAATTATTAATAACAAATGAAGTATGCAATATAAAAAAAGTGATATGTACTTTTACGGGTAATGTAATTTTATAAATATATTAAAAATTTGAAGTTAATCGTTTGAAAATTGTCTGAGTTCTGTTTCCGGCAATTTTGAAAAATGTAGTTTCGAGATAAACGCGTTTGAAGTTTTTAGTAGTAGCTCGCCGCGGACCGGGTGGCCGCGTACTAAAATTCGAAAATCGAGTACTTTGAGATTTGTCCCGGCCAAAATCTTTTGGGAGATCATTTTTGAGATATCAAGGGACCATTTAAGAACAAAAAAAAATCGATTTTTCGAAAATCCTAGAGTGGCCTAACCCCTTAATAAAAAAAAGGTTATCATTATTATTAAAACTATATTTGTTTGCGAATAATTTCATTTTCAGTATTTTTATATTTTTATTCAGTTATAGGCGTGTGAAATAATATATTTATTTAGATTTTACATTTTTAGATAATAAACAGCAGTAATCATTTGTTAATCTCACAGAAGCGTTAAATATTTATACTTAATTATTTTCGAAACTTATACACATTGCTGTTTTTATTGTTGTCAATTTTTACGGTAACTTTCAAAGACAAAACGTGTAAATGTTCGGCACGAACTTTTCGGACAAGCCAATATTTTTCCCAGGGAAAATAAAAGCTTTCCCACTCGAACAATAGATTTTAAGACCTTTCTCGAGACCTTTGTGGTCCTTTTCCTCTCCTTTTTTATATTTTTTTTACGTACGCGTCAAATGACTCGAATCAATTGCCTGTAAATAGGAGCCATCCGACTTATTGGAACATCCTGCGGACGAGAAAACGCTGTTTCCGTGGAGACGTCCATCCGTCGGGGCTTGAAACGAATTCAATCGAAAGGAATCGAATCTAATCGAAAGGAATCGAATTTGAAAGGAAAAGGTTGCCGTTGTTTTAATTCCACATCCGAGAACAAATTTTTCCGAAGCGCTTGGAAAATTCGTAACCACTCCGGCTTTGGCTCACCTTAAAGTGGCAAATGTCTACATTCTTACCTGAAAATTTCAAGTTTTTGGGAAATGGTCCATAATTAGTCTGAATTCTTCACTTTCAAAATTTGTTTTATTTGGATCTTTTCTGATCTAAGTTTGGGCTTTAAAAAATTGCAACTTCAAATAAAAAATTAATATCAGGTTCCGTTTATGCTTGTTGTAAAGGAAGAAATTTTTACTACAGACCGGGTGAATTCGGAATTTTCGAAAAAAAATTCCTTCCGGGCAGAAATAATTTATAAGGGGAAAAATTGATTTTTTAAATTCATTCGAACTCCTGAATTTCCAATGAATATTTTCAAAATATATATTTTTGAAATGGAAGATCGTATCGGTTTCAAGGATATTATATATTTTATATAATGTAATCTATAATATTTAATATTTTCTATATCTTATATAATATTTTATATAATATGATATCGTTTATTTTAAAGCTCGAAATTTTTATTTGTTGTAATATAAATTTCAAACTTTTAAAAGTTATGATTTAATTGTTATTAATTATGAAAATTTTTAAAAAGAACATTTTTTCCTGAAGTTATTTCAAATCTACAGTTTCAATCTTTCTTCTTAAAATCATATTTTCAATTTGCAAAATCAGATTATATTCGGCTTTAGCTCATTTTGTAGCTCATAATGTTTACTTTCTACCCCTCAAATTTTAATTTTCTCAAAAACCGCCCGGAAATGTAACAATTTCCCAAAGAAAAATAATGTCCTTTCCAAATTCCTTCAAACCTCCAAACCTCGATTCCAACTTCAAAAAATGATATCTCCGAACTCAAAAATCCTACCAACTTCCGTTTGAGCTTATTTCAAAGCTCGAAAGCTTCCCCCCTTCTTATCCTGCCAATTTCAACTTCCCAAAAAATTTCCCTTGAACGGAATTAATTTTTCAACGATGAAAGCCCACGTTTCTTTTCTCTTAAGGGGGGAGGCTGGTGTAACAGGTCTAAAAAATCGATTTTTTTTTGCTTAAAAATCTTCTTAAACATGCGAAGAATGGTTTTGTAATGTTATAGCATCAAATTCGATCTTGAAATATAGTTAGGAGCGGTGAGAGCGCCAAGTAGGTGCACCTAAACACGGACTAGCCGAAAACTTTAAACGCGTTTTTCTCAAAACCACGTTTTCCAAATTGGCGGGACGCATAGCTCATCGAATTTTTATCCGATTCACTTGATTCAACGTTTAAATTGAAGATAATTAAATTTATATGCTAATGAACCTCAACTTTTCATGAATTATTATTATAACATAAAGTTATTGCAAAATACCAGCGGACATGTATCGTTCATTTTCATGTTTTCTTCCGCCATTTTCGCAATTAACAATTTTTTTTTTTCAAAGTGAGGTTCATCCACATTTTATATACCTACTAAAGAAAATTTTTTCCTCATTTTACGTTTCCGATATTTTCTCAGGACTCCAGGTATCCCGCCGTTTTGACCGAATCCTTCCCTTGCCACTACTATATCTATACATGTATATATTCAAATTAAATCTACAATGGCAAATTTTCTTCTTTGAACTTCCCTTTATATGTAAAAAAAGTTTCAATAAAAAAATTATATTATACCTTGAAATTATATGCATTGGAAAAATACCTTAGTTACACCAGACCCCCCCCCCCCTTAATTTCCTTCAAATTCTCAAACTCGCTTCAACTCAACTCCCAAAAATAACATATTCGGAGCAAAAAAGCTCAGAAACTTCCGCATGATCTAATTTCGCATGTAAAGATCTCTACTTTGAGCCCTATAAATTCCGAAGCTCCTGAAACATCCTGACCGGAGTTTCATCAGCTCTCCGTGGAATTGAAACTTTTCTCGGAACAGTAAATTTTTGTAACGTTCGTTTTTTTGAATCCTTGGATTGATTCCAAGTCGAACAGCGGTAGGAGAGAAGGAGAGCGAATAAATATGACTGCTGCTCTAAAGTGGAGGAGTCTTAGAAGTTCGATAACTTTCTGCATTGCGAAGAATTCCAAGGATATGGATGGAAGAAAGATAGACGCGTGAAAGCAAACTTTCTCTTTGTGTCTTTCTTATTATTATTCTTCAGCCAGTCTCTCTATCTTTGTCTGCTTCTTTTTCTTATGGCCATTAATATTTTTCTTTCCTCCATCGCCAAGAAACGTCGCTATCGAGAATTAACTGAATTTACGATTTGTTTGCCAGCCCATTTTTCCTTTTGAACAGAGAAAAAATGAGAAGCTTTTAATCAACTTACAAATTCCAAAGGTCAACTTTGGGGGAAGAATTAGATAAACCTTGGATCAAATTGGCTCCGAACCGAAGCTTTTTACCCCAAAAATTCACCTTACCGATAAATTCGCTTCTGAATATTATAAATTACCAAAATTATTGACGCCAGCAAAGTTCGAAAATTCGTACCATCCAAACAAAAAATCGTAGGCACTTCCACCTTGGCTGAATAAGAGCGTTAAGATTCTCATTTTCTTCTCTGAAATTTTCAAACTTCTAAAAAATTTCCGGCGAGAGTAGTTAATTCCTAAAGTGCACAATAATCTTCTTTTTAAATTCCTTTTACGAAACTTGAAGTAGACTTGAAAAAATTGTGAAGTTTAATGAAAAATCAGATCGACTCCCATTTTGCTTCCTCTTAAAGACGAGAAAATCCACTTTCTACCCCGTAAATTTCAACTTTCCAAAACAATTCGTCTAGATACTGCAATTTCTCAAATACAGAAACTCTCATTTTATTCCTTTTCTCTGCAATTTCCAAATTTCCGTTTCGGATTCTAAAATTATAACTCCAAATCCAAAAATTGTACCACCTTCCGTTGTGGCTCATTTCGAAGCTTGAAACCATTACCTTCTACCTCATAAATTTCAACTTCCTGAAGTAATTTCTCTAATTACTGGAAATTTCCAAACACGGAAACTCTTTTTTCCCCAACTCGTTCTAATTTCCAAATTTACAATTTCGATTAAAAAAATCGTATCAACTCCGGGCTTAAGGGGCTATGCCAGTGTGGCTGCCGAAAATCTACATGTTTTTTTTGGGGAATTTTTTTACTGAGAAGTATTTCATGGAATGTTTTTAAACTTTATGGGTGTAATTACCTATAAATAAACTGTGTAAAATAATATTTTGTCATGAAGAAATCGAGACTTAAAAACTTTAAACGCGTTTTCCTCGAAACTATGTTTTTCAAATTTGCTGACATTGTAACTCAAAGACCACTTATCCGATTGACTTGAAATTTTAACTGAGCGTTCTGGACGTGTTTTATTGTCCGATGACCCTCGATGCTTTTGATCGGATGAAAAGTGTAATTTTGGCAGCGAAAAAGCGACGATTTATTTTAAGGAAAAATCGACAACTTTTTTCAAAACTCCCGAATTTTGTCAGATTTCAACATTTCTCGGATATCGTGGGTTATCGGATAGGGAATATCTTCTAATTTAAGAGCGTCTTTTTTTTATTTCAGGCATCCTAGCGACCTGTACGATGTCAGCAGTTGAAACACTTTTTTTTTGCGTCTTGCGGGATAGCGCGTAACTTGGACGCCTTTCATTATTTTTATACAAAAAAAATATTTCACACAGTTTATTTATAGGCAAATATATCCACAAAGTTTGAAAACATTCCATGGAATACTTTTCTTTAAAAAAATTCCAAAAAAAAAAACACGTAAATTTTCGGCCATCACACTGGCATGGTGATGGCCGAATACAACTTCTCAAAATAACAACTTCTCAAACAACTCTTGACAAGTTTATAAAGAAAACACCCGAAAGCTAAATAAATAAATAAATAAATACTTTAAAAGACCGTTTTTTGTACAAACTTTTTTTCATCCCCCTACTTTCGACCATTCAACATTCGCACCCACTTTCAGGAACCAATTGTGTGCGAAAGTCGAGGGCCCACTGAAGATAGATTATAGCTGACCCGACAGACTTCGTTCTGCCAAAAGCTATTGGACTGTGGTAACCCTATAAACTTATTTTTTGTGGTGTAAATTTGCATAACGTTAATGTATTTTTCTCTATATGATTTTCTCTCCGGACAAAAAGAAAAAAAATATTGTTTATTACCAAGCGTTGCGATGAACGCATTAAACAAAGAATGATAATATTCCACACGGGTGTAGCCAAAAAAATCTGATTTTTACATCTTTCCGTGCAATTTTTCCAATTTTTTTTCTTCATAAGAACCTTCCACAAACTTCAACGAATAATTTAAAAAAATGATTAGCCACTTTGGACCAGACGTTCCCGAGTTTTGCGCTTAGCAACACATTTAGCTATTCATTTTAATTTAGGGTAAACACACCAATAGATGGACACCCTCCAATAGATGGACAAATATTATTTCCAAAAGTAATTACATTAAATTTAAGAACGAAATCGCAAAGTCATAATTTTCTTTATGGCTATATGTCGTCCTGATTGCAAAAAGTGATTTTTTTCATCTTCATATTTGTAATAATGATAAAAAAAAATGTTTAAATTTGACATGACGAAGTTTTGCTTCAAGAGCGCCACCACTAGTAAATATGTGACAGATGTCCGGTAAACGTTGTTTGTTATTACTGTTATAAATGAATACAAAAATAAGGTACGTATACATTATTATGCTCGTATTTCACTAAAAAAGCTATAAATATCGTAATAAAATAATAAAATTACAAAAATATAAGAAAATTTAGCGTCCATCTATTGGTATTGGCTGTCCATCTACTGGAGATTTTGTCCATCCACTGGGGTTTTGGTTTTTTTTCATAAATTTTTCTTTTTTGTTAATTACCACGAAGTTTCACAAAGTTTTGATAATTTTTTTCTAGTTAATTACACATTTTTACATTAATATAATTCATTTTATTATAACTTATTTGTA
Source organism: Gasteruption jaculator (assembly GCA_949825005.1). Classification (NCBI taxonomy): domain Eukaryota; kingdom Metazoa; phylum Arthropoda; class Insecta; order Hymenoptera; family Gasteruptiidae; genus Gasteruption; species Gasteruption jaculator. The sequence continues at coordinate 6,801,027 of OX463762.1, forward strand.
TTTTAGTGTATTATTTTGATAAAAAAACATGAGAGTTTGCTTAACACCGTCCATCTATTGGTGCATTTACCCTACATAGATAAAATTTCGATTGATGGACATTGAGAATATCCACAAAAAAAAAACAATATATTGATAACAACAACAAAAAACAACATTCCCCCTTTTTTATCGCACTGAACTTTGACAGGAGCTTCTTTTTAACACATATATGTATTTTTTTAATACCGTTAACGTGTTTTAAAAATGGAAAAAAAAATGGAATATAAAGGGTTTTGTTCTCCGGGATCGACGTCATCCTTCCATGATGACTCATACCACGACTCTCCTTTTCCTGTGTCTGTTTTTAACTCGTAGCGGCTATTGGGAGGAGAGTTTAATCTAACAACCCCCATGGTTCACTTTACATAGTACTCTATATAGTCCAGAATAAGAGAGAGAGGGAGAGAGAGGGAAGAAGAAGCGAGAGGGATGGAGACTAAATGAAACACTATCAGGGACAAAGATAATGATAGAAAACCAGAGAGAGAGTGAGACAGGGGAGTGGAGTGTATCCGAATGCATGCTCGGGATCCCAAAACCATGGGATACAAGGGTTGCCAAAGCAGCACATCCCTAAAACTGCCCCTAGGCTATGCTATCAAGCTAACCTGGGATAAACTTTCCCTATCAAGTGCGCTTTGACCCCCACGCACTCCCTCCGATGCTCGTCCCCAAAGTGACATTTTTAACATTTTTCCGACTGCATACATAAATTACTGAAGGTAATTGAAACAAGAGGAGCCATTTGTCTTTGCAAAAACTGCCCCCGAAACCTGATGCGAAGGTCACTTGTTTTGGAAAAAGCGCTACAGTAGGTACCAACCATTGTTTCGTAGCAGGTGCTTTTCGCGTTGGACGGTTCATAACTTTTAGGAAGATTTTTTCGAGAAAGTTGGGCTTTTTAGGGTGGAGGGTAGGGTGGAAAAAATATAGGGGAGGTTTCAAGTTTTTGGAAAAGCTGCAAGTGGAGCTGCTAACATTTTTTCAAGCCAAGATATGATTTTTCGAAGTTATTGGGGAGTTTGAAAAAAGGGAAAGTTTTCTGGTTTTGGAAATTTGTGGTATTTGCAGGGGTTGGATTAGGAAATTGAGATTTATAGGGTGGAAAGGGGGGGGGGATTACGAATTGTTGAATGCACCGGAGATGGTACGATTTTTTTTGATGGAGGATATGATTTTAGGAAGCTAAAGAAGAGTTTGGAATATTGAAAAGAGGGAAGTCTCTGGTTTTGGAAATTTGTGGTATTTGGAGGGGATGGATCAGAAAATTGAAATTTACAGGTTACAAGGGGAAACTTTCGACTTTTGGAATAAGGTATAACTGGAGTCGGTAGCATTTTTTGAATTGAGGGTATGAGTTTTGGAAATTAAATTGAGTATTTGAAAATTTGGAATTAGTGAAAAAGGAAGTTTCTTTTTTAAAAATAATAGACGTTTTTTTTAAACTGAAATGTTTAGGGTAAAAACTAGATTCCAATCCCCAAAATGAGCTAACGTGGAAACAAGTACGATTTTTGTTTTCAAAGATACGATTTTTGAAATTTTAACCGCAAATTTCAGTGTTACAAACAAATAAACGCTGACTGAATTTGCTTTGATAATTAATACCGTTCCAAACAAATGTCTCAAGAACTGAAAATTCTCTAAATCTTCAAAATGAGTTAAACCTTGGTTCAATTCGATTTTTCTTTTTTTATGTATGATTTTTTTCTACATTTATTTAAAAAATCTGCAATATTTTCTTTTATTGAAAAACAAAAATCAATGAATTTTTGAAGATTCTAATTTCGAAAAATACATGAAATAGTAATTTCTACTAAATATTGCATCATATATGGCCCCAGTCATCCCCTCAGTGCATTAAAAAAATATTATCTCCTTCTCCTTCTCTACATATGTTTTATCACAAAAGAAAAGGAGCACGGAAACTAATTATAAATGTATGTTATTTAACCACAGACGTATACATAAAATTTATGTACCCGTTATACTGACGTATGGGATTGAATTATAGAAGAGATTGCGTAGGTAAAGACAGATGGGGTCTCCGTAATTAATAAAAAATGAGAAATGAAAGTTTCTACTAATCTTCATTTTAAGTACAACAGGAAACAATGGAAGGAATGCTTGCTTTCATGAAATAATAAGAGACAATAATAGTAATGTTTTTATTAATTTGTTATTTTTATTATCGTTATTATTATTTCTTTCTGCGTTGTTATTTTAAGTAACAAAGCTGAGAATTTTCAAATTTGAAGGAATTCCAAATAAGACATCTTTTAATTTGGAAATTTACATTGCTTAATGGAGATTTCTTAGAAAGTTGAAATTCAAGGAATAGAAAGTGGAAATTCGAAACTCCGAATTGATCCCAACTGGAAATCGTTACAATTTTTTTGCTTAAAGATATGATCTTTAGAAATCGAGATTAAAAATTTCACAGCTTCTAGAAACTTCAAAAAAAAATACTTTCTTCATTCCAAATTCATAAAAAAATAGATAGAATATTCAATAAACTAACATTTTTAAGATCAAAAGTAAAAATTTCAAATTTCGAAATATGCCAAATTGGCAATCGGTGCCATTTTTTTGGTTCGAAGATACGATTTTTTGAAAATTTGTAAAATTAAAATTAAAAAATTTGTAATTAAAAAAAATTTTTTTTTAATCTGAAATTTACAAGGTCAGTAGTAAAAATTCTAATTTTTAAAATAAGTCAAAACGGAAATGGATAAAATTTTTTCTCTCAAAGGTACAGTTTTTTGAAAACGAAATAGGAACTTTTAAGTCCTTAAAGAACTTTTATCAGTACACATTTTTCTCGAGAATTTATTAAAATTAGGGCCGAATTTAGAAAAAGAAACTTTTGAAGGATTCTGAAAAATGGAAGGTGGAATTTTTTCAACTAAAAATCATCTGTACTAATTAAAATTATTATCGTTATTATAATTAGTAATTTCTGATTTACAAAATTTGCGGTTTTAAAAAGTCTCCAAAATCAGTTTTTTTTTCAAATTCGCAAGTTTGAAGATCAGATTTCTAAAAAATCGTCGCTCTAAAAGAAAAAATCTACAATTCCTTGCGTTCCAAGATAACGGCGAAAAATAAAATTCTCCAGGATTATAACAATAATATTTAAATTCAATTATTGGCAAGTTTTCCCCCTTTTTCGACTGCTGGGGCAACATTCAATCCTTAGAACGTATTCAACCCTTGGAATTAAGAATGATTTGTAACCAATATCCCTTTTGACATTCGATAGGTAGAAGAAAAGATACCTTTCAAGTTTTAAAATTCTACACTCGAACGTGGAAAAAACGATAGGAATCAATGTTGAGTAAAATGCCACAGGACTTGGAAAAAAAATACGACTTATAATACATATATATATTTTATATAAAATATATATACGTGTATTCTCTTTTTACGGCACTTTTTACAGTTTCCCATCCTCAGTTTGTCTTTTTTACTTCCTTTTCGGATTTAAAAGTAAATATCAAATATATATATATATATATATATATATATATAGATGTATGCTGGAAATATTATATGACGTCATTTTGTTGCTCAAGACTCACCCCTTGGAGACACGTGAGGTAAATTCCAAAGATCCACTGCCGAGAAAAAAGGTTGATACTCGGTCAGACTTGAAGCCTTCATAAAACATCTGACGTTTAAAAATGAATTTCGAGTTTATATACAGGCTGGAGTTTCGGCTCTTAGGTAATCCGGAAACATTTGTACAAACTTTCCCTGGGGTTTCGTGCAAAGATTCGCCCCGAGGACTTTATCTTGACCACTTTCCCGTGAACTCTTCAGTAACGACTTTCCGCCATTTATCTTCGTTTTCCGGAAAAATGTTGGATTCCACTTTTTTATGAATTTTTTTTAAGAAAAAGAATGACCTTGAAATTAATTTTGAACTCCTGCTATTTTATCATGATGATCTTTATTATTATTATTGTTTATTATTATTATTATTATTACTATTAATATCATTATTATTACTATTATTATTATTATTATTATTATTATTATTATTATTATTATTATTATTATTATTATTAAATTCTCATTGACGAAATTCTAGACTCTAAATAATTACTTGGTTGTAAAAATTGTCAAAATTATAAAGGAATTTTTTTGGCTTCAAATTCGCAGGTTTTTGGATCAGATTCCAAAAACTATAACTTTGGAAGAAAAAATGATAGATATTTCTAGTTCATCCTACTTAAAGGGGTAGAATTTCTATTTTCTGCCCTATGAATTTCAACATCTTGGCATACACTTTCGAAATGTAATAATTTTCAAACAAAAATAAATATTGCTACAAATTGAAATTCCTTGAAAATCGAGAATTTTCAGTACGTTTTTCAAAAATCGCACCTTCAAATCCAAAAATGCTACCAACTTCTACTTGGACAAATCTCGAAGCTCATAGTCTCTACTTATTTTTACCCTAGAAATTTTGAATTTTTCAAAAGTGTCCAAAGTCTCCGAAAAAAATTGAAAGAAAAAAGTGTCTCTCGACCTGACGACTTCTGAGATGAAATAACGAACCAGCGTCGGGAAGTTTGAAGTGCGATAAAACGGCGTTAAAACAATAAATAAAGATTACGCTTTAACGCCGATACAAGTGTTTATACAGTCCTTTAACTAACTATAAAAGCGTGTGTGTAAGTTATGGCTTTTAGTATGCACTATAAAGCCATTCGCAATATCGCCTTTAGGGAAGACTATAGGTAGTCAAAATATTCGGAGGGAACGTAGAACGTAGCCTGTAGCCAAGGGAGAAAAAGAGACTTTCCCGTTATTTACGAGCGGTAAAAATCACAGTTACATAGTTCTTTCCGATCTTTATACTCCCAGAGTAAAGATGTAGTGGCATTGGAAAGAAATCTAATGGCATTTTTACCTGCGATGAGTTACAGTAGCTGTTTCCTCTTTAATGAATGTGTATCGAATTTCTACAAATTACAACTTCGAATCAAAAAATGCATCTACATCTTTTTGCTTCAGCTTATTTTAAGGGGTTACATCTAGTTGGCGGCCGAAAAAAACGCGTGTTTTTGTGAATTTTTTTTTGGGAAAATGATTGCAGGTTTCGAACTGTTTTTTTTTCATAGTTAAGGGTACATCTTCGACTATATTTCATAATTTTTTTATTGAAAAAAATTCACAAATGTAGGAGATACAATGCATTTCCCGGACCGCTAGGTCTTCTGCGGTGACCACTGTATCTTCCACCTCACTCGTCTAAAATCAAAAAATCAATTAGATTATGTTTTTGCATCGTATTATCTTGTCCTTAATCGAAGGATTTGAGAAAATATTAATTTTTGAAAAAATGGTCGACGAAATTGTAGTGATTTTTTCATAAAAATTTGGACTTTCACGTTCAATCGCCGACAATTTTTTGAAAAATTCATATTTTCGCAAATCCTTCGATTAAGGACTAGATAATACGATGCAAAAACATAATCTATTTGATTTTTTGATTTCAGACGAGTGAGATGGAAGATACAGTGGTCACCGCAGAAGACCTTTCTTGAACAGTGGTACGGGAAGTGCATTCTATTTCCTACGTTTGTGAATTTTTTTCAATAAAAAAATTACGAAACATAGTCGAAGATACAACCTTTAGTATGAAAAAAAAACAGAAAAAAAACCTGCAATCATTTTCCCCAAAAAAATTCACAAAAACACGCCTTTTTTTCGGCCGTCAACTAGAAGTAACCCCTTAAAGGGCAAACTCTCTACGTTTTACCCCATAAATATCAATTTTTAAAATAACTTCCGTGGAATGGAAATAATTTTCAAAAAAGGGATATCCTCATTCAAATTCCATCAATTACCAAATTTTCAATTGTACTTCCAAAAATTGTTACTTCGAACGAAAAAATGGCATTCACTTTTGCCTTACAATTATTTTAAAAAGTAGACTCTCTACTTTCTACCCCATAAATATTACACCTTTTAAATATTTGCCTCGTGGTAGAATTAATTTCCAAAAACAGAAAATCCGCATTCAAATTCCTTCAATTCCCAAATTTTCAATTCTACTTCTAAAAATTGTAACTTCAAACCAAAAAATGGCATTCACTTTTGCCTTGGCTTATTTTAAAGGGTAGACTCCTTACTTTCTAGCTTAAAAATATCAATTTTTCAAATGATTGCTTCGGTGTGGAATTAATATCCAAAGAATGATAATTAAATTATGAATTTGAAATCAGACCTATTTTGATAATTTTTTTTTTGGGGGGGGGGGGGGGATTTCTAATAGAGTCTTCCCAATGCAAAAATTAGTAGGTATGGTTGACGCCTTTTTTTAAATACTACTATTTTTGTTGAAACGAAAAATTGCGGGAAAATGTTCGAAAATAATTGGAAAGTTTTATGAAATATTTGATAAATTAAAAATTGTAACCAAGTTCTACTTTGGCAATTTTTAACATATATTTCTCTTCGAGATTTACGTTTGGAAATATTAACAAATACAGTATCGAATTTTCTTCATATAGCACTATTTTTGTTGGAATGAAAATCGGATTGAAAATATTGGGAAGAAGTGAACTTTTTTTATTATTTCCGATATTAGAAATTCAAATTTATACAACTCTTCTACTTTGGAATTATTTTTCCGATATTTTTATTCGATTTCTCCAAATTGCAAAAATTACTATACATTGTTTCGGCTTTTTTCCAAATAGTACTATTTTTGTTGGAGTGAAAAATCAATTGGAAATATTGAAAAAAAAATCGAATATTTTATTACTTTTCTACTTAAAATTTATAACTAAGTTATCTACTTTTAGGAATTTTTTTTTGTTTCTCTATTTAACCATTCCCATTCCAAAAATTGCTGTACGTAGTTCCAACCTTTCCCTAAGCAACTCTGTTTTTTCTTTGGATAAAAAAAATTCGTGTCGATATTGAAAAATATTACACTACGAATTTCATGATGTAGTCGAAAACACCTATAATAACTTACTTTCCAATTATTAAATTAATTTAAATCTAAGAAATTATATTATGAAATTAAAAATATAAATAGAATCAGTGTGCTGAAGATGACAACGTATTAGTTGTCGAAACGCCAACACAACAAATTTATCAATAAATAAATTTTAAGACCGAAAGACTGAAGAAATTACATATTCATTTAATACCTACGGTCAAAGAAGGGGTATTCCAAAATAATTGAAAAATATACATAGATATCAAAGTTTTAATCCTGAGAACCTCAAAAATTTCCACTGCTAATTACTTTGGAAATTTCTTTCTATAATTTTGAGGTAATCCATGGACCTCAAAAAAAAATCGTAGACTTTCCCCTAAACATTCCGATTTTTTTTTCCACGAAAAGACAGGGAAAACATGATAAGAAAAATCGCGAGAAAAAAGTCCCATTTGTGACAAGTGAAACTGCGAAACAAAACGAGAGACTTTACGTTCACGTGGTTTTATCGCGCAAAATCCTACTGTTTTTAGTACCTTTCCATTAATCATACCCTCCTTGTTTTCAATCCACCACAATTTTCCTAATGGCAACAATGAACTCGAACAAGCAGATGACAAACTAAAGTTTCAAAAGCTTTATGCGCATTTTATCGTGTATAGGAGCAAGTCGAGCCAAGTGTATGTAACAGAAGTGCATATTACATGGTTACAGAAACTCCGGTATTTCTTTCAAAACTGATACACACACACACAAGCAGTTTTTGATACTCCTGTGCAGGTTCTCGACCGAATGAGGACTAGAGAGTAGAATAGAGTTCTCAGAGAATCTTTCCTTCTCTATCCGTTCCTATTATCTCTATGTACTCTTCTTTTGTCTCTCGCAGAGCCATGTATAGCCAAACTTTTCACATTTGTTTAATTATTTCGCAATAAATCAATTCACGCTCGAGATTTTTATCGACAACAGTTTGTTTATACGTTTAGTATTTATTTATTGATTATTTGACAATAGAAATTCAGAATAATAGAATTTTCAGTAGGGTTGAAAAATCGTATTTCCAAAAGGAAAATTCGTACCGATTTTCACCTTGACTGGATCTAAGGGGTTACATCTAGTTGGCGGCCGAAAGAAAGGCGTGTTTTTGTGTATTTTTTGGGGGGAAATGATTGCAGGTATCGCACTGTGTTTTTTTTTTCATAGTAAAGGTTATATCTTCGACTATGTTTCATAATTTTTTTATTGAAAAAAATTCACAAATGCAGGAGATACAATGGAATTCCCGGATCGCTGTTCAAAAAAGGTCTTCTGCGGTGACCACTGTATCTTCCACCTCACTCGTCTAAAATCAAAAAATCAAATAGATTATGTTTTTGCATCGTATTATCTAGCCCTTAATCGAAGGATTTGAGAAAATATTAATTTTTGAAAAAATGGTCGACGATTGAACGTGAAAGTCCAAATTTTGATGAATAAATCACTTCATTTTCGTCGACCATTTTTTCAAAAATTAATATTTTCTCAAATCCTTCGATTAAGGACTAGATAATACGATGCAAAAACATCATCTATTTGATTTTTTGATCGTAAACGAGTGAGGTGGAAGATACAGTGGTCACCGCAGAAAACCTATAGCGGTCCGGGAAATGCATTGTATCTCCTACATTTGTGAATTTTTTTCAATAAAAAAATTATGAAACATAGTCGAAGATATACCCTTTACTATGAAAAAAAAACAATTAGAAACCTGCAATCATTTTCCTAAAAAAAAAATTCACAAAAACACGCCTTTCTTTCGGCCGCCAACCAGATGTAACCCCTTAAAGGTTAAAATCGAAATTTTCGGCACTAAGATTTCCAGCTTTCTAGAGGATTGCCTTTAATTAAAATGAATTTATAGAAAAAGGGGAAAGATGAGTTTTGAAATGAAGAATTCGTCATTTAGATTCTAAACAAATTTTAAACATTCTGAAGATTGATCCTGATATAGTTTCCATCCTAGGAATTTCAGATTTTGTAAAGATCCCTACTAATCAGTAAAAATTCTAAAGACAAAAAATACAAATTTCCAGAAACTTGTAGAAAGAAGCCTGATGTACAAATTATTCAATTTTTCCAAATTTTCAATTCGAATGGAAAAAATCGTAGGTTGGCAATAGCAGTTAGTACCGGCTTCCGGTTTAATTTATTTAAAAATTTGAAAAATCTAGTTTGGGCCCTAAAAGTCTCAATTTTCCAAATAAATTCCTTTAGTTTTTGCCTGATGTAGAAATTATTCAATTTTTCCAAATTTTCAATTCGAATGGGAAAAATCGTAGGTTGGCAATAGCAGTTTGTACCGGCTTCCAGTTTAATTTATTTGAAAATTTGAAAAATCTAGTATCTGCCTTAAAAGTTTCAATTTTCCAAATAAATTCCTTTAGGTTTTGCAAATTTTCAAAAACTGACCGAATATATTCGTATAATGTTTACTTATATATACATTATTTTTATTATTAGAAATTCAAGGAAATAGAATTTTCATTTTTGAGATTGGAAAATCATACCTGTGAAAGGAAAATTTGTACCAGTTTCCACCCTGACTGGATTTAAAGCTTAAAATCAAAGCTTTCTACCCAAAATTTCGAGCTTCAAAGAAGATCGCATTTAATTAGAATGAATTTATGAATTGTTTATTGAGAATCGAAAATTTATAACTAAGAGTAAACAAATTATATCGATTTCTGTGATAGCTCATTTTGAAGATTGATACTGGTAGTTTCTATTCTAGAAATTTCAGTTTTTTTAAAGACCCTAACTAATTAGTAGAAATTCCAAAGGTAGAAGCCGGATCTTGAAATTATTCGATTTTTCCAAATTCTTAATTCGAATGAGAAAAATCGTATCTTGGAAACAAAAGTTAGTACCGGCTTCCGGTTTGATTTGTTTGAAAGTTCGGAAAATCTAGTTTCTGTTCTAAAAGTTTCAACTTTCCAATTAAATACCTCTATGTACTGCGAATTTCCAGAAACTGACCGAAAGTGTTCTCTTCTATCTAGTTCTTTTAAGTTTCCAAAAGTTTTCCTATTCGACTTTTAAAAATCATATCTTCAAATCAAAAAATCCTACCGGCTTCAGCTTCAGCTCATTTCAAACTTTGAAACCCCCAGCAAAAGTTTTAACTTCCCAAAAAAAAATTCTTCCAAATATTACAAATTTTCAAAAACAAATAGAAACTTCCAATTCCATTTCCTCCAAGTCTTAAAATATTTCATTTGAAAAATTGAAAAATCATATCTTCAATCCAACCAATTCTACCGGCTTCAGCTCTAGCCCATTTCATGGTTTGGAACCCCCACTTTCCACCCTAGAAGTTTCAATTTCCCAAACAAATGGTTCCAAATACTACAAAATTTCAAAAACAAATAGAAACTTCCTATTCCATTTCCTCCAAGTCCTCAAATATTTAATTATCAAATTTGAAAAATCACATCTTCTATCCAAAAAGTGCTACCGGCTTCAGCTTCGGCTCGTTTTAAAGTTCGAAACCTCTATTTTTTACCATCAAAATTTCGCCTTCCCACAAAAACATCCCTTTTCACAAAAAAAATCACACAGAAAAAAAACTCCCTTTCTTCGATAACCCAAACAAAAAGAAAGAGAACAAAAATACTTCAATCGCACAAAAATTGAATAAATAAAATAAATTTAGAAAAAATCAATGAAAAATATCCAATAACAATAAGTTTCAAGAAGTGGCAATTTTCAAGAATTTTAATTAACCCTCAACGACCCGCTCTCTTCTCCCAAAACAACCCACATTTGGCATTTTGCTGCCTCGCCTAGTGCATCTGGAAGCTGCAACAGCATCGCACTCGTCTCTGGACCATTTACGCATTCGAGGGATTTATAAAAACACTGTATGTGAACGTACCTTTATATTTTCGACTGGAGACTGACGACTCTTCTGTGTTTCTCCCTCCTTCCCTCCCTTGGTTTCGTATATATATGTATATATACCCTCTGTCTCTTCCTCTCTATTTTTATTTCTTTTTTTTTCTTTTTTAATAAAATATAATTCTCTCGTCCATACGTTTACGTGTGTGGGTGCATTCGCGTATATTTTTCTCACAGTCGACTCGCGGCGAATCGACACGAAACTTTGGAGAAAAGAAACTTCAGGGGTTGGAAAAAAAAGCACAAGTTCCTGGAAATTTGTATTTTCGCGTCAATCCGGTGGCTATTTTACTACTCGAGTTGTCGGTGTGGACTGCAGAAAACCCCGCAGATGATATCAGAAACCTAAAAGGGGGTGAAAGTTAACATGACATCATCGGCCACCAATGGGAAGGCTCCCATTCGAGCGCATGCTTCGAGCCAGCAGAAGCGAGTCGGGCTAGGGGTAGTTACTACCCCTAGCAGAGTATAGCTGTAGCGTTTTGAGCTGCGATATATCGCAATCGATGATGCGACTCGCTTTTCGCGCGCCCCTATTCCGCTCCACGCTTTTTCAACCCTTAGGTTCCGCCGGTAAGGGAGGTATCCCTCATTCCTGCAACTTTTTTACCCCCAAATAAAGGAGAAATTGAAAAATTTGAAAGCATTGGTGGTTGAATAAAAACAGGAATTGGAATTTTGAGGATTCTGAGGGAAAATTCGGGGGTAAAATTTCGGGAGATTTTTTTTGGAAAACTGAAAGTTATGGGGTAAGATGTAGGGATCAGGGGGATGAAGTGAGTCGAAGTCGAAAGTGGGTGTGATTTTTTAAAATAAAAATAGGAATCAGGAAAATGTAAAGAAGTTTTTTAGTTTTTAGAAATTTTTGTTATTGGAGAGGAATTTTTTGGAACATTGGAATTTGCAGGATAGAAAGTGGTATCGCTAACTTTTGAAATGAGCTAAAGTAAAAATCCATAGCAGCTTTGAGTTTAAAGGTATGATTGTTTAATTCGAATCGGGGGTTTGGAAAATTAAACAAGTTTGAACAGAAATTTTTTTGTATCAGGGAATTTGTAATATTTGGTAGGAAGTTTTTTATACAATTGGAATTTACACAATATAAAGTAGAATTACAGGACTTCAAAATAAGCTAATATGGAAGTCGATCTCACTTTTCAAATTGACGATATGATTTTTAGAATTCAAACTGAAAATATGGAACTCAATAAGAATTAGAAAAATTTGAATTTAAGTTTATGAAAATGTGTAATTTTTAGAATCAATATTTTAGAAAATCAAAATTTTTGGTGTAAAAAGTAGAATTATTAGCTTTTAAAATAGGCTAAAGGGGAACTTGTCACAACTTTTCATTTCACAGCTATTCAGAAAAAAGAAATTTCAGTCTAGGTAAATTTATAATACTTCGAATCTATTTATTAGAAAATCCAAATTTGTAGCATAAAAAGTAGAATCACTAACCTTTAAAATGAGCTTAAGAGGAACTCGATAACAATTTTCATTTCATAGATACCATTTTATTTTAAATCAAACGAAGAATTCCGAAATCAACAAAAATTTAAAAAAAACGAAATTTAGTCTACCAAAATTTGGAATATTGAGAATCAATTTTTTGGAAAATCAAAATTTATAGCATGCAAAGTCAAATTTCTAAACTTCAAAATAAGCTAAAGAGGAATCCAATACCGCTTTCAGATCAGAGATAAAATTTTTACCAGAGAAATTAAATATATAAGTACTGGGAAATCTATGAAGGAACCTCCAGATTTTGAATACATATATACATTTTATATTGTGTGTATATATTAATAAATACACACACACATATATTTACAGGTATATATATTTATGTATCGTAATTCTCCATTTTTAATTTTTCCTTCCGACCATTTTATTTAGTGGAGAATAATTATTTCCAAAAAAACGACCACGAAGAAGAAGGAGGATTTATATTTATATATGTATCTATATTAAAAAATTTTTGATTTTCTTAATTTTTTGGTATCTTTTAGTACCCTTCAAAAGTGGCTTCCTGGTAAATTTTGAAAGTTTTTTTATCACTAGTTCAAAAAATATCGAATTTTCGAAGAAAACCGCTCTTTTTTTTGTTTTTTGATCATAACTTTCTTAATAATGGTCGAAATTCAATTTATGTTTTTTCAAAATTTTCGTTTTTAGATGGCTTTTACGGAAAAAAATACCAAAAAAATATTTAAAGTGTTTTTAATCGAGATTTTAGAATTTGAAGTTTTCAATCGCGTTTTTAAAACTGTGCGTACCCTTCGATTTTCTTGAAGATTTTCTATTTTAAACTTCTATCCATCCCGCAACTTTTAAGCCCGGTCCGGTAGTGGGCCTTCCATAATTACTATTTTTTTTTCGATTTTTAAAAATCAAAAAAATTTATTTTTCGCTATAACTTATTATCAGTACCGATTTTCGACACTGTATATTTTTCGAACGAGTGATAAAAAAAATCTCTACATTTACCAGGAAGCCTCTTTCGAGGGGTACTAAAAAATGTCAAAAAAAATTTACATATTTAATTTTTGGCTCGACATTTTGTTTTTTTTTTTTAATTAATTGAGACTATTCCGGTGGACTGTAGTCTGGGTCGAGATTTAGATTGGAAACTTAATCTAAATCAAACAATTCGCATTTTTAAGCGAAAAGTGACACATGGAAAAACAACCCGCGACCTTCATTTGTTTTTCCATGTGTCACTTTTCGCTTAAAAATGCGAATTGTTTGCGAATAGACTCAATTAATTAAAAAAAAAAAAAATGTCGAGCCAAAAATTAAATATGTAAATATTTCATATACAGGGTGGCTGAAAAGTTCCCGCAATTTTTTTAGATACTTCAACAGGCTATAACTACCACATACGCCGACAAACAAATACACTCAAGAAATAAAACACTTTATTAGAACAATAACAACGAATTTAAGCAAGAAAAATGACAACAAATGTTCAAAATTGCCTCCATTGGCTTCAATACATTTTTTTACTCGTTTCCAAAAATTGCGGGAACTTTTCAGCCACCCTGTATTAATTTCACGACTAAAGGAAACAACCCAAATATAAATGTCAAAAAATTAAGAAAATCAAATACAAAAATTTGTTAAACCTTTCGATTTCGCGTGGAACTCCCCCTTATACGTATATCCCACATAAAAATCTAAACTCAGCACTGACTCACCGAATAGTTCCTCTATTGCATCTCTCGGTAGTCCCATGGAGCTGCCGAAATCAGTATAGGCAATGAAAAGCCAGTAAAAAAAAAATTCGATTGCCATCCACGAGTCGTTGGATGGCAATGGGATTTTCAGACGAATACATTTAATCTCCTTTTCGACAGGTGATTGATTCCAACATATTCCATACTTATTCGTGAAACGTGATCGATCTTGGTACCTACAAGTCGTATACAAGGAGAGCGAAAGATATTTCCCTTATTTCTCAGTCCGTCTCTCTCTCTCTCGCTCGCACGCACGCAAACGGGAACTCACACTCGCGCGTTTGAGGGTGAAAACGAGATGTAGTTTCGGCGAATTGTAATATGTCGTATAATTCAACCATTTTTCCTGCGAGGGTTCAAAGGCAACGGCGAGAAAGAACGAAACAAAAAGACAGAAAGTTTCTCATTCCCGCCACTTCATGTAAAATGCGGAATACATTGTATTCACTTTTTTAACATGTATAATAGAAAGCCGGAGATTTCGATTTTCACACCCCAAACTCGTGTCCTGGATTTTCCGGGGCTGGAAAGTGAGAGACCAATTTTTTTTTTTTCCATACCTTCTCCAAACATTTTAATAAACTCTTGCAATTTTTTTTCCAGTAATTAAAGTTTTCCGCTTTGATTCATCCTCGAGCCGGCACGAGATAGTTTAGGATGAAGATAAGGGTTGCAGGCCCGCAATCGAGCCTTTTACGTGTTTTGCGTGTGAGCATAAGTACCCCCGATGCCGTTTGATACTTCCGCCCGCGCCACTCGGAGTGCAGGCGAAAGTTTTTAATTTACGAAATTTCACGAATTAAATTGTCGAGAAACGGAATTACGTC
The DNA here is from genome assembly GCA_949825005.1 of Gasteruption jaculator. Classification (NCBI taxonomy): domain Eukaryota; kingdom Metazoa; phylum Arthropoda; class Insecta; order Hymenoptera; family Gasteruptiidae; genus Gasteruption; species Gasteruption jaculator. The sequence continues at coordinate 6,816,032 of OX463762.1, forward strand.
ACGGAGATGCTAATTGTTCTTTTGACGAAGCGGAGCCACGAGACAATTACGAAATTGGGCCAAATCAGGGAAAGAAAACGGCTGTTCATGGTTTTTGGTGAATTCGGAATTTGGAAACATCGTGTTTTGGAATTGGAACGTCGTTCAAGGTTCGGCTATGGGTCATTTTGAAGTTAGGACTTTGTAGCTTTTCTCCTGTAAATTTCAAGTTTTCAGAGAATTTTTTTCAGGTACTGGAATTTTCCAAAGACAGAAGCCTCCTATTTCAGTTTTTTTTTTGTTTTGGAGATCTTGGATTATAGAATCTAAAAATTGTATTTTCAAATTTGAAAGTTGTTTGAGATTTTTCTTTGGTTCGTTGTGAAGTATGGGATCTGTAGCTTGTGACCTGTAAACTCCAAATTGTCAAAAAATTTTCCCCAGGTATTTGAATTTTCCAAAGACAGAAGCTTCTTATTTGAATATTTTTTATTTGTAGATTTTCGATTATAAATTCTAAAAATCGAATTTTGGAATTGCAAAGTTGTTCGGGATTTTTCTTTAGTTCATTTTGAAGTTTGGAATTTGTAGTTTGTCTCCTGTAAACTCCAAATTGTCAGAAAATTTTCCCCAGGTATTGGAATTTTCGAAAGACAGAAGCTTCTTATTTGAATATTTTTTATTTGTAGATTTGCGATTATAAATTCGAAAAATCGAATTTTGGAATTGGAAAGTTGTTTGGGATTTTTCTTTAATTCGTTTTTAAGTTTGGAATTTGTAGTTTCTGCCCTGTAAATTCCAAATTACCAGAAAATTTTCTCCGGGTACTGAAATCCTCCAAAACCAGAGACTTCTTGTTGGATTTCCTTTAATTTGTAGATCTTTGATTAAAAATTCTAAAAATTGTATTTTGGAAGTGGGATATCATAAGAGATTCGGCTCTGGCTCATTTTCAAGTCTGGTATTTATAGTTTCTGTCCTGTGAATTTCAATCTTACAGAAAATTTTCCAAAGACAGAAGCCTCTCCTTTGATTTTCTTTAATTTGTAGATTTCGGTTTGTAAATTCTACAAATCGTATTTTGAATTTGAAAAATAGTACCCGATTTCATTTTGGTGTACTTCGAATTTTGGAATCTATAGTTTCTACTTTACAAATTTCAGCTTTCCAGAAAATTTTCACCAGGTACTGGAATTTTCCAAAAAAAAGAATTTCCCCATTCCAATTACTCAAAATTTTCAAAATTCAAATGAAACTTTGAAAAATCATGTCTCCCATTAAAAAAATAATATTGGTATCTGTTTCGGCTTATTTTGAAGCCCGAGATTTCTACTTCAGGCCTTGTAAATTTCCAAATTTCAATTAATTCCCAGTAATTTTTGTACTTCAAAAAAACAAATGCGTCACCTAATTCGTCATTAAAATACATAAACTTCGTTTATCTCTTTCACGGAAAAAGTATGACGAGAAATTCCTATTTCGTATTTCTGTTTTATCTGGGAACTACACTACCGTCACTCACACAAACGCAAACACACGAAAGCACACGATGCGATAAACTCTTACTACCACTCGCTCCTACCATTGATCTTTCGAGAGATAAGGAATATGATAACAAGCTTGTAAAGGAAGATAAGACGATCGAGCAGGTAACGAGTGCAACGACTAACGTGCGCGCATGAAACTACATTTTTTTCCGTTTCTTAAATCGTTATTTTTATTATAAAATAATAAAGCGACGTCGATTTTGAAATTGTTATACTAGAAATTTGTCGCTTATTTTTTTTTACTTTGAAATTTTTCCACAAAAGTGATCGTAAGTCTCATTTTTATCGACGTAATTGCAACGTAAGTAAACGTAACAGGTACTTATCTTGGTTATTTAATTCACAACCAAAGATATTCAAAATCAAAAATATTATCTACAATTTTGACTTTTCATTCGAATTTGAATTTCTTGTAACCTTTTTGGAAAAAAGAATTTCTTACTTGCAGATCTTGTAATAAAAAGACTAACAATAATAATAATAATATAAATAGTCCAAACGCTTTTTTTCTTTTAAAATATTTAAAAGAAATATACGAATATGTCGAAATTACAGAAAATTTAAAAAAGGTTTTTGCAAATTAGTATCATTATTATTATTATTATTATTATTATTGTTATTATTATTATTATTATTATTATTATTATCATTTTTATTGTTTTTGTTATTATTATTGTTGTTGTTTTTGTTGTTACAATAATTATTATTAGTAGTAAAAACATTGTAAACATAATAATAATAATTCCAAAGAACTTACAGCTTTTTTTCTGATATCCAAAATAATTAGAAAAAATACGCGCATATTTTAAAATTTCCGAAATTCTCTGAAAACCGTTTCTAATTATATTACTCCAATTAACATTATCATTATCGTCAATTATTATCTTCAACCGTTTCTAATTATTACTCCAATTAATATTATTATTAATATTATCTTCAACCAACAACAAAATAACAATAATTTCATAACATTCATAATATTGATATTTTATTTTACCAATAACAACATATATATTTCCAGAAACGCCCACAAAACCATGAATAGTCTATACCCGTCGCTTCAGGAGAAATTCCAGGCGGAGAGCATCTGTCCAATTTGCATGATGGGCATGGAATCGTCATTGAAGTATCTATGTGCCAACGGACACGTAATGTGCTATCGCTGCAAACCGTATTACTACTCCTGTCCGGTCTGCAATTCGTCGTTGAACGTAGAAACGCCCCGTCATGAAGAAGAGACTGCGACCCCTGTAACCTGCTCCTTGCCTTATCCGTTGCAACCCTCGCACCCGGTGCCCTACGCACCGCAGGAACATTATCCGAGCGCGCCACCCGCGATGGATGATTTTATTCATCACGAGAGAAACCACGACTTCCATCACGCGAAGTACCCGGTTCACGAAGGCAACCAATATCCAACTCCTTCGCACGAACTCGAGCTCTGCCAGTTCTCGTCGCTAGGCTGTGGTGTCAAAATACCGAAACGTCTCGCCGAAATGCACGAAACAAGGTTGAGATTGATTTTGAAGTCCGCCGAAAATCGAAAAATTTGGTTAAAAACGATCCCGAAGGATTTCCACAGCTATCTGGCGCGTATCTGTCGCAAATCTGACGCTAAATCGACTCTGTCATCTTTCATATAATAACGAAATGACAGGACATCGAAAACCGAGGAACTTTTGCCTAAGAAGTTTTTTTCTAAACCTAATAATTTAGAAAACGTGCGCAGATATACATTTCGTGCGCAGATCTGCCGCAAATCTGACGTAAACTCCGTTTCTTCATGCGCCCTAAATAGCTGAGAAAGTAGACAGTTAAAAATTGAACAACTTTTGTTTGAAAACTTTTCTTCGAAACTCCATAGTTTAAAAGATATCCGTTTTCATGGATTTACGTACTTTTCTTGCGCCGATCTGCCGCTAATCTGACGTTAAATGTGTTCCTATATTTTTGCAACTGAATTCAATCGACTGAGACCTGAAAATTAAGCATTTTTCGTTTAAAAACTTTTTTTCTACACCTCATATTTTTCAAGATACGAGTTTCAAAAGATTTATCTTTATTTCGAGGTTAGGAAATCATCACGCGATGCCTCTAGCGGCAGTGTCGGTCAACTAAATACCTAGAACACCTTTAAATTCGTATATCTCGGGAACTAAAAAATTTAGAAGAAAAGTTTTTGAACAAAAACTGTTTAGTTTCTCATCCCCTATCTGTTTTTTTACCATAGAGGTATAAGAACGTAAGTTATGTATAAGATAATGCGTTTCAACTGCAATTGAAAAATTCTTTCACCATAGTTCCAGGATTCCTTATTATTAATTACACTTTCTATCCTCGACTCAGGTGCCAATTCCGTCCACACCTGGAGGAGGAGAACCTTCCTACGGATTTTACCCCGGATTGCGACGAACGGATTCCCTGCTGCTACCGCCAATACGGTTGCAAGGTGCAGGTGCTACCCTGGAGGAAACACATCCACGAGCAATACTGCTACTACAAGAAGATCCACGACCAGACCGTCGCGCACTCGCTGGCGGAGGAGTTCGAGACGGTGCATCTGCACGCGGATCATAGCTACGACCACGACCGGCTGTACGACTGCAAGTTCAAGCGCTACGGGTGCATGGTACGGATGCGCGGCTACCGCAAGGCTTTGCACGAAGAAAAGTGTAATTACGCCAAGTATTACGCCAGCGAGGAGGAGGAGAACGAGCATTCTTCAGAGATTCGGAGACAAAGCTGCAGCTCATCGTCAGACGCCGAGGAAAATGGCGACCCTGATGAGCAACTTGAATGCAGATGGTCTGAATACGGCTGCCGAGTGCGGCCCAAGAGGTCCAGGAAGAATTTGCACGAAGCCAAGTGCAATTACCGAATGGAAAGCTGCTGCTATCGAGATCACGGCTGCCACGAGATGTTCCAACCGGCGAGGAAGTACGCGCATGAAAGGAATTGTTCCTTCGCGTGTTAGAAAAATCCACCCCCTTCGGGGGTAGTTTTTTTCCGACTAAATGGATCCTCGTGAAATTTGGTGTACAGGGGTTTTTTAGGGTGCTGAATTCGAATTTCTAAAAAAAATGAAGATTCGACAATTGGCAGCTGTCAAGATCGCTGTCAAATCAACCGAAAATAGTGCCTTCGCAAGTAATTATTATATGATTTGGAACATAGGGGATTTTTGGGATGCATAAATAGAATTGTTGCTCAAATTAAAAATTCGATTATTGGCAGTTCTCAAGATCGCTGTCACGTCAGCTGACAATGGTGTCTTCGCTATTAATTATTATAAGATTTGGAAGATAGGGGACTCTGGGGGTACGTCAAATCGAATTGTCACTCAAATTAAGAATTTGACAATTGACGGTTGTCAATATCCCTGTCAAAATAATTATTTAAATATTTTTCTTTATCTCGTTGTCAAAGTTAATTTTGAAATTGAAGTTGAATTTAAAAGAAATCATTGTTCCTAAAAAAAATAAATTTTCAATTTCTAACAGAAACTGTCAAATTGTTTATTTGTTTTCAAAAAATTGGAAATGCCAACAAATTCGAAAAAATTGCATATAATTCCTTAAAATTGCACAGACCTTTTAATTAATACCTTTAATTAATACCATTGTTAGTTTAGACAGAGTCCAATTGAATTGAAAAAAATCATAATTTTCCAACTTCAATTATAAATTTTTGTGTAGCATAAAAAAAACAATAGAATATTATTAAACACAAACACTGGGTAGTCACATATGTGTCGCGGTATGCCTGAAAGGGGTAAGGGTGTTTTTTTTTCCTTTTCTTTTTTCGTATGCACCCTATAACGTAAAAAGGGACGAAAGGATCAAAAACGATTCCTCGAAATTCCCCGCGAGTATTTATTTTTCGAGAAATGCCTGAAATTTCCCTCCCTGCCGGCGAGATTCCGCGGATATATTTGAATTCCTCGAATGTCCCTTCGAGTGAGACGAAACTAATACGTTTATGCTGTCGGTACATATTTCCCTCGATCCCGAATTTCCGGCATCCTTTTGCCTGAGCGAAAGAAGAGAGAAAGAGGAGAATGATGTTTTTCATCTGGAAACGATTTTTAAATGGCAACAGAATTTTTCTTACGACCCAACGTCGGAGGAAAATGGTTTTTCCGCAACGAAATGATGTCGACGTTACAAATGGTTTGAGATAAACGCCGAGCGTCGGCTCATCTTCCATCGTTTGATCTTATATAAGAGAAGCCCATTAAGGCTTCCAGGTGTTGCGGATCCCAGACGTCTTTTCAACCCTCGTGTATTAGATCATTACGATCATCGCAATCATAAAGAAAATGTAGGTTAGCTTACTTTAAAGTAGGATGTAATACTGTCCGCCTTTAAATTCACCTCATAAGCAAGCGGAAATCAATGTTCTCCTGAAAAGCGAATTTTCTGTATTATTTTTCAACTGAAAAATATTTGATTCGTGCGATTCCAGCGGAATGACAATTTTATGCAGTCAAAAAGCTGCATTTTTTAAGCTACACTTGCTCCTTTATAATTCCAAGGTAGAAAAATGAATAGAGGCTAAAAAACTGAATAGTTTTTATTGAAAAACTTTTTTTTCCTAATTCTTCCAGTTCTCGAGATCGATGCTGCCGTTAGAGGCGCTGGCAAACGATTTCCTAGCCTGATAATAATGAAAATTTAAAAAATCGATGTTTCTTTAAAAAGGAAAAATCGTAGCGATAAGAGAAATTCTAATTCTATGATTCTTTTGCAGAAAAAGTCATTAGCTTTACTAGACGCAGGGAGGCTGCATTGTTTTCTTACACTATCGGCAACGTAGCATTAGAAGCTGTAAAGACCATGGTGTCCTTTTTGATACCAAATTAACATTTAAGGACCACTTTGACTTTGTTACCTCCAAAGCATATAAAGCCCTCGGATTCTTGATGAGGTCTGGATGTGAATTCCACAATGTCGAAACTTTAAAAACGCTATATGTAACATTGGTAAGACCCCATATTGAATACGCGTCAACAATCTGGTCGCCTTTTTACGAAATTGATAGAAGTTCCATTGAAAAAATAGAGCGCAAATTTGTTCGCTTTGTTTCATATCGCATTGGCACTTTCAGTGCACTCAATGAGAATATAAATTACAACGATCGGTGCAATATGATTGGATTGCAACCTTTGAGCAACAGAAGAATTTTGACAGACTTGTTGTTCTTATATAAAATATTAAATGGACTGATTGATTCTCCCGAAATATTAAGATCGCTCCCGATACACGTACCCGCGGTTACGCTTAGAACAAACACTCTTTTTTATATCCCACCATACAGCACAAATGTCGTGGGCAACACCGTTTTATATAGGCTGTGTTCAACTGGAAATTCCTACTGCGGTTTAGTGAACTTCTTCGATCAATCAATTGGAAATTTTAAAAGAAGTGTTTCAGAAACTCTTGCGCTTCTATGAACACTTACCAGGCAATATCACTTGTTTTTCCATTTTATTTTATTTTATTTTTATTTTGTACTTTATGAAGTATGTTGTGAATGGCGGCGAGTGTATGATTATTACAAGTTTTGGTTGTATTATGAATTTATGATATTGATCTGTATTATTGAGCTGTATTATGAATTTATGATATTGATGATCCAATTCTATTATTGGTATCTATTTGTATACTTTATTATATATTTTATTGAATAAAGGGAGGTTTTCCCGTCTATAATAAAAAAAAAAAAAAAAATGGTTGATTCGTGCAATACAAGCCGAATGACAATTTTATACAGTTGAAAACCTGCATTTTTTAAATTGTACTTACGCTTTTCTGCTTCTGATGTAGAAAAATAAACACAGGAGGAGAAAATGAATAACTTTTGTTAAAACACTTTTTTTCTAAGCCTTATAGTGCTCGAGATATACAAGTTTCAACGTTTGTTGGCAGTTAGTTCACCGACGCCTCCACCAGAGGCGGTACGGGAGGATTTCCTAACCTCAAAATAAAAAATCTTTGAAAGCTGGTATCTCGGAAACTACAAAGTGTAAGAAAAAAGTTTTTAGACGAAAGTTGCTTAATTTTAAGGTCTCAGTCGTTTGATTCCGGTTGGAAATTTATACGAACACATTTAGTGTCAGATTAGCGGCAGATCGGCGCAAGAAACGAAACTGCGTCATATCTTCCAAACTCTTGGATTTAGAAGAAAAGTTTTTAAACAAAATCTTTTCGGTTTGAGACCCTCCGAACTTTGATTCTCCGCGAATTTTGATTCGCGTTAGAATCGCATCGGAGTACGTGTTGTGGCAGATTGGCGACAGATCCTTGTAGAAAATTTCCAAAACTATTCACCTTCTATTTATTTGTACCATCTTTTGTCACAATATCGTACGGCAATTTCGAAAACAAGTGGATTTCTGGATCAGGGAAGGTAAACTCTGGTATAGAAAGGAACTCGTCGGAGAAGGGAAACTCGAAAATCCACTTATCGACAAAAATATTAGCTTCGAGCTCAGAGAGAAGAAAAAGAAGAGGAAGAAGTTGCGGTTTACTTAAATAAACATGGGAGAAGTCTCTCCTTATTAGTATAACGACGCCGCGCTTAGGATAAAGTAGTCGAATAATAATAAGGGACAGGGAAAAGTAATTAATGCCCTTCCTATCCCCCGAATCTTTTCTTTTACTTTCCTTCCTTATTTTTTATTTCTTCATTACTCTATTCTAAGATTAATTTTCACCCTCTTGAATAAATACCAAATTACTAAGTTTATCGGCGGGATATGCTAAGGGATGATAATGAATTTTTTTTCTTCTCCGCAACCAAATGCTTCTTGTCACTCTTGTCGAGCTTCGCCACTACCACTGATACTATTATTACCACCACTAGAGCTACTAACGATACAAAGAGTGGGTTCGGGTTAAAAACTATACAACTATGGAACCGAAGAAAGGGAGGATTTTGCTCAGGAGCGAGCGGACGAAGCCGAGGCATAAATTGCACCCTTGGGGAATTCTGCAAAGACGTGTCGTCGACTCAGCAAACTTTAATTAAGCCTTAGAGCTCCAAAATGAAGTATCCCTTATTTTGGGTATCGAAGTTTCCTCACTTTTCTTCCTCTTGCTTCGGTTTTAATGCGAGTTTCGAGAGAAGCCGCGAACGACTTCTCTTTATCGCATTGCCTCACTGTGACTCGAGAAATAGTTATCGTCGCTCTATATATAATCGTCGTGTCCAATGAGTCTCCCCAGTTTTTATTTACCGTCACTGAGCGATAAGTGAAAGTCAAACGCGGGAGGTTCCCGCCTTTCCGGGAAATGTATCATTTATTGTGGATTCCATGTCTCGGGATTTTCCTAGTAAGTATGGAAATTTTTCCACAAAATTTTTTTTACCCAATAAAATTCCCGAAATTTGCTTATTTAGTTTCCAGTAGCAACAGTGGTATCGGCCGAAGGTAATTATTATTATACGACTTCGATAAATATTTTAATAAATAGCACGAAGTACATTCTGAAAGACATCGATTGGCTGAGAGCTGAGTTGAATGGCAGCTTAACGAGGAATTGCTTCGAAAACTTCAACAAAGAAACGAAACATAGACTTGAAGTTTTGTCAATACAGGAAAAAGTCGTTCAGGTGAGTGAAAATAAAAATCCGATAAGAGGAACGGGTAGAGAAGAGAAAACTGAACGATTTTTGTCGAAACACTTTTTTTCTAGCTTCTTTCGTTCTCGAGATATCGGGGATTTAAGGTTTTGCGGGTACCTAGTGCAGCGACGTCTCCGCTAGAGGCGTTGCGGTAAGATTCCATAACCTAATAGCGCAGAAGAATGCCCATATCTCGGGAACTACGAGGTTTAGAGAAAAAGTTCTTCGACAAAAGTTGGTCAATTTTTGAAGCTCCGCCTTTCGGATGTAATGGGAATTGTAAACAAGTACACCTAGGGTCAGATTTCCACAAAATAAAGTAGATTTTTTAGGTAAATTAATTCACAAGAGTGTTGGTCCAACAGGACGCGTTCGCAGCCATGAAGGATCAAGATCTGAGAAATTCGGTGACCTGTTGCCGCGAAAAAGGCCAGAGTCTGTTAGACTTCATCGAAAACCACAGCAGCGATAGATTGGAACAATGCGTAGCGCGGTCCCGGTCCTTGATCAACTTGATCCTCGAACGGATGGATAATCACACACAAGTAAGTCGGTACCGGTCGACTAAATACCTGAATTCGTGGATCAGGTGACTCATTTGCGTCTTTATGGTTCTAAGGTAGAAAAATCAATAAAGAGCAAAAATCCGAAGAACTTTTGATCAAACGTTTTTTTCTAGACCTCTTCGTTTTCGAGATATTCAAGTTTATAATTTTTCTACGATAATGGTTAACCAACATTTCCACCTGAGGCGTTGGGAGCGGATTTCTAACCTAAAAGTGAACAAAACCCTGTATCTCGGAAACTATAAGGCTGAGAAAAAAAGTTTTTAGACGAAAGTTGGTCAATTATTGGGTGTCAGTAAAAATGTAGGATGCATTAATAGAAATACACCTAGTAATTGTCCGACCCAGTATTAGACCTCCACAATTTCCTGGTTGGTAGGCTATATATTATCCATTAGTTCACTTTCTATAAGTGCTTCCAAGCGATTCAACTTCTACGGGAAATCCCGGAGGAGGAAGAACAGAGGATGGGGAATCCCATACCTGTCTCGTAGTAACTTTATAGCAGTCAGAAAGCTCCCTGTCATTTTTCATACGCTTTACAAGCTTGCCAACTGCATTTTAAGAAGGCCGTAAAGTGAAGTATCGATCGCATAAAGCAATGGTTGCTACAAGTATGTGAAATGTATGAATCAAGTCTTTTCCAGGCAGAAACTCGAAATATTTCGTATCGCGGAAGCATTTTTGTCAGTAAATGTAAATATCTCCTAAAGTTTCAGTATTACGGGAAAATCTTATACAACCTTTTTTGTCGAAAAAATGATCCTCTATAAAAAAGTATTCTTCCAATTTTTTGATAAAACCAAAAGATTAGAAGAAATCAATCACTTTCGGCTTTCCAACATCCGTGACCTTGAAATTTTTTCTGCGCCTGTATCTCAGAACCTGTAAGTCGTACCGAAAGTTTCCATAGAACACTTTTTATGAAAAAAATAGTTCTCTACAAAATATTTCTCTTGAATTTTTCGATAAAATCAAAATTACAGGAAATATCCACAATCTTGACTCTGAAAGTCTTAGACGCGTGCTATTAACGCCAAAAAAATGAATAACCCCTGTGTTACAGGGGACAAACAGGATCCTGAGGACGCTTAAAGGCCTGAAAGCAACTGCAGTTAATCCAATTTGCCACGAAAACCTGGAGAGCGATTTAAACCTTTGCCTGCAGATGAAGTTGCTAAAAGCAACTAGGTCCCTCTCTAATTTACAAAAAACGTTACGAAAGGAGAAATCTACCGGAATTGGTCGCAAGAAGATGCTGTGTCACATGGAATCGTCGTGTTACGCGAGAGAAATCAGAAACATGCAGCCGGTGAAACTGCGAGTTCTGGGTGAAATGCATACTTGCATTCTTCGGAAATTATGTCGCAGTGAACGCAACAATTTGGATAGACTGAACGTCTTCGTGTGAATAAACAGGGAGTTTCGAAACCGTTTGCCTAACTTTTTTTACTGCCACAGCTATGATAAGTTATCAGACCTTCGATTATTTTCGACCACAAATAGTTTGTTTTTTCTTCCTTTACAAGTTTCTTATTATTAGCGATGTAAAGGAATAGGCAAAAGTTTTTATTGAATTACAGATTCGCACAACGACCTTTGACCCGTGATGAATTCCTGGGTAATTCGATCTACGTCGTTAAATGGCTCAAGTTTTTGTCGAAGAAAAATATAAATTTGGAGGAAAATAAAAAAAACGGAGATTCCTAAAAAATGTTTACAATCAATTTTGACGAAACCTTCGAGATTTTGAAATCCTGCATCTTTTTTGTGTTTACGAAAATTCTCTAAATCCAATCGTTTGGAAGTTATCGAAGCCTAAAAAGGACGTCCTAACCTAAACAGTCACGTGATGGAACTGCTTAGGGTAGGAACACTAGCGTCTCTGGTGGAAAGTCGGAAGAAGCTCAGCCCAATACTAAATCTCGGATATCTCGAGAACGAAAAGGGATAACAAAAAATTGCTTTAATAAACAATGTAGTATTTGTAAAGACGCTTATGTTGATGTAATTAATTAATTTTCCAAATACCAAAAAAAATAGTAGGGGCCAAAAAATCTGTCTTAATTCTAAGAACGAATCAAACTAATTTGAACTGGATCTAATCGTCGATACTCGGGCTCGTGTTTTCACCGATAACCCCTTGGCCCCTGGAAACTTAAATTTTCTGATCCACATTTTTATCTTCGAGTAATTCTATTCAACTCCGAGACTTTTTCCGGATTTTCTGAACTCTAATTTTCAATTTCTGCCTTCGTACGGTATTTACTCTAATGGATTACCGAGTCAGCAATGGAAAAGATGGACTTTGCGATAAACTTGTCTCTCCTCTGAGAGGAGCACAGATGCGTTTTATCGCGTCCCTCTGGTTTTGTATATAAACTGCTCTAACTATCGCCGTTTGCTTACAAGTAAGGCAAAGTGGGAAACATGAAGTTCCACATTTTTATCGCTGTTTGTGTCTTTCAAGTAAGTTCTCGCATTAACACGTTCCAGAGTCCCCTCCAGTTCCTCGCGTTTAACGCGATTCTAAGGCCAGATATCCACCCCTCTCGCCCTGAAGGCCATAAACCCGAGCGGGAATCTCCCAAAGGCGCATAACCAACTCCCAGTGCTCTTGCAGCTGACGAAATGCTGGCTGGTGAAGGATCCAGCTGTGGACCACCTAACGACCATATCCGCGCTGACGGTGAACGTCCAAGAACTGCTGGACAAGGTCCTAAAAGTGAAGTCCCGGATTGATTCCATTATCGCTAGGAAGTTTTGCAGCGTCATGGAAGAAGCAGAGATCGTGAACAGTGATCTTCCTCAGGAGCACTTCCTCTTACGGAAATCCGACGAATTCAGGGTATGACGTCACCACTCCTGACCTGGGTCCTTAACTTTTTGGTGTTTACCGCCGTGGGATGGTGCTGACTCTGGAAGTCTTGCGTTCCAGTCTGGCTGTAGCCCAGAATTCATCAAATTGACCAAGGCCATCACTGTAACTCCCCTGGATTTCCCATTTCCAGACGATTTTCGCCAGAGCAGTGGAAGCCGGCAGGAGAGTAAACGTCCAGTGCTGCGACGAGCGTTTGAAGACCTTCGCTGAAAGAAAACGAGGGGATGTAAACGAGAACGTGAGCCTTTGCACTACCAACGCCACCTTTGCCTTGAACTCCTCCCTGGAGAAGGTCTCAACCTACCTTCCAGTAAGTCCCAGAAAGCCACTGGTGTAAAAATGGCTCCGATGCGTCGCAAATTCCCCAAAAACTGCCCCTCGAATTAGCCAACAGGTGTCGGTGTGTCAGATTCAGATACGGTATCGTTTGCAGGTCATCGACACCCTCTCCAGTGCGTTGATGAACCTGCAGGGTGGATCCAGAACGCCACTGTGTCTCGATAAGGCTGAAGCCAATAATCGGGATTGCATCGAGAAGGAGCTGTTCGAGATTTCGGTGCTGTACCAAAACACAAACTCCTCCGTATATCGTGCGATCGCTAACGCCACCGAGCAGATTCACAGATACTGCGGGACGCTAAAGGACTGCAAACGGAATCACACATCGAGCGATACGTACGCCGCCGAAGTGCTGCTTCAAATGATCGACGCCATCGAGTGCATGAAGAAGGAGCAATGCGACCCTTCTCGCTACCGGGAGGGGGATAATGGGCCACTAGTGTGAAAACAAATTGGGATCCGAGGTTCCACAAAGTTTAGATCTGCAATAGATTTTTGAAAAACTGGGATAGTTTTTGGAGACTCCCTAGAGAAAGTTAGGATTTTTCGAGAATTCTGGAAAGAATCTAGAAGATGTATCAGAAATTCCCTGAAAAATCCGATTTTTCGAAAACAAATGCACCCAGTTTCGACGGAATCTTCAAGATTCCGAAATCCTGAATCTTTCTTGTCTTTACGAAATTTCTCTAAACCTAATCGTTCGGAAATTGTCGAGACTTAAAGGCGACACCGTAACCTAAGCTACGTGACAGTCACGTGACAGAATCCTACTCTAGCGTCTCTGGTGGATTTTCGGGTGAAGCTTGGTTTCAATATTAACTTGCGAATATCTCGAGAACGGAACAAGATAGAGAAAAACTTTTTCTACAAGAAATGTAGCGTTTCGTGAGACGCTTCTGTTCGTGTAATTAGTTTCTTTCCCAATAAAAAAATTGTTACTTTATCAAGAATAACATTTTTATATGCAGAATCGAATTAAATATTTTGTAGAAGTTGCTGAAAATTTGCAATATTTCCGAGTATTTTTCAAAAAATTTGGAAAGCTTTCCTCCAAAACCCTGAGAGACTTGTCGAAGATTCCAGGAGATCCTAAAACGTCAAAATTTAGTCCCCTCTTTCTATTTCCGCGCATACGTACATCCCATTTTCATGCAATTCGAGAGGGAGCTACAAAAAGTGGGTTATCGGAAAACATATTGTTGGTGAACCTCGACGAACCCCATTGACATAAATTGATTACAGTTCGAGTTTGCTTGAACTTTCAAGACTCAACTGAAAAACATATACGGAAGTAAGGAACGAAGCAAAGAAGAGATGTGTAGAGTGTCCCTCAAGCGTTCGTTGACTCTAATCATTCAGTGATAGATAATCAACCAAGGCTGTTCAGTGTACCAACTTATCGCGAGTTTGACGAAATTCAGAAAGATGGAGAAAATTATCGTGCTTGCTATTTTTTGCCTCGTCCACGTGAGTCAGACGCGACGTTCCGCCATGCTTTCGTTTCTACGGCCCAAGCAGTCCCGTAGCGGACAATATGACCCAGACTTTCTTCCAGTAACCTTCCAAAATTTTCCAGAATTCTCGGTTTCATTTTGACTCTCGTTCATGTAGAAACGAATGCTTGGCGAAGTATTATATCACTTCTAGTTGCTTATTCGAAATTCCTATGAAGTACCTTCCCACAAATTTTCAAAATTTTTTCCCGGAAACATTTTCCAAAAAAAACATTCTTTACAAAACAAACAGAATTACATTATACAATTAGGAAAAAAAAATCATTGTCATCAACAGCAAACAGTTTCCCTGCCATTAGAAGACCTAGGTCCTACCGTAACAGTTTTCCGGGAAAACACGGAAAAGGCTTTAGACGATTTGGAGGCATTGGAAGCGGATATACAGAAGCTCATAGAGGAGTCCTGTCCACAGCCGGCTTCCGAGGACGAAACCCTGATGTCGAGTCTCATAAACCTGCACAAATTGCATCTAAAGGTACCCTTCGATTTAAAAAAAAAAAGTTGAGGAAAGAGGGTAATCCGACGAATTTTCTTTTCAGGAAACCATCGAAGCTGCTCGCCGGAGAGACAGAAACGAGCACGTTGAATGTTGCTCGCAGTCATTCGATGCCGTGGTTAAGCACGTTTTGAGCAGCGCCATGGAGGAAGTGAAGAAAGGAACTGTCCGAGAAATAGAAGCTCTCAATTCCACCCTTAATCGTATTTCCGTGCATAAGCAGGTAAACCAGGGAATTTTTGGAATTAGTAATTGATTAAGAGGGATTAGTAATGGATTAGTTATTAGTAATAATTGGTATTGTAATTTCTACTTATTGGTAAATATAATTAATTAATGACGATAATTAGTACCGTGTTAATTGGTATATGACGAATTGGTATACTAATTGCGTAATTAGTAATCAAACGTTGATATAAACCTTGGAACTAATCAGTTTTACTAATTAACAGGAGCATTAAATAAAGGGCAATTAATTTTCATGTAGATAATTATAGAACTAATTGTGGTACTAAAATTCCTGGTCATTAACGACAAGTCTTGTTATTGTAATTAATACTAATTGCACTAATTATCACATTACAGTAACTAATACATTAATTATTGATGTTTGATAATTGATACCGTTGAACTTGATTAATAGTTAGTTTAATAATAATTAGTAGTAGTTACGATACTTATTAATAATAATTGGTATTAATTTCATTAACTACAAATAAATATTTAGTATTGAAAATTAGTATTAATAACTCTAAATTATAATTATTATTATTCTTGTAATCAAAATTTGGTTAATATCGCAATTGGAATTACTTAATAATATAATTATACTAATTGCTGTACTACGATTAATATAAATTTATTGGCCTCCGAAATTAGTAGTAATTGTAATTGAAAAATTAGTATAAACTAATTATAGTGTAATACTAAGGATAAATCGCGGTGAAGTAGTTAGTATTAATCATATTACCAATTTAATTACTAATTACTAAATATTCGAAAAAAAAATTAATCCCCACCAGACGGGTAAAAAAATCCTGGAAATCCTGGAGAACGTGACTCCAGGCAACGAGCTTTCAAGCTGCAACCCGAAAATCATACAAAATTCTGAGGATTGCATTCAAAGAAGACTGTTCGAGATCACGATTCTGATTTACAATCTGCAAGGAACACTGGAGGATTTGAGAGCTGCCATCGAGCTCCAAAGAACTTTGCTGTGCAACCAAACGTCTTTGGTCCGCGAGCAAGCCATCGTAAAGCTGCTGGACTTTGTTAAAGACTACATCAAGTACACGAGAAAATGTTTGCGGGAGGAAAGTTGCCTGGAGGATTTGTTGGACGTTGATTCCATGTACTAGCGACATTTATTTCAGCATTTTTCGTTTATTTTTAAGAAAAACGTGTTGGTTTCCCTGATAATGGAACAAACTCAACAGAAAATGTAATTTTAAATCTAACTTTTCTCAAAGTGTAAGAAAAATGCAATTTATTACAGGTAATCGGTACAACAAAAATGCAATTTAATCTGAATTTTTTAGAAATGCAATTGACTGTGAAATTAGTTGCAGTAAAAATGCAATTTTTAATGCAATTTTTTATAAATGGAAAAGTATGCAATATATTGCAAGAAATGCGATAAAAACTGCAATTTTAACTATATTTTTAGAAATGTTGTTCAACTTAAAAAAAATATCACTATATTTTGAAAATCGAACAATATATGAAATTAGGCGAAATAAAAAATGCTATTTTAAATGCAACCTTCAAGAAATGCAAAAGAACGCAATTTATTGCAAGAAATATAACAAAAAAATGCAAATGCATTTTTTCAAACGTTCAACAGTACATAAAATTAGTTTCTGTAAAAATGCAAATAGAAAATGCAGTTTTCTTTAAATGCAACGCAAAGTGAAATTTCTTTTATGCAATTTGACCAAAAATTCAATTCCAAATTCACTTATTTACAACTGTAGATTAAATTCAGTTTTAAAAATATATTATTATAATAAAATTGTTTTGCAGTAAATTGCATTAATATAACATCTGCTTCCGTAGTGACTCAATCTTGAACTCAAGTATGTAAAATAAAATAATTGAAAATAAATATCGCCTAGGTCATATTTTTCTGCTGACTGCTGCAGTGCCTTTCGTCCCTTCCAGGACCCTAAAGGAAAAAATTGTATGAATAATGTTGCACCTCCGGCTTTAGACTAGACTTTTCTCACATAAATACGTCTTTCGCGGAGGTCTAAAGAAAATAGACTTGTCCAAAACTAGAGAAGGGCACACGCGAACTTCATAATTCATGTAACAAAAACCGGTTTTTTTTTACACGAGCGAGAAAATAATTCTTCGGGCGATTTTGGCGGTCATATTTTATGAGAGTCTCGGAAGCGTTAATTGATTTCCCGAAAATTGAGATATCGTTATAAAAGAATGAAAGGATTTTTTTCTTTCCGATGGCGTTTCATAATTTTTGACGATTTTCAAACCCTGAAATACAACGAAAAAATTCCAATAAAATTTCTCAAGGTGTTGACTATTTTTTGTAAATTTCTTTAAAAATGTTAAGATTCTCAAAAGCTGTCTGAAAAAATCGCCTAAATTTTGGAAAATAAATGAATTTTCAATTTTAGCATTTCTTCAATTTGTTCCTTTTTTGAAAGAAATTTGATAACTTTTGAAAACTACAAAATTTGAAAAATTTTCATTAATATACCAACCCCTTGAATCTTTTAAATTTTAATCTAATTTTAAATCTAAAATTTTAATTTAATTAGTAACCTCTTTTTTTAATTTTTACGAATTCAACTTATTTATAATTTACAAATTTTATTAATCTTTATTAATTACATTTTTATTAGTTAACTAACTGATAATTCAAAAAATTTATTCAAAAATCTTTAAACTTTGAAAATGAGACAATCTTTTTTACAAGAAATTTGATAACTTTTCAAATTTCACAAAAACCTCTCATCGACAATTACTAAAAATTTACATTGAACAATTTTCGGTTTCTTTTAAAAACTCCAATAACGATCTCAAAAGTTTTTAAAAATTTATAAATGTTCAAGATCTTAAAAGAAATCCACATTTACTAAAAAAAGAAAAATAAAATTAAACTTAAAATTAATTTTAAAAAGGGAAACAGACGGTTCGCAAGAAAAATACTATTTGCTGTGGAATTCATAAAATCAAAACTCACCCCTTTTACACTTATGTAAAGCAAAAGGGTTGCTTGGTATGGCTTAGTCGGAAAAAAGGGGTATTCCGAAATTAAAATACTTGATTCGATTCTTTGTACCGGCAACATTTCTATATTCATGATGAAACAAAGAAAGGAGGGAAAATTAATGAAGAAAAAGGAAACGTATACACTAAATACTGCAGTAAGATTGCTTTTTCCTTATATTTGTAATTCAAATGACGGAAAGTGCGCCGGGCGAAGAAAATTAAGAAGAATAAGTAATTGAATTTGATTCTCAATTTACTTTCCAATTTTTTGGCTAACTAAGATCACGTCCAAATGTTATTACAATTTCAAGGAAAAGGGAATTAGAAATTGCCCGTATTTCTTTTAATTACCTGGGGGACTTTTCATTCCTTGTCTTTGGAATCTCGGAAAATATATGCAAGCTGACTGTTAAAACCGAAGAATTTTATCTATTCGTCCTTTAATTCCCTTTTCCTTCTCGTGAGAAATTCGAAATTCGCGGGCTCTCATCCCAGACAGCGCCACCTACGGGTCTTCCAGAAAAATTACTCTGCAGTAATATTGGAAATTAAAACAGGAATGAATTTTTGAAGGAGCTACTCCGACTCATAGTAAATTTCACATAAATATTTTAAATGAAAAAAAATAAATTAAATTAAACAAATGGGAAATTATATAGCAGCCATTTTTTTTTTACTGAATCTTTTAGTCACAGGGTAGATTTTTATAGGGCTTTATTAATTCCAAAAAAAAGGTGGTTTTCATTATACGCTCCTTTATTTTAGAATAGAATTCATCGTATTTTCCCCAATGATTTATTAATAGCAATAAAAGAGCTGTTCGTATAGTCAGTAACAGCTGTTAGTCAATGAGGAATCGTTAGTACGTGATACAAGTATTAATTGCTTCCTTTAATGTTCTTTTCGAGCAGAACCTGCGACTCTCTCCCCACATTTTACCATATTTTCGAATCACTGCGCTCCCTTTTTATTAAAAAAAGCGTAAAAGTTGCTCTTTTTATCAACACACCCTGGCTAATAAGTAAATTACACACCAGAGGGAACTGCAAACTCTTTCAAAAACATTAATAAATTCCGAATTCTATCGAAAATCAACGAACATCGACGAGTGTTCGCGAAGATTTACGGAAACCTACGAGGAATTCCGGACGCCCCCGAAAATTCACGGCGAGTTCCGAGTTCTTCCGAAAACCAACGAACTGGCCGTTCCGAAGGTTACGGTGCAACTCGGTAAGCCTCCGAAGGCTTCTGACGATCTCCGAAAGCTTACGAAGTTTTCCGAAGACCCGCGGTAGCTTCCGAAGATCGCCGAAGACTTCCGAAGAGTCCCGAAGGTGAAAATTCGAATATTCGCGACCCCAAAAGTTGTAAATTTCGTTGTTCGTCATGAAATTCTGCAAAAAAAAATCGAAAATTGAGAATTCAGAGCTCTAATTTTTAGAGATTATTACTGTATTGTATACATTACTGTAGAAATTTAACTTGTTAAAAATTTTGCTAATTTGAACAGATTATTTTCTTCTGTATCTTCTTCTAACTGTCGTTTCAGTGACTTTGAGGGAGATTCGAGAAAGTTTGCGACAGACGGAGTTAAAGAAAAGCTCCTGTTTTTTTTCGTTTTCTTAGCTATAGGTATAAGACTAGGGAAAGAAGAGAGAATCCGAAGACGTGGTAACTAATTCTGCGGTTTTCCGAAGTTTCTTGGCGACAGTTAACTTTCCTCGCAAGGAGAGACCGAGAGAGGGACTTCTGGTGAGAAGAAAGTTTAACCGCCGTTAGGACGATTAGGATTTGGCTTATTGGTGATTCAGGAGCCGCGCTATTACAATATCCTTGGAATTGAAAGTTTAGCGGGAGCTTAAAAGTACCATTGACTCGAGGCTTAAAGGTACCAACGAAGTCATGCGAGTTTCCTGTCGTTCAATGACAGCAATATGAGGGGTACACATGTTTTTTTTTTTGGCATCGAATTTCTACTCCTCGTAGCCTCTCGGGCATCTTTGGAAATCCTCGCGGATGTTCGACATTCCACTCAGACCCTCCACATTTTGAATTCGTTGATTCTCGGAGCCTCTTCGTGTCCGATAACGATTTCGGGAGCATTCGGAGGTGTTCGGAACTACTCGTAACTACTCGGAGAGCTTCGGATTTCTACGACGTTTCTCGCAGATCTTCGGGAGTTCTGAGATTCGAAACACGATTAATAATTAATACTAACATTATTATTATTATATACTCGCGTTACTATTATTATTATTGTTATTGTCATTGTCATTGTCATTATCATTATCATTATTATTGCAGATTTAAATCGTACCATTGCACTGGATTTTTGTATTCTCTGGGGTTTTGTTTGTTTCCTTTTTTTTCAAATTTTGATGGCATTGTATGGAAATTCTGCGTTTTCGTGATTTTACCGATGAGCTAACTGTGGATTCGGTGCTTATACATTGAAACGTAGTTACACATACTATATTTTCCCAAGGGAACAAAGCAGAAGAAAAGATAGACAGGCGGGCGAGCAGACCTCAGCTGCATGAACGACGAAAGCAATCACGTCAAACGAAACTGCCATTCGACAACGTGTTTTTTATACTCTTTCAGTACCAATCATCGTCCCATTTTATTGGCACTTTATACATTTACTAGATTGTATAAAACCACTTTCCCCCATTCTATTGATTTTTTTTGCGCCTTCCCGAAAAGTAGAGGTTCCCGTTGTACCCGGTGATGATTACAACGTTTTTGTTACATTTTTAACTGGAACGAGAAATTTCTGTGGAACGGTTTTTCTGATTATTATTTTCAGTAAGGGGTTACATCTAGTTGGCGGCCGAAAGAAAGGCGTGTTTTTGTGAATTTTTTTTGGGAAAATGATTGCAGGTTTCGAACTGTTTTTTTTCTCATAGTAAAGGATATATTCGACTATGTTTCATAATTTTTGTTATTGAACAAAATTCACAAATGTAGGAGATACAATGCATTTCCCGGACCGCTAGGTTTTCTGCGGTGACCACTGAATCTTCCACCTCACTCGTCTAAAATAAAAAAATCAACTAGATTATATTTTTGCATCGTATTATCTAGTCCTTAATCGAAGGATTTGAGAAAATATTGATTTTTGAAAAAATGGTCGACGAAAATGAAGTGATTTATTCATCAAAATTTGGACTTTCACGTTCAATCGTCGACCATTTTTTCAAAAATTAATATTTTCTCAAATCCTTCGATTAAGGACTAGATAATACGATGCAAAAACATAATCTATTCGATTTTTTTATTTTAGACGAGTGAGGTGGAAGATACAGTGGTCACCGCAAAAATACCTAGCGGTCCGGGAAATGCATTGTATCTCCTACATTTGTGAATTTTTTTCAATAAAAAAATTATGAAACATAGTCGAATATATCCTTTACTATGAAAAAAAAACAGTTCGAAACCTGCAATCATTTTCCCAAAAAAAATTCACAAAAACACGCCTTTCTTTCGGCCGCCAACTAGATGTAACCCCTTAATAAAGAAGAGAAGGAAAATTTGAAAATTTTCAAAAGATTGTGTTGAAAAGAGTTTCTTCAGTAAAACATATAATTAATGTTTCTAATGTTACTGATCAATTGTTACATTCATTTGGGCAGATTCATGTGAAATAAAGAAAATTAATACACCCTTAATTGTTATTAAGAAAATAATTATTGAAAATCAATGTAAGGACAAACAATTCTTATGTAAATTCTGTAAATTATTATTTATTTCTAAGAGAGTTTATTGTAAGTAATGTTTCGGTAAAATTAGAAGTATTATAATTATGAAAGAAGAAATTGTAATACTGTAATTAATTATTAATAAATCTATAATTTGTAATGGTACTGCCATCTCGTAGAAATAACTTTAGTTATATTTACTTTGTAATGACCGAGAAGCGAATCTATTTATGTATATATATTCAAAGGCGAAATAATCAGAGGTGAGCGAAGCAGTAGAGGTCCTCGCCCCACTCACCGCTGGATAGTTTATATGTAAGGACGTATTGAAAGAATAAGGAAAGTGTGAATTTAAGTTTCATGTGGTCGAAGCAAAAAGGAAATCGGCGGTAAGAGCAAAAAACTGAAAGAAAATTGTATTTATTTGTATGAGAAAATGGATCTGATATTATTTAAATTTTTATATATATTAGGTGTTTGGGAGTTTAATTTAATTGGAAAATAAAAGATCACGACGACCAGGCCACGTGGATCTGGAAATAATCATTAATACCGGAACGGGTATGATAATTTCAAATAAAAGAAAAGAATTATCATCGAGCAATAAAGAATACTATCTCCCGAAATTTTGGAGTTGGATTTTTTCCTGGATTCTGCAAGGATACTCAGGATTCTCTTGGATTACATTGAGCTTGTCGGTGATATCAGCCACGAGGCGAGTCGACACCAGGAGAGTTATAAATTGATATTTTTTATTTATTTATAATATAAAACTAAGCAAAAATTATTCAACCTAATATATTAATTTTAGAGATTATTATGTATAATAATGGATAACTCCAAACCAATCCATCCTGTTGAATCTGAAATTTTGTAAATATAGAAATTTTCTTGGATCGTTTATTTAATAAATTTTCCAGAAAAATCAATTTTATTTTTGTTACAAGACCGACTGTAGAAAGAAGAATAAAAAGCTTTGATAAGCCATTTTATCCCATTGGCATGGGGTAAAAAGGCTGAAGACCATTTTGTTATTAAGAAATAACGAAAAATATTTTTTTTTAAATCGTACATTAAAAAACAACGAAGAAAGTAAGAAGTGGAGGAAATGATGATTATCTTTTATTGAAATGCATTAGTCTCAGTCTTTAGAGATTCAGCAATTAAATAAATGGTCTTAAATGATATTGTCCCCTCTAATTTTCGCAGCACCATTTCTCCCATTAGTTCCAGTCTAAATAGAAACCGAGGGACGTCTATAAAAACCCCTTTCCTCTTTCTTCCTTCCTTTCGTTCCCTCTGGCTCATCAAAAATCCTACAACTCATCACATTTATTCATTTTTGTATAAGAAAAGAAAACTTTTTTCATACACCTTCAAGTTATTATCATTTTCCCTCCAAAATAATTACTTTCCTCAAAAACTTATTTTTTTTCTACAATGAATTTTTTTTCCTTCAAGAAATCATTATTCACCAAACACTTTCTTTGTTTTCTTAGAATTAGAACCCGATTTTCAAGTAAATTGGGACTTTTTACTCAGGAAACAGTTTTTATTGCTAAAATCTAATTTTTGGAAGAATATGAATGTTTAATTACAGGAATTTTCTTGCAGAGCGAAATTTTTGGGGAAATTAGTTCATTCTTTAAAAAAAAAGCAAGTTTAGTTTCCTTAAAAAATAGAGTCTTTGGTAAATATCGGTTTTCCAGGACTTAAAAAATTCCAAGAAAAGAATTTTCACTCAACAAAGTAATTTTACGTAAATACTTTAGCCCCTAAAAAATAGATTTTCATGGAACATTTTTTCTAAACCGAAATAAGTGTCCCATTAAAAAAAGAAAATTTGCTTAAATAAAAATGAAATAATTTTTGCTATTGGAAATAATTTTTAGAAACTCAAATTTGTGGTTCTCAAAATTTTCTGGTAAAACCAATTTTTTCTGGAATTAAACAAATTTCGGAAATGAAATTTCGATCAACAATAACAAAATGTTACCTAAAAAATATAGTTTCTCAATTAAAATGCTGATTTTTTTCAAAAAAATGTTTACATTCCAGCCGTAGTCATTTAAGGGGTTACATCTAGTTGGTGGTCGAAAGAAAGGCGTGTTTTTGTGAATTTTTTTTTTGGGAAAATGATTGCAGGTTTCGAATTGTTTTTTTTCATAGTAAAGGGTATATCTTCGACTACGTTTCATAATTTTTTTATTGAAAAAAATTCACAAATGTAGAAGATACAATGCATTTCCCGGACCGCTGTTCGAAAAAGGTCTTCTGCGGTGACGACCGTATCTTCCACCTCACTCGTCTAAAATCAAAAAATCAAATAGATTATGTTTTTGCATCGTATTATCTAGTCCTTAATCGAAGGATTTGAGAAAATATTAATTTTTGAAAAAATGGTCGACGATTGAACGTGAAAGTCCAAATTTTGATGAATAAATCACTTCATTTTCGTCGACCATTTTTTCAAAAATTAATATTTTCTCAAATCCTTCGATTAAGGACTAGATAATACGATGCAAAAACATAATCTATTTGACTTTTTTGATTTTAGACGAGTGAGGTGGAAGATACAGTGGTCACCGCAGAAGACCTAGCGGTCCGGGAAATGCATTGTATCTCCTACATTTGTGAATTTTTTTCAATAAAAAAATTCTGAAACGTAGTCGAAGATATACCCTTTGCTATGAAAAAAAAAACAATTCGAAACCTGCAATCATTTTCCCAAAAAAAAAAGATTCACAAAAACACGTCTTTCTTTCGGCCGCCAACTAGATGTAACCCCTTCAATCCCTAAAAATCATGATAAAAATGTTTGATAGCAGGAGACAATTAGGGCGGTATTGTTCTAACCCAATTCGTGAATTCCGAATTCACTGGGAAAATGGGATACCTACCACAGAAGCTCCTCTGAAGGCGAGGTTTGAGTCGAAGACACGAAAGAAGGTGGAAAGTCTATTTAGCGAGACTCCGGATCCGTGTGTATCCAGACCGTGGCTGTGTCAACATTATTATACCGCAGGTTCCCAGAGGAATATGGTGGCACCACACGTGGGGAGCGAATAGATCACACAAGTACTTTTTAAAATATACATAAGATCCATAAGCTCCGGCAAAAACCCGTTCTGAAAATTCCCTAAGGAGCAACGTCCCCTTTCAAGCCCTCCCACGGCTCCATCTTTCGGCGAAAAGAGAATGTAGAAGAAATTCGAGCTCAGATTTCGACGCCCATCCTCCGCTTATTTTTCTAAACAATTTTTAAAAAGTCCCTGCCCCTCGCGAGTGGCGGAACAAAATGCGAAACGAAGGATGGATCCTTCCTCGTGCTCATTCTTCGGGTTCCCGGCAGGAGGAATTGAGGTTCGCAGGGTTGAATGGAGATGAAGTCTGTCTGTGTCCGTGTATGTTACGTAACACAGACTTATGCGCGTACGTAAATTGCATTGTCGCAATACTAAACCGGTCTAACTGAGTTTCAAGGGCTGGCCAGCCAATTAGCCTGTGTAGGGCTCTCGATAGAATTGTACCCACTCGATTCGGATATAGTAGGTACTACCTAATGTGTACCTTCGCAGTGTATATAGTGTATTACCGAAGCAAAGGGGGATAGATATTATATACGAATGCCATTCATCGCTGCTACGGTGCAGTTGTTCGCCAGAACGAAAACAGCCCGGGATCCAACAGCAAGCTCCCGTTGGATGAAAGGAATGGACCGAATTTTGGGGTTCACCGACCGGTTCTTTCTTCCGAGACCCCAGCGCGGAGGAATCTTTCTCCTTTTTTCCTTCTCTTTTGTATCGACCGTAAGTTGGTAGAGGACTAATCAATCTCCATGTACACTTTTCGATAAAACTAATTCGTTCTTTCAAGAAAAAAAGAAAAATATTTCACGCGTCCAGGAAAATTTTGGTAAAAAACCGTTTGAGTCCAAGAGGTCTTAAAAAAAAAAATCCAATCGAAAAGACCCAAGCGCCGTCATAGAGCTTCTTTTATTTTATGTTTTAGAGACCCAAAAAACGAGACCCCGCTCTTCTCTTATCGTTCAAATGTGCTGGTTTTTTTTTGCGACATGAAATCCGAAGAGCGCTAAAGCGGTGCATGGGACTCAAACGGTTAGAAAAAATAGTTTCTTTGGTAAAACTCGATTTTCTTGAAATTAAAAAAATTCCAGGAATTGCTGCGTTTCGACAAAACCCCAATTGCACATTAATTTTCTCGAGTATTAACCGTTTGAGTACCAAGCGGCGCCGTCGCGCTTCTTCTGTTCCATGTCCAAAAATGCTAGCATTTTTGAAATAAGGAATAAAAAGAGCGCTATCGCGCCGTTTGGCAATTTTTTATTTGGAAACAAAAAAGACTCTGGTACTCAAACGGTTAAGGTCCACGGTTGTTGCCAAACAGCGTTTCTGGTATTAATGTATGAATTTCTGCCGGTCCGGGAGCCCGACTTCGATCCTCTGGGTTCATTTCCTCCACAATAATTGTCTTCTCATAGAGAAATTTCTCCCAACTTCCTTCTATTTACTTTTGGGATAATCTCCTGCAGTAGTTTCGCTTCCAGGTTTCAAATATGCTTTGAAACTGCAATTTCCATACTATAATACGAATTTCTATCGGCCCAAGGTTATCTTCGGATTCGTATTTCTACTTCAATGAACAACTGTTCTTGCAGAAATTCCCTTCATCTTTGATCTATTGATTTTTTTGGGACACTCTTCTGCCGCGAATTCATCGTCAGGTTTTGAATATATTGCAAAATGATGATTTTGGTGTTATAGTATAAATTTGTGACTTCAATGAACATTCGCAACTGCAAATGTCCAAACAAATTTATAATAATTATATATGTTTCTAGTATTATTATATATATCTAGTATTATCTAGTACTATTTCATATGTTTTTAGTAATTTTAACTACATTTATTATTATTCCAAATACTTTTACGATCAAGTCAACTAGAAATGAAATAATTCGTGTCTCTCTTTTTTCGGTACAAGGGTAAACACACCAGTAGATGGACACCCTCCAATAGATGGACAAATATTATTTCCATAAGTAATTACATTAAATTTAAAAACGAAATCGTAAAGTCATAATTTTTTTTATGGCTGTATGTAGTCCTGATTGCAAAAAGTGATTTTTTTCATCTTTATATTTGTAATAATGATAAAAAAAATATTTAAATTTGACATGACGAAGTTTTGCTTCAAGAGGGCCACCACTAGTAAATATGTGACAGTTGTCCGGTAAAGGTTGTTTGTTATTACTATTATCAATGAATAAAAAAATAAGGTATGTATACATTATTATGCTCGTATTTCACTAAAAAAGCTATAAATATCGTAATAAAATAATAAAATTGCAAAAATATAAGAAAATTTAGCGTCCATCTATTGGTATTGGCTGTCCATCTACTGGGGTTGTGGTCTTTTTCATAAATTTTTCATTTTTGTTAAGGGGTAAAACCACTCTAGAGGCGGAAAAAAGACCTAAATTTGACAATTTATTTTGGGAGTATAACAAACTGAATAGAATTTATTTTCCGAGGGTTTATTTAGCACATATTGAATTAGGAAAAACAATTTTTGTATTGTCATTTTCGTATAAAATGGCGGCGACAGAGCCCTTCGTCGAAAACAGCTTTTTTGAAAACACCGCCACGGGAGGACGGATTTCTCGGCATATATGAGTCATGAAACAAAACATAAAAAAAATTTATAATCTGTATACAATGGGCTTTGGAAGTACTTAGGGGTTTTTTTTAAATCAAACTTAGTGGAAGTGGTGCACTTTTTAAGAAATGAATCGATTTTTTGTCCTAAAAATGAGCATTAAATTGTTTATAAAAAAAAAGTTTACATTCAATCAAAAAACGGCTACGTACTTCCAAAGAGAGTATTGCTGTGAAGCGACTGTAAAAATTTCAAATCGATCCATGCAATAGTCTCCGAGAAATCCGTCCTCCCAGTTTGGAAAAAGTGGTTTCGAGAAAAATGCGTTGAAAGTTTTATGAACATTTTAATCCTTGAAATTTTTGTTTACCTCTAACCTTTTAACATTTGTTTTCCACCATAAATCAAATGGCATATTGTTTTTATGACCCTAAAATATCATGTAAGCGAAAAAAAAAAAACATCGATTTTTGAAAAATCCTAGAGTGGTTTTACCCCTTAATTACTACGAAGTTTCACAAAGTTTTAGTAATTTTTTTTCTAGTTAATTACACATTTTTACATTAATATAATTCATTTTGTTATAACTTATTTGTATTTTAATATATTATTTTCATAAAAAAGCATGAGAGTTTGCTTAACCGTCCATCTGTTGGTGCATTTACCAAATTTGATTTTTTTCCATTTATATTTGGGACAATCTTCTGTCGCAAATTGGCTTTCAAATTTCAAACATGCTTTATCTGGCTCTCTTTGGAGTAAAACTCTATGAACTGAAATTCTTTCTCCTCGTTTTCTGAATATCACCTTGTTACACGACTGCCAAAGCATTTGCCAAGTATATTCCACGACTGCTCGCGTTTCGTTATAATTATCATTACTGTTTGCACAGCACAGCGCCAATTGGTATAACGTTAACTCACGAGTGTCTACTTTACTTTAATAGCGTGTCCTCCTTTGCATTTGCTTTGATATCCGACTTTTTTCTGCTCTTCTTCACTTTTTCACCTTCACATCGGCAGTTTTCCTATTATGTTGATAAACAATTATATATTTTCCATTTTTCGGTATCGGATTTTTACCCTCTGGTCCCCTAGGAATCCCTTTTAAGGCATAAACCAAATTATCTATCGATCCGTCTGTCGTTAAGTCTTCAATCTTCAACAATCCAGTTCTAATCTCTCGTTATCGACAAACTTTATTTTAAATGCGACCATTTACTGGCGGTTGATTATTGCATCATTATTGTTATTCCTAATATTGTACTTAATTTTAATTTTCTCTACTTGTTATTTCGCTTATTTTGAAATTTCACTTTCAGACCATCCATATTTTCTCCAAATATTGCTGCTTTTGCTTTCTTTAATACCCAAATTTGCGCACTTGTCCTGCGCTTAAATTGGCTTTTCACCTTCACAATATCGTATTTCTTAGCTCCGGTTTATAGTATCCTGTAGTAAAAAGGATCCACCGATCGAGTCCCCAACATCGAGAATACTACTTTTCCTTGCGATAAATAGAAAGGCTTCTTTTCCTCGTGATGGGTACAAATACTTCTTTTCCTTATGATGGGTCCAATCTCAAATGGTTGTCAAGAATAATAAAAAAAACTTCGAAATTACTGGTCTAGTAGTAGTCAAATGTAGGCCTCCCTTTATTTTGTCAATGACGAATCGACTGTAACTCCTTGCAATTACAATTCCTCTGATTAAGAGACACATCTTAATTCTGCAACGGTCGCGGTCGGGGTCCATAAGGCGAGTTTTCGACTCCAAGGGAGCACAGAGTCGCAACATCTTCACTTTTATATATGTGATGTGCTTTCATGTCTTTTACAACATACATAAAAAAGTAGGTTGTGCGTAATTGCGCTCATATTAAAAAACGCGGTTGAATGTGCCAAAAAAGGTATTTTTTTGAAAAGATTATAAAAAGACTTAGCTTTTCTCCAATAAAAAAAGACTTAAATTAATTAAAAAAGACTCAATATTGCTCCAACAAAACATTGAAATTATTAAAAAGATTATTGTTATATAAATCCGAAATATTATAATTTTTAACAATTATGGACCCTTCATCCTTCAAGGGGTTACATCTAATTGGCGGCCGAAAAAAAGCGTGTTTTTGTGAATTTTTTTTGGAAAAATGATTGCAGGTATCGAACTGTTTTTTTCTTCATAGTTAAGAGTATATCTTCGACTATATTTCATAATTTTTTTATTGAAAAAAATTCACACATGTAGGAGATACAATGCATTTCACCGACCGCTAGGTTTTTGCGGTGACCACTGTATCTTCTACCTCACTCGTCTAAAATCAAAAAATCAAATAGATTATGTTTTTGCATCGTATTATCTAGTCCTTAATCGAAACATTTGAGGAAATATTAATTTTTGAAAAAATGGTCGACGAAAATGTAGTGATATTTTCATCAAAATTTGGACTTTCACGTTCAATCGTCGACTATTTTTTCAAAAATTAATATTTTCTCAAATCCTTCGATTAAAGACTAGATAATACGATCCAAAAACATAATCTATTTGATTTTTTTATTTTAGACGAGTGAGGTGGAAGATACAGTGGTCACCGCAGAAGACCTTTTTTGAACAGCGGTCCGGGAAATGCATTGTATCTCCTACATTTGTGAATTTTTTTCAATAAAAAAGTTATAAAACATAGTCGAAGATATAACCTTTACTATGAAAAAGACCTAAAAAACCCTAGCAAAACCCCAGCAAAACCTGCATTCATTTTCCCCCAAAAAATTCACGAAAACACGCCTTTTCTTCGGCCGCCAACTAGATGTAACCCCTTAATTCCTTCGTACACACATTTTCATTGGTTGCCTAATAGATGGTGACACCGTTGTAATTTGTAATTTTAGTTCAAACATAATTTTGTAATTGCGACATTACTTTGCCTTGCGGAACTCAAATGCTATTTAGTGGCATGCGCTATTTATTGCTGTTACTTGCATTATGCGTTATAGGTGTACTCACTGCTGTCTTTTAATTGAAAAAAAAAACTAAAATTTTTATATATATAATTTACCCCATGGACTCAAGAGCAAAATAAATTAAAATAAAGAAAAGAAATTTTAGGTTACAGACTTTCTAGGTCATAAATATATCTGAGTTAGTTCTTTATTTAACGCTTTGAGGCGAACTAATATAGGGCACGAAAAACGTAAAAAATAAAATAACGAAATTCATAAAAAAATCACGAAGTTATACCACACTTTGCCTTTCGTCATTGACACCTCGCAGAAATAATATATTCGTAGAAACGTTTCTTCTCCCCCAGTTGAAGTGCCTCAATTCGACCGATAGATATATGTATAATTGTTCGGTTCGTCTTTTGTACTAACACTTTGCCGTCCGCACGTCTGATCCAGATTCTTTCGTTTGGCGCTGGTATAAACCTTTGTGTACGACACCAACGTGGTGCCATCGGCGCTTGCCCGATAGTTTTCGCATGGCACCAACGCGATACCACCGGACGGCATAGTATTAACACGTCCCTGGGGACCGGCACTGGACTTTTCGTTTGACCGGCGTCGGTCCCTGGGACCGACAGTATTAAAGTTAAAAAATAAATGTAGTCTCAATGAAATGTAGTCAAATGTAGTTTCAATGAAATTTAATAAAACATTCTAAGCAAAAATGTGGCTTGGAATTACACAAATCACAAAATGTGACAACCGTGCTTTGAAGTCGCGGATCATCCTGTACCATCGCATCATTTGAGGAACGCTTGCTCGCTGCCGGCTGAACGGAAAAGACAGCAATTTAGGCGCCGCGCTCGACGTGTTAATGAGAAAATTTCGGAAGATTCCAATTCGAATCCAATAACAGTTCTAAGTAAGACTGGGACTCGACTCATGCCCATTAGCCGTTACTAAATCAGCTGCTCTAGAGTCTTCTAGACTCTGCATTCCTCGAATGTACTGCCATCTGTGAGGATTCCTCGACACTTTCTCTGGGTTTCTCCTCAGATGAATCGATGCCAAATCGCTTGGAAGTGAAACTAGAGATTATTGTGGACTTGGAAAATTGAAACCCTTCAAAGTTTCTGCTTTGTACCTCTTCCCCTCTTCCTCTTCTCCTCTTCCATCATCCGCGTTTTCGCTCATTCCGTTCGCAGCTGTGGTCGATAAAGTAGGATACCGGTAAACGGAGCTTCAGAAAAGTCAGCATCGCGTCGCCACTGGCCGCAAACGCGAGAAACTCGGATCCCTGACTTACCTTACAGCGAAGTCGACGACCGCTGGGCCACGCAAAGTTTGTTGCTAGGTTGCTATAAACACTTGACACCATACTTGATATAGAATTCTCCTACTTCCCGCATTGAAAGCTAGAAAAGCACTCGACACTAACAAGCAGCGGTTGCTTGGGTCGCGTTGGTTTGGGTCAAGGGATAGGAAATAAAAAGGAACAACCTAGTACCCCTCTTCTTCTTTTTTCTTCTTCTTTGTAAACAAGCAGAAAAACCGGCAGAGTTCAAGTAGCAAGAATACATTTGCACGACCTTGAATGGATTCAAAGCATTCATTCGAATGAAAACGCCGTTCGAGTGCGTTTTTGCTTGCACCCACGAGGGCTTCGAGGTTTTAGCACCTCGGCAGCTTCAAAGGAACGGTTTCATGATTTGACGGTGATTCAATTAGTGGAGAAAGTCACCGAATCGCGGGGAAATCGATGGTGCCAGAATTTGCAATTTTCATGATAAAATGTGAAAATTGGCAATTCTCGAAATAAAAAATAGAAACCCATAATTTGTAGAGTACGAAATTCCAAAAATGAAATGTTATAAGGGAAAATTTAAATACAAGGAGTTTTGGGAAGTTCCGAAATTTCCAAGACAAATTTGCTTGCGATTTTCGTGATTTAGGATCCGAAAATTTGCAATTTTCGAAAAATAGAAACTCATTATTTCTAGGTTAAGAAATTCCAGAAATGAAATGTTATAAGGGAAATTTTAAATATAATGAGGTTCTGGAAAGTTCCAAAATCTCCAAGGTAAATTTGTAATTTTCGTGATTCAAAATCCGAAAATTAGCAATATTCGAAACATATCCTCATAATACCTAGAATTAGATTTTTTTTAAATTCTATGTAAATCCAAATATGTATTTTAATTATACGGAAATTTCATAATTGCTCGAACTCCAAATCATAATTGACATTTTTTTACATAAATTCCTGTAATTTTCAAGATGCGAAATTTATAAATTGGTGGTTTGCTAAAAATTCCATTATTCCTAGATCCCAGAAAAATTCAAATTCTTGAAAAAATGATTTCAAGACCCTCATAATTTACATTCACAGCAAACATTTAGTGGCCATAAATAAATAAAACATTGTTCGATAAATAAAATATTTTACAAATGTAGTAAAAACACTTTTTAGAAAAAGGGATACCATCTAACATTTAACTACTTAAATGCGTAATTATAATAATTAATTACTTAACTCGTTGAAAAATTCAAAGCCTTAGCAAGTTTGAACTAGTAAACTTATTAAAAAAATACTGATTAACCTAATTAAATAAATTACATTGGAAAATAGTTATCAACCTCATTGCAAAATATGAATTACTAATTACCAATGTAATTATTCAAACTGTTTAATAAGAAATTCTCATTTGTTCATTAAATTAACCATTACCAAAATTGATTATTATCGGACCCATAAAAAACTGCGAATCTTTTTTTTGGCCGGTCCTTTGAAACCACGAATTATTGAGAAAAAAAATTGCATTTTGGGAAAACCTTTCATTCCAATTCCAACTAAAAGTTTTCAAACGAACGAAGGAATGGTCGTTGGAGACGGGCGAGAGGGGATGATCCACCCCCTGGGTTCGGTGGGGTCGCGAACTTCCTCGGGTTTGCAAAACAAACACGTCCCCTTTTTGTCATCCGAGGAAACGGCGACTACGAGAAAGCCTATTCGATATAATCGAATTGCGACTCGAGCTTTTATCCGCGGAAAGCAGTCCTTTATGGCAGCAATTAAGCTTTATGCCTTTGAACCCCGTCTCACGGGTCAGGAAACGAAGGAATTCTCTTTCAGCCTCTGGCCTGTGTGTGTGTGAATCTCACTTGTAAGAATTTCCTCCCTTCCATTCTTCTCTTTCTGTCGTTGAAAAAGAAAAAAAAAATAAAAGGACAAAATGTCGTGTCGAATTAGGTCACAACGACGGCGCACCTGGAGGGGTAGTCTCTCCCAATTCTGGTTGAATTTACCACCCTGACAACAAATGGCAGGAACCATCGTCCCGAAATATCGAATTTCGTGGGTTTTCGAACCACGCAGGGGTTGAAGAGGCTACTTGGCATTTTTATTTTCATTCTCGGTCATTGATTTCTGCGGGAAGAGTCCATTCTCAGCGAAGTGGCGACAAAGGCACCCCAAATCGAGACCATTCCAAAACTGAAATCAGCCCCGAGGGGAACAGTGGCCCAGTATCCCCCTCGAGGGATGAAAATCTCAACCTGCTGCCGGCTATAATATTCATTAACAGGTGGAAAAAGTCCTGTGAGTGACGGAGCAGCTTCTCGCTATCCGTTATCCTGCCTTGGAATCGATCCGTCTGCATTCTGTAGCTGTATGTGTGCACAGGCTCGAATGTTGCTCCAACACGGATCCTGCGGCGGCAGATGTACCCAGCCAATATTCGTGGCACGCGTCTTTGTGCCGATAGATGCGAAAATTCTGAACCCGGGTTCCGATCGGCACCGATTTTCATCGAAATCGAAGAACAAAAGTCGATTACCGGGGTCGCGACGGGGTCTGATATAGGAGCATGGGCCCAGTCCATAATAGTATGGCAATTCTTCTTCCGGATCAATGAAGTCTGGATCAAAAGCACACCCCCAAATCAATTAATCCGAATGACTGGAGCCCACCAAACCGCTGGACCGCATCTTTTTGTCCTCGGTGTTCGATTTCCGGAGGATTCATCCAATCCATTCCAATCCAATTCGACCTAATGCTCAATAGAGTCACTGGACCCACAAAGGCTAAATGAAAAAAGATTTTGGCCTAGATTCCCAAAATCGACAACTTCAGATCTCCAAAACTTCCTCTCTGCGCTTTTCTTTGCCCTTTTTGGGCCCACTCATCCAATAGAGCCTAATTTGGTGATTCATACATCCTCCAAACCGATAAAGTCTTTGTCGCCACAATCCACCATTTCGCTAGGCTGGCTTTTCTGTAATCCAATCCAATCAAATCATCGAAAGATTCTCCAGATTGGTAACTTCTGAACCCCAGAATCTTCAACTTTGGTGGATCATACCTTGTGCGTTTCAAGGCCTCTTTGCTGCCACTGTTTAGGCCCATACGTCCAATCCAATCCAACTCAACTCAATTTAAGGATCTATAAATTCTCTAAATGCATAGACTTTGATCCCCACTATCCCCCATTTCAATGGACGGCCGCACTGCCTTCCTCTATAACCCATTTTAGGCTCATTCGTCCAATCCAACCCAACTCATCCCAATTTAATGATCTATAAATCTTCCAGATCAATAGACTCTGATCCACATTATCTCCCATTTCAAAGAACAACCGCTTTGCGTTCCTCACTGCTTTATTTTGGCCCCATTTGTCCAATTCAATTCAACAATCCCAATTTAATAATCCATAAATCCTGAAAATCGATGGACTGTGATCCCTATTATCCCCCATTTCAAGGGACGACCGCTCTGCACTCCTCCTTCTCACTTTTGGACCTATTGAGCCAATCCAAAAGATTTAATCCAACCTAATTTACAAACCCATAGATCCTCCAGATCAATAGATCCTCATCTCCAGAATTCCATATTTTGATGGACCACCTCTCTGCTCGCCTCTTTATCCCTCTTTGGCCCTATCCAGTCAATACCATTCAATCCAATCCAATTTAATGATCCACAGACCCTCCAGTTCCATAAATTCTCATCCTCAGAATCCCCCAGTTTGAAGTAGCACCTGTCTGCCATCCTATTTTTCCCTTTTTGGGCCTATCCAGCCAATCCAATTCAATCCAACCCGATTTAATGATTCATAGATCCCCCAGATCAATAGATCCTCAGATCCTCAGAATCCTCTGAGGATCAACAGATCCTCAGAATCCTCATCCTCAGAATCCCCCATTTTGATGGACCACCTCTCTGCCCTCCTCCTTCTCCCTTTTTGGGTGTATTCAGCCAATCCAATTCAATCCAACCCAATTTAATGATCCATAGATCCTTCCATAGATTCTCATCCTCAGAATCCCCTATTTTGATGGACCACCTCTCTGCCCGCCTCCTTCTCCCTTTTTGGGTGTATTCAGTCAAAACAATTCAATCCAATCCAATTTAATGACCCATAGATCCTCCAGATCAATAGATCCTCATCCCCAAAATTCGACATTTTGATGGACCATCTCTCTCTGCCCTCCTCTTTATCCCATTCTGGGCCTATCCAGTCAATCCAATTCAATCCAACCCAATTTAATGATCCATAGATCCTTCAGTTCCATAGATCCTCATCCTCAGAATCTCCCATTTTGATGGACCACCTCTCTGCCCTCCTCCTTTTCCCCTTTTGGGGTCTATTCAGCCAATACAATTCAATCCAACCCAATTTAATGATCCATACATCCTCCACATCAATAGATCCTTATCCCCACAACCGCAGAATCCCTCATTTTCCAATTTCTCCCATTAAATGCATTCAACCTCGATCTCACCTATTTCCATACAAACCGCTTACCTGTTTTCGCAACGGTGTGGTTGCGGACTCGTCCTTGGCCCGCTCGAAGCGCTCGAACTTGAAGCTGTTGCTGCGATAGAGCTCGTTGTCGCTCTGCTGCCGACGACACAGGCGCCTGGTGAGAGCCCGCGGCTTACAGGGGGCACATTCCGTGGCCAGCTCCCAGTGCAGGTGCAACATAGCCAACTCCGCGGTGCATCTTGCCATAGCACATCCTGCGCGTCTCACGCGATACTTGACGCGTTTGATCCGGCCCTCGGTGGGCTTGTGGGCACATGGCTGCGACGAACACTCGCACGTCCGGCTTCGCTGGTGACGACGGGACTTGATCGTGTGCTCGCACGGCTTGGCTTCGCATTCGCAATAAGGGTCGATCGCGGTACTCGCCTGGTGCTGACAGGACGTCTTGTCCAAGCAATCACAAGCCTCGACTGCCGGTTTCGGAGTCGAAGGACCCCCCGGAGCGTGACGACACGGCTTCTCCGTACACTCGCACCTGAAAGTGAGAAAGGGCATTTAGGAATTAACGTTAGAGGGCAAATTTTCAAGCCTTAGTTGGCTTACTGGGGTCTAAAACACCCCAGCCTAACTCAGGCTTAATTTAAAAATCGTTGTTGCAAGAAAGTTCTACAATTTTTTTTCTCACTAAATATTATATTTTTATGAAATAACCGATACTATATCTTTAAACAACGTTTAACAACGATCAAACAATTTTTTGGGGTTCAAAAACTCAATATGTAACTTCCACCAATATAATTTTTTAGAGGTGAGATCTGCAAATGCCCCAGTCTGCCAATTAAGCACTGGTAAAAGAGTGTAATTGATATATGTAATTAATAATGATTTGTAATTAGGTGATAGGTTGATATATATAGAGCCAAATATTAATATAAATTTAATTCAAGAAAGACAATTTTCGGAAAAAGCATTTAAGAATTAACGTTAGAGGACAAATGTTCAACCCTTAGTTAGCCTACTGGAGTCTGAGACACCCCAGCCTAGTTCAGCCTTCTTTTAAATATTTTTGTTGTACAAAAAATTCTACAACTTTCTTTTTTCACAAAATATTATATTTTCCTGAAATAACTAATACTATATATTGAAACAATCTTTAACAACTACCATTCAACTGTTTTTCAATTAAAAAATTTAATACGTAACTTCCACCTGTATACAATTTTTTATAGTTGAGGACTGCAAATACCCCAGTCTGCCAATTGAGAACCGGTAATGGAATATAATATATATATGTGCCCATAATTATGAAAGTGGTCTAAGTCATATTTTTTGTGTTGATAAATTTAAAGGTTTTAAATAAAATAAAAAATGTTTTTACATTCTGCAACATTGAAAGTTGGAGTTTTATTGGTCTTGATTAACAAAGAAAAAAATGTATTGCAAGATAAAATGATGCGAGATAACTGAAAATCTCATCTTTTTCAAATCTTGACTTAGACCACTTTCATAATTATGGGCACATATTTAAAATAATATTGATTTGTAAGTAGGAATATATATATATAGATAAATTGGAATCCTTTATAAAATACAGCCAAATATTAATGCAAATTTAATTCAAGGAAGAAAATATTTAAGCAATATTAATAGTTTGTACAATTTTTTTATTTAAGATTTTTTGTGGTTAAATAAGGGATTGATAATTTCGACGAATTTAAGTTAATAATTAAAATGTAAAATATTGGATAATGATTCATTATATTAAAAAATATAAATAATTATCTCAAAATTTATCTACAAAATGAAGATTGACTTTTAATTAAATAATGGATCGAATATCATATTAAATGCAAGTATTTAAATATAATAATTATTCAAATATAAAATATTCAAGGAATATCAGTGCAGTGCAAATTATATTGATTTTTAATTAAGTAAGTAATACAGTGCAATATAAATAAATCGTGAAATACGATATACGAAAAATTTTTATACGTAAAATATTTAACAACTAATTCTGGAATAGATTGAAAAATCAATTCCTGCTCTATACAGGGTGCAACCTGTTCCTGCATCCTGCGAGGAACTGCATGGATTGCACGGACTGCAGCTTTTTTTATTTTAACATCTATCTACGTATATAATATTTAATTGTCAAGTAAAATTCATAATATTCAATTTCGTATATTAAAATTTCCATGTACATTTTAGGGTAGTTCAAGATAAATATTTATCGTTAAAATATATAATTATTTATTATCGAAATCTATTACCGATGGGTTACAAAATAATAGATATTAATTATAATAATTTATTTATGCGTATGAAATATTGTGTGGTTCAATATTTATCCATATTGCAATTTCTAACGTTATTACAATTTAATACCAATATTTCATTTTTATCAAACTATCTATTAATATTGACCATAAATTAATACATAAATTAATATATTGATACTTTACGTGCAATTCTTTTAGATTTATTGCACACCATAATTTTATTTCTACACATTTATATTTTTATTTTATAAATTTACCAACTATATTATATATTAAATAGTTTATGTACAAATCTATTAAGGTTATTCCACAGCGGGATTTTATATTTACACACTCTATTAATATATTTACTAAATATATTATACATTAATATTTTATGTATAATTTTATTCAATATTTTTGCATAGTATGATTTTATTTATATACTTTATCGATAATCACTAAATATCTTATGTAAAATTGTTTTACATTTTTTGGCACACTCTGATTTTACTTTTGTATTTTTACGTTCATTTATTTAGATACTCCCACTTTTATTTATTTATATACACCACACATTTTATTTATGAAACTCCAATATCTCATTTACAATTCCCAATCCAGAGTCACCTTTATACCCCGTCCTCCAGTTGCAGATCATTGCCCCGGAGGGAAACGGAATTGGGACACCCTCTGTTTACCCTCTCGCATGCTTACCAGGAGCAGGTCAGGATTCGGCACCGGTCCTCGATACCACCAACCTACCCATCGAACCCAATGCAACCTGTCTCGGCTCGACCTGACCTGACCTACTCCTACAGAAAAAAAAAAAAAAACAGGATCGATTCTCACCTTCGGGCCACGCTCCTCCTGAAGGATCCTCGCGAGGACGAGTGGGCGCAGGGTTGGTCCGCGGCAGGACACTCGCAGGACGAGACCGGTCGCGCTCGACGTACCCTGATCAACACGGGATGCACCGGGCAGGGTTGCGTCTGACAGGAGCAGACGATGGTTTGCGGCCCGCCACTGGCACGTGATTTTCGGTTGGCACGGCCCCGCTTGGCCCTTTGGTCTACGTGCAGCTGGCAGGGTTGCACCGGGCAACCGCACCGGCTGGCGTGCCGTCGATGGTTGCCCGCAGGAGCGGCAGCGGCAGCAGCTGGAGCCGGAGCTGGAGCTGCACCGGCTGCAGAAGCTGCATTACTGCCGGATGCACCGCCGCTGGCACTCTGTACGCGTTTCCACACTCGCTCCATTCAACCACCGGCGTGCGACTGATCGCCGACAACCCCATTCCACTTTTGGCCATACGGGGGTGTGAACCCCGATTCGGGTGCAGTCGGGCCACGCCGGAGCCAGCCGAGAGCGGGCGTAAGGGGTGGTTCGGATGGTCGGCCTCGTATTCGGAAACGGGGTGAAAGATGCGCTTTTGCGACCAACGATAATTCAATTTGGGATCTTTGTTATCCCGCTGGATAATGAGAGGGTTGCCCTTTGAAGCTGCAGGGGTACTTTTTTATTTTTCTTCGGGGATGAGCTTTTACTTTTATATTTTTTTCCTCGATAGGAAGCTTTCTTTCTTGGAGTGAAACCTCGTTGGAAACGTGCGCACTTTGCGAATCGCGAGATGTAACTCCGTTCGTGACGAAAGTGCAACGGAAGAACGTAACGGAAGTGACAGGAAAGGGAACCGGCGCATGCGCGAGGATTTGCAAGAGGAAGACGATACATTATACAAATTTTTTACATTTCTTTACAAGAAGATTCTTTTGAAATATGTATATATTTTTTATAAATATGAGCCATTTGCGCGTGAGAAGTAGAGGAAATCAATATTTTTGTTTTGCCAAAACATGACTCCAAAAAAAATATATTAAAACGGAAAAATCTCCAATTTGTAAATTTGAGATTTTAATGAAAATTATGATTTATTTCGGGATGAAAATTTCGAAATTTCTATAATTCAAAAATATCAGTGGGCAGAGCATGAAAATAAGTAGAAGCTCTTTATTTTATTTTCTCAAAATTGTGCAAAATTTGACTTCGACAAATTTTTTTAAAACATCGCAATCTTAAATTTTCTAATTTCTTATTTTTACGAAAATCAACATTTCTGTAGAAACTCATTGTTTGTTCTTCCATATAAAAATACCCTAAAAAAGGAACATCAAGCAGCCTCTAGGTCACGGTATCAGCCGCCGAATGAATTTGTTCGTCACGTCACGTGCAACGTCAAATATGAAAAATTAATTAAATTAAAAATATGCAACCAATTGATTAATTAAAATTTTCAATTAACGATACCTTTATTATTTACACCTTCTCTCTCTCTCTCTCTTTTCATTTCTTTGCTCTTGTCCAACCGGCGAAATGCACAAATCGCATCTTTCCCCATAAAAATGGAAATGCAAGTGCAAGTGCAGCCAAGCGGTTTCGCGATATCGATCGAACTGCACTCGTTAACTAAATAATTCAATCACCAGGATATGAATATTGCAAAGTATCGCTAATTCGAGTGATTCGTACTCAAAACGGACGCTGCGAAGATCTGCTGCAGTATCCTGGGAATGTTCTTCAGGTCCATGCAAACGAAAGCCTTCCTCGAAGGCATCCTCTTTACGAGTCTGCGGGAGAAAGAAAATAAATTCATTACGGGGAGAAAAAGAAAAGAAAATTGGGTTATTAGCTGATGGTTGATTGATACGAAAATTCTCGGAATTAGAGAAATCCCAAATTTGGAAGTTTATGGAGTTTGCCATAATATTTCTTTTGGGGAAAGAAATTTTTGGATTATCTGCATTTTTAAAAAATATGGGACAATACGACACGAGAAAACGAAAAAAATATACGTTTTTCGTTATTTGGAAATTTTCTACTAATTTTCACCGAAAAAATATCAAAATTGATGAAAGGAATAAGAAGTGACCTAGGAATAGTTTATCATTACTTCTAAAAGAAAATTTTTAAATTTCTATGTTTTTGAAAATAAGTGCAAATAGGGTATAAAGAAAAAGTACATGTTTTTAAAAATTTCAAAACCTCCAAAATCTAAATCCAAAAATATACTCAACATTTTCTAAAAATTAAAAAAATTTCAAGTCATAAATATACGACCTTTATGGAATTGTCAATTTTTTTAGAGTAAAGATTTCGAAATTTCTAATTTAAAAAAATAACAATCAACAAAGTTTGAAAAAGAAAATAAGTTTCATTTTTTTATAAAGTTCTCTTAATGTAACTCAATAAAAAAAACTTAACATTTTTCCAATACAAAAAATCTAAGATTCTTATATCTAGGACTTTAAAAAGAATCATAATTTTTCTAAAAAGAGAATTTCTACATTTTAATAAATGAACCGTTCATTTTGAAAGTGGCCTAAGTCCATTTTTTAGTTTTTTGTTGTTAACTGTACTGACATGTGCCACTTGATGTTAGTTTTCATAAAAAAACATTTTGGAAAATTAAAAAAAACTGGATTTAGGCCACTCTCAAAATAAACGGCTCAAATATAGATCAATGAGTCATTATGAAAAAAAGTAATAATCCTTTGAAATCCTGCAAAAACGAAATTTCTAAAACTATCTGAAAGTTGTTAAGAAAAAGAATAAAAAATACCGAATAAGTTATTAACAATTTGAAAATTGAAAAAAAAAATTGTTAAACTTGAATATCGAAAATAATTAATTTTTTAAGTCCAGGAGTGGACTTTTACGGGATTTTTCAATAGTAGGTGTAGTGGAAAGTTGCTGTAGCTACCTATCCGCTTGATCCCCCAAGGACCCGATGAAAATAGCAAAAGCGTTGACCTCCGGATTGGAAGTCAGGATTTTCGCAAATTTTTCCGGCGGGATCCCGTAGCGTTCCAAATTCGCATCGGACAGAACAACGACTATCGATTCATCCGTTTCCTCTTTGGCCAAACTTTGAATCGCATGTTGAGTGGCTTCCAATGTATGATCCCCTGACATGCAGAACTGCGAGTGTGCGTGCATTGTCTTGAAAGAAAAAATAAATAAATGAATAAAAATTTTAAAAAGGCCTACAGATCCTCCGGAATTCAAGAAATATTAGAGCCAGCTGCCGATTTAAAAATACTGCCAATCTAAAAATCGAACCGTTTTGTTCTAAATTGAGTTTTATTATAAATTTTTCTAGTCTTAATTTTTTTTAGAATTTCGTACGCAAAAAAATAATTTATTGGAAAAGCTATTTTATAAAATTAAGCTAATAATGAGGAAAGTGAAGATTACTGTGATTTTAAAAAGTTCTTTTTTTTAAATTTAAGAAACAAAAAAGATTTTTTTCAGCTAAATTATGGAAATTCTTGTATTTTGAAAAATGTAAGCTGATTAGATTTGCAATGAAGAAAGACCCCATAATTGTTTTTTATAAAAATCTGTAAAGATATAACTTCGTAAAAAATAGATACAAATAGAGAAATTTTCAAGATGTAAATGCGGGTGTTTTAAATAATTTGAGATTTTATATTTTGTAAAACGTCATTTCGAAATTTTTATATTTTGAAAAATATGGAGAAACAGAGTGAAAAGAGGAAAAAACCATATTTTTATTTTTGTTTAATTCTCCAAAATACGGCTCCAAGAAAGAATGAAAAATCTGCGAAATCTTCGAAAACTTCA
The DNA here is from genome assembly GCA_949825005.1 of Gasteruption jaculator. NCBI lineage: Eukaryota > Metazoa > Arthropoda > Insecta > Hymenoptera > Gasteruptiidae > Gasteruption > Gasteruption jaculator. The sequence continues at coordinate 6,859,199 of OX463762.1, forward strand.
ATTTATATATAAATGCAAAGGCTTCAATAAATTTGTAATCTCTTTAGGACAAATTTTACAAAATTTCTCTGTTTTAAGAGATATGGGTTAATAGAACAAAAAGACAACCATTATTTTCTTATACCAAAATCTCCAAAAATCTCAATTTAAAAAAAATACTAAAGTTTCATGGTAACTTCATATTCTCAAATTGCAAATTTCTGACTTCTAAGAAGCTTATATTTTCTTAAGGGTATATTTTTAAAACTTTCTGTATTTTAAAAAATACAAGTCAAACGGGGATGAAATGAAGAAGAACCCCATAATTTTATTTTCCTCAGAATCCTCCATAATATGGCTCCAAAAAAACATTAAAATTCTGATTTTAAATATCATATCTTTAAAACCCTCACCCCTTGCGTGGCTTTTATTGAATGTCACTCACCTTAACGATTTCCAATCTGCGCTTATTGTCTTTCGGGGGCTTCGTGTGGTCCACGAAAGGGATATGGTACTCATCCCCCGAGTGGCCCACGATATCGTACTGGATTTTCTCCTCGTAATCGTTAAAAGCCTCCATTACCATCACAGCAGCTTCTATCTCCCGGTCCAGTCGACCGTCGTAGCCGTTGAACCGGTACATGCTGCCGGAAACGTCGACCACTAGCTTTAGCCGCTTGGGCCTCAATTGTGGGGCCCCAATTTCTGGCTCCTTCTCGGCACGACGCTTATAGATCGTCTTCTCGCCCGTCAAACCTTCAATCAGCTTCGTGTCGTCCAACTCACCGGATGTCTGGTTGCGACACCATTCGCGCTCTTTGCTCTTGGCCTGCAGGTTTCCTTTAAAGAATATACAATTTTTTTTTACAGAGATTTTTAAAATTACGATTTTTCAAAAAATATAGGCGAATAGAGTACAAAAAGAAGGAAAATCCATATTTTTTTCATTTGGAAATGATAAAAAATGTGGACACCAAAAAATACCGAATTCCATAAAAAAATGAAACCATCAATTTATCAATTTTCTGAGTCAAAAAGTATCGCATTTTTTTTTAACAAGAGTTCTTTGATAATCCCATATTTTAAAAAATATAGGTAAATAGAGTAGAAAGAGAAGATCATGTCCATATTTTTTTCAGTTCAAGATTCCCAAAAATACTCCAATGAAAAATTGGTAAGTAAATCGAACTCTATCTTCTAAAGTTCGAGTTAGTAATGTTATTGCTAACTTGAAATTTGTTGTCCCAGTATTGGTCGACTTATTAGGTCCAATACTGGTAAGTCAAATGCGTCTTATAACATTAGATAAAAGTAACATTAACTTACTTTCAATATTAGACTTACTTTCAACATTAGTTTATAACATTGGATAAAAGTAAGTAGATAAAGTAACTCAAAAAAAAAGGAATAACATCAAAAAAGATATCCAATTTTACCAAATGTGCTTGCCCCAATTCTAATAAACCAGATTCAGCAAAAAAGTTTGTTGTTTCTTTAACAAGAGTTTCTCGAATCACCAATATTTTAGAAAATATGGGTAAATAGGGTACAAAAAAAAAGAACACGTTCATATTTCTTTCAATTCAAGATTTTCAAAAATACTTCAATGAAAAATTAGTAAGTAAGTAACTCGAACTCTACCTTCTAAAATACAAGTTAGCAATGATATCAAGGGTTTAACACTTATAAATTTGTTATCCCAATACTGCTCAACTCATTAGGTCCAATATTGGTAAATCAAATGCGTCTCATATTGGTGCAGTAGATAAAAATCCTATTTTCTAAAACTACTATTCTAACAACTCAGGAATATAAAAAAAAACCTAATTTCGCCAAATTCTCTTGGCCCCGATCCTATTAACCCAGTCTGGTCCAATAGTGGTACCACAGCTGCGCAAGATAACGCTACACCTGATAGTCTCTATTTCCCCCAATAACAAAGATACAAAATACTATAACCACCCCAAGTACTGAGGTCCACGAATGCTCAACATCCAGAAACCCAAATGGCTCAAGAACAAATTCTGGCCATTAGGGGACAGATTTCGGTACCTAGTAGGATCCTGATCGCCTGGACCTGTTTCTGGACAGGCTGGCTGAACTGCTGGTACAAATTGTGATCGTATTCGCTCATCCGGATCTCCTGCAGCCTCTGGCGGAATGTCCTTTGACCCATCTCGCGAGCGGCTTTCTGGATATGCTCTGGAACTGCATTTTTCTCCTCGTCGCTCAGCTGGTGGACGTTGTGGCCCGCGTCTAGCCGGTATGGCCCCCCTTTGCCTCCCAGACCAGCCGTGTCCCGACCTGCGCGCAAATAAATGCAGCTGCATTAGCAAGAATCCGGGAATTGGGGGTCCAGTTTCTCCCAGACCCACCTCCAGTGCCTCCAGCCCAGGTGTTTCCGCCCACGTGTGGCTCGTTCTTCTCGTCAACGCGTCCATGCTTGGGCTCGCTGGTTTCCAGCCCGGAATGCCTCTCTTTCGTGAGTTGTAACCTCTCGGTTTGAGCTCCCACCATCTTCTGCCAGGCGTCCAGCGACCTGGAGAGGCTGGAGCTCGAGGTCTCCCATAATCGAACGGTGCCTCCAGCGTCGACCGTCACCAGGTCCTGGTTCGAAGCCAGGGCCGCGTAAAAAGGCAGACGTCGAGTGTACAGCCACTGCGTCGCCTGCGAGACGTTCTCGGGCCTGAAAAGGAACAAGGATTGAGCGTTCGAGCGTCATCCGAAAGGCATCGATGTCATTTGACGTCGAATGCGATTATTTTGGGACTCGCTGCTGGGACTTTTACGAAATTCTGTATTTAGGGGTTTTTTAGGTCGTAGAAGTGAAATTTCAAATGATAAACTGAAAATTCGAAATGGTTAGATAAATATGGCGGGGACAAATTTTGAAAAATTGAAAAATTGCAACGTTTTTGGTAAAATTATGTATTTGGGGGTTTTTGAGGTCGTAGAAGAGAAATTTGAAGTGAAAAACTGAAAATTCGGAATGATTAAATAAATAGGGCGGAGGCAAATTTGGAAAAATTGAAAAGTTGCAATGTTTTTAGTGGAATTTTGTAGTTGGAGGTTTTTGAGGTCGTAGAAATCAAAATTGAGATGAAAACTCAAGATTTAAATTTGTTTAATAAATATGGGAGGGGGGAGTTTCAAGAAATTCCAAAAAAGTCACGATTTTAATTAAACTTTGTATCAAAATTTTAAAATTAAGTTTTAAACTAAATTTCTCTAATTTTTAAGATCCGAAATTCGAAAAAATTTTAAAAAGTAAAATGAAATATATTGGTAAAAATAAAAAATAATAAATTAGAAAAAAATATCTTGAATATATACAAAAATTATTCAAATTTAGATTCCAGGGATTTAACTCACCTTGGCACCGGCACGTATCGGACCCTATTCCTGACAGGGTCCACAAACTCCAGGGACCCGAGGAAACGGCTTTTCTGCTCCGGAGGTACCACCGATTCTGGGATTCCCTTGGTTCCGACTCCACGGATCAGAAGTCCCGTTGGAGTAACAATTGGCTCGAAAAGGCTGCCGGTAGGGGCTTCTTCTTTCTTCGGAACCGAGTGAACCTCGACCTGAGAATCCCCGGAATCGGGAAATCCTTTGAGTAGCGTGACATAAGTCTTCTCAGTAGCCAGGATCCTATTCGGAGCCTGGAAAGGGTTCGTCTCAAGGTCTGGAGCCTCCTGGAGAAGATCTTGTCGGTTACAGGCCAGGAATTCGCCGATTTCCGATCGGGACTCGATGGAGTCGATGGGATTGAGGATGTTCGGACACACGAGGTCGTCGGAGGCCCTTGAGAGGAGGTAGTTGTTGCTGGAACTGTCCTGGATCAGCCAACTACGATCCGACACCTGGAGAACCGATCGGATCTGGAAGGGAAGCGTCATCGAGTAGAAGTTCATTTTACGCAAATCGAGGAAATCCAGTTTCTCTGCTCCGAAAATCAAAGCAAAGCGAGAATCCGACGTCGACTGGAATTTCCAATCGACGTTCCGAGGTGATCCGAAAGCTTGGGCGAATTTGTCTCCAGCTGATTCGAAAAAAGAGGACAGCTGAAATTCCCTGATGCAACCTTCCTCCTGGTTCAGGGAGAACAGGGAGTTCGACTGGAACAAAAAAAAAAAACGAATTTTAGGGACTGTTGTTAGTTTTTAAAGGTTCGGTATTTTTTTCTGGAGAGAATTTTTAGAATTTTAAGATTTTGGAAAATATTGACAAACAATTTTTAAAATCCAAATATTTTGAAAATCGCTCTGTCAATCAATGTAAAATTCTGCAAGTACCTACAACTTTTCAATTTTAGATTTCTCTATTTTAGGAATTTTATTATTTTTTTGGAATATAATTTTATAGGATTTTTGGATTTGAAAAATACGAGCCGGTAGGATGTGTACTAAAAACAGACACATAGTTTTTTCAAACTTTTTTTCAAAATCCAAAAGTCGTGCAAAATATGATTCCAAAAAAACTCGAAATTTCCCGAAAATGGAAAATCTTCAGTTTAGAAGTTTGTGACCTTTAAGGGGGGATTGTGGTGTAACAGCTTTAAAAATAGGTGATTTTCATGAATTTTTTTTTGGAAAACTATTAATAATTCCCAAATAATTTCTTTTGGGATATGAAGAAGCATCCATGAAATATTGAAACCAAATTTTTTCATGCCATTTTCTGTATTATTTATTTAGTATTTATAATCCTGCCAAACACTTCCGGATTGTTGGTGTCTAGTATAGCGCCTGTTACAAGCATCCGATAACTAAAAATGAAAAATTTTCTTAAAGGTAGATAGTTTATGCTGGGGTTATACCACTTGTTAAAAGAAAACATGAAGAATCAAAAAAGTCCTAGGGTTTTAAAGAAAAAATGAATTTTTTGATACAAAAATTGATTACATATTGCCAGCAAAAATGTCGTTAAATAATATTAAATTAAATAATTCTATTTAAATTGTTGGTATAACCCCAGGAGAAATGTATATTGATTGGATTAAGCCTTCTGTGAAGTTGATCGATTGATTAGTTTTTGCGCTATCGTAGACACCGATTTGAAAAATGTAGTTTCGAGATAATTGCGTTTAAACTTTTTGGCGAAGTTTTACGATACTTACAGCTGCTACTTAATTGCGATACTACTTTTGGAACACATTTTTTAAACATTGTACTTTTGATTTATGCAAAGAAAAAAATTCGATTTTTTTAACCCGTTACACCGCAATCCTTCCATAATAAATTTCAATCTTTTTTTAAACGATTTTAAAATTTTTGCCATTTTTAAAAATATGGGTCAATAGAGTACAGAAAGTTAAACAAATAATATTTTTTCGTTCGAAGAACGATTTTGAAATTTCCACATTTTTGGATTTAGAATTTCAATTTTTGTTAAGGATGGATAACTGAATATTTTTTCAAATATTCACGTACCCATCCTTGAAGAAATATTTCCTCTATCATAATTAAATATAGAAATAATAATCACCCCATTACACAAATTTAAAAAGAAATTGTTTAAAATCGTCGAAATAAAAAAAACGACGTACCATTTTTTCATGAATCAACAAATTCCCATTTTCATCCGGAACGAGGGTATAACCGGGCAAATCGCCCTTCAGGGGTCGTATCAAATTATGAATGAAAGTTTCCCGAATTTCTTGAGAACTTCGTGACATGGAAAAAATGGAAAAAACGTCGGAAGTCGCCGATGCCGTTAAAACGTGAATTTTATCATCGGCGCCAGTTCCCTTTGATTTGCTAATCGCCAAGCCGGCGACTGTACTGATCTGATGGACTGGAACGTTCCAGTGGCTTATCAGCTCCGTGAACCAGACGGATCTGCTCTCGATTCGGTCCAAATTGTGGACACTGGTTTTGAAATAATTCGGAGCTTTGAATTTGACGAATTTCTCTTCGACCGGAATAATCCGAGGATTTTCCGAAATTTTCCAGGTTTGCAGGTGCTGCAATGTCGCGGGCAGGAAAATTCTGGAAGAAATTACAGGATGGGTTATTTCAAGACACAACCAAAATATTTTGCGAAATACCATTTTTTTATTTGCTACCGGGTCTCTCCATTTATTTTTTTTTAAATTTCTTGTAGTAGGAGATATTATTCTACAACGTAAACAATTCGAATTTCCAACTACTCAAATTCGAAATTCAATGAAGTTCAGCCCATTTACGTCAGGACAGTGGTTCTCTCGAAGCATGGGAAATTTACTGGAGAAAATACTGGAATTACTGAAGAATAAAACATTACAAACTGTACTTCTGCTAAAAAAGAAACAGGAAAGAACCTGGATCATTATTTTTCTCATTCAATTTCCTTCAAAAACTGCATCCAAATTGCATATCATTTAGTCAAATGAAGTTCCTTGACGGAGAACCACTGGTGGCGTCATGTCATTGGTCGAGAAACAACCAATCGAAGCTCGACCTGCTTCGTAACGTCGATAAAATCACTTTCTTCTCGAAAAATTTACAGAATTTAAGAAAAATAGACGCAAAGACCCAATTCTTGACTCTTACTCTTTGGCTAGAGCCACATTGGAGACATTCGCTCCCAGTGGGATCCCGTGTTTGTGGAGAATCGAGACCAGGGTCTCGAAAACTTCGTCGGAGTATCTATCGAAGTCGAAGACGTTCCTCACGACGTTCGTCAGCGGCTCTTCCGGGAATTGCTGGAAAAGAATAATAAAAAAAGTTGAAAAAAAAGAAATTAAAATCTCCAGAAAATTTTTTCCTTGGTAAACAATAATTAAAACAGAAATTCTGATTTCCATCAAGTACCTGCAGGTGTCTGACGATGTTCACCACCTCCCTAGTGGAATAGGGATACGAAACCAGCCCCTGATCGGACATCGATCGTAACTCCCCGAAGGCTCTGACCAGTTTCTGGATCATTTCCTGGCCCACATCTGGCCCATATTGCCTCAGTAGCTGGATCTCGTCCTCCACGCTCGGGTTGTCCACTGAGTGAGTGCTGAACAAGTCCCCCAGGGCCCCGAAGAAGTCGTTCCCCAAGAAGGGGAATCCCGGTCGATTCGCCAAAACGATCAACCGGAAATCTGGGTGCATTTCTATGAGATTCGGGGCCGTTCTCTGACCGGCGGGAATTTTTGGAACGATTCGCCTGCCGTCCGATAGAATCATTTCTCCAGTTTCGACCAATGTCTGAAAACACATAAAAAAAATTAGAGAGATATTGTTATTGTTAGTATCAAAAAGTTTTTAAAATGTAGATTATTATTTTTATTGAATAAATTTTATTGGGAAAAAAATATTTGTATCTCAGAAAATTAAAATTTTGTTACGGATAAAAACTTTACAAACAATATCCAAGGAAATGGCCCTCAAAAAAAGACTAACATTTTTCCCAATAGATTTTGTTGGAAACAAAAATATTAATATTCCTAGAAATTAAAATTTTGTCAAAGAAAGCTTATTTTTTAGCAATTTTAAAAAAAAGTCCCTAAAAAAATATGGATACTCACTTTCAGAATACATGTAACTTGAGTAGGAGCTTTATCAGCCTCGTCGATGACCAGGACGTGCCCGAATTTAACCGCTTGCACCAGGGGCGAGTCCTCGTAGACGACGATTCCATTTCTGACCATGGTTTGGATGGTCAGAGTCTGAACGGTGGTGTCTCGATGCAGCTGGATGTACTCTCTCGGACGATTCAAGACCTGCAGAAGCCGATCGACGATCTTGTTCTTTCCTACGCCCTGGTTACCGACCAGTAGCAGGTTCTCGCCGAGAATGAAATCCTGCATCAGCCTTTCCAGGAGTCTCAGGTGCTGGTCGACGTCGTAGAAGAGGATATCCGGCACTTTCGTCAAGTTTTGGGTTTTGTACCTCTCCACGGTCGTCTTGCCAATACTGACGGTATCCTCTGTGACCAGACACTGAATCTTTTTGTCCCCAGCCTGGTGAAAAAAATTTCTTAAAAATTTTTATAGGTGTTGGAAGCTTGTTCAGAAATTTTCAGAGTATTTTTTTACCGAAAATTTTTTTATTTCTTTGAATATCTCCGAAGTTACTGTAATTTATCTGAATATTTCTGAAATTTCACTGAAATTTTGTTTAATGTCCCTTAATTTTCCTGAAATTTCTCTAAAATTTATTTAAGGTATCTTTGAATTTTTTTAAAATTTCTGTAAAAACTGGAAGAGTTTTCTGAGATTCTTTTTTTCTATTTATAAATTTTTCAGAAAAAATGGTACCATCTATCAGAGGAAGGTTAGAACAATGTTGAAAGATTTACTTAGAAAAATTCATAGATTTTCTAAAATGTTCAAGAACCCTGAGAAATTTCCGAGAAATATTCTTATCTATGGCATATTTATATAATGGCGATAAAAATATATTTTCACCTGGACAGAGCGAGTCTCCAGATTCTGGACTATCCCGTGCTTCTTCAGAGAATCCTCCAGAGCCTGTTTAGGAATTGCCGGTAGGAATCGAGCCAAACAGGTTCGGTTCACCAAGTCATGGGTGTCGTCCTCTGGGTAAGCCTTGAGTCTCCTGGCGATTCGGAGCAGTTGCCTCGTGCTCAAGGAATTTGAGAGCGACTGTAAAGTGGAATCCTTGGACGATCGTAAATCGTGTGCCAGGTTGATGATGTTGAGTAACGATTTCGATGGTTCTCCGAACTGAAATTGAAAATATTGCTCCTTTTTAATTAGTTTTTCCACTAAGAATTTTAGCTAAAGCAGAATTGAATAAAATTAAGAATAAAAAGGACTTTAAATTGATTATAATTCGAAATAATAAAATTAATTTAATCTAATCTTTCTCTTTTCCAAAAAAATGTAATTAATTTAATTTACATTTAATTTAAATTAAATGTAATTGTGAAATACTGATATTTAAGAAATAAATACAAAATTTTTAAAAACTACCGATTAAACTAAAATTCTGAAATTGAAATAATTAATATTGACTTATTTCCAAACTACAAATATTTTATAGAAGGAAACTTTATAAATAAATGAATGAATGAAACTCCAAGAAATTAAGAAATTCTAAAAAATAATAAACTTTTCATAAGAACAAATTTAATTTAAATTAAATGTAATCGTGAGATGCTGATATATAAGAAATAAATACAAAATTTTTAAAAACTACCGATTAAACTAAAATCCTGAAATTGAAATAATTAATATTGACTTATTTCCAAACTACAAATATTTTATAGAAGGAAACTTTATAAATAAATAAATGAATGAAACCCCAAGAAATTAAGAAATTCTAAAAAATAATAAACTTTTCAGAAGAACAAATTTAATATGCACAAGTAAATTGATATCCAAGAATAAGAACTTTTTTCCACAATAATAAAAAGTCTAATATCGTGGTTCCAAATTTCATTAAGGGGGGGGGTATGGTTTTGAAGGCAGAAAAAAACAGGTTTTTACAGATTTTTTTTTGGGCGTACGGTGAAAGTACATTCATTTCTGATTGTTGTACATTAAAGAGTAGTAATTGAACTATATTCTGTGAAATATTGGTTCAAAAATATTGAAAATTGACCGAATGGCAGCAATTCTTCGCAGGCGCCTCAGAAGAAATACATTTTGCGGTGCACATCATATCTCAGCACTGGATCATCTGAAATGAAATAACCAAAGTTTTTTCCTTAATTTTTATGTCCCTCTAGGTATCGCTGTCGAGTTTTTCCATTTTTTTTAATTTTTGAACTTTTTACAAGACTTGAAAGTGAAAATACCGATTTTTGGCCTAAATTCATGACTATTGTTGTTAATAATAAGAAAAATAAAATCAAAGACGAAAAAATCTCGCCAGGGTTACCTCATAAATTATGTAAGGAAATACTGTAAAAAATTTGAGAACGATCGGTTGAATAGATTTTCAGATACAGTGTGCACCGACTCAAAAAACATCGACTTGAGAAAAACGCGTTTAAAGTTTTTCGTAGCGAAAAGACCCTGATAAAACTTAGTAAGCTATTTATTTTTTATTTTACTCACATAGAATCATCAATGCCGGGACCATAGAGTATAGAACTTTCGTCAAGAATGTCCAAAGCATCTTTTTTATCAAGTCTGCGGCGAATTCTATCATTTTTAGCGGTTTCAGCTGCTCGCTCATCTGCTCTGTTCATTCGAATATCGTTGGTTCGAAGCGCCCATCCATGACAACTTGGACCAGTACTTATTCGCATCTCTTCTAGGAAGGTTAAATAAGCTTTACAGCCTTCATTGAAAACACAAGCAGCCACTGAAGATGCAAATTCGACGATAATTGCTGAACCACTCTCAACTTTCGGCGCAATCTTCCAAATAAGCTGGTTCAAACTCTCATTATTATTTTGTGTGAATCCGCCAATACATCGCTCTAGGAGAGCATCTTTGCTTAAATCTTCATAAATTGGCTTGATTCCTTGTAAAACATCAGTTGGTAGAGCAGAATATGTGTGTTTGAAATTATTCAGCTTGTTTGAAGCTGCAGCTTTCTGCCATTCACACCATGAGTCTTCTCCGCTAGGGCAGTTTTCGTGTTGTGGTTTTGCATCGGTTGAGGCATAATGATAGTAAGTAGCCCAAATTCTTCGTTTATGCGGAGGAACTATTTTTTTACCTCGATACAACTTTTTACCACTCTCCTTTCTACACTCTCTGGAAACTTTTCTCGGCATTTTGCGAACAACAAAAATATCACAACGAAATAGAGTAAGAAAATACAACACGACTGTTACACTCCGCGTCTGCTTCGAAAATGAAGCAACACCAGGTACCGGGGTACCGTTACAACGACCCTGTCTAAGACCTTTCTGGAAACTGCTTAGGGACAATAACAAAAGAAGATTGGACAATAACAAAAGAAGATTGGAGAATAACAAAAGAAGATTGGACAATAACAAAAGAAGATAACAAAAGAGATTGAGAAACAACTGCCTTCCCGCTGAGCGGTTACAGCTCAGGTAGTCGTTCGAGACACGTCTACTTCCAAAGCTATATCTTTGTGAGTTTTGCTCCGATTGACTTCCTATTAACAGACAACATTCTTGAAATACTATACTTTCATAATATGCAATAAAAAAAAATCACTTTTTTTGAACCCTCAAAACCATACCCCCCCCTTAAAAGTTGATCGGTTAAAAAGAAATTCGTACCTTCTCTCGAATAATACGAAGCTCCTCGTTTTTACTCAATGGTCTCATTTCGTGGAATAAAAACAGAGACAAAAGTTCGGAATTCAACCAAGAGCCGATGGCATTATTACTATTAGCAGCTACGGGTTCGGCTAAAGCTATTAATCGGAAAGACGGGTGTATTCGCAGGATTCCATCGTTTTTCATATCCTCGTCTGACTTTCGATATTCTTCCTTAATTTCGTCATAACGATCGTGTCGCAACAGTCTCTTGCCATCGTGCAATTGGAGTTCGCGGTTTTGGACCAATCTGAAAAGTGGAAACCATCAAAGTCTATGAAATTCCATTTTTATATAGACTCCTATTTTTTTCCTAACCAGGAATTTTTTTTTAATTTTATTTTATAGATCGATTCGGTTGTGAATTTTCATGAAAAAAATTAACTAACGAGTTTATTTGTTTTTTTTACTTTTATTCAAATAATTTGAAGAGAGAAAAATGAAAATAATACAAATCTAGGAATTTCTATTTTTAAAATAGAATCATTTTTTCGAACAATTTATTGGAAACTCCTTTCCAAACGTTGTTTTATTCCATATTCAATCACCGATTTTATTTTATTAAGGTTCAAAATAAAACAAACAAAATTATTAACTACCTAACGAATTTATTTGTTGAAAAATAAAACTATTACATTTTTTTACACAAAAAACAAATTCCTTATTTTCTTACGGGAAAAACTTCTGTGAAAAATTCCTTTTATTATAAATTTAATTGAGGATCTTATTATTTTTAGGCTTAGAAATATCTAGGCTATTATAAAATTCTAATTCTTAATTCTTATAACAAACAATTTCCTTACCTATGAATTATCGCTAAGGTGCTGGAATGAATCCTATGAATGCCATCTAAAATCGCTAATTTGCCATTAAGAGCTGCTTCTACGAGTGGAGAATTTTTCCAAACAGTGTCTCCATTTTCGAGAGTCGATCTCTGTTGGATCAAATCTCTGGAAGTCATGTCCTGTTTTAAATTACAACAATTTAGTTAGAAAATTCAAATATAAAAAATTGCAATTACGTCTTTTTCTAACAACAACAACAACAATAATAATAATAACAATGACTTCAGATTCAAGAGTTAATTACAACCACTATAAATATGAAAAAATTGTTAAAGTAAATTCAGATCGTAACCATTATTAATAGTATTACTAATAATAAAAAAATTCAAATAATACAAATTTAAATTAAAATGACCTTAATATCATCAATATTGAAATAATAAATTCGAAATTTAATAATTATTATAATAATTCGGATTTGTTAAAATTCTTTTACAGGAACTAGAAAACGTATTAAAATTAGTATTAAAGTTAATAAGATACTATTTTTTTTTTTTCACCTGATAAAGTAAAATCGGGTCAACTTCGTACCCTAATAAATTAGCTAATTGTTCGATAGTTATCGACTTGCCACAGCCTTTAGGTCCAATCAGACAAAAATCCGAAGATAAATGAGATTCCATCATATCAGTTAATAAATTATCCTGATAAGTCGTCTCGATATATTTCGATTTACGTTCCTGAGAATTCCTACTATTGGTTCCGCATAATACCTGAAACATTAATTGTGATATATACAATACATATGTAATTAGTAAATAAATATTATATTACAATGAGAATAATCATAAATAATTAAATGAATCAATGGGTGTATTTCCTACAGGAAACCAAAAACGTAAAATTAATCAATAAGAATGAATTTCTTAGGATCAAAAGCAAAAGTCAAAATCCTTACATTGAAGGATTCTTCCATTCCATAGTTATTCAGAATTTTCGCAGATGCGAAATATTTCTTTTCCTCGCTTTTTTCGCAACTAATTACTTTTTTCTTTTTTATTTCTCCCGATTTTCCCTGTTTTTCGAGAATCCCAAAAGTCGTCAGAATATCTTCCACTGCAGACTTTCCTTCTTTGTTTAAAAACAATTTGTAGGGATATAAACGGTAGAATAGGTCGTAGACTGGAGTTTCGGGGAATTTCTCCTGCAAATGAAAAAGAAACAAATTAATTAATGAATCCGGGTAATTCAATATTTATTTTATGCAATGGTAATTAATAATTGGAAGAAGAATTAATAAAATGTAAAAAAAGATAGAAATCAATTAAATAAAAACAATAACTTTTCGTCAAAATTTACCAGAATTTCAACCACAGACTTGATATTTTCCAATGGAAAATCAGGCAATCCCAGAGAAACGGCTTCAGGTGTCACCAAAGCATGGCAAGAAGACAGCAATTGCGACAATTTGTGACTATCCACGGTTGGCATGGAATTTTGCAAGTCTTCTAATTGTTCCTGAAAATTAGAAAAAGAAAGGAATTAAAATATAATTAATGGAAAATTAAAAAAAAAATGAAACTAGAAAATGTTTGTCATCAAAGAAGTAGAAAAAAAAAAAATTTGGGTGGATTGAAAATAAATAGGTGGATTCTGACGAATTTTAACGAATGAGGCTCTAAAAATTTATTCTACCTAATTTCTTAAATTCACTTTTTTGCTGGAAAATTTTCAAATTTCAAAATTTCGCAGTTTAAAAAAAAATTTTTAGCGAACTTTCCAAATTGTTTCCGAAAAGTGGAAAAGCCATTTTTTGGTAAAAGGCAATTTAAATTAATTAAAATGTCCATCAAAATGAGTGTAAAAAAATATCTAGATTCAAAAAAGAAAAAGTTTTACTGAAAATTCGGAAAATATATTTTTTTAAAATGGGTAAATTCGAGAAATAAATAAAAGGATTCTAATAAATTCTTATATAATTCATCAGTTCGAAATTGGAAATTTTAATTTTTTTAATAAAAATTGGAAACTAACAGAAAGGTAATACGAAACAAAGACGATTTCAGACACGAGAGAAAAGAAGCGAAATCGAAGAGGTTTCTAGTGGAATTTCAAAGCGCAAATTATTGTCGAACTACGGTTTAACACGAAAGCCGCTGGATTTGTGGAACGTTTGCCCAGAAACGGTAAATTATTGCCTCGAAGTTTGAATTGCCAGTTGTTATCTCGAGTGGAAATCTCGCCTAATGATTTTGCTTCTTGGAAGTAGCCGCGGAGTGGTACCGGAATCAAAATTTAATAGTTACCTACTGGTTCTGTACCGAAAGAAAAATATTTGGCAGGGGAAACACGGGAAAACCAATAATTTTCTGCCTATGCTGCTAAAATTAATAAAATCGATCTAAAATTAATTTTTAACGATTAAAAAAAATTGTTGCTCATTATTTCTGGAATTTAAAAAGACAAAAAAAATTCTTTTCATCATTAATGGATTATTTACATTTTTTATTATTATTGCTGTTACTGTTATTATTGTTACTATTATTTCTATTCAATTGAAATTTGAAAATTGAAGTTCCTACAGTTCCACCAAAAAATCTGCATTTTAAAAAAATATATTTCATTTTTAATGAAAACTCCATCAACTTGAAAAATTGTTACTTTCCAAAATTCGAATTTTCATATTTTTTTCCTGTCCTTTCTGGAAAAATCTGTTTTCTGCAAATTCGACAAAATGAAAATTAGATTTTTTTCTTCGACAGTTTGTAATTTTCGTGTCTTCCGAAATTTTCGATTCTGGAAATTGTGTCACCAAATAAATGTCACCCTGGGGGAGAAGAACAGATAGAAGCAGAAGAAGAAGAAGAAGCATAAGGCAGGGGTAGGAAAAAGTTGGAAGTTCCGAGAGTTGATATTTAAATGTCGTCACGCGATTTACGGAATTGCTGCTACACACACATACGGGAAAGCACAGTTTAGTGAAGTTTCAACTTTTCAACATAACAACGGTAGCTTTCCTTCCTTCCTTCCTCCCTGAAATTACACGAGGCAAGGAAATATAAATCCCCGTCAGGAAACACCTATGCGATGATCTCTCTCCCTATCGCTTTATTACCGGTACCGTTTATTCTCCTTGGAAATACTTTCGACGGAAGAGTAAAATAGAATAAAGGGAAACAAACAGAAAACGAAAGGAGAAAAAATAAAGGAAAAAAAAGGTTGCACACAATTTTCCGAACGTAACACAATAATTGAGTTCAATTAGCTTTTGTTCGCCTGCCGTCTCAGTCTGACTGATATTAGTTTCAAAAATAGAGTATAAAATTATTTTAGTACCTCATTTCCAAAAAAAAGGAAATTTATTTTTGTCCTAATTTTAATAATAATAATAATAATAACAGCAGCAAAAATAATAATAATAATAATAATAATGATAATAATAATAATAATAATAATAGTAATAGTAATAGTGGTAGTAGTAATAGTAGTAAAAAAATAATAAAATTAACAGTAATATTGAAAGTAAAACCAATAGCAATCATAATAAAAATAATGGCAATAATAAGAATAACCATGAAAATATAACTAGTAAAAACAATAATAACAGCATTATAATAACAATATTGGAAATTTATTGAATTGTATTTTGAAGTTTGGTTTAATCGATTTTAAAATCTCCTCCTACTCCATACACATAATAGATATATATATATATATACATAATCTAAAATATATATGTGTACATTTATGACATTTATAAATTCTATGTAAGAATCGATACAAATTATTATTCTCAATGAATATTATAAATATTACTTTTAATGGACTGTACGTGAACTTTAGATTTTTTAATTAGTATATATCATAATATTTAATTAGTAATATATAACGTTACTATAAAACAAAATACTCTGATATACTTACAATAGCATTTATTTGAGATTTCAATAACATAATTGCAACCAATTAAAGAGTCTGTATAAATATACACTCTGTATAAATATTATATTCAAACTTATTATAATTCCATCTAAAAAAATACTTTTGATACAAATGGAAATCGATACAATTTCTTTTTTCAAATATAAAAAAGGTTAAAATTTATTTACACCAGGCAATCCATTTTCTCCCAAAGAAATTATTCCTCACTTCCTTCTACACTAATAAATAATTCAATAAACTCTTCTACATTTAAAATATTCCATTTTCAAAAAAAAAAATCTTTCAATTATTCCGTGTATTATTTTATCCCCTCATTATTCTTACTAACCAAATTGTCAATATAAAAATAAGAATATTTGTATAAATTAAAATAAAGAAAAAAAAAAACGCACAATTTCCATTTTTCCCATTAGTTTCTTTCCTTCATTTCAAAAAATTGCAAACTAACACTCTTCCTTCTCCAGATGCTGTTTCAGTTCCTTCTCCCTCTCCTTTCCCAAGGAACTCATTGAAGGGATGAAAATATGCAGTTCTTTCCTTCCAGGGGGACCCCAGAAATTTTCGTATCCCCTCCCTTCTTCCTCCTCTATTTCAAAACTGGAACTGCAACTGGAACTGGAACCCAGAAACGAAATCTTCGACCTTTCTGGACATTTTCTCTTGTTCTCCTTGAAATGTTTTATTTTCTCCTGCTTCCCTTCCAGATTCCAGACTTTTCTCTCTTTCTCTCCCAAATTCCAGACCCTCTCTTTTTGCTCCAGCAACTCCTCTCCCTCCTGGTACAGTAACTTGCAATTCTGGGGAACGATTTCTTCCTTTTCGACCGGTTCCACGGTTTCTACTTTTTTTCTCCTCTCCTGGATCTTCTCCAGGAGGACGTTCTCTCCCCGGATTTTTCCAAAATCTCCGAAAAATTCTCTCTCTCCTCGCTCCTCCTTCTCATTCAACAGAATTTCCTTTCCAGACAAGTCCAGCCACTGGAGGACCCTTTCGGACAAGGGATTCGATTCCAGAGTGACTCCAGATTTCCTGAGATCCTTCTTCTCCTCCTGTATAATTTCCAAAAAAGGGTTGTTTCTCCGGAAGTCCCGTTTTTCCAGTTCCTCGTGGCTGGAAAATCTTCCACTTTCCCGCCGGTCGTTGTCTTTTCTGGAAAAATCGGTCCGAAACTGGAATGGCGTCTGGTTTTGGTGGTAATCGGCGATTCTCGTGCACGGGGGCGCTGATTTTCGTCTGAGCGATTTCGGATTTTGAAAATTTCCCTTGGATTTTATTTTTTTCTGATTATTTACAACCAAATGCAATTTTAGTAAGCAATTTTTCAATTCATTTAAGTCAGTTTTACAGGTTTTTAGAGGCAGAAGGAACTGGTAGGGATAAAAATTGTTGTTATAATTATTATTATTGTTATTGTTGATGTTATTATTACTATTATTATTATTATTATTACTATTTCTATCAATATTCTTATTACGTTTGTGATTTTTATTACGCTTGCTATTGTTATTATAATTAACAGGAGTACCGGTAGTTCGGCAGGAATCAGTTTCGGTTTCGCTGGAATTTTGCGAATTCTTCTGGAATTTCTGGATTCTGGAATTTCGCGATTTCTTGTAATTATTCAGCAAAATCGGGTCGTCCTGGGATAAAATCGCATGACGAATTCCATCGACCCAGATGGTTCGTACAGAAATCGGTCTGTCGGAGGAGGACCAGATCGGTGGCATTTTCCAGGAATTTCAGGTTATTTTGAAAAAACTAGAATCCTCTTGAAATTCATTATTTTCATTTTTTTAGTTTTTTAGTATATTTTCTCCCTTTAAAGAATCGGTGGTTCTTGGCAGACAGATATTTCCCGATTTAATTCATTCAGTTATTTATTTTATTTTATTATATTCGGAATTTATTGGATACGAAGAATTTTTCACTTCCAGTTTCACGTCCAGTATTTTTCCAGTATATGATTCCGCAGCTTTGGAGCAAAAATTCACTTTTAAAGGAAATTTTCGCATTTATCGTTAATTCCGGAAATTTATATTTTACAAAATGATAGTAATATTTTTAATATAAAGTTTGTATAAACTTTTTCTAACTAATTTTCTTACGGAAAAATCGTTTTCCTTCAAATTTGTAAAATTTGATTTTTGTTTCCTTCTTCCACAATTTTTTCTCATTCTCTTCTTTTTGTTCTCGTTTCCTCTTTTTGAAAATTAAAAATATAATTAAAATATTTAAAATCCTGCAGGTTCAAGTAAATAGTCTTTTGCTTTTTAGTAGAATTTCACTTTCAAGGAAAACGACTAACTTCTTCTTCAACTAGACAAATCGTCGTTTCCCCACAATTCGGATTACTTCTTTTCGGATTTCGTTTCTTCGGAAAATCAATTTTCAATCCTGGCTCGAAAAAATAAGAGTTACTTTTTGTTCCAAATTTATACTTATTTTTGTTCGAAGACTATAATATGATGATTCTTCTTTAAATACTTCTTGCGAATTTTCGAGAAAACAACAAATCGATCCTGTTTCATAAATCCCAAAAATTGGAATTTCGATTCCTTATGGAAAGCAGGAAAAGCTTTTCTACTATTCAGTCGAAACCACTAGTGGGCTTGGAAGAAGACAAGAATCTACTGTCTGAGACACCAGACACGCGATTCGAAGTACGATTATGCCTGCGACCATCCGCGCAGCCACAAAATCAACCCCATTATTAGGATTTTACCATCCCAAGCAATAAAGTCTTTCTCAACCCTCAAAGGATTTTTCTCAACCCATTGGATTTCTGAGCCTAGACGGTCCAAAAACCTTTTGCAAAAAATGGCATTTTGTTCGCTATTCGATTTTTTAAACTAATTCAATTCATCTATCCCAAGTGAAAAAATTTAATAAAACTTCTATGAAAATTTTATAAAAAAATGGTTTTATAAAAACTGTATAAAGCATTTATACAGTTTTTATAGAACCACTACCTGCGATTTCCCAAAGGAAGTTGCCCTTTTGCCCCGAAAACCCCAATTTTGGTCGAAAAAACGGTGATATCTTGGTTCCTATTGAGATTTCGGCCCCGGGCACCCGCTAAATCGATTCTACGCGCAAAATTACCCCTAGAAATGACCCTATCCCGATCGATTTTGAATATTTAATTTTCACCCATTTTTGGGGTGGCCCAAAGTAGGTCCAAAAATTTACCTTTTTGCACGATTTTGGGCCGCCTAAAGTCGACTCTCCTGCGATGGCTAATCGTGCTAGGGTTTCCCGCGGGTGCTTATTCGACGTATTTTTTCGCGTAGAAAGCAATGGCACCGTCGGAATCCCCGATTTCCCAAAGGAAGTTGCCCTTTTGCCCCGAAAACCCCAATTTTGGTAGAAAAAACGGCGATATCTTGGTTCCTATTGAGATTTCGGCCCCGGGCACCCGCTAAATTGATTCTACGCGCAAAATTACCCCTAGAAATGACCCTATCCCGATCGATTTTGAATATTTAATTTTCACCCATTTTTGGGGTGGCCCAAAGTAGGTCCAAAAATTTACCTTTTTGCACGATTTTGGGCCGCCTAAAGTCGACTCTCCTGCGATGGCTAATCGTGCTAGGGTTTCCCGCGGGTGCTTATTCGACGTATTTTTTCGCGTAGAAAGCAATGGCACCGTCGGAATCCCCGATTTCCCAAAGGAAGTTGCCCTTTTGCCCCGAAAACCCCAATTTTGGTAGAAAAAACGGCGATATCTTGGTTCCTATTGAGATTTCGGCCCCGGGCACCCGCTAAATCGATTCTACGCGCAAAATTACCCCTAGAAATGACCCTATCCCGATCGATTTTGAATATTTAATTTTCACCCATTTTTGGGGTGGCCCAAAGTAGGTCCAAAAATTTACCTTTTTGCACGATTTTGGGCCGCCTAAAGTCGACTCTCCTGCGATGGCTAATCGTGCTAGGGTTTCCCGCGGGTGCTTATTCGACGTATTTTTTCGCGTAGAAAGCAATGGCACCGTCGGAATCCCCGATTTCCCAAAGGAAGTTGCCCTTTTGCCCCGAAAACCCTAATTTTGGTCGAAAAACCCGTGATATCTTGGTTCCTATTGAGATTTCGGCCCCGGGCACCGGCTAAATCGATTCCACGCGCAAAATTACCCCTAGAAATGACCCTATCCCGATCGATTTTGAATATTTAATTTTCACCCATTTTTGGGGTGGCCCAAAGTAGGTCCAAAAATTTACCTTTTTGCACGATTTTGGGCCGCCTAAAGTCGACTCTCCTGCGATGGCTAATCGTGCTAGGGTTTCCCGCGGGTGCTTATTCGACGTATTTTTTCGCGTAGAATGCAATGGCACCGTCGGAATCCCCGATTTCCCAAAGGAAGTTGCCCTTTTGCCCCGAAAACCGCAATTTTGGTCGAAAAAACCGTGAAATCTTGGTTCCTATTGAGATTTCGGCCCCGGACACCCGCTAAATCGACTCTACGCGCAAAATTACCCCTAGAAATGACCCTATCCCGATCGATTTTGAATATTTAATTTTCACCCATTTTTGGGGTGGCCCAAAGTAGGTCCAAAAATTTACCTTTTTGCACGATTTTGGGCCGCCTAAAGTCGATTCTCCTGCGATGGCTAATCGTGCTAGGGTTTCCCGCGGGTGCTTATTCGACGTATTTTTTCGCGTAGAATGCAATGGCACCGTCGGAATCCCCGATTTCCCAAAGGAAGTTGCCCTTTTGCCCCAAAAATCGCGATTTTTTCGAAAAAATCGTTTGTGGCCGCCGTTCTCTCCGTCTCCCCTGTTCAGGCGGAAACGGAGATACCGGGGTCCTCAAATCCTGCCCCTTCGTCCCATCCCGCAAACGGTAGGGTCGTTTTGGGGTTGGCACTCTGTCTCTTTAGAGCCCAAAGGGGTTTTTGGGCGCCAGTCAGGATCCTTTTGGGGATCCTGACGCGGTACGCAAGAAAACGAAACAAAAAAAAGAAACTCCTGAAAACAACAAAACGGAAATACACAAAAAAAAAACAATTCAATGATCACAAGAGGGAGTAAAGGGGGGACTCGGCGAACTCAGGGAGGGCAGGAGTCCCAGAGGGGATCCTGCCTCCTTCTCAGAAAAAAAAGGAGACTCACGCGAAAAATAAATAATAAAAAAGGCGCAACGGCGCAATTTATTGATAACAAAACTTCAACTGTAATTTCGTGATAAAAAAAAATGAATCCGCAGTACAAGAGAAAGAGAAAAAAAAACGCAGCGAAAATCAAAAAGAAGAATAGCGCAATTCTGAACAGCAAAACAAAAAAAAACTTAAGAAAATTCGGTACTGAGAGGAACGGGGGGAACGCGACTGAAAACCTTCGAACTATTACGCACAGAAAAAAAAAGAAAGAAAGAAATTCGTTACAAGAGAAAGGAACAAAATAGAACGTGAAACCGTGTTACAACTCGATCGAAAAGGGGCACAGCAAAAGATAAGAAGGGATGCTCAAAAATGGGGACAGAAAAGACGCGATGGGGGCTCAACTAAATCGGAAAAGGGACGGAAACCAAAAACTTTACAAGGGAGGACGAGAGCGGGAACAAAAAAGAAGAAAAGAACGAATAAAAAAAAAAGGGGGAATGAGAAACGAGAAAGGGTACGGTACCCTTCTCGCTACCTTTTTCGCCGGATGTCTCGTCGGTCGTCGTGGGCGTCCGGGCACTCTACCTCCACTCCAGGAAGACGGCACCAGGCACTTTTTCCAATCCAATCGATGGACGAAAACCACGGGGGCGAAAAACGTGCTTCTCAATTTCGCACTCTGACACGATACTCTCAATTTTAAGCGGCACTCTACGGCAGTCCAAAGATCTCTGGAGGTCGCCGCTAATTTGCGGGACCTCCATGCTCCAATTTCCCCTTCCTAGGGGGTCCGCTACTTAATTGGGCCAAGAGGTGCTGACCTCTTTCCGCTAGATCTTCAGGTCGATAGCCTCTACTAGTGTCCTTCCTTATCAAAGGATTCGTCGCCGGCGAATCTTCCTTATCGGCGTAGACCTTGCGTTGTCGTTATCCGGCGATAAGGGATACACGAACGAGGGTACCGCAACAGGAATAATTCTTTAGGGTCCAAAAAAGGAAAAGGGGGAATTCGCGTGGGAGGAAAGAGGGTTTCAGCGTAGGGGGAAAAGGGAGGCTGTGCCCTCACCTATTCTTACATGGAGCTAATAATAACGCGCACGGTTTCGCACAAATACTCAATAAATTAAAAAAAAAACAATCTTACATAATAGAAATAGCGCTAAACAAAAAAAAAAGAATATGATACAATCAATTTCGATACGGTACGCACAAGAAGAAAACAACATGATCATAGAATGAAAAAAAAACGTAAAGAAAAGAACTACGATAAAGGCGCTTAACTAATGTTTAAGGGTCCCCCTCCTCTCAGGGAGATCCCTGGACTTCGCCATAGCCGCCAACAAAAAAATCAATAATAATCCTTAATAAAAATGATCCATAACGAAAAAGCAAAAAAAAAGAAAACAGAGAAAAGAAATAATAGAAAAAAGAAAGAAAATAAAAAGTGCTCCCACCTGGAGAGGTGGCAAAATGCCACGTCACACGTTATATAAAAGAAAACAAATAAATATATATTAAAACTGTTACAATAAGTACATAATTACTTATCAAGATTTATCATTTCAGTTGTACAGAAGTCATTGTTAAAGTATTGTTTATTAAGTAAGATTGTACAAAAACTGTATAGAGCATTTATACAGTGTTTATAAAACCATTTTTTTTGTAAAAATTTTATATGATCATTATAAAATTTTTATAAAAGTTTTATTAAATTTTTTCACCTGGGATATCGCTCCCAAAACTATTCTCCTTTTGTTTTAAGGAGTTGAAGAATTTGCATGAATTTTTTAAGCTTCGAAAGATGCATTTCCTCTTCACTTAAAACGTGATGCTGGGTTAATTTGACCCAGTGTGCTTTTTATGTTCTATACAAGAGGTGCTCTTTAAGGTGCCCTTTAATAACAGGGTGGTTTTCGTACCTTTTTTTGGGATTGTTTCCTTTTCTGTTAAAAAATATTTTCATTATATATTTGTATTAAGGGGGGAAATACATGTATCAGCTTCAAAAAATCAATTTTTTTTTCATAAAATGTTACTTAAACAACTCAAGAATAAGGTGGTAAAGTATTAAACTGAAATTCGGTGTGGCCCTGGAATCGCTAATTAACCGGTAAGTTACTAAAGGGATTGAGTTTTCGTAGTTCGCAACTTTAAAAATGTTTTGCGAAAAACTACATACATTAAGATTGTGGGAAACATAACTTTAAAACGAATCCACCGATCGTGCTAAAATTGTACACACAACTCAATAACAATATTACCTTGAACTTATACCGACTTGTTTATGAAAATCGTTTTTCGAAACTGCTTTTTTATTGCCAAAAAGAATACAAATTTTACGTAAAATTGCATTTTTTTTTCTGAAGTATTCCACTTTTGTAATTTTCAATTTTTTAAATGTTTCTTAGGTATAAGTTAAGCATCTGGATGTTGAAATACTAAAAATTTCTGATTCATACTTTTAAGAAGAATATTAAAGTCGTTGGGACTCCCACAAACGGGTAACTGCCGCCAAAACCTTCCTAGAAGATCACGACAGAACATCGCCATTTGACAATATTCCTTAATGGAAAAATTTATTTAAACAGTTTAATTATGTAATAAAGTGTACCTAAAGTTTAAAAAATGTTTAAAGTTTTGTTCCTTTAAAAAAGAAATGATTAAAATTAACTATTTTCTCACCGTCTACATGTATTCCCCCCTTAATAAGAATTATGATATAAGAAATATAATATTAGTATTAGCATTAATAGTTTTAAAGATATTACAACCAATCGGCAGTTAATTTTAGAAAAACTGAAAATTTCAGATGTTATGGGTCGATATATTAAATATATCAATATTATAAAAATGGGTTAATATATTAATTAACATTATTAAGAAAATTAGTTCGCAATATATCAATAACATTTAATAGTAATTCATACTTTGTTTTAAATATATTCGCCATCCGAAAGTGATCAAATGTATCAATAAGGATACATGAATATTAGAAGAAAAATTTGTTTTCATTCCCTAGCAATAATCGACAATCAATCAATTTCATGATAGCAACTCAATAATTTCCAATTAAATATTTTTGCTTACCTTAAAGGTTGCCGCTGGAATGTGTCTCGCCTGAAACCTGGATCTTAAGGGAGGATCCAAAGAATGCCCGGAATATTTCGGTACCGGTAATCCCAAAGCAATTACCCGGAAATCCTCATCCACCCTTACTAATCTCCAAGCGTCCAATTCTTCCTTGCTATGTTCCTGGAAAAAAATGATCAAAATGTTTTCTCTTTTTAATATTTTGCATTTTTTGTTCATAAAAATAAATAAATAGTACTTTTTATATTCCAGATCAAATCGTTTGGTAACATGGTTTCCATTCATTATCGAATTACTCTTTTTCATAATTTTTTTATCTCAAATTAAAAATTCACATTTTCCTACATTTAAATTCATGACAAATAATTTCTTATTTTTCAAAAAATTACTATAAAAATTTTTTATTATATGAAATCAATACCAAAAACAATTTTCTCGACATTTTACCCAAAAGATTAAAATTTCTATTTATTATGTATTCCATGACAATTTTCATAATTTTTTTTATCCCAAATTGAAAATTTACAATTTCCTATATTTAAATTTATGACTGATATTTCCTTTTTTTTTTTTTCAAAAAATTACCATTAAAATTTCTTATTATGTGAAATCATTACCAAGAACAATTTTCGCGACAGTTTACCCAATAGATAAAAATTTCAATTTATTATGTATTCCATGACAATTTTAATAATTTTTTTATTCTAAATTAAATGCCCTATCGTTAAATCAATACTAATAATTCCTTATTATTTACAAAATTGCTACAAAAAATTTCTAATAATCTGAAAATCAATTTAAAAAATGATTTTCTCGAAATTCCACCCAAAAGATTAAAATTCCAATTAATTGTATATTCCACAGAAATTAAATTTTAGCTTGACAATTACTTTCAGAAGCTTATCGTATCTCGCTGCTGGAATAAGAAAACGTCCGTCTTCCAGGTGCATTTCCCGGTTCTCCAGTAAATTGTTCAGAATCGGCAGGACATTCCTCTCGGCTTTTTCCACCCCTTCGAGTACCAGAATCCTGCCGTGAATTGCAGCTCGCACTGCACTTTGGTCATAGTAATTAGCAGTTGCATTTTGAATCTCTCGTCGCTGCTTCAAATCCGCTTCCGTGGTATCTCGCGATAACGAAACGAATTCCAGCTCACGTTGCGTTAATTCCAGAAAAGCCAGGGCCAGCTCCCGTCGTTTCGAACCGGGAGATCCCATTAAAAAAATGTCCTGGTTCAAAATATCCTTCTGCAGCATCCATCTCAGGTGTCTCAGGGTTTCCTGACTCGGTTCCTTCATCACTGATTTAACAGAAAAATAAAAAAAGCTTGAGAAAAAAAAGGAGACGAATAAAATTTGTATGGATTAATTGTATCTAAACTAATTTTGATTTTGAATATTAAAAAGTACTCAATTTTAGTATTAGTATGTGTATTATTAATAATTATGATATTATAATACAAGTATTAGTATTTACAATAATTAGAATAGTAATATTAGTGTTAGTAATAGTGTTAAAGATATTGAAGCTAATGAGAAAATAATTTTTGTTAAATTGAATATTTAAAAATAAATTCTATTAATCATAATAAATGGAATTAATGGTAAAATTAGTTCTCGATATTACAATAATATCGCAGTACTAATTAATCTTTAATTTTCTAATAATAATGTTTTTGTAAATTGTAAATAAATATTATTGATTCCGAATTTTTGTTTAATTTTAATATCGAGTAACGTTAATGTCAAAGAATAAATTGCATACAAATTTTTGCTATGGCAATAATATTGATAATTGGTATTTAGTTTCGACACTAATTTTAATAGAAAAATGAAAAAGATTGGGAAAAAGAGGGAAATGAATAAAATTTGTATGGATTAATCGTATTCAAACTAGTCTTGATTTTGAATATTACTATATATTACTATTAGTGTGTATATTATTACTAATTACAATGTTATAATACAAGTATTAGTGTTAGTACTAATTAGAAAAGTAATATTCGTATTAGTAGTAGTGTTGAACATACTAAAAATAATGGGAAGTAAATTTTTTTAAAATTTAACATTTTAAAATTAGTTCGCAATATTAAAATAATATTTTAATATTATTTGATTTTGAATTTTACTTTAATCTTTATATTAAAGAGCGTTAATATTAAAGAATAATTTTCATACAAATTTTTGCTATACTAATAATATTGACAAATGATATTTTGTTTCATAGTAACCCAAAATTTTGAACTTAAAATTGTATTAATGTTCTATATATCCATTTTTAATATTCATTCAATGTGCATTGTAATAAAGCAAAGTAATATTTTGTTACAATATATACTATTGTAAATAATAACTAATTCAGACTTACAATATTTCCGAGGAACGTATTGAGGATTTTTCGCTGCTTTTACGCATTTTGACACGTCTTTGATCCTTATGATTACATCATCTGTAATGAAAGAGATTATTTTAATAAAAACACTGGGTTTCTTACTTGAAAATATTTTTCATACTAATTTTCGGTCTGAAACTTCGAAACGGATTTGAAATTTGAATTCTTCAACTGTTGAAAAGAAATGAAACTCGCACATGCGTAACACATTGTCTGTAACCCTTTAAATTTAATTGTTAACAACAATGTCGGCGGTTGAATTTACTTCCTTACCATCATTCTACTGGCGAAGTAAAAAGAAGAAAATATTATGGCTGCGCAGCCATAGAGTCTTACCTACTTACATACAAATACTGAAACGTTTGGAAGCGTAACCTCGAAATTCCAAAATCTACAATTTTTATTAGGTATATATTTTTATGGGGAACCTGTCTTTGCAAAGTCTTTTATAAATCTGTTTCATTCTTTTGGAAGATGTTTTTGAAAGAAAGTTGCAAGACGCGTATCTTCATGGATGGCTACCAGGGTGCTTTTGAATCCATCTCAAAAATTTATATATTTCAAGACCATTAGTAAATATCTATAGGTAAAAGAACCGTAGAAAATTAAAAAAGAGATGAAAAAGGGTAAGATTAAATTTATATATAAATATAGATATAATAATAATGGAATGAATAATTACCAAACTTTTATAAAGAATAATTACAGAATAATTACAAAAATAAATACAAACCCCATTTCAAAATTATAATATGTTCATAATTCTAATATGAAAAGAATACAACTTCATATAAATAATTGATAATAATTAATATGACTGAAACCATTACAATACATAAATACACAAATTCGATAAAAAAGATTTACATAATAAATGAATACATATTATATGTATATATCTATAAAAACCCACTCAGAATAAGAAATACAAAGTGGTGGCAGTTAATTAATTATCAAATTATTAGCACTAATAATAATAATAATAATAATAATAATAATAAAACAATATTTGCAAACCTGATTTCCAACGTAGAGATGAATTGAGATACAAACTGCAACGTTTAGAGTTCTTGAGTACCTCCGCTGTGGTATTAAAGTTCCTTAACATTCTCACTTATTTGTTTATTCGCACCAATCACATCTAAGCACCAGTCAAACTTTCATAACTAAATAAGTAAGTAAATAACCAACTACAAATATTAGAAAAATTCACAATTCACTGTTTCTACAATAAATATTAATTATTTTGGTTAATTATTAGTTTTCAACTTTCGAACAACTGGATGACCAGTAATTTTGTTTCTTAATCATATCTCAAATAAATAAAAAAAAAGTAAAAGAACAGTAACATCCACTATTGAACTTTGTATTATTAATACATTTGCTAGACGAAATAATGATTAACGCGTGTCTGGAATGGCAATAATAACAATAATAATAAGAAAAATAATAATGATTTCCTTAATAGAAATACAGAAAATTCAATTTTGGAGAAATGAGAGAAACATTTAGGTACCGAATCTTTTTTTTTGTATCAATGAATAGAATTCTGCTAAATTGAATAAAAATGAATTTCGAATTTCGAAATTCAAAATTGGAAACCAAACCAAAAAAGAAAGAGAAGATTGGTTCCCCAATTAAAAGAAAATATGAAAACGAGGTTAGGATTTCATCATTCTGATAATAGTAAGGAGAGTGTATGTGTGAGTACAGCTCACCACGCTGACTCTACACTCATTCATTGAATTTTCAATACATAATACAACCAGTCACATGTTCATTCATCCTTTTTTATCAAAGAGGAGTAACAAAGGAGAGAGAGATATGGCGTCAAAATCACGTGGAGCGAAAAGATGAATGATGGTGGAAATATTTAAATTTGTATTAATATAAAATATAATAACGATAATTATTATAAAAATAATAATGATTTATACAGAAATTTTTTTCAAAAATTCGCATCAATTTTTCCAAAAAACATATAGTTTTACTTTTGTATAAATAAACAAAGTAAAGAAAGAAATTTATAATAACAGCAAGTGAATAAGTGGGATATCAACCGCTACTATTATTATAGGACAGGGGTAACCAAATATTATCTATGACATATGCATATGTAATTTTGGAATTCAAGGCACTGAAAATAGATATACATACTTCTGAAAATGAAATATGCAAAAGTCCAACTCGAGATTTATAATTCGGATCTTCTTTCTCTTTTTATTTATTCATCTTAGGAAAGTAATTACAAATACGATATCTCTCATAACTGAAATAATATAATTTTCTCTTTTATTAAAATTCGTGTTGAATCGGTTATCACACTTCCAGCTGTCCTATAACTCGAAATAAATTATAAATAGATACGCTTACATATTTACAGCTGCCATTCTATTTGTTTTTGCATTTTTTTTTAGAAAAACAGAGAAAATTTAAATTATCCATAAAATCAAACAAATAATTCATCGCCATTCGTGAAAAGCAGCTGAATGTTAAAGTAAATTCAGAACCAAAAATTATAATTGGCTAATATTTTCGATAGAATCATTTTTAATGGAATTTCTATCACCAAATTTGTTCTGAAATGAATTAATTATCTTTCAACAACGAAATGAATTTTCGAAAAAATTATTTTGTTGGGAAAATATAATTTTTCACGAATTTTCTGTTAATAATGTTGTATCTGTAAAAAATACTGTAAGCTAAAAATAATTTTAAGAAATGGGAAAAATGTGGTTGAAAAACCATCTCTGGAAGAAATTTCGAAGTTGGAAATTTGAAATCCACTGATTGTCAAATCGGTAAGTATCTTTGTTTTCACTCTTTGTTATAAAACATTCCTTCCAAATTTCAGCCATATTTATAAATATTAATAAGCGGAGAAATATTTCAAGTAAAATTCTTTCTCAGTTCCTTAAAATAAAAAAAAATTCTGGAGTATTTTTCTTAAGACTACCATGTTTTGTGACATCAGGAAATCGCTGATAAAAATAAAAATAAAAAGTAAAATTAAACAACAAAAATCATTATCAAGAATTAAAGACTAAAATCGCTTTCTTCCTAATTTTTCAAAAACTTTTGAATTCAATTCCAAAACTTCATTTATAATTATTACATTTTAAGAGCAAGTAGCAATTTAAACAAATTTACAATAATAAGTTTTGAAGAAAAATATTGATTTTAACGAAATTTATATAACGAACGATTTCGATCTTTAACTTTTTGGAAATTTGTACTATTTTTCTCGAAAGAAAATATGAGAATTAATGTTTCCAATTCAATCGAAACAATCAGGCAATTAATTGTCAAAAGATGTAAGACAAATTCTTTTAAGCTCCATTTTTGTCCTTGATCGGTTTTCCCTATAAATCAGAAGTGAAAACATTATGTCTGGAAAAAAAATAATATCACAATATGTGTTTGTAAAAGGAAAAGAGTCTCTCCTTAAATATTAAAAAACATATAAATAATCTTGTCGAAGTCAAGTCAAAAATAAAGTCTCTAAAAGCTGCCGAAAACACTTTAAAATTCGAATCTTGACATTTTTCAATTATCCAAATTATCTTAGCATCTAAAAACTAAGAAATCAATTTGAGATCATTCGTTTTAGACTTCAAAAATCATTTTTCGAACTTGAAGTATAAAAATAAAGTGAAACAAAATATCAAAAACCACTTAAGAAATAACCGAGTAATAATTTTCCAAAATTTGGATTTCTCGACTTTTCCTTCTTAGCTTTCAATATTTATCTGTTTTATTAGAATTACCTGGAAAAAATTATCCAAAAAAAAATCCATTCCTTCAAATTTTAATATTACTTCTATAAACGGTTCCTTCAAATTCTTATAAAATTCAAGAGAATTCCTAATAAATTTTAATTTTAATGAAACTCGAATTTTAATACAATCTCAAATTTGAATAAAATTCGGATTTCGATAAAGTCTTTAGGTGCCATAAAATTCAGATTTCAATAGAATCGAAGGACTTCTCGCGTTAAGAAAAAAAATCAAAAATTGAAATATGCGTTATACAATTCATTTTTTCAAGACTCGATTTAAAAATTAATGATTGCATCTCTGCGAACGCGAAGAAGGAACATCGTCATAATCATCGGATTTCTTTGAATTGACGGAATAATAATCTACCAGTACCGGTCTGGGTCTCTGTCCGATACCAGCGGGTTGTTTCAATCCGCAAGCGTGTTCCTCGTTACTGATAACATTGACTAATACTTTGATAACCTGTTCATCCAATTGCGACATGGGTTTGTTCGGTTGCTTCATACGTCGTAAAAACAAAGCGTTCCATTTTTGTCGAAGGTGTAAGATTAATCTCGCTGTGTCCTGGTCCAATTTAAACACTACCCAGTCGTCCAGTTTCAAGGTCGTCGTACCGTCGTGGCTTTCATCCACTTCTGAATCAGACTCGCTTTCTTGTATTGCTGAAACAATAGATTACTCATATAATTTCTGATTTGGGTAGGATAGACAATTTTTTTAGTGACTTTCTTGTAAAATTTCAGGTGGATTTCAGAGAATTTCGAAATAAATTAAATTCATTTACAATCGACTTCGCAAAGAACGTCCATAGGTAACCGGGCCGGACCACTGAACAATGCCACGGTGACGGAATTCACTAAAGTCACGGTCTTGGCATGGCAAAATCGTCCACTCCGACTCATTTCTTCGTACAGCAGCCAGTCGCAGGGCAAACCATCAACAATTGCTCCATGTGACTGAGCTGCAGTCAATTTCGGGGTAGTCGGTAAATTCCTGACCACCGAAGAGGGATGGAACCAAACTCTCACTTCCTTCCTGTAAAATAAGAAAGTTAATTAATGGGCATGTTTTAATATTGTATTAAAAACAACGCGCACGCTTTTTACGTCTTATTGGCGGTCATATAAAAACATGAATGATTAGAGTTTGGAATTTATTGAATTGAAATGGAAACTATGTCCCATTTTTGGAGAAGGCCAAGGTACATTCAAAAAATTCGGCTTTTGAGCATTTTCGGCAAGTCCTTATCCGATGTATTTTTTTACGAGTAATCCATTTTCATTATTATAATTCGCCAAATCTTATGAGAAATACGATTTCTCCACAAAAAAACCTACTTTTTACCAAATTTCGCTGGGATTTCGTCAAAACAGACCTTTGTAATTTATTCTACGCATCGAATTATTCCTAGAAATGAGGAAATTTTTTAATATTGTCCTTTTTTTCTACATTATTTAATTCTCTTTTCTTTTGCTTCTACTTTTTTAATTATATTTTTCTGTACCATTTAAACGTATTTCCTGTTCTTTGTATTTTTAAATGTTTTCTTGCTCCACCTCATGGTAATAAAAACATGTAATAATGGATCCAAAAAAATCACTCACTGTGTCCGTAATTGGGAATGTTCCCGATCCACTCGGATCAAGTTAGGGTACAAGCCGGCAGTCAAAGCAGCTTTTACGACCGCCCAATTTTCGGAATTGGAGTTCAGGTCCCGAATATCCCCGGGGCCTCGAGAGCGAATGAATCCGGAAGCTCTTAGTTGCCCCAATAATTGGGTCCTCATGCCGACGACCATCTCCATCACTGCCGAAGATATGAAACTTTTCTCGCAAAAAGCTCGTTCTCGATTACTGGCTCGAGCGGCTTGCCAGGACTGGAAGGCCCGTAAAACGGCCATATGGTCGGAATAAGTGTCCGCAGCGAATTCCTTCCTCGCCGCAGACGCGGCCATCTTCTGTAATGGTTGTGACGGTAACATAAAAGGGTCCCTTGAAAAAAAAATAGATAATAACAATTAGCGCTATGGTGAAAATCTCTTCTCGGGATTTTTCCTATTCTGCCCCGATTAATGTACAAATTGATACAAAAGGACACATTAGGTAGCAAAAGTATCTTATTTTTAGATTCTTTAAAATTTGTAATATTATTAAAAACAAATATTTGTATATAAGACAAAATATATTGGCAACTGAAAAATAAAGTTTTTGGTAAAGTGATTTTTTATTTCGCTAAGAGACAAAATAATTGTATTTCAAATTGGGAAACTGCCGGCTGATGCATTTTTTATATGCGAACTCAAGAGTTTCAATATATTAATTTCTAAATTTTAACTATATTTTTAAATAATAGTGAAGACAAATATTTTCGAATACAAGCTGCTATTTGTCGTTGTAAAATCGGAAAATTATTAAAACTATGTCGTCCGGTGGTACCACGATGGCGCCATACGAAAACTATTGTGCAAGCGCCGGTGGCACCACGTTGGTGTCATACATGAAGATTTATACCGGCGCCAAACGATAGAATCCCGATCAAACGTGCGAATGGCAAAGTATTAATAAAAAAGGGAAAAGAAAAAGTAAAATTTAACAAATTATTTCCGATCCTTAAAAATTCGAATTTGTTTTTCTATTTTCTCAAAATTCTCGGACCCAACCGAAAAAGGAAATAATAGAATAACGAATTCATTTGCAACAAATAGCTTTTTAGATTTGCATTGTTCAAATAGCTGCTACCTGCAGTGTTGCTTCACTTCAGTTTAACTCTCGGAGCACTCGACTATTTTTTCGATCACGGAGCACACTATGGATCTCTGCTACCTTGTGCATTTTTTTAAGTTCTATTTATTTCAAAACTACTTATTCGATCAACTTGATAAAATTCTCAGATATTCTAGAAATGTATCAAAATTAATCTCCGCTGTCCAAATGTCTGGATAGAAACAATGAAACCTCAAACAAAATTCCTGAAAAACAATTATTTTCAAAAAAAAAAGGAAATTCTAAGTAAAAAAATTTGTAACTTGTGTCAAAAACAAGGAAATATTGTAAAAGGAATTTTAATTTTTTAAATAATATTATTAAACAATTTTTTTTGTAATTTTTGTGACTTATTAATACAAGGTCTGACGACTCTATACATGCTCCAAGAGTTAACTACCAATGAAACATCGGTGGGCAGATGATAGGAAAGACCCTAGCTTAATATTTAAAAAAAAAGGATAAATTGAGGAGTACTTACTTATAGGCAAGACTGCAAACAATAGTTAAAATAGGATCTAAGCATTTCAAAACGACTGCGTACAAAAGCATTTTGCCTAACCTCGGCTCGATGGGCAAATCTAACAAGTGGCTACCTAACTCCGTCAGATCCTCCCACGGGTCTAAAGCGTCAATGGTTTTTAATAGCTGTACAGCGTTTCTAGTTACCATGTTGGACGGTGGCTCTAACGCACGCTCTAAAAACTCAGCTATGGGCGTATTCCCGGGCGCCAAATGTTTCGTATAAAGACAAAGTTCCTGCAACGGTAACCTCAGGATCTCCGGGGTCTGGTAGCTTTGCATGCTATTGTACCGCAGGGACGAGAACAGCCGAAAACAGACTCCTTTCTGGCACCGACCGGCACGGCCTCTCCTTTGTTTCGCACAAGCCTGCGAGATCCAGTTGGACCGGAGCACGCAGACCCCGGAAATCGCGTCGAAGGACTTCTCCTTGACCTTTCCCGAGTCGATGACGTACACCACGTCGTCGATGGTGATACTCGTCTCGGCGATGTTCGTCGACAGGATGATCTTCCGGAATCCGTGGGGCGCTGGCTTGAAAACACGTTTCTGATCCGTCGTCTGCATGTTCGAATGCAGCACGTACAGGTTGTACTTCAGCCCCGTGGAGAAGAGCCGCTTTTCCTCGCCGTGGATCTTTTCCCTCATCGTCACGATGTCGTCGTACCCCGGCAGGAACACCAGGATCGCCCCCTGGGTCGGCATCCGGTGCACGTGAAGAATCAACGTCAGCAGCAGGTCGTAGTCGATGTTCTCGTCGTTGAAGGTGTGATGGTACACGTCCAGCAGCATCTTGTTCTCTTCCGACAGCGCCGTCATCTCCCGCAGCTGCGATATCTCGTCCTGGACCGGGCAGGGGCAGTTGTAGCTCTGCATGTACGCCTCGATCAGCTCCGCGCACTCCGTCTGGTTCATCTTCTTGGCCCAGTCCAGGGCGGTCCACTCGTTTCCGGATCGCAGGTTGGTGTTCGCACCCAGGCTCAGCAGCTGCTCCGTCAGGTTCAGGCACCCCCTGCCCGCGGCCACCATCAAAGGCGTCACCGACGTCTTCGAGTGCTGGTAATCCACGGAGATGTTCTCCGAAAGGATGAAGTGCAACAGCTGAGCGAAGTTGTTCTCGCCACCGTACAGCCACGCGTCGGAGATGGTATGGTCCACCTCCTCCACCATCCAGGGCTCCATTTTGAACTTCTCCACCGGCGTCTCGGCAGACTGGCCCAGGATGGGCGTCGGGGAGACCACCTTCTGCTTCTCCACGCTCGACACCGGTGGCTCCGTCAAGCGGTACTGCGTCCAACTCTCCAGGACCTTGGTCTGTTCCTTCTTGTTCATCAGTTCCTTCTTCTTCCGCGTCATCTCCTTTGTCATGTACCCCGTCAGCTTCAGCACGTCCTCCAGGAAGTACGTCTCCACGTCGTAGCACTTCCCCGGGACGTTGATGACGCAGCAGTTGTTGAAATACTTGGCGAAGATCCCCGTGTCCATCGTGGCGCTCATCAGGACGAGCTTCAAGAGCCGGAAGTTGAAGAGGGCGTCCTTAAGGGCGATCAGCAGGAAGTCGCAGAACCGGTCGCGTTCGTGGACCTCGTCGACGATGATGTGGGTGATGGAGTTCAGAGTCGAGTCGCCACCCATCAGCGTCCGAAGCAGGACGCCGTTCGTACAATACGTCAACAGTGTCTTCGGGGAGACCCGACTCTCCAGTCGGATCTGGTAGCCGAAAGTCTGACCCACCTTTTCGTCCCGTTCCTGGGCCACTCGCTCGGCCACCGACACCGCTGATAACCGACGAGGTTGTGTGCAGATGATCCGGCAGAACTCCTTCCGTTGCTGGCAGTGTTCCAGGATAAACTGAGGTACCTGAGTCGTCTTACCGCTACCGGTTTCGCCTGCAATTACGATCACCTGGTTGTTCGTCAGGGCAGTGAGAATCTCCTCGCGGGCGCTGTAGATCGGCAGAGATTTTCGGAAGTGGGATAAGTCCGCGCTGGCCCTCAGCTGGGGAATCTGTGGGATGCTGCTCTGTAGCCGGCCAGTTCCATGGGGATGAGTACCTCCTGTATGATTATAGTGTTTTTTGTATTGTTAAGATTTTTGTTTATTTGCTTCCATTGTAGAGAAATTGTTTTATTTGTATACTGCAATTTTTTTTATTTCGTGATTGAAACACAAGCGAAAATTTCTATACATTTCTATACATTTCAAAATTATCAAAAGAAAAATTATTGTGGTGAAAATCAAAGGTAATATTTGTATTATGTTTTATGTTTTGTAATTGGAGTCTGTGGCTAAAAACAGGTTGTTTTTGTTACTGATTTAAAGTAACATAAAAATCAAAATTAATTTTGTAAAATATTTTATTCGAATGTAACTTTCTTGTTACATTCGACTTATCTTCAATTATTTATTGTAAATTGAAAATTCAAAATCAATACATATTTAATAAATTGTTGGAGAGCAATAAAAATTAAATTAATATTTCTAAAAAGAATTTTTGCCTAGAAAAATGTTGAGTAAATATTGATAAAGAAAATAAATAATTATCATTCAAATATGAATCAACGTATTCAGAAAATTAAATGAAAATAATACAAATTATAAAAACTACTATTTAATTACGATACTGATAAAACTAAACAAACTCACCACTTTCTGGAATGTGTTGCTTTCGTTCAGTCGGAGGAAGCAAGTCCTTGCATTCGATATTATTCAGAGGATACTTATCGATCAAATTGGAAATCCCTTGCTTCGAGTTCTGTTGCAGCTTGATCAGAGCATCTGCCTGAACGATAGTGGAACCTTCGCGTTTGTAAACTGTGAGAAAACGATTTGCACCTTTCCTGAAAAAGAAAAAAGAATTATTGTTAACAATATCACGATTAATTAATATTATTAGTATATTAGGATAATGCTGACAGACAATTTATGAAAAAGATTGGACTAATTAACCATTTCCAAGATACTTACCCACGACTCTTAGATTTCAACCCTAGTTTCCTGGCGAGCTCGTGAATATAAGCCCTTTCTTCGGCTGTGTAAGATGATGGGAATTCTAATTCTTTTTGATCTGCAGAGTTAATTAGCTTCATTAACGTCAAATTCACTGCGATCCTTGTGTCCTCTCCTATTGATCTATGCTTTTGTGCTTTTCTGCGTGGCATCTTCTAGTTTTGTATGCTTTACCTGGAAATCAATAAATAAAAATAATAATAATAATAATAATAACAACAACACTTTACCGACCACTAGCCCATTAATCGACTTTTTGTCGCCAATGCGTACCGACCGATAGCGTATTAATCGGCTTTTTGACGCCAACGCTTCACCCATTCGAGATGGCAATTTTTTTTCGAACAGGGTCTTCAAGAGCGAAATATTTTTTCTTTCTTGGTGAGGCTATAAGACCGGTTGCAGACCAGGTGTGCAATCGGTCTCGAATGGGTTAAACAGGAGCTAACCTTGCATAGGATGTGTGGTTGTAGTTAAAGACATCGTTTCTGCCACTTGAAGGCGAAACTTGGTAAACGGAGATTTCGAGGCAAAATCAATTGCACACATGGTGTGCAGTCGCTCTCGAATGGGTTAATAAATATAATTTAGCATTAATATCATCGAGCGGCCGGTCAGACGCGCAAATAATATTGAATCCCTAGTGGTAGGTAAAGTGTTAATATTAATATTAATATTAATATTAATAATAATAATATTAATAGTAATAGTAGTAAAAATAATAACACTTACAGAAAGAATAACAATAAGGGGTGGAGAGGCATTAACATAAGAAGTAAGATTGAAAAAAATTAATAATTGGAAATAAAATAAATGATTATGTTAACCACTTTTGTTTCAAAATTGCCAGTGACGTGAATACCACGTCCGATAATCATTTATCTGCGTGTTATATTGTAGACTTGTAGAGTATGGCACAGCAACCGAAAGTTAAATTGTAGCGCAAGTGGTAAACAACAACAATCATAACAATGGTAATAGCGACAATGAAATTATTTGGAGAAAATTTTGTAAAGAAACAACAATAATCTAATAGTTGGCATTCCTCAGCTCAATGAAAAATTGTTGGGAAAGATATATTTGCATTTCAGTGTTTGGAAAAAGATAGTAGTAATAAAACTAATAACAATGTCAATAATAGTAATAGTAGTAACAGTAATAATAATAATAGTTTTGGCAATAAAAACACAAACTTTTCTTAGTAGAGGTTAGAATCGTACAACAATTACGGATATGTTCCTAAAAATCAAACAATAATATAAATGTTTAAAACAACAGCATATATATGTTTACAATAAATGTATCCTTTACATATTATATACATGTGATACATATCCTATATATCACAAATCCAATAAAATATATATAAACGAGCTAAAATATAAAAGAAATTCACGAATTTCATCGAATCAACGATAATTATTTTCTTCCAATTGTTCTCAATTGCGCAAAAGAAAAATATTACTCACGTTTCAGGTTTGCCAAGATTCTCTGACTCCAATCATGCAAAAATTCACCGTCACTCCAATTGTTTGAATCCTCCTTCTCAGTTTGGTTATATTTTGCTCATTTGCATAACAACAACAAGATTTTGCACCGATATCGTTCCACTATACGCTATATAGCACACTCAGGCCACAAGTAAGATTAAGTTGGGTCAGATCAGGTTGAGTTGGGTTAGTTTAAGTTGGCTTAAGTCAGATTGGGTCACGTTAGGTTAGAATACCCTGATTACGCGAGTTGCGTTATCACTGAAAACAGCGCCATTTGTTCTTATCAAAGCTCCTCGATTCTTAACTTATTATGCGAATAGTTTAAAAAACAAAATTGGCGGTTGGTAATTCCAAGAGTCGTACTAGTACCATCCACCGCCATCCTACCGGCCACGGTTACAAATGTTTCATTTTTTAACGGATTTTCAAATTTTCAAAAACAAACTGTGTTTTTTCTTGTGGTACCGACTGAATTATGTACCCAGAGTAACAATGGTAATAATATTGCTATTAATAGACAATATTTAATGGAAACAAATTCGATATATTTGTGATAAAATATTGCAGGTACCGAGAATTCCGTAGATTCCGTCTGCGCTCGGTAGCCTTCGGGAGGCTCCGCTAGATGTCGGGCGACTCCGTCTATTCGAAGTATATAGTCGGCGGCACACATGCACGTGCACACATAAGTAATTACACACCAGTGCCTGCACGAAGTCGAGTGGAAATACTCACGGACCGACTGAGGAATTCGCAGGGTACGGTTCGGTTTGCCTCGGTTCGGTTCGGATTCAGATTCGGATTGGTTGGAGCTTGAAGTCGCGACATAGAGCACATTGCAGTTTGCACATACATATATACATGCGCTATACTTACACTTCAGTAAACAATATGGCCGATGTGGTTTCGTGTGCGGGTGATGTCGTTCCTCCTAATCTCGCGTCTACCCTCTAACAGGGACACCGGGGAAACCAGCCGCTTTTGGTAATTATCTGGTCACTTGATACCTAAGTTCTTACTTGCTTTCGCGTTTCTCCCTTCCCCTCCCTTCCCTTTCTTTCTCCTTCCATTTCACAATTTTTACCGTCTCCCGAAATTTTTCCCCGCGATACCTGTATATATATAAGTATATACACTCATAAACACACATATGTATAATATATGTAATACATAACATATTAATTTGGAAGAAAATCGGATTCAAGGTCAAGGGGCTGATTTTCAATAATAATCGTGATTCTTACAATGAAATTTGGTTTAATAGCGATACTTTGTCATGGAAAGAAAAGCGGAAGAACATTAAAATTAAAACAATCAAAAATAAGAAAAAATAAGGGTAAAGGGGGTAAGAAAAGCTAGGGTTGCAAAAAGAAGGTACGGCAATGAATCAAATCGACCGTGGGTTTTCCCGCGATGTAACTGTTCGTCGTGAAGCAACAGGTTTTTTGCCGGAGAAATCGTGAGTGCATGTGTACTTGAACGTTTCGAAATCAACGCTCCGACAATCGCAGTGTGTGTGTTATATGAGCAATGTGCACCTATGGGGCTGCGAGTGAGTGTGTGTGTGTGTATGTGTGTTGCGTTGAAACCATTTTGATTATGTTACCTACGTTTTACTCTCTACGACAACAATTTCTTTTTTGATTTTGTAATTTTGTTATTTGGTTATTTATCGTTTGTTTTTTAGTTTGGTTTTTCCTTCATTTTCAGTAAGTTGTTGAAGAAAGAAAGAGAAAGAAAGAAAAATGAGTTTATCTTATTGGTTTTTTGGAATTTTCTCTACAGGAATTTTGGAGAATTTGCGGCTTTTGTTTTTTGAAATCTTTTCTATAGAAATTATAGAGATTTTATAATTTTTAAAAAATTGTATTAATGGTGCTTGCAGTGAATTTGTGGTTTTTATTTTTGTATGGTTACGAATTGATTTGAAATTATGCCCATTCGATTTTGGATTTTATTACATTTTGTTGATAATATTGTATTTTTATTGTGTTTGGTGTGCTTCGTCGGGTCGATTTTGTATAGAAAGAATAGTGATATATTTATCAGTTTTTGGTTTTCTCTCTAAGTTGTAGTTGATTATGGATTTTCAAGATACTGTGTTTTTATTTTTCTTTCCTTCCGGTTCATTTGAATTTTATTCTATCGATGCTGTTACCGATATAAAATAGAATTCTCTCTTCAATCGTACTTCTTCGAATATTCTTCCGTGAAACTTTGGATATCTTATATTATTACGGCAAATTTTCAAGTAAAGTCAAACCAATTTTAGCTCCGTTTGTTATTTTTGCTCATTTATTATTCAGAGTAAGCGAGTAAAATGCGTCATGGGAAAAACCCAAACAAATTTTGATGTGTTCTTTTAGGTAGAGGAGGAAAATTCATGGGGGTTTATGATTATACATATAGATGTGTTGGATTTTCCGAATGGCAGGATTAGGAAATGGGGAGTAACAATATTCCAGGATCTGAAAATTTTAACAACTAAGCATTTTTTTTGTTAGGAGTTCAAATCTTTCAAATTCGAGAAATAAAAAAAATGTTTTCGGGCCTCTCATATCGATTTCGAATGGATCCATAGCTCGTCTTTGTAGCCTCTTTTTCCATAAAAGGTTTTTTATGATTCAATCTCTTCCTAAATACAGTATTTTTTGGACTTAAAGAACATTACTTATTCGAATAACATTCCAAGATTTTCTAAAAATTGACTGAATTCTTATTTTATTGCAAAATAGTCGCAAAATAATGTCAAAATATCAACCCAGTTACCGTATGTTAATAATTTGAATGATGAAATTCAAAATTGCATTAAATACATGAGAAAAATATCTATTAATTATAAATATATATTATTTAACCAAAGCATATTCTCAAAAATGCCACGAGATCATACCTTTTAAGGTATTTAGAAAAAATTTGTCAACGAAAATTAGGATTTTCCTGAATTTTCTTCTTTTTTTTTTCTCGCTGTCAGATATGATTTTCCAAATTTATAGCATTTTGGTTAATTTTATTATTCTCTAGGATTTCAGGAACTTTGAATATTATTACCTATAATTGTCCCAGTTACTCGACATTAAAATTCAACATTTTGAAATTCCCAAAGACACCTCATATCTTTTTTGTAGAATCTGTTATTTTCAAAAAAAACATTTTTTTAAATTTCCAGTATAAAATAATATTTTTTTTTAGATATTTACAGAAAAATTGTTACAAAATTTAATATTTTCTCCTTTTTCGAAAATACTTTTTAATTATGAAAATTGTGGAATTTCAGTAGTTTCATCATTTTCCAGGATTGCAGGAATTTCAAATATTCCTTATCAATTTTCCATGTGCTTGATAATATTTGACACTCTGGAATTCGGTATAGTCAGAAATTGAGTATTTTCGTCCAAAAAATATTTTCCTGAAATGTCGAAAACGCCGCGAAAATCGATCAAAACTCCACTCCTTGCGTGTTTTTCTTGCCCCTATTGTGATAGAAAATAAGCAGACCGGCTAAAATAAGTTCGATAGTAACGGGGCTGTAGGTAGTAGAAGTAGTCACACCTCACTAGTCGTAGTAGTAACTATTTTTGTCCCGATTACTTCACGAACAATATTAGTCAAGTTTGTGGCTTATCGCCGCTGGAACGATATTTTAAATGTATCGACGATGAAATTAGCAGATCTCGCAGACTGAAACCGCCTAAACTAAATTTAGAACTGAGAAACTTATTCCCAAGTAGTACTAAAAATTCCATCACTGACTTTTCACTGACGTTCATGCGAAACGGCATGACATTTGTTTTCTCCCCTTTTTCCCATTTTTCTGTTTTTGCAAAACCGCACAAATTACGTCACAGAAACTGCAGCGAAAACACCCACGAGCAAAATAAAGGATGGAAAGAGAAACATCCGTTCAAAGAAGTTCTTTTTTTCCAGAGATTAAAGAAAAATGAAATTATTCTTTAAAGTATTTTATGAGCCTAAACATTTGTAAGGTTAACATTTATTTTACGAAGTATTTTATAAAGTTAAAAAAATTTTTAATTTAAAGTAGTTTTCTAAAGTATTTTATAAAGTGATTTTGTCTATTTGAAATTTTTTTAAAATTACTGTTTTGGGATAAAAATCGATTATCGAATTAAACTTGACATTTGGGGAAAAATTCGGAATTAAAATGAAGAGAATTGTTGAAATGTTTCATAAAAATTCAGAATCTCAATTTTTTAGAAAATTGTTCTTTTCAAATTTTCGAAAATTGTTGGATTTAGTTATAAATATTTTTCTGTATTAAAATTTGGACTGTAATTAAGACCAAGGCAAAAAATAATTCATACAAATCTGTAATTTTCTAAAAGAGATATTTTCACACTGAAATGAATTTCTAAAACAAAACTTCACAATCTTTTTTTCCTTATTCTAACCGAAGAGATTGTTCCATTAATTATTGAGAACTTTTATTTCTTAGAATAATCCTGAAAAAATATGAAACAATGAAAAGCATTTGTTTCATCCAAAATCTCTTAAAAAATCTGAGAGATTCCTTGTATTTCGAATTTTTAAAGTTTTTGGTAATAGATATTTTCGATGAAGATTGATTTTATTAAGAATTTTCAAAATTTTTAACTTTTAATAATGTTGAAAAGATTAGTTTATTAACTTTTCTTTCTCGTTTGCTAAATAACCTACAAGGAAATTTTTCGAAAATCGATGAATGTTTATTAATTTATATAAATACCTAATAATTTACAGTCTTCAAACTTTACATGTTATGTTTTTGGAAAATAAAGAATAAAAGAAAATATACATTTTTTTAGTTTCTTCGATTTCTGAATCATTTTTAGAATTGGAATAACAAAAATTCCAAAAGTTTCAATATTCGAAAATTAAAAAAATTAAAAATTATGAATTTTCCGCGTCAAGGAAAATTGAAAGTCCAAATATTTTAGAAATTCAACAACTAAAATTAGAAATTTGTTACTTCATAAGAAAGAAAAATTGAGATCAAATGAAATTGTAAAAGTTCCGTCTCATAAATTTCAATAACATTTGTATGTCCACACCTTGAACGGCAATCCAGTGATTAATTAACATCGTTGCCGAATACTAATTAATTGGCATAAATGCAATCTGAAAGTAGAGAAACTGGTTGAAACGGAACGAAATAATTAATTCGATGGAAAATTCAGTTGGAATTGGTAAACATCATTATATCCGGGGAATGACGATAACCGTAATCGTAATGATAACGATAATGGCAGTAATCGCAATTATGAATGAACATAAATACATAAAAATACGTATAAATTGAATAGATAGCAAATGAGTAATAATTGAAATTAATTACAATAGGAATTAAGTCATCGCGGAACGATGACGATAATAATGATAACTAATGGCGTGTCGAATTCTGCTCCAGATTGAAAGCGAAGCTAGACGGAGGAGTAAACGGTACTAATATAGCAGCAACTGGCACGTTTCTGATATTCCTACACATGAATATAGATTTTACATGCAAGCAAAGACGGACTGTCGCAATACTTCTCTTGAGAAATACTACTACTTAATTGCCATCAACCGTATAGAAGCGGAATTCTCGGGGTATAATTTATGAGAGATTTAATTGAAAGGTTACAAACCCATTCAACGATAAAATCTCACGACAACGGAGCCTTT
The DNA here is from genome assembly GCA_949825005.1 of Gasteruption jaculator. NCBI lineage: Eukaryota > Metazoa > Arthropoda > Insecta > Hymenoptera > Gasteruptiidae > Gasteruption > Gasteruption jaculator. The sequence goes on from OX463762.1 coordinate 6,902,896, forward strand.
TGTCTTTTTAATAAATATCTAGGAGAAAATGGATAGGAAAAAAACTACAAAAACCTTCGTGTTTTCTATTTATTTCTTGTAAACTGAGAAAAAATATTAAAAATAAGTAAGGGAGGATTTTAGTCTCTTTTTTTTTTCTTCAGTAAGGTAAAGGTACCAGTAATTGACCATGTACCAGTAGTTGACCATTTTCTAAAAAACCATAAAAAATAAGATTTTTATAAGATGTGCACTTGCATCAAAATAAAAACATCAAATAAGATGTGATGTTTTTATTTTGATGCAAGTGCACATCTTATAAAAATCTTATTTTGTATGGTTTTTTAGAAAATGGTCAACTACTGGTACAGTAGTACCTTATTTTAATCACATTTAAAATTGTCCAATTAAGGTAAAGGTAGCAGTAGTTGACCATTTTCTAAAAAACCATACAAAATAAGATTTTTATAAGATGTGATGTTTTTATTTTGATGCAAGTGCACATCTTATAAAAATCTTGTTTTTTATGGTTTTTTTAGAAAATGGTCAACTACTGGTACATGGGTCAACTACTGCTACCTTTACCTTAATTGGGCAATTTTATAATATTAATTGTGTCAAGTCAGTTTATTGATACAAATTCATATAATTTTCTTTGTCGACCATTTTGAATCTTACGGAATTGAGATTTCAAAGAATTTCAAAGTCAACTATCCAAGTTTTGATTGAAACAAATATTTTATGTAACAGTTACTTCTTCCAAAAAATTCCAGAGAGAGTGGAGTCAAATAAAGAAAAACAATTGCTTGTTCTAGAAAATTCCAGAAGGAATGAAATAAAATAAATGGAATTTAGAGTTTTTGTTGAACGTTTGAGAAATTATTTTATTTATTGTTAGACATATATTTAAGGCCAAAATGACATCTTTTAGGAAATTCTAGGCCAATTTATGGAATATTTAGAAAAGGTTTTCCTTTGATTTTTAAAATTGAAAATCCGGAAGCGTTTGAAGAAGACTCTAAGTTCCAGTTTCATCCCAAAAATTGATAAAAAAAATATCTATTTTGACTCTAACAATTTGCAAGTTTGAATTTTGCAACGTTTTTGAAATTTTATCGTTACAGTTTGGAGAAATTTGCTCCAGAAAAATTACGCCAATAGTTTCGAAATTTGTGCGACTTTCAAAATGTATATTAAAAAATCGTTGCTATTTTCACTCTCATGATAGACTTTCTTCAAAAATGAATCTTGACCTTAGCAATTTGTTCCAATCAAAGAAATGCCGTTGCCCGTGTTAATTTTTTTCTCCTTGAGGCCAATGGAATTTTGTTGGAAAGAAGGCTTTCGGTCAACTGGAGCCACTATTCCTCTGATATTTAAATATATTAACTATTTGAAGTCTAGTAGAGCAGAATTACATTTCAGCGACCAGTTGTCTTTTTTTTCTTTTTTTTTTAATTAAATTTAAGCCTCACGAGAAACCTTTTGGTTCACGTTTAGTCAACTCTTAAGAATTTATTTTACCATTTTTTTACAATGATTTTATATAATTATAGTTATTGTAATAAATATTATAACAGACTCTATGAGGATATTTAACAAATTTTATGATAAAAAAATATGATTGCTATAGATTTTCTTGAGTTGATATACAAATAATGTCAAAATTGGAGTAAACGCAATTCCATAATTCAATTACTTGAAATTTTTAATTAGCTAGTGATTCAATGTAAAAAAACATGAAAATTAATTTTTAATTTTTTTACTGCAAAATTTGTCAGACAATTCATGAGAGTCATTTAATTCCGGGAAATTTCAATGAAGTAGAATTTATATTAAATTTACAAAAATCCTTATTTTCCCTAATAAATAATATAAGAAATTCTACTTCATGTAAAATCTATCATATTAATTCCGTGTTAAGAGAAATACAATTACCACGCATTCTTTTTCACCTTGAAAGTTATTAGTTTATTAAGAAATGCGATGTAATCGCCACTGAAAGACAAATAATACGAAAATAGGGTAAAATGAAATTCCATAATAAACAAAGCGGTTGCACAATTTATGCGTTTGAAAATTACCGGTGACATTGTAATTCAGTCGTTCCTTTTGTTGTTAACAAACTAGAGCGATTTAATGAAGAAGACAATAACGATTATATGGTCCCGTTCTTCGCATTGTTTATGCAAATTATCCTTTTTGTTTTCTTTCTTCGTTTTGTTTCTCCTTCCGACACGTGAAATCGTCGACGTAAGGACGACAAAATAAAAAAAAGAAACTTTCAGCTATTAACGAACGTCTTTCGATTATTAATTAATTCGGTCGATAGTTCATACGTTCTAACTATGTATAAAAAAAATAGTGTCTTTATCAACGTTCGACGACCACACAGCAAAAAAATCCATCCGAGCTGCAAACTCGTGTCGGTACGAAACTTCGTCGTTTCTCGGTTCTATGAATTATTAAATTCAACTGTTTTTAGTAGCTTAGAAGGACTCATGTATAGATTCGAAATAGACCAACGCAACAAAAATTTTTTCTCTCTTGCCGTTCTTCAGTGAACATCCAAGAATTTGCCTGAAGGAGATAAGAGTCAAAAATGTTCTTTTTCGATACATTTGGAAAATGGATAATTATTAAAAATAAGTTTCACGAAATACGATAATTTTTTTTCTGGAATTTTCTTTGACACTCGAAATTTTGTGATTTTTGTTCAACGAATTTAATTGTTATTTAATTTCTACATGGATTAATAGAATTTGTGGCGGAAACAAAAATTTAAAATTAAAGTTATTTTATAAATACAGTTTTTTTATTTTCTAAGGATTTGTTGGAAGAAATTTTTACAGAAATGTTTTTTTCGCGCGTTCATGGAAAAACTAAAGTTTACAACGCTGTTGTTTATTGGTTTCTACGAAACTTAGTAAACCTACAAGTTTAAAACAAACGTTTTTAACATTTTTCAACTTTTTATGTACCTTTCGCCGTTCTATCCTTTAGTTACTTCACCGTGTTTACTATATTATAGCCTTTAACCGTTCTATTTTCAAATATTTAAATATTCACGCCGTTTATGCTCGCGTAGCGTACAAAATTTATGCAAATCAATTGTGTGAAAATTTCAGTGGTTGCAGTCTATAAAAATCGCTTGAATTTTGCAAATTTATGAATTCTTGAAATTACTTGAAACTTCTAAAAATGGATTTTTCTGAAATTTCTGCAATAATAATACTCTTACAAATCGAAAGAAGAAAAAAAACCTGTTTCAGACAAATTTTCAAAATCACTTCAATTTTCGCAAATTCCCAAATTCCACAAAACCATTGAAATCCTCTAAAAATTGATTTCTTCACAATTTCTACAAAAACAATATTTGCAAAAATTTGCCAAAATTAAACAAAAATTTACCAAAATCTTAAAAATTGAAAGAAGGAAAAAAAACCTATTTCATACAAATTTTCTCAAAATCACTTCAACTTTCGCGAATTCCCAAATTCCACAAAATTATTGAAATCCTCTAAAAATTGATTTCTTCACAATTTTTACAAAAACAATATTCCCAAAAATTTGCGAAAATTAAACAAGAATCCTATTTTGTAGGAATTTCGACGAAGTCACTTAACTTTCACATTTCACAAAATTACTTATATAGATCCTCTAGAAATTGATTTTTCTAGAATCTTCTCAAAACAATGTTTCCCAGAATATAAAAAAATGGGGGAAAAACACCAGTTTCCTCTAAATTTCGTAAAACGGATGCTTAAAAAGTAAAAAGGAAAATAGCCCCGAATTCCTGGACACGTGTGTACGGTAAAAACGGAGGTTTCGATACAGCAGCAGCATTGACTTACATATATCGACCTTATCGTGGTGATTTTGAAAGGCGCATATTTCCGACTTTTTTCATACTTGAAAAGGCCGAACGAACGACGGATCAGACCCTTTCTCTTTCTTTCGGTGTCGTAACAGTTCCTTTTAGCCTATGGATTTATATAAATAGAAGTAGAAATTACGCATTTTGTAACAACAACAGTTCTTCCTTTTGTTCACGTTCACTTTGCTTTTAGCATTTCTATCCTTTATTCCCCGTAAATCAATTTCGGCGCTCTTATATAACTCCACTTTTTATATGTCTTCTATATCAATACGTTTCAATGTTAATTTCTAATTGGCTGAATTATTTACCGACTTCATGGTCACGTTTTATCGTGGAAAACCGATAGTTTATGCAGTTAAACTTCCAATTTATTATGCACAAGAACAAGCAAAAGTTCGCTGAAGGTGAAATTTGGAAATTATGCATTCCTTCCTGGATATAAATAGGGGTGGAAATGGAAATGTCAATTTTTTTTATCGTTTTTACCGCAATCATGGAATTGTGACGTAAGAAATTTTCTATAAAGGATGGAAATAAACATTCAAAATGTTCGTAAATTTGCAATTTTAGGCAAAGAGCAATTTTTGCAACTTTTCTTTATATTTAATTGTTTCCAGGATTTGTATTGGTAGGAATTTTTGTGATGCAAATTCTAAATATCTGGAATTTTGATACACAAGAAACTTTTAAAAGAAAATGGTACTAAAGATTGCCAAAGATTCTAAAATATGAAATTTTGGGAATGAAAACAATTTTTCAATTTTTTATATTTAACTTTTCCAGTATTTCTATTGGAAGGCATTTTTGTGATTGAAATTTTGAGTATGTGGAATTGTGATACAAGAAAATTTAAGAAAAAATAATACTAAAGATTGCAAGAGATTCGAAAATGTGCAATTTTGTGGAAAAAAAACAATTTTTCATTTTTTTATATGTAACTTTTTCCAGTATTTCTATTGGAAAGCATTTATGTGATTGAAATTTCGAGTATCTGGAATTTTAATACAAGGAAATTTAAGAAAAAATAATACTAAAGATTGCAAGAGATTCGAAAATATGCAATTTTGTGGAAAATGTTCAGAAATGTCCGATTTCAGGGAGAAATCCATTCTTTGATTGCTTATATGAAATTCAGAAATTCTAGGAATATTTCTGACAGGTATTAAAATTCCTTAAAAACGAAAATTGGAGTTTAGAAATTATAGCGTGAGAGGAGATAACGTAAACTTCAGACACATTTCTCCATAGAGGAATTAACGTTCCAAAGTTACAGAGACAAAGTTTGAAACGCGTTAGATTCAGGGGTGGAGCAATGCCACTGGAGTTTCCAGGGTTTTGGAAACCATTAGATGGCGAAAGATTGCTATGAATTTGATATGCAGCGAATTTGCAAGTGCAAATTGCAAATTCCTTTTTCTTTGGATTCCAATACCGTTTAAAAATAATAGAAATATTGAGTTCGAACGAGAAAATAATGGCATTGAATTAAAAAAATTGCTTTTTTTCTTAAACAATGAAATTATAAAAATGTTCGAGATTCGAAAGTTTTTTCAAATTATCCCAAAATGTATAAAAACATAGAGAAAAATCCCATAGAAAATTTGGAGGAAATTACTTTCTCCCTGAAAATCAAAATTTCTGAGTCTTCGCGATTTTTGTTTCCACTTTTCTAATTTGGTTTCAATTATTTCAAAAATGCTTATATTTGGAATAATTATAACGCTTTTCGAAAGTATTTTCGGGATTTTTCAAAATTCAATACGTACATGTATAAAAAATACGAAAACATTTTTTCCACGAAAATAGAGATGATCGATTTTTTCACATTTTGACTTTATTTTTTTTATGAGGTTTCCTTTATTAGGGTAACAATACCCATGTTTTGCAGAATCAGGACAGCACTTCAAACTATTCTCAGAATTTTTACAAAATTAATAAGGATAATCTTCAAAAATTCCAATCTAAGAATTAGAAAATTTTGCTGTTTCCGTGAAAGTAAATATTTTTGGACTTTTAATACTTTTACTTCGCTTTTCCAATGGGATTTTTTTCATTTTCGTCATTCGGATTTTCTTTATTAGAAAAATACCTTTTTTTTTGTGAATTATGACAGAATTTTTACAATATGAATAAAGATAATTTTCAAAAATTCCAATTTAAAAATTAGAAAATTGTTGTTTCCATGAAAGTAGATATTTGCGAACTTTTGATATTTTTACTTCGCTTTTCCAATGGGATTTTTTCATTTTCGTCATTCGCATTTTCTTTGTTAGAGAAATACCTTTATTTATGAATTATGACAGAATTTTTACAAAATTAATAAAGATATTCTTCAAAAATTCGAATCTAAAAATTAGAAAATTTTGCTGTTTCCGTGAAAGTAAATATTTTTGAACTTTTGATATTTTTACTTCGCTTTTCCAATGGGATTTTTTTCATCTTCGTCATTCGGATTTTCTTTATTAGAAAAATACCTTTTTTTTATGAATTATGACAGCATTCGAAACTATTTTTAGAAAATCTGCAAAATTAATAGAAACATTCTGCAAAAAACTCGAAACTAAAAATTAGAAAACTGCTGTCTCCATAAAAATAGAACTTTGCAGACTTCTGTCATTTTTACTTCACTCCTCTGATAGGATTTTCGATGTTAAGAAATACTCGTGCCTTGCGGAACCGTGACAGCATTTGAAACTATTTTAAGCATATCTCTGTAATTAATAGAACCAGCAGGAGAAAAGAAAGACACGTACAAAAAATTGGAAATGACGATGATGTCATACGCTCGTTATCACCTAACACACACATACACACACACACACACCCATACTAGCACATTTTGTCAGTCATTCGTTGACAAGTCATTCGTACCGGATATGTTAAAGTCATTAAGAGTCAAGTCGCCTTTACTCTACCGGCAGTTCAGTTTCGGTGCAAATGTACTCTCAAATGGTCTCTCACTCTCTTTTTTGCGTTCGTTAGGTCGAGTTCCAATCTAAATTATTAAGTACCTTTTGGCACACAAACGCACACGTACGCGCATATTGTCCCATTCACGTCCATACTTGCGTTTCGATGACATTTCTTCCACCAGACATACCCGGCTGATGACATGTGCTTGTTTTCATGACAGTCGCCAAACACTTCTTTCATAAACCGATCAGTCACTTTCTGGAGCCCATCCGACTGAGTCGCCGTTGGGAAATGGGCCGTCTTGGGTGGTCTTCAATTTTTTTTCGATCCCTGGGGCATTTCGATGACACTTCGGACGTCACCATCCGCGATGACTCACGGATTCGCATATATTTAAACAGAGACGTGTCAATTTAAACTTACGTCCGTCCGAATCTCGAATTCCAATCGCAACTATATTACCAATATTTTTATCGACTGTTTTCTTTTCTAATGGTATTACCGTTCGTTTCTGGGAACTTACGAAGCTAGAATTTTTCTTGGCAGCTGTTTTCGAAACTCTAGAAGCCGGATAAAAGTTCTATACAAAAATTGGGACACAAAGTACCCCGATTTTCTAGGAAATATTCGTTGCTTTTAATTTTCAAACGAAAAGTAATTTTTTCTTTAGTATTTTTCGTCCCTTCGGGAACTTGGAAATTTCTGAACCCGGCACGTCTAGTTCCTTTTGTTTTTTTTTAAATTTTCTTGGACTAGAATTCCAGATATTCAAATTTTCAACCACGAAAATTCCTTTCCAATAGAAACACTCAAATAATAAATATAAAACAGGTGAAAAATTACTTTTCGCCTGAAGCTGCGAATTTCCGAACATTTTGAATTTTTATTACCATCTTTTGAAAAAATTTCTTCGGTATTTCCAGTCCTTCTCGAGCGATTACAAAAATATTCTGGGATGGTAGTGAGAATTTCTCAAAAAATAGGTATTTTGGAAACTCGAAAATTTCCTGTAGAAAATGGGAAAGAATATCTGATTTCAGAAAAATTTCTGTTTTTAGGGAAAATACAATTTTTCAAAAGCAATTTTTGCCTAAGATTTCTGTTTCTTTTGGGCGGTTTAACAAATATTGCTTAGCACAATTGGATCTACTCAAAAGATAGATAAATTTTTTTTAAACTTCCAAAAATCATACAGAAAAGTACGAAAAAATGAAACTTTCAAATAAGCTTTTTAATTTTACGTTTATAAAAAAGGATAGGTTTCAATTCTTTTGAATAGTATCACTTTTTAATTCATCTATCATTTTTTTACAAATTCCAAAAATAATTCTAAACACCTTAAACCTTTCCTAAAAACTATCCACTTTTGAAATTCCCCAAAACCTTACAAAAAATATTACACCACTCTACTTGTCGTGCATCTTTATTTTCCATTATTTATCTATCTTTCTATTTTTCTTTCTTCTTTTTCTATTTTTTCATCATTTTTCCATTATTCTTCAAATTTTTCAATATTTTTTCATCATTTTTCTATGCCATACAACATTTTTCCATAATTTTCTATTATTTATTTATTATTATTTATTTATTTATTTATGCCCTTGAGGTGTCATGGGGCAAGGTGCAGATAAGCAGTTGTTACAGAGTTGATTAAATGATACAAAAGCTAGAGGAATTAAGAGCAAGTGCAATAGAAGTACAGAGCAATTAGAGAGAAAAGAAAAATTAATAATAGTAATAATAATCAACAAAATTACTGAGAAAAATAAGAATAAAAATATAAACAAAAGACAGCGATAATAAAAAGATACAAAGATAAAGATCGAATATAAGAGCCCAGCAGGGTTTTGTCTTTTTCTATTCCTTCATTCTCATTTTCATTTTGTATAATTTTGTATTTATTCTTCAACATCATCATCATTCAATTCTATCTATTTTCCGTAATACACAACCACCTACAGTTAAAATTGTATTCTACCTATCCCATACACATTACTATTTCATTCAAGATAATATTGTTATAATTATACCTGTTGTAATATTATAAATTTTAATTTATTTTTGTGCCCCCATAATAAATGTTATACATACATACAAAACCACTCAGAACAGCCCGTTGAAAAAAAATTCTATTTTAGAATTTCCAAAATTTCCAAATTTTTCCTCTATAACATTTTCCCACCATTTCTATCAATTATACACACACGTACCTTTTTCCTATCTGTTAACTCAATAGCTTGGAAGAGGAGCTATTGCTTAATCGGAAGCAGCAGGTCACACCCTTATTGGGACTAGCGGAGTGCCGGTTCCACGGCCGGACTTAATTATAACTTTGTTGCCGGTCTTTACGAGATTACGTAATTATTCCGATCGATGGAATGACGGTTCCTTCGTGCGGATGCAAAGAAATTGAAATTTACAACCAGTCAGCCAGCCTTTACCTGCACGACCCACGAATTCGTGAATTCGTGAGGCTAGAAGTTGACCGAATTCCTCATCGATCTGCTCCAGGAAGCTATTATTTTATTCCCCGATAAACTCAATTCCACAATTCCGGAAAACCAGAAGTCTAGGATTTCTGGGTATTTTTACGGAAATTTCAAGAAATTGTTACTAGTTATGCGGCGTCGCTAAGCTGCATCCTTCAAAAAGATTCACTTGATATTTGAAATTTTTTTGAGATTACCTTTTTTTTTATTTGCTTTTTCACGTGAAATATGGGATTTTCAAAAATAAATAAATTTCAGAAAAGTGTCATAGTATTGAGAAATAGATTTGAAATTTTCAAAATCTTGATAAAAAAATTAAGAAAAAATGCCATGAAGAGAAATTCATATCGATCTTTTTCAAAATTCTATATTTTCTTTTCTCAGTTTCCCACGCGACCCACGCGATTTTTGGAAGATACAAAAATAGGAACACTTTTCCAAAATTACTTATTTTTGAATTTGCAGAAAATTGATAGTTTTTTTAGGGAAAAGTGATATTCCAGAAAATTGAAACCTGTTTTTTTTTCTTTATCTAAAATTGCAAAACTTTTTAAAAGTTAAATTTTTTTCCTCTCTTTCTTGTACGATTTTTTTAAGTACAAAAATATTTATCCTTCAAGTAACTCCAATAATGTACCAGAATATTTTTCAATCACCCTAAAAGTAATAGATAAATTATTGAAAACAAAATTTCCCGCAAGTATTTGAAAAAACTGCACTTTCCCTTAAAATAGAAACTGAAGAAAAATTTTTCAGAAAATCAATATTTCTTTTCCACTTTCTACAACAGTTTTTTGAGTTTCAAAAATATCTGTCTTTTGAGAAACCCCGGTAATATCCCAGAATATTTTTATAATCGTTCAAAAAGGACTAGAAATGTTACAAAAACATTCCACATGAAATTGACGTTTTGCCTGAACGTTAAAAACAATGAAAATTTAGGTAGTTGCTGCCCCAACTTTTTTTTGTAGAATCTTCTCATTGTTTTTAGAATTTCGAAAACCATAGTATGACTATACAAAAAAAAAATGAAATTCCATAATTTCCCGATGGGGAAATTTCGATGCCCAGCTGAAAGTAAATTCGCCTGAATTGTTCATGACTCGGGGCAGGTCGAAAATCTATATCGCTGTTATCGAGAATACAATTATCTGAAACCTATACATACACATTTTTCCACATTTATATGAGGTAGGGACATTTATTAATGATGACACATGTATGTTAGATCGCCTTGGAGGTATGTAATGACTTCACGTGTCCATGTGCGACCCATACACTTGTAGAAACTTTCGTCAAGACTCTGGTTCTTTGAATGTTTTAAAGCCCCCGAGTGGAGTTATCGGATTCTTAGTCAGTCGCTAGAAACTTTTTTCTATTTTTTTATAACTATTATCTCATGCTACAGCTTGGCTCGGCTCGGCTTGGCTTGGCTTGGCTTGGCTTTCCTTCCTTTCCTTTCCTTTCCTCGTCTTTCTGTAAATTGCATTCGACGTCGCAGTAGGCTTTTCTTGTTCTCATACAGGCGATAGCTCTAGACCACGTCTCAATGTCTCCAGGGACTTTCCTTTACACACGATGGTCAAGGACTCATTCGATCACGTGAAATTGATTGACCACGTTGTGCCGTTCATGGTCTCATGGTTGGCGAAAACTCTGATTTCTGTACGTCCGTAGGTAGCTGGATAGTGAAGTAGATAGGAATAGGTTTGCACGTAAGTACGACGTCGATAGGTACACCGACAATGGGGAAAAAAGGAACCGAGGAGAAGTAATGGAAATCGCTGCAGAAAGTAATAATCGTGCACTTGTGACGTAAGGGAATGAGATTTGCTGGAAAAGTAGTGGGTATTCATAGAAAACTAATTTTATTTCATGTCATGTAAAAACTGCTCAAGTAAAAAAAAAAGTTATTATAACTTGGAATTTATTCAATCGAAATGGAATTTATTGAATTGTCCACAAATTTCGAATTTCAAAAAGACTTTTGGGGACTTTCGGAAGACCCTTATCTGATGTATTTCTTTCCTAGGAATTCGATTCTATTAACCTTTAGAGCGCCGGGGTTTTGAAAAATTTGTAATTATGTTAGGAGAGTTCGATAACCTGAATTTTCAAGCAATTTAGATGAAAAATAATGAGTATAATTTTTTTACGCTTCTAGGTGTTTTCCGGTGCTCTAAAGGTTAAGGTAAAAGTACCTATTAATAAACGCTTATCCGTATTTCCTAAAACAATCATTCATTTTTAAACAATTAGGACCGTTGAAGCTAGAAAACTGATAACGTTCGATACGTTTAAGGTAGGTGTCTAGTCTAGAGAGCGAAAAACAAGCATATTTTCGAAAACGCTTTTCTCAGCTTCTTTATTAGATATTAAAATTACACAATTTTTTAGGACATAATCCTATCCTTTTGGAATGAAAAAAAATGGTTTACATCGTCCAGCGTTTTTTTTCCAATTTTCAGAAGGCGCCAAAGTCGAGTCCTCAATAAAAAGGTGTTTCCATGGCGGACTAACAATCTTCGGATTGGAACGTTTGAAACAAAAATAGGAAAAAACTTTTTAAAGAGGAAGGTTTGCCACATGGTAATTCACCATCGTTTGCCAAAAGTCGATAATAGGAAAAAAATGGCGGCTATTTGAAAAACGCTGTACGAAAATCGACATATTTTTGCACCGTTTGCGTCCTGTAAATTTTTATATTATAAATTTGTTTCCAACAATCTGGTGAATTACCATACAAAACACCTTAATAAAGAATCCTACAAAGTTTCATCAAAATCGATGTAGTGGTTGCGGAGATTGTTTGTCCGCCATGGGAACACCTTTTTATTGAGAACTCGACTTTGGCGCCTTCTGAAAATTGAAAAAAAAAAAAAAACGCTGGACGATGTAAACCATTTTTTCCCCATTCGATAAGGATAGCATTATGTCCTAGAAAATGTAGTAATTGTAATATCTAATAAAGAAGCTGAGAAAAACGTTTTCAAAAATAAGCTTGTTTTTTCGCTTTCTAGACTAGACACCTACCTTCAGCTTCAAGAATAGAAATCCATTGTTAAAATGGAAATTAATTAAAAATATAAAAAATTATGTACATAAATGTATCATGACCATATGTCCGTGTTATTAAACATTAATTGTACACCTGTCCCAGTGTTTAATAACTGATGGCCCAATTATTAAACGTGTACTGAAACGTAACAAATTATTATCGCTATGTTTATAATTTTTATAAATAATTTAGAATGAAGTATTCATTTTCGTTATTAAAATTCCCGACATCTCCGTCAGAAATACGATTTTTCTGCAAAAAGTCTATTTTTTATCAACTTCCACAAGGATTTCCTCAAAACGGACCTTTCGAGTCAATTCTACGCGTCATATTATTCCTAGCAATGAGTTGTCCAACCATATATTTCAAACTTTCATTTTTACACCATTTTTTGGAAAAGGCCAAGACAAGTTAAATAAATAAACAAAAAGTCAAATCAAATCCAAACTCGAAAAGAAATATACCAATACATAAAAATTAAACACATTAGTAATTGTTGCAAATTCAACAATTCCTTTTTACTGATTTTTGTCAATTTTCTTGAATTTCAAAAAATAGACATTTTTATAGTTCAATTTTCTCCAAAGCCATACATTAAATCATAGATTTTTTGTATGTTATTTATTTTTAACTTAAACAATTATTTGAAAAATCCTTAGAAATGTGGATTTTGAATGTCCTATATTTTTTATTCAAAACACACCGACAAAAAAGTAAACCTTATGTTAGCAATTTTTCAAATTTAGTTTTTATTTATTCATTTTACAACTTTCTTTCTCAATTTTCAAAATGAGCCAAATTTCTTGTACTCGAATTCATCCAAATTCACATAATCTTTAAATTCCCAAATTTATATAAATTCACATAATTTTAAGAAATCCTAAATTCAGACCATTTTCATTTTCAACAATGTAAATACATAGAAAATAGCGAAGCCTCGAAATTGTTGGCAATTAAGTCGAACGGTTTCTCCCTCATCATTTTATTATCTCTTATCAAATTCAGCGGTTTACCGCGAAACGTCGACGATATACGCATAATCATCGTTTCCTCGCACACATATGTAGGATTGCAGCAGTCGGTATAGGATGAAAATATTCCAGACTGTAACACATTTTTTCTTATCTCATAAATGAAAAAGAATCGCCGAGATAACTGATTTAATATCGGTATCTTCCGTCAGGTGAGCATAAATAAATGTCATTTTTTTTCACATCTAAAGCCTATCCGAAGATTAATATATGAGTCTCGCGTTTGAAAATTACAATAAACGACACGTTTTCCGGTACAACCACACCTTCCTTCCTCCAATGACTAATCCGGATGCTAATGAGACTGCAGCAAAGACGTTTTTCTAAATTAGAACATGTCGTTGTCGGAATTCTAGTGCAAAAGTGTTGAAACTTGTATCGAAATTCTAGGAAAATGTTTCTTCAATTTCCAATTTTAGACAAAACTCAATTTTTCAAAAATATTTAACATGAATTTTTTCCTTTATTATATTAAAGATTCTCAATTAAACCTCATTTTTAAATTCGCAAGGTTTATTTAAAAGATTTCGGAAAAAAAATTTTAATCTTTGATCGAAATTGCTTTTTAATTCCCATCCCAAATCAAAAAACAACTCTTCGAGTATTTCCAATTTTAGGCAAAATTCAATTTTTTATATTTTTAACATCAATTTTTTCCTCACATTTTTATTGACTTTTTCAAAATTTCAAAAATTTTTCCTCATAACATTAGAAGTTCCCAATCGAACTCTGTTTTTTAAATTCTCCAAAATCTTACAAAAAATTGGTAAAAAAAATATTATTGACCAGCTGTTATTCCGAAATTTCCTGAAAACTTGAAAAACACAATGACTACTTAGTATGATGGATTTCCAAGACCGAGATGCCCGATTCGATACCTTAATTAATTGAAGACGAGCTTTAGTTTTGAATTTATTGTCGAGATTATACCGTTGCCGATAAGGCCTTCGCTAGATATGATATTGGGAAAGAAATGAAATGAAGGGAAAGGAAAGGGAAGAAAAGGAAAAAGCTTAGGCTTTGTTTAGATGGAACAAAAGTGAGGTAAATGGAATGATAGCAAAGCTAAGCCAAGCCAGGCCACACCAGGCCAAGCCAAGCTAGGGCAAGCCATGCTAGGGCAAGCCAAGCCAAGTTAGCCGCACCCTCTACATCTATCTCCGGCCCTACCCTTACGAACTAACTCATCTGCTTTCTTTTTCCAACCCTTATGCTGTTACGTTCAACTTATTTCTCCTCCACAAGGCAGACCAGCATGATATCACCTGCTTCTGATCGAATGAGTATCGTCTTTGGGTCAAATATCCGGTCGGATAAACTTTTTATGTGAAAGCAGAGAGAATGAAAGGTCGCACGAATCATACCGTAGATTGGAGACGAGAGTTTCCTAGTCTCAGGAATATCACTCCCAGTCCGCTGAACGCGAATTTTCAATTTAAAAAAAAAATTAAAGTCAACCCGAAAATCCGGTAGAATTCTTTGTTTAGACACTATTTCATTTCCTGTGTTTTCCGTCAAAACCGAGTCGTTTGAAAGATACGAGTGGTTGAATGTAGAATTCAACATTAACGCCTCTAGCGGTGGCGTCAGAGAAACCGTAGCGAAGCAGGATTTTGAATTCAGCATATCTGGAGAATTACGATAGAGAAAAGGTTCGTTTTTCAAAAAGATTTTCATAAATTACTTTTTTAGTCAAGCCTCGTAACAATAACAATCATTAAATAATAATAATAACAGCAATTATCAATATTTTATTCAATGTTAATACTTTTTGATCTGTTTCACAGAATTATTACATTATGAAACTTCGTTCTTACGCGCAATTTTTTTTTCTAACCCCAACCATTTGGAAAATACGAACGGTTGTAGGTAAAATTGCACACTAGCGCCTCTGTTGGTGGCGTCCGTGAAGCTTTAGCGCAGCAAAATCTTGAACCAAGAATGTCTGGGAAACTACAAGTGATAGAGAAAAGTTTCTTAGATGAAAAACACTCGGGATTCCAGGAACTAACTTGAAAAATACGAACGGCCGAAGATAGAACTCCACACTAGCGCCTCTGGTGGTGGCGTCAGTGAAACCTTAGCAAAGCGGAAACTTCAACCAAAAATATCTCGGAAACTATGAGTGACAGAAAAAAGTTTCTTAGACGAAAAACACTCAGAATTCCGAGAAGTAACTTTTGGCCACAATAATAACAAGATTCAGAATTGGGAAAGTTAATATTTCACTTAATCGCGGCACTTAGCAAGGAGACTTTCGATGTCGACGAATGTAAACAGACATTTCGTTAAGGTAGAGACGGGAAAAAATCGATGCTAACGTTTCTGACCTATTTTACTAAATCATCGCATTAATTATTGACCCGCGGAGGGAAAGACATAGAGAAAGAGAGAGAAGGTAGAAAAAATAATGGGGTATAATATGAGAGCGCGGGTAGGATTTAGATTAAATCTTGCCCGGCCGGCGATGGGGCAAAGCGGCATGGCGTGGAGGAAAAGAATAAATTCGGAGTCGTGTTGAGAGAAGTAAGAGTGCCGCTTGCTCCGCTGCAAGGCCGCAGTAATCTGGACTCTCCACTTCTCCAGAGTGTATTGCAAGAGAGTGCCTACGCTGCCGAAAGGGTAGAGAGGCGAACCTAGAAGAACCTCCATTATGTGCTCGCACAATAGATACATATCTGGGTCTAGCATAGATTTTATTAACCGTTTGACGACGTTAGATCCTATCCTGTAAAAAAACGTGACGTAAACATCTACCCAATCATCTTGACACGCGTTTAACGGAGAACCGCACGTTTCTTAGCCATAAACATTCATATATGTATGTACACAAACTTGCTCCAAGTATATTTTGTAAACAACCCAAAAAAAGTAGTAATCACACAGCCACACAGACCTTGGAAGTTATTCTCAATAAGCCGACCGCTGTATGTACTAACGTATCCTATATATATATATATATAGCTTTGAAATCATTTTCTAATAGAAGAAAAAAATAAGTCGGGCTGAAAATTGTCGAGAGATTCGGGTAGATTTCGAGCTCAGGAAACTTTTTCATCCCTTGTGGTTTTTTTCCAAAACCCAGTGGTTTGGAAGATACAGGCGTACGAAAGTAGAAAGCGACACCAGCGCCACTAACGGATGCGTCGACGAAACTATAGCGAAGGCGAATCTTCAATTGAGAATATCTCGGGAACTGCAAGGGACAGAAAAGAGGTACTTCGAAAAGATATGTTAAGGTTTCGATTCATCAAAACGTGATATTATTATTATTATTATTATTATTATTGTTGTTGTTTATTATTATTGTTATTGTTATTACTTTTGTTTACCGTAGCAATAGTGACTTTTGTTATTATAATGAATAATGATAATAACAATGGATAAATAACTGATTTCAAATCTTTAAAAAAATGACCCACGTTTCATGTATGGCTTCATTCGGACACGAGCTAGACTTGACAGATAGGCACATAGGAAAGTTAATTTTCATTAGAAGGTTTGTCACGCGACTCACTTTTATACTTGCCTTCTGTCATTTATTTCGCTTCCTGTTGTGTTACTTATCACTCGTCCGTTTGCCTTTCTTCTCGCTTTCCTCGAATCTATTCCCTTTTAACAGTCCGCAGGATTTACCTCTCCGTTATCAATCATTCCGACAGAAGTAATAATACAACCCCCCGCCCCGTTATAATAGCCTCTTGTTCTTACCGGCGATCCACAGGGGGCGTTGCCCTGCCCGGGTGGAAACAGTAGCAATTTTAACAATCTTATAGGGATTTAGGCTTCTCAAGGAACTGTTTGGTTTTAGCAAGCCCGCGAAATTTGAATCTCCCGGCCGTTATTAGTTGAAGAATAACGAATACTTGATAATAATAGATGGCGTTGTGGGTGATGAATACCATTTGATTAATATACTTACATTACTATAGTTTATATGTAGTTTTTTTTATTGTATACGACTTTTTATATAAAGTATAAAAATTAATTTAACATGACGTTTAAGCTCGTTAACCCATCAACGCCTGAAAGGCCACTTTGCGGACCACTACTTTTGAGCTTACTATACAGATACAATTCGATTAAAAAAAAAAGCAAAACATGGAATTTATAGTTTTTTAATGCTCTTTCAGACGGTGTCATTGAAAATTTGAAAAAAAAATTTTTGAGTACTCTAAAATGGAGTTGAATGTTAAAAAACGTTGAATAAATAAAAAAAAATTTTCTTTAATTGAATTTTTCGGCAAATTGTCGTTATGGAATTATCTTGAAACCAGTGTAGATGGGATACGCAATGTCTTAACTTTAAAAATATGTGTTGACAAATATTTTTCCCTCACCTGGGTGATCCAAAATGGCGTCCAAAGTGAAAAATTTTACTCAATATCTGTCGGACGCTTTAACTAATAAACTATTAATTTTTCGAAAAAAATGTTAAGAATAAAAAGTATTTAGAATTTGTCATGGAATGCCCCAAAATTTTTTTAAGATTTTTGTGACGCATCTACAAACATTTTTTAGAGTGAATTCAAGCGCCACGTGATTGCCTTGTCCCTTGGCAGCCCCAAATGATTTTGAATTTTCATCAAAAATAAAATTTCACTAAATTTGTTGGAATTATTGTTTAGGGTTGCCACTTTGTGGTAAATCCGCTGCATTGTTATTCTAAATAACTTTTACGAAAATTGAAATGAGTAAAGCTTGTCTTGAGTAAAGCAAATCTTGACATCTGTCAAATTTATTATAGTAATGAATCAAAACGTTTCAAAACAAACCGACCATAGTTGCCTTCATGACATGAATTAATTTTTATTAAATTCGTAATGAATTGATTCAAATTATTATGGTTTTCAATTTAAGGGGGTAGTATGTCACAGATACAGGGAAAAAAACGAATTTTCAAAATTTTTTTCTGAAGAGCGGTTGTATAATACTTTTATTGAAAAAAACTTCATTTACGTTAAATTATTACTGAAAAACTACAAGACAAAAATTTTTTTTGGCCATGGCGCGGTTGAGTCGTCCAGGAGAGGGCGCCACATAAAATCGGCAGAAATTTGAACGTCGTTACGGTGCCCAGCATCCAGGCCCAACATGATGTTTTGAAAAAAAAATTCTTCGTGAAGAATAGGTGTATCCCCGGTCCTCCAACCCAATCCGCCACATCAGAAGTCAATAGGAAGTTCATGAGACGATTTTTTAAAAAAAGTCCCAAAAAATGAGGTGTTTTTGATTGCTTCCGGCCCAAAAAAAAGTGGGTAAACATTGAAAATATCATAGCGGTTTGTGTCGGGGGACTGGATAACAAGTTTATCTATGATATGCAAAAAGAATTAGATCAAAAGCATAGGCGTGCGCAACGGGGTTGCCAAGGTTGCCACGGCAATCCCAATTTTTTTTAAATCGAGGACCCCTTTTTTTTAGTAAAAATGCCAATTTTGAAGGCCTGAGGACTCGTGGCAACCCCAATACTGAAATCCTGCGCACGCCTATGATAGTAAATAAGAGTATCACGGGACGTAAATTATCTTATTTTTCAGTAATTTCTTACTTTACAGAGTGTAAGTGACGCTTATGTTAGTTCCCGTAGGTACTACGCGCCACTGTCACATACGTTACCCCGCGAAATTTCAAATCTCTCCCATTAAAATATCTGGTACCCTAACGATTTTAGGGAATTTCTACTGATATCAGTTTCCTTCCTCTCGAACGATACTTTTTTAGAATCGCAAATAGAGACGCAGTTATTCAAATGCTTCTTCTTGCTTTTCTCTGTGCCCATATACGTAGATATTCATATATGTATATATGTACATTTGTTTATCATTGGATAGGCAGAAATTCTCTGGAAGCAGACTCTCTTCGAAGAACGGACTTCTCTACCATAGGAGCATTTCTGTGGCGTCTTTTGTCGCCTATTCTTTTTTTTTTTCTTTATCCCCATGCTGAATCAGCCCACTATATGTTTTAATATGTACGTACATGGCTCTTCATGACCTCATGTGTTTTGACTTTGTCAGCGGGTTGCCTTTCTGATAACGCCGGAGCTAAGAATTTGTTGCTTGCTTTATTCAGAGTTGTCCTCAGAAGCGAAATTTAACCCTTTTCAGCCCTACCTCTTGTACAAGAGGATGGTGGATATTGCAAGTAATAATAAATTACAATAGCTATGAAATGATACAATATAAGAATTAAGGGGGGAATGTCTTTCTTTTCGCTAAATTTTCCGCTATTTTCTAATTTTTTGCTGAAAAAACTATACGGATGAAGGTGAAATTTGACATGTAGATATATTAATTCGTTATGTATTGCACAAAAAAAAAATTCTATCGGTTTCCTCCAAAAATACGCATCCCACACCCCGAGATCCGCGATGGTGCATATCCGATGGTGTGCATGATTGTAGGTTTCCCATTAATCCTACAACAAAAATTCAAGAACATCTTTTTTTAGACACGTGTAGCTATCGTTTGACGAAGCGAAAAAAAAAACCAAAAAATATTTGAGGATCTGGAGATGTTTTGAACTTAAATTATCGATTAATCCAAAAAAATCGATCGATCTTTTTGTGATAAACAAAAAAATATTCAAATTATATAACCAAATATAACCAAAAAATTATTGATTTTTTGGTTGGTCAAACCAAAGAAGCATGTTGACTGAGCATGCTGTCCAAATTTGAAGGCAATCGGTTCAATAGTTTTTTTAGAAATCGTGCACATCATCGGATATGGACCATCACGGATCTCGAGGTGTGGGATGCGTATTTTTGGAGGAAATCGATTGAATTTTTTTTCTGGAATGCATAACGAATTAATAAATCTACATGTCAAATTTCACCTTTATCCGTTGTATAGTTTTTTTTCACCAAAAAATTAGAAAAAAGCGGAAAATTTAGCGAAAAAACAGACATTCCACCCTTAACGTGGGCACAGTAAGGGGCCGGTCTTGAGATTTTTTAGCCAGTAAAAATTTGAATTTCAGTATTTGTTTGTATATAGTTTTTCATTTTATTTTCTTTTTATTGATGAATTCATTCTATTTATTTACTTATTTGTTATGAGTTGGAGGGAAAATAATGACAAAATAATGCTCTTTTTTTTATAAAATCTTCCTTTTTAGTAAATTTTGAAGGTTTTGAAGAATAACAATATTTTTGATCGAAAATTTGGAACTTCAATTGGTTTTGAAATATTTATAAAATCTTCAAGACAAAATGACCTCACGTCTTTGACTGAAAAATTAAATTTCTTTGAATCTCTTATATAAAAATTCTAGAAAAACTTTTTTAAAATGTTCCATTTTAAAATTGCACTTAAAACGTTTTTGCAACCCTTTCCTACAGAGGTAAACTTGTTTTTTAGACTCGAAGACAATTTATGTCAATAATGCAAATTCGAATTGCTTTTCTATTTTTAGAAATCTGTGTATAAATTTTAAACATAAATGTTTCCTTGTGATTTCTTTGCAGACCATTTTCCTTAAAGGAAAAATTCCTTAAAAAAAAAGAGAGAACTCGTTCATGAAAGTTAAGATACTCTTGTTAAATTTTAAAAGCATATTGAGTTTCGTCAGTGTAAGAAAATCAGAAATTCTAGAATTTTTAAGTCCCAATTTGCCCAGAAACTAAAATTCAAATTATAATTGCAGAAGAATGCTAAAAAATATTCTGAAATTCAAAACTCGAATTCCAATTTTCATTCGCAAGTTTTTTAGGGACAATTTCCTTCTATTTTTATTTTTTATTTATTTACTTATTTATTTTTAAAAATTTTGTTTCCTTTTCTATTCTCATATTTCATTTTTATAATGTTTTCCTCATTTTTCCTATTTTCTTTCCAATTTCTTAATTTTTTCCCTTTTTTTTTAAATCTGACAATTTTTTTTTTTATATTTCCCAAAAAAAGTCGAAATTTGAAAAACTAACCCCGTTCAATTTCTATGAGGGACACATTAACTCAAACCCACCCTTTTCCTGATTCTCTTCGTCCCCCTGATGAGAGATGAAAACCTCCAGCAATTACTTTGAACTTTTTCGGGGCTACGAAAGCCGAGAGGCATTAATTAAAACCAGTATGTGCTTACACGTGTGTTCTCAGGAACTGTTCCAGTTCGTTCTACCTGTCAACGCATTTTCGGTACCCATTCGTACAGTCGTCCTTAGTTTGATATTAGGGGATGTTCCCACCGCAGTAGGGCGAGTTAACGCATTAAATACGTAATGGTATCGGTGGATGAAGGGGGTTTATCGCTATTGTCGCGTTAAAAGGTAGCATTATTTGACCTAATTAATAATAATGCAATTTGGTGGAGTCCTCCGTTGGATCGGGTTACAAAGAAATGTCAAAGTCTGACATTTTCAAATGTCAACAAATCAAATGACACATTTCTTTCTTTTTTTTATTTTCTTTCCATCGGGGACCGTTGAAAGGCTTGAAGTGTTATTAAAAATAATAGAAATGCTAAAGAATGAAAAATTGATAAATTTAAGTAAGAGAAAAGAATAAAATATTTACAAACTGTTAAATTGATAAATTAAAAAATTGAGAAATTGTTTATGATCTTTTGTTAATGATTTAAGATAATTAGCATAAACGCGCACGCTTTTTACGCCTAATTGGCGGTTATGTAACAACTTAAGTGATTGCAATTTGGAGTTTATCGGATTAAAATTGAAGGTATGCCAAAAAAAACTCGTCTTTTGGGCTCTTTTGGGAGACTCTTATCTAATGTTTTTTTTTCCGAGGAATCTATTTTCGCTATTAAAATTTCCGAAATCTTATCAGAAATGCGATTTTTCCACAAAAAACACATTTTTTACCAACTTCCGTTAGGATTTTGTTAATACAGACTCTTGGAATCGATTCTCCGCGTCAAATTATCCCTCGACATGAATTATACAACTACAATTTTGAAACTTTAATTTTTACTTCATTTTTGGAGGAAGGCCAAGACTAGTTAAATAAATAAAAAAATTCAAATGTCTTCCAAACTGGAAAACAAAAATTATACCAATAAACAAAAATTAAACACATTAGTAATTGTTCCAAAATCAATAATTCTTTTTTACTGATTTTTTTCGAATTTCTTGAGTTTCAAAAAATAGACATTTTTATAATTCAATTTTATCGAAAACCATATAATAAATCATAGATTTTTTTGTATGTTATTTATTTTTAACTTAAACAATTATTTTAAAAATCCTTAGATATGTGGATTTTGAATGTCCTATATTTTTTATTCAAAACATACCAACAAAAAAAATTAACCTGATATTTGCAATCTCTCAAATTTAGTTTTTATTTATTCATTTTTTAATTTTCTTTCTTAGTTTTCAAAATGAGCTAAATTTCTTGTACCCAAATTCGGGATGGCCAAGGTATGCTAAAAAAATTCGACTTTTGAAATAAACTTTTCGGCACTTTCGGTAAACGGTTATCCGTTTCAACATTGAAAGTTGGAATTTTATTGATCTTGATTAATGAAGAAAGAAAATGTATTGCAAGATAAAATGATGCGAGATAACTGAAAATCTCATCTTTTTCAAATCTTGACTTAGACCACTTTCATAATTATGGGGACATATGCAGTTATTACCTTTTTCTAATTTTCTCTTTTGCCTGACGAGTATCAACGCGTAACAAAGTAATACAGCCAAAGTAACATTACCAATTTAATATATGTGCTTAGGTATGTCAACAGGTATATGTATGTAATTCGTGTGATGCGGATATAAATATAAATAGTAAATATCTCGTGTTTTCCAGTTTTGAGGCTTCAATATTAATCTCAAGTGGCTCTGTTATCGTGTTAACATAATTCTGGACTCTGACACATTTCTAAATCCTTACATTATACATATATATGCATGTGTGTACCTATTGTCTGTGTATATATTGCGTAGATATGCATACTCTTTATTTATTTACTTATTTCTTTGTTTATTCTAAAACGTTAGTATATATAGAAATACATTTTTAGGAAATATATATACTTTTCTTTCATTTCTTTATTTTCATTCTTCAACATTTCACGCCATTCTGGATGCACTTTCCATTTTTACCTTATTATATATTTTTTTATTTTTAAAAAAAGAGGAGGTTTTCTGGTTCGTCCTAATAAGAGAAATTATTCACGCACGTAAATCTTATACACACTATTTATTCGTGTATCTATTATAGTATATGTACATGTATGCTGTACGTGTTTGTAATAAGGTATATAATTTTCTAGAATTCTACAGTGTCCATATAATTTCAAGTTTTCCTCTATTTTTTTCCATTGCATATTTTTTTTCATTTTATTTCTTTCTATGTCTTTTACCCTTCTTTCACCCATTTCTACAATTTTTTTTACACAACTTCTACGGATTTTCAAAAGTACCACTGCAAGTAAAATCATTGCTTTTTTACATAAACCCCGACTTTCTGCGAATTTACATATATATATTTTATTACTATTATAATTAGTATGGTTGTTGTTGTTATTGTTACCACTTTTATAATTATAATAATAATAATAATAATAATAATAATAATTATTATTATTATTATTATTATTTTTCTTCAAAAATATGAAATATCTAGGATTTTATAACAATCGAGGTTCCTGGCAGAATTGCTAATAAATAAATAAATAAGTATATATAGACACACACTCATGCACATATATTTACTTATTTACACAATACATACTTCCAGCAAACATTGTCTTACAGGTACGACGCTAATTTTCCCGATTTTACATATGTAGGATCGCCCTGTACTTCCAACACGTGCGCCCACTCTCGCGCACCTACACGAAAAGTGTGTAGGTCTCTTGTCGACGACTACTACTCCCGTGCCACCCCTACTCTCCTGCACGGGCTATCAAAGCTAACATTTTCCTATCCGATAGTGTAGTATTCGAAGTACTTACTCGCGTTAAGGTGGCAAAACCATTCCTCCTCAGTCGTGAACGGCACGAGCTTCTAACCGGAACACTCGGATCCCCTTTTCCATTTGAACTTAGCATTTAAATTAAATAAAGAAATATTGCCAAACAAATAGGCGGCCACCTCTTCTCGCGATCTCGCGTGAGAACCGGAACAAAAGAGTGCCGAAAAGAAAAAGAAAATAGAAGATTTCCGCGGAGTTCCGCGATTCAATGGGAAAATTACAAACGGCATTATAGTTGTGTTATAGAAAAACAATAAAATTAAATGAAATAAAATAAAATCACGGGGAGACTCGACCTCCAGGGGATTCGCCGAAATTCTCGGATATTCATGAAACTAATTTCGCCTCGGTGTCGAAGTCAATCTATTTTTACAGGATTCTAAAAAAAACTTGTGCCTCCAAAAAGCTCGTCTCTCTCTCTCTCTCTCTCTCTTACTATACATATATATCGTACATGAAGTTTAAAAAATAATTTTAAAAAAAGCGAAATGTCTTTATATTAATGGATATTCAGTGAAATTTAATCGCATCCATACGAAATCGCAGTGAAATCGGGGTGTAAAAATATATTTATCGAAAATTGCAAAGTGTAAAAGCTGCAGTTGCAGTTGAAAAAGGGTGTCAGTTGCGAGTAAGAAGCAATGGATGAGGAAATGAAGTTCGCGAAGTTGCTGAAACTATAGCCGTCGCCGCCTTCCTCATGTTGGAATCGCGTTTGTGCCACTATTATTATGCTAAGACATGACTCGGGAAGGTCTTCTAGGTAAATATTCCCTTATGCAACTACGGAGTGCAATTGCAGAGTGACCGTGAAATTACAGCGGCGAGAAACTAGTAATTAGGAAAAGGAAACAAAAAGTAACTGAATTTCCAGCTCATCCTAGTTTGGGAATTTTTGTTCAATGTTGGAAGAATTTTTTGTCTAGTGCAAAAATATTTTTTTTTTTGTGTGAAAGGAATCCGGTACTAATTGGGATTGTTTTTCGAAAATATGGAAATTCTAGAGAAAAGTGGGAAAAGAAATTTGTTTGAAAAACGAAAAAAAGAAAGAGTCTAAAAATAATTAAAAAAACACGAATTTGCTTTATTTGTTGTTTGCTAAATTTTATTAATACAAAGGGGGATTTCTGGTCTGGTGTAAAAATAAATATGTATTGCATAAAAGGAAGTCAGTATTAATTGAAGGTATTTTTAAAAAGATAAAATTTCAACCAAAAATTGTTTTAAAAAAATGAAAACCAAGAAAGAAACGAATTATCAAGAAAAATTTCCAGTTTTATTTAATCGAAATTTGGGAATTTTGATTAAATATTAGGAAGAATTTTTTCCTGGTGCAAAAATATTTTTTTGATAGAAGGGATCCGTTGGTAACTGAGATTATTTTTGAAAAAGTGGAATTTCTGGCAAAAGTGGTAAAAGCAATTTTGAGAATTCAAGTGATTATTTCGTATCTGAAAAAATTGGCGAATCTCTCCAAATATGAGATTTTAAATTTCCCAGGGTAGAAATTTTCAAATTCGCCTTTTCTTAAATAGAAAATCCTCCTTTGGTCAACATGCAAATAAATTAATTCTTCTTGATTAAATTTTTAAAAAGTAATTACGTTTTCTTCTTCCACCGATAACTCATGAAACGTAACGTTGCAATGAATCATTCTTATCTCGTTTTTTTCATGTCAATTTATCGCTAAGCTATTTTTCTTTGACTTTTCAAATTAATTTACGTATTTCCCATTTTTTCTTGAATTCGAAGAAGAATTCTTTAACACTGAAAAATAATGAAATTTTCAAGTTAGACAATAACAGTTTTATCTTGCAAATTTTATCGAAATCCCTTTGAATGAAGTAGTTTTCCTGAAATATATCAGTTACCACTTGAGAAAATGTTCGATTATCTTTTTTATATAAAATATTCAAAATACTGATAATTATAATTGCGTAAAATTGGTGCTGAAATATTTTCTGCAAATCTCAAAATTGTTTTTGGATTTTTTTTCCGAAGTTAAAAACAACAACAACAACAACAACGATAATAATAATAATAATAATAATAATAATGATAATAATAATTCTACAAAATTTCATAAATTTTGTTATGAATAAAAATGAATTACCAATAGAATATATTTTTTCTTAGAATAACTAATTTTATACGTGAAATAACAACAACAATAATAATAATAATAATAATAATAATGATAATATTTGTTACATTCTCGGCTCGAAATTCGTAATTTGACGTAAACTTTGATAACCGGTAGCATCGAATAGTTTCGAATAGAAAAAATTTTTCTTTTTCTTATTAATTTTTTACCCCCCCCCCCCCTTTTTTTTTCTTTTTTCTTCTTCGCCTTTTTTCTGTTCTTCTTTTTACGGTGTAAAGACACCAGTTGCTGGAATCTCGAAAATTCATGCGAAAAAGTTGGAAGCGCCGCGTTTCCGTCGTTATTCGCTATTTCATTTCAACGAAACTTTCATGTTTTTACTTTTACTTATGCACCTGTGTGCAATGGACATGTACACGCATGCACGTGCACTTGTGCATATGTGTAAACATACAAACGTCCTTGACTCCATGTAATATGTATTACTTCGAGTTTGGAACGATCAGCAACAGTTGCATTATAGATAGTACCATACAGCGAATGGTATATATGTCAGAAGGGTAAACTCTCGGATCTGCATTTGCACAATGCACCTGATTTGCATGTGCTGCCGATAAAACGGTTTTACTGCAAAACCATAATGTGGGAAATTGATGGCAAATTTCCGGTAAATGGGGGCGATTTGAGTTTTAAGTGGTTCCTCGATGGAAAAAATTCGCGAAATAACATTTCCTTTTAGCATTTCTTATTGCTTCACTTTTTTCACGATTGTTTTGCAGGGAATTCCCTAAAAATGGATTCTCTTCGATTATGAAATTTGAAGAGAAAGGATTTTTTTTACATTGAAATTAATTTTAAAAATGAGAAGAAATTAACAATTGAAATTAAAAATTATGTATATTTTTGGAAGTGGAAATATTTTGAGTAGACAATGTTTTTTTCTGTATTTTTTTCAGCGGTTTGAGAAAATTTTCTAAAATACAATAACACATGTAACAAAATACGTGTAAAATTAACATATATTCCCTGTAATAACAACGACAATAATAATAATAATAATAATAAAAGAAAAATTGTTTAAAAAAATTCCCCTTTAAAAGAAAATTTCGAAAGCGCCTACTGGAATTAATTTTCTGGAGAAATTTCTTAATTTTCAATACCTTCATTTTCACGTTATTTTGACACTTGGAAATCTGATAATTTTTTTTTCTAATTAGAGGGAAAGTTTCTCTTTCAATTACCTTCTAGGGAATTTGCTAAAATCGGAATGTCGTTAACGACGAAATTTGCCAAAATAATTTTTTTTTCCAGAAAAATACAAAATTCTATTTTTAAAAAACCAAAAATATTACACTAAATTTTCTCAGTTTGGATTTTTTTTTTGTTCTCGGGAGTAATTTTATTGATATGAACCTAATTTTAATTGTTAAATAAAATTTACAAAAATATAAGAAAAATTTCAGCTCGATTGCACGCTTTGACTCGAATTTTCCGAGTTTCTCGGAATTCCATCAAAAGCATGCGTTTACTTTATCCCCCATTTCGGTGGTTGAGAAAATTGTCATTTCTTTAAGGGTTCGCCGCGATGACGTTCCAAGGCCTTAGCTGTCAGTATGAATGAGATCTTAAACGTGCGGTAGATCATACTTCAGTGACGATGGTAATTGAGTCAACATAACGTGTGTCTCGTGTATCAGCGATATAGGCAAATTTTGCCAAATAGGCAAATAATCAATTTTTTGTGATCTTTTTTTTTCCTTCCTGAAAATGTATACGGGGTAAATTGCCCGGTAATTGACCGCGCCTCAGTAAACGACCGAATTGCTGAGTTTACGTACATTTGAGGTTATACAGTAGATTCTCCGGATAAGATACCTTCGAATGCCTTCGAATAAGATACCACGGGTTCCCCTTCGCTAATCCACTACCCCCACTCGTAATGCCTCCTAATGCCTCTTCGCCTTTGAATGTTTGGAGTTGCGTTCTTCGAATAAGATACCACGGAAATAAGTGAGAAAAAATGAGAATTATTTGCACATGACCGGAAATGCTCGAACCTCTTGACTCGAAACTAATCCACACCCACGAGCCGTTTTCATTGGCTGCTGAGGCAATGAATGTTCGCCTCAAGCTCGCGTGCAGTGGAGACTCGCCTTTAAGCTTTCAATTATTTCTCGAACGCTGTCACTTTTCAATTCCGCGCGGAAAATACTTGCCGGAAGTAGGCGGTGCCAATGTCAAAAGACACGAAAGGAAAGCATCAAAAAGTTTAGAAGTCCAGAGTAATTTTTTTTCCTTTTTGGAACCGACAGTAGCCGATTTGAATTTAATTTCGAAGGTTCACGAGTTCCCACTTTGCTAGAAAATTAAATAAATGAGTATGTATGCCCCATACGTGTATGTAAACTTACATATGTATTGGTAGCACATAGGCATTTCATTAGATGATCTCACGCAACTATCGATCGACAATCAGTCTCGTGTTGTTTCTTTCATTAAATTCTAATTAGTAGTTCGCCTAATTTTGCGTTCTTCGCATCTGTTCCCCTTTTTTTCCTTCATTTTTATGAGTCGTCGGGAAACTTTATTTGATTGTTTAAAGCGGAGGGAACTTTCTTTTCGACGAATTTTTTTTTCGGATTTCCATTAAAGAAGTTTCAAAGTATGTATTTTCGATGGCATGAAATAAAAATGTGTAAATTCTTGAACGTACTTTCTAAAAAGTAAAAATATTATTTTTATTAAAAAGTGTAATATGGGATTAGCAAATTTCATTTGGGAAAAATTCACGAAGAAAGGGATTGGAATTTTCATTCAATCCACTGGAAGTTTTCACGAAATTTTATATTTTTCTCTGAATTGTAAAATCTTCAAATTTGCAATTCGAAACGAAATCCCGAAGACTCACGAATTTGAAATCGACATAATAATTTGAAAATATTCATTGTGTTTTTATTCCCAAAATTCATGAAACTCTTTCGCAAAAATATTTCAGATTCCTATTGGAAAATGATGATAAATCTTCGCAAATTATTTCGATGGTTTTTAAAGATCAAAAACTAAAGAGTTTTAATTTAAGTACAAGTACAAAAATTATATTAATTTCAAAAAATTAAAAATTTAATTTATATAAACGAACAAAAATTGAACAATTTTAATTTCTGAATTGCATTTTCCTGGACTTTGCATATTGCATTTAGGAATGTTTTTTTTTATAGGAATCAAATTATTTTTGGAAATGTCAGAATTGCTTTTACTCAAATTTTTTCAAAATTAGAATCAGCCTATTTTTAATAGGTTCCTAAATACTTTCTCCAATTTCTAAAATGGAAATCAGTAAATTCAAGTACCTTTTGGAAATTCCGAAATTACGTTAATTTAAAAAAAATTAAAATTCCCTTAAATTCATTTTTAGCAATTCCAAAAATTCCAAAAATCTTCCAGGATTTTCTCTGAATACAAATTCTTCGAAATCTATTTCCTTCCAAATATCGGAAAAATTCACATAAAATAATATTAAAAAAATAATATATCCAAACTCGAATCAAGCGAGAAATCGCCGAAAAAAATAAAAAAAAAATGTAAAATTTTTTTCTGTTGACCAAATTTGGAAAAAAAATCGATCAATCAAATTCTTAGAAACTCGGGAAACTATTTGTCATTGTTTATTTATTTATTAATTATTAATTATTATTATTCCAGGGGAAAAATTCGAAAAAAACATATTTACAGAAATTTTCAGACACCGGGTATATTTATAAGTAGGTATTGAAGGATTCGAGGATTTTTTTCTTTGTCACGGCTGCCTCTTTAAGAGCTTTGGTTGGAAATGCATAGGTAGAGAATAACGGAGTCGATTGTGTATTTTAATTATTCTAATTAAAAGGCAGAGCATAGCGGCACCGTCGACAACAATACGAGTGTTGTGTTGTGCTGTGTTCGACGCTTGAATAGCGTGGAATATCTGTCCGCACGTCATGCCAGTCCTGTCGAAGCTTTTGTCGTATTGCGTAAGACAAAGTGGATGTCGAAGCTCGAATCGATTTGAAATAAGCGACCCAAAAGCACAGAAACTCCGATACCTGTTGAATTTTAATTGTTATAAGGTACATTATTTGTGTACAAAATAAATATGCTTAGGTAAAATACATCTGGAATTATCCTCAAATTGGCATTTTTATCTGAGAAAATTCCCAAAAAATGGAATCTCAACATTGTCAGTTTGAAATTATACGAAGACTCAAAAATGCTATTAACGAAAAATTATACCATTTGAGTTTGTATTATTTTGATTTGTATTCGTAAGTAAAAAAATATCCTTAAATTCGCGAAACGTAAATAACAAATGGAATCTCAGAATGTTCAATTTGAAATTATACGAAGATTCAAAAAAGCGATTAACGGAAAATTATACCATTTGAGTTTGTATTATTTTGATTTGTATTCGTAAGTAAAAAATATCCTTAAATTCGCGAAACGTAAATAACAAATGGAATCTCAAAATGTTCAATTTGAAATTATACGAAGACTCAAAAATGCTATTAACCAAAAATTATACCATTTGAGTTTGTATTATTTTGATTTGTATTCGTAAGTAAAAAAATATCCTTAAATTCGCGAAACGTAAATAACAAATGGAATCTCAAATTGTTCAATTTGAAATTATACGAAGACTCAAAAATGCTATTAACGAAAAATTATACCATTTGAGTTTGTATTATTTTGATTTGTATTCGTAAGTAAAAAATATCCTTGAATTCGCGAAGCGTAAATAACAAATGGAATCTCAAAATTTTCAATTTGAAATTATACGAAGACTCAAAAATGCTATTAACGAAAAATTGTACCATTGGAATTTGTATTGTTTTGATTTGTATTCGTAAATAAAAAATGCCCCTAAATTCGAGAAACTTCAAAAAATGGATTTTCAAAATATTTTATTTGAAATTGATACCAAAATTAAAAAATGCTGATAACGAAAAATTCTACGTTTCAAATTTGTATTATTTGTACATTTTTTCTTAGACATTACAAATCTTAAAAATTCGTCCCTTTCATCCGATTGTGACCAAAATTCGCCAATAAAGGGATGGTAATTTATGTTTTACCGATTTTAAATTGATTTTAAAAATGCTGTTACTAGAAAATTCTATCCGTCGGAATCGAACAGATCAATTTCCTTTTTTTTCTCCAAATTGCAAAATCCTAAGACTTGCCATTTGCATTAGATAAAATTCCCTAAAACTGGAATTTTGCGATTTCACGAATTCGTAGTCAACTTGAATATCCCAAAAGATTGTTTCCGGGTTGAATTTGAAATGATCTATTCCTTTTTTTTTTACAAAAAAACAAAATCCTGAAAGTTAAAATTGCGAATTTAAGGATTTCTTTTTTTTTGTAAAAAAAGTAAAAATACTGAGCTTGAATTCAAGGGGTGGTATTTTCGAAAATCAATATTCTCGGATTTTCGAGTGGATTTCAAGTATGTGGAATCGCAAAAACGTGATATTTCAATTTTCAGAAATTTCTTCCAATGAAAATTGGTCATTTCGCGATTTTATAAAGTCTCTGTCCCTCACTGTTTCTTTTGCTTCAATTTTCGGAATTTTTTTCTCTAACGAAAATCGCCGATTTCGTGGCATCGAACGGACCCTTTCGAGAAATCATCCCTCAACGGAGACACCTATTAAAAAATAACATGCTGCAAAAAACGACGATGCAGCAACATTTAGTTTTTGCAACGTTAAGGGGGTGTAAAGTCAGCCGATCGATTTCCCTATTTATGACGAATTTAATTGCTGATTAAGCTCAAGGTTGCCAAGCTATAAACCGGTTATCTGCAGGCCAGCTTAGGACGGAGTACCGTCCGGTCGGTTATTTCAGATCCGGTGGTTAATTCGCGCAAATACGATCGGACGACTCTTATGTATATTTAAGAAACAAACAGAATAAAAAATGAAGAAGAGGTACGAGTCTACTTGAGCACGACTTACTTACGGACTTACATACTGACTGCCATTTAGCCCCCATTAGTAATTCAAGCAGCCTTGAATTTACCGGCAAAAGTTTGCGCGATTATGACGTGGGTTCGTGGAAAGGCAACCTCAAGATCGGCATTTTCACACCTGT
Source organism: Gasteruption jaculator (assembly GCA_949825005.1). Taxonomy (NCBI): domain Eukaryota; kingdom Metazoa; phylum Arthropoda; class Insecta; order Hymenoptera; family Gasteruptiidae; genus Gasteruption; species Gasteruption jaculator. The sequence continues at coordinate 6,935,416 of OX463762.1, forward strand.
GTAGGTACAAATACCACCCTTCGGTTGCAACCCTCGTTTGTTAAATAAATTCCCGATACCAACTGCGTGGTTTTTTTTCCGGGACTTTTATCCATCCGGGCCAATTTTTATCGGTTTGTGGATCAACAAGTTGCGCCTGATGCTCCTATTGGAACCTCTAGTAATATATATTACATATATGAATATATAAACATATATTTACATAAATATGTAAATATCTTAAATATATAAATATATATATATATAATTTTAAAAATTCCATTCTTTGGAATTTTGAAATTCGATTCTCAGGAATAGTATTTCTATTTTATTAAAATTCTATCTTAATCTATTAATCATTTTTATATTTTATTTTTACTGGAATGTTTGCGAATTGCATGAATTAATTTTTTCATTAATTTATTACTGGGATTATTTTTTTGCGGATATTTTTCATTTATTTCTAGGGTTTTCATTTTTTCAATTATTTAATTGAAGATCGATTAAGGGCAGATCCGAAATTTATGAATTCCAGGATTTTGGTTTTTTTAAATGAAATTTTTTTATTGAAGAAATAAAAATGCGGTGAAAAAAAGAAAAAAATTTGTATACTTAGGATTTATGAATTTCAGAAATTATTTCTATTTTATTGATATTCACTTAGAAGCAAATCTAGAGTTTATGAATTCCAAAAATTCGAATTTATATTGATTAAAATTCCATTCGAAAGGAAAAGATAACTAAAATTGACGAATTCCGTTAATTATAGGAATTCACGTTATTAAAATGAATTCCAATTATGAGACAAATTAAAATTAATTGTATCATTAAAATTTGTGAATTCTGGAAATTCGATTGCATTTTATTGAAATTTGATTTTTTGAGAAAAAGAAATTTGCATTTTTAAAATTCAAGCATTTTCGAATTTCACATTTAATATTTAACCATTCTCTTGTTAATTATTAATTAATATCAATCCAATTACTTAGAAAATTGCTATTGGTTTCCAATTATAGAAATTCATTTTATTACAATGAATCTATTATAAAACAAAGTCAAATTTGTATCGATTTTCAGAAAACAAAATTTGCATTTTTAAAATTCAAGCATTTTCGAATTTCACATTTAATATTTAACCATTCTCTTGTTAATTATTAATTAATATCGATCCAATTACTTAGAAAATTGCTATTGGTTTCCAATTATAGAAATTCATTTTATTACAATGAATCTTTATTATAAAACAAAGTAAAATTTGTATCATTAAAATTGATGAATTCCGGAATTCGTTTTTATTTTATTGAAATTCAATTTTCAGAAAAAAAATTTGCCTTTTTAAAATTCAAGCATTTTCGAATTTGAGATTTAATATTTAACCATTCTCTTGTTAATTATTAATTAATATTGACCCAATTACTTAGAAAATTGCTATTGATTTCCAATTATTAGCAATTTCTCCGGTAAATGAGTCTGCAACAATTACGATCCCTATATTATTTATCAATCGACAAGAAATCAATTCAATTACGTGAAAGCTGTATAATTAATTTTTTTTAATCATCAGTTATGAGAATCTTCTCGGATGGAGAAAAATAATAAGTATCATCTCGACGCGCGAGGGAATAAAGTGCAGCAATGATAAACATTTCGATGCAAGGAATATTTGTCGTTGATAAGAAAAGTTTTTTCACCTTTTTTTTTTACATCGACGCGATTGTCACGACGATCTCTCGAGCAGAAGACGTGTCGTAAAACAATCAAGAGCAGTATTTTGCGGAGATAAGGGAATTTCAGTGTACTCGCGCTTGTAAAAAGAACGGGGAAAGTTGCTTGTTCATTGTTGTTGCAAATTTTCTAGAAACCGCGGTGGGTGTTAACGAACGATACGTGCCCTAATTACCGTATTTGCGAAAAGCCGATACCTTCCATTCGAGCTTTTCGCCAACTTTTACCAGGAAAATCGGCCAGCAATATTTTTTTTCTCTAATAAAAAAAAATAGGAATTTATAAAAGTTTACGAAGGTCTTTAATTTCAGAAAATTAATATTTTATGACGCAATTTAATTCTGAGAGGAAGACAAATTTGTATTATTAAAATTCGTGCATTTTTTGACTTTAGGGAACCCAAAATTTGTACCATCAAAGTTTATTTATTTTGTATATTCCAGGAAACATATTTTATTTCATGAAAATTCGATTCCGAGAGATACAAAATCTGTTCCGTTGAAATTCATGAATTTTTTCACTTTCGAAAATATAATTTTCTACTCATAAAATTTCCATTCCAAGAGAACCTCGAAATTGATACGAATAAAATTTCTCAGAAAGGAAATTCAACTGAGAAATTTTGAATTTATTGAAATTTGGATTTTTTTTCAAACATTTTAATTTTATTTTAATTTTTCAAATTCCGAATTCTTTACTAGTTGATTTTTTATATATTTTTTTTTTTTGGATGACGCGAAAGCGCGTTTGGGGTTCAAAACCCACCAGATCGAACCGGGGAAGTCATGATTGGCAAATTTTACCGAGTCACATGCCCTATTCATTCCCGTTCGATGAACCACTTTCCGGACGCTTTATTCCCCCGCAGGTTTTACATGTGTCGTAGGTATATCGCCCCGTCGACCATTTCCTTTAACTCCTCACACGCATGTCATTCCAAACAAAAAATGAAAACGAACAAAAAAATAGAAAATAGGGAAAAAGCTCACGACACGTGAGCTTCAAAAGATGAGCTTTAGGCGACCTCTTTTATTTCCTCCGAACGAACGTCAATACTTTCATAGGTATACCCACCGCCGCAAAGTTGCGTTCGATAGCAATGAAACTACAGTTACTGTTGAAATTTATTGTTATTAGAATTACGAACGAATCCAAATTTTAAACAAAAAAAATTTTTTTAAATCCCAATCCGGACGAAATTTCTTTACAAAAATGACAAATTTCAAGATTTCGAATGTAAGAGGAAAAAGTTCTTTCAAATTCGGGAATTATTAATGATAGAATTGTTTAACTATATTTTATTTTATTTAAAATTCCATTTGAAGGAAACTTCAATTTTGCAGAATTAAAATTCACGAATTTTTTGAACACCAGGAAATCAATATTTTTTAATGAAATTTGATAAACTTGGAAATTTTCAATGAGAGAATTGTTTAATTATACATTATTTTATTTAAAATTCCGTTCGAAAGAAACCCAAATATTTGCAACATTAAAATTTACGAATATCTGGAATACCAGGAGGTCGGTTTTATTTGTTTAAAATTCAGTTTTGTGGGGTATTAAAATTTGGAGCATTAGAATTAGGGGGCAATAGAATTTCTTCAATTCCGGGGAACTAATTTTACTTGACTAAAAATAAATTTTCAAGGAACCGAATTTTGGATCATTACAATTTAGGAAATTTTTAAATTAATGAAAAGAAATTTGATAAAAATTCAAATTTATGAGAAACCAAAATTTCTGTTAAGCCTTTGACTGCGGCTTACTCTTGCACGAAACTATCAATATATGCGGCAATATTCAGATGTCAGTCATTAAGGGCGCATATATGCGCCTTTCGTATATATCGATGAACTTGTCAAAGCGTATATATACGCCTTTAGCAGTCACAAGGTTAAGGGGCAAACCCACACTAGAGGCAGAAAAAAGACCTAAATTTGAAAATTTATTTTGGGAGTATGACAAACTGAATAGAATTTATTTTCAGAGGGTTTATTTAGCACATATTGAATCAGGAAAAACAATTTTTGTATTGTCATTTTCGTATAAAATGGCGGCGACAGAGCCCGTCGTCGAAAACAGCTTTTTTGAAAACACCGCCACGGGAGGACGGATTTCTCGGCATATATGAGTCATGAAACAAAAAATAAAAAAATTTTATAATCTATATACAATTGGCTTTGGAAGTACGTAGGGGTTTTTTTAAAATCAAATTTTGTGGAAGTGGTGCACTTTTTAAGAAATGAATCGACTTTTCGCCCTAAAAATGAGCATTAAATTGTTTATAAAAAAAGTTTACATTCAATCAAACAACGGCTATGTACTTCCAAAGAGAATATTGTTGTGAAGCTACTGTAAAAATTTCAAATCAATCCATGCAATAGTCTTCGACAAATCCGTCCTCCTAGTTTGGAAAAAGTGGTCTCGAGAAAAATGCGTTTAAAGTTTTATGAACACTTTAATCCTTGAAATTTTTGTTTACCTCTAACCTTTTAACATTTGTGTTCCACTATAAATCAAATGGTATATTGTTTTTATGACCCTAAAGTATCATTTAAGGTGTCTAGTCTAGAGAGCGAAAAACAAGCTTATTTTCGAAAACGTTTTTCTCAGCTTCTTTATTAGATATTACAATTACAACATTTTCTAGGACATAATGCTATCCTTATAGAATGGAAAAAAAATGGTTTAGATCGTCCAGCGTTTTTTTTTCCAATTTTCAGAAGGCGCCAAAGTCGAGTCCTTAATATAAAGGTGTTCCCATGGCGGATAAACAATCTTCGGATTGGAACGTTTGAATCAAAAATAGGAAAAAACTTTTTAAAGAGGAAGGTTTGCCATATGGTAATTCGCCACCGTTTGCCAAAAATCGATAATAGAAAAAAATGGCGGCTATTTGACAAACACTGTACGAAAGTCGACATATTTTTTGCACCGTTTGCGTCCTGTAAATTTTTATATTATAAATTTTTTTTTCAAAAATCTGGTGAATTACCATACAAAACACCTTAATAAAGAATCGTACAAGGTTTCATCAAAATCGATGCAGTAGTTGCGGAGATTGTTTGTCCACCATGGGAACACCTTTTTATTGAGGACTCGACTTTGGCGCCTTCTGAAAATTGAACAAAAAAAAACGCTGGACGATGTAAACCATTTTTTTCCATTCGATAAGGATAGCATTATGTCCTAGAAAATGTTGTAATTGTAATATCTAATAAAGAAGTTGAGAAAAACATTTTCGAAAATAAGCTTGTTTTTTCGCTCTCCAGACTAGACACCTACCTTAAGCGAGAAAAAAAAAACATCGATGTTTTGAAAATCTTAGAGTGGTTTTACCCCTTAATAAAATTCTTGAAGCTTTCGACTTTCAGAAATATAATTTAGGTTTTATAAAAATTTCATTCGAAAGAGACCCAAAATTCATACTATTAAATAAATAAATTTTATTTTATTAAAATACAATTCTGAAGGGAATCAAAACATGCATTATTAAAATTTGCAAATTTCTCGAATTTCAGGAAATAAATTTGATTGTATCAAAATTTGATTCTGAGGGGACCCAAAATTGATATCGATAAAATTCACGAATTTTCTTTAATATCAAAAAGAAAATTTCGCATTTATAGAAATTCTATACCAAGTAATCATCGAAATAAAAAAAAAATGTTGTTCCTGCTTTATTATTTTTGTTTAAATCCCCATTTGGTCCAACTGGAGGCCACTTCCATCCAAACCATCCCAACGTCAAAATCTCATGAATTTTCAAAAACACCGTTTTTTTTCTCTTTCTGCTTGCAGCGAGATCCCACGAAACCTGACGTGGGACAGAATTCGACGAGGAAGATCATCGCGCACCAGGAGCTGGGGCGCCCAGAAGAAGAGGTCCTGGAGGAGGAGAGGGGTAAGAGGGACACAAGGGAGGAGGTGACCACATGGACACCACCCCCAAGAGATCCCCCGTACCCCCCACACCGGATATCCTGTCGTCATTATCTCGCCGCGGAACATCCGACCTGATAATAGCGAAACCCATCCCAGCTCGTCTTCACCCCTATCACCTTAGCGCCGATCAATTGTTGCACCCAATTGTTGCACCAAGAAGAAGAGGCGTGGGGAGACCACCGCTCACATGAGGAACGTCGCCCCGCTCGTCGGTGATAACAATCGATCTTGATAACAATAAGAAACACGTGCCTGGATCCTAACAGCGACTATCATAGGAGCGTCTTCGCCGAGGACGCCGTTAAATTTATTAAGAATATACTTAGAGTGTAAGGGAGGGTACTGCTGGCAGTATCGAAACGAATAGGAGCGACCATTTTTTACACCACTTTTTATAACAGTCCTTGGGGTTTACTACTGTCACATGCATTTCTTTTGAAAAATAGGGGAGATTATTAGTATTATAGGAAATTCTAATACCGATAACGATAACGATAACGATACCGATAACGATACCGATACCGTCCAGCTACTCCGACGAGAAGAAGATTGAAGAATTCGTCTCTGTGCCTCGAAATCTCTCCCTTTACCAAGATTCGCGTCCAAGTGGCAGAAACGATGTCTCGAAGTGCAGCCACACGTCCTATGCAAGGTAAGCTCCTGTTTAACCCATTCGAGACCGATTGCACACCTGGTGTGCAACCGGTCTTACAGCCTCGCCAAGAAAAAGAAAATTTCGCTCTTGGGGACCGTGTTCGAAAAAAAAAAAAAAATCGCCGTCTCGAATGGGTTAGGGAATCCAATGCATCCCAGTGCAATCTCGAATGTGCGTCGACTGACACAGAGGATGGGGGATGCAAGCGAGAGAGTGCGAGAGTGAATCTTGGGTCTGTAGGTTCTGGGGAATTCGCAGAGATCCGTGGTATTTACTTCATTTTTTTTTTTAATTTTTGATCTTTCTTTTTTGTTTAATTATTATCCTAAATTTTCTTTCTTTTCAATTTCGTTCATTTTGAATATTTTGTTTCTGTATTTTTATTGTTTTTTTTTTACTTATTGGTTCTTGGCAATTGATTGATCCTTTTTAATTTGATTTTCTTTTTCAATTCTTTTTCGACTTTAATTTTTACAATTATTTAAATACATTTTATTATTACTTGATTTGTTACGTTTAAATTAATAGGGATTTTTTCATAAAAATGAAATTCCACTGCGTTTATAAATAAATAAACAGTCGGTATTGGATATTGCAAATGGTTAAATCGATTTCAAAAAAGATATGGTTATTTTTTATTTTTAGTTTCAATTTTTTATTCTTTGTATCAAAGTAAAAATTGCTGATATCGGTTTAGGTCGATGGAATTTTTATGAAATGATGATATCGCTTGGCAGTGTGGATATCAAAAATCAGAAATAATTAATTGATTATCAGTTCTTTTTTCTCTATTTTTACCATCGATTTTTAATTACTTTTGAAAATTTTGAGTTTTTCTTTATCGATTAAAATTTTTCGCATGTAATTGAAATCGACAGTAAAAACTGGAAATGTTAATATCAATTACTATTTTCGAATTTTATTACCGATTGGAAATCAATATTAGCATTTTTCATTTGTATCGATTTTTGAAATAAAAAATTGTAATATTTATTTCTAATCGATATTAATTGTGAGAAATTTATTAGCGTTGGTACAAAAAATTAGAAACACTTTTTAATATTAGGATTTTCAATTTCCAACATCGATTTTAACTCATTTGCATCGTGCAACTGGTGATGAAAAATAACAGAGTTTATGAATTCCAAGAATTCGAATTTATTTTATTAAAATTCGATTCAAATTATAAGAATTCACTTTATTAAAATGAATTTCGATTGTGAGACAAATTAAAATTTGTATCATTAAATTTTGTGAATTCCGGAAATTCGTTTTTATTTGATTGAAATTGGATTTTTTGAGAAAAAGAAATTAGTACTTTTAAACTTTAAGAATTTTGCAAATTTCAAATTTGATATTTCAGGATTCTGGTATTAATTATTAATTAATATTGCTATTGGTTTCTAATTATAGAAATTAATTTTATTAAAATCAATATTAAATATACGAAATCAATATTAGCATTTCTCATTTGTATCGATTTTTAAAATAAAAAATTGTAATATTTATTTCTAATCGATATTGATTATGAGAAATTTATTAGTGTCTATACAAAAAATTATAGACACTTTTTAATATTAGCATTTTCAATTTGCAGCATCGATTTTAAATAAATATGAAAAGTGAAAATCGATTGTAAAAATGGAAAATCCTTATTAAAAATTAAAAAAGCTCTAAAATCCACTTAAAATTTATGTGAAATTTCCAAAATACTAATTTCGATACTAAATTGATGGGAAAACTGAAAAATTCCAATATCGATTAAAAATTACAATATTAGTGCAAAGTTTTCCGGAAACGTTCATTTTCGGAATTTTGAAAATTAGGCTATCTTTCAATCTCTCAAAATTACGATCTCTGGGAATTCCTTGAACACTTTTTTAGTTTTTTTTTTATCTAGAATCGATACTTATCGATAGGAACATCCACCAAGAACGTGTATCTAGGTTCATCGTTGGATTGAACGTTTATATTCGTCCATAGCAGTGGCAAGGTGTATGATAAAGTGGGTTCATGATTCTTATCTGAGAAACGACGTTAAAATAGCATCGATAGTGATTAGGATTAGGATTTTTAAAAAAAATGTTGGAATTTTTCCGGTTTTTAGTTTTTTTTATTTTTCGCAGCTAAAAGAAGTTTCGTTCCGTTTTCTTACTTTTCCTCTCTTTTACGGCCTATGGAACCTGCTACATATTCGTAATCGTTACCCTTATCGTTATGAGAATCGTTATCGTTGAATGAGTTGCGTGTAACGCGAAGGTCAGCGTGGCGTGCATCTAAGATATTTCCGCGTGAGATTAGCATCAATTTATATCCCACGGCTTTTTCTTCCTCGTCTATTATTTTTTCGTACACATACATGCATGTATATTTTATGCATGATCTCACATGCATATACTCACTCATTGACACATCATGCACGCACGCGCGCTGCATTACAAATACTCTCGAACCTTAAAAAATCCAAAAAATCAAAGACCCCGAGAAATTCCAAATGAAACCAGAAACATTAAGAGAAGGCGTAAACTCTTCAAAAAATTTCAAAAATCCCGGAAAAAATTCAAAAATTAAAAAATCCCAAAGTCTCCGGAAAAAACTAAGATGCCTAATAATTCTAAATAAAACCAAAAGCTTCAAAAGAACTCAGAACTCTCCCCGAAAAATTCAAATATCCCACAAAATAAATCTAAAAACCCAAAGAATTCCAAAAATTCCAAATGGAACCAAAAATTTTTAAAGTTGTCAAACAACTCTTCAAAAAAATGCGAAAATCTTCGAAAAATTTAAATACCTCAAAATCCCACAAAAACTTCCACAAATCCCACAAAGAATACAAAAAAAACTTTAAAGAACCCAAAAATCCTACAAAAACTTCCACAAATCCCAGAAAGAATACAAAAAAAACTTTAAAGAACCCAAAAATCATACAAAAAGTCCAAAAACACCACGAAAAATCCAAAAACCCCACAAAGAATGCAAAAAAATCCCAAAGAATTGAAAAACACCACGAAAAAATCCAAAAATTTCACAAAAAAATTCCAAAAAGCCGAAGACCCCGAAAAATTCCAATTGTAACGAAAAACATTTAAAAAATCCAAAACGCCCCAAAAATTGCGAAAATCTTCTGAAAAATTTCAAAATCCCACAAAAAATGCAAAAACCCCACAAAGAATGCAAAAAAACCCCAAAGAATCAAAAAATCCTACAACATATCCAAAAACACCAGGAAAAATCCAGAAACTTCACAAAATAATTCAAAAAAGCCGAAGACCCCGGAAGATTTAAGACCCCAGAAAATTCCAAGTGAAACGAAAAATATTTAGAAGATCGAAAGGCCCAAAAAATTGCGAAAATGGCCAAAAAAATGAAAATATGTCACAAAAAATCCTAAAATCCCCCAAAAGTTCGTGAAATCTCGAAAATCGATTAAAAAAAATCGTCTCCGCTCCCTAAAACCCGCCTCTTTCTCTTCACCTTCTTCTCTACTCGTAAAATTCTCTAAACCACCCGCTAATGCTCGTCCCGCGGCAGCCACTACACCTACGGCAACATTCGCATCCCCATTCGCACTTGCGTCTGCATCCCTTAGGAAAAGCAGTCGGTGACTTTACTCTCGGTCGCTCGTTTTCCCTCCGTCGCGACGGCAGAGCGCCGTGAAATTCGAGAATTGCACCCGACGCCAGTCCCTCGTGGCGCCATACGACGATGCTCGAAACGACGCCGACGCCGACGTCTACGTCGACGTCGCGACGTCCGTCGTTTCCCAAAGCTACGGGCTCTCCTCCGTTCTACTCTACCGTGATCTCCGTTTAACGCCGTCGCGACGCCCCCGTTTCGAGAATCTCCCTGGAAAGACAAAAAAAAGACAAAAAAATTCGTAGGATCCGAAAGGACCCGAAAAGGATATCCTCCTTCCGCGTGCGTGCCTGCGTGCGTGCGTGTGTGCGTAAACTGCGTAAATGCGCGTCGATCAGTGATTTCGGAGGTTCCAGAAGAAGAGGAAAAAAGTCAAAACGCTTCGGGTTCCGCTTCAACCCCAGAAGAGGAACAAAAGAAAAGAAGGATTTTTGGGGCGGAAAGTAAAAGCAAAAACGGGGAAAACCGGGGTAAAAAAAATACTAAAATGGATGGTGCAACGTTTCGGGGCAACGTGACGACGGATGGTGCGAATTGACGGTCGAAGTGCGTGTGATGAGGGAGATCACACTGCGTGCGCCTGATTCTGACCCCGAAGGAGCCACTCGTCGTACCAGTGTCACGCGAATCCGAAAAAAAAGGGCAGCAGCGGCAGTAGCATCGGCTACGGCATCGGCATCGGCAGCATCTGCAGTCGCAGTCACCCCGAAATCCCCGAAGGGATCGCTCGGGACTCGGAGGGTGGGTACCCTTCGTCCTGGTGATCCTGGTCATCGTCCCTTGGCCGAGGCAACGTGATGCGAAGGAAAAAAAACAAGAGCCAGCATCGGAGCAATCGATTATAGGGTGAAAACGCCTAAGTGCTGAGCGAACACCCTTTTATGTATCACCACTAACACACTTACGTCCGACCAGACACGAAACGCACCCTTGACGTTGAATCGTTACTCCCGAAAAGTCGCAGACTCTCTCGTTTGGGACCCAAAGATCGACCCTCGACTGTCTCCCCCGAAAACGTGAAAAAAATGCGATACAAAAAATTCGAATAAAATCGATAAAAAGGAAAGTCAAATAATAAAAGAGAATCGATTCCGATCGGGGTTGACTTCGGAATTTGGATGTGGATCCTGGGAAATTCCCACACCGCGAAAAAGCGGCACGAGAATGACTGAAGGGAATCGGTTGCCGAGTTTCCCTCTATTTGTTTATTTGTTTTCGTATAATAATAATAATAATAACAATAATAATAATAATAATAATAATAATAATAATAATAATAATAAAATGTGTGTGAGTAGGAAATAAGAAGTGGTAGCAAGTCAATAAGTCAGTAAGTGAGTCGGTGAGTCAGTGAAAGGAATAAAGCTCCGGGCGAAGCTCCCCGAAGCTCAGGGCGATGTTGTTACCCGAAGAGGAAGACTATCGTGAAAAAGAGCGGAATGTCGTAGGCGGAACATGGCTCTCGTTGGCACCCGCTAAGTGCCACGAGGAAAAGGCTCGCCTGAGGAAAAAGGATTCTTGTCGTATAGGATAGGATAGGATGAGTCGGCAAATTGATACCCTGGAACTTGAAGTTTTCCAGGTAAGGGAGATCCAGTGAAAGGAAATGAGGGAAAATGAGGAGAAAAGTCGGGAAATGGGAAGAGGAGAGTGAATTTTTTTTGTTGAAAGAGCAGGAATAGTGACTTTTTGGTAATTTTTGGTAATTTTAAAATTTGGTAATTTTTCTTTTTCCAATAAAATTTGAGGATTTTTGGTTATTTGCTAGAATGTTGGGGATTTTTTTTATATGCTGAAATTCGGAGGTTTTCTTATGTTTTGAAATTTGGGGATTTTTTGTTCATCCGGAGTTTTGTAGTTTTTTTCTTGTAAGATTTGGGGATTTTTATTTTGGTAAAATTCGTGATTCTTTTTTCTTCTTGAAATCTGGCATTATTTTTATTCTAAAATGTTGTATTTCATTTTTCTGCATTTTGGATATTTTTATTTTCCTAAAATTTTGGGAAAGTCAAGAAGCAAAAGTCTCAAAAATTTTCGAAATTTAGCAAATAAAAAATGCAGATTGCTCCATTTTTGTTTAGTAAAATCCTTTGAACTTGACATTTCGAAAATCGACAAAACCGTTAAGTTGCGTCGCTTTTCTAAAAATATAATTATTTTTTTATATTATACCTGCAATTTCCTAAATTTGAAACTTCGTAAACTAGAAAACCACAAATTTCAACAGAAAATTTAGAAACTTAGAAATTCGCTATTTTTTAGCTTCAAAAATTGACAATTTGAGATTATTGACATAATCTCAAAAATATAAAAAATCTCAAATTTGATATCAATTCAACGATTTTTCGGATCTCGGTACCTTTTTTCCTGAACGACAAAGGAACAATCTTTGTTTATAATTAATTGGCATTTTTCGTGTAAAATTACTATTCTCTCGAAATTGCAATAGTTAATTTCAATCAGAAAATTAATTAAATAATTTCTAGCAACAAATAATAGATAAAAAGAACATGAATTAAAAAAAATGGTCAACGAATCCGTCCTTCCCCCATTTTCTCGGCAAAACTCGTTAATTATAAAAAAAAACCCCATCGAATTCTCTAAAAACATGAAATTCTCGCATCCCCCGGTCAGGTAAAGGACGATGACGAAGGGATCGTGCCCAGGTCGCCCTCGGAGGTAGAGACTGTTCGCATTGCGAGCGTGGTGACGCGCAAGAAGAAGCGCAAGAGACGGAAATCGAAGCTGAAGGACAAGGAGAGGCTCCATCAGAACCAGAATGAGTCGAACATCGGTAGCAGCACCGGTACTGGACCAGGGACCGGTACCGGTACCGGGAGTGTTATGGTGACCCTGCAAACGGCTTCTTCACCCACCGACGACGTCACCGTCGATCCAACCGGCGAATGCTCCAACAAACGGGACTCCTCCAGCAGCCTGGGGGGCAACAGCCGGCACAACACCCTGCGGGAGTCCCTATTAACGGTCCTTGGGAAACTGGTGGTCTGGAAAGGAGCCAGATACCGACCCACGCCCACATCCTCATCCTCGTCGGCTGCTGCAGCCGCCCCACCGAATTCACCGCCTGCTACCGAGTGCATCGGTCGCAGCACCGCTTTCTTCTCCAGCGGTGAGTCGTCGGAGTCCTCCTGGAACGCTGCTTTCCAGCATCCCCGGAGAATTCGGGCAGCAATCGATGCTGAAAATGGAACCGTAGACAATTTTTGGAGATTTTCTGCGAAAAGATATCGACTCCTGGAGTCTAGGGATTCAATAGAGTCTGGAATTTGAAATTCATGGGTCTCAGGGAGAATAATATTTTCCAGGTAGTCCCTGGAACTGGAAAAAAGGCAGGAAAGAGATTGGAATTAATCGAATTCGAAGTCGAGGTATCGACTCTTGAAGTCTAGGGATTCGATAGAGGCTGGAATTTGAAATTCATGGGTCTCGGGGAGAATAATATTTTCCAGGTAGTCCCTGGAACTGGAAAAAAGGCAGGAAAGAGATTGGAATTAATCGAATTCGAAGTCGAGGTATCGACTCTTGAAGTCTAGGGATTCGACAGAGGCTGGAATTTGAAATTCATGGGTCTTAGGGAGAATAATATTTTCCAGGTAGTCCCTGGAACTGGAAAAAAGGCAGGAAAGAGATTGGAATTAAACGAATTCGAAATTGGGGTGAAAATTGTATTCCTCCTGAATTTGGGGGTGGGAAAATTCCTACCCCATCAGCTACTGGGGGTTTTGAAGCTCGAAAGTTCAGGTTCAAGTATTCGTCGCTTCTGGAGGAAAAGTCGAAGAGGTTTCGGTCATGGCTGATTTTAAAGTTTAGAGTAGCTACTTTATATCCTAAAAAATTTGAGTTTCCTGGGAAACTGGATACCAATGTTATGAATTTTTCAATTTTGTGAAAAATTTTCCCAACCTATTTTGATAGGATTCTGAAGTTAGATTTTAGAAATTTCTTGTTACGAGAATACAGGTGGTACAAATTTCCGTAGTATCTGGTATTGAAACTTGGAGTTGCTACCTTCTACCCCTAAAATTTGAGATTCCTGAAAAATTAGGTACCAAAGTTACGAATTTTCATGTCTTGCTAGAAATTTCTCAGTCCTTTTCTACTTACACGAAGCTAGAGTGCTGAAGTTTGACTTTAAGAATTTATTAGTCCAAATGAAAAAATCGTAGAGATTTGCGTTACAGGTGATTTCGATTTTCAAAATCACTATTCTGAACCCTGCAAATTTGAAGTTTCCGGAAGCAACTGCCTTAAAGCTAAAAATTCTTCAATTGCATGAGACAATTTCGCTTCTTTAACCTTTTCAGAAAATGATGATTTCCAAGTTGAACTTTGAAAATGTATAACTTCTAAAATAAGAGTCATAAAGACTTTCATTTTAATTTCATTTAAAGCTTGAAGTCTCTACTCTGTATCCTCTAAATTTCAAACCCCTGAAAAACTTTTTCTGATATTTACTAATTTCCAAATTTCAAAAGATAAGATTTCAATTTCCTTCCCTTTCACAAAAACTCACGTTTTTCAGGTCAAACTTCAAAAATTCGTAACTTTAGACGGAAAAATCGGGGAAATTCCAATTACGACTAACTTCAAAGCTCACATTTGTCATCTTTTACCCTGAAAATCGCGAAATCTGCAAAAAATATTTTTTCCAGTTAGGAATTTCCAAATCTCGGGAGATAATTCATTCCCAATTTTTGCAACCAAAGGCTTCCTCCTGAAAACCGTCCATGGAAGATCCTTTTCCTGGTACACCGAAAATTAGACGGTCATTGGAAGGCTTTTAATGAGCTCCGGAGTGTCTCTAAGCCGATAAGTGGCGAGAAATGCAGCGATCGGCCGACTGGAAAGAGGGAATCGCATTTCTGTTGACGCCAATAGCTTCGATATTATCTCGGCTGCGATTCCATCGTTTATTTTATAACAGCGGGTCTCAAGTCTCTCCCTCGATCCGACAATCGTCCTTCATACCTCTATATTCCATTAGACAAGTCAGCGATTAATAGTTTATCCGGTTACGTAAAAGAAGTTAACTGCGGACTGAAAGTAAGGAAAGAAACGTAAGTCGATGCGAGAAAAAAACGAAGCGATTCCGCCGCTAACGTAAGCGCATTAAGTTGTTCGGAATCGCCTTCGTTTTTGGACTTGGCCGTTTATTTGTTATTTCCATTATTTATTTAGACTCGCCAGAACCTCGCGAGAAACTCAGGAAAGAATCATTAACCCACTTTGGGATGATGAAAGGGAATTTCGCTGCTTCTGCTACTGCTGCTGATGATGCCGGATTGGGTGCATGTAAAAGGGAAATTTCGCGTTTTTCCATGACTCGTCTGGTGACTGACTTTTCTCTTATTTTGCAGAAACAGAAAGAAGAATACGAGCTAACAACCGCGAGTTCAATTCACAGTTTCATTATGCGGTAAGAATTCTTTTTCTCCTTTCTTCTCCTCCTTCATTTAATTGCGACCGAGGATGAAATCCTATAGACTTCCGTCACGGCTGATTTGCAAGCTTGGAGGGTCTACTTTCTAGCCTCTAAATTTCACTTTCCTAGAAAATTCGATTTTCAAGTTAGAAATTTCTGAATCCGATGGAAAAATTTAATACACTTTTTTAGTTGTACCGAAACTGAACTTCGGGAATTTGTTACTTCCCAAGGAAAAGTTGCAGCAACTTCTAGCAAAATTGGTTTGAAAGTTTAGTTTCTACTTTCCACCGTGTAAATTTTAGCATCCTGGAAAATTCGATTTTGAATTTCTGAGTTCAGCGGAAAAATTCAATATATTTTTCTAATGACATTAAATTGGTTTTGCTATGTTTCAAAGTTATACTTTTGAAATTTGTTATTTCTAGAAAAAAAATAGTAGAAGCTTCCACCGGAGTTGGTTTGAAAGCTTGAAGGGTGTACTCCCGCTCCTGTAAATTTCAATTTCCTGCAAAGGTCGATATTAAAGTTAGGAATTTGTAAGAGGCGAGAAGAAATTCATTTGATTTTTCTATTTACAAGAATCTCGAGGTCTGGAGTTCAATTTTAAGAATATATTACTTCCAAAGTACAAATCCTACAGACTTTCATCGCAGCTGATTTTAAAGCTTGAAGTCTCTACTCTCTACACTCTAAGTTTCAAAATGCTACAAAATATTTTCTTGGAGTTACAAATTTCGAAACCACCTACATCATTCGATACATTTTTCTCCTTAGAATAAATTCAAAACCTAAAGTGGAAATTAAAAAATTTTTAATTTCCACAGTAAAAATCGTACAGACTTCCATCGTAGCTGATTTTAAATCTTGAAGTCTCTACTTTCTACCTTCCAAATTTAAAAATCCAGGAAAAAATTTTCTCAATGTTACAAAATTTCTGAATCGTTAAAAAATCGTTATATTTTTTTGCTTGCATTAAATTCAAAATCTAAAGTTGAGCATTAACAATTTATTACTGCCAAAATAAAAATCGTACAGACTTTCATCGCAGCTGATTTTAAAACTTGAAGTCTCTACTTTCTACCCTCCAATTTCTAAATCCAGGAAAATATTTTTTTTAATTACAAATTTCCGAATCGTGCCATCAAGTTTTGTTACATTTTTTTACTTACTTTAAATGGAAAATTCTAAAATTGAGGTTCAAGAATTTATTACCTCCACATAAATTATCAAATTTTCTCCATATATTACCTATATGTCATACAACACTTCTACATATTCTATATATATTTATTTGTATTTTTCAAACGCAGAATAATTACATCAAGACGTCCAAGTATTCGGTTTTGACGTTCCTGCCGTTGAATTTGTTTGAACAATTTCAACGGCTTGCCAACTTCTACTTCCTATGTCTGCTGGTACTTCAAATGATCCCTGCCATATCTTCATTGACCCCCATCACCACAGCCATACCTCTCATCGGGGTACTTACGCTCACTGCCGTCAAAGATGCCTACGACGACTTTGTAAGTATTTTTATGCCTTAGAAAAAAAAAAAATTTTTTTAAACGGAGAAACCAGTAAAAAAATTATTAATTAATTCATCGAATCTTAACAACAAATCTTTTCCCTTCTTTTGCAGCAACGACATAGCAGCGACTCACAAGTGAACAACAGAAAGTCAAAAACACTTAGGGGCACAAATCTACGCGAGGAAAAATGGTCACAAGTTCAAGTCGGCGACGTCATCAGAATGGAAAACGATCATTTTGTGGCTGCTGATGTGCTTCTGTTATCCACAAGCGAACCAAATGGCCTGTGTTACATCGAGACAGCAGAATTGGATGGGTAAAATTCGAATTTCTGATTCTTTTTGGTTAAATATTGCTAAAATTATTTTTTTTCATCATTTATTTGCTAAAATTTTGGTTAAATAAGATTTTCAATCGAACCGTTTATTTTATAAGTGGCCTAGGTTCACTTATGTTTGAATTTCGCAAAATGTTTTTTTATAGCGACTATCTTCAAGTGACAGATGTTAGTACAGTTGGCAATAAACGACTCACAAATAGACTTAGGCTATTTTCGAAATAAACAGCTCAGTTAATCCATTGGTTTATTAATTTACAAATTCCCTCGGATTTTATTCCATCGAATTGGGATTTGAAGATCCTTGGGAGAAGAAAATTGAAGCGAAGAAGAATGAATATTCATTGTATTTATTGTTATCGAATTTCAGGGAAACGAATCTAAAATGTCGACAGTGCTTGGCGGAAACTGCTGAGATGATGGACAATCATGAACTGGTTGGACAATTCGATGGTGAAATTGTGTGCGAGACGCCAAATAATTTACTCAATAAATTCGATGGTACTCTCACGTGGAGAGGACAAAAGTGAGTATTATCAAGGGGCTTCTCTTGAAACTATGAATCCCTGTACTGTAGCAACTATAGCAAATCCCGAAATTGCGTGAAATGGATCTTTAAATTTGTTCACTTACACTGAATGAATGCCCTTAGATTTGACTTACTAAAATTGATAACTCCCAAAGCGAAAATTATGGAAACTTCAATTGCGTCTAATTTTCGCGCTAGAAGTCTGTTGTACCTTCTATCTTGAAAATTTCTATTTCCTGAAAAATCCTCTCTCGAATTTGCTAATTTCCAAGTGGCATGGGAAAATTCGTTCTATTTGTCTAATTCCACTGAATTGGCGTTCTTAAATTTGTATTTTAAAAAATCCAGCACTTTTAAAATACAAGTCATTGAAAATTCAAACACATCTGACTTTAAACTTGAGAGTCTCTACTTTCCACCCAGAAACTTCAATTTCCTCGCTATGTCTTTTTTAAAGCTAGGAATTCCTAAATGAGGCCATTAAATTGCCCACATTCATTATCACCAGAAATTAGTTTCTTCAGATCTGCGTTTAAAAATGTATAATTCCAAAAGTAAAAATCATAGAAAAGTCAACCAACTTTCTTTTTCAAGTTGCCATCTCCACTTTTTTCTCTAAAAATTTTAATTTCTCAAAAACTACTATTATCCGAGAGAAAAAAAAACATGTTAAAATCACAACAAAACCCTAATTTGTTCTAATTATATGTAATAATTTATATGATCGAACATTAGTTTTATTAGACTTTATGTTTATGGACAATTATATGTAAATTTTATGGAATCCAAAATTTAAAAAAGAATCGTAGGACAAATGTGATATTAGGTTGATTAAATTTGTGCCCATAATTATGAAAGTGGTCTAAGTCATATTTTTTTGGTGTTGATAAATTTAAAGGATTTGTCTTAAATAAAATAAAAAATGTTTTTACATTCTGCAATATTGAAAGTTGGAGTTTTATTGGTCTTGATTAATAAAGAAAAAAATGTATTGCAAGATATTGGGTTGGCAAATATGTTCGTTCGGTTTTTAACAGTGGAATAAAACACAAAAACCGAACGAACTTACTTGCCAACCCAATAAAATGATGCGAGGTAACTGAAAATCTCATCTTTTTCAAATCTTGACATAGACCACTTTCATAATTATGGGTACACTTAATATAATTTTCATATAATCATCTTATTGTGTAAAATATTTGTATGGGAATAATATAATATTTTCATATAAAATTTTCAAATTTTATGATAACTTAAATTTTATACTTATACATTATTTGTATTAAATAATACATTTTTTAACATAATAAAAAATACTCGATACAATTTTAATTCAGTTTTTGACAACCCCAATTTTCTCATTCACCTCTTTTCTCTTTGTCTCAGGTACGCATTGGACAACGACAAAGTCATATTAAGGGGTTGCGTGTTGAGGAACACGCAATGGTGCTATGGCGTGGTGATCTTTGCGGGCAAGGATACCAAACTAATGCAAAACTCAGGGAAGACAAAATTTAAGAGGACCTCTATAGATAGATTATTGAATCTCTTGATTATCGGCATAGTATTCTTTTTACTATCGCTATGTCTATTTTGTATGATAGGATGTGGCATTTGGGAGAGTTTGGTAGGACGTTATTTCCAAGTGTACCTTCCATGGGACTCGTTGGTGCCCAACGAGCCGCTGAGCGGAGCCACGGTTATTGCTTTCTTGGTATTTTTCTCGTATGCCATTGTTTTGAATACAGTCGTACCTATTAGTTTATACGTGAGTGTCGAAGTCATACGTTTTATACAATCGTTTCTTATCAATTGGGACGACGAGATGCATTATGCGCCCACCAACACGCATGCCAAGGCACGTACGACGACGCTCAACGAAGAGCTGGGCCAAATCGAGTACATCTTCTCCGACAAAACCGGGACATTGACGCAGAATATCATGACTTTCAACAAATGCTCCATCGCCGCCACATGCTACGGCGACGTCATCGACGAAGTCACCGGAGAAGTCATCGATCTTAGTGAGGTGAGATCCTCTCGCACCTTCGATCACGCTCCCCTTTTTTTCTTTTTACAAAGTTATATTTTACATATTTACACCAGAGGAATTTTTAAGGGGAAGAAAGAGAGAAAAGAGGGAATTGGAAATTTCGAAAAATTCACATTCCAATTTCGGATTTTTTTTCTTCCCTCTCTTCTTCCCCTTTTTTGGCTTCACTGCACCAAGGAAATTTCACTCAATTGGCTTCATCGCGACGAAGAACATTGATTAGAAAAAGAAAGAAAAAGAGAAAGTGTAGGTTAAAAAAGAGAATTAATGATTTACCTCGAATTCGGAGTGAAAATACAGCAAATAGGGTAATTTTTAAATTGGGTTTTAACTTTTTCTTTGATAGAAATTTTTTCTTGTTATTTTCAAATGAGTAGGAACTTGAGATGACGATTCTTGATGAGAAGTTTTTGTCGTTGATTGTACGAAAATTCTCAATAATATTTTTTTGATATTCTAAAAGTATTAATTTACATTTCTTAACAAACAAACAGAAAAAATAGAAATTACAGGAAAAATGATAATTTACTTCGAATTCGAAAATCTGAATAATAAAATTCTAAATTTCTGGTAATAATTTTTGAAAATTCAAAAAGTAGAAATTTGAATTGATAAATTAGGATGAATTTTTTCTGTTGATTATTTGATAATTGTAAATAATACTTTATGGAAAATTTAAAAGTATCATCATAAATTTATTTTTAGGAAATTAGAGAAAATGAAAATAACGGAAAAGTTATTATAATTTACTTCGAATTCGAAAATCGATCTTCTTTTTTTTTTATTTTTTTTTCCTCTTTACTTTTGAATCAGTAGAATCAGGGAATCAATGTTCTTCATCACGAATGATTTCTTGCGATCATTATTTAGCATGTGTATGCTGCATGTAGACGGACAAGGCAATGCAGACGCCGACGATAAGGTGGAAGAACGGGCAAGAATTTGTACGACAAGTTTATACACCAATTAGTGGAGCAAATGCACGACTTTTGGAACAAGCCGATAGAATTTCCAGCACCACACCGGAGCCGATCGCAGCCGCTGCCGCTGGAGTCGTCAACGGCAGTCCCAAAATTGCATCGAAGTTTTCAGTACGCATGCACTCATTCTGCACCTTTTTCAATACTATTAGTATTATTATTAGTCTTTTTTTTTCGTAAAATTTTGCAATTTGAAACGTTCGTAATCACGAAGCATGGTCACAAAGCCACGGAACTGCAATTATTTCCTTTGTAAATGTAATTATATCCTGTAGGATTATTAATGTATATATTATTGATGATTCTACAATTTTGGAGTTATTAATTAATATATATGTTAATAATTGTGTGATATTTTAGTCAATTGAATTCCTTGTGTAGATTTTTTGTTTGAGGATTTAATGAAAGAAAAAGATTTCTTTAATTCTATATTTTTATTCGACGGCTTTGTAATAATAAAAATTAGAGAATGTTTTAATTCGTATTTTTGCAAGTACAGAAGGGGGAAGTAAACATTTTTTTGAATAGATTTTTTGACAGAATAGAAATCTCTGAAAAGAAATTCGAAAATTTCAGAAAATCAGTACCTCGAAAATCCTTAAATGCCTTTCCACAAAAATTCTCAAACTTCCTTTCCTATTTATTTCCTGACAACTGTGGCTAGTCCAAAATTCCTTTTACAATGGAATGGGTCACCTCAAAAACGTGGTAAGGCACAAATTGCAAATCGTTCAAAAACCCCCGAAAATGAAAAAAATAACCTGATGGTGCAATAATAATTGTTTAAAAAAATGTGTACCTTACAACGTTTTTGAGGTGACCCATTCAATTATTCGTTTTCAAATCAGCTAGAATCAAAAGAAAGATAAATCTCTTTTGGAAGATCACTAACACGAACGTTCTTTTTTGGAATTTCAGACAATACCATCATTAGACTTTTCATTCAACAAAGATTTCGAGCCGGAATTCAAATTTTATGATGGTGCCTTGCTGGAAGCTGTGAAGAGAAACGACCCGGATGTACATATGTTCTTTCGTTTGCTGGCGTTGTGCCACACGGTGATGCCCGAGGAGAAACACGGGAAACTGGAGTACCAGGCCCAGTCCCCGGACGAGGCCGCCTTGGTATCGGCCGCACGGAATTTCGGTTTCGTGTTCAAAGAGCGATCGCCGAATAGTATCACCATCGAGGTCATGGGCGAGCGCGAAATTTATGAGTTATTATGTATATTAGATTTTAATAACGTACGTAAGCGTATGTCGGTAATATTACGTAGAAACGGACAATTGCGATTATACTGTAAAGGTGCTGATAATGTAATATACGAACGTTTGAAAGAAGGCAGCGAGGAGATCATGGCGATCACGCAAGAACATTTGAACAAATTCGCGGGCGAAGGCCTGCGAACTCTGTGTCTCTCGATACGGGACCTGGAGGAGAGCTTCTTCAGCGACTGGAAGCAAAGGCACATGGAGGCCGCGCTCAGTCAGGAGAATCGCGATGACAAGCTCGATGCGATTTACGAAGAGATCGAGAAGGACATGACCCTGCTGGGAGCCACCGCTATCGAGGACAAGTTGCAGGACGGCGTGCCGCAAACCATCGCCAATCTCGCTCTGGCTGGAATCAAAATCTGGGTCCTCACCGGAGACAAACAAGGTGAGGGCCTGTTTCCTGGTAGTTGCGACTCTCGAATTGGATAGACTGCAATTTTCGTTTTTTTTTTTGGCAAAGATTACAAGAAAGTAAATATGTACCGTGATCAATATAAATAGAGCAACAATAAGAATATTACAAAAATCGAATAACAGTTTAAACAATAGTAGCAGAACCCAATAGCGAAATAATATAAAATAATTCAGAATAATTGGCGAAATGGCGAAGCAGAAAGCAAAAAGAAGAATGAAATAGAGCAAAACAACAAAGTTATGAAAAGCTAGAGATAATTGATGCATTGTTTTCCTGATCAAAAAGAAATTGAAATAGTTTGGATTTGAAAAATGAGAGGGAATTTGTAATTGAGCTGGGAAGAGACAACCAAAAGCGAATTGTTAAGGGAATTGAAAAGAAATTGTTTCTTTTTTTTTTTAGTTTGAAGGGAAAATTCCTTCTGTTCTTCTAATTTATGACATTCGCAATTGGGGAAATTACAAGAATCGAAGGAAAGGTTCCTGTTGTTCTTAGAATTTGAAACAATTGCAGTTGGAGAAAAATATAAGAATTTGAGAAAATGTTTCCTTTGATCTTGCAATTTTTATCAATTGCAATTGGAGAAAACGTAAGAAAAATTCTTTCTTTTATTATTAGAATTTACAAATCTCGAGTAAAAGTAAACAATTTTTGAAACTTTAGATTACTATTCGTAACTAACTTTTTTTAATTCCAAAAATAGAAACTTTTCATTTAGTTTCCTTTGGATTCCAACTGGAAAGGTACCAGTTTTATTAATTCGCATATTCAGAAACGATGGAAAAAAAATCAAATTAATTTTGAAAATTGCTGCATTTCAAATTAATTGTTAAGCACCTGAATCTCAAAAATTGCGCGAAATATTTGAATTGAATAGAAATAAAAATATAAATTAAAAATAAAAATCAATTGAAATTCGGATTTCATGATTTCAGAGACTGCGATAAACATCGGCTACTCGTGTCAACTATTAACGGACGATCTCACGGACGTATTTATCGTTGACGCGACGACTTACGACGGCGTCGAGACGCAATTGGTACGATATCTGGAAACGATAAAGACTGCATCGACTCAACAAAGTAGACCGGCACTCTCCATCGTCACATTCAGGTGGGACAAGGAAAGGTCAGGCAAAACGAAAGAGACGGAGTAAAACCCAATCAGTTTCATAACTTTTTTTCTTAATCTATAATTTATTCTTTCCTTTGATTCATGCATTTTATTCTACAATTTACGATTCTATTTATATTTCCACACACGAAAGTTTTTTAATCAATTGATTCGAATGAAACTGAAGATTTCTTTTTTTTTTTTAATTTTATTAAGTATATAAATTTATTCCTCCAATTTTCCCAGAATTTTAGATTTTACTAATTTAGAATTTCGCTATGAAATTATAATTCGACTTGTGCTGAAAAAATAAGAAATTATTCAACCGTTGGAGGAAACAAAATAGACAGAAAAATTTCGTCTCAATCTTCAGTTTCGAAATTTCTTTTCTTTTTTTTCTATGGACTGGATATAAGATATCTGCATGTTTCAATTCAAATTTTCTGGAGCCTTTTTCCCAACATTTTTGAGCATTTACAAAAATTGATCGGATTAGTGGTAAAAAATAGAAAAAGTATCCGGAAAATTTGGAAAATACAGATATTTTCAGGGTCGTGATTATATTTCTCAGCTTTTCCCTCTTATCTCCTCCACCTTAAATGTTTGAGAATCTTATCTCTTCGCAATTTTGCATATTTCTCTTGCTTCTTTTTGTCCTGTCTGGTATTTTGGTCATGGAATGACTCCACATTCTTTTCACCCCCTTTATTACAAATATTTAAATAATCCTGGTGAAAATTGAATTTGTCTTTTTCCTAAATTCATATTGTGGAAGATAAGAAAATTGTATTATTTATTCAAATGAATTTCTACCCGATTTAATAAAAACATTTATTTTCCAAAATTTTGAAGATTTTTTCTGGAAGCTTATGGAAACTTTTGAATTTCAAAAAAATTCTCGCGATTAAACCTTTTTCGAAATGAATACTACTTATTTTTATTTTCCAAAAATTCTTTTAAATTTTCCGTGAAAATAAGTTGGTATTTGAAATATGCGGGATATTTACTTTCCACTATTGAAAACTGAAATTTTAAACCCCAAAATTGTGGATTTGTGAGATAATAATCCAAGACAAAATTCTTATTTTTCAAATTTTCAAAAACCGATTAAATATGTGAAAAAAAAATTCTTAAAGAATTCCAAAAATATGAAGTTTCCAAGTCTAAGAACTTTCGGGATCTTTTTAGGTATTTACAAGATTTTTTTGAATTCTAAAATTGTGTAAATTCAGAACACTTTCGAAACCAATACCCGCTATTTTGGATTTGCAAAAATTGCTAAAACTTTTCGGCAAAAGTTCTCGAGCTGAAATTTGAAAAATGCAGATGTCGGTAACGAGTCAGAAGGTAACATTATTTGCAATAGTGTAATCTGAAATTTTTGGAATTTCAAAAATTTAGGTTGAAAGAATATACGAGAGAAAAATCCATATTTTTGAAATTACCAAATTTTCCAAATTGCGGGTATAAGAAAATCTACCAGCTCGTAGATATACACTTTTTTCGGGTTGATGACTCTCACCTATTGTCTACGTCCTCATTTTCTGTTTTTCTCTCTCTTTTTGATTTCGTTGCCTTTGTTTTTATTTTACTTACTCCGAGTCCC
Source organism: Gasteruption jaculator (assembly GCA_949825005.1). NCBI lineage: Eukaryota > Metazoa > Arthropoda > Insecta > Hymenoptera > Gasteruptiidae > Gasteruption > Gasteruption jaculator. The sequence continues at coordinate 6,960,642 of OX463762.1, forward strand.
CTGCACTAACAAAACATGAATTTTAGAATCGGAGAGAACAAAATATACTGAATAATTCGAAAATAAACTAGAAAATAGTTACGATGCTTGAACATCACTCCTTCTCTTTCTGTAATGCTTTACATTGAAACCGTAAAGAATGATTAAGATTGCTTGTGTTCTTGTCATGCTCTCTTTTTGCACTCATGAGCGTTTGTTTGAAGGTGTTGAGTTACTAAAAAAATCACCAATTCAAAATCTCGATTCTCATGAGAAATTATTGTTCCGAAAAATTGTGCATGTTGATATTTACAAAACCCCGTTTTCCTTTTTTTTTCTTGAGGATTTTAATAGATAGTTCCTGAAATTTCAGAAAACAAATGCTAATTTTATTCAGAACCAAATTCGCAGTACCTATTTTATCAACTTCTGCAAAATCCCTTTGTTACTTGAAATTGATAAATTTCGAATTGAGAGAATCTTTAATTCTCGAGTGAGCAGCTCATAAAGTTGGTGTATAAAAATTAGAAAAATAATTGTAGTAATCTAAAATTGGTTCTGTAATAATTTGACTTTCGTTCCAGTAAATTTCAAAATTTTTTCTAATTTTTTAGGAGTTACGAATTTTCAAACGGGAATATTCAATTTACCACAGGATTTCTTTATCGAGAATAAATAATAATAATAATAACAATAGTAATACTAATAATAATAATAATAAAAGTGATTATTGTAAATATATACATATAATATGCATTATTGTAAATACAATAATTTCAAAAATTTCCCCTATAATTATTTATTTCGAATTGTTATTATAATTGCTCTTGTTATTATTATCATTATTATTTTGTAATTAATAATTGTGAGAATTATGTAAACGGGATTTTGAATAGATATTTTTAAAAGTAACTCGACGTACCTTGAGGAAAAGAAAATTCTGTTATTGCGACGATTTACTTTTTTTTTCCAAAAACGACCTCTAACACAGAGTGCACGTTTATATGTATGTACTTATTAATTAACGAATCCATGTACTGTGTATGTATTGTCGATTTAATTGTCGCTATTAAATTCGATCGACGAGGAGAGGAAAGGTTTCGAGAAGTCCCTTTGCCTCATTTTTATTTTTGGCACTTTGCTGTTAATTCCTAGAGGGGCGAAAAATTATAGTAATAAACCAATTTAAGGGATGCAATTCTTAAATCCTGCGAAATTTCTATTCTTCTTGTCCCCTTTTCTTTATCAACTTTGAAATTACTCCTTATAAAATAAAAAGAATAGTGACAATTTTTTTCTATACAATCCCTTGAATTTATAAATAAAAAATTTTCTCTTTCCCTCGAATATTATATTTTCTAAAAACAAATTTTTCCCATCAAATTTTATTGGTAAATTCGGCAAAACGTGAAAACATGAGAATAACAATTTTTTTCTCTCTTTCATCCCTTCTGGTGTGTAATAATATAAATGTAAATTTTTCAACCCCTAAACGTTAGAATATTACGAGGAGAATATAATAAGAAGGAGAGTAAAGAATTTCTCGGGGGTAATTTTCATCCCCTGAACAACGATCTGTGAATTGGGTGACAGAAAAAAATTAAAGAAAATACGGGACACCTCGACGTCTTTCCTCGTGAAAATTTACATCCCTTCATCCGTTGAATTTTCTCTTCTCTTTGCTACTTTTAACAGCGATACAGAATACAACCCTCGCGAAGAAGCCGACGAACACGAAATGGAACAAGCGACCGGATTCGCGGTGGTCATCAATGGACATTCGCTGGTTCATGCTTTGCATCCACAACTGGAACAACTTTTTTTGGAAGTGTCTACCGCGTGTAAGTATCATTTACAAAAGAAATAAATAAATGGCGAAACGAAAATTAATTATTCTTTCAACAAATTTTCTATTTTATTCATATATTTTTCAACGTAATTTCCAATTTTCTTTATATTGAATATATTTCAATTGAGTTCCAATTTTAAAATATTAAATATTTTTTAAATCGGTCCCCAATTTTGGAATATTTAAATCCAAAGTTTTTTAATGTTGAACTTTACTTTTATAAATATTAGATATTTCTAGAATTCATTTCCAATTTTTAAATATTAAATATATTTTAAATTGAGTTTCAATTTCTCAATATTAAATATCCCAAGATCTTCTTTCCAATTTCAAAATATCAAAAATTGCAGTACCCATTTTTTCCAGCTATTTTCAAAGTCACGTTTAAAGAACAAATCATACTAAAATAGGGTTTCCTCCATTTCCCATTTATTCCTTAAAAATATTTGTTCCTCCTTCGCTCTCGTATTTTATTAATTTCTTTTTTGTTTTCACAGATGAAATGAAAATTTCCTTTCCGCTAACAAAAGAAAATGTTGATATTTCAGGTAAAGCGGTGATATGCTGTCGGGTGACTCCGTTACAAAAAGCAATGGTCGTTGAGTTGATAAAGAAAAACAAAAACGCAGTGACTTTAGCGATCGGCGATGGAGCGAACGACGTGTCGATGATCAAAACGGCCCACATCGGGGTCGGCATCAGCGGCCAGGAGGGCCTGCAGGCCGTTTTGGCATCCGACTATTCCATCGGGCAATTTAGGTTCCTAGAAAGACTGTTACTCGTCCATGGCAGGTGGTCTTATTACAGAATGTCGAAATTTCTTAGATACTTTTTTTATAAAAATTTTGCCTTCACACTTTGCCATATATGGTTCGCCTTTTTCTGTGGCTTCAGCGCACAGGTAATTAATTTTTTTGTATAATTCGAAAACTATTAGCCTGTAACGTATGTTCGACCTATTTTTTGGTCGGGCAGAAAGTAGTAAACCGGGAGGAATTTACGTTACAACCTAGTATATGTAATTTCAGTTTGTAATTTCTATTTAGTTACTATATTACTCGAAATGTAATTATTTCATTATACTCGAAACTATTTTCTGCTATCAATCGAGGTTAAATTAAAAACGACTGATTTTAGTAAATTGAATTGTAGAAAATGGAAACAATTAATTTGAGCCGTTTTTCAAAAAGGAACTTGATATTTAAATTGATATTTTTAGATATGAAACTCTGAATTAACAAGAAACATTAATTTTAGTGTATAAAATAATTATTTCCCTCATGCGTATTTATTATTAATATAATTTTGCAAAGGATTAGTTGTTGGTATTAAGTGCAGCAATTTCTCTTCTTCTAATGGAGGTTAAAATAGAAATTATTACTGATAACGAATCTTTTGTATGACATAACAATTAATATTCAAAACATCATATTAATGAGGGAAAAATAAATTTTGAATTTAAAAAAAAACAGAGAGAATAATTTCTATTAACGGCGAATAACAAGTTTTTTCATTATTGTTACTGATGAAAATATTAAATATATGAAAAATTTCATTACATAACTTCATTCGCTTAAAAAAAAAAGAATATCTTAGTCTAAGTTAAAAATAATAATTTTCTTTTTATTGTAATTAATTGTCTTTGTAATTTAAGTATTCAAACTAATCTCTCATTAACGATACACAAAAATTATAAATATACCCTAATTCATTCGGTTTCATCAAAATAAATTAACAGTGATCGAATTATTACTAATATTTACAAAAAAAAAATACTTTCGTATTTGAAATCCCCAAAATTCAAACGAAACGCGTTTATATTTATTTCATGATTAGTTCAATTTTACTTTTAATACTAATATTAATATGTATATATAGACATATATTAAAACAGTTTCTTATCAATGTAAAAATGATGAACATAAGGCGAAGACGATATTGGAACTGATCCTTTGTTTGAGCTTCAAACTAAAACTGGAATCTCAAGTTCCAGTGTAAGTTGAAGCTCCGAAGTCGATAGTTTCTATGTTTGAGTACAAATTTATTCTGATTATTGATAAGAAATCTGATCGGAATTGATTTGATCTATTGGTTTTTTTTTTCTATTGATTTATGTAAATAAGAAACAAATGGTATTGTCGCTTTTTGAAATTCATGGTTTCTTTTCACTTACCTTTTGTTTTCAGACTGTATTCGATCCAATGTATATCTCCGTCTACAATCTCTTTTACACGTCGCTGCCTGTATTGGCGGTTGGTATTTTTGATCAAGATGTCAACGATAAGAATAGTTTAATGTATCCAAAATTATATACACCTGGACATCAGAATTTATTATTTAACAAAAAGGAATTCTGTTGGAGTGCTTTACATGGTTTCTTCGCCAGTTGCGTACTCTTTCTAGTTCCTTACGGTAAGTTATCTCCGGTATGAGTATTTATACTATATAGTAAAAAATATATTGAAGAAAAAAAATATACATAATAAAATCAAGGATTAAAAAAATAAAAGACAGATCAGCAAATTAAAAATAAATTACTTTCAGATTGGCAATTTAAAATGAATCAACTTTCTGAAAATTCCAATAATTCATGTATTTAATTCTGAGTTTCTTTCATGAAAATGTGTATTCTTACAATTCCCAAAAACCAAGAAGAAATTTGTAAACATTGAAAAACTATATAATATAATATTAATTTCATAATTTTAATAATGTTTTCATGGAATAATTTTTCTAACGTTTTCTTGGAATTTCGAAGGCTTTAAAAATTGGCTAGAAAAATAACTTGCCATTTTCTACAGTTTTTTAGATCTTTCCTCAAATGTTCCATTAAGATCTTTGAAATTCCGAAGACACATTTCTGTCTCTTTATAAAAAAAATTGTCAGAAAATTATTTCCAGGTTGGAAATTTACCGAAATTCAATAAGCTTTAAAATTATCAAACAAAATTTAAATTATTGTTCTTATAAATCCTTAAATTTTAAAACGCATGATATCAAATAAATTTTTTTTTATAATTTATTAATATAATTTGTAATTTATATATGAAATTAAAAATTTTTTAATTTATTTGTAATGTTTTCTTGCAAGATCAGGATTTACTGTATTAATCTAATCTTAATTTGTTGTTTACCAAATTACAGGCACGTACAAAGACGGAGTGTCACCTAAAGGCTACGTACTTTCTGATCATATGCTATTGGGCAGCGTAGTAGCAACTATTTTGGTGATAGTTGTGACCGTGCAAATAGCTCTTGATACTTCATATTGGACGATCGTTAATCACATAATGGTTTGGGGTTCGCTCGTGTGGTATTTCATTTTAGATTATTTCTACAACTTCGTCATCGGCGGTAGCTACGTTGGCAGTCTAACTATGGTACGCATCCACTTTCATCATACTTTTTCCAATAACTCAATATTGTTGCAAAAGAGAAAAATTGAACTTTCACTTGACTCCAAATAGAATTATTCTGAATTGCGATAATGCTGAAAATGGAATTTTTTCAGAATCTATAATTTAAGTTTTCTTTGAATATTTTCCTCCCATGTTATTATTGTTATTGTTACGGTTATTATTATATTTATTTACTAAAAATACGCCTCTGAAGTCTCACATTTTCTTTTTTGAATACAAGTTTCATTAAAGGAATGGGTGTAATACATTTTTCTGAAAATATATATAATATATATAGTTACGAAATAGAGGATTACCGACATAATTATTATGACAAGCAATAAAAATATGTAGAGTAACTTATATTATTGTAAATTCAATATTTTTATGAGAAGAAAAATACTATTATCACCGAAGTCGATTACCATCAATTTTGCATTATTACGTTAATTATCCTCACTTTTAGCATCATAAAATTAATAATACTTGACATTAACATTATCGTAAATTAAATATTATTACAACATTGATTGGACAACATTACAGTCATTCTTATTAATAAAAAAAAATAGTAACAATAATTCTCGTTATTTGTTTGATTGTCAATTGAATATTATTGCGATATAAAAAATATTATTATGAATATTTACTACCGTTGTTTGCGCTATTTTAAATCATTTTCATTAAAATAATTTACCGAGTAAGAACAATACATTTATTTTTATATTACAAATCACTTTTATTTCAACGAAGTAAGAAAATATTTGTCTTAATATCCCTTTTTTTCTCATTCCAGGCTATGTCGGAACCGACTTTCTGGTTTACGGCCGTAATTTCGTGTATAATATTGGTCATCCCGGTATTATCCTGGAGATTCTTCTTCATGGACGTGAGACCGACCTTATCGGATCGCGTCAGGCTGAAGCAGAGATTGGCCCAGTTGCGATCGCGACAGAGCCAGGATATACTGCGTACGCCATCGACGCGACGTACGAGAAGATCCCTGAGATCCGGATACGCTTTCGCTCACCAGGAAGGCTTCGGAAGGCTAATAACTTCCGGCAAGATCATGCGAAAGTTACCGAACGGTTCTGATTTCAAATTTCCGTTTACGAACAATGTTTCCAAACAAGTTAATGTGGCTTCTACGTCGCCGAAGGATAATAATACTACTTCAAGGAATTCTAACGCTTTGGACAGTATGAATCTTTAAATTTCCCGATAGGAGCCAGCAGATGAAAGGGTTGGTAAGGAGTAACAATCAGAAAGGGGAGGAAAAATGTGGCTTGCGAGCACTTTCCGGAAAAGTCAAGGAAAAAAATGGTTATGCACCTGGAAGTTCTGTTTCGAATTTATTTTTCCTGCTTTCAAAATGATAATTAATTCGTTATTTATTTATGCAAGTTGGGGTAATCGATACTTACTTAAAAAAAAACAGAGGTTGAATTTGGCTTTAATTGTTTTTTTTTCCAGCGCGTTCCCGACGTTTTCAAGTATTAAGAAAAATCAGTATTTAATAGAAATTCGACTTCGATAATAAAATTCCGAAAATCAAAAATATTTATTGACGTTTAAGAAACGTAGCTTTAAAAACGTATTTTCCGCGAATTTTTTTATGAGAAATTGTGGAATTATCTTTTCGGATATTTCTCCCCAATTTTTCAAAATTATAAAAAATTGTAAGAAAAAAGAAAGTGAATTTCGGAATTGTGATATTTTGTTCTCGATCGAGTTCCTCCTGGATTTTTCACAAATCGCTAAGTGAGACAACGGTATTTTTGATCATCATAATAATCCTATTTTTTTATGAAATTCAGCTGCCCCATCCTGAAACGGAAATTTCGTTTCATAATCAATTAATTAATATATTTATTTTTCACTCCAATGTTTTTAAGAAATCAATTGGAGATCCTATTTTTTTACAAAAAATTTTTTTCCTTATTAGAGTTCCTATTTTTCTTTAATCAACTATTTCTATGAAACTGAAATATAATATTCGCATTTCACTTAATTATTTTCAATTCAACAATTTACCTTTAAATTATTTTACTTAAGAAAAGAACATCTACTAAAAATTTAATAATTGTTTTTAATTTGCTCAATTTTCAAAAATAATTTACTATATTTTTAATTTCATTTCCTTTCTTGGAAATTGTTTTGATTTTTTACTGAAGGAAAACACACTTCATTTCGAAAAAAAAATGAAGTGTGTACGGAAGGACAATTCACTTCATTTTTTTTACAATTGTTTTTTATAATTTCCTTTATAAAATCAATTCCCGTTGATTTTGCTAATTAAAAAAAAGAAATCTGCCGTCTTTCTATTTACTATTTTGCAATTTTTGTTAATAATATTTGATCTTTGAATGAAGAAAACAAATGTTAATGGCCATTTTTTCCCGACTAATCCAACAAAAATGAATTAATCACCTTGAAATGGACGAAGGGAAAGCAATTATTAGAAAAGCGCAAGTGGCGAAGGAAATTCAGATAGATTCAATGAATATTATTGTAAAATAGCGTTTCATTGTAAATATTTAAAATACGAAAGAGACATTTTTTAAAGAAAGTAATATATAGGTAGCGAGAAAAAAATGAAACTTTGAGGAATTCTACAAACAAATTTAAGGAAGATAAGGGATCGACAAGAGCAAAGTAGTTATAGAATAAAATAAATAAACAAATAAATATATATATATACATATATATATTATATTAAAAAAATAAAATTAAAAATACAAAAAAGATAACGAGAATAAAAAATTATGATAACGATAATGAAGAAGCCGTATGTTTTTGCCTTGGACTGATTATTCTTATGTAAAAAAAAGAAACTAAGAATTAAAATAATGAATAATGAAACAGAATAAAAATGAAGATTCATGAAAAATAAATGGAAAGAAGCAAAATGATACATAAATTTAATGAATATTACGAATAATGAATATTGAAAACAAAGGAATAAAGTAACAACTTATTAAAAGAATACAGGAGATAAGAGAGAAACAAAAATAATAATTGTAGTTACTAAAAGTATGTATTTCTACTTTTTAATATTCGAGAGAGACAAAGTGAAACAAAAATGACGAAAGAGATTTAGGAATTAGATGAGCGTTGTTTTCATATATTCGCATACAAAAAATAGGGAAATTACAAAAGGAATGACACGAAAAATCAAATTCACTGAAATATGAAGAACAAAAAATAACAAAGCAGAGGTTAAATGTTGCTTTAATTGCATTTTTTTCAGCAGGCTCTGGACGACCCCAAATGTTTGAAAAAGTCGACAGTATTTCAGAGGAATCTTTTCACAAATATATGTTTCCATAATTCCTGGAAAAATTTCGAAAAATTGTAGCCGAAAATTCATTTTGAAAACTGTAATTGCATTTTTGAACATTTTTCCAATATTTCTGTTCAAATTTCGATAACAATAATTATAGTTGAATTCAGATCTAGGTTCTATCCAAAAGCACTTTTTTCGGAATTTCAAAAAATTAAGTGGAAATATTTTTAAAAAAAAATCGAAGTTCTTGTTCTCGATATTCTAAAAATTTAGGAATTCTTTTCCAAAGGATTTGTTTACTTTTTCGAAATTTCAGAAATTATTTTACTCTCGCCTCGCCCCCCCCCCCCCCCCAAAAAAAATTTCAATTTTTACTATAAGCCAATTCCTGCATATTTCGGAAAAGTCTGAAAAATTTCAAGTCCTGGTTTCCAGTAATTTTCCGGCCCACTTTTACTTTCTCAAAAATTAAAGCAACATTGAAACTTCTGGGAAATCTACCTAAATCCAAAAAAATGTCAAAAGCTTTGAATATTGTTGTGCCTCACAGAATCTTCCTTTTGTTACAAACAAACCAGTTGTTTCTTGTTTTTCGCCAAAGTTTGTTTGGTTTCAATGATTTATTGTTGAAGAAAGTTAAAGCAGAACTGAACTTAAAACGAAAAAAAATAATAATGATAAATAAACAAATGAACAAACGGAATTTATTATTGATTAAAATACAAAAGAAAGAAAATTCCTTTGAAAGAACAAAAAACGAATTTATAATTAACAAAAATGTATTGTAATTCTACTTTGAAAATATGTTAGGTGATTTTGAGTAAGAAGCAGTCGTAAATTCGGAGATATTTAGAAGAAAAAGAAAACGGAAAGCGAGGGAAGACGGTCAAGTGTAGATAAGAGAGAGAGAAACAAAAAGAAACATGCACATTGTATATTTTTACTGTACAATTTTTCCTTTTCTTAAACACATTTATTACACGTTTATTTTGTACTACTGTAGGAATTATAAAAATGGTTTCAAAGTGATGTAATGGTATGACAGTATCAGTAACCGAAGCGAAGAAAGCGATAAACCAATTATTTAATTATTTGTTCAAACTTATTTATTTTTTGAGACATTCAGAGGAATTCTAGCAATATTTGTTTTTCTTAGAAGTCACCTGGATTGCATCGAAGGTCATACGAATTAGGGGCCAACTGGAAACAAATCGTAACAGCGAAAGTTAGAAATTGTTTAATGAATTTTGAAAATATATAAACATTTGGTTCCTGGAAACATTGTTTAATGAAAAATGTAATTGTTGTGAAGCAATTCGAAGGGTTTTAGAGAAAAGGATGAATTTACTGGTACTGTTCTACCGAACGTTAGTATTCTCCATATGTGATTTTAGTTAATGTAAAATTAGAGAAAACAAAACTATTAAAAGAGGATATAATAACAAATTATTATTAATGGATGGATGTTAAGTGTATAAAAAAAAAACATTGAATTTCATAGATTTTCTTTTTTCCTTTTTTTCCGTAATTTTGGGTATGTAAATCGTGAGTAGAGAAGGAAAAAAATAACAAACTTTTACGATTATAACAAATATTGTAATTGTAAAGGCGAAGGTCGGATTTTCGTATCGGTAACATTAAAAATTTTTTTTTTTTTCAAAGAATTTACCATTTTCGAAAATTAAAAGAGGTACATTTTTAATTTGATTCTTATTATTTCAGAATTTTTGGCAAATTTTAAAAGCTAGAGTTTTGTGGAATATTTTTATTTTGAATTTTATTATTAATAATAAAAATAATAGTAATAAGAAGAAAAGAATTTTGTAGAAATGTCCGAAATTTCGTATATTTTTTTCAAATATCGTTACTACTATTATTATTATTATTATTATTATTATTATTATCATTATTGCTATTCTAACTGTTTTTACTTTAAAAATCCACTGGAAAATAAAAGTAAATTTTGGAATCATTAAAAAATTAAAATTTTGAAGCTTCTTATAAATTGCAAGGAACCTAAAAAAGAGAAATAACCGGAAAAACTGAAATAAAGCAAAACCCGTGGAATAAAAAAATCGAATTCGATCTTCGACCTTGCTCATTGATGATCAATGGCTTTGTTAATTAGAAGAGGGACGACCGACAACGTTAATAATTGTACCATTTATTTTTGGGCCGGTTCAGTATTGAATTTCTCCTTTTATTCATTTTATAGGTATCGTTTAAAAATAAAAAGAAAAACATATGATTTTCGTCTATTTATGTTTTTGTGGCACATCACCATTCGAATTGTGTAAAAACGAAATGCAAAAACATAAAAAGGATGGGGGACAGTTTCAACGAGTTAACAAATAAATCTTCGATGATAATAATAATCGTAATAATAATAAAATAAAAATCAACGTAGTCACAAATGAAATCGAAACGGGACTAAGATATTAACGAGTTTTCTGTCGGAGTATTTTTTTCAAAGTATTTCCATCTCGTTTTTAAAAATTCTAAAAGTACGTATTTGCAGCTTCGGGCTTTTTTCAAACCTACCGATTTTTGGATTCCCCAAAATTGGATATAAAGTATCCGAAAAAAATTTGAATAGAAATCTCTTAATTTTCAAAATTCTGAACTTTTTCTTCGAACAGTTTCTTTGGAATTTTTGAAAATTTTTAAATATATGAATTAAAAGTTTCAGCTTTTCTCGAAAAACTCAAATTTTTGTAATTCTCAAAAACGAAAAGGAAATATTTGAAAAAAAGGGAAAACTACTTTGCTTTTCCTATTTATTTATCTATTTGTTAGTTCTGTTACTTCGAACAAATTATCTGTATCGTGATGTTAAAATAAATTTAAAAAAACTCATTCGTACTTATTAGAAACCAAATTTAAGGAACAATAATAACATTAATAATAACAATAATAATAAAATAATATTTTATAGTCTCGTTTCCGAAAGAAAATTAAATAAAAAATAAAAAGAAGAAAAAAAGAAAAATTGAAAAAACGAAATTTTATAACTCGATTCTTTCTGTTCTCAATTTTTACCGCAATTCTAATTATTATGGTTAAAGTAATTAATTCTTAAATGATAAGTAATTAACAAACTAAAAATTGGCAAGGAAAAGATTAAAAATTACACAGACCCACACACACACACACACAAAAAGAGGAAAAAACACATGTTACACACAAAAAAGTGGTGTTTGTGGAGAATTTCATTAATAACATTATTATTATATAAAAAAAATGAACTCAAAGTATCAAACAACGTTTCTTACTAATTTTTAAGTTAAAAAAACAACCGAGAAGAAATGAATGAAAAAAAAGTAATAAAAAATTATGCAGCGTAATGTTGTATTTTTCAAATATATCTTCCAAGTTGTTCTTGCGATTTTTTCAACCTTTCTGATCAACAAAATCCTGCTATCTAGTTATTTACATTTTTTTACAAATTTCATTATCCACATACTTATTCTTTGTTTTCGCAATAATGGGATTTTTGGGTATATTTGGAAAAAAAACGTATATTTTTATGTATTAGATATGTTTTTCAATGTGTTATGTTAATAATTATCTTTATAAATAATTTTTAACATAACTTCAAGCATACAATAACTCAATTTGTTTATAAAATAATTCAACATGAGGTTAAAATTCCTAAAAATAACAATAATTATTTTTAATGAATATTATTTTTAGCAATTTTTCAATATTCTTTTTTATAATTAATTAAGAATTAATTATAAAAACTTCTGTCTTGCTTCCTTTTTACAATTTATGCCAAAAAAAGCCATTGTCCAAGTAGAAAAAAAGGGAATTCAAAAAAAGCAAAACGTAAAAGGTTTTCAAACAAGTATTGAATTTTGGACATTCTGTGAATTTCTGAATTATTTATCTCATTTTTTGTTAATTTAACTTTAATTGTCATAAAAAATTCTTCAAATTTTAAATATTATCTTTTTACATGTGCTATAAAGAAAAAAATAATGACAATAATATTAATTATAATAATAAAAAGAAATTGAATTGCATGAAAGTTATTATTATTCTTATTACTATTTTTTTATTACGATTCTAATTACTAGTATTAAACAAAAACAAAACAAAAGAATACGTAGAAGATGAAATCCTCAAAAATTCACAGTAACCATTTTCGGGTCAAAAAAAGAAGGAAACATGACTTTCAAAATTTTCGTTTTGCGCTAAAAAAAATAATATAGATAAAAAGAAACAAATCCTGAAACTTTTTTTAGGCAAAAATGAAGATACACTGAATTTAACATTTTTTTCTGGAAGTTTTCCGCTTTTATTTCCGACGACGTGAGAAGTAACAGACACCATGGAAGAAAACGAGGACGAACCCGAGGATGTCAGGAAAGCTACCCCCGTTGCCGGCGAGGTCCAAAGAGGGTTGAACGACGAGCTAAAAACTGACACCGAAGCGATTGTTCAAAAGAAAAAGAAGAAAAATGGTCCTCGAACCGGCAAGGAGAAAAGCAAGGTGCCCGGAATTGAAATTTTATTTGGATTCAATAGAGAAAATCTATTTTTTTTTATAATACTTGTAATTATGATAATTTATAAGCAATAGTTGTAATTATAAGAACAATAATAATTGTGAAAGTGGTAATTACAATTGTGTGTGTTAATATTCTGCAAAAGTTTTTAATTTTCTAATTTTTTACTCATTCTAATTATTAAGAAAATTGCGATTTGCGCAATAGTAATAATAATAGTTAGAATAATAATTATTAATTGATTAATTGTAATTAGTAGACCAATAGTAATTATCACTACGTAGAAAGCAAATATTTGACCAATTTATAGAAATTTCCAGGAAAATTGGGCAAAGCAATTAAATAATTGTTCAGAGTTTCAATTTTTTTTAGAATGAGAAGAAAAGCAAAAAACAGAAGCGGGAGGAGGAAATTTGTGGTGGAAGAAGGGGGAAACGGGCAGATTCTTCGAAATCGGAAAAATTCGCTACTTTCATGGTTTTTGATACTCCCTGTAAGCTGCCCAGATCCGAAATCATACCACGGCAGAATCTTTCGAAACAAGAGTATATCGATTATTTGGCCACTCCCAGGTATAATTATACCCTAAATATAACAATTAATTGATCAATTATTGTTCCACTAATTTCAATTACGATTATCATATTAGTTATAACAGTATTTTATGTAAATTGTAATTCCATAAAACCAGGAATATTACAATTTCTTGCAGATATATATATTTTTTTAAACAATATGCACTAGGTTATTATATACAATTTTTATATTGAAAAGTTATTAACTATTAACCCTTTTTGGAAATTAATTTTCAATGATGAATTAATTTTAAAAACTATTACGATTATAATATTAATTATAATAGTATTTTTCTGACAAAAATGGTAATTTATTATTATCATTAATATTATTATTATTTTCATTAGCAAATTTATAACTGCAACTTTTAACAATTAAAATTTTCTGATTTATAATTACTAATTATTATTATATTAATAATTCCAAATAGTCTCTCTTCTTGGGAGTCGTATTTCTATAAATAAGAGTATTAGCTTTGCAAAATGCCGATAATTACATCGGTAATTATAATAATTTATTCTAGTCATTATTCATTGTTGAGATATATCTATTATAAGCACCAATTATTGTGAGATCATATTTCTTTTTTAAGGGGGGATTGCGGTGTAACGGCTTTAAAAATAGGTGATTTTCATGAATTTTTTTTTGTTGAAAACTATTAATAATTCTCAAATAATCTCTTTTGGGATATGAAGAGGCATCCATGAGATATTGAAAAAAAAATTTTTCTTGCCATTTTCTGTATTATTGATTTAGTATTCATAATCCTGCCAAACACTTCCGGATTGTTGGTGTCTAGCATAGCACCTGTTACAAGCATCCGATAACTAAAAATGAAAAATTTTCTTAAAGGTAGATATTTTATGCTGGGGTTATACCACTTGTTAAGGGGGTATTCTAGTCTAGAGGCATGAATTTCGGCCGTTTTTTCGCGCTCTGTAAAAATAAAACAAAGAATATTTTTACCATCCATTTCTTGATCATTTGTTTATTGATACTTTAAGAACACATGAAAAATTGAAGGGAAAAAAAAATTCAAAATTTAAGAAGTTATGAGCTGGCAAAGTGGGGGGTCCACAAAAAAAAGAGTGTCCTGGCGTACAAGGTTTGAACCCTTCTGGTCACCTGAAACAAAAAAAATCCAACGGATTCATAATTATTAAGGGTGTCGCTATGGGCTCACCCAATGACAAGTAAAAAAAAAATTTTTTCACAAAATGGCAGCCGTTTGAAAAAACAAATTTCTTTCTGGCCGTTTGAAAAAACAAATTTTTTTTTCAAATGGCTGCCATTTTGTGAAAAAATTTTTTTTTGACTTGTCATTGGGTGAGCCCATAGCGACATCCTTACTAATTATGAATCCGCTGGATTTTTTTGTTTCAGGTGACCAGAAGGGTTCAAACCTTGTACGCCACGACACTTTTTTTTTGTGGACCCCCCATTTTGCCAGCTCATAACTTCTTAAATTTTGAATTTTTTTTTTCATTCAATTTTTCATGTGTTCTTAAAGTATCAATAAACAAATGATCAAAAAATGGATACTGAAAATATTCTTTGTTTTATTGTTAGAGAGCACGAAAAAACGGCCGAAATTCATGCCTCTAGACTAGAATACCCCCTTAAAAGAAAACATGAAGAATCAAAAAAGTCCTAGGGTTTTGAAGAAAAAATGAATTTTTTGACACAAAAATTGACTACTTATTGCCACTAAAAATGTCGTTAAATAATATTCAATTAAATAATTCTATTTAAATTGTTGGTATAACCCCAGGAGAAATGTATATTGATTGGATTAAGCCTTCCGTGAAGTTGATCGATTGATTAGTTTTTGCGCTATCCTAGACACCGATTTGAAAAACGTACTTTCGAGATAATTGCGTTTCAACTTTTTGGCGAAGTTTTACGATACTTACAGCTGCTACTTAATTGCGATACTACTTTTTGAACATATTCTTGAAACATTGTACTTTTGATTTATGCAAAGAAAAAAATTTGGATTTTTTGAACCTGTTACACCGCAATCCCCCCTTAAAACGAATATTTCTTTCCTTAGGACATTTAGTTTAATCATTAGAAATACAAATTCTGAAAGCAAAATAATAGGAGTTAATGAAACAAAGGAATGAGAGAATGCAACAGGCAATTTATACATATGAGTTGCATAATTTGGAATTATGCAGTTGCAACAGACGATTCAGCAATTTCATCGTTCTCAATAAGCGAATATTTGAAATTCTGCAATTCTTTATATTTAGTTCGACAAATTATAATTAGTAACTGAAGTAGTACGAATTTTAGCGAGATCATCACATTTATAACAAACATGTTTGAGTTGATTTTAATTATTTGGACTGACATTAGGTTCGAATGAATTCCTCAAAAAAAGAATATATAATTTCGGAAGCTTTTTTATAAATTATAATTTTTCTTTTATAACTTATTAAAACAAATTTTAAGTTATTGGAAAATTCGTTATAAAATGACAATTTAGTAAAAAATTGCAATTAAATAGTATTTGCAGAAAAACAGGAATATTACAATTGTTAATTATTATTAGAGTTAGTAATTAGTCCCTGTTTGGAAATTAATTTTGAATGATTAATTAACCGCCAATTTTAAAATGCATCAATTAATTATTATCTTACGTCATTACACTTCAGTTTTCAAAACTGTTCATTAATTAATGATTGATATATTCGTTAATTAAAATAAATGGAGTGACTTTACATGACAAATTTTCAGAATTATTGTATATTCTAATTACATTAAAATATATGCTCATTATACATTGAAATAATATAAAAATAATAATTCAATTTCTGCTACTGCCGACAGCAAAAAATGTCCCCCCGATTGCATAAAAATTCCCCTGAAAAAACGGGTGAACCCCATTTCCGAAAGGATCAAGGAACTCTCTCGTCCTACCGTCCAAAGGATGATGCTGTCCGTCCAAGAAAAAGCGGACATTCTACCTGCCAGGTTGATTGATAATCTTATCAGAACGATTGAAGGGGAATCTTGTTTTACACCTGAGTAAGTATCGAATAGTACTGACATTAATAAATTAGTAATTAAGAAACCAAAAAAGGGAACTTTCGAGAGCCAAATTCTCTTCTGCTGCTAATTACTAAATTTTTGAATTATATCAATTTTAATTAAATACTAATTATGAAAATAGATAATTGTTAAACTAAAAAATAAATAAGTGTAGAGACTATAGGTACATCTAATACTAAAATAAATAATTGATATCGAATATTTTTCGAATAATAAAAAATTCTATTGTGTTATATTTATTATTGAATTCAAAAATCAAAGAAATTCTAAGGAAGTAAATGAAAAGAAAAAAAAATATCTAATATGAAAATAAATGTTGGAAAAATAAAAACATGTAATTCTCATTAAATACTAAATAAGAAAATAAATAATTGCTGAACTAAAAAATTAATAAACGCAGAGATTACAGATACATCTAATACTAAAATAAATAATTAATATCGAATATTTTTCTAATAATACAAAATTCTATTGTGTTATCTATTATTGAATTGAAAAATCAAACAAGTTCTAAGGAAGTAAATGAAAAAAATGAATAAATATCTAATATGAAAATAAATATTTAAAAAATACAGATGATATTTCTCAATTTCTAAAAATTCAAATTTCTTCCTAGCAGTTATACCCCTGTTTCAAATTTAAATAAACTCCAAATTAATTCCACACAACCCAAACACCAAAAATTAAAAATCAAAGCAAAAATAAAAACGATGCAAACAAAAATAGAATATTATATAGTTATGTAATCCAACATCAAACGAAAATTTATTCAATTACTTGTTACTAAAATTCAAAATTGAATAAATCCGAAACCAAATAAATATTCGACAAAATATTTAAAAAAATATTTAATACTAAGATAAATATAAATAGTTCTATAATGAAATATCTATTATATCATTTTATAAAAATTCCATTCTTTTGTAAACAGTTCCCTGCAAATATGTATATTTTTATAAACAATATGCACTCTATTATTATATATAATTTTTTAATTTTTATAATGAAAAGTTATTAATTACCTCATTATAGGAAATTAATTTTAAATGATTCACTGTGATGAGAAATTATAAAAACCATTACGATTGTAATATTAATTATAATAGTCCTTTTTCGGACAATAATAGAAATTTATTACCTCTGTTATATCATTTTATAAAAATTCCATTCTTTTGTAAATAGTTTTTCTCCAAAAGGGAGTTTTTTCCCATTCCAACAAAACAAAAACCAACATGGAAATTTCCTAATTCTCCCTTTTTTTCTCAATTGACTTCCAGACAGGCTGAGAAAATTCTCCACTCCAGCGGGAGGAAATCCAGGACCAGGAAAAAGAATTCCAGGAAACCCAAAATCCCTTCAGTATGTCAGCAAAACAACAGCAATTACAAGAACTCCAAGAACCTGGCCTTCGATCGGGATCTGGTGACTTGCCAGTACCTGATGGCCCAGGAATTCGTCTGCGGCATCCTCAACTGGAGCCACTCCAGGGACCGGAAGGGCCCGAGCAAGGAGGATTACCAGGACATTTATGAGGTCGTCCTGAAGCGGATTTCCAGGATTTGCCGGTACGAAGTGGCTCCTTCGGAGGAGGAATCGCTTCGGATGCAGCTCCTGGCGGATCTCGTGTCCTCCTGGATCTCCGGGGTCCTTATGGACGTCGCCCAGGAGCGGAGACTGGAGCTGGAAGAACAGAGGAGGAAATTGGAAGAGGAGCGGAAGCTGCTGGAAGCCGAAGCTGAAGTTCGAAGGGACGAGGAGGAGGAGGAGGAGGAGGAGGATGAAGAAAAAGAGGAGGAATTTAAAGATGAAGAAGAGGAATTTGAAGATGAAGAAGAGGAAGAGGAGAAACTCGAGGATCAAAAAGAGGAAGAGGAGGAGCTTGAAGAAAAAGAAGAAGAAGAACAAAAACTGCAGGAAGAGGAAAAACTGGAAGAGGAGGAACCGGAAACGCAAGCGGAGGAACCGGAACTCGTTGAAACGGATGAAAACGAGAAATCGGTGGATTTGGAGCAAAAGGACGAAGCGGAGAAGAGCCTGGGAGAGGATTCGGGGGAGTATCTGGACGCACTGAACGGTTCAGCTCCAGCAACTCCACCGCAAGAAGAAAGGGCTCCTTCTCCTCCGATTCCTTCCGCTCCAGAGGCGACGGAGGAGCCTCCAGAACCCGAGGAACCTCCGGAGGAACCGGTCGCCGAACCGCTGGAGGAGACAGTTCCGGAACCCGCTCCAGTTCCACCCCCTCCTTCGTCTCCACCTCCATCACCGCCTCCACCTTCGATTCCAGCCCCGGCACCCGTTCCAGCTCCAGTTCCAAAGTCGAAGCTTCTCCAGACGGAGCTTCCGTTCCTCACCTACTACCGGATCCTGGAAACGGTGTTCTCCATGCTGGAGAAGCAGCAGGAGAACCTGGACCAGGGCGACGCCGTTGTAAATCGGCTCCAGCGCGGGATCTACGAGAAACTGGAGAAGCTGGTGCGGCTGGAGAGTCCAGAGTCGCTGACCCCGGAGTCCAAGGACGTCCTGGACGTGACCAGCGGGAAAATCGCAATTTGGCTGAAGGATGTGCTGACGGAGTCGCGGCTGCAGCTTCTCCGGGAGACTCCAGCGCAGGTGGAGTCGAAGGAGCTGAGAGACTGGTCCGGCTGGATCAGCGGGTTGACGGATCTGGCGAGCAACTGGAACCAGTGGCTGAGGAAGGTGGTGAGAGAAGCCGAGGAGCTGAAGGACCGCAAGAATTCCAGGCTGGAGTGGTCCAACTGGACGAGGAACGTGGACCGCAACGCGGTGGTCTGGAGGAAGCTGTACCTGCGGTCCAAGCACGAAGCTCATCACAACAGGATGATGCTGAGGGACCGGGAGGTGGTGAAGACAGGGGAGAAGAGGGATTTTCCAGCGGCTGGAAGCGAGCGAGTGGTGCTGGAGACTATTTTGGATGGATGAGGAGGGTTTGATGGGGATAGGTGAGAAGGAAATGGTAAATTTGGGGTTTCTTGGGGAAAAGGCGGAAGATCGGAATGATTTCTCTGGCGAAAATTAATTTATTTTTTTATTTTTCAAACAATTTTGGGGAAATTTGTAAAAGGAGGAAATTGGAGAAAAAGGGATTTTTCTGGAATGGGACTTGACGAAGAAGGAATTTTTACTATTGCTTTTTAATTCGATTGGATTGTAATTTTCAATTTTTTATTGGCTTCAAGGTCGGATGCGTAACGAGATTGATCTTTTGAAATTTGGGTTTTTGGGGAAATTGATAAAAAGAGGAAACTGGAGAAAAGTGAATTTTTCTGGAATGGGACTTGACGAAGAAGCAATTTTTAATTATTGTTTTTTAATAGAATTTCATCTTAATTTTTAATTGAATTCGAGGTCAGATTTGTAACGAGATGGACTTTTTGAAATTTGGATTTCCGGAGAAAATGTTAGAAAGATGAATCTGGAGAAAAAGGAATGTTTTTAAGCAGGATTGGATTCAAAGAACAGATTTGTAAAAATATAAAATTTGGAGAATTTGGGGAATTTTTGGGAAAATTATAATAATAAGAAAAAAGTTGTTTTTTGGGAAAATAATAAAGAAAAAGAAGTAGCAAAAAATACATATTTCTGGAAGGGGTTTGGACCAGAAAGAATTTTGGTGTAGGACTAAATTTTGAGAATCAAATTTGTAGAAAACTGAGTTTTTTTGGAATGAATAAGAAAATTACTTTTTTTGAGGGGGTGGAGAGATAATAACAAAAATGAATTAGAAAAAAATAATTTTTTTTGGAAGGGGATATAATTGAAAAAGAGTTTTTAATTTTTTTAATTAGAACTGGACCTGAAGATTAGATTTGGAAGAGCATGAATTTTTGAAAGTTAGGGGTTTTAGGGGAAAAAAGTACATTTTTGGGAGATTGTACGGATGTCAAATGTTAAAGAAAAAAGAAAGAGTTTCCAAGAAATAAAAAAAGCTAGGTGTGATCAATTATTTACAGACTTCACGATTTTATTATTGTTAACACTTAACAGCTCCGATTTACAATGTTATTGTTCTTACAGGAATTCCATTTCGCATTTCCCTGCAACTTTTTGATATTTACATACAAAAGAAATTTAAGAAAAACCATAGTTACAGTGTACATATATACAGCAGAATAAATAATACAACTATTTCAACTTTTTCCAGAATTTGTCACTAGTGGTTTATTTAATTACGTTATTTCAAATTTTCAATTAATTCATGATACAAATTATTTTTGAGCATTCATGATTAATGTGAAAAATTATTTCGCAAATTATTTTTCGCATTTTCAAATGTTAAAAATTCCAAGATTTCTAAATAAAAATTCTATTGTATTCAATTTTTAATTATTTAAAAATCTTATATATATATATATATATATATATTTTTTTTTTTTCTACAATTATTAAAAATTCTCAGATTTCGACTTAAAAATGCCATTTTAATCGATTATTATTTAATAATTCTATATACTGATATACTATATAATATGTGTGTGTGCGGGCGCGTGACTGTGCGTTTGCCTTTAAATTGTGTAATTTCAAAACATAAATTTATGAATCGTTATTAATTATTTTAAATGAAATATATTATTAATTTTCAGTTGCGAATAAATTTATATTTTGAAGTACCGTAATTCAAAAGCTAGAAAAGACAAAAATACATATATTTCAATACATAAGGTTACTTATTGATCAAGAATTGATTAAAATAAAATTTTCAATTAAAAATCTCTGAATATATGTATATTTATTTTTCTTTTTAGAAATTTTTATATATGAGGTATTCCATCCCGTTTCGCAGGGTAAAAAAGTTCACTGCTCCGAAAAAACTTACAATTTTGACGTACTTCATAATCGCCTCCTTAGAATACATGAGATTTTTTTCAAAATTTTTGATCCGTAATTTTTTGAGTTATTTGAAAAATTACTTTTTCCCAAAAATCGTCTGTATCTTTAAAACATGCGATTGCACAGAAAATTCTTTAAGACAAAAAAGTTTGAGTTTGTAATGAACTACAATAAAAATTGTTTTCTTCGATTTTTCGAAATGAAGAAAACTTTATTTTTGGAAAAAATATACAAAAATATTTTTATTTCGTCATTACGTCACGATCGATTTTCCTGAAAAAATTACAGGACATGCTGTTATGTGTAATGAGCGACCACATATTTTTTTTAAAGTGGTTGGCGATCTCATATGCATGGTTCAATCGTGTTTCTAAAAAATTAGAAAAAAAAAACTGATTCGAATACTGAATAACAACGTAGTACATTGTACTACATACATGTAGGGTTTACTACATAGGTTTATACATACATGTAGGGTTACTACATACATGTAGTACAATATACTACATTGTCATTCAGTATTCGAATCAGTTTTTTTTTTCAGAAACACGATTGAACCATGCATATGAGATCGCCAACCACTTTTAAAAAAATATGTGGTCGCTCATTACACATAACAGCATGTCCTGTAATTTTTTCAGGAAAATCGATCGTGACGTAATGACGAAATAAAAATATTTTTGTATATTTTTTCCAAAAATAAGGTTTTCTTCAATTCGAAAAATCGAAGAAAAAAATTTTTATTGTAGTTCATTACAAACTCAAACTTTTTTGTCTTAAAGAATTTTCTGTGCAATCGCATGTTTTAAAGATACAGACGATTTTTGGAAAAAAGTAATTTTTCAAATAACTCAAAAAGTTACGGATCAAAAATTTCGAAAAAAATCTCACGTATTCTAAGGAGGCGATTATGAAGTATGTCAAAATTGTAAGTTTTTTCGGAGCAGTGAACTTTTTTACCGTGCGAAACGGGATGGAATACCTCATATATATTTTTATCAATATATAGTTCCATATGTGGGTATAATACAATATATTCTTAGAGACATATGTATATATATATACATATATGAATATATTATACAAACGTAAAATCGGAATTACTAATAACCACTTTCACCCATACGAAGCAAATAGTCGCTTTTTGGGTATTGGAAGTGAAATCGATCGACCCAGAAACAGTCTCTTCGAAGAACGAATGAATTGGAAGTAACGATAAATAAATCAATGGATAGCAATAAATAATTTGACGAAATATGAACGATCGTGTGGTTCGTTTGCATAATTAAATACGTATATAATCATTATTATTAGTTATAGACAATACGTAGCAACAAAAGGATGATTTTTTTTCTCATCAATTCATTCTATCTTTATTTATTTACTTATTTATGTACACCAGTGTTTATTATTTATTTCTTAGTCATTGTTATTACGTGGTTTGACTGATGATCGGCGAGGATGTTTTCAAATTGCCGTGACTCGTTATTTTCACCGCGCTTTCTGACCTCCCCATTTTCTGAAACAATGAAATTATGGAAATTGACAATTTGTTATAACAAATACATTTTGTTTATTCAAATTGCGACGTACTTTAATTAATCAAATTTCTACGTATGAATTTAATTATTATCTGAAAATTTGTCATTTATTCGTATTATAAATTAAGTTATACCTTATTGGAGAAATTTCTAAAAAAAAAAAATCAATTCTTCGTTTAAAATTCGGGAATTTCTCAATCGAGTTGCAAATTAGATTATAATTCAGTTTGCAATTTAAGTATTACAAATTATAATTTAATTTATCAATTAATTGTACTGTATAATTTGCAATTTGCACATTTTCTAGTTTAGAATTTACTCAGTTTCACTATATTTATATTTTTTCAAGCGAATAAATAAATATTTATTTGATTCTGATCTAATTTAATATTTTATAGAAATTATATCATTTCCAAGATCAATTTTCCAGTTTCCAACAGCGATTTCCAATTTCCAATAAAATTTTTCCAATTTTTCATAGAAACCACCACATTTAATTTTCCAATAGAATTTTCCGACAGAATTTTTCTAACTTGCAAAGGAAATTGTTCAATTTCAAATAAAAATTTCCTATTTTCGATCCAAATTTCCCTACTTCTAATCAAAATTTTCAATTTCCGAAAGAATGTCCCAAATGTGTTCAATAAAAAATTAATTATCCAGATAAATTTCAAAGTGAGCAAAAAATTGCTAAACTAAAAAATAAATAAGTGTAGAAACTATAGACACATCTGATACTAAAATGAATATTTAATATCGAATATTTTTCTAATAATAACAAATTGTATTCTGTTATTTATTATCGAATTCAAAAATCAAACAAATTCTGAGGAAGTAAATGAAAAAAAAAAGAATTCTAATATGAAAATAAATGTTCAATAAAAAATTAATTATCCAGATAAATTTCAATAATGATATTCATTGAATTAGTGTGAATGAGGATGCGAAATTTCGGTAGACGGAGAAAGTGAGCAAAAAAAAAAGGTTGAGGTTCTCGATAAGAGCGAGTTTGGATAAGGAATTTGGAGACGATACCGATTCCTCATTCTCGCGAGGAAACGGAACCTGTCTGGCAAAAGTGAGAGGGATTCTTTTTCTTAATCGATACCATACCCGTGCCAGGACTTGTGAAATGATGAATACATTGACCTACTGTTGAGAAAGGCTCCGATCGCTGGACTCGGAAGTCGAAACTTTCAGGAAACTGGTTACGGTCAAGTTTACTACGAGAACCCGTAAATGCCGTGACGTTTCGAGCCCGTGCAAATTTTGGTATTTTTTTTTTAATTTCTTTTTGGAAATTATTTTTACTCAACGGGAATTTTTCGTCACCGATTTTTTATTTTTAGTTTCTTTTTATTTAACGTTTTATTTAATTTGAGTTTTTTTTGTTTGATTTCCAACAGAAAATCGGGTATGGAAGTTTCCGATTTTTAACAGAAATTGTTGATTTTCAGTAAAAAATTTGAGTAGAAGTTTTCAAAAATATTTCAATTTCCAATAAAAATTTCGAATTTACCAGACAAATTTCCTATGTTCATGTTAAAACATGTCAAACTTTTTCATATACAATTTGAATTTTTGGTAGAAAGTTTAAAAGTTCCGATAGAAATATCCAATTCTTAGCAGATGTTTACAAATTTTCTACAAATATTTTCAATTCCCATAAGAATATTCCTAATTTCAATAGAAATTTCCGATTTTTTATGAAAATTTTTCCATGTACAATAGTAATCATCCCATTTACAATGAAATGTTCAAATTTCTTCATATTTTTCCAAACGGTTTAGAATTTCCCAGTTTTCAATTGAAATTTTGTAATTCTGCATAAAATCTTCCAATCTTCAAACTTAAAAAAAAAATTTGAAATTTGGGAGTTGGGGAAAATTGGGAAAAATTGAAAAAAATAAAAAATTGCTGCATCAGAGGAATTTTCAATTTTCGGTAAAAATTTTCCAAATTTCAGTAGAATTCTCCATTTTTTGTTACCAAAAATTTTCGATTTCTGATAGAAACTTCCAATTTCCAATACAAGGTTTAATTTTAAATAGAAATTATTAGCATGATTTTCCAATTTTTAATAGAAATTTTTTAATTTTCTTTAAAATCTCCTAGTATTCAACTTTTTCAAAAATTGCTGCATCAGAGGAATATTCCATTTTCGGTAAAAATTTTCCAAATTTCAGTAGAATTCTCCATTTTTGTGTATCCGAAAATTTTAAATTTCTAATAGAAACTCCCAATTTCCAATACAAGGTTTAATTTTAGACAGAAATTATCAGTATGATTTTTCAATTTCCAATACAAATTTTCCAATTTTTAATAGAAATTTCTAAATTTTCTAGAAAATCTCCTAGTATTCAACTTTTTTAAAAATTGCCGTATCAGAGGAATTTTCAATTTTCGGTAAAAATTTTTCAAATTCCAATAAAATTCTGCAATTTTTTTATCAAAAAATTTCTAATTTCTGATGGAAACTGTCAATTCCCAATACAAGTTTCCAACATTGAATAAAAAATTATCACGATGATTTTACTATTTCCAATAAAGATTGTCGAATTTTCATTCTAAATTTTCAATTTTTAATAGAAATTTTCCAATGTTCAATAGCAGTTTTCCAAATTTCTACAGCAATTTTCTAATTTTCCATAGATTTTCCCTGAAAATTTGAAAAACTCCAAAATCCGGCGGTTTTCGATCAAAATTCTCGAATTTCGGGCGAATTTTTCGAATTTTCTTTCGGTGGAAGTCCTTTCTCGTGTTTTTTTTTAAATCAGGAATTTCTCAAAATTCGATACCCGATGAACGTTCCATGGGATCGCGCCGTCTCGCGGCTTAGCGTGACTTGGCCTGCGTGGCCTCGTTTTCGAGAAATCCACATCGTAAGTGTGCCAAAGAAAGAGCTGCCATTCTCGGATTTGGCCCCTCCTGGCTCGGTCGGAGCAAACGGCTTCTTTCGATCGAAGAAGAGGCAAATGTAGTCGGAAAGAGAAAGAAGAAAGAAGAAAAGAAATGGAGGGAATAAAATCGGTAGCCCTGACATTGCGCCAGCGCGTTTCAAGCTGCACAGCATCGACCGGGACGTTTGCAAACCATCTACTCGCCTTCCGCATCTACGTTCGAGTTTTCTCGCATCTCCGATCTGTGCACTTGCCGTGAAATTTTTCCGTTTTTTTTTCTATTTAATTTAATTTAGTTTTAGTTTTCTTTTTCTGAAATTTTCGAAATTAAAATACTTTTTCGCAATTGTTAAAATGGTGATTTGAAATCGAAAGAAGAGAATCCGCAGAAATCACCGCCGATTTTTTTGTTTTTGTTGTTGTTTTTTTCGATCTGTCGATTTTTGCCTCGAATATTGGCAGTTTTTCGCGTGAAAAATCGGTATCGAATGACAGTGACAGGTGAGAGTCGTTACGGAGAAAGAGAGTGAAAGTTGGATCAATTATATATTTATTTATTTTATTTTATTTTACTTTATTTTTTTTAATCGTATTTTATTTTTCGACAAAAAAAAAGAATTCCTTCGAATTCTCGTTGTTGTTGTTGTTGGTGTTGCTGGTATTATTATTATTATTATTATTATTATTATTATTATTATTATTATTATTATTATTATTATTATTATTATTATTATTATTAATGATTAATAATGTTTCCTTTTCTCGGGAGAAGGAAGGGGAAGATTTTGAATTTAAATATGAAGTTTAGGTAAAATTTGTTTTTTTAAGTGTTTTTTTTATTTATTAATAATTACTAGTAATTAATTTACCTTTTTTCTTTTAATTAAAAATCTTCAATTCGACCAGACCACGAATTTTATTATTCATATTTAAATACTTATGAAATTTACTTATTTTTTTATTTGTGTAATTCGAAATCCGAATGAACCATAAATTGATGATTAATTATATTAATAATTTATGACGATAGGAATTTGTAAATCAATTTATAGCAATTTAAAATTATTTAACTAATTAATGGGTAATTCCTTTTATACATTGTAGTTTAATTTTACTATATATAATATATATAGATATATACCAGTTATGTGTGTATACATTTTGGAGAAAGCATAGGGAGAGAGGAGAAGAGTGAAAGTTCAACGTTTGAATTAATTTTCCAGTCAGACTTTAATTACCAGTTTTTCCTTCAAAATACTGGAATTTTATAGTAAAACTTAAAATCCATGTTGTTCCAAATGGGAATCCTGAGCTTTAAAATGAGCTGCAGTAAAATTCCCACGATTTTTGTTTTTCGAGTTGTGAATTTTTCAATGAAATTTAGAAAATCGGAATTTCCCCAAACATTTTTGGAATCAAACAATTGCATTTTTTAATTTTTCGAAAATTCTTACATTGCGAAATAAATTGTCGCCTAAATTTGAAATTTTCAGAATTTGAAGTAGGAATTTTCAGCTTCAAAATCAGCTGAAATGGAAATTTCTGCGATAATTTCTCTTTTTCATAAGTTACGAAATTTTAATTTGAAGCTACTTGAAAAAATGTTCCTTTTTGTCGTCAACATTTTTTGAAAATCCAATTTTTCGAATTTCGAATTCCGGTTTCCAACCTTTCATCCTTTTGTGAAAATTTCAAGAACGCAATGCCATAAATTAGCAGATATCCGGGCGCTATTATGATGAGAAACATTTAAATTCAAATAACTATCACTTGGAGGTTGGCCACAGGAGAAAGTACATTTCAGGAAGAAATGTAAACCTATACGACCACTTCCTGCTTGTTTTATAATATTTTTTTGTTTTCATGTAAACATGACGTTGCTTTCAAAACACCTATTCTAAAATATTTCGATAATTAATCTTAAAATATGTTGATAACAAATCCAAATCTCTCGATATCTTAGATAGAAGAAAATTTTCTGTATTCTTTGAAAATTCGTGACGTTCTGGCACACTTCTATGAAAATCTGAAATTTTTAGAATTTTAAGTAGAGATTTCGAGTTTCCAAATGAGCTATGATAGAAGATTTTGCTATTTTTATTTTTATAGTTATGAATTTTTTAATTACAATTTTTAACCAAGAAATTTCAGTTACAGAAATTTAATCCTAATTTTCTTTTATTCTTTGGAAATTCGTAACATTCTGGCACACTTCTATGAAAATCTGAAATTATTAGAATTTCAAGTAAAGATTTCGGGCTTCCAAATGAGCTAACGTAGAAGTTTCTGCTATTTTTATTTTTATAGTTATGAATTTTCTAACTACAATTTTTAACCAACAAATTTCATTTGTAGTTTAATCAAAGAAATCCCTCTAATTTTTTGAAAATTCGTAACTTTTTGAAAAAATACACGGAAAATTCGAAATTGGGATGCCGAGCTTCAAAATGAGCTATACTTGAAGTCCCTACGATTTTTACTTTTCAAATCATGAATTTTTAAATTACATTTATAGCCAAAAAATTTGACTAAAAATAAAATTTCGTCTCTTTTAGAAATTCATAAGTTTTTGGTCAAATTTTCTAACAATACAAAATTTACAGAAATCAAAGTAGACAATTTCTGCTAAAAAATTAACCAAGTCTGAAGTTTTTACGATTTTTGCATTCCGCGTTTTAAATATTCATTTTGTCGAACTCGAAATAAGTAATTGTTCATTATCGTTTCTAACACTTTTTAGCGTGAGGTATAAATAATTTTAATTATATCCCGAAAAGTGGAAGGGAGAGCATAAATTTCGTTATAACGACACTTTTATTTACTTGAAATTTATCTGTATAACGAGGAATGGCATCTGGTTTGATAAAATAGAAAAGTAGACATTGTTCCGTCCGAAAGAACGTGAACTCTTTTACATATACAATTATTAACACACACACACACACACACACACACACATTGATAATACTCAGCACACGCGGAAGGTGGAGGTCAAGATGACCAAGCTGATAACACGAATTCTTATCATCACCATATACGATAGTCATTGCCTATAAGTTAAAACTCGGTGTGATACGAACCGGTCAGTCTCGCGTTAAAAGTTAGCTAAGAAAGAAATATATTTATTTTTATATACATATATTGTAGAATATATACATATACATATAGATCGACCCCGAAAATTTTTCAATTTTCCTGAATTATCATTGTCACTATTTTTAATAAATTATTTAAATAATTGTGAAATTAAGTGAAAGCATGTTACTGTAAAATCCACGACGTTGATAACAAAACGTTTTGAAAAATTCGTTAAAAAGTGAATAAATTTGTGAGCCCATCCATCAGCCGTTCAATAAATTGGAAAATTAATTTATCAACAAATAAGTTGATTGATCAAGGAACGAGTGAAATAATTAATCGTCTAATCGTGACGTGGAAAATCATTTAGTAAATAAATCGCTAAATTAATATATATATATATATAAATATATACATATATCGAGAAGTTAGTCAATTAAAGGGTCAGTGAGTCAATTTATCAAGCAACCGACCAATCACTTAACCAAACTTAAATGCTGATAAATCTGTATACAATTCAAGTTAATTAATTAACCAGTTAATTAATCAATCGATCGAACTACCAATCTATCAATAAATGGGTGAATAAGTCGAGAACTGAGGGAATCGATGAATCAATAAAAAAATAAATAAGTCGATAAATTAATCAGTTATATAACCAGTAACTTAATGAATCAATCCATGGGTCAATAAGACAGTCGTTAAATGAACTAATAATTGACTCCATATTTCGATCAATTAATCAATTAAGAAATTTACAAATCAATCAATCGATCGATCGAACTACTAATCTATCAATAAATGGGTGAATAAGTCGAGAACTGAGGGAATCGATAAATCAATAAAAAAATAATTAAGTCGATAAATTAATCAGTTATATAACTAGTAACTTAATGAATCAATCCATGGGTCAATAAGACAGTCATTAAATGAACTAATAATTGACTCCATATTTCGATCAATTAATCAATTAAGAAATTAAGAAATTTACAAATCAATCAATCGATGGAACTACTAATCTATCAATAAATTGGTGAATAAGTCGAGAACTGAGGGAATCGATAAATCAATACAAAAATAAATAAGTCGATAAATTAATCAGTTATATAACTAGTAACTTAATGAATCAATCCATGGGTCAATAAGACAGTCATTAAATGAACTAATAATTGACTCCATATTTCGATCAATTAATCAATTAAGAAATTAAGAAATTCACAAATCAATCAATCAATCAATCCTTCAATCCATCCTTCAATTCAAATCCCGGAAGAAACTTCCCAATGAAATTTTCGTCCTATTA
Organism: Gasteruption jaculator; assembly: GCA_949825005.1. Lineage (NCBI taxonomy): Eukaryota > Metazoa > Arthropoda > Insecta > Hymenoptera > Gasteruptiidae > Gasteruption > Gasteruption jaculator. The sequence goes on from OX463762.1 coordinate 6,990,968, forward strand.
AATTCTGTAAAATATCCTCCTGCAAAAAATAATAACAATAATAGCAACAACAACAACAACAACAGCAACCATAAATTTTCCTATCGAAAAGAGAGTCTAAAAAAAATTTGAAAAAATGGTGGAATACGATCACGTGAATTCCAGGATGGTGTTATCCTGCTGGGAGAAGATAGCGCTGGTGATAATCGCGGCGGTTGGCTTGAGGATCGTTATCAGGGCGAGCGTCTTCGCTTGGAAGAAACTGATAGCGTCGAATCTCGGTCTGGGCATCGACGTGACCTCTCAGGGAAAATGGGCCGTAGTGACTGGAGCCACGGACGGTCTGGGCAAAGCTTTCGCCAAAGCTCTGGCCAAAAAGGGAATGGACGTGGTCCTAGTCTCCAGGACGCTGGAGAAACTGGAGGACGTCGCAGCAGAAATCAAGCAAGAGTACGGAGTGGAAGCGAGAATCATCGAGGCGGATCTGACCGAGGGCCAGGCCGTTTATGCCAAAATCGCTAAAGTCACGGAGGAACTGGAAGTACGTGGACCGAAAATCCAGAATTTTCCCTTTTTTTTTGTCGTGTTTTTGGAGAGCTGCGTTTTTGGGGAAAATGCTAAGAATTACAAATTCGATAAGAAATTCTGGGTTGAAAAATGGCTCGAAATGGAAAAATTGTAGGATTTTTTGTGGCAAACTGTGGTTCTTTTTAGGACTCGCAGTTGGAAATAACGGAATTCCTAGTCGAACAAACCGGTTATTTGGTTTTCGAAAACTTGTAACTTCCCGGTAGAATTTTATAAAAATTTGATATTTGTAGGAATCAGAGTAGGGACCCTGAGTTTTCGAATAAGCTGTAGTTGAAATTCCTACGATTTTTGATTTTGCATTTACAAATTTTTAAATTACAATTTCAGAACGAGAAACTTTAGTTGTGGAAATTCTCTCGAAAATTTTTCCATTTTTGGAAAATCGTGACTGTCTGGTAAAATTTAGTAGAAATCTAAAATTTATAAAATTTAAAATAGGATTTTCGATCTTTGAAATGAGCTATAGTTGAAGTCTCTAGGATTTCTCTTTTCAAAGTTACCAATTTTGTAGTTAAATCCAGAAATGTCAATTACAAAAGTTGTATCCAATATTTACTTCTCGCTCTCTGGAAATTCACAACTTTTTTATCAAATTTCTTGGAAATATGAAATTTACAGAATTTAAAGTAGCAATTTCGAACTTCAAAATGGGCTATAGTTGAAGTCTCTACGATATTTCCTCCCAAAGTTACAAATTTCTAAATTACAATTACAATTAAAAAACTGTCTATTTAAATAATTATAACCAATATTTCCTTCTCGTTCTTTGGAAAATCACAACTTTTTTATCCAAATTCTTGGAAATCTAAAATTTACAAAATCTAAAGTAGCCATTTCGAACTTCAAAATGGGCTATAGCTGAAGTCTACGATGTTTCCTCCCAAAATTACACATTTCTAAATTGCAGTTATAATAAAAAAACTATCGATTTCAAAAATATTATCCAACATTTTCTTCTCGTTCTCTGGAAATTCACAACTTTTTTATCCAAATTCTTGGAAATATAAAATATACAAAATCTAAAGTAGCCATTTCCAACTTCAAAATGAGCTCTAATTAAAGTCTCTATGATAATTTCTTTCCAAATTACGAATTTCTAAATTCACATCCCGAAAATCCACTCCTAGCCCCCTTTTCCGCTTCTTTGATTTTCTACTCCGACCATTCGGTCCAGTAAATTCAATCATGCACTTTTCTCCGTTTTCTCGACTATTGCAACAAATCGCACGAATCTCATTGAATCCCGTGTCCAGGTGGGCGTTCTGGTGAACAATGCAGGGGCGAGTTACGACCACCCGGAGCTCTTTACCCACGTACCGGAGGAGACTTTAGCGAAAATTCTGCAACTGAACGTAGCAGCCGTGACGGGAGTCGCGAGGGCGGTTCTACCGGGAATGATGGAACGACGGAAAGGCATCCTGGTGAACATCAGTTCTACGGCAGCGGCCATTCCGAGCCCTTATCTCGCGGTTTACGCCGCCAGCAAGGCTTACATCGATAAACTAAGCGCCGATTTGGCGGCGGAAGCTGCGCCGCGCGGCGTCACGGTGCAATGCGTCCTACCTGGGCCAGTAGCTACCAAAATGTCCAAGATCAGGTGAGACGAGAGGAAATTCAGTCGTTTTTCTTACACGTTTACCATGATATTATAGTCTTTTCAAGGAAGGAAACCGAATTAAATCGATCAATCGATTATTCGGTCAATTAGTCAGTCAGTCAGTCAGTGATCAATCAATAAATCAATCGACTGATTCGCTTAAAACAAATCAAATTAAAGGATGGGAGAGGGGATAAATGTAATCAATCAATTAATCAATTAGTCAATCAATTAATCAATCAATCAATCAATCAATCTATTAATCAATCTATCGATCGATCGATCGATCAACCAATCAATCGAATTGTTTCTTTTCGAATTTCGAATCGATCAGTCCATTTATTTCCAGATCTCACTAAATTGAACGATTAATTGACTAATCAATCAATCAATCAATTAATCAATCAATCAATCAATCAATATGATTCTTTTTGGATTATCGAATCGATCAGTCCGTCTATTTCTACACCTCACTAGATTGCACCATTAATTGACTTATTAATCAATCGATCAATCAATCGATCGATCAATGAATCAATCAACAGGACTCCTTTCGGAATATCCAATCGATCAGTCCTTTAATTTCCAGACCCCACTGGGTTGAACGTTTAATTGACTAATTAATTAATTAATCAATCAATCAACCAATCAATCGAAATGATTCTTTTCGAATTTCGATTCGATCAGTCCATTTATTTCCAGATCTCACTAAATTGAACGATTAATTGACTAATCAATCAATCAATCAATCAATCAATCAATCAATCAATCAATCAATCAATCAATCAATCAATCAATCAATCAATCAATCAATCAATCAGTCAATCAATCAATCAGATTCTTTTTGGATTATCGAATCGATCAGTCCGTCTATTTCCAGACCTTACTAGATTGCACCATTAATTGACTGATTAATCAGGACTGATCAATCGATTAATCAGGTAATCGATGAATCAATCGATCGATCGATCGATGAATCAATCGATAGGACCCTTCCGGATTATCGAATCGATCAGTCCTTTAATTTCCAGACCCCACTGGGTTGAACGTTTAATTGACTACTTAATTAATCAATCAATCAATTAATCGATCAATCGATTAATTGATTGATCGATTCAACCAACCAATGACCGATCCAGAAAATTCCAAGTCAACGCGAAGGGAATGGATCGGCCCGACTTCGAATCGGATCGATACGATTGCGATCGTTCGATTTATCGATCCCAATCGATCCACCCATTGATCCCCTATCGATGATTTCTATTTAACCCGAATCACCGGGAATTTCAGGAGATCGACCTGGATGGCACCGACCCCGGAGAAGTTCGTGGAGTCGCAGCTGAAGACGATCGGTATCGAGTCCAGGACGACCGGGTACCCGCCCCATTGCTTGATCATCGGTTTCGTGAACGCCCTGCGCTGTGTTTGCGAACGTGGCGCCGTTTGGCTGGTGGTCAGAACTATGCTGAACATCCGCGGACGCGCTTTGCGCAAAAAGGCAAGGGAAGCGGACGCGGAGGTCGAGGATCTGCCCGAGCGGGGAGCGGCCTCGCTTTAGGATTTTTCTTTTCCCCATTTCTCATTTTCTGTTTCCTAATTCCAAGTCGTCCATAGTCACTCTTCTCGCTGCTATGAGCGTGTATACACGTCCTTTGGATCGCAATGTATCTATAATTTATCGGTGGCTTATGTTCTATAATATAATACAAAATGTTGAACTTTATATACATCTATGTATGTATATCATTATTATTTTTTATAAATAATAATAATAATAAAAGTGTATATATATATATATATATATATATACTATATATACACTTTATATAAAATATACATATATATTTTCGTTTAAAAAATGCGAATTGTTTGATTTAGATTAAGTTTCCAACCTAAATCTCGACCCAGACTACATTCCACCGGAATAGTCTCAATTAATTAAAAAATGTCGAGCCAAAAATGAAATATGTAAATATTTCATATATACTATATATATATAGAACATTTCCTATTATATTATAATATATTTTGAGCCAATACATAGAGTTGCTAATAATTAATAAACCTTCTTTACATGTAAACGATAAAGCGGAAAAGAAGAAGAAATCTTTTATTTATCAATATTAATATTACACGTATATGTGATATATAAATATTGATACGTAATGTTGTTTTCATGCTTTATATTTTCAAACGATTAGTAATATATAAAAAATTATAGTAAAAATGATAACAGTAGGTAAAGGACTATCGTTATCATTATTATTATTATTATTATTATTATTATTATTATTATTATTATTATTATTATTATGTAGAAAATTCAATTAAGGCGCAAGTATACGTCCTACGCAGCGAGAGAGTTTGATAAAAGCCGGTTGGAATTCCGTCGAGTGATAATTAATTTAAACAAAAAAACAAACAGGAGAAGAAGAAAAATAAATAGAAGAATTCTGCCAGTTAAGAAAGAAAATGTCGGAAAGAAAAAGAAAAATCATCGTTTCATTTCGTTGTTGATATGTTTGGATTTTCTACTAATTGTTATAATATAAGTATATTTTTATCTATCTTGTTTTTATCAATATGCATCATGTGTATTTTATATGAAAAAAAAAATAAAAGAAAATGTCTCACGTGTATATAAATACTGTTATTATTATTATTTGTAGTATATACATAGAACCAATGTTATAGAAATTTACAAGTTTATATAATAAATTTTATATAATAAAGCTCGCAGAATTATATATATATATACATATATATATATTTATCATCAGTCTATACCGAGAATAAAATAATAACAGTTGGGAATGTATATGTATAAATAATAATGAAATTATAATTATTTATATGCATATGTGTTGTATACATTTAAAATAAAAATAAGAAAATTAAATAAACCCGAAATCAATACTTGAATCCCAGTTTATCTAAAAAAAAAATCTAATAATACTCGCTTGGAAATGAATTCCCTAATTGCGCCCATAATTATGAAAGTGGTCTAAGTCAAGATTTGAAAAAGATGAGATTTTCAGCTATATCGCAATAATTTTATCTTGCAATACATTTTTTTCTTTATTAACCGGTTGACTGGTGGAGCTTTTTCCAGTTTTCGTGCCAATTATGGTACGAACCAGTTCTTCACAAGAATACATAAAAAACAATATCTAGGGGATTATTGTGCTTCTAGTGTCATTGACGAGCTCAATTCTCTTTTCACAACCCTCTAAAGGGGTGAAAAATAAGGGTGTGGGGTGAAATTTTCAGTTTTTCAAAAAACTTCTATCTGAGGGTTTTTTATATTGCTGATTTCATTTCCGAACCTAGTTTCCATTCTACATATCCCTAAAGATGTGAAAAATAAGGGTTGAGGGTAAAATTTAAATCAATCCAAATTCTTGAGAGTTATTCAATATATGTACATATATGGTCCATTACCAGGATTGTCACCTTTGTTTTTTGTACATATATGGTCCATTACCAGTCAACCGGTTAATCAAGATCAATGAAAACTCCAAACTTTCAATGTTGCAGAATGTAAAAACATTTTTTATTTGATTTAAAACAAATCCTTTAAATTTATCAACACAAAAAAGATATGACTTAGGCCACTATCATAATTATGGGCCCAATTGGAAAAATATCGTCACACAATTCTTCATTTTCTCCTTTCACGTACGAACAATGAATTCATTCATTCATTCATTAATCCACCGGAAATGAACCGACATTTTTTGGGTCCTACTACAGCAATTATTCCACGAAATTGACTTTCTTCTACGTCATTCCAAACGCGGTATGGCCATAGTATGGCACGAGTCTTGAACGGACTTTTCTACTGAAATTCAATGAGAAGGGAGGCAAGTAAGAAATTTTTTTTATGATCTTTTCAGAATTGATGTAAACCAAGTTATGAATTTTCAAATTCAAAGAACAACATTTTCGGAAAATACTGTTCCACGAGATCACCAAGAGAATCGTTAAAAAAGTGAGATTCCAAATTTCGGAATAACCCTTTTTCCTGAAATTTTTCAAATTGATAGAAGGTAAGTGACAAATTTCCAAAGTTAATTAACCCTTTGACTGCGGCTTACTCTTGCACGAAACTATTAGTATATGCGGCAATATTCGGATGACAGTCATTAAAGGCGCATATATGCACCTTTCGTATATATTGATGAACTTGTCAAAGCGTATATACACGCCTTAAGCAGTCAAAGGGTTAACGAAACAATTAAAAAGTTGGAGTTCCGAATAGAAGTTCGAGCAAATGAGTGATGGAAAGCAACAAATTAATTTAGGATTACCATTATTAATTATTAATTATAATTATTAATTTACAATAGTATACTAATTACCATTTCGCGAAGCGGCAGTCTTTCCGGAAACGATGCGGAATTACCGAGATTCCTTCCGCGAGAGGTAACGGACAGTTTCCCGGGCGATGCGATGGTCGTACTCGTACGGATGTTTCCACTTCCAACTGTTAGGGAAACAAAATCATTATTACTTTATTAAATTTGTAATTATTAGACGGTAGCATAGTGTATTATTATTATTATTATTATTAATATTATTATTATTATTATTGTTATTAATTATAGCAGCGACAACAGCAACATTAATAATAATATTTTTGAATTTTGTTAAAGAAAAAAGAGGTGATTAAAAAATTCATTATTATTATTATTATTTTTATTGTTGTCAATAAGTTGTAACAGTTAATTATTATTGTAATTAATTACATTAACAATAATAGTAGTGGTAATATCAAGAACACCAACAAAAACAATAATTACAATTTTTTCTTCCATTTCGTTGATGGAAAAACAAGTGATTGAAAAATTCATTAAAATCACACACACGTGTATACGAATGTATGTATACGTATACATGATGCATGTATATGATTTCCTTTCTTTTCCACAATAGCTCCTATTGTTATATAAGTAACTACGACAATTATCAATTATGCGGATGTTCATCTAATGAATATGTGCATACGCACCTTTCAAGAGGTCACGTACAGCACTTTGAACACTACGTACGAAAAGAACGTTGATACCCGGGGGTTTGCTCCCAGGTTTTCTAGGTCCTAGAACAAGTAGATAGAGATTGTTTTCGTATTTTGTTTTTCTTCATTTTTTTGGTTTATATTTTTTTTTACTTATTTATTTTTCATATTTTGCTTTTCATCAGAGACGAAAAACAGATAGGCTAATTTCTATCCAACTCCCGGGTTTCAACGACCACGTGATTTCTTGCTTTTTCAAATATTTTAATATAACGCGATAAAAAGAAATAATTGAATATAGTAACAATAATAATAATAAAAACATGAAAGAGAAGGTGTCGAATTTTTGTTTAAGGGGGCATACCACAGTGCGCGCGCGGTACGAGGGTGTATTTTTAATAATTTTTTTCGAGCAAACGATTTTTTTTTCTATTAATACTTGTATTCAATATATATATATATATATATATATATATATATATATATTTTTTTTTTGTGCCCCAGCGTGACGAATAATTTGCGGTGTACGCCGCTTCCAAAAGAACCCTCCGTCGAAGTTGCTGCTTGGTGGTCGACAGCAATTAAGCCATACGGTTCATCGGCAAAAAAAGATATCTTTATAAACTAGACATATAGATTTATAGCCCCACGTGGCGAAATTTCGATATCTAAAAAAAATGGCGGACGAGCGAATTTTATCACAGAAAATTTTCATCGTTTTTGGAAAAAAAAAATAGAAGGGGGTCCTTTAAAAAAAATCGCCACGCGTGGTCATAGAGATTGGATTTTCGAACATTTTAAGACTTTGTACATGCAAATCGGATGAATAGTTTTTTAAATTTGCTGTCAACGAGGTTGAAAAATATAGTTTCGAGAAAAACGCGTTCAAAGTTTTGCTGAGAAAGGATAATAATACGACATAGAAACTAAATTTTATACCTGTATCTCCGTCAATTTTACGAATTTCTTTACAAAATTTGGTGAGAGTAATTATCTTAACAAATGCAGCTTTCAGAAAATGAAAAATAAAAAAATGAAAAAAAAAAATTTTTCCTGTGGTATGCCCCCTTAACTAAAATTGGAATTTTTGAAAATTTCTAAATACAAGGAAATCGGAATAATCGAAAGCTTCTACGACATTCGTAATTTATTTATGTTACAATGGAATTTCGAGACAAAATTCGTATTTCAGGATTTTTTGTCTGAAAAATCCCGAAAAACTTTATTGCAGGAATTTGGAATCGATGGAAATGAAGTTACCACTTTTTCGATGTTGGAGCGAATGATTAAACATTTGTTATTCATTAAGGAGGTTCTTGCACAAATATTTATGAACTCAGCTGTAATATTTTCAATAGTTCAAGCTATGCCCAATCTTATGGTATTTTTACTTTATGGTGTTACCGTGCAAAATTTGATGAAATTCAATCTTGAAATTGTTACTTTTTTACATGTACTCTTATATGGGACTGCATAAAAAAATTATATTTCCGAAGCGTGAACAAATTTTTGAACAATATAAAATATATGAATTTAAAGATAAAAGCTTCCTCTTTCAGATTACATTTTGTAAATAACTTGCAACCGTGGAAAATTTTGAGATATTATATGTTAAAGTGAGTAAACTTTGATTACATCCGGTTATCTGTAGGGAAGCCATGTTTTTCATATAGCGCGACTGCGCGAGAGAAGCGCGCACGTCTATGCGTCTATGACTGGGCATTCTCGTAAACCTGGGCCGGAAATATACTTTTCGGTCACTCACGGGTTAATCAAGTTATAGTCTATTTATTTTAATAAAAAGTAGACAATGCGCACAACATATGTAATGTTTACACTAGAATTATTTATTGAAAATCATTTTCAATTTTTAAACATAAAATACATACATAAATATTTGCATTTATTTTTTGTAACATTTGGGTTCGGTTGTACTCGCAAGAGCCTCCTTAAATTGTAAACAATTCTAAAATTTCCAAATTTTTAAAAAAACATTTGCCTATAAAACCCTGGAAAAAATGATTTTTTCCCGAAATTTCGAATATTCATGGAAAATAATTTCTTAAATTTTTCAAATGAAATAAAACAATTCGATATTTTCTTTTCGTTAAATTTCAAAAAATTCCAAAATTTCAATACTTATTGAAAGAAACATTACAAATTCTAAATTATCAAATTTGAATTACAGAGAATTTCAAAAATTCGTTGAAATCTGATTGCGGGTCACTTACCCGTACTTTGCCGTGTCAATTTCTGTTTGCACTTGCTGCGATTGGAGGCGGTGTAACTTTGCGGGTAAAAACACAGGCAGCATTCTTTTCGCAAATCCACCACGTAGCTGCCATAGACGAAGGGGTTTGCACAGGTATTTCCAACGGCCATTATAAAGAGAAGTTCCTGGATCCTCGGATCCACCGATTTTGCACTTTCTCTATCGAAAGTGTACCTGAAAACAATTAGAACAAATATATCACTATATGCACAATAAATAATTATCTTTTTGGTCATTATCGATATCGATAATAATCGATAAGAGTATCGATAAATATATTCGTTATTTTTATTTTTATTCGATGGAATTTCAAAATTCGGAGGAATTTTGGAAAATCTTCTGTTTCTCATTAATTTTGAAACTTCCAATTTGAATTTTCTTCTTGATAAAAATACAAATTTTCCTATTAAGATTTTTCAATTTACTCAATCAATTAATTTTTTCTAGAATTCCTAAATTCTTTTATAGAAGAGAATTTTTTCAAAATTTTAGAAATCCGAAAATTCCCTGTAATTTGTAAATTTTATTTGGTAATCTTGTGTTTTGAAAATCCACAAATATTTGAAGCTCCGAATTTGTAAATAGAATGAAAAAAATTGATTCGGTTGAAAAACGCGTGAAAATTCCAAAACAATTGTTTCCTGAAAATTGAAATTCCTAAATTACATTAAAACCACATGCTCACCATAATAGCATGGAAACGTATGGGGTCCAGCAAAGTATGAAAACTGCAACAATGGTAATCGTCATTCGCAAGGTTCGACTTCTTGCCCTTTCGATACTGCTCATGTCGGATCTTCGAAGTCTCATCCGACTTCCTTCTTTCTGATTTTTCGTTTCTATATTTTTTCTTAATCCTGCAAAAAATGATATGAAATTTCAAATTACGATATTATATTAACATTTTTTCTTTTACGTTTCAGTTGTTTTAGAAATAATTTTTTTGCATCGGATACCATTTCTTTTTCGATCAACAATATTTTTGTTTGTCCTTTTAATTTTTTTTTTAATATTGCAATTTTTACCTTGCGAGTGTTCCCTCGTTTTGCTGGTAATCTCGCAAAGGATTCGACAGTAGACCCAACAAATGATAATAAGTGGCACGAAATACATAACTAATAAACAAAATAGGGAGTAAACAATTTCGTTGACCTCCGATCCGAAACTGACACACTGAAGGAAATTGGGATGCTCTGGGTGAGACTGTACTCGAAAAACCACCATCTGAAAAAAAAATGAAAATAATTTTTTTATTGGCTCATTAATTAGATTTAAAAGTCATTGAAAAGAAAAAAAAAATATCAAATTTCCGAATAACTCTTTTTCTGAAATTCCTGACGTTAAAAGAAACGAAATCATTAATTTTCAAATTGAAATTAAATAATTTCAAATTGTCTATTTATTAAATTATCAGGGATTTCAAGATTTTCAAAAATTTGGAAAAACACTCCTCTACGAAATTTTGCAGGAAACCATTGGAAAAGTGAAAAGATGTGTTATATAATGTTGATGTCACATTTTACATTTTCAACATTTGAACTTTTCAATTTAGTAACATCGGCGATTGAGAGATTCTAAAAAAAAAATAAATGAACAAATACCAGAAAGTGAATGAGGAGGAGAAACGAATAGAAAATTGTAAAATAAACCTACAAAAAAATTAATGTTGAAAATCCTTCATTATTTTGAATTGGAGGATCCCACTTCGCGTGGAAATAAAAATTTACTTAAAATCAACAAAGGAATTGAATTGTCATATAAATAAATATAAATAAATAAATGAAACTGAAAAATAAAAAATAGTTGAACACGACAAGGAACTAATTAAACAATAATCAAATAAACGACACTAAAAAGCAAGATGAGAGGGAACAAAAATAAATTATGTTTAATTCTTTCGCTGTTGTTATTATTATCATTATTATTTGTGTTATTAATATTATTATTATTATTATCATTATTATTATTTACCTGAGGTATAGCATAAATAATACTGAAAATCCAGGCGACTAGTAACATCATTTTCCCACGACGTCTCGCATCGTTTACCTTCAAGGGATGAATTACTGCAAAATACCTACTTCACAATAAATATTGTAATATATAGGAATTATAATATTAAGTTACTTGAAATTTGAAACTGACAAAGTTTTATTCTAAATATTTCTTGTCGAATAATAATTCATAATTTTGGAAAAAAAGTTATTGTGTTTTTTTTTTGCGAATTTTCGTTTCATATTTTTAAATTACAAAATTGTTAATTAATTTATAAGTCGGCGAATAATTCCAATATTTCATGACTGTTGTTATTATTAGTGGACAAAAAAAAACTATTTTCTTTTCCTGCGCAAGAGCAATTTAAAAAATCATCATTCAGGGAAAAATCAAGATATCAAATTGTATTGTGCGCCATTGTATTATTTAGATTCTAATATAAAATACGATTTTTGTAATATGTAGAGTTATTTTACATATCGTTATATTTATATTGTCATATTACCTATCCAAGGAAACGCAGACCAAAATATTACTCGACAGGTATAAACCGAAAGCTCTGAAGAACATAAACACTTTGCATGCTAAATTTCCAGCCAGCCATTGGACCGTTAATCTCCATCCAATCTGGAAAAACCCCAAAGAATTTTCAGATTTTATTTTTGCAGATCAAACAGCGCTCCATTTGTGTACAGAAATGTTTCATGTTTTCCCTGCAAACGAATTTCTCTCTTTTTTGAAAAGAATTTGTTTTTCAAAGAACGTAAAATATTTACCGATTTTTCTACTTTTATTAACATCACATATTAAATTCCAGCAAAAACTACAAGAGCAAATTTTACTATACGACGTAGTAAAAAAATGAGTCGTTTGAGAAAGATATAGGTTTTTACAAATTTGTATGTAATAGAATTTACGGTTACAATTTAAGAAAAAAATCTGTAACGTTACAGGATTGAAAAATAATTTATAATGAAATTGTCGGTGGTTTTGAGGAAAATTTTGAAAATTGTTGGAAATATAAGCTATTAACAATAAAAGAACGTTCGGTTCCGTCATTTCGTTTCTCCAGAAATAATGGAATACCTACACGAGACAAATTTATTAAAATAACAAACGAATGATTTGTAAAATAAATACGTTTCAATCAATTTGTTACATTTTTCAATACATTGATATTGACATACACGTCAATTGTCCTGCGGAAAATGTTTCAAAATTGATGGAAGATTGAGATACACGTGTACTTTAATTATAATGAATACATATTTCAGTATAATAATTAAATTTTTCAACTATGTATTCATACTTTTAATTAATGCCTTCGTTGTTGGATTTTAGAGAAGAAAGTTACATAATTCAGTATACGTACACTTTTTTATGGAGAAAATTAAAAAAAAACTTCAATTACAATATAAAGAAAAATATGCATTGCATAACACACATAATGTAGAAACTATTTAATAAATATAAATAAATGAATATTTTTGCTTTTATACAAACGTCTCCATCTTTTGATATACAATTGTATTCTAATAATAATAATTGAATTTCTCGATTGAACAAATATTATTTTAATTAAGAAAATATTTGTTCAATTTTATAAGATAATTAAATAAATTTTATTATATAATAAAATTAATTACAATACAGAATTATAGAACGCATGATACACAAATTTGAAAGAAAAATATATATATATATATATATACGTATGTGTGTAGAAACTGGTTGAATTGTAAATGTTCATCTTTGCAATTAGATTTTATTTAATCCGGTGTAATAACATATATCCCATGAATGCAAGCCAAGAGTAAAATTTCAAACTTCCGAAGGATTTCATTCAAAAGTGCATCCGATGAATGTTAATGATAGAATTTATTGAAATTGCTGTAGGCAAATATTTGAGATGGATTGTATTTAAAATCGAATGTGTAAACGAATTAGCAGCTGCAAATGATACCTGCTATTTCCCATATCTGGTGTAATTTCAATAACATTTTGCAAACATTCATTCCAATTTTTTCCTACATTCAAAGGCCAATTTTCTAGAAAATAAATAAAAATACGAATATTCTGGAAATGTGAAAGTTTCGAAATACCTACTTTTTAATTGACAAAAAAGGTTTTTTCAATTGGAAAAAAAATTCAGATTGAATTTGTTCGCTGAAATTTGGAAATTCGATAGATCCGAATTTGTTAATTACCAATATTGCAGAAAATAATTGGAATCTTTGAAGAGAGAAGGATTTTCTCCGGCGAGTTTAGGCAATTTGTAACTTTTGGAGGATTTCTACTAGATAATTTGGTGATAAATACTTAGAAAGGTCAAATTTTAAGATTTAATAATAATTTTTATAGAAATTTCTAAATATAAAAATAGCAAAGTTGTAAGATTTGAAATTTGTTGGAAATAATTGCAAACTTTTAATTAATTGATTCGCGAAATCGTCTGAAGTATAATCCAAAAATTCTTTACTTTCCAAAAAAGTTATTTCAAAAAATCCCATAAAAATGCTTGGAAAGGAAAGGTTTCAAAATTTTCGAACATTATTCCTGTTATTTCGAAGATAAATAAAAACAAAGTTATAAAATTTCGAAGTTACAGGAAATAATTTCAAATTCCAAATTCATAGAATCGTATACAAGACTTCAATGTTTACTTGCAAAGTTTCTTAAGTTTGGAGAAAGTTATTACAAAAAATCCCATCAAAAAAATATTAAAAAATATTATTTATATTAATAAAGTTATATTGGTGAAATAAAATAATGTTGGAACGTATTTGCAGTTTTATTTAATCGAAGGGGAAAATCTCATTTAATAAAAAACAATAAAAAGAAATAGTTATGGAAAATATGAAATTTAAGAATATCATTTATTTTTTACAATCCGATCCTATAGCAAATGCACAAGTTGAAAAAATAATTAAGCTAAAAATCACTAAATTATTTTACATTTATTAGATCAATTTCTATTAATATTATTATTAGTCAAATTTATATTTAGGAAATTGTATTTTTTTGTTCTTACCTCCAACGGAATCATAAAGAAAGTCACCACCAAATCCGCAGCCGATAAATGGCATATCATGAGGGAGATTCTTGATTTACGGTATCTTCGACGCGATAGGGTGACGAAAATCGTAAGATTCCCAATCGCCGCTACCGAAAAACACATGCTGTAGGCGATAACGAAAGTCAGAGACACATTCGTAAATGTTAATTCCGGTGGCAAAGTCGTACTTTCGCTCGTATTAACACTTCTGTTAAATCCCAAACGACTCAACGATACATTTTCATCTTCCCTGAAATCATCGATCACGGATTGGAAATTTTACAAATTTTTTCAAAACTAATAAAAAAATGAAGTTTAATTTCCAAGCTGATATATTCCTGAAATTTTTCAATTTGATAGAATCGATATTATTTATATTTCGAAAATTCGATTCAGGAGATTCCGAAAATTCGGAAAATAAATTTCAAATTTTCAAAAATTAAAAAATTGGAATTATAAAAAATATGGAAAATTAATTTTAATCAAGTTCGGAGAATTTCAGAAAAATTCAAGAAATTTCACTGGAACTAGGACAAAAAAAGATTTTCACAGGAACTCAGAAAGTCAAATTTCGCAAATTTCAGGAAAAATCGATAAATCTCAAAATATGGAAATCGAAATTTAAAAAAAATGAGGTTTTAAATTCCAAGCTGATATTTTGCTGAAATTTCTCAATTTCATAGAACCGATATTATTTATATTCCGAAAATTCAATTCAGGAGATTCCGAAAATTCGGGAAATAAATTTCAAATTTTCAAAAATTAAAAAATTGGAATTATAAAAAATATGGAAAATTAATTTTAATCAAGTTCCGAGAATATCATAAAATTTAAAAAATTTCACAAGAGCTCGGACAAAAAAAGATTTTCACAGGATCTCAGAAAGTTAAATTTCGCAAAATTCAGGAAAAATGGATAAAGTCCAAAATATAGAAATCGAAATTTGAAAAAAATGATGTTTCAAATTTTAAAGTGATATTGGGCGGAAATTCGTAAATATAATAGAACTGATATTATATTCGATAAATCGAATTTCGGAAGATCCGAAAAATTCGGAAAATAAATTTAAAAAATGCAAAATATGGAATTCCCAAAAATGGGGAAAACTAATTTTATTAAAATTCGGAGAATTTCCGAAAAATTCGAAAAATTTCACAGGAACTCGGACAAAAAACCGACGAGAATCTTAAATTTCGCGAAATTTTGGAGAAGTCGAGGTAGTCCGAAATGAAAATTCAAAAACAACTGGAAAATCAAAATTGAATGAAAATAAGGTCCCGCCAAAAGCTCGGAATCGCATCAAATTTTCCAGGGACTTTTTCCGGTACCTTTGAAAATTTTCCATTATTGAAACATAGGATTCCGGTGGAAAATCTTCTTCAACTCCATCGACATGTCCTTATCGACGTGCATATAAATAAAAGTCGTGCAATTTCATAACTGCCCCGTATCCCGTCTCTGCAACGGTAGCATCCGGCAGTTTCTCATTAAAGTCTGATGCATCTCCTTTGATTTGTAATGTCACGAGATCTTTTTATTTTCTTCTTCTGCTTTTCCTCTTCGCTGTGAAATTGCATTATTTCATTTTTATCCCTATCACTTGTAGCTTCTTTGTGACGTTTAAATTAAAATTCTCCTATTTCCTGAATCTCGCTGCGATATCATAATCACAGGAATCGCCGGCATCCCAACACAGAATGCATAATTGCATTATTGCATCACAGCATCGTTCCGGAATCCTTCCTATGTCACATTTAAAGTCGAGGGTCGGTAATTTTAACTACGTCTCGGATTATCCCACTACCCCTTTTCCTATTAACACCCAATTAAACCACTTCACTAACTTTACCCCCCACGCCTTTATCTCCCATTATTTTCCTCTGCTCGTAAGGTATTTTACATATTATATATATTGAGATCCGTTGTAAATAATTAAAGTTAATTTTATGATTTTAATGTAATTTTAAGATTATGATTTTAGGAAATTAATTAGAATTGATTATTAGTCGGACCGATACGTCACATATTTATTTATGTTTGATATGTGATTGACACAAAAAAATATGTTAAAAAGTGAATTTGACATTCGAGGATAACCTCCATTGATGATAATTAATCGCAGATAATTAACAAATAATCATTGATAGCTAATCATTGATTATTAATAATTTTATGATTTTAATGTAATTTTGAGATTATGATTTTAGGAAATTAATTATAATTAATTATTAGTCGGACCGATACGTCACATATTTATTTATGTTTGATATGTGATTGTCACAAAACAATATGTTAAAAAGTGAATTTGACTTTCGAGGATAGCCTCAATTAATGATAATTAATCGCAGATAATTAACAAATAATCATTGATAGCTAATCATTGATTATTAATAATTTTATCATTTTAATGTAATTTTAAGATTATGATTTTAGGAAATTAATTATAATTGATTATTAGTCGGACCGATACGTCACATATTTATTTATGTTTAATATGTGATTGTCACAAAACAATATGTTAAAAAGTGAATTTGACATTCGAGGATAACCTCCATTGATGATAATTAATCGCAGATCATTAACAAATAATCATTGATAGCTAATCATTGATTATTAATAATTTTATCATTTTAATGTAATTTTAAGATTATGATTTTAGGAAATTAATTAAAATTGATTATTACTGGGACTGATACGTCATCTTTTTATTTATATTTGATATGTCATTGTCACAAAAAAATATATTAACCCTTTGACTGCGGCTTACTCTTGCACGAAACTATCAATATATGCGGCAATTTTCAGATGTCAGTCATTAAGGGCGCATATATGCGCCTTTCGTATATATTGATGAACTTGTCAAAGCGTATATATACGCCCGTAGCAGACAAAGGGTTAAAAAGTGAATTTGACATACGAGGATAACCTCAATTGATGATAATTAATCACAGATAATTAACAAATAATCATTGATAGCTAATCATTGATTATTAATAATTTTATCATTTTAATGTAATTTTGAGATTATGATTTTAGGAAATTAATTAGAATTGATTATTACTGGTACCGATACGTCACATATTTATTTATATTTGATATGTGATTGTCACAAAACAATATGTTAAAAAGTGAATTTGACATTCGAGGATAACCTTAATTGGTGATAATTAATCCCAGATAATTAACAAATAATAATTGATAGTCAATAATTAATTGTATATAGTTTATTACTTTAAAAATCGAGAACAATTTGAACGAGTGTTAAAATGATACCGGATTGCGCCAAAAGCTGGAAATTAATCATAATGTATTAATTTTAATTATTTAAATACTGACGGTAATCAAACGTTGCAATTAATTAATATTACAACTAATTATATACGAGCCATTTATTTTGAAAGTAGCCTAAGTCCATTTGTGATTTTTTTCTTGTTAATCATAATAACATGTGCCACTTCAAGTTAGTTCATAAAAAACATTTTCTGAAATTTAAAAAAAATATGGACTTAGGCCACTTTCAAAATAAATGGCTCATGTAATTATTTATTCCGAAGAACAGCGTCGGAAGGCGAAACCTAAGACTCCAGAGTAATTGGACCGCCAGGTGTTAAAATGATACTACAAAGCGTCGCGTGAAAATGCGAAAATTGGTGTTGATTTGCTACTTTGCAGCCCCAAAGACGCCAAAATTAACGCTAAGCAATCAATACTGCACCGAAAAAAATGTTTATTGGTGTTAAAATAATATCAAATAGCGTCGAGTGCACGAAAATTCGTATTGCACGGCACGAAATCCTCGAAAACATTTTAATCGGTATTAGAACAGCATTAAAGCTCGCCGAAGGAACTGGAATAGTGAAAATTGCTGCGACAAAGATTTTTCTATTAAATTTTACTCAGAAGTACGAAAAATTTGGAAAATAAATGTCAGGAATTTCAGTTAATGCGAAACTTTAATTGCAGAAAAATTCAGAAATGTTTCAAACTACATTAACCCTTTGACTGCTAAAGACGTATATATACGCTTTGACAAGTTCAACAATATATACGAAAGGCGCATATATGCGCCCTTAATGACTGACATGTGTATATTGCCGCATATATTGATAGTTTCGTGCAAGAGTAAGCCGCAGTCAAAGAGTTAAACAACGTTGAGAGCACTCTGGGATAATAAAAATTACTCCGTCACTAATTTTCCTATTACATTGGCAATGGAAAAAATTAATACCATCCCTCGAATAGTATACTAAAAATTAGTGCTCCCCATTTTTGCACCGAAGTACTTAAATAGGTACTAGAAAAAAATATTTTATGGCTTTTCCCAAAAATCTTCAATTCTCTTTTGTTACTATTATTATTATTATTATTATTATTATTATTATTACTATTATTATTATTACTATTACTATTACTATTATTATTATTATTATTATTATTATTATTATTATTATTGTTATTATTATTGTTAAATTCGTTGCATATTTTAAAATATAATTTCTTGCGGAATAAAAAAAGAAAAGAATGATTTTCTCAATTATTAAAATATTTAAAAAAAAAAGAGAATTTAAGATCCAAAGTTCGCCAATAGACAAATGAGAAAATCTCAATTCTTTGCGATTTAATTACTTTATTTACAGAAGTGGAAGATAAGAATCACGGACGACTTTCATAACAACAATTGACCGTCGGAACGACTAAAAAAAAAGAGAGCAATAATAAAGCTCGTATTATCTCACGGCGATATAACGTCACGGGCGACTGCGAAACACGGCGGCGGATGCAACAGCCGAACTTAAACTCCGCGGCTTCCTTTCAGTGCAACTTGCACCGGAGATCCGCGACTGATGCACCGTTCGTACGCAAGCTCCGAGCTCACCTCGCCGCGGACGCGTATACCCATATTCTGACTCACAAGTTCCTCTGTATGTGTCGCCGACGCTCTAACAGACGCTAACACGCTTATTTCGTCCAAATCTGTTTCCACCTTTCCCCAATTTTCTGCTTTTCTGCTCAATTGAGAGACTCCCTGGGTGCTCCAGTTACTGGAAACCCTATTACCAAGGGCTTCTAAAGTGCCCAATCGAATATTAATCCCTGAAAGAGGCTTCATTCGGTCCTACGGGGTCAGAGAGGGGAACATCTTATCCTTAAATAGAAACTTGAGGGCATAGGAAGCCAATACTTGAACCTGGTGAGGTTCTGGTCCAGATTGAATCATCCCAGATTGGTTCTGAGAGAAGCTGGTCTTGTCTCGATTAGTACCGGCCATAGGTTTTCAATTTGGACTATTACCGTACCGAACAAATTCTTGAATCGAGACTAGGGTCAATTCTAGACCCACGAAATAACGGCTGGTCCGGTACTGGATCACTGCAGGAAAGAAATTCTTGAATTCCAGTCTCATTTTAGGACCTCTTGATGGTTGAAATCACCCAAAGGTGAATTCTTGCAGCGAATTCTGGCAACTCGATGAGGTTCAGGATCAAGGTTCAGTACTGGACCAATTCCGGACCCACCAGACAGCGCCTGGTCTGGTACTGGATTACCTTGATGAGCAAATTCATCAATTTTGTCAGCTTCGGCCACATTTTGGGTCCCTTCATCGGCTGGATTCACCCAAAAGTGAATTCTTGCAGCAAATGGTGACACCTGGGTGACATGGTCCAGTATTGGGCCAGTTCTGGACCCGCTAGATACAGCCCGATTCAGTACCGGATTACTTTAATAAGGAAATTCGTGAATTTTGTCAACTTATTGTTAGTCACATTTTGGGACTTGCGGTGTCTTGGAATCATCCAAAAGTGAATTCTTGCAGCAAATTATGATACTTGCCCTGGTAGCCATTCATGAAGATACACGCCTTGCAATTTTCTTTCAAAAATATCTCAACATATGCTCAAGAATTTCTGAAGCGTGTTTCAAAAGAAAACGAAAGATTTTGCTTTGGTGGTGGTGGTGGTGGTGGTGGTGGTGGAGGAGGAGGAGGAGAAGGAGGAGGAAGAGGAGGAGGAGATGAAGACGAGTATACTCGTCCTTGGTAGCGAATTGGTTAACAGTGTTAAAGGTAGGTATACAAATATGACACATGTGACATAAATTTTTTACCACGAGTCTCACTCTTGGTTACATGCCAAGGGGTTAAAGAAACGCACATTAGAATTGCGTATTAGAAAAAAGAAAAAATTAGAAAAAATTTAGAAAACAAGAAAAATTTAGAAAAAATTTAGAAAAAATTAGAAAAGATTTAGATAAAAATTAGAAAAAAGCTCACGGAAAGCCCGAGGCGTGCTTTTATGAACAGAGCCACAGTTTTATTGGCTTTAAAAGTGGACGCAAATTTAGAAAACAAGAAACGAGTTCTAATTACTTCGTAGCATTCCATACTTCCGTGTCAACTACTCAGTAACGTGATCGTGAACTCCGTCCACAGCGATCACATTTTGACATAAGCGCTCCATAGCGAAAGGCTTATAAATGATATAAGGTAAGTTTTTGACCACTATTTGTGACCACTCGCGAACTTAATTAATTTAATGAAATAACTATTAAAATAATTAAATATTTTATGTATTTAGAGTTAAATAAATAAGTGATATTTGAAGAATCACCACCACCACCACCACCACCACCACCACCACCACCACCACCACCACCACCTCCCCCCCCCCTCCTCCTCCTCCTCCTCCTCCTCCACATCCTCCACCTCCCTCCACCAATTCTTATACATGAACTTGTCTCGAGACACTACCGTGTCTCTTGATAATATAAAATTAATATAATCAAAACGGCATTAGTATTTTATAACACATTTTTTTGTTACATTAGTTTTTCAAACACTAAAATATTCAAAACGGCATTAGTATTTTATAACACATTTTTAAAAATAAATCGATAAAACTAGTGAAATAACATTTATTTATTCTTATTCATATTTACGCTTCACAAAATATATAGAATTAAACCAATCTTACAATTAGAACTGTCCTCTTATTGGTCAACTTTAACGTTAATTATCTCGGAAGCTACTTAACCCTTCGAGAACACTCTGGGCCAATTTGACCCGTACCTCAATTTCGATTAAGAATAACGTAAAGGAATTTTGAAAATTGGCGGGTTTAACGCCCTCTAAATTCCACATTTATTTTTGTAAATTTCAATTTAAAAAAAGAAAATTTTTTTTCGAGAATTTTTTTCGATATATAAATAATATTAATGACACTTTAAAATTATATGACACGATTTATCTGTGTTTCAAGTATACCTAGGAATTTTTTCAAGCTAATAAAACTTGTCGTTTTAAAATGGCGGACTCTTATAGTTGGCGTCGGGTCAGATTGACCCAGAGTGTTCTCCATGCTTGAAAAAAGAGGTGTGTTCTCGAAGGGTTAACGTAGGACAATATTATTTCAACATAATTATTTCCCGAGTCAAAAAGGGGTCTAATTTAAGCGCACTTCGCCGAAATGATATTCTTGAAATTCGCGCACCTGTTAATCGAAGCTTTGCACAATCAAAACGTAACACATACACACTGATACGAGTGTTTGTCTAACGTTTTAATTAGAGAAACACTCAGGGCAGTTAATGGTACTGAAGTATATCGATGAACACGAAACTAAGCCGATTGCGAGGAACAGTTGTTATTCGAGAAACAAAGGGAGCTGTGGATTAGACGGCATAAACGTACCGAGTTAACCGGGTAGATGGATGTAAATAAGGGTTCTTCAGTTTCGCCCTCAGATTGTTTCCGGAACTCAACAAAGCTTCCTCTGGTGCCATTCTTGGGTTACCATTCCCAAAGTGTGGTTAGAATATATTAGAATACAACTATATACATTTAAATATATTTTTTTGAGCTTTTTTTATGTCGCGTTATTTTAGTTATGAAGGTTGTCAATGATTCAGATTAATTTTCGAATTACATACGGAGAAAATTTCACGAAAGTTCAGGAATCAAGAGGCATTAAAATTCAGGAAAATTCATTCATTTTATTAAATTTAAAAATTTTTAAGATAATTCGGAAAATTGTATTCGTGTATAACAAAATTCAGAAATTAAATTTGCAGGAAATTCCAAAAATTTCGAAAAAATACGATAACTTAATGTTAAGATAATTCAGAAACTTTTATGCAAGTTTTAAAAAATTCGTAAATTAAATTTGCGGGAAATTCCGAGTTTTTGGAAAATACGAAAAACCAATTTGAAGATAATTTCAAATATTTTGTCAAAAATATTTTTAAATTGGGAAAAACAATTTTAGGAAAATCCAGAAAAAGAAAAGTACGGCAATACAATTACAGAATTTGAATTTCCCAAAATTGGGAACAAAAATTTAAAAACTGCAAAAGAACACTGCGAACGAAAAAGTTCAAAAAAGGAAGGGAAAAAACGAAGTTAATTGAGTTGTTACTGATAGCGTGTGAATTGCCAAATTTTTCTATTAACCCGTCTGTAACTATTTATGTTAATATAAAGAGGAACTTCCTTAGCTCCCGTCGATATAAAAAACGAGGAAAACCTGTGCACCACAAACAAATACATTTGTATATTTGTTTGTACTGGAAACTGCATCTCGCAGAAATTTCATTAGAGTTGTATATTCACGAAACTTTCTGCACCTAATGAAATTACGGTTCACCGCAGCACGCATTTTCCTTCTGTACTTATTTCCGCACTAATTCAACATAATACCCGGCTTTGCGTCCTTTCGTTCAACAAAATATCGCATTTCTCTGCGATTATTAAATGCTCAAGCGGCATACACACGTATGAACTTTGTACGAATCACGCCTACCACACGTTCGTTTGGTTGATTTTGACGTGAATCTTATTATTATTATCATCGTCATTATTATTATTACTATAGCTATTATACCAACACTATTTTTATCACCCCTATTATTATTTTTTTATTGTTTTTTTAAACGAGATTCTTATTGTTTGTATTTATTTATCTACAATGCAGCAGACTTTTGTAGTTAACAATATCATATGATTATTATTATTATTATGTTATGACTATCGTAGTTATCAACATCATTGTCGCTATTATTCTTACCATTATTAAAGTTGTCATAATAATAATAATAATAATAATAATAATAATAATAATAATAATAATAATAATAATAATAACAACTACCATAACCAATTTCTTTGTCACCATTATTATCACCACCATCATGTAATTACGGTGATTCAATTTTGACATCGTCTAAAATCTTACTGGTTATATAATATATCATTATTAGTTTTACTATACAAGTGTGGGTTCCCGCAAAGGATATAAATGCTATAAAAGCATCCAGAGTTGCTGCAACTACTTACTTCTATGCAGGAATATCAAACTAAGATACGGTATAACTTTAATAATGAATACCTCATTAAAATGGATGGTTTATATATGTGTATATGTACGTGTGTATGTACAGGGTGTGCGGTATAAGAGTCCTAAGGCGAAAGGTGGTGGTAAAGGGTGAAAATTTGAGAAAAAAAGTTTTGTAACATTTTTCAAAATTCGGAATAATTACCGAGTGATTAATTAAAATGTTGTGCTCAATCAGAACGTCGAGGAGGCTCGGTGGGCGTGGAAAACATTTCAATTTTCAAAGTATGATCATCGTTGCCAGAGGACTTGAAGTTACAATTTTGTTGACATGCCCACCGAGCCTTTTTGACGTTCCGGTTGGCCAGAACATTTTAATTACCTGTTCCTTAATTATTTCTAATTTTGAAAAATGGTACCTTTTTTTCTCAAATTTTCACCCTCTACCACCACCTTTCGGCTGTGGAATCTTCTACCGCACACCCTGTATATACAGAGAGTTCGCAGCTCTGTAAGAAGAAAATACCAAGAGAGTATGGAAGTGTAAAGTGGAGACGTGGAAAATCTTCCGCAAACATCGAAAATTCAGTAATAAGTCAATTATGATAACAACAAACGAAAATGTTTATATCTCAGAAACGGTTGACTTTTCGAACAATGTTAAACCCCCTAAAAAACACAACTCTGGTGCAAAAAAGTCGAGACAAGTTCATGTATGAAAAGGGATCTCTCTACAAAAGTTGCGAAATTCGATAACATTAGACAAGCTCGTTTTTTCCATTATGTCAATACGAAGTAATTACAAAATGGAAAGAATTTTTTCTGTTTAAGTGATTAGAACCGGTATTGAACTTCTCGGGCCCCGAACCTAAACGATAAGCAATAAATATCTTACAATTTAATTTATTTTTACCGCATTACGAATTAGTAAAGATCAGATTACATAATAATAATATGAATAATTATACATCATACTCAAACATCTGAATTGTTCGGGGCCCAACAAGTTCAATACCGGTTCTAATCACGTAAACAGAAAAAATTCTTTCCATTATGTAATTACTTCGAATTGACATAATGGAAAAAACGAGCTTGTCTAATGTTATCGGATTTCGCAACTTTTGTAGAGAGATCCCTTTTCATACGCGAACTTGTCTCGACTTTTTTGCACCAGAGGTGTTTTCTAGGGGGATTTGTCTCCTTTTTGCAAATATTATTATTATTATCGGTTTTATATCACGAGACAATATAAAACCGATACATAACGTGCGTCGGTAGGGTAAATTTTTCGTCTTTTGGGTATTCGGAAACAAAACACAGATCATATCTGAATGCTTACGGCTAGCCCACCGTGGCGCCGCCACTGCGAATCACAGACAGCTTGTGAGTGTATGAGTCGTGTACATATAATAGAAAGACTCATACACCTCAGCGTGAATCCGCCACTGCGTGTCGCAGACAGCTAATTCGTGTACGCCGTGTATGTACACAGAGAAACCCATACAACTCGGTGGACAAATTGCGTTTGTATGGAGGTTGAAGCTGTGTATATACACAACATGCTTCGACTGTTTTTCATGTGCCCGCAGCTACACGGTAGCGCTCTCGCCCAATTCATACATGAACTTGTCTCGAGACACTACCGTGTCTCTTGATAAAGTGTTGTATTATCGTTCAAATAAAGTGAACTGTGGCAGAGGACAACTTGTCACACGCTCTGCTTTTGACACATTTAAAATAACTTTGACAAAATGTTATATTAATTAACACTTTATTTAAAACAAACAACAATAATCTTCTGAAACAGAGGACAGTTCGTCATTGACTCTGTTATTAACTCAGAAATATACTTATTATAAACTAACAAAATGAGTAGTCTGGAACAGAGGACATTTCGTCATAGCTCTGTATTGTCCAGGATCGTACTGACTAAAACTAGAATTTTGGAGGTTGATGTAGACGTCCAGGTAGAACACAGGACAACGATGTGGGGATCCTTAATCTAGGCGTCGTGTGCATAGGCTATTAGGACGATTAAGGATCCAGGTATGGGTTAGGATGATGGTATGTCCGGATGGATATTCTTTATTGCGGATTGCTTATTTCCTACGTATCTTAATACTAAAAATATACATAGGTTCTCTAAAATGTCCTGAAAGTGCAATTATATATTAAGACGAAAAATACACAATATATCTTAAAAGAGAGTTATAACTAAGAAGATATGAGGAGAATTGGTAGGTATACAACAAAAGTTTCTTTACTCACAATCAGTACAGTGTATCCTATCTATATAAATAAAATTCTCGTCATGTCTGTACTTCTCTTAGAATTGCCTCAAACTTCGTTTTCTTATCAATCTTGACGAGTAGAACCCGAATCCGGTCTTAGTTCAAACGTCTGTTTGTCTGTTTGTCTGTTTTTGTTTGTTTGTATGTTACGGGTTGACGTGAGAACGGCTAATGAGAACTTGATGATCTTTTATACCTAAGTACTACTATATATTGCGCAAAACATAGGCTATGTTTCGTTTGACCTTGATGCCAACTTTGACCTTGAAGATCGGAAAGGTTTCATTTATATGTTACGGGTTGACGTGAGAACGGCTGACGAGAACTTGATGATTTTTTATACCTAAGTACTACTATGTATTGCGCAAAACATAGGCTATGTTTCGTTTGACCTTGATGCCAACTTTGACCTTGAAGATCGGAAAGGTATTGTTTGTATGTTACGGGTTGACGTGAAACCGGTTAACGAGAACTTGATGATTTTTTTATACCTAAGTACTACTATATATTGCGCAAAACATAGGCTATGGTTTTGTTCGACCTTGATGTCAAATTTCACCTTGAAGATCGAAAAGGTTACGTTTGTATGTTATGGGTTGACGTGAGAACGGTTAATGAGAACTTGATGATTTTTTATACCTAAGAACTACCATATATTGCGCAAAACATAGGGTATGTTTCGTTTGACCTTGATGCCAACTTTGACTTTGAAGATCGGAAAGTTGTTTAGATATGTTTGAAATTTGTATAGATATCTTTCAATTTTTTACAATTGAAACATATCTACATATAAATGTCATACAATTAAAAGAAATCCACCCGTCGGTGACGGGTATTGCAGCTAGTATATTATATAAATATTGAATGTTTTTTTTAACCGTTTACGTACGACGAACCACTTTCGCGCTTTTTAGATTTCGTGTCGAAAAAACCCAACGCATTTCGTCGATACTGACAATTGAGGGGCGCTCAAAATTTGCCAAAACGCGCTGAACCTTTGAAATTTTAATAACAATACGTCCGATCCCTTTGTCGCGAGGAACAAGCTTGTCGATTTAAGGACGTTCTTGCGTTTGCAAAAATCAAAGATTAAATTCTGAAAAAATGTTGACCAATAAATCTAAAATTATAGGCTTTAAATTATTTTTTTGACAATTTTTCACCGTTTAGTTTGTGAGTAATCGATTTTCGAAAAATAGCAATTTTACATGTTAAGTATAGGGAAAATAGAAGTCCACGTGTTCTACTCAAGAATTCTAATTTACTAAAAAAGATTTTTCAACCAAACAAATTTCAAAAATTGCATTATATTATTCTGTACCTAACAAAAAAAAAATGAAAATAATTGACCGTTTAGTTAATTGTTTATTTAGATTTGAACGTGATAAAAACGATGAAGTAATAAACAGGCGTAAGCAGCGTGGCAACGTCGTATCGATAAGAGCGACATCTAGCGGTATAAATTCAAATTTTTTCACCGGGAAGTTTGAAATTTGCGTACTCGCATAAAGTACGATAAGACAAGATTTGCACCACAACCCTTTGGCGATTTGGCTGATATTCACTATTCTTCGTCCTTCCACTACACATTCATTTTTCGAAAGACATTTTTTTCTTCTTTTAACAGCGACACTCGCGTTATTTCGCCATTCAGTTTTCTTTTTTCTTTCGAAACGACCTTTGTGACGATGTTAATCCATCTTTGCAGGTTATGTACGAATACGAAAAATATAGGTAACAGCCTTGCCAACTGGTAAGAAACGAAAGTTTTATGGACAACGTTGCCAAATGTAAAGCGATTGAAATAATAGAAACAAATAATTTATATAAAGATAATTTAGAGGACTATATCACGGTGCTCCTCTCAAATATATTTTTAATAACTAAAAACATGTGTTGCATTACATTTACGATTGAACGTTAAAATGTTTTCGATTATAAGATTTACTTTTAGAAGATGGTACTTTAGTCAAATCAGTGACTGTAGCTTATTTTATTTTATCTATATCGCATATATTAATCGTAAAATTAATTGTTATTGATAAATTACGTTGTTTAATTGTATTATCTTATAGATATGCTCCTTAATTTTTTTTAATTTCCTACAAAAGAGAACCATTGTACGGATATTCATTTGACTAGATTGTCCCACAAGAACATCCTTAAGACGCGAACACAGGAAGCGCGGTATATTTAACAAAGGGTCAGAATCGATAGTTTTTGCATGAAATGTGTTAATCTCAAAAGTCGGGCAAAGTGAATATAGCAAAGGGAATATGGTATCCACTCTGCCGCTATTTTTGATTATCGACTTACAGTCCCATAACGTTCTTT
Organism: Gasteruption jaculator; assembly: GCA_949825005.1. Classification (NCBI taxonomy): domain Eukaryota; kingdom Metazoa; phylum Arthropoda; class Insecta; order Hymenoptera; family Gasteruptiidae; genus Gasteruption; species Gasteruption jaculator. The sequence continues at coordinate 7,019,425 of OX463762.1, forward strand.
TTTTGTTTCAGATGGTGAATAAAAATAAAAAAAAATAACCAAGGCTCGTGGCACGAAAATATCATGCAAAAAGCTATAAATTTGGGCAAAGGCTGAAGAATCGATAAAGGGCACAGCCAAAAAGTATGGGTTTGCCTATGCAACTTTGTACAGATATGAGAAATTTTTTTTCTAAATACTCAAGTTCAAGTTAATTTCTTTTCAGTTAATTAAGTTTATTACCCATGTTTTCAGACGTTAAAAGATGGGTATTCACTTTACCCGAGTACGGTATCCGCGTTACCCGGGGGTCAGGACAAAGTGAATCCTTTCGTACTTTTTCAAATTTTATTCGTAGTTAACAATTGTTCAATTATTGAAGGTAACTCATGATGTCATTTGTAAGGGCAATTAATAACGACTAATTTGTATTATTTATTTTGTTTTTGTATCTTATACCTTTTCTGCTAAAGCCTTAAATATCTTAAGGTATTCACTTTACCCGGTCTTCCCCTATTATAATACACGCATTCTAATGAAAACAGTATAACAAGTACACCTACACACACAATATGCACTATTCGCTACTCTCTATAATAATAATAACAAGAATGGAAGCTCTAGGGATGCTCTTTTGTGAGATCTCTCCTTTGTGGGCAGAAATCGTCACGAGGTTCCAATTTCATGACTTTTTTCGCTCCCACGGAGAGTTAGAGGCTTTAGCATAAAGCCCATTTTGTCACGGAACAGACGGAACGTTGTTACCACTCGAAACAAAAAAAAAGAAAAATTCGCATGGAGATACAGAGTGGCCCATTTAACATGAATGCATTAAACGCCACATCCCTCGTCGTTTTCCTCGTTTAGGAGCAGGTGTTTAGGGGCGGTTCGATGGCACACTCGGTACAAAGGGGAATTCCAGCAAATAGTGGAAGATATACGGCTGTTCAACAGAAAGGTATAGCGAAACCGACCGTGTGTGGCGATATGCAGTGTAGATGCAAGTGCAAGTGGTGAACGCAAGTATAAGTGCAAGTGCAGCTATGCATTGCAATATGCGGGTTTCGAATTTCACTTCAAGCGAGGTGAAATGCGATGCCGATGTTAATAATAATGATGATACTGATAATTCCATGAAGGGGAATTTTGGACGTACGTGGAAATTGAAATAATAATATTGTTCAAAGATTTGGTTTACGTAATTGCGTTAGCACAATTGTAATATTTTATGAATATTGTAAATTGAAATAATACGGTTGTTGCTGCTAATTGTACAGAAAAAGCTTGCAATTCTTTGCGGCCAGGTACGGGGAACCGAGTACCCCAGAGCGTCTTTTTGTTACAGGAAATCCAGTGACGCAAATGAATCTGGCCGCAAAGGAGTAAGGATACATTGAAACATACGAAGATTCTTCTTTGTTGCCTCGTTTGATGGTAAATAACAATTTACGAAGGATTTGAGAAAATATTAATTTTTGAAAAAATGGTCGACGAAAATAGTAGTGATTTTTTCAGCAAAATTTGGACCTTCACGTTCAATCGTTCACCATTTTTTCAAAAGTTAATATTTTCTCAAATCCTTCGATTAATCCTTTCCTTACGGGAGTCCGCTCCGCTGGAGTGACGCTACTGAACGCGCGGCATCGCCCTGCGAAGAGTGCATTTTGCACGTCGGTAATGAATACTCAGTTATTTACATATTTAGCAATTTTGCTATTTTTAAAAATACAATTGGGGATAGTTAGACATCAAATTATAATTCTTAGCAATTTAATTCAGAAAGATAAATTCCAAAATAACCATCGCGCGAGCGCCGACTATAGTCGGCACCCGTACACACAGTTCGTCGCGCGTCACTATAGTCGGCACCCGTAACGAAAGGGTTAAGGACTAGATAATACAATCCAAAAACATAATCTATTTGAATTTTTGATTTTAGACGAGTGAGGTGGAAGATACAGTGGTCACCGCAGAAGACCTTTTTTGAACAGCGGTCCGGGAAAGGCATTGTATCTCCTACATTTGTGAATTTTTTTCGATAAAAAAATTATGAAACATGCTCGAAGATATAACCTTTACTATGAAAAAAAAAACAGTTCGTTCAAACCTGCAATCATTTTCCCAAAAAGAAAATTTACAAAAACACGCCCTTTTCCGGCCGCCAACTAGATATCACCCCTTTAATCGTATACATACTTTTTACTCTACAGTTTTCCGATAACAGCGCTGTACATTTAACGGTTTACAAATACCGCGAATTTTAAAATGAACCCCCTTAATGGAACACCCTATATTTATTTTTATATTTTTATTATACCAGCTGTAATAATAATGATAATAACAATATAAAAACATAAAAATAAATACATAAATAGAGGATATAGTAAATTCAGAAAATAATAACACACTTTTAATAACCCGTGCAGAAATTAAGACTAGGATTCAGCTGGATTCTAGCTAGAATCCCTAACTTTTGATCGGGATCGGATCTGGAACCCTATCAAGATCTAGACGTGGAATGTAACGTTTTCAAACTGGATTCGGGCTAGAAATCTAGATGGATTCTAGATGATTTTTTTTCCAGAATCTAGGTATCGATACTGGATAAACTGCATTTAGAAAGGAATAAACTTCGTTTTTATGAGGGATTTAAACTTTATATAACAAAAAATAAGCTCAAAAAAGATAATGCGACGGTTTTTACTGCTTTTGACGTCCGTCTCAGTCTTTGGCATTCGAGATAGCCACCTTTAATTTAAAAGATTCTATAAAACTTATAGGTATATTATTCCTATATATTTTTATACTTACCAAGCGAACTCAAGTAATTGAGTCCCAATGTGTTTTGAATTTTTCGTTGCACTTGGCGATGTCGCCAAATGCGTTCGCGAGATTTACTTCGCTCCCTCTCAATGTCGTCCATAGTAAAATCCACATTAAATGTATAAACCGCGCAAAATACTTTTGCAATAATCAAAGTTTAGCTATTGTCTGGATGCGCATACTGCGCATGACAGCCAGCTGACACATGAGCTAATTGTGTGCATATAATCAGTATTGTATACGTATACATATTATTTAAAAGAATCGCTGTGCAGGCTTTCAGAAAAAGTCTAGTTTTGACACATTCTAGAATCCATCTAGAATCCGACGAGTATTTATTTTTCGGGAATCCCCATCAAATCTAATCAGTATTTTTCTGGTAACTGGGACTCCCCGTCAAATCCCGATCGGGATTTGTCTGGTAACCGGGACTCCCCAACAAATTTCTGCACGGGAACAAATTCAAAAATGTAAGAAATAGAAAAAAAAAAGTATTGATTTGCACGTTACAAACACAGTATTTTCGAATTTTATATGGAAAAAGGAAATGAATCTGAAATGACATTTCGAATTTGTCTCCATTCATACTGTGGCGACGCTGCTACTACTACTAACGCTATTACTGTACTACTGCTACTACTATTATCGCTCCTGCTACCATGCGTTAAATGGGACACCTAATTCGATCTAGAACGATGCAAATGGTCGTATTAAACAAGCTTTTGTGGCCAGTCAATGACGAAAATTGTGGAATATTGTTATGGGAGATCTATTGATTATTATGAAGGACTCGGGGATATTCTGGTTTATTTCTTGCCATGAAATATCACGTACCTATCTCAAATCTAGTGTTTGCAAAACCTGCGGCAAAATGTGAACGTAGGGTTGGGGAGTGCTCTATTAGCTGTAAATTGGTTGTAAATTGAAATATTAGAAACTGCGACAGAAATTATTACCTCGCAAGAATTCGAAACTGTTTTGTAATTATTAATTACACAGTTTCCAATTACCGATACTGAGCTTAATAAACAAAGCCCTGCTTTATACGTATCCTGTGTTTTTGCATTTCACTCTTTCATAATATATTGTCTTACCATGTTTTTGCTTTTGATTATTTTTACCAAATTTATTTTTTTACAATACCTTTATGAATAACAAGACTATTACAAATATTAAAAATACGAATAAGAAAAATAATCGATAACAATAAATTTTGATAAAAAACGTATGAAGAGCTACAAAAGAGAAATTATTTTCAATATTTTCTACTCTTTGTTTTTTTTTTGTTTCAAAAATAATTCAAAGGAAATGGAATATAAATGAATACGATACAAACGGAATTAAAATGTAACCAATTCCGAATTACATTTTTCTATTAGGTATCAACAATAATAAATGAAAATGTGATATCCTTTTTAATAAAACCACTGATTTAACGTGACGCTAAAACTCTTTGCACCATGTGCACTGAACATTTAAAATGAATAAGCATAGAATACACGCTTTAATGGTATTAAATATAAAATAAAACAATATGAAAAGCACGAACGGGAAAAATAGCCGATGGTAATTAATTATATGATGCAGAAGATATAAACAATAAAATAAAAGAGTATTTATCTTCAATATTTTCAATTCTTTGCCTTTTTGTAAGAATAATTTGAAAGAAATGTGACAGAATCAAACATGATGCGAACAAGGAAACTAATAATAATAATAATAATAATAATAATGATAATAATAATAATAATGATAATGATAATAATAATAATAATAATAATAATAATAATAATATCATAAAAATATATTCAATCTAATAAAAAAATTGTATGAGAATATAAGTTCCTCTGAAAGTCAAGATTTTAAATTCAAGCTCATACATAATACAACTTTTCCCAAGCTCGACGGTATATCCTCTCAAGGGGATGACCCGAGAACTTCCCAGCAGGAAAGATCCTTTCACAGTGTATATTCCTCTTATCGAGTGCATGTACAAGTAAATACAACGGCAGTTTCATTCTACGTAAAAGAAGGCAGGCGAATGAAACTTTGGGATTTTCGCGACTTCAAGGAGAAAACTTTTTAATACATTTCAAGCCGAGCGAGATCGTCCCGGCTTTCCTCGGCTGCGTTATTTCCATTGTCCAGCTGCAGCTTGTTTCGCAGCCGTAGATATTATTAATATTCCAATTAACTGGCCGACTCGAAGCGCCGATCAATTTCGGGCTCAAGCCGGGAAACGGTAATTTACTTTGCAATGGAAATCGTTTTTCTTAATTAATTTGCTCGTGGTTGGAAGGAAAACACGCGGAAAAGTTAACAACAATCGGGCAAATTAAAGAACGGACCGCTCGGATTTATGTCAGGATTAGCAATTTACTAACAAATTCCGTGATTCGTATCCCCGCAAAATCAAGAGACACGGTAGTGGCTCGAGACGAGTTCATGTATGAATTGGGAGCGAGCGCTAACGTGTATCTTTTCTCGAGCAAACTAGGTGCGGGCACATGAAAAATAGCCGAAGCACATTGTGTATATACACAGCTTCGACCTACGTACACACTCAAACGAATTCTGTCCGCGACCTTAGTATGAGTCTCTGTATACATACACGACAGAACACTCACAAGAATTCTATCCGCATCAGTCATCTGTGTTTTGTTTTCCCGAATATACAAAAGACGAAAATTTACCTTACCGACGCACGTTATGTATTGTTCTATATTATCTCGAGATATAAAGTCGATAATAATAATAATATTTGCAAAAAGGAGACAAATCCCCCTAAAAAACACCTCTGGTGCAAAAAAGTCGAGACAAGTTCATGTATGAAAAGGGATCTCTGTACAAAAAGCATTTTGAAAATCTTCAGCCAAACAAAGTAGTTAAATCCGACAACAATAGACAAGTTCAATTTTCCATTATGTCAATACGAAGTAATTACAAGATGAAAAGAATTTTTTCTGTTTACGTGATTAGAACCAGTAATGAACTTGTTGGGCCCCGAACAATTCAGATGTTTGAGTATGGTGTATAATTATTCATATTATTATTTAATCTGAGCTTTACTAATTCATAATGCGGTAAAAATAAATTAAATTGTTAGATATTTATTGCTTATCGTTTGGGTTTGGGGCCCGACAAGTTCAATACCGGATCTAATCACGTAAACAGAAAAAATTCTTTTCATTTTGTAATTACTTCGTATTGACATAATGGAAAATTGAACTTGTCTATTGTTGTCGGATTTAACTACTTTGTCTGGCTGAAGATTTTCAAAATGCTTTTTGTACAGAGATCCCTTTTCATACATGAACTTGTCTCGACTTTTTTGCACCAGAGGTGTTTTTTAGGGGGTTAGAATTTTTCGTGACAAGAGTTACAGTTATTTATTTAACGCTCTGGGACAGGTCCCCTAAAGCGCAAAAATGGAATGTGAATAAAAATGAATGAATTAGCAATAACGTAAAAATAACAAAATGCAGTAATAACATTAATACAATAAAACAGAACTGCGGTTAGGAGCAGTTTGCTAGGGTTATTTTTTGGTGCCTCGCAGAGATTGTGAACTCAAAAAAAAAACGTTTTTTGAACACCGGAAAAGATATCTCACTTCGAACTCTAGCTGGTAGAGAGTTCCATAGTTTACTAGCAAAGCCAATGAACGAGTTCCAGTAGGTTTCGGTTCGATAAGTGAGAAATTACCTGAGGAAGGTCATTGGGTCAATGCGAAAGTCAAGTTACAAGGATGGTTATAAAGTAGCAAGAAAGGTCACAAAAAGTGACCAAAAACGTCATAAGTGATCACAAAGGTCATACTGCCGCCAGAAGTGTCATAAGATCACCACAAAAAGTCACCAAAAGTGACCACAAATGTCATACTGTCACCACAACTGGGCATATATTTAGCAGAAGTGTCACGATAGATTTATTTATATTGACCAAATATTACATTTACCAAAAGGGTAATAAAGTGATTAAAAAGGTTATATAGCAAAAAAAAGAGGTCATACAGTGACTGACAGAATTTAAGGTAGTTCTCTTGTTACAATCGGTTACAAAAGTATAGACTCCATAAGTTGCCTCATTACTTTAATATGGTTATTGTTAGAAATTTTTGACCGAGTGTGTACAAAATATAGCGGTGGTCTATTGTTTACACCAACTGTAATGACGTTTATAGACACCAACTTTTAATGCATAGATGCGTATTATAAACGTACACAACACAATCACCAATTACCAGCGTTATAAATGTTTTAATAAACTATAACTTTTAAAGTAAACGGACGATATTTATAATATTTTTTTTCTAATATCCACTACGGACTAATGTACCACCCTTTAATTTTTACTAACATCTTAAAATCCATTCTCATGAAGAAAATTAATAAGTATAACCAAGAAAGGTACTTCCTATGCTCGCATTAGAACAGAAACGGTATGAAGTGACCAAAAGTTTCAAATAGAAAGCAAATAAAGGTCGTACAGTGACCAAGAAGGTCATATGACTCTCGTATGATATCTTGACACCTCCAGTGACGACTCTCTTGGGATCCAATATTCAGCATTTCTATTTTTCCTTCCGAACGGAGTTTCAAACTTTGCCTGGCTTTCAGGACTCTTCTAGGGACCGATCTGAATCCAAGTAGCTCTCGTCGTCAGTCAGGCACTCATTGTCGGTTCTATTAGTGACGTGATAATCGAGAGCGCGTCCCGATCCCTCGAGAATCCGTGTAACTCTGAGATAATAGATCCACGTTTCCGTTCACAGAACTCACCCTCCTTCCATTATTTAAACAATGCAGCAAAGCACCAAAAGTTTTGCTCATCCCACGCCACCGTCCTCGTAGTTTACGTTAATCCGCTGGAAGTTTGCAACTTGTTGATTGAAGAGTAAGTCTATCCCATTTTCTGCTCATCTCGGCACCGCGTGCCGATATATTCCGTTAAGTATGTACTCGTCCTTGCTCGAATGTTTAGTTCTTCCGACGAACGGGTACTGCTTCGAAGAAAGTCAATATAAACTGCTGCGAACTTCAGGCAGAGTTTCCTAATAAAATAACAATTTCTATTTGCACCGGAGCTTCCAAGCAAGGGTGCTTTTTATAGACTGTGGGTAACATGCTCCAATGACGTCACGCCCCAATGATGGGATGCCAAAATAACGTCATGTCCGAACGATGACGTACTCAAATAATGTCATGTCGCAATGCTGACTCGCCGAAATAGTGTCATGTCCAAATAATGTAACGTCCAAATGATGACATGTTGCAATGAAGACCTGTCTCAATGATGACCTGTTACAATGTTGGCATGTCTCAATGATTACATGTTCCAATAATGGCATGTCGCAATGATGACATGTCCCAATGATGACTTATCCAAATAATGTAATGTCCCAATTATGACGTGTCCCAATGTTAGCATGTCCCAATGATGATATGTTGCAACGATGACATGTCGCGATGATGAGTTGCCAAATAATGTCATGTGTCAATTATGACATGTCCCAATGTTAACATATCCCTATGATGACATATTGCAATGAAGACATGTCGCCATTATGACATGTTACAATGATGACGTAATCTCAATGATGACACGTCCCAATAATGACATGTCGCAATAATGTTCATGTCCCAATGTTAACATGTCCCAATGTTAACATATCCCAATGATGACATGTCCCAATGACAACATGTCCCAATGATGACATGTCCCAATGATGACATGTCCCAATGACAACATGTCCCAATGACAACATGTCCCATTGATGACATGTCCCAATGACAACATGTCCCAATAATGTCACGTCCAAATTATGACATGTCAATTGGAGGATAGCGAAGCTTCGAGAAAGGCGATGATAACACGAGGGAAAACAGTAGCGATGATAAAGACAAAGATATGAGAGATAAAAAACATCCGGAAGTATTATGAAATAAAAGATCGTGAAAATTCTGGGAAGAGGCCGATAAAGTGTCCAGGACAATGAGGGATAATTGAACCGCGCTCGCTTACTGGCACCTCATACCGGTCGTAGCCGAAGAGGTCCTTACGTAACGCGACAACCAGATAGTGACAAGATAAATCAAGTTATAAGTTTATTTTAGGATTACGCCAACACGCTAATTGCATCGGCGCGGGTGTAATTTGCAATAATTGCGATGATTGTAATGATGTTTTTAAATTGTACGCGATATAAAAATGAAATAAGAGGAGATGCGAGGATAGCCACAAATCTCCAATCTTATTACTTCCTGTTTGGCGGAGACACATTATTCTCTGGCGTGACATTCTTATCATTTGGAACCATCGCTTCCTTAGTTCGATATAAATATAGGGGACGGTCGAGTTCGGTGTCAAATTCAGTGTCACGCCAGACTTCGGTGTCCAAAATGATCATCAAAGTTTTTCTTCTCGCCTGCTTCTGCGCCGCGGTTGTAAGTTCTTGCACTGTTTTTCATTCTTGAGTTTATCAGAAGTGTCTGTATCGCATTTGTAGACAATTTAAAACCCTAATTAGCGTAAATAGAAAATTCAAGACCCCAATTACTTGCTGATATTTATTGGGACCTATCGAGAAAAAACAGAATTTTGAAAAATTGGTCCTTTCTTAATTCTTTAATGCTTCCCGGATTTGAAAAAAAAATGTAAGCCTCACAATTCTATTCCGCGGCTTAGTACGAATTTTCCAAAACGTAAATAATTCGTGAACAATTTTGAGAAAATTTTAATAAAAATAACATATTTTTATCATAATTGTAATTATCATTATAACAAATAATATTACAATATTATTTGCGTGATCTAATAATATAGTGCATAGTTACATAGAACTACAATTTTATTTAATATAATATTGTATCGAATTTTGGTAACTTCAGAATTACACAGGGTGAGGAAAAAGTATGGAAACCCCTAAATATCTTGGGAACTACACATTTTAGAAAGAAATGTTTCAGACAAAAGTTGTAAGGTCTGGTAGTCCTCGTCGAAACGTTTTCAGAACACTACAATAAAATTTCTTTTGGTTCAGATTTTCCTGAGATATTTCAGAATTTGTCACGATACTTTTTAATACAAAATATGAAATATCTCGTAAAGTAAAGGAAAAAGATGGGCATTCTGGATGGATTCTTCGTTTTTTTTATTAGATCCAATTTTTACAAATTATATACAAACAATTTTTTTTGTATATAATTAACCAACAGAATAATTAGGTCACCTATTATTGGTAATTATTAAGGGGGGAGGATCAAGTAAAATTAAAAATTTTAACCTTTTTTTTCTTGCTTAGAAAATTATTTTACCATCTGGAGAATGTGATCCGACTATTTCAGTTAAAAATTCTAAGTCTAAGTACACCTACAGAGTCGATAAAATGATATGCTCCGAACGGTAGGGAGCACTTTGAACGCATTTTTCTCGAAACGCAAAATTTCGCGTGCCGCGCAATGTAGCTTAGAGATTTCTCATCTATTGCAAGTGACTATTGCGATTTTGCCTTAAGGGGTTACATCTAGTTGGCGGCCGAAAAAAAGGCGTGTTTTTGTGAATTTTTTTCTGGGGGAAAATGATTGCAAATTTCGAACTGTTTTTTTCCATAGTTAAGGGTATATCTTCGACTATATTTCATAATTTTTTTATTGAAAAAAATTCACAAATGTAGGAGATACAATGCATTTCCCAGATCGCTAGGTTCTTTGCGGTGATCACTGTATCTTCCACCCCACTCTTCTAAAATAAAAAATCAAATAGATTATGTTTTTGCATTGTATTATCTAGTCCTTAATCGAAGGATTTGGGAAAATGTTAATTTTTGAAAAAATGGTCGACGAAAATGTAGTGATTCTTCCATCAAAATTTGGACTTTCACGTTCAATCGTCGACCATTTTTTCAAAAATTAATATTCTCTCAAATCCTTCGATTAAGGACTAGATAATACAATCCAAAAACATAATCTGTTTGATTTTTTGATTTTAGACGAGTGAGGTGGAAGATACAGTGGTCACCGTAGAAGACCTTTTTTGAACAGCGATCCGGGAAATGCATTGTATCTCCTACATTTGTGAATTTTTTCAATAAAAAAAATTATGAAACATAGTCGAAGATATAATCTTTACTATGAAAAAAAAAACAGTTCGAAACCTGCAATCATTTTCCCAAAAAAGTTCACAAAAACACGCCTTTTTTCGGCCGCCAACTACATGTAACCCCTTAAGTGGCCGGATCTAGTCCGATCTTGCCCCTTAACTGGCCGGATCTGTTCCAATCTTGCCTTAACTGACCGGATCTGTTCCAATCTTGCCTTAACTAGCCGGATCTGCTCCAATCTTGCATTAACTGGCCGGATCTGTTCCGATCTTGTCTCAATTGGCCGTATCTGTTCCAATTTTGCCTTAACTGGCCGGATCTGTTCCGGTTCCGACCTTGCCTAAGGTAACCGGATCTTTGTCCTTTGCTTTACGAGATATTTCTTATTTTGTATTAAGAAGTATCACGATAAAATTTAAATCATCTCAGGAAATTCTAAACCAAAAGGAGCTTTATCGTAGTGTCTTGAAAGCGTCTCGACGAAGACTACAAGAATACGCAATAAAAAAACATAAAATCCCATTTAAAAAATTCAAGGTAACATTATTCTGCCTTTGGCGACGGTATGGAAGGTCAAATTGATAAGATCTATAAACAGAACTTATTGAACCTTAAAACTGTCGTCTAAAACATTTCTCTCTAAAATGAGTAGTTTCCGAGATATTTAGGGGTTTCCATACTTTTTCCTCCTACTGTATAAAACCATATAATCTTCCAAGTTGATTTTTGCTACATTTCCTTTTTCTCTTGCATATTCTTTGATGTTTCCTGGAAATAAGGTGGAGCTTGAAAAAACGGATGATGTAATTCCATAAAGAACAATGGTTAAAAGAAACATTTTATGAATTCCTTGAAATTCTCTCTACGTAACATTTTATTTATACATTCATAGATCTATTATATTTATTTTATGCTTCCTGTTTTCATCTTGCCGAAGTAATTGTCTTTATTTTTTCTTTACTTCGCCCTTAAGTGCATAGTTGTTATTCTTGCTCTTTTTAATCATAACTTTATTTCATTTTCTCTCTTTAGCACTTTTTTATATATGAGGCATTTCGCGTCAACTCTCCCAGCGCGGCGCGGAATTTGTTATATTTTTTGTATGATTTAGATCGAAAGCTCAGAATTTTGTTACATCCCAAGTGAAAAAATTTAATAAAACTTCTATGAAAATTTTATAATGATCACGTAAAATTTTTATAAAAAAATGGTTTTATAGAAACTGTATAAAGCATTTATACAATTTTTATAGAACCATTACCTGCGATTTCCCAAGGGAAGTTGCCCTTTTGCCCCAAAAACTGCAATTTTTTCGAAAAAATCGTTATAACTTTGTTCCTATTGAGATTTCGGCTCCGCGCACCCGCAAAATCGATTCTACGCGCAAAATTACCCCTAGGAATGACCCTATCTTGATCGATTTTGAATATTTAATTTTGACCCATTTTCGGAGTGGGCCAAAATAGGTCGAAAAATGTACCTTTTTGCACTACTTTGGGCCGCCTAAGATCGACTCTCCTGCAATGGCTAATCGAGATAGGGTTTCCCGCGGGTGCTCATTCGACGTATTTTTTCGCGTAGAATGCAATGGAACCGTCGGAATCCACGATTTCCCAAAGGAAGTTGCCCTTTTGCTCCAAAAATCGTGATTTTTTCGAAAAAATCGTTTTAACAAAGAAAAGAAATAAATATATATTAAAATTGTTACAATAAGTACATAATTGCTTATTAAAATTTATCATTTCAGTTGTACAGAAGTAATTCTTAAAGTATCGTTTATTAAGTAAGATTGTATAAAAACTGTATAAAGCATTTATACACTTTTTATAAAACCATTTTTTTATAAAAATTTTATATGATCATTATGAAATTTTCATAACAGTTTTATTAAATTTTTTCACCTGGGATAGAGAAACACTGTTAGTTACCTGTTAAAATTAATTAATTTTGGTTAAATTTGGTTACCTGTTAAAATCAATTAATTTTACCTGTTACAATTAATTAATTTTAACAGGTAACGAAGTCCGCGCGCGGTACCTTGACCCAAAACGACAGTGAGTCTACTATTTGGCGCTATACTGCTCAAAGAGAGCAGCTTGAGCACTTTTTGAAAAATGTGTTTTTCTATGCAAACAATTCTCAGCTTTCGATCAAAATCATTAAAAAAATATTAAAAAATATACTTTTCGAGATATAAGATGTTTTATAGTTTTTGAAGGTGAAAATAAAAATTGTTTGAAAAACTGCATATACCATTGGGAAGCTGCGGAAAAAATACATCGGAAACGCTCTTTAGACATTTTTTAAGGTACATTTTAGTAGCGTAAACTTTAGTTAGAAAGAGCTTAATTTGGCGCTCCCACGTCGCGCTGGGAGAGTTGACGCAAAATGCCTCATAGGGGAATTGCGTCCAAAACGGCATATCTGGGAAAAACGGCATATTGAGGGTTTTGATCCTATCGTGCACATTTGGACATCGCCACTAGTACAAATATGTATTGGGTTGGCAAATAAGTTCGTTCGGTTTTTGTGTTTTATTCCACTGTTAAAAACCGAACGAACTTATTTGCCAACCCAATACTTTGTGTAGGGTTTGCTAGGGTTTTGCAAGGTTGGCGTAACGGTATATTTGGACTAGTGGCGAAATCCAAATGTGCACGATAGGATCAAAACCCTCAATATGCCGTTTTGTGCGCAATTCCCCTACGTATATTTTATCTCTTCAACGTGAAAAAATATTTTTGTCTAAACATTTTTTCAGTATCAACCTTGAGTAAACATTCATACCAATATTCCCAGTTGTTCACATTCTTCTCTTTATCATTATTATTATTACAATTCTCTGCATATTTTTACAGTTTGCGGCAAAGGAGTCTGACTCTACCGAAGTTCCTAGCAGTGAGGAAATTCCCGGTAACAAACGCGTAAGTCCCTATTAAATATTCCCCTACTCCAAAATTACTTCTATTAATATTATTATAACTATTGTAATTATAATATTTTTATCACATTTCAAATTAAATCGTTACCACTACTACTACTCCTACTACTATCAATAAAAATAATAATAGTAGGGAAAAACCGGGTAAAGACAAAACCCTAACGCCTTAAATACCTTAAGATATTTAAGGCGTTAGCAGAAAAGGTATAAGATAAAAAAACAAAATAAATAACACAAATCAGTCTTTATTAATTGCCCTTACAAATGCCATTATAAGTTACCTTCAATAATTGAACAATTATTAACTACGAATAAAATTTGAAAAAGTACGAAAGGATTCACTTTGTCCTGACCCCCGGGTAACGCGGATACAGTACTCGGGTAAAGTGAATACACATCTTTGAACGTCTGAAAACATGAGTAATAAACTTAATAAGCTGAAAAAAAATTAACTTGAACTTAAATATTTAGAAAAAAAATGTCTCATGTCTGTATAAAGTTGCATAGGCAAACCCATACTTTTTAGCTGTGCCCTTTATCGATTCTCCAGCCCTTGCCCAAATTTATAGCTTTTTGCATGATATTTTCGTGCCACAAGCCTTGGTTACTTTTTTTTAATATTTATTCACCATCTGAAACAAAAAAAGAGCTTTACGAGATTGTAAGTCGATAATCACAAATGGCGGCAGAGCGGATACCATATTCGCTTTGCTATATCCACTTTGACCGACTCGGTAACTTTTGAGATTAACACATTTCATGCAAAAATTATCGATTCTGACCCTCTGTTAAATATACCATAAAAACCTACTTTAACATACTACAGAACTAAAATATTCCGAAGGATCAAGAACAAATAATATTGGAAATAACATCAATAGACTTACCTTGTGAGATCAATTTTTTTTTCCCGAAAACACAATTCTTCATTTCGTCGACAAAACGTGACGCGGCCCCTTGCTCAAGTGATTGCCGCGAATTGAGCCAAGGTGGTCAAACGTTACTATGGTGGTGTGTTGAATGGCGAACGAATAATTTAGGAATAATGGGGAGTATTCGCTTTGCCTAGCGTATTCGCTTTGTCCGGCTTTCCCTTACCAGTAATAGTAGTAGTAGTAGTACTAATATTAATATTAATAATAATAATATTAACAATAATAAAGCAAATTTTACTACGTCATAGCAGCTTCTATTGCCTTGAAAGCAATTTTTCCCCCATCACTGCAATTTTTGAGGCTTAAAGCTGCAACAACGACCAAAATTGCCCCCGAAGCTGTTCTGACATAGTAGAATTTACTAATTATTCAACCCTTTACACTTTCCTTGGAAGAATAAAAAATATAAATGAACAAGGACTAATAAAAAACAAATGTACCCCAGGTTTTGCGACAAGCGCCATCTATGCCGGGTGCACCGCAAGGGGGCTCGCCAAGCGGCGGTTCCCAAAACCCTGCTCCACCGGGGGGTGTGTTCAACCCGCATACATGGGTCGACCAGGGCGCAAAAGCTATGGAACAGATGACCGGTGGCAGACGTCGCCGTAGTGTTCCCCAAGACGGGCAAGACCCACCACCGACCGAGCAACCGCAAGGCAAATTAAATGTTAGTGAGTCTGATCAGCCCAAACTAGCAGTTGATGATTATTAATTTTGCAAAGTATAATGAATCGTTATAAGAATTAAGAATGGGTAATTTTGTGAATTTTAATGAGGAATTATTCATATCGCAATTATTAATTCTACGTTTATTAATTTTTTGAATGGTTTTCTAATTAATTAGAAACCAGGAATTTCTCAAGATTTTATGATTAATCGTTATAAATCTCTCGATTGTTAATCATATAGCCAGAAATAATAATAATCAAACATAGGGCTATCAATTTTGCGGCAAATAATTATTAATCATTAATCTTGAGTTTTTCGAGACTCTGCGATTACTGATTAATAACTCTTAATTTCGCAACTAATAATTATGGAATTTATAAATAATAACAATCAATTTTGGGATTAACAATTTTGTGACAAATAATTATTCATCATTAATCTTGAGTTTTTCGAGACTCTGCGATTAATAATTAATTACTCTTAATTTCGCAATTATTAATTATCGAATTTAAAAATAATAACAATCAATTTTGGGACTAACAATTTTTTGACAAATTATTACTCATCATTAATCTTCAGTTTTTCGAGATTTCGCGATTAACAATTAAAAATTATTAATTTTAAGTTGCTCGAAATTTTGAAAATCAATAATCAATACCTCTTTTTCGTTTTCAGGGAGTTACCGATTCACCTGCTTAAATAAATCCACGAAAACACCCAAAGAAAAAGGATGAAGAAATGGAGGTGTGAAACTTATCCCAGGAGCTTATTTGAAGCCCAATGCATTAAAATGTCAAAATAGTGGAGATATTCGTTGTTTAGTTTGCACTCGTCAAATTTTGAGTTATACCACCCTAATTGTCTGGAATTAATAAATATTATTTGTTTGAAAAACGGGAAACTATTTTTTTACTGCGTTACTCTATATATTAAGTACTAACTTTTTGTGTATCAGTTGATACTCTACTCCCACTGTATGTCGATATTTTTTTAGATTGTTTTTGCACTTTCCTAGAATTTCTCTAATTTTTGCAAATTTCAAATATTTTTATAACAAATCTAGTAAAAATATTATAAAAATAATAAAAGAAAGTTATTATTATTATTATTATTATTATTATTATTATTATTATTGTTATTATTATTAGTAGTAGTAGTAGTAGTAGTAGTAGTAGTGGTAGTGGTAGTAGTAGTATTATTATTATTGTTGTTCTTCTTCTTCTTGTCAGTAACGATACAAAAAAAGTATTCTTACAGAATGTGACTAAAAGAATTAAGAAAAAAAAGCACATGCATAAAATATTTAATGAATAATGGATTTAAAAGGGGTAAGAAAAACATATATTATCAGTTACTCTTTAAAAGATACCGATTCTAATTAAATTGTGTTGGGGCAGAAAGAAAGAAAGAAAGAAAGTGCTTGGAATTATGAAATGAGTTTTCATTTTGTTGCAAACCTTTGATTTTAATCTGAAAAATTTTACGGATGATAATAGGATCAGTGAAGTACAGAAATAGAATTAATTACACAAAAGCTCGGGATGAAATTCAAAATACCATATTACTGTTGCTTGAACGAACAATATAATTGGAGGAATTCATTAAAATATAATGTCAACTTATGAGCTGAAAGATTGGATTTCTATATTATTCTCATTATTGTTATGATTGTTATTACTGTTGATATGAATTATTTCTCTCATGATATTAACTGTAACACAAATAACATGTAGAGCATATTGATACTAATTTTAATAATAATAATAATAATAATAATATTAACCCTTAAAGGTCACTAGGGGTCAAAATGACCCCAAGCGCAACTTGAAGCTAGAATTATACAATAAGTTATTGGCGCCCGATTCGTTTAGCCTCCCATCTTGGTGCTTTGGGGTTCCCTTTGTAAGATGAGACTAGGATCGGCCGAATAGCGGCAAATATTTGATTGCTTAGTTGTTTTTTTAGACCTGGAAAATGACACCCGAGAAACTAGTCTAGCTCCTTTTAATGGCAATTGTGAAATCTGTTATTATTGTTGTTACTACCAGTAATACTATTATTATCCATTTGACAGGATTAATTTATAATACTAATAGCAATAATAGTAATGACAATAACAGAAATTCAAGTCAACTGTTATAAATATGATACAACAGGATTCTGTATTTCTATTAATATTATTAATATTTTTATTGTTATCATTGTTATTACGTATTATAGTATTATTATACCAAATTATAATTAGTATTGTAATAATTCTACGCTTACAATCCAAATTACAAACAAATCGTAACAGCGATAACCACAATAATAATTATATATATATATTCATAATAATAATAATAACAACAACAACAACAGAAGAAATAGAATCTTATCGTATATTTACTACAGAGTAGACTTGAATATCTATTATTATTATTATTATTTAATTTTTTTCCTACAATTATAACATTTCGCACTTTTTATCAGATTCTCTTGCAACCCCGAAATCGCCCTTTTGTCACCTACGTGACGTCAGAGGTCAGAACCGACAGGCTCGAACTCGCACATACACCCACATATGTACGTATCTCGAACATAACCTCAAGGGCAAAGCAACCGACAGGTACCAGACGAAGATTCGAGTGTCGTGACAGTGCCGTGCGACATAACCTATCTGAAACCGCACATTTCTCGCGTTCGTGGGAATACCGCGAAGAATAAAAGAAAAAAAAAGTAACAATAATCGCAATAACTCCAGTTCTGTTCGGTTCGGTTCGCTTTGCTCTCGAAGTGCAGCTCAGCCGTACCTGCATCGCTTCGGGGATGAGTTTCCATCGTGCAACTGGAGCAATGCCTTTCAGTTTCCTCCGGTCGTATATCGTTCGGTTTTACGGTCACTTTACGCTGTGGAAAGGAAACAGAGTGAAATAGTCGATTTTGTGAATTCTTTTCTTTTTTTTTCCTTTATTTTCCCCACGTAGACTGTAGAGAGTTTTCCCCGAAGGTACGTTTCTATAGTCATCCCCGGAACAAGACTATATATATGTATATATTTATTTGCTCCCTGATACCAGTGTTGCGAATGGACCCTTGTTGAAAAAAAGGCGAATTTAAACAATTTTTATTTTTTGTGCTTTCTTTTTTTTTGGGAAACTTGATTGACTGGTCTGTTCTTTTCTTTCATCCGACAATCGATTGTGATTATTATTTTCTACTACAATAAGGTATTTTTATTGCTATTGTTATTATCATTATTATCATTGCTATTATCTTTGTTTTTCTATAAGGAATGTTACTATTTTAAGTAATAATAGTAATATAAATGTTATTATTTATGGTACTACGGTGCAATTACAAAATTCATATTATAATAATTTTTAAAATTTTAGTAGAATAAATTTCTATCCTGATCATTGTTAGTATTACTGGAATTGTTGTTACTATCAATATGCAATATTTTAACTTAGTTTTGTTTCCAGTGAGAATTTCCTTTTTTTCATTTGAACTTTTGATTGGTTTCTACAGATTTTGTATTTTGTATGTAAGGAATCAGTTATTATTATTATTATTATTTATGTGAACATCTGATATTATTATTATTATTATTATATTATTGTATTTGAACATTAATTATATTCCATCTCACAACGTTTCGACTTGATTTTCTCGAAATCTTCCTCAGATGATTTCTATATAAATTATAATAAATTAATGATTGAAGTCAGATTTTATAAACATAAAAGATAATCATGATAAATAATTTAAATGTTAAATTTGAATCCTACGTATTTTAATACTATAAAACATTTTCATTTGATATGCGACAAACAGAAGACTTCAATACTTATTTATTATTATTATTATTATTGTTAATATTATTAATGCAATTTTAAAGAGCAGTTTTATTTCAGTAGAAATTGTTCCAGTTACTAATAACAATAATAATAGTATCATGATAACAACAGAATAGTACTACACAAAAATTAAACATTATATAAATCATAATTTCATTTTCAAATTAGTTAAACCATTCCAATTATAAAGTTTGACCATAAGTCAATAGAAATTAATACCATTTCAATCAATAATAACAATAGTAACATCAATAACGTCAAACTCAATACCAATATTAATTTTATTATTAATTTCAGTAACTTTGAACAGCATCTTTCGGTAACTTTGAACAGCCTTTCTTCGAATCGTTACCAGTACCGCTAGACTCGCGTTAATCAACCACCACGAATCGTATCATGCGAGTGATCAGCTCGGAGAAGCTTCGCGAGCTCCAGGAGAACCCAAACAACATCCGCAACGTCTGCATCCTCGCCCACGTGGACCATGGCAAGACCACGCTCGCGGACTCCCTGGTGGCCAGCAACGGGATTATCTCCCAGAAACTGGCTGGCAAGCTGCGGTACCTGGACAGCCGCCCGGATGAACAGCAGCGCGGCATCACCATGAAGTCCAGCAGCATCACCCTCTATCACGGCTACGGGGACTCGGAATACGTCATCAATCTGATCGACTCCCCGGGTCACGTGGACTTCGCCTCGGAGGTGTCGACGGCGGTGCGACTCTGCGACGGGACCATCGTCGTCGTGGATGTGGTAGAGGGCGTCTGTCCTCAGACCAGGAGCGCCCTGACCATAGCCTACGTGGAGGGGCTGAAGCCGGTGCTGGTGCTGAACAAGATCGACAGGTTAATCACGGAGATGAAACTCTCTCCTCTGGACGCCTATGTGCACCTGACCCAGGTCCTGGAGCAAGTGAACGCCGTGATGGGCGAGCTGTTCGCCAGTGACGTTATGGAGCGGGAGGAGAGGAACGACACCGAGAACACGGAGTCTCTCCTGGAGGAGATCGACGACTCCTCGCTCTACTTCTCCCCGGAGCAGGGTAACGTTCTCTTCACCAGCGCCGTGGACGGCTGGGGCTTCGGCGTCCGAGAATTCGCGCGGATCCTGGCGGAGAAGCTGGGTTTCAGCGAGAAAGTCTTGTTGAAAACCCTCTGGGGCGACTACTACCTCAACGCCAAGACCAAGAGGATAATGAAGGGCGCCCAGGAGAAGGCGAAAAAGCCGTTGTTCGTGCAGCTCATCCTGGAGAGCCTCTGGAACCTCTACGAGACAGTGGCGGTGCGTCGCGACCGGGAGAAGATGCTGACGATGGTTGAGAAGCTGGGGGTCAAGCTAACGACCCGCGATTTGCGGCACACCGACCCCAAGGCGCAGTTGCAGGCCATCTGCTCGCAGTGGCTGCCGCTGGCAAAGGCCTGCATCGACGTCATCTGCGAGAAGATTCCCTCACCCAAGTGTCTGTCGCCGGAGAAGATCGAGAGACTCATGTCGGGGAACCTCAAGTCCTTCCAGGACCTGCCGGCCAGGACCAGGGCGCTGAAGGAGGCTTTCCTGGCGTGCGACGCGTCGGAGAACGCGCCGGTCATCGTCTTCATCTCGAAGATCTTCTCCGTCGAGAGGAAATCTCTCCCGGAGAATAAACCCAAGCCGTTGAGCAGCGAGGAGCTGGCCGAGCGCCGGGAAATCGCCAGACAGAGGCACCTGGAAAAACTGGAGGGTGTCGAGAAGCCCCTGGAAGTAGCCCAAAGCCTGGAGGAGGAAAGCAGACGCCAACCAGAGGAGGAGGAAGAGGACCTGGAGGATTGTTTAATCGCTTTTGCAAGAATTTACTCCGGGTCGCTGACGAGGGGGTCGGAGGTCTACGTCCTGGGGCCGAAACACGAACCGACGGAGGAGCTGGTGGATCCTAGAGACGGGCAGGAACAGTTTGGGAAGTACATCGGTAAAACGAAGATCGAGAAGCTGTACCTGCTGATGGGCAGGGAACTGGAGCCGCTGGAGAAGATCTCAGCTGGGAACGTGTTCGGAATCGGGGGTCTGGGCGACCACGTGTTGAAAACGGCGACCCTGTCAACCACCACCGCGTGTCCGTCCTTCTCGGAGCTGACGTCCTTGGCGGTGCCCATCCTCAGGGTGGCCCTGGAGCCCAAGCATTCGAATGACCTTCAGAAGCTGATCAACGGACTGAAGCTCCTGAACCAAGCGGACGCTTGCGCTGTGGTCCATATCCAGGAGACCGGGGAGATCGTGCTGAACACCGCGGGGGAGATCCACCTGGAGCGGTGCCTCGAGGACCTGAAGTTGAGGTACGCCAAGGTCGACGTGAACGTTTCCGAGCCGATCGTGTCCTTCCGGGAGACCGTCGTCCCTCCGCCAAAGACGGACATGGTGAACGAGGTGATGGAGAAGAAAGTGGTGGAGGACATCAAATTCGAAAACTGGACGTCCAACCGGCAATGTTACTTCGAGATCGACGCCAAGCCTTTGCCGGAGGGAGTCACGAAGCTGCTGGAGAAGAACGCCGAGTTCGTGAAGATGATCGACCAGGAGTTCGACAAGGTGGTGAAGCAAAGCGAGGATTTGCCTCCAGTGGCCGAGTTGTCGCTGGAGGAGAGGCTGTTCTCGGAAAAGAGGGAGAAGATGCTGCAGAACTTCAAGCAGGATCTGGTCAAGGCTTTCGACGAAGCCGGGTGGCTTGGATCCGAGACCTTGGAGAAGATTTGGTCCTTCGGCCCTCGCAAGTGCGGCCCCAATGTTTTGTTGAACGAAACGGATTACAAGCAGAGGCTGTTCTGGGAGGCGCCCAGAATCTCGGAGGATCCACGTACCGTGTAAGCGTTTTTTTGGGGGGAGAGGGGATTTGGGGTAGCTGGAAAATTTAGTTAATAATAATAAATAATTAATACCCTTCTAGTTTTGGAGAAAATGGAGAAAAAAGGGGAGATACCAAATTTTAATGTTTTTGAAATTAATTATAATTAATTTTAAATTATTAAATTTTAAAAATTTCATCGGTAGGGTTTTTTCTATATTTCTTTCGTTGACAATAATTCATAACTAATTTTTTCCGGAAATGTATAATATGTTCCTACTGGATCAACGAAGAAATTAAACTAGAAAGTAATATTGAATTTATTTGTGAACTTACGTAACAGTGATACAAAAATTTATTAATTTAGAAAATTTGTGGAAATATTCATGAAAATTCTGTATATGTTTTTGCAAGATCAGATACGACAGTAGTATGATCAATGGGTTCCAGTTGGCAACGTTATCTGGTCCATTGTGCGAAGAGCCAATGATGGGAGTCTGTTTTGTTGTTAAAAAATGGGACATCTTCGAGGACTCGCAAAGGTATTTGATTATGTTATTTTAATCAATATCTACATTTTTTTTCATAAATTCCAATCAACTGTTCTAATTGAAAAATATTTCAAGGAATACTTTATTAAAAATTCCAATTGATGGATTTCATTCAACAACAATATTCTATCCAGGCGCACTTTATTAAAAACTTTATTAAAATCCATTGATTTCTTTTCGAATCAATGCGAATAATAAAAATTTTTCTGCAATAAATATTTTCCTATTCACGAATTTGTTTCCCAGTAATAATATTATATCCAGATGCACCTTATGTTAAGAGGGGATTCCGGTGTAACAGGTTCAAAAAATCCATTTTTTTTCTTTGCATAAATAAAAAGTATAATGTTCCAAGAATGTGTTCCAAAAGTAGTATCGCAATTAAGATTGAAGCTGTAAGTATCGTAAAACTTCGCCAAAAAGTTTAAACGCAAACATCTCGAAACTACGTTTTTAAATCGGTGTCTAGGATAGCACAAAAACTAATCAATCGATCAACTTCACAGAAGGCTTAATCAATTCAATATACATTTCTCCTGGGGTTATACCAACAATTTAAATAGTATTGTTTATTTAACGACATTTTTAGTGGCAATATGTAACCGATTTTTGTGTCAAAAAATTCATTTTTTCTTCAAAACCCTAGGACTTTTTTTATTCTTCATGTTTTCTTTTAACAAGTGGTATAACCCCAGCATAAACTATCTACCTTTAAGAAAATGTTTCATTTTTTGTTATCGGATGCTTGTAACAGGTGCTATACTAGACACCAACAATTCGGAAATGTTTGGCAGGATTATGAATACTAAATAAATAATACAGAAAATGGCAAGAAAACATTTTTTTTCAATATTTCATGGATGTTTCTTCATATCCCAAAAGAGACTATTTGGGAATTATTATGGGGTTATACGCACTTAGAAGGCGGAAAAAAGGCGATTTTTCAAGAATTTTTTCTGGAGAGACATTTTAATTTATTAATTGCAAACGCGGTGTATATATTGTAGTAGTCTTTGACTACTTTCTCAATTTTTTTGGTATAAAAATAATTATTCTGACAGTTGCTGCAGCCAATCTCCGGAAGCACCTCGAAAAAAACACGTTTTGCGGTGAGCACGGTATCTCGGGACTGGAGTATCGGAAATAAAAAAAACCAAAAATTTTTCGTTAATATAATGTATTATCTCGTGTTTGATCGTTGGGTTTTGCAAAATACTAATTTTTAACAAAATGACGGCTTCGTAAAGCGGAAATATCAATTTTTCATGAGAATTTCGCTCGCAAAATTGTTCATAAAGTGAAAAATATTTGTCGTAGAGGCAAAATCAACGATCAATTACTAGATAATATATCTATAAAGCTTGTGTAAGAATTTAAGACCAATCGGTTTAGCCGCTTTTGAGAAATCTTGCTCACCGCAAAACGTGTTTTTTTTTTTCGAGGTGCTCCCGGAGATTGGCTACAGCGGCTGTCAGAATGAGAAAAAATTGAGAAAGTAGTCAAGAACTAATACAATATATACACAAAGTTTGAAATTAATAAATTGAAATGTCTCTTCAGGAAAAATTCTTGAAAAATCGCCTTTTTTTCGGCCTTCTAAGTGCGTATAACCTTAATAGTTTTCCAAACACAAATTCATGACAATCACCTATTTTTAAAGCTGTTACACCGGAGTCCCCCCTTAATAAGAAATCCCGATTGATTCTGACTCAGATTAATAAAAGTCTCTCCGTTAATTCTGAGAATTGCTTTATTCGATAACATATAATTATTAATAAATAACTTGTTTATTATTGTTTCTATTCACAACATTTCTAAATAAAATGTGTCATTGAGTTAAAATTGAGTTAAAAAAAAGAGGGAAAATAAATTTCCAGTAATATTACCGAAAATCAGCGAAATTTCCAAATTGTACTAATTTTAAAATCCTCCCGATTTTTTTTTGTGGATTTTTGACTTTGACTTTTTACGCATTTTAGTGAAAGCAGTGGACAACCTCAGGGACATTTAGGAGGACAATTGATGTCCGCTTGTAAGGAGGCATGTCGTCGTGCCTTCAGTCTAAGGAACCCTCGACTGGTCACTCCTATGTATTCCTGCAGCGTTCTGGTGAATTCCGACGTTTTGGGTAAGTCAATTAATATTTTTGCAATTATACAAATTTAGTTTTATCCCAAATTTTAATTTCTTTACTTACCGCATGTTTCCCTTTAATTTAAATTTGAATTTTATTCAATCGGTAGTTGTAAGAAATTCATTCAAACGGACAACTGCTGACGTTACTCGCCCTCAATTACGAGCAATATTCCAAACTAGAGCTCCTAATTTATTTTTTCTCAAAATTCCTCGACTCTATGCTCAAGAAATGGAAATCCAGTGGTAAAATATTTTAGCATTTAAGGATTTCATGTCATCGCTTCAAATTCGTAATTTGAACACGTGGAACGAATTTGAGGGTTCATTGGAAATTTGTGATTTTCAAAATTTAGGTGAGAAACACTTCTCGAATCAAAATTTGAAGCGTGAAAGCTGTTGGTCCTCGATTTCAAGTTTCCTTAAGGGTCACGTTGCAAAGAGCTCCTCTGTTCCTGAATTCGGGCTCCATTGTACTGAAATTTAAGCTCTGGAGACCCAGACCTCAAATTCGAGCTCCTTTGCTCCTATATTAGAGCATTCGAAGTCGAAATTCCAATTTTGAGCTCCATTGTTTCCCGATTCCCGCAGTTGGAGCTCAGATTTCAAATACTCGATCGATCCTTTGCAAATTTGCGTTACAAAATTGAAGAATAAACATGAATTTGAAATTTGAGATTCTTGAAAAGTGGGTTAACAGCACTTGCGGGGTGCATCGATTGAACGTGAAAAGGAGATACCGAGAATTCGATGGATTTTCTTGCAGAAGAAAATAATAGGTATGCGAATAATAAGCATATAAATGAAATTCTCCGTGCAGATACGGGTAAAAAAAATGAGATCGGAAAGCAATTGTTTCACAGACAATTCAAAATACGAATATATGGGTGCAACATAACACTGGGGACAATATCGCAACGTTTCTAAGGCGAAATGTGTTATTAACTTTTAAATTTCAGGATATTTCCAATACCGTGAGAGAGGAAAAGATATTTATGAATTTTTTTTCTTTCCTGGTAGTCTCTTCTTTTTTCTTTTTAAAGAAAATTCATTTCACGAAACCACGACTCATTTTATCCCTTTTTCTCCTAACATCGCAGATCTTTGATTTTCATTCAGGGGAAATTATTATCGGAACTCGTATAGGAGATTAAATATTTGCTAACTTCCTGTTGATATGAAACCGTCGATATTTACGTATTTATAGAAATATCGAAATTCATTGAAAGGCTACCTCCTTTTTGGGTATTCTAAAAATAATTTTATCTCGGCCAAATTCCAGTTTGAAAACACGTATTTGTATTTTCGTGAAGAGCTTTACAGATTTTCTGTAAAAGCTTCAGAAAAGTGTTGCAACTTTTTTTAACAGATTTTAACTTGTATTTTTAAAATATTTGACAGATATTTAAAAAAATTTGAATTCATTTTGCTGTTGCAGGTATTTTTATGTTATACATTTTTCGAAAATATTTTCTTTTCTCGAAGTGATTCTAAGAATTTTTAAGTATTATGAAAATATGTTTATTTAGACGAAATTCGAATTTAGGAACATGAATTTTTAGATTCTCGTAAAATTGCCCAAACTTTTCAGAACGAATTTCCAATAATTGTTTACATTTACAGCTAATTTTAAGATACTCACTTTTTAGGAATTTTTGTAGAGATCATTTGGAGAGTTTTTGGATATTCTAAAAATACGCTATTCAATAACGGCCTTCGACTCTTGCCTATTTTTGTTTCATAAAAAATTTATTAATTTTTGTGTAATAAAAATTCCTAGAGATTTTCCGATTTTACACGGAAAATTCATAATTAGAAAAACAAACATTTTTATTCAATAACGATAATTCATAAATTAATTCGTAATTCATTCTTAATAAATAAATAGGAAATTCAAGTCTTTTGTAAGTACTTTCCATTTTCCTAATGTTATATTTTTTTAAATGATTATTACCATTATTATTATTATTATTATTAATATTAATATTATTAGAATTGTATTTTTTTATTTGTAAACAACGAAGGTTTTCCGTTTTAAGTAAACAAAAAAAAGGACTCGTGAAAAATTTTGAATTTATTTAATTTCTTGGAATCCCGCAGAATTGAAATTAATAGAAATGACTTTCGCGTTTCATTTTCTCCCGATTCATGTTAAAATCTCCGATATTCATATCGTATTCACGGAAATATGAATAATCGTTAAATGGTAACTTTTTGCTGGAGCGTAATACAATTTCCACTGATGGTTGACAGTTCAAGATAGTTGACGGTCGACAGTTCGGATAATAAAAGACTTCCTCTGTCACCTTTATTCCGGCGAAGGGGAGAGATCCAATATTAACTTTGGGAAAAAATCAGGGAAATGAAGAAAACTTTCCGGTGGAGAGTCAAGCGTGTTTATTATTGAACTTTCCTTGTCTTCTCACATTCGGTTTCTTTGCTCGCACTTAACCAAAGTAGTATGGCAAAAGTCTGGGACGTCACAGTTGAATTTGTCCCAACCGTACTTTTGCCACAATTACATTTCAATTGAGGCTGGCGATTTTAATAGAATTTTCTGTGACATTTTTATCGATTTCAAATCGATATTGAAGTAATATAAATTAAAAAGGACAAAATTCCAAAATTGTCCTTGTTAAAAAATGATTTTTGTTTTTTAATTAGGGATTTCAAACGTAAATTTCGATTTTCTTTTAGTATCAAATCACGGAATTTAGACATAAAATTTGTTGTGTATACAATAAAGTAGGAGAAAGACTCTTTTTAATACGAAAAATGAAAAACAGCGGGAAAGAATTTTTCTACTACCAGAATAATAAAAAGAGGAAAATATTTTTTTATAAGCATTAAAGTAAGGGAAAAGATTTTTCTAAGATAAAAGAAATAAGAAGAAGCAGGTAATTTTTTTACTGTAAGAAAAATAAAATGAGTAAAAGAATTTTATTACTGCAAACATATTTAAAAAAAAAACGAAAAGAATTTTTCCTACCGGATAAAATAGGAAGAAAGGGAAAGAATTTTTATATTGTAGAAAAAGATGAAAAGAAACATTGTGGAACAAAATTTTTCAAAAATTCGAAAATCCCTAAAATCAATAAATTTTGTTTAAACTTTCTTTGAAATTTGCCTAAAGAAAATGTAGTGTCTAACATAGTCATGAATACTATGTAGACTACAGTTTCTTGTTCATTAGCAAATAATATATATTGTACAGAGAAAATGAGAAAATTCAATCGTCAGTATTTTTCTTTTCCTCTCTTCTTTCCTTTTAAATGCAAAATTAGATTTGCCGACAATTCCATAGGAATTGATGGAATATTGAGAGAAATAAAAAACGTTTGGACGTGAAAGAAATCGCGATTGTCCGTAATTTTCTTCTACCAACAGTCTCATGATTGAGATTACAATTATGTTTCTTCTTTTGCCTGCAAGTTAATATAAATGTGGAAGCCAGCAGTCGGGGAATAATTCTATGAAAATCTTACGAGTAATTATACCTTCAATGAAACGTCCATTTACGTACCGTTGCGAGGTCGAAAATCAAAGGGGTACTTGTTTTATCAAATCGTCAAGAAAAACTTGTACCGTATAATTTTTTTGAGTCGTCTTTCGAAACCTTCGATTTTTTTTCGCGCGATTTTATGAGATTTCAAGAACTCCAAAAATAAATGTGTCTAAAGGAGATGAAAACTTAGAAACTAGTATATTTTGTTTGCTGATAGGTTTTCCAAAATTCGCAACAAAAAATTCCCAAACATTTAGCAGCTTCGGGTAATATACTTTTAAAGTATCTGTTCTTTCTGAATTTTTTTAGAGAAGATTTTGTGAAATTTCAAATATTTTATAAATTAATTAATTTAAAATGATACTCGAGCTCAGGATACGTATTTTTAGTTTCTGGAAAGGTTTGTAATCAATTTTTAAGATTACTACTTTCAAAAATTCTCGAGATTTCTAAAAATCATTTATTGATAATAATTGCGAAAAATTCAAAGTTTAAGTTATGTATTTTTGTTTCGACAATAATTTACCAGATTTCGAAATTTCCTAAAGCTTTGCAGAAGGGAACATTCGCAAAAGTATGATCTTTTGAAATTTGTTTAGGATTTATTGAAATTTCAAAAATTCGTGTCTTTAGCAGAAACTCGATCTTGGATTCACGTAATTTTGATTTGCAGAAAAATCTACTAGATCATTTATAAAGAAATTCCCAAAATAGATAAAACCTTGTATTTCAGAAATCAACAATTTTTTCTACAATTTTCTAGATTCTCAAAAATATAAAAAAAAAGGTTGGGAATCTCCATTTAGACTTTCTTATCTTTTCTTTGTAATTTTCCTTAAGACTTTCCAAGTTTTTTCAATTTTTTTTCTTTTTTTTTCTCAATAAAGGTCTCGAATAACATAACGAAGATTTCGAAAACGCTTCAATTGGACAAGTAGGTATACTACATTTCTACATGAAATAAATAAAGTGTAGCTTTAAAAAATTAGGACAGAGAGAGAAGGAGAAAGTCAAAAAGATGATGATTCGTAATAAATAAATCGATGAGTATCAATTTTGATTGATACAATTAAGAATGGCGCATAAATCCTCTTAGCTATTATCCACTCAATCCCAGTACGCTGTTTTCAGTAATTGAGGTACTTTATGCCACGGAAAAGGCGGTATGGCTGCTTCTAGTTCCTCGTTTCCTCCTATTTCACTTTGACCCGCATCCAAACCTGAAATCAAATTTTTTTTTTAGGTTTCACAATTTTTCATAGGTAATTTTCGAATTTTAAAAAGTCGTTTTTCGGGAATTTAAACAATAGTTGAGGTTAGAATAGACCCGAACTAGGAAATTCATATTTTAGTTTCTAAAAAAAATCCCCAGGTTTTCTGGAAAAAATTCTGAAGATTTTGCAAGTTAAAAATACTTCTTTTTTTTTTAGAATCTAGTTCTTTACAGGTGATTTTAAGGATTTTCCGGAGTCTCAAAAAATACGTATATTTAGGGTAAACACAATCCAAGAAACTCCTCCTTTTACAATTAGTTACTTCAAGAAGGTCCCCAGATTTGTCAGGAAAAATTCCCAACCTCCCCTTTCTGGGGAATTCTAAAAATGGATGTTTTTTAAGAGACACAGCAAAAAATAAGTTTCCTAAATTCGCAAGCCCCGATCATCCCCAATATCAGCGTCAGAATTATTTTTGGGGGTAGGTTTGGCAACTACAGAGACAGATGTCGATATAACATCGGAACTAGAACCGATTAATTTTCAATTGCAATTGATTTCGATGCATAATGAATGTCAAAGCAAATCGAAATAACACAAAGCAAATTAAACCAAAGCAGCGAATTGTCTTCCGCTGCAGACAATTCGATGACACGGAATTTAACGAGCTGTCCTGAAATAGCTCTAGATTTGGAATCGCATTTCTACAATATATACGTCCACTACGCGTACAACTCAACTTTTATTAAGCTAGTTAACGGTGCTATTGACGCGGCGCTTTTCATTGAATGTTAAACAGGAACCTCCGTGGTTGTTATTTGTTTCATTATGATTCACTGAGCTCATATCTGAGCCATCAGAATATTGGAGAAAAAGAGGATTCTAGTTTCTTTTTGTCCGATTGATTTCCGCAGTAATGGGTTTCTAGTCAGATCAATAACAACAACCCCCTCAAAAAACACCTCTGGTGCAAAAAATCGAGACAAGTTCATGTATGAAAGGTAGTATCTCTAGAAAAAGCACATCTGATGCAAAAAAAAACCGCGAAAAATTTCAAATTTACACGAAACGTCCAAAAATAAAAAATTTGAAAATCTTCGACCAAACAATGCAGTCAAATCCGATAATAATAGACAAGTTCAAATTTTCCATTATATCCATATGAATTTTCAAAAACTTCGGCCAGATAAAGTTGTTAAATCCGATAACATTAGACAAGTTCGTTTTTTCTATTGTATGATTTGTCAATTTCTTTCATAGCCTCTATATCTTGAACATGCGGCATTAATACTTACTGAACTTGTCGGGCCCCGAACAATTCAGATATTTGAGTATGATGTATTATTATTCATAATATTATTATTTTATCTGATCTTTACTAATTCATAATGCGGTAAAATTAAATTAATTTGTAAGATATATTTGTTGCTTGTCGTTTGGGTCGGGGCCCGACAAGTTCAGTAAGTTTTAATTCAATTTTATTCCGGTTATATTAATGTAGGATTTGTTTCTAATATTGTTACGTTTATTTTACGAATAATCCTATAATTATTGGACGAATTTTTTTATTGCGGATTTTGTGAAATTTAGGAAATTATAAAAATGAGTGTATTGGGAGTGATTCGAATGTAGAAATTGGTAATTTTACTACCTTCAAAGATTTCCCAGACTTTCCGAAATAAATTTTCAAATATTTTGCAGCGCTTATCATTATTATTATTATTGTTATTATTATTATTATTGTTGGTGTTGTTGTTGTTGTTGTTGTTGTTGTTGTTGTTGTTGTTGTTGTTATTATTATTATTATTATTATTATTATTATTATTATTATTATTATTATTATTATTATTATTATTATTATTATTATTATTATTATCATCATCATCATCATCATCATCATCATCATCATCATCATCATCATCATCATCATCATCATCATCATCTTTTTCTAGTAGATTTTAAAGCAATTTGTTGTATAAGTTTTTTCCAACGGTTTAATGAAATTTACGAATTTTAAAAATAGGTGTATTTGAGGGAAATTAGAACTTGAAAACTCATATTTTAGTTCGAAAAGTATTTTAAATTTTGAACCAAACAATTCTCAAAGATTTCTCGGGTGCAGCTATTTTTAAAATGTCCATTTTTTAAAAATTTCTTCGAACAAAGTTTGAGAATTTCCAGGTATTTCAAAAATATAGTCACTTAAGATAAGATTCAAACTAAAAATACGTATTTCTATTTTTTCGAAAAATGTTCCGAATTTACCGAAAAAAACTTCCAAATATTTGTCAGATTCAATTATGATCAAAGTATCGATCTTTTAGGAATTTCCGTTCTAGGAAAAATTAATAATTTGGAAACCATTTAAAAATTTGGGATTTATAGTTGCTTTTAATGTAATTCTCAAAAATTTTATTATAGAAATTTATTTTTTAGTTTTCGAAATTTGGAACTTTGTAATTTAAAACCCATTTATTTAGCGCGAAATTTAATTTAAAAATGATTTATTTCTATTTTTTTAAAAAGGTGCAAATATCTTTAAATCCGCGACTTTTGCGATATTTCCATTTTTGTTCCGTTTAAGGGGTTACATCTAGTTGACGGCCGAAAAAAAGGCGTGTTTTTGTGAATTTTTTTTTGTGAAAATGATTGCAGGTTTCGAACTGTTTTTTTTCATAGTTAAGGGTATATCTTCTACTATATTTTATAATTTTTTTATTGAAAAAAATTCACAAATATAGGAGATACAATGCATTTCCCGGACCGCTAGGATTTTTGCGGCGACCACTGTATGTTCCACCTCACTCGTCTAAAAGAATAAAATCAAATAGATTATGTTTTTGGATTGTATTATCTAGTCCTCAATCGAAGGATTTGAGAAAATATTAATTTTTGAAAAAATGATCGACGAAAATGTAGTGATTTTTTCATCAAAATTTGGACTTTCACGTTCAATCGTCGACCATTTTTTCAAAAATTAATATTTTCTCAAATCCTTCGATTAGGGACTAGATAATACAATCCAAAAACATAATCTATTTGATTTTTCGATTTCAGACGAGTGAGGTGGAAGATACAGTGGTCACCGCAAAAAACCTAGTGGTCCGGGAAATGCATTGTATCTCCTATATTTGTGAATTTTTTTCAATAAAAAAATTATGAAACATAGTCTAAGATATAACCTTTACTATGAAAAAAAAACAGTTCGAAACCTGCAATCATTTTCCCAAAAAAAATTCACAAAAACACGCCTTTTTTTCGGCCGCCAACTAGATGTAACCCCTTAAGTGGATGAGGGATGGGCCTTACACGGGGTACGTCGAATAAAAATTAAATTGGAGTCTCCAGTTATGAAAGTGGAATCAAAAGCAGATTGTTACGAAACGCAAACTCGCGATTCCTTGTCCCGGTTAATTTCCACCTTGATGTTAAGTAAAATATGAAAAATCCTTTGCCGTCATGTCACTCGAGTATTTTTAAAGTCGTCAAAGACTCGCGCGCGAACGGTACTTTCTGCATGCGAGCTGAAAAATTGCTTTTTGATATTTAACAGAAAACATGTCGTTGAGATTCTTCCATAAAACCATTAGAATTCCTGTCCTGGTTTATGGAGACAAAGAAATTCATAGTATGTAAATTCTGTCGTTAAAAAAATTTGTTTTAAAAATAAATAAATAAAGGAGGTGTTTCTCAGAGATTTTCCTCGGGAGATATTAGATAATTTGTCTTCTTTACCCAGGAGGCTGCGAAGATGTCTTAACGGTCGTCCCCTTCTCGTGGGTTGAACGCAAATCATTCCATAAACTCGGATTCCAGGTACGCTGGCGTAAGTCGGCTGGTCGTGGCTCATCGGTCCTTCTAGAAATCCAAAATTTCCAAGATTGTCAAATTTTGAAAGAGATCCTGCGACTCCTTCGGCCCCAAATTGTTCAGAAAAGGAGAAGATTAGCTTTCAGTTCCAAATTACAAATTGTCATTACCAATTCCGAAAATTTGGAACTTCGAATTTTATTTTAATGTAATTCTCAAAAATCAATTGCTTCAAAATACGTAATTTCGGGACCAATTTCGAAAACTTACTTTTAGGAACTTGTTTTGCTGTTTTAGGAATTTGAGACTTTGGAGTGAATTCCATGCAATTCTAAAAAATTGCTCGTCTTCAAATTTGTGATTTCTGCTCTAATTTCGAAAATTTCGAACTTTAAAGTTTGTTTAATGCAGTTTTCAAAATTCCTTTAAATCCACTTTCGAAGTTTCGCGTTTGATTTCGAAAACTCGGGACTTAAAATTGTCTGAGAAATGATACGACTGAAAAACCAAAAATTCGTCTTTCATTTTGGAAAATTGGGGTTTGGAAGAAATTTTAATGAAATTCTCAAATTTTCTTTCGTTCTAAATTTGAAATTTCATCTCGGATGTTCCACTTTACGGTAAAATCTTGCTTATCTCTCCTTGAAATACTTTTTATCCTCCTTATCCTTCAGTCAATTAGTTTCTAGATCAGAAGTAAAATGAAGTAAAAAGTGTACCGAGAATGTTGCTATCGGGACACCTGCATATCACAAGATAATGCGATTTTCCCGTTCGAACGTTCTGCAAGGCAAGTAAAGACCAGTCGCTGGGTGCTCTGCATCCTCTCATCTCGGCTACCGGCTCACACGTTTTCACCAACGTTAGTGCCTGAAACCATGTTAGCAGGATTTTTTATTAGTTCAGTTTCTGCTCAGCAGTTGTGGATAACAACAAAAAACAAGTTATAATGAACAACGAAATTCATATTTTTGATATTTTAATTTTATTATGAAAGACAAAATGAATTAATGAAATCACGAAATAACCCCATTTAATTAATGTACAATGGTACGATTTAATTAACTTGCCAACTTAAGCAATTTTATTAACTGTTGATCAATTGAAATTTCATTAATTTAAATATTTCAGATTCATCGATGAGTTACTAAAAATAATAAAAATTAGGAAATTCAATCAAGAACATTTCTTATTATCAGAGATTTAGTGAATAGAGAATTTATCGATGGTTGAATAATTATCTATTATCAGACTAATTAATTAGTAACTATAAAATGCATTATTGCAGTGATATCGAGAATTGCTGCACCAAACCAACCAATTATTAAATAATATCGATTAATTTACTTGTTTTCGTTAATAACAATGTTGATTGATTCTTTAGGAATAATTACCCCTAGAACAGCACATGGGGTCAATATGTCCCCACGCTTAGAAAATTTATTTTGATTTCCCAATGATGAAACATTATTCAAGGAATGTCAAAATATATCTCTACAAATTATCAGCCTTAAATATTGAAAATTCGCGGAGAAATTGATATTTTCTCACGTGGGGTCACTGAGCCCCTAGTGTGCTCTTTACGTTCGAGTTTGGAGGTGTGCTGTTCTAGGGTTAAATAAGTTGATCAGTATCCAATTGTTACTGAATAATTATTATTATATTAAATGCTCGATAGCATTTAAACCAACATAATTATACAATTATTAATTCATCTATGCCAACATATTGAGGAAATCGATGAACTATCGTAAATTTTAACGAACTAAATAAATCTATCAAATCAATTAAATTCAATTAAACCAATTAATTCGTTGTTTCGGGTATTTTCATTCGAATCCATATTGGATCAATTGCATAATTATTTAAATAATTTAATAATTCCAAAATTAATTAAACGATTGTGGACTGCTTTTATAAATTACAAAAGCTATTAAAAAATAGAACACAAAAAAATTGAAAATTATAAAAAACTAATCAAATAAAAATTATACCATGGATATATATATAAATATACATAAATTTACTATAACAAATTCGCACCTGCATTATCGGGGCTGCTGGTAATTCACATTCATTAATAAAAAAAAAAAAGAAAAAAAGGCAGAAATCGTCACGACACGTAAACCCATAGAAACGACTCATACCAGTTCTCTCATTTCATTTCTTTAATTAAGTTACCTGCCTTGCACGTAAATCCTTCCAGTATTACCTGGTTTCTCCGCTGGAACCGCGAGCGGTCCCGTTATTACTTGTCTTGAAACGCGAATTTTCATCAAAAGGATCTGTTCCAGGAAAATGTTCCCTCTGCTTTCTCTTCTAATTACCATCGGGTGCAACAGGTGGTAATTAGGATAATTCTAGAGACTGGAGGATTTTCCGTAATAATTTCCAGCAACGGGAAAGGGAGTCAAAGGGTCGTTAACTGGACAGAGTGCACTAGCAGCTCGACTCCGGCTAATTAGTATCATTCCATGGCTAGAATGGGAGCGGTGCGATACCGTGAAGGGCCAAAAAGGGATCAGCTGCTCGTTATGCGCCCCATAAAATCGCTTACTAATTAAGCAGCAATAGCGTTTCCCGGATTCGAGGATATCAATCGATTTTTAAATCGGTGGAAAGCATCTCAAAGTAGAAAAATAAATGTAAACAAAAAAGGACCAATTAAGGATCCAGACAAAGCAGCGGCCAGAAGACGGGAGATAAGATGCTCGGCTGGGCTTTTATTTAACTGTCGAGGAATCGTAACATTTCTCGTCTTTCTCCAGCCGGTCTCCCATCCGCCTCGTTATGAATCCAGCGATACTCCAGGCCGATTATCTGCCATTCGCGAGCGTTTCCGGGTAGAAGGAATTCCTAGCGCCGTGGATTCGAATTTTTCTCCTTCAGATCTTTTTCTGTTTTCTCTTTTCTTTATTCTTCGAGTAACTTTATCGCTCACAGGATGCTGAAAGATCGTCGAAGAAGATGGAAGAAGAAGAAAAGGAAGATGCAGAAGAGGATCGGTGGGATCGAAGGGCACACTTTTTGTAGATTTTTATTTCTTCGCTTCGGTTATTTAATTTTTTATTTGTAGGGAAAAACTGTAAAAGTATGAGTGCCTTTTCAGTTGCGCGAATTTTGGAGAAATTCGGGGAAGCTTTTTCTTAAGGTTTTTACTCTTCTAGAATTTTTTTATAGGAACTTTATTTCTCTACGA
Organism: Gasteruption jaculator; assembly: GCA_949825005.1. NCBI lineage: Eukaryota > Metazoa > Arthropoda > Insecta > Hymenoptera > Gasteruptiidae > Gasteruption > Gasteruption jaculator. The sequence goes on from OX463762.1 coordinate 7,055,939, forward strand.
TTCTTTTGATAGGGATTTTTTTGGGATCCTTTTATAGGAATTTTTTTCTGGAAAAGAGGGATCCAACTTTTTTGTGTGGATTCCAAGAATTTGAATGTGGGGGAGGTCCTCCGATTCAACATTTTGGTTCTTTGGATGGTTTTCTTTTCTTCTTTTTTTGGTCGAGCACCAAAGGAATTTTGTATTTTTGAAAAACGGTAGGATTTGGAATTCCGAGATCCGATTTCGGTTTATTGCCCCTTTTTTTTCCAAATTCGAACTTACAGAGGTTTGAAGGGTTTTTTTATTCTTCTTTGCTCCCTCCACCCTTTTCTTCGAATTTCAGACCTGTCGAAATTAATCCCCATGATTAGGAATTTTGAAAATGTTTGAAAAATTTTAAACTAGAATATGTGAAAATTTGATGTCGAAGGTTCGCATCCTCGGTAAAAAAAAGCTTGAAATCCCTGGGTTAGAGAATTTTCAATCCGAAGATCCTCCAACTTAAGATTTTTTCTAGTTCTTCATTGTAAACTTCAAAAAATAAGATTTAGCGTTTCTTGTAATTGAAATCAGGCAAAAATTGCGAATATTTTTTGGATCGGGATCCTTGGGTTTCAAATTTTTTTTAGAAATCACATGAAAAACTATTCCAAATTCCTACAAATTTACTTTATAATAGTAACTTTCATAAAACCTAGGATTTCCCTATACTTCACCCAACCTTATCTCCCAAACTCACCACGCCTGCCGTTGTTTCACGAAATCGTTCGAGGAAAGCAGTAAAATCGACTCTCCTCCACCCTGAGTAAACACGCGATCGCTGAAATTCGCGGGAAATGCAATTTACGGTAAATCTTTGGGAGGATCACGGGTACCCGTGGCTCCGAGTCCCGTTGAATGCAATTCCTTTGTTTGGAATCTCCTCTTTCTCTTGCTTTCGATTGACTTTTTCGCCTCTAAGCCGCGGAACGATCCCAAATGTGCCACTACTGTCCTCATTAGGTCAGGCGGGCTCCCTCTCATTACCCGGTGGCCGAGCCCATGGATTTAACCCACATTCGCGGATTCAATTATCGTAAATTGAATTCTCCGCGCGGCTCTGATACAGCAAATTGCACGTTCGATTCCGCTCGGTTGCAAAATCGAAGCGAACAGGAGTGAGCGAACCAACCAGCCAGCAAGGAAAAGTTCCTGCAATGATACTGCGAAGAAAGAGGAAGGAAATATATATATCAAGCAAAAGGGAGGAGATGGATTCCGGTACAGTTACTTTTAGACTCGTATCTTTCCTCACCGCGAGAAGAGTCCAGCCTGCAGTTTATAAATATCTTTCCAGACTGGATTCCAGCAGTCAAGTCTACCGTGACCATACCCTTGTTCTGCTCTCCCATTTTCTTTTTCCTTTCCTCTTCCTCTTCCTCTTCATTTTTAGGGATCAATTGGCCAAGCTCCTAATTATCATTCACTTTCCTGTCCCGATTTAGCCGCCAGAGATAAGCTGGGATCCAACTATAGCGACTTGTTGACTCCGTAGAGTGGAGTCTCGTAATCCGATTCCAGCTCTGGAGTCGCTGGTTGAATGGATTTTACATATACGGGAACTTAGAAATCACCAAATTGTAGGATTCCCGATCAGCGGGGCCTTGAATTCGACATGATTGCAAAGCAACCATCATAGGACCTCACTGGACCTAGGCCTCTGATGCTCAAAGCTTGTATAAAAAATTTTCATTAGCAGCGACCTCACCTACGTGCACCTTTACCTTTAAGGGGGGATTGCGGTGTAACAGGTTCAAAAAATCGAATTTTTTTTCTTTGCATAAATCAAAAGTACAATGTTTCAAGAATGTGTTCCAAAAGTAGTATCGCAATTAAGTAGCAGCTGTAAGTATCGTAAAACTTCGCCAAAAAGTTTCAACGCAATTATCTCGAAACTACGTTTTTCAAATCGGTGTCTAGGATAGCGCAAAAACTAATCAATCGATCAACTTCACAGAAGGCTTAATCCAATCAATATACATTTCTCCTGGGGTTATACCAACAATTTAAATAGAATTATTCAATTTAATATTATTTAACGACATTTTTAGTGGCAATATGTAATCAATTTTTGTGTCAAAAAATTCATTTTTTCTTCAAAACCCCAGGACTTTTTTGATTCTTCATGTTTTCTTTTAACAAGTGGTATAACCCTAGCATAAACTATCTACTTTTAAGAAAATTTTTCATTTTTAGTTATCGGGTGTTTGTAACAGGTGCTATACTAGGCACTAACAATCCGGAAGTGTTTGGCAAGATTATGAATGCTGAATAAATAATACAGAAAATGGCAAGAAATAATTTTTTTTCAATATTTCATGGATGCTTCTTCATATCCCAAAAGAGACTATTTGGGAATTATTAATAGTTTTCCAAAAAAAATTTATGAAAATCACCTATTTTTAAAGCTGTTACACCGCAATCCTCCCTTAAGATACAGATCAGGGAGTCCTTGAATTCGAAATGAGATGAAAAAAAAGCTGTTTTCTGAAAAATTGCATTGCCTCTATTGGTGCAGGAAGAACGAAAGCTATCAGTTGCGGCAAATCAACCGTCAAAGCACCGGACCTGGGACTCTGATGCCCAAAGCTACTCTCAGAAATTCGCATTTACAACAACTCTGCCTATCTGCGTCTTTGTCTTTATGGTACAGGAGCTTAGAAATCCCAAAATTGTAGGATTTTCAATCTGGGGTCCTAAAATTCGAAACGAGACAAAAAAGCTTAAAAAAAACTCGAGAAAAATACAAAAAATTGTTTTGTTTTGGTACTACAAGATTTGCAATAAAATTATTTCAGTAGTTTTGTCTTGGCATTACAAGACTTGCGAATACAAATAATTTCAGTCAATTTCAATTAAGTTTTCAATTTAAATCTCGACCCAGACTACATTCCATCTGGATAGTCTCTCCTTGTTTACTTCATTGTAAATATTTACTAGAAAGTCGGAAAACCAAAATAAAAATAATAACATCCAAAAAATCTCGCAGAAAAAAAGGCTGTTTTCCAAAAATTTTCATTGCTTCTATTGGTGCCGAAAGAACCGAAGCTACCAATTGCGACAAAACACCCACCCGACCATCAACCCGGGACCTCTGATGCCTGAGGCTGCTTCCAGAAATTCTCATTTGCGGGAACTTCGAGTACGTTAACAATTTGCCTTTGCCTCCCACGTAGCTTTTCATTTCCGGTGCAAGCTATTTCATCAGAATTAGGCTGCTAATAAGGGAAGTCACCGCAGACTTGATGATCCTGCGATAGGATCCCCCAACCCACTGCAACTCCGAGTTTGGGTTCGATAGGGCCGATTTCCCTATTGGATAACTCTTCCAAAGCATATCGATCGCAGCCAGAGCGTCTGAGAAGATCTTCCAGGCATGACGATTCCATGCACGGTACCAATAGGAACCGGTAAAGAAGCGGAATCCCGTATGAAAACGGAAATGCAGCTGCACGGAACGAGTGTCACGAGGCAAATGCGCTCGTCTTGTAAGCCACAAGCATGTACGTGCGTTGTGTCCAGCGTGAATACGTCACATGGTCGGAAGGGTGTGTTGTCACACCGGCTGAAAGTGAGTGAGCGTTTCTTCCAGGGAAAATACCGGTTGTGTGCCCGTATTCCGACCGTAGGAAGAGCCTTCGTCGCTGCGAAAAGAAGAACATCTCCGTTTCTCCGGAGGAAGCGTATCTTTCGCTTCGCTCAGTCTCGGACTCTCTTGGAACTAGTCCAGGTCCATCCGAATACCTCCGGACATTTTTTGACACTTAATTAAAGACAATTAGCGTTCGTCTAAATGAGAAAACGCTGCTTTCATATAATTCCAGGCTAATAACGAGTCCAGATCAAGCGGGGACTCGTTGAGCTCACACTTTGTCAGTCTCGTGCTCTCTTGGAACCTGTTCAGGTCCAGCCGAATACCTTTTGAGTAGTTCCGGGACATTCTTCGGCACTTAATTGGAGACAATTAGCATTCGTGTGAATGAGAAGACGCTGATTTCATGGAATTCCAGGCTAATAATAATGGGACCAGGTCAAACGCGGAACTCCTGGAGCCATTTTGAGCCCAGATCCGAGGGATTTCGGTCGCGCAGCTGGACTTAATCAATGTCGGTCTGCATCAGGAGGCATTGATTTTAGATAAATCAACGTGCGATCCTAATTAACTGCGATGATCAGCTGATTCCTGGTTCTTGTCAGCTTAATTTCCAGCCGGTCGGTACTCCAGGTGCAGAATAACACCCTTGGGGTGGGTGTGGATCCAGATTTAAATGACTATTGGCATGAAACTTAGAGAATTAGCGTTTGTCTCCATGAAGAGACGCTAATTTCATAGAATTTTAGGATAAGAGCGAATTCAAAATCAGTCCGAGACCCCTGAGTAGAGCCTGAACTCTGGACTGGATGGATGTTGATCACGAGGTTTCACGAAACTGAAGATAATTAGCGTTCGTCTGAACAAAGGGTTGGTGACTTTATCGAATATCGGGTCAAGAGCGAATCCAGGACCTGATAAATTAGAGGTAAATTCAGCTTCGATGGATTTTGATTACGACGCTGAAATTAATTCGTGCCCATGGAAGGAAGCAACGGCAAATCTGTAAAATAACATGCAATCCCGAGCCGAGAGACGGCATCAAAGGACCCTTTGACCATTAAAAGCCCTGGTATGACTGCAGGGAGATACATGAAAACGCAGTTTTTCTGAAAGTCGATGTTCTGGCAACTGTCGATACACGCTAGTTATCGATTTCACGTCAACTACCATAACTTCCAAACCGCAGGTAAAAGAAGTCGTTGTAAAAGAGAGGATACGTCGTCCCACATGTTGGTATATAGGTTTCAGTAGCGCTAATCAGCGCGGTAGAAACTGGTCCCGATAGGCTGTTACCGATTCCCTCGCCTACGCGATCCATTAACGGAACCGTCTAATCGATACCACTGCCGACAAATCTCCTTTTATTACACAGCACGCTATCAGTGTTTCCCGCTGGCTGTGTTCGCGATGTTAGATAAGGCTCTTATCGCTCCACTCGAAATCCTGCCTGTTCCTGAATTGCGAGAAAAAGTCTTGTTTCTCATAAAGAAGAGACGTAAGACTTCCACGTTATTGAAAGTCTTCGCTCCAATCGTTGATATAATCAACTGAGCGAGCTAGCATCTGTGGGATGAAATCCCGGATTATATAAATAATTAATAAACAATAAATTTCCACAACGTCTGTAAACTCTAAGCCTGCGAGAGAGAGAAAAAGAGACTGTAAGGTTCACGGCATTTCTCCATCCTTGGTAAGTGATACACTCGTATAACGAAGGATTACACGAAAGGTTTACACGAGAGACACGGTGATGGTACCAAGAAGATGAGGATTCCATGGGATTAGCGTGTAATGAGTCCAAAGCCTCCTGTTGGAAGATCATGGGTATCGAAATATATGTGCATGGTCATGTACCGACTTCCTATGGAGGTATTACATGAATAACTTGACTTTGAGACGCATCTCGTTATGGCGAACTTTAACAATCAAACTCTCCGGTTACTCATTGTTACACGGTTCGCAGCGAGTGAGTGATAATATATGATATAGTGGCGCATGAATTCACGTGTTAAGTGGGCACTCTTGATCCCAGGGAAGAGGATTTACGTCTTATTTGATGCTGCGAGAGATACGATACAAATGTTCGTTGCAGAGATTTGCTTTGTAGAAGATACGGGACGAGAGGTATTAGTCTGGAATGCAGAGCATTTCCGAGACTGAACGCAAAACGTAAACAATGCACCTGATGTGGTTCCGTAGTTCAATGGAGGATCCAATCGCTAGAATCAGTTCCGTGTGATGAATTTCTGAAGCTGGACCCAAAAAACTGAAGGGGAAACGCTAACGGGTCACCCAGCGTGAGTTCAGAGATACCCAGGATGTCGGAAATGGTCATTGACAAACGGTCTAATCGCTTCGGGTGATCTGGATCCGGCTACTGGTACCACAAATTGCTACACTGCACCGCCTGGACGCTCAAAGAAGCTCAAGATCCTGCTTGACTGAATTTCTGCCACTGCTGGATTCCTTGAGCATGCTTTTCTCCCTCACTGAATCCGACTGGAAGTGTCGGAAACGCATCCCATGGACCTCCGCTACCCTTCTGGTCGCCCGCAAACCGAAGATAGACGTGACCGTGACTTTCGCTGGCAATTGCATGACGCCACGTGAGAGCACCTATGAAAAGAAGACTTCTCGATCCATCGAGACGGAAACCAACTAACTAATACGAACACGCAACTCTCACGCCCGGGCAGCTGTTGGCAATCGAAATTGAGCCGTGTCATGCGAGGGAACCCGCTATTAGCCTTTCACGAAAAGAAAATGACAAGCGCAAGGTCCCAACAAGTGACCTTGAGTTTCTGGTGGTTTCGGCACCTAACCGGGAGGCCCAAGGACCGCGAATGACCCTCCCAAGTTACCGTGGGCCTTTCTGGGCTGACCGGAAGGAACTAACGGGAAGTTCGACTTACCTTGGTGCGCAAATCGGTAACCAGCTCGGTGGTATGCAAGTCGTTGCTGTCCAGGGACGCGCTGCAGGGGTCACGGTACCGCCCCGGGCAGGCACAAAGCGGCTGGGTGAAATTCAGCCTCACGTAGACGGCATTACAGACTTGTTGCACGGCGCACTCCGGTAGCAGGTAGATGTGCTGGTTGTGAGGGTAGTAGTGGTACTTGGTGGGCTTCGCCAGGGCTGCACTGGCCCCCTCCGGTAATCGAACGCTCGTCTGCAATCAGAAAATATTACGTGACCAGAGAATTTGGAGAAATTGCGTACAAATTATACCCCACAGGGTTACGGGCTCCAGATTTGAACAAACACGAAGTATCCGGCGTCCCAACGCTCCGGATCGGTCAACAAACAAGTTTAATTAAATCCCATATGGTTTCCGGCAACATCGGCGGTAGCAAAAAGCGTGTGTTTTTCTGCGAAGCACGGTTTAAAGCCAATGCCGAGTATTTTAATTAAACCCTCGACGGATTTGGCATTCGTCGTCTCGTCGTCGTTCCGGTTCACTTGACGATGAAATTATTATTCAAAGGATCAATTACCGGCTGCTCCTGCTGCCCCGGCCGAGGGACGAGGGTCTAAAGATGCCCGGGAGAGTGCAGGTTGAGGAGGAGGACGAGCCGGTCACGCTCGAAAGGATCCGTACAGGGATCCTGCAGAACCGGATCCCGGAAACTGTTTCGTCGGCTCTATAAATCTCCCCTTCTAACTTCAACGACTTCACTCGACGCTCGCGTGGGTACGATAGCTAGCCAGCCCGTGCGTGTGTATCTTGTACTATAAATGAGCGACCGGAGATTTACGAAAGTGAGAACTACTCCTGTCGTTAGATAAAAAGGAAAAGAAACGAGGCAGATAAAGGCAGCACAGGAGACCGAGGATGACAACTGTTTCTCACGACCTTTTAATTTCCTTCCTCGCGCAGCTACTTGTTCCGATCTTGTAGCCTCGAGAAACATCGGCTGAACTCTGACATCGACTGGTGGTCAATGATCCCCATGGGATTTTGGTCCTATTTCCTGGAGAGCAACTGGTCTGGAAGTTCTTTCGAGAATGTTGTTGTGGAATTTTTTTTTTTCCGGGGAATTTTGAAACTTCTTTTCAGAAGACTTTGGGAATTTTTTTTAGAACTTTCTAATAAATTTCTTTGAAAATTTGAAATTGGAGGTTTCTTGCCAAAGTGTAGGCATTTTTTTGGGACCAAAATATGGTACAGAAGTTTCAAATAGAAATTGGAAAAGTTCTAAGGGTTTTGTGGTGGTGAAATTTTAATGGAATTTGGAAAGAACTTTTAAAATTTTTTCAGATGTTTTCAAGGAACTTTTGGAAATTCCAGAATTAGGGATATTTTGTAGAATATTGGGATAATTTGTTTGATTTTTTAATTCAAAAACATGGTAACCAAAGTTACAGAATTAAATTCGAATTGTTAATCTTACTTTGGTTTTTTTTAAGCCAAACTTTGAATGTTCTCCATTTTGTTTTTCAAGAAGTTTGATCTGATTTTTCAGGATTTGAGAAATATCCATACTTGGTGCAAAATACGCAAACTTTTTGAATCACAAAATATTAACTAGTTGAAATTCCAAAAATTTTCTCTGAAAACAATTTTAATTTTGATATGACACAATATTTTCTGAATTACATTAATTCTGAAAAATCCAAATTCCGCAATGAATCCTTCATTTGTGTAACTTCGAAAAATTCTTTTAAGACATTCCACAAAATCAAAGTAATTTCAAAAATATATTTTACTTTTTTTTTAAATGCATTAATCCGAAGTTTCTTTTCCAACATTTCCCATCGAGCCTGGAACAGTTTTATCTGTAATCTATTTGTTCTTGCATCATTGCAAGACGGGCGTGGGATCTTGAGAATAATTAATTACACCGCCGAGATGAATCTGCTTGTCGAACAAAAAGCCGGTAAACCGTGGAAAATATGACGAATATTGAATCCCGTCAGCCTACCCGAGCGCTCTTTTCAAGAATCAATCTTTTGTCAGTGAAAACGACACGCCTTGCTTGGAAGACGTATTATCTTCTCATTTTTTATGAGCAAAGGAGAAGGAAGAAACAGAAGAGGTGACCATAATGGAGAGAGGCAGGAAGAATCTCTTTTTCAAAAGCTACGTACTATTTAGAAGGAAAGGAAGGCTTGTCTTACTGGTGTTGGACACAAGAAAAGGTTGTATTGCGTTAGTAAAGGCAAAGAAGTGGATAGAGAGAGATGAGAGAGGCGGAGTGTAAGAATAGAACCGGCAAGAAAAAGGGAAGAAGATGGATATAATCTTCGCGGAATGACTTCCTGGAACGTGAAGTTATGCCACCGGAACCCCTACTTTTAGCCTTTTTTGTCGGCCAGGAACCGCCTCCACTTTGCATTCTTAGTCTTTGCTGCCTCTCCTTCGAGATTTCGCCAATAATCAGTCAACGACCTCCCTGCATTGTTTATTTTAGGCCTCACCAATTTAATTTATTCGAGGGTTTACGACCCGTGGTCTGCTTAGGTATGGAGGTCAAGCGTTACCTATGGGATACTTCGAATCGTAGGTGTGAAGGTTTGTCTGAAAGAGAAGTGACTGAAGGAGCAGTGGTTACCCAACCAAATTTGAGCTCTAGAGATACCCAATTGAATTTGGGCTCCAGTTGACTTAATTCGTCCTCGGGATGGTTGCTCTATAACCTATGAGTTCACCTAGAACCACATCTTTAACCCTCAGCGGGTACTCTGGGTTTGACAGACCCGAGCGCAAAATCGTATATGTGAATATCTCGGAGGGGCGCAGGGGAGGGGGATTCGTTATAGCGGGGAAAAATCCTTCTTTGTGTGCCAAATCGAGGGAGCACTCGTGCCATTCCAGTGCGACGTCACCTACGGAGCTAGGAGCATTGAAAAATTCGATTCGGGTCTCCTGGACCCAGAGTACCCGTAGTGTCAGAAAGTAAGTTTTATGAAAAAATTATAATTATTTAGAATTTATATTTAAATTACTTAATAATGTAAAAATATATGTTTTAATGTATAGTGCCCGTGAAAAAAATTTTTTAATAGCTTAGTTTTTTTTAAAGGCAGAAATGGAGACGCGGTCTCGCACGCGGTTCGTCGCTGAGTTGGCAGCAATCGAGAAACGTAACGAGAAGGAACTTTACGAAAATGATGCTTCTTCTGTGGAAGAAGAAGATTGAACATACATCTAAAATTTGTTCTGCTTGTTCAACTACCGATATGTAAAAAATAATTACAATGTTATAATGATAATAGTTTTCAGATAATAAATACTTTCCAAATAATATGTCTCGATTTTTATCTTTCTTTACCATTGCAACTCTATATTTATATATATATTTTTTTAAATATTATATACATATGTATATATATATATATATGTATGCATGTATATATCTTATTTTATGATAAGGTAGACTAAAAAATTTTTTATACAATTTTTTTTGCAAATTTTCTAGCGATAATGGCCGTGTATATATGAAAAATACGTTGTAAAAAATACTAACTTTCAATCGCAAAAATAAATCGCTTATCCTAATTTAATCGAAAAATGACCTATACAGCCTTAAAGTACAACACTTAAGCTTTAAAAAACCGTTTTTTAAATTAATTTATCTTTATTTTTCATTTTTTACAACAATTTGAAAAAAAAAATTTTTTTTCGAAAGGTCTCCTTGTATTTTGTTAAATATTAACAAAACCTTTAGATTTGGAGTAAAATGGATCACGCATTCGTTTTTTTAAGATTCTGGCGATGGATTTAAAAAAAAAAACGTCTCCCTACGATGATTTGGCTCCGAGTTATAAGCGATTGAAAATCGCTCGGGTCTCACAGACCCAGAGTACCCGGATCGGGACAAACAGTATAGAGTACCCGCTGAGGGTTAAGATTCGGAATTTGAAGATTGGTGTCCCCAGAAGATCATCCAGATACAAAAATGAAAATTTATCTCCAGGAGACTTAATTTCTAACTCGCTAGAGGTTATGTAATACAATTGAATGAGCAGAGGTCAGCCTAATCCCAGATTGAAGATAAGTCCTTAGCAGGATCAAATTTTTACTGACCCGAGGTTACTCAGGCCCGAAGTTAAAAATTCCTCCCCAAGAAAATTGGATTTTTATTGACCAGAGGTCAGCTAATGGTACTGAATATTTGTTTCGAGGAGTCCAGATTTCTAACTGACTGGATGTTGTGTAATATACTTGAATGAGCAAAGGTCAGCCTGGTCCCAGATTGAATATTTACCTTCAGTAGGACTGAATTTTTACCGATTCGAGGTTTTACCAGGCTTCACGTTTGAAAATTCGTCTCCACGAAAATTCTTATTGACCAGAGGTCAGACAGTGGAACTGGTTAATCACAGGTTATCTTTAAGGACTGGGACAATCAGCAGAATTATCGTCTCGATCAGCCAAGATCACCAAGAACCTCAAATTTCGGACTCCTAAAGATCGCCACCAGGCTAACCTTGAACGGTAAATGTCGAATTCCCATGAGACCAGAACCCCCGTGGGAATCATGCGACCAGTACTTGACGTCTTATCACGTTGACCATAAATTCCCATGCAACATACAAATTTCGAGGATCATTAGATCTGAAATGCTGCAGGTACTCCTCGCCGGGAAGAACTTTATTTTCCAAGATATGAAAATAAAGAGAAGAAGAGGAAGAAGAAGAAGAAGAAGAAGATTGAGATGATGATGATGATGATGACAAGATAATAAAAAGCATCTTCCTCTTCCCCGTCTCTGTCTCTCCTCGTACTGCATCTGTTATGGGTCTTGATGGTCCGGAGTTTTATATCCATCCCGTGGCTTCCCTCTTCTTCCTTCCTTATGGAAACTCGTTAGCAACCGGAAGATTTGTCTCGGGACTCGGATAGTTCCCGAGAATCGGCTTGAACGCTGGCATTTTTCTACCGATAATCCTTAGTTCCACGCTCGTATGATTTATGTGATTTGCGGGGAGACCATCCGTCGGTATAAATCTGGGTAGCAATGCTGCAAGAGCGCCCATCCAAGCGTGCATCGCTTGGAACAAAGGTATTAGTACGCGTAGTGAGTCGTGAAGGGATGATGAGATAGCGATGCAAGAAAACACCATATATTTTTCCTCCGCTCAAGCGTATCTGTTTCTTGTCAACGTATCGCCCGGGACTGGTCGACTTTTCCGCCAGTTTTTGCCCCGCGGCATGGTTACTTTTTCTACCGGACGTTCCAGTTCCTCTCAACCGTTGAATCAGACCCCACCTGGCCAGACCCCGGGGACCAAAACGAACTCTTGTCTCAATTTCGTTTCTTAATTATCAACCAAATGCTACGATCGAGCGTCCTCAGGGTCACGGTGTGCGCCAGTACCGGTACCAGGTACGCTCACGTGTGTGTTGCTGGGAATTATTTGTTCAATGGGCTGCTGCCACGTGGGAAGAAGAAGCAGCACACGTGCGGGCAGAACATATCTCGCTGTTCTGCAATGACCCGTGGAAGGCAAAGACACGGGACGAATGTGTAGCCATAAATCCTGGTAGGAAGTTCGAGTCTTCGCGTGATCTTAGAACTACGCCGTCTTAATCTGCGGGAAACATCGCGTGTTCCTGTAAATCGATACGTCGTCCGATATGCATTCGTCTCTCTATATTCCGATGCACTTTGGTGAGCCTCGCACGTACAGCTGCGAACAAAGACTCATCCGTACACTCCAATTTCACTCTTTTTAGCCGTAAAGCTTTTCCGTGACTGGATTCCATTAAGAGACTGGCAGTTGATTGAATTTTATGCCGGGAGTTAATCTATCGGTAGGAAAGTGTGATTGAAATAGACGCGCTGTTGATATAAAGCCCGCAGGAGTGGTTTCTTCCTCCTCGAGCGCGCGCGCGCGCGTGTGTGCCTTTTGTGGGCGCATGGGATCATTACACGCTTCGTATTCGTCACAGATGCGTTCCATTGTACCACGAGCCCAAGTCATTTCACGACTTAACGGCAGTCATTTCTCCACGGGAGATAAATCAGCCGGTGTGGAATCTTCATCATCATTACGCCGTCCTTTTGTAGTTTCACTCATCCTTCAGAACGCTTTTATCATTAATTCTTGATCGACGGGCACTTCCGTGCGTTCACCCGATACTGCATAAACCACGATCTAGCCCCTATTAGGCCCCCAACGAACTTTGACGGTATTAATTTTGAACTGCAACTGAACCCAAACTTCGTCCGCGCTTCAAAAAAGTTGTTTTTTCAAAAAAGAGGGTTCCAGACCCGGGATTTTCTGAAAAACTGATGTACTTCGATTTTGTTAGGTTACACATTACGAATGCAAGGTTAACAGACGCAAATTTGGCCTCATTGCGTTAAATCTTCCCTTCAGGAATTTAGTTTTCGGATTTTGATCCCAGTTTCCTTCAAACTGGCGCTAAATACTCGGGCACCCCAAATTTCAGCCAAATCGGTCGAGTAGTTTTGGAAAAACGATAGACCAGTTTTGGATCCGAGTCCAGACCCAAAGGCCATCAGCCGTTAAACGACTCCCTTGGTCAGCGGGTTCGCTTAATTGTTTCTCTTGAGATACCCACGGGTAATGGAGGCAATCGATGGTCAATCGCAATATCTTGACCTTGGATCTTTCCAGATTGAAAGGCTTCCGGCTCCTTCCGTTTGATCCCTGCAGAAACACGTCCATGTCTAAAGCGGAGATGTTTTGAAACGCATCGTTTCGCGCGGCACAAATGAAAACAGCGTGACGCTGGAAGGTACATCGAGGAATTCCGTACATAAGACCCGCTGCTAAACTAATACATAATACCGGCGTGGATATAGCAATAAGAGCCGTGGAACGTGATGAAAAAGGGCAGAGCGTAGCGCCATTGCCACGGACAATTTACTGCCGCTCATTCGTTGCCTTTAATCGATTTACATGGCTGCATTCAAATGAACGCAATTTGTAGGCAAATCGTTTGCTGCTTTCTGCCGTCCGCGTCTATCCTTATGTACCTTCCGTAAAGTTACGGGTGCAGCTGGAACGCGGAGAGGCTGTCGACTCCTCTCACAATTAGAAATTCGTCCCTATTAGGGTTCGCAAACAGTATCGTTTCACGCAATAGACATGGAGAGAATTAACCCACAGTTGGTACTGGAGCACAGTGAAAGGGTCTGAGGCAATACTGGATCAAGATAATCTAATCTGTAGCAATATTGGATCCAGATTATTTAGTATGGACCAAGTCTGGAGCGTTGCAATCTGGGCCATTGTTAGGCTCAAAAAATGCAGCCTAAAGGGCAGAAATGGAACATGCTAATACTTCTTGTACCAGATCAGTGCTGAGCGAGGATAGTCTGGACAGCCCGGGATTGAATTGATAAAATCTGAAGCAGACCTAGACTGCCCTAATACATTCTGGATCATCACTCGGTTCAACTATTACAATCTGGACAATAGTGGAACAACTTACAACAGTCTGGAGCAGACCTGGATCAGTACCTACATAAAATACACTGAGCCTTTAGGGGTTATACGCACTTAGAAGGCCGAAAAAAAGGCGATTTTTCAAGAATTTTTCCTGGAGAGACATTTCACTTTATTAATTTCAAATTTTGTGTATATAGTGTAGTAGTCGGTGACTACTTTCTCAATTTTTTTGGTATAAAAATAATCATTCTGACAGCCGCTGCAGCCAATCTCCGGGAGCACTTCGAAAAAAAAACACGTTTTGCGGTGAGCAAGATTTCTCAAAAACGGCTAAACCGATCGGTCTTAAATTTTGACACAAGCTTTATAGATACATTATCTAGTAATTGATCGTTGATTTTGATCCTACGACAAATATTTTTCATTTTATGAACAATTTTGCGGGCAAAATTCTCATGAAAGATGGATATTTCCGCTTTACGAAGCCGCCATTTTGTTAAAAATTAGTATTTTGCAAAACCCAACGATCAAACACGAGACGATACATTATATTAACGAAAAATTTGTGGTTTTTTTATTTCCGATAACCCAGTCCCGAGATATCGTGCTCGCCGCAAAACGTGTTTTTTTCGAGGTGCTCCCGGAGATTGGCTGCAGCGGCTGTCAGAATGATTATTTTTATACCAAAAAAATTGAGGAAGTAGTCAAAGACAACTACAATATATACACAAAGTTTGAAATTAATAAATTAAAATGTCTCTCCAGAAAAAATTCTTGAAAAATCGCCTTTTTTCGGCCTTGTAAGTGCGTATAACCCCTTTACTGAATCGCTGTAAATCCTTGTAAAGGCGTAACAACTAGTTGTTTAGGGTAATTAGCAATGGATTAACAATCATAATAGGATTAGCGATGAATTAGTCATTGTTACCGCGAATTTATGCCTTTGACATATCCATCCACTAACCCGGAAGAGGAACACCAAAAGTAACGGATGAGGGGAAATTCTAGACCATCTGAATCAGAGTGTGGACAGACCAGCAGATCAACTTCTTGGATGATTTCCCATCGATCAACGACTGCACCGGATTCCCAACGACTGCAAGGCTCTACTTCGCAGGCCATCGAAAGGAGGCAGCAATCGAACCGTGGCGCTTTACGAAGTGAATCGAGAGGGACCAGGGGAAAGACCATGCGCCTTTTTTACCGCGTGGGTGTGAACCTTCCCTTTTTTCCCTCACGCTACGCGCTACCGATCATCCCTCGGGTCCTCCTTTGCTCCTTTAATCCGAGGCGGGAAAGAAAAGGGTCCTTTTCAATACCGCCCCGTAAAAAAGCGGCAATTCATCGGGTTCTGCTCGACCGAGTCCACGCTCGCAAAACATAGGATCGTCGCTATTGTATATTTATTCCGCGGCGCTGTCGGGGCTAATAACAGGCCGCCACTGGGATTGATTTATCGTAACCGTATATTTGCCCGCTCGTGGGATCTATTTATTTATACATTAACTATACAAACTGGAAGTTTTATATAGAGAGACTTTGTCAATTTTCTGACTGCCTAGTAATTTTTTTTTCCTTTTAATTTGCTGCTCGTTAATATTTCCCCATTTTTAAATATTCACATTTCCAGGTAATGTGGGATCGTATTGGATTTGTAGAAATAGGTCAGTATAAAATTTCGAATTTGGAAAATATTAGTTCGGGAGCTAGAAGTCGTAGCAGTATCTGCTATGGCTTATTTCAAAGATTCAAAACCTTTCTTCTTGAAATTTACATTTCGAACTTCTACTTTATTTCCCCCGATTTTAATAAATTTTCGAAGTCAAATAATCACACTCGCATTCATATTAATTTGCGAAACTCTTCTTGTGAAGAGTTTCACAATTTGTGAAAAACTTCTCTTCGAAAAATCGTATCTCTGGAACAAAAAGTTCTAGAAACTTCTACTGTACATTTTTTCAAAGGTCAAAAATACTTCTTTTAATCCTGAAAATTTCCATTTAAATTTCTTAATTCTTGTACATCGCCAAATAGCGAACGAATTTTTTTGAAATTTATACAAATTTTCAAAATTTCCTTGGTAAAATCGTAATTCTGGAATACAAAATCCTAGAAATTTTAACTTCATATCATTTTGAAACTCAAGAATCCTTCTTTTAACCGTGCATGTTTGAACTTCCCACTAAATTTTGCTTAATTTTTGTGAATTTCCAAATACCAAAAGATCGCTATTTAATTCGTATAATTTTGCATATTTCCAAAGGTTTCTAAAAAAATCATAACTTTACAATAAAAAATCCTAAAAACCTCAACACTATCACATTCTAAATATCCAGGACATACTTTAATTATCACAAATTTTACAATTTTCCAAATTATGAAAATCTCTTTTCAATTCGTAATTATTTGAAAAATTCCGACCTTCTCTAGAAAAAATTGCATCTCTGGAACAAAAAATCCCAGAAATTTCTGCTGTATATAATTCTAACGTTCAAGGATCCTTCTTGTAATCTTGTAAATATAAACTTTTCATTTAATTTTCCTTAATTGCTGTAGATCCCCAAATAGCGAAAAACCTCTATTGAAATTTCTGCAAATTTGCAAACTTTCTCTTTGAAAAATCGTAACTTTAAAACAAAAAAATCCTAAAAACCTCAATTTTATCCCATTTCAAATATCAAGGATCCTCCTTTTAACCCTGAAAATTTGAAGCAAAACCCTCCATTTAATTCCTCCTACTTCTTAGAAACTTTCAAATACTAAGAAAATATTATTTAATCTTCTCCGAACTAAATATAAACATTTTCAAACTTTTTTTTAAAAAATCATAATTCAAAAACAAAAAGTCCTCGAAACTCCAACTTAACCTCCTTTCAAAGCTCAGGAATGCCTCGTCGGATCGGGAAAACCTCAGCCCTTCAACTCACCCTCCGTAATTCCTACAAATTCCTAAGTGCCAGAGGAAGAATACTTTAGAAATTACTTTTCCACCTCACTTCAGCTCTTTCTTCCCTTCCTAACTATCCTCTAACGACGTTTAATTCGTCCCATCGTCATTGTCACCGTCGTCGTCCCTTAAATAAAACTTCCCTGAACCGCAAAAGAAGAGCATCGCGCGCACCGTCACGAAGTGTCAAGCAGCGAAAGCCTATTACCTCTCCAATTGTCGTTGCCTCCGCTATTAACACGTACAGCTCCGGTGCACGACAATGCCATTCACTAACACACCAGTTACCTGGCATGGACTTCGTCACATAATCAGATAAAAGCATCATAACATAACGTTCCGCTTAAGATTCGAATCTTATCCCGACCCGGTACCGTTACTGTCCTTTACCTTGAGCTGAAAATCCCCCCACGGTGCTCATTTTCATACCAGAGTACCGGTAGTAACTTCGGATCTAACCGTAAGTGTATCAGTTTCGTAAGAGAAAAAAGACATTTTTTTTTGTTTCAGAGATACGATTTTATTTAAAAAAATTTTTTTTTTTAAGTTTGATAATTTGCGAAATTGTACGAATTAAATAACGATCTTTTGGTGTTTGGAAATTTATAAGAATTAGGTAAAATTTTGTGGAAAGTTCAAATATGCGCGATTAAAAGGATTCATTTTTTCGCTATTTGAAAATTTATAAGAATTAAGGAAAATTAAATGGAAAGTTGAAATTTTCGAGATCAAAATAAGGATTCTTGAGCTTTCAAATGAGATGAAGTTGAAGTTTCTAAGATTTTTAATTTCGGAGTTATGATATTTCAAAGAAAAGTTTTGGAAATTTGCAGAAATTTCAATATATTTTTTTTACTATTTGGGAATTTTCAAGAATGAAGGAAAATTAAATGGAAAGTTGACATTTACAAGATTACAAGAAGGATCCTTTAACTTTAGAATTATATACTGCAGAAGTTTCTAGGGCTTTTTTGTTCCGTAGATGCGATTTTTTAAAAACAAGTTTAGAAATTTTCAAATTATTACGATTTCAAAAGCGATTTTCATTATTTGGATATTCATAAAAATTTAGAGAAATAAGGTAGGAAGATTGAAATGTGAATCTCAAAAAGGGGGATCTTGATTCTTCGAAATTAGCCAGAGCAAATATTCCTACAACTTCTAGTTCCGGAACTATGATTTTCCGAAGTTGAAATTCCAAATTTGCCTGTTTCCACAAATCCGAGACGGCCTCTCACTGTTTCAAAATTTCGAATATTTGAAGAGGAGAAAATTTAAGAGAGCAAGGAATTAAAATAAATGTAAACGTCAAAAATAAGGATCCTTAAATTTCGAAATAAGCTGTACAAGATATACAACCAATACGATCAATACATACGGTCCCTTATTACCGGGAAATTTGCATATTTAAAAAGGAAAAAAATTGATTATAAAAGTACCCTTTCTTTATAAGTTTTTTTGGTCTACTGATCTTATATCCTGATTCCTTGCGTATGGATAAATCCATATTGAGGATATTAATAACAAAACCGTAAAAGTGCCAATCTCTTTGATTTCACATGTTCCATTATGGTTAAAGGCATGAAAGAACAGTGCACACACACATACACACGCATATAAATACAGAGATTTGCAACATTAAGTCTGCGATACTGCCAATGATCTTTTCATGCAAATGATGGACTCATAAAAGATATAACAACGTTGCGTTGCATGGAAATGGAAATGCGCGAAGGAGGAAACCAAAGGTTTACGTACACACCCATACATGGATAGATACGATTGTTCATTTTAACGAACTTTGTTTTCGCATATCGTTAGGCAACGGCTGCGCATTGATTGGTAACAATCACCGGAATCGTTAGTATCTGCTTCCTGAAAAAGTCGTTAGTCCGAAGTAGTAACTGATTGTGAGAAGGACTGAGAACCGAGCTGGGAAAAGGAGTCATTGCTGATCCTGGTACCAGCGGGCTGTCAGAATATGGTACCATCAATCACGTTGGTCCTATTTAGAATTTTTAGAGGCTCCAGAATGGCAATTTCGATATTATTGAAGATTTTTTATTTGATTTTTTTTCTATACTGGATCATTGTACCCTGGAGTCCATGGCGCAATTAAAGATACAAACTAAAGTACAAAGTTGTGAGAACTCCTCTATTATGGAACTTAAGGATGTATTGGCTATATCACAAAATGGTGACACATGTTTGAAAATGCACAAACTGTTAGAAAATAAATGTATAAGATTAGATTTCAAATTTCAAGAGTCTGCACGGCTTTGTTTAAAAGTTACTGTAATATTAAATTAACACACGTTCTTATGGGATTGCGATTAAGTTTAGATTTTTCTCGTATTCCATTCAAGTATTTACAATGAAAAAATGGTCACAGTTTTATAAAACTTTGTGATTAGATGATGTATGATATGAGGAACTGATATCATCTTTAAAATAGTAGGTTATAATTGAAAATGAAAAGCCGTTTACAAAAAATGAAAGCAATGTCGTGATCAACTAGCGGAAGAATAATTATTTCAAACCTTTTCATAAACAATATATTTAAAATAAACCTTTTTCATCATCAAGATTTCATTTTTAAATATATAAATATTTTTTTGTCACTATTTGCGAACATTTGAATTTTCGAAATGTGTATTCTTTAAGTTAAAACAGAGGTACAGTCTATAAAAAAATGTTTGAATAAGTATACGTTTAAATAAGTTTTTCCAACTTTTGACCGATTGTTAACGGTTTTAACTATGAATTTCATTATTTTACAGCATGAATTAACCTATTAAATTCAGTTCAATCTGTCAAAGTTGTTGTATCACCTTAAACAGTGGCATTTCTCCATTTCATCTAGTTTCACGTACTTTTGATAATGTGTGTATAGCCAATACATCCTTAATCCAAATTTCTCTATCTTCCTTCAACGGGAATGATCCTTGGAATAATTGAAAATCCCCTTTCCTCCAGAGACCTTTTCTCGTGGTATCGATAAAATGGGACATCCACGTTACTCAGAGATTCGTAATCCATCGGAATCTTTTAATTGTATCGATTTTGTTCGATCAAAAATGAGTAGAATGTAAAACGAAGGTCCGTAAAATGAATGTAACAACTCTTTTTTGCGTTTTCTTTAACAACGACTCGCCCGTTAATTACTTTACTTTTTAGAAATTCGTTATCGTAATTTTCTTTAATACTCAAGATTCGCGAGACATCACGAAATACTTCTAAAATGTCTGGCGAGCTGTGAACGTGTGGGGAGAGTTGTACTCATTTAGCCTCTATCTAAATTCATCTTAATTACAGACCGACAATCCCATTAGGTACAAATATTCCTAATCTGGGCTAAAAGTCCTTCTGGACATCTCTTGAAGATGTCGACACAGTTACAAAGTTAACAATATCTAATTATGTGATACAAAATACTGTATATGAAGCAATTTTGGAATTATTTTTCTCCTATTAAGAATTTTCAGAATGGGTCCCATTAAGAATTCTTTTGCGATAACACTGGTACCGTTAGAAATATTCACAGTATTCATTTTACAACACCGGTCCTATTAGAAATCCTCAGAATCCTGTATAATAGTAATCGGTAGCACCAGGAATTCTTAAAATCCCCTTTAATATCATGTTACAGATAAATATTAAATATTTGATATATCAAAATCTAGATATTATCTATATATATATATTAATTATTGACATAAACTCTACAAACAATTTTTTCAATTCTATATACCGACATAGCTACCGTTAGAAATTCCTCCCATCCTCCACTTTAATGTTATACATTTTATTACGGTGTAACATTAAATATCTTATCTATAAATACATATACATTCAATATTAATATATAATATTCAACCTATAAGCTCCACAGACTATTTTCATAATTCCACAGATCGACGTCGGTGCCATTAAAATAACAGTCGGATCCTCTCGAGCGTGACACTCGTCCTACTGAAAATCCATACAATCCCCAACGCTAGCATCGGTTCCAGCAAGAATTCTTAGAATCCTTCAGCTACATTGACATTGGTACCACTAGGAGTTCTCAGAACCCTGTACCTTTTGTCCTGCTCTCGACTTTCCATGCAATCATCCGAACCAGCAGGTAGCATAAAAAAGGTAGCCTTTATTGTCGGTAGCTGCTACCGCTGCTGCCAGTGCTACCTACCACTCCTCCTCTCGTTTCTCCGAGTTCGTTCACTGCTCGACATTTGACATTGGTCCCACTATGTCTCTCGTCGACGAAAACACCGTTCCATCCCGCTGCTTTCTCTATTTTCTCACCGTCCTGCTGCTCCAGCAACTCAATTTCGCGGCGTGGAATTCCAGCGCACGTAGAAACTGCAGGAACCGGTCCGAGGCCTCTGGAAACGACTCCAGGAAGTACCGGTTCCCATGGAACCCCTCCAGAAATATTTCCTGATCTTCCTACGGCGAATGATTTGCAAACATCGCCAAGGATTCAGCGAACAAGAAGAAGAAGAAGAAGAGAAGGAGGACGAGAAAAAAGGCCGAAGAAATCCTGTTCAAGGCTGAGTTGCTGCTGCTGCTGCAACTTTATCCTCTCCCGGTAGCAAGCCTCCTCTGCTAACAACTTCTCCGCGGGACGGTTAGTTACAGTCTCGGCGAAGAAATATACTGGCAGCGCTGAACTCCCGGCAATAGCTCCGGTATCTGCAGGAGGAACGCAATCAAGCCCTTTTTTGCGTTGCTCCGTTCCGAGGAGCCCTAGCCTGGCCGCGCTGCTTCGACGGATGCATCATTTGTGCAGACAAACACCTTCCAGTGGTTCTTTTTTCCTCTCCGGAGACGCGGCTGAAAGCAAAAGCGTCCTCGCGATACGTATCGATTCGGCAAAAATTGCCGACTTCCTGCGCCAGCTCGTTATCCCCTCCCGGGGCAACTGCAGGTTGCACACAATGAGCAGCCACGGTTGGTCTGCCTCGTTTAGCCACTGCAGGGACTTCTCGCGACGCGATCGTTAGTCCTCCGACCGAAGTGGCCCGTGAGAGCCATTAAGCTCCCGACTAATGACTCCTTGGAAGATCCTCGTATCGGCAATAATTGAAACGCACGCAGTGCGATCTCGGTTCCAGGCAGATGCATTATGGGTCCGAGAGGAAGGTAGACCGCCCGTAATAGAGGGAAAATGTTCCCCGGATGCAGTTCGTCACGGCAGAACTGGCTGAGTGGTGCAAGAGGACGCAGGACGAGGTGCATCTGAAGCCTGGGATCTTCTAACGAGCCCTCTCCGGGCCGAAATCCCGAAAGGTAATTGGACGAGCGAGCGATGCATCGAACTTGGCAGCAATTGATGGCTGAATGGCTAATTAAGTACCCGCAGAAGCGCTTCCGTGCTGTAATTGGAGACCCAAACGACAGCCCGGATGCGGAGAATCGCTCTTGTTGCTCGTCAAAAGCCTGTAAAAGAGGATTTAGCCTCAGCGACCGAGGAATCAGTGAATTTCTCTGGCTCGAGCAGACACCCGTAGCTCCTTTTCATCGATAACGCTAATTTTGGGGTCCAATGGGACACGTCAGACCCGTCTGTAGCGTCAGCTTTAGCAAAAATAGCGGCATATGTATCGATTGACAAGATCCGACTGGACCGATTGGCCGATTAGACCCATCCAATGACTGCAGTGACACCGATCCTGGTGTCGAAGAGCTTCGAAGCGAGACCCGATGGGCCAGAGGCCTAAATCTGGTCTGCCGATCAGCGTTGATACGAATGGGAACAGCGACAAGTTTCTGTGAAATCGGATCGCGCTGATTCTCTCTCTGGTATCCTCGTTTGCTGGGTAAATCGTGGGCAAGTTCAATGAAAACACACAATCCGTGTGTGTATGTGTGTTTTCTCCTGCTTAATATAATTTCACTTCCATCCGGCGTCTTTTCCTGCTGATGGGAAAAATGATCCCATGTGAGAGTTGAGTGGAGGATTCTAATCGTGTCAGCATGATTATGAAGAAAAGTGCAGGGTACGTACGTACACGTACTCCGTGCGCGGGTACGAGGGAGTCCCGCGTCTTTTCTCTTTCTCTCTGCAAGCGGCGTTGAATGATTCTTGATCACAACATCACGCTTTCGGTTTATATTTACAACCGCGGTAGTTTATAGGTGAATGTAGGTACGTATATAAATATACGAGCGCCGAGTGTTGTTATTCCGATGCCTCGCGTGTAGCCGGATAATGTACGGATGCGGAGGAGAACACAGCTGATGTATCTGCGAGGTCAGGCGGTTCAAGAGGGGCCCAGGTGTTTTTATATACGAAACAAGCCGTGGCGGGAAAAAATTATTAAAGATCAACTTAATTATACATCGGGTGGAATGCAACAGGGATAACGACGACTTTCCATTCAAATGTGTGTTAGATTTATGGATAGCGGCTCTCTGCTGGATTTTTACTTGTGGCTGAGAAATGCGAGGTCGCTAATTATACGGAAGAAAATTAATTTCCCCCCTTCGGCGCAAAACGCTGCAATTAAGTGCAGCTAGGAAACAGGGCTCCGTACGGTAGCGATCCTAACGACACGCGAGAGACTCCACGGCCCTTATTTAAAAACCGTTTTTATCGAAAGGCTCATTTATTGGCTCCCTGTGGTATCATTTCACGGTAAAATTGTCCCTTCCGGTAGATTCTGCCTCGAGGATTAGAATTCTCGGAAGTTTCTACTATTTCGAAGTTCAAATCTATTAGCGTCTAGCAGCTTGTGGCTAAAAATCATCTCAGTGACCAAAATAGAAGCATACGAATGACGTCAGGCCGAGTAAGAGACACGCTAACGCCAGAAGACACGACAATAGGCGTTAGCGTGTCCCAGTATTGGGCTAAGAATGGCTCTGAATTGACTTCGACCCAAATTTCAACCATTGGCGTGTCCTTTTCTTGCTAAGAATTGGCCGAAATACCCCCTAGTACGACAAATATCAGTACCAGGCTACGAATGGCCTCGAGATGGCACCTCGTCGAGGCCGACGATTAATCCCCTCAACCCGCGGACGCTTTCTAACAGCGAGTAGATTAGATCCGACCTACTCGCGGCCCGTCTCCGTGCTGGAAAAAGCGAGATTCGATCCATCCATCAGGCTGCGTATCAGCTCCGGTGGAAGATAAACGCTTTCATCAGTTTCTAGATACACGTGTGAGCCTACACAATGTGCATCTAATATGCATTGAATGCATACGAGAGGCACGTGGTGACTGCGTTTGCTCACTCGCTAACTTTCCAGGTCGACCCATATGCAATTTTTCATCGTCAAAGCGTGACACTCTCCAACTCTGCCTACCGGTAGCCTCTCCTCGGCAGCTCTTTCCTAGCCTTAAACTTGATCTTCATCTTCTAGATGCAGGAAAACTAGGTCTTCCTTTCTATTCATCGCTTGCTAGTTTTCATTACGTAAGCTATTGAATAGTGATGATGATGATGATGACGATGATGATGAGGATGATGATCGTACAGAAATTTCCATCTTTCTTTTTCTCCACTTCGACCTCCAACACTCGAGTCGTGGGCTGGTACTTGACCGTAATTTTATTCAAAAGAATGGTAACATCGAATGTGTTGAAGATGACGCCGATGATTATAATGCATCCCGAGGAGAGAACGTTCAACGTTCGCTTTTTAATCAATACACCTCTCAAGCATTAACTGTTCTTCAGAACCTCTTCTAGTAGACGTTTCTTTCTCGACACGGACAAATACTGCACCTTAAATCCAATTCTAGCCCACCACGATCATCTTTTCCCGTCCCTGCTTTTATTGCTTTCACCCGAACGCGGTTATTTTTGGGGAAACGAATTTTCGAAAATCAGTAATTCATCGAATCCTGACCAAAATTTTCAAAACCCAGACTATTCTGGTCACATGGGACCTAAATTGGAACGTTGGAGTGAAACCGGGGCCAGTGATTTTGCTATTTTACAAACTTTACGCGTTAAAATTAGTGGTATTGAGGTCCCTGGACACTTGAGGCCAAGGTGCCAGGTCTGGACGAGGTTTCCAGAAATTCCAGTCTAACATTCCTGGTCTAATCTTTTCAGATAGAAGTCATAACGCTTGAATTAAGTTCTGGAGCCAATATTAGCCCGACATCAATTTTTTTCTTTCAAGGATCTTGAGTAAATCCTACATTCTGGCCTGGTGTCTCCAGAAAGAAGGTCCTAACGTTTTATGGAAGTTCTGGAGCCGATATTGACCCGAAATAAATTCTTTTCATTCGTGGACTTTGATTGAATCATAAATTCTGCTCAGGTTGATGACTTGACGTGACTGAATTATAGATTCTGGCCAAGTTAATGTTTCTGGAGATTCAAGATCAAAACTTTTGTCCTAGTCAAAATCTCTTATCGGATACCCCTAGATTAGAATTGCCAACCGTCCTGTTTTCCCAGAACATATCCTGCTTTTTGATATGTCCTGTGGTGTCCCGGACTGTTTTTTTAAGTAACGTTTTCAATTTTTGCTCTTTTACTGCATCCTGTTTTTAAACTAAAATGTATTTTCTGCTGAAACCTGGTTTGCAAAATTTGGGAATGGTAACCTTACTCCAGATAGAAGGTCATAGGGTACGAATACAACCTGGCCTTCTTCTCCGTACGAATACAACCTTCCTTCTACATTCCTTTCCTGGAATTTGGACCGAGCCAACATTCTTTCGATAAGTCATGCAGGAAATTAGGAACACATTGCACCCGATCTCAAGGTAACCAAAGGACGTCTGCAATTGCGAGGTCAGAATTCGTAAACCGGCGCTCCCAGCCTTGGCTTCCTTTCAGAGGTTGCTTGTTGAGGAAGGTAACGAACGTCAGGAGCCGGCAGAACCTACTGCTTGGTATGCACACGAGTGCTCGAGCAAGAAAGCATTTCCGCCATCGAGTGGAGGAGAAACGGATTCTCGGCAGACATAAATATCACTGCGTAGCAGCGGCTATCAAAGCCACCAGTGGTCGGCCAACGCCGTCTCCTGGAGGTGGAACTTACCTCGCTAGCGCCGGAGTAGTTGGTGGTGATTTTGATCTGCGGCCGGATCTTCCCGGGTGACTCTCGCGTCTCCTTGGAGAAGCTCGTCGAGGTGCTGACGACGGTAGTCTCAGCGACCGGCGGCGCCGTCGACGTTAACGAGGACTTCTTGGTCGACCCGGCGGCGCTCGTCGTCTTGGCCTTGCTCACGGTCGTGGGACTGGTCGTCACACTCGTCGTTGCATTTGCGCTCATCGTCTTGCTCGGCAACGGCGTCGTCGGCTTGGCCCTAACCGGGCCACGACTGGAAGCCTGCGACGACGGCAGACATAAACTCGTGCTTATCAGCAGCAGAGATATTGTTAACTGCAGCAGTGGAGACTCCATTTTTTCTCCAGCTTATCCTTCACTCCGGTCTGGATCCTGCTCCTGCAGTTTTTTTTCTCCTTTTCTTCTTCTCGAGTGGCTTTGTTCGGTTGCTTCCCTCACTCACTGCACTCTCAGCTGCATTCCCTGCGAACAAAGCAGATGCGAAGATGCATTTAGTGGTGCAATTAGTATGGCGAGAGTCAGCAAGTCAACGGATTAGCGTGTGCAAGTCAGTTGACCTATTACACGCTAATTTTGAGGTGGTACATCACTAAAACGGAGTGATCCTTTATTGGATAATTTGGTAACCCAGGAATTGATTTGCACTTGACCCAGTGGTTGGTCTGGGCTTGAGCCAGTTCTGGAACAGGTCACATATTTTTGGGATTTGCAGGATTAGTGATGGGTACTGATACCTGATACTCAAAAGAGAGAGAATTGGGATTTGGTTAGAAAATCATGATTGAAATCATATGGAAATCCTTCAATGGCAATTTAGGTGACCCAGTAGCTGCTCCTGAGGTTGACCCAGTACTGGAGTATAGGCCGCAGATTTTTCTAGAATTCGAAAGGTTAGTGATGGATGCTGACACCTGACCCAGACTGAAGAGAATTGCAATTTCGTTAGAAAATCCTGATTGAAATTATACGAAGATCATTCAATGGAAATTTAGGTGAGCCAGGGGCTGGTCCTGAGGTAGACCCAGTGCTGGACCAGGCCACAAATTTCCGGGACTTGGAAAAATTAATGACGATTATTAGGACTGGTGTAAAAATAAAAAAATAAATATTACGAATTTGTATTCCAAAAGAAAAGAATTTTCTCCAATGGAACTCTCAGTAGGTGACCCAGTAGCTGTACAGCCTTGACCCAATATTGGACCAACCCACAAATTCACAGAGTATAAAACAATGGTGATGTTACCGGTACCAGGGGACGAAAAAAAAAACAGAAATACGTCACGAATTCCTGTTTGAGAGGAACCAAAGATCCTTTAACAGGAATTCACGTGATTCAAAAATGGTCCTACTTCGATCCAGTAGCGGTCTAGGCTCTTATCGGACCGGTCTAGCATCTGTTGGTTCTAGCGTTTGCTTTGGTCCAGAACAAATCACCAGGATTCAAGAGCTTGTAGAAGGTTACTGGTACCGGTACCGGTACCGGGGAGTGGGAGAAACGGAGTTTGTAAACCATAACGCAGGATCAAGTCATCCACTCGAGAGGCAAAAGAGTTGCATTTATTTCGCAACCGACATAAATGCATAACACTTGCGTTTACGACTGGACGGACGGATGGTACCGTTTCGTGTGATGCCTCCAATGGTACGAAAGGCTAAAAGGACCACTATGATGCCGCAGATGATGATTATTAACATACATTATTCTCCTTCTGGGTGTTCCGTTCTGGAATCCTATTTGCTGCGCCCGAGCACTTAATTCTCGACTTTCATACACGTCAGGCATTCATAAAGTAGCCAACGAACCCATTCGAACGTACATCCGTTCTAATTTAATTAATGGACGCATATCGCAGCTTCTTCCACCAGACCATCGATCTCCCGACTCACGCCTAAGTGGATGAAGACAAGTTTTATGATATATTTCTGCTCCGGTGATTATCGCTCCTCATTTCCTTCCTCTCGGCCCATGCACTGCCATACATGGGATGAAAGGTAACGCGAGGATGCCATTGGTTGGAGGTCGCGGGGTTTTGTTTCCGAAGTTCGAATACCGATGGGTTGGAATTTTGAACCTATTTCGAGAATTTAGAACTTTTTTATGATTTTGAATTTTTGAATTGGAGCTTCGAAAGAATGAGATTTTTTTAACATTTTATTTTTTCATCGCGAGTAGGGTTCTGATATCTTGAAACTTGGATTCAATCCTGTGAGTTTTTCTACGATCCACTCCTGTAAACTTTTCTACGATTTTGCATTTTTGTAAATGGGGTTTTTAATTAGGCGCTTTTAAAAAAATAGAATTTTTTTTAATTTATATTTTCATTGCACGTCAGGCACTATTTGTATCTATATTTTCATGAGTTTCGGATATCTTGGAATTTTTATCCAATTCTGTAAATTTCGAATTTTTCTATGATTTTGAATTTTGTAAACGGGATTTTCAAATTAGCGATTTGAACTAAAATAGGACGTTTTTAATTTCATTTTCTCATCGCACGTCAGCTACTGATATTTTTGAATATTGATTTTACCCCGTGAATCAAAAATTGTCTACGATTTTGGACTTTCATATTTAAGACTTTAAAATTGGGGGTTTGAAAGAAGAGGATTCACTTATTTTATATTCTCATCGCATGTCAGCTACTAATATTTTGGAAGTTTTATTCAACCCTGGGACTTTGGAACTTCTCTATCATTTTCGATTTTCGAATTTCATATTTAGGAACTTAAAACTGAAAGTTTGGAAAAAGCAGAATTATTTTAAAATTTTACCAAATTTAAACTACTGGTATTTTGAAACATCACAGTGAGGCTATAAATTTCAAACTTCCCTGCCACTTTTTTTCAATTCCCAAATATTCCCCCAGAAACAGTAAAAACTTATAAATTATAGAGTACACAGTCCAACAGAATAAATATTTCTACAAACATAATCTAGAATAAACGTTACAGATAAATTATAAACTAAGCTCGCAAATTTTCAAAATACCAATTCTAACAAAAATTCCAGATACTGAAGCTTTTATAGGAGGAATTTAATTATCTCAAATTGTTTTGGCATCTCCCTTATGAGTGCATTCCTCCTCGGGGTGGGTACGGATGGGTACATACATGCGTGCCGTGATTCAGCTTCGATCTTCTCTCTGGGAGGAGGGTTCGGTAGCAATGTTGGGAAGAGGAATCTTTTTGCAAACAACTTTCACACCATATATCGCGCATTTTTCCCATGACCATCGGCATCAACAATGTCCGTCAGTATACATATACCGTTCGATGAATTCCCACGCAAAGTACGTATGTACGTACTTACACGTCTTCTCCGGGGATCGGGTCTGTTTCTCCATAGTAGTATTCTAGATGAAACGAGAAGCGTTACGAGAGGAGAGTTAGTTTCCTATCCCCCTTTAACGGTAACGTTATTTTTACATCGACGTTACATATAAGACCAGCCAACTATTGCACTGCCGGTTCTACCGTTCCGTACCAAGACCGTGTCCTGGCTTTTGTCAATTTTCGTTACGTACCGTGAAAAGTATAATAAAGCGTGGTATGGTATGGTATGGTAACAGGAACCAAAAGAAATAGTTACCATTGGAATACGAAAAAGTGTTTTTCCTTTAAGGGGTTACGCCACTGTAACAGCCTAGAAAAAAAAGCGCTTTTTTGTCATTTTTTTTTTGGATGAAAGGAATAGTAATAGACTAATAAAATTTGACGAGGTGATTAAGCATATATTTAACTATTGAACAAAGAATTATGATCGACAAACATTACAAAATGGCGGAATCCGAGCCATTCTTGCGAGGCTTATTGAATTTGAAGCACTCCGCGGCACGCAGTGTAGCCGGTGCAAATTTGCACCAAGAAAAACGAATAAAAAATCACTTATTCTACATGTTTCGTAGCTAGAGAAATACGTGGGGAATTTTGAAAATATTGAAATTTGTGTGATTGGCGAGTATTTGAATGAAAACATTACATTTTCCACAAAAAAGAGGTAATCTTTTGTTAATAACTAATGTTTAAATTAACATATCGAAAATCTTCTACGTATTTCTCTTCAGAATGTTGTTTTAAGGATATTGTAAAAATTTGGAATCAAAGGAATGAAAATTGTTGAAGTTATGCTGCGTGCCGTTTTGAAAAATCGTGTTCCGAGAAAAACACGTTTAAAGTTTTGAAATGTGTTATAGACATTAAAAAATGCTTGGAGCAGACTCGAAATTACAGTGAAAAAAAAATTGTTTCAGGTAATAAACTTTTTGCTACATATTCTAGAAGGTTCAAAGCAACTTTTAAGTCAATAAACGAAAAATGGATTTTTTTGAAAAATTTACAGTGGTGTAATCCCCTTAATACTATTTCTACCAAAGGTGTGAAAAGACACCTTTTAAAATTTGATTTTAGAATTATTTTCGAGGTTTAATTTAATCTTTTTTATTTTTGAAATCCACAAACGGGAGGTGCTTAGTAGAGCAATTATGCGTCTGTAAAAAATTTCGTATTTATTAAAAAAATCTATTTCAACTAAAATTCTTCATTTTTAATTTTTGGACTTTTGATTTCGTATAATTAGCGCGGTAGAAATAGTGTTAATAATCGAGGGAGAATTAAGATCCCAATTTAGCGAACCTTATTTTAATACATACAGGGAACAATAGAGGGCGCTGCCTGTGCCACTGGAGCGCGATTTTTCAAATTTCTTGATAAAATTATCGACTTTAAACCCATTCAATCACAATTTGGCTGGAATTCTGGATACAAAAACCACTTAACTCGGGTACCTTTAACCTTAAATTCCAATCATCCTCCTTTAATTTAATTTTTTTTTAAATCCACAAACGGAAGGTGTTTAGTTGAGCAATTATGCATCTAAAAAATTTGGTATTAATTAAGAAAATCTATTCTAATTATAATTCTATATTTTTCGTTTTGGATTTTTGATTACGTATAATTAGCGCGGTAGAAATGGTGTTAAATTGGAAAGAAAATTCCCCAAACACATGAAATTCCGAGTTTTCGGATTTTTCCCGAAATTTTTCACGAATTTTTTTAAATTCCAAAATTAATCTCACACTGTACTAAATTCTTCTTCAATACTAATTGTTGGATTTTTGGAAACTCAACTACAAGTGTTTGAAAAAATTGATCCTTTCTAAAAAAAATTTTTAGCTGAAAATAGAATTCTTCGTCAACGTAATATGTTTTCGGATTTCCCCCCAATTTCTGATGAGTTTATCAATATTTCAAAATTAGCTGTGTATTGTGCTAAGTTTCCTCGATGACATCCAATTTGCGCATTCTTGAAAAACCACAGAGAACTTTAAAAAAGTTTCTTTTAAAAGTTTCCGTTTCAATAAAAAAATTCTTGAAAAACGTAATTCAATATTTTAGGACTTTTTTCTCATATTCTTTATGGGTTTTTGAAAAATCCCAAAATTAGTCAAGTATTGCACTTCATTGTACCTAAACTACCCGATTTTCTTATTTTAGAAAAAAAAACAAAGATAGATTTTACATAAATTCCTATTGTTCCTACAAAAATGTTAATTTGAAAATAAAATTCTTCAAAAACGTAATCCCGAACTTCGAAATTTGTTCCCAAGCCATGAATGAATTTTTCGAAATTCGAAAATTAGTCTTGCATCATGATACACCTCTACTAAAATATCCGATTTTTGGTGTTTTGAAATATCAAGTAGAAGTCCATAAAAAAGAAAATTCAACAATTTCTTTTCCCTAATTTTTTTACGCATCGAAAATCCCTCATTTAAATATGACTTTTCTGGTGCATTAAAAAAATCCCTAAAACAAAATCCAATTACTGCGAATTTTGATTTCCTCCAATTTCCAACTGGAAGTTGCTTTCTTTGTTCAGATCGGAGCGAAAGGTGGAGCCGGCGATGGACTTCTGAGGAACTCGAAGTAGGAAATAATTATATACCGCTAATAAGTAATGCAGGGGTCCGTAATTGGGTCAGATACTACATTCCTCGGAGTATTCGTCTGTTTCGTTATCTTCTCGTGTACGACGATAGCTGCAAGGCCACTTCTTCTGACATTGGCTTGCGTCTTTACGACTTCCAGCAGAGAACTGGAATCCAGTTTATCCAGAAAAAGGCGATTTTATCGAGTCCTCTGAGGATTTGGCCTGAGAGGATTTCGCGGGATGTCGATAATAAATTTTCTAGTAATCGCAGAGACTCCTCCAGTGAAATATGCAACCGGAAATATCTGCCTGGAGTCCAGGCCAGTCGTATTTCGAGTTTCTGGTGAGTCGAGAAATCAAAAAATCGACTAAATCGTGACTTTTGTGCACCTGGATAGAAATTATACAGTGTGAGCTAGAGATCGCGTATTTTTATAACGGGTTGCTGAGGAACTTTGCAGGCGCGAAAATGAATTCAGCGACGCCGAAATAATTTCAAGGAGGTTAAAATGAATTCGGGAATTTGAAAATCGTGTTTTTGGGGATTAATTGCATATCGATTAATTATATTACAATTTAAGTAAAAAAAAAAGAGTATCATTTTAGTCTTCTTTTTTGTAAATTTACAGAAAAACTGAAAATACTTTTTCCCTCTTTGCATCTTCGGTTTCTCTTTTGAGTATTTATTCTTTTCCTTCATTTTTTTAAAATGAAAATGTTGATATTTTTTTTTGTTCATGGTAGTTTTGGAAAATTCAGGGAATTAGTCTGAACTTTGAATTTTCTTTATTTCAATATCATCCTTCTAGAATCGCACTGAAATATATATTTTTAAAAATTGAAAAAATAAATATTTAGAAAATATTTCAAACGAAGGGTAAAATGGAAATTTCGGAGAATGAAAAAATTTCGAAATTTGGAAATTCCAATTTTCAGATTTTAGGAACATAGGAATTTATTTATGAAATTCCTGCTGGGATTTTCGTTATTCCAAAACTAGTCTCGAATTGTTGCACGTTACCTCTACAATACCACCCCTTTGGATTTTTGAAAAATCGAATAGCAGAATTTAAACGAAAAAATTTCCATTTGGAAGTAAAATGTTTCAAAAACGTAATTCCATGTTTTGGATCTTTTTTTTCTGAATTCTTATAATTTATATTTCCATGTTTCGCAACATTATCTCTACAATACTCGATTTTTGGAATTTCAAAAAAAAATCTATTTATCATTATTTTTTTATTTATTTAGTTGATTGGTGAATCCTCCCTCTCTTACAAAGCAAAAAAAAATAATAAGTTTCAGAGAAATACAATAATTCGAAAATTTCAAATTGGTGTAGTTGCATTTTGTTACACGATGCGATCTTTCAGTGGTCTTCGTGCAACATTTTCTTAATTTTTTAACAACAAAATTATTTTGTTATGCAAAAATTCAAAAGATGATGCTTCGGCTCTGTTTTGCTGCACAAGTAATTGTTGTAATACGTTACTAAAGCGATTATACCCTTAGTCGTGATAACTCACAAGGATACAAAAAAACAATTTTTTGTTGCTGTTGTTGTAATAATAAAAGAGGGTTCCTTCCAAGAATCAAGTTGTAATCGAGAGAAACCGGTCTTGAGATCTTCGCTCACTTTCTACGATGCAGAAGCACAACTCAATGTTAAACGGGGGTGGGGGGGGGGGGGGGGGGAAGAGGGAACGTTAACGTAATTGTCGCTAATTTTATCACTAGGGGAAAAAAGCTTCTGCAAATTTTGATATCAATTTTTTCACCTCTACTGATCACATTTTGATTGACGCAATTTCCTGTGGCAACGAGTTACGTTTCTCCCTCTTTCCCCCTTTTCGTGAGAATCGTCCATCAGCGATTGGGGGTCGAATTTCCAAAGTACAGTAGCATCTCCGTACAAGATACCATAAGGAACCGGAGGGGAATATGATTCCGAAAATTACCGTTCCACCACTCAGCGGCCTGCTACGCCGGTGAGGAATAGAACTCACGTCCTTCGTATAAGATACCATGCAAAATAGTTTAAAGTTAAACCGATAATGTAGGTTGCTTTGTATTCCATATCCTTTTCCTTCTTTTTTTGTCACGTCTCTAGAAGTCCGCAAACGAGGAGTTCTCGCAGTGTTGACAAGAAAGAAAGAGAGAAGAAAAGTTATTTTTACCGTTTGTGCAATTATCTCACGTAAGTAAGTCAATTTTAAACATACTAGTCCAGTGCGTCACGGAAACGCCACTTCCCCGACAATAAAGCTACGTTTACGAGTCATTGAAAATTCTCTATGAATTTTAAACAAAAAAAATTAAAATGTGATCTTAATTAATTCATAATTTATGATATTAAATCAAAAAAATCGTTATGTGTAAATAATTCTGATTTTTTCTCATTTACTTCCGTGGTATCTTGTACGGAGTACGCAACTCCAAACATTGAGAGGCGAAGAGGCATCAGGAGTGGGGGTAGTGGATTAGCGAAGGGGAACCCATGGTATCTTGCACGAAAGCATTCGAAGGTAACTTGTACGGAGATTCTACTGTACCGATTTTCTTGAGCACATTTTTTTCGAAGTTCCTAATAATTAGGAACAATTGAACAAATTCTTTTGTTCCTTTTTTGAACAACAAAAATTCTTTCTTCTAAGCAAAATTAGTAAAAATATGTTTGGTACCGTCACTGAACTGGTTTTTAATCGGGTACTAATTGTTGCTCAATTAGCCAACTTTTCCCTTTTTATTAATAACAAACTTGATTATACTTTAATTTTATATTTTAATATTAAACTTTATATGAAATATAAGGTATTATTTAAATCATTTAACCAGCTAGTAATTATTTTAAACATTTTCTATAATGACAACTAATTTCAATTTGTTTAAAAAATTGAAAGTACGGTTTGGAAAGAATCCCGATCTACGCCATTTTCTTATGGTTGATGTAAGGAATCGCATATGATAAAGGTTGGATTTCCATCGCTGCCATCAGTACTTTAGAAGTAATTTTCACTTATTTTAACAATAATTAGTTGATAATTTTCTATAATTAGTTAGACCGATCAATAATTATTTCTCTGTAATTTTTTGTCTCAATTACTTAAAAACCACGTGGAAGTATTTTCTAAAAATTCTTTTGAAAAATTTAAATTTGAAATAATTGTACTACGTTTATGAAATTGCTGGTAGGATTTTCGAATTCTCAAAATTAATTTCGTAGAGTACAGCATTTACCCTCAATGCTCAATTTCCTTACTTTCAGAATATCACGTCAAAATACTTCTGAAATTCCAAATTTTCAAAATTAGTTTCGTATTGTACAAGAATTACCCTAAAATTCACAATTTTTTAATTCTTGGAATATCGCTTAAAAATACTTTTAAAAAATTTCCTTTCGAAAATTGACATTCGAAACAAAAATTTCAAAATCGTAATCCTATGATTTAGATTTCTTCTCGAATTCTACCTAATTTTTCAGAAATCCAAAAGTAGAGTATTTTAAATAAGAAATCCTACAATGGAAGAGAAAATTTTGAAATTTGGAAAAATCCATCAAGAATTGAAGAAACAAAAATTCAAAAATACAAAATTACGTTTTTAAAGAAATTTATTTCCGGGTGGAAATATGTCCTCAAAATTATTTTTCTAGAAATTTTCGCAGGGATCCCATAACACATTTTCCTAAAAATAGCCGATTTCCTAATTTTACAAAAATCACTTATAATATTAGTGCAAATGTGTGAAAAATTAATCATTTAATTACCCATTAAACTGAAAAAGGATACAGATGTATCGAAAATAGTATTTATATGTAACAAGTAACGGAGCCCGAGATCTTAAGGGGGGATTGCGGTGTAACAGGTTCAAAAAATCGAACTTTTTTTCTTTGCATAAATCAAAAGTACAATGTTTCAATAATGTGTGCCAAAAGTAGTATCGCAATTAAGTAGCAGCTGTAAGTATCGTAAAACTTCGCCAAAAAGTTTAAACGCAATTATCTCGAAACTACGTTTTCAAATCGGTGTCTAGGATAGCGCAAAAACTAATCAATCGATCAACTTCACAGAAGGCTTAATCCAATCAATATACATTTCTCCTGGGGTTATACCAACAATTTAAATAGAATTATTTAATTTAATATTATTTAAAGACATTTTTAGTGGCAATATGTAATCAATTTTTGTGTCAAAAAATTCATTTTTTCTTCAAAACCCTAGGACTTTTTTGATTCTTCATGTTTTCCTTTAACAAGTGGTATAACCCCAGCATAAACTATCTACCTTTAAGAAAATTTTACATTTTTAGTTATCGGATGCTTGTAACAGGTGCTATACTAGAAACTAACAATCCGGAAGTGTTTGGCAGGATTGTAAATACTAAATAAATAATACGGAAAATGGCAAGAAAAAATTTTTTTTCAATATTTCATGGATGCTTCTTCATATCCCAAAAGAAATTATTTGGGAATTATTAATAGTTTTCCAAAAAAAAATTCATGAAAATCACCTATTTTTAAAGCTGTTACCCCTTGAGTGATCAATAACTGGACTTTATTAAAAAATAAAAATGTTATGAAAAACCCAAACTCCTTTTTAATTCTTGTTTCTTTGTTTAACATAAAACTGCCGAAATTTCGTCTCGTTTCCTTTCACTCGACTGTTTGTATTTCCGGTGTCCCGCGAGTAAAAGCCCAATCTAAGTGAAGCATCGCTGTGGGAAGATACTTGGATCCTTATCTCCGGCAGATAACATGCTAATCTCTACCGAACAAACCCGAAACGCTCCTTCGAACAAAACGGTAAAGACAAAAACAAAACGAGGAAACGCTTCGCTCTGAGATTTTCTCATGAAGCAGATCCGCCGCGAAGCAAATCGAAGCGCGATTTTCAGTACTGTTAGATAAGAAAAGAGAAAAAAGGCCTACGAGGAAACAATCGCCGGCGATTTCCGATGCATCGACTGGTAGGACGCGAGGATGGGAACCTTTCGACGCTCGTAAAACCCACAATTGCGCCATTCTGATACTAGAGGCGCTGGTAATTGCAGCGAAATGCATCTTCAAAGTACGCGATAAGCTGCTACTGAACTTGCGAACTTGGGATTTTTTTTACTGGATTTCCTGGTGGGATTTTCAAATCTGCAAAATTGGTTTCGCGTTATGCACCATTTACTTCAAAATTCACGAATTTTTTATTTCTGATAAATCAATTAGACGTATTTTTTAAAAATTATTTTCAAAAATTTAGATTCTGAACTGAATTTTTTCAAAAAAGTTAGACTTTGCGAGTTTAGCGATTTTTCTACTGATATTCCAAGTGGAATTTTTAAATTTGCTAAATTAGTTTCGTAATTTACAGCATTTATTCTGAAATTTTGAAATTTTGAAAAATCAAGCAGAAGTGTTTTTCAAAAATTCCTTTCGAAAATTTACCCTCGAAAACAAAATTCTTGAAAACTGTTATAATGAGTTTCGGAATTTTTTTCTAAAATTCCCGATGGAATTTACAAATTTTCAAAATTAGTTTCGTATTGTACAACATTTACCCTAAAATTCACAATTTTTTAATTCTTGGAATATCGCTTAAAAATACTTTTAAAAAATTTCCTTCCGAAAATTAACATTCGAAACAAAAATTTCAAAAACGTAATCCTATGATTTAGATTTTTTCCCGAAATCTACCTAATTTTTCAGAAATCCAAAAGCAGAGTATTTTAAATAAGAAATCTTACAATGGAAGAGTAATTTCGAAATTTTGAAAAATCTATCAAGAATTGAAGAAACAAAAATTGAAAAATACGAAATTACGTTTTTGAAGAATTTTATTTCCAGATGGAAATATGTCCCATAATTCTTTTTCTAGACGTTCTATCTAATTTTCGCTGAAATCCCAAAATAGGGACCCCAAAGTTTTTGTACTTTCCTCGAAATAGTCGATTTTTGGATTTTACAAAAATCATTTAAAAATCGTAAGGACAAAATTCGATCTCGACAAAGCCAAGTGTCTTAGCTGGGTCCAATACGGGCCCGATTCCGGAATGAATTGTTTTTACTGACCCGGGCCTTGTTGGGCCTGAACTCGATTTCCTCCTTTCCCTGGTTTTTTTATTTAATTTCCTACATGTTATAATTGTGTGGAGCAAAACGTGTACCGGAATTTTAATGAGGAATAACTGAACTCACGCGAGAAAAGGCTTTAAAGAGAGCGATAGAGGATAGAGTGGCTCAAGTTTAAGTGTCTTCGCTCTGGATGGAGGTACATGAGTGCTCGTAGCTTCGTATAAATACATCAGTCGTAATTAAATGTTATTCCTACGCCCGTACGACGGGACGGGGCAGCAGCAGCAGCGGAGCAACAGCAACAGCAACAGCAACAGCAGCAGCAGCAGCAGCTTGGGAAGTTTCAATAGATGATTAGTTTAATGGAATATGTGGAGCAGCATCCTTCCACGTACAAACGTTCCTGGCCTTTAACTAGCTGCTCTCGTCCTTAGGTAACGTTATTGTGTGTTCAGGACGAGGAACATTTCCTGCTTGTTCGGTTGATGTTCCAACAAAGATGAACCCAATGGATGCGAGCGAGGAGTTCAATGACGGTACGTTTCCAAGCTATCACGCTGATTGTGGAGTTCAAACGAAAAAAGAAAACAAATCTCAAGAGTAAATACTCGAAATTTCGGAAGAAAAATACACAACATTTCGAGGTTTCGAAACTTCAGAACCCCAATTTCCAGATTTCAGGAACATTGGAATCTGTTTCACGAATTCCAAATGGATTCCAACATTTTTCAAAATTACACTCGCATCCTACTAGGTTTCCCCAAAAATACCTAGAATTTGGGTTTCTAAAGAATCCCGTAAAAATTTTCAAAAATACTCCTCCAGGAAGTTTACTTTTGAAGATGAAATTTTTCAAAAATGTAATCCCGAAATGTGGGTTTTTCCCTACATTGCTGATAGGCTTTTAAAAATTCAAAAATTACACTCGCATTTTACTAGGTTCCCCTAAAATACTAAAATTTTGACTTTCTCAAAAATCCCGTAGAAATATTCAAAAATATTCCTCCCGGAAATTTACTTTTGAAGATGAAATTTTTCAAAAACGTAATCCCGAAATTTGTTTTTTTTCCTACGTTACTGATAGGTTTTTAAAATTCCAAAATTACACTCGCATTTTACTAGGTTTCCCCAAAAATACCCAGAATTTGAATTTCTAAAAAATCACATAAAAATCTTTTTAAAAAAATTCCTCTCAGAAGTTTACTTTTAGGGATGAGATTTTTCAAAGACGCAATCCCGAAATTTGGGTTTTTCCCCATTTCTGATAGGTTTTTAAAAATTCAAAAATTACACTCGCATTTTACTAGGTTCTTCTAAAATACCCGGAATTTAAATTTCTAAAAAATCACATAGAAATTTAAAGAAAAAATTCCTCCCGGAAGTTTGCGTTTGGGACTGAAATTCTTCAAAAACGTAATCCCGAAGTTTGGGAGCTTTCCCAAATTTTCGATGAGTTTTTCAAAGTTCCAAAATTAGACTCGCATTCTACTAGGTCTTTCCTAAAATACTCGGATTTTAAGTTTTTGAAAATTAACGTTAAAGTGTTCGAAAAAAATCTTTTAGAAAATTTCCATTTGGAAATAAGATTCTTCAAAAACGTAGTCCCATGCTTTGGAATTATTTTTCGAATTCACGATGGCATTTTCGAAATTCCAAAATTAGCTACCCATCGTACCACATTGCCTCTAAAATACCCTATTTTTAGATTTTCAAAAAATCACGTAGAAACATTTTTTTTAAATTCCTGTCGAAAATTTACATTTACGGATAAAATTCTTCAGAAATGAAATCCCGCATTTTGCGATTTTTTCCCAAAATTTCCTATGAATTTTTAAAACAACCAAAATTACTTTCTCATTGTTGTACATTTTGCTTTAAACACCCTATTTTTAGATTTTTAGAAAAATAAATAGATTATAAACAAAAAATTTCTTTAAAAAATTTCCATTTGGAAATAAAATTCTTCAAAACCTTAATTCCAAACTTTGGTTTATTTCCCCTGATTCTCCGATTCGGAAAGACCGTAAAGAAATTTGCCTCATATTTTATTCCAAAAACACTGGTTGTACAAATTTATACCAGTCGAACGCCGGATTTTTTTTCAATATATTTTTTTTTTCTTGGGATACAATAAAATATCCTACAAAATTACAAGACTTTGATGAAAAAGACTTCAGTGACCGAATTAACCCCCGAAAGTGTCAATTAACACCAGGGACTCGAGAGAAACAAAATTGAAGAAGGAATTTAAACAAATCCAGATTGCATACCTTCAGCGTATCCGCGTGAGACCGCAGTTATTTGTAAACACAGGAACGTCACTGAAGCGCAGGTACGGCGAAACACGTGTTAAACACTACTGTGAGTCGGAATTTCGAGGAATCAGGAGAAGAGCGAATCTTACTGAAACCCGCTGGTCGGATAACACCGCGTTGGGTTCTCGGGGTTCGAGTCAAGACTGCGGTCTCTCGTAGAAGGGCTTCTGCCTATGAGTCCCCGCTAGTCCCACTTACCAACCAACCAGAAACCGCGAGTACGTTTGTTATTTTATAGGCAAAACTGTGACGTCTTCTGGCTTTTCTCCTTTTCCTCCAACCTATTGTTGCAGCCAGAGCAGAGCATGGTCCGCACAACCATGTCAATCACCAAAACCGGTGTTAATCCCACCCTGGGATGCTTTAACACCAACTTTGGGGCCTTCATCGAACTCGAAGAGTGCCAAATTTTTTTTGAAACCATCGAAATCGATGAAAAAATCCTCGGAGGTAATTTTAACACCACTCCAACTAGAATTAACTCGGCGGCATTTGGTGTTTCTTTTTTAACCGTTGTAGTTTTGTTTTCTTAACACCACTTTAAGTTGCATCCTCAAAAATAACGAATTTCCTTCGACGATATTTAATTCGTGGTTAAACCCACCCTGGGCAGGCTTAACACCGTATTAATCCCACCCTGGGATACTTTAACACCAACGTTGGGGCCTTTATCGAACTCGAAGAGACACAAATTTTTTTCGAAACCACCGAAATCGATGAAAAAACACTCGGAGGTAATTTTAACACCACTCCAAGTAGAATTAACTCGGCGGCATTTGGTGTTTCTTTTTTAACCGTTGTAGTTTTGTTTTCTTAACACCACTTTAAGTTGCATCCTCAAAAATAACGAATTTCCTTCGACGATATTTAATTCGTGGTTAAACCCACCCTGGGCAGGCTTAACACCGTATTAATCCCACCCTGGGATACTTTAACACCAACGTTGGGGCCTTTATCGAACTCGAAGAGACACAAATTTTTTTCGAAATCACCGAAATCGATGAAAAAACACTCGGAGGTAATTTTAACACCACTCCAAGTAGAATTAACTCGGCGGCATTTGGTGTTTCTTTTTTAACCGTTGGAGTTTTGTTTTTTTAACACCACTTTAAGTTGCATCCTCAAAAATAACGAATTTCCTTCGACGATATTTAATTTGTGGTTAAACCCACCCTGGGCAGGCTTAACACCGTATTAATCCCACCCTGGGATGCTTTAACACCAACTTTGGGGCCTTTATCGAACTCGAAGAGTGCCAAATTCTTTTCGAAACCATCGAAATCGATGAAGAAACACTCGGAGGTAATTTTAACACCACTCGACGTAGAATTAACATCGAAGCACTTAGTGTTTTTTTTAACCCGTTAGAATTTTTATTTCTAACACTACTTTGAGATACATCATGAAAAATAAAGAATTTCCCTGGACGATATTTAATTCGTGGTTAATCCCACCCTGGGCAGGCTTAACACCATATTAATCCCACCCTGGGATGCTTTAACACCAACTTTGGCACCTTTATCGAACTCGAAGAGTGCCAAATTCTTTTCGAAACCATCGAAATCGATGAAGAAACACTCGGAGGTAATTTTAACACCACTCGACGTAGAATTAACATCAAAGCACTTAGTGTTTTTTTAACCCGTTAGAATTTTTATTTCTAACACTACTTTGAGATACATCATGAAAAATAAAGAATTTCCCTGGACGATATTTAATTCGTGGTTAATCCCACCCTGGGCAGGCTTAACACCGTATTAATCCCACCCTGGGATGCTTTAACACCAACATTGGGGCCTTTATCGAACTCGAAGAGTGCCAAATTCTTTTCGAAACCATCGAAATCAATGAAAAAACACTCGGTGATAATTTTAACACCACTCGACGTAGAATTAACATCGAAGCACTTAGTGTTTTTTTTAACCCGTTAGAATTTTTATTTCTAAAACTACTTTGGGTTACATCGTGAAAAATAACGAATTTCCCTGGACGATATTTAATTCGTGGTTAATCTCACCCTGGGCAGACTTAACACCGTATTAATCCCACCCTGGGATGCTTTAACACCAAGTTTGGGACTTTTGTCGGGCTGCATAGGGGCTACAGATTTTTTTGACAACATCCAATTCAATGTGAAAACATTCGGTGTTGAATTTAACACCATTCCAGGTCGAATTAACTCGGTAACGCTTGACGTTATTTTTCTACCTGCTGTAATTTTTTTTAACACTTCGTGGACTTGCAATACGAAAGAGAAAGAATTTTCCTCGACAATAATCAAGTCGGTGTTAATTCCGATGTTTTAACCCCAATTTTGGGGTTTTTGTAAAATACAAACTTAGCCCCAGTTTTTTCTTTTTATAACATCAAAACACTCGGTGTTAAGTGTACCGGTGCTCGAGGGTGAATTAACTCGGTAGCATCTTGCATTTTTTTTTCTCAATGTTGGAACTATTTTTCTGACGCTATATTTTAACATCGTTATGGAATATCATGAGTTTTCCCGGAGGATACTTAATTCGTTTAGCGTTAAAACGAATTAACACCACAACCACATTCTTTCTCTCCGGTATACATTTTTTTTTCTTTTTGATTTAAACGACGCTTAGTTTCCTCGCTGACGTGAATGACATGGTGAAATTTCCCCCTGAGAGCGTAGGGAAAATTACCAGATTTAATACCTAGAAGGTTTTTTTCGGCAATTAGAGTCGCTATTGTTGTCACGGAAGCTGCTGCTATTACCTCTGATGTTGATGCTGGATCTTTTTCATTATCATCCCACCCTCGTTTCCAGACATGCTTCCACTCGACTGCTGCTCTTGGCAAGGCAACGGGAATCCTATTGTCCTTTCATTCTTATCAAATACTTAACACCCTTTTTGATGGAATTCAGTTTTTGTCAATGGATAGATATTTTTCTCCTTCCCTTTTGTGCAGGTACTCTACGCCTTTAATATAGAAATAATGATAATAATAATAATAATAGTAATAACAATAACAATAATAGTAATAGTAGTAGTAGTAGTAGTAGTAGTAGTAGTAATAATAATAATAATAATAATAATAATAATAATAATAACAATAATAATAATAATAATAACAACAATAACAATAATAATAATAATATTATTAAAACAAAAATATCTATTTATTTTCGTAATTTTTTGAAAAATCTGATTGGGGTTGAATTTTCAATGTTATTTTTTGTTATAAAGTTTTTTTTTCAATAATAGTATCTATACTGTTGTTGAAAAAAAATACTTCACAACAAAAAATAACATTGAAAATTTAATCTCAATCAGATTTTTCAAAAAATTACGAAAATAAATAGATATTTTTCTTTTATTGATTATAAACTGATTTAACGACTATTGATTGATTTTAAACACCTCTTTACCATTATAAGTTGTAGAAAGTATTCAAAGATAATTAGAAAAATAATATACGGTAACGGAAATTGATATTCATCATGATTAATACAAAGAAAAAAATGTTTCAAATTTTCAAAAATCGAAAAAAAATAATAGCTTTGGAGGTCCCACGATCGGACCGGCCTGGAAAGTTGTGGAATGAGTAGTAGTTTGCTATAAAAAATTTTGACGAAAATCAAAATATGCA
Source organism: Gasteruption jaculator (assembly GCA_949825005.1). NCBI lineage: Eukaryota > Metazoa > Arthropoda > Insecta > Hymenoptera > Gasteruptiidae > Gasteruption > Gasteruption jaculator. The sequence goes on from OX463762.1 coordinate 7,099,826, forward strand.
CTCGCTTTGGAAAATGAGATTTAAAATATAAAACTCAAAAATCTCATCCAAAAATACTTAAAAAATTTGTTTGATATTTTTTTTCTAAAGAGTGCATGAAAAAACAAAAATTTTGAAAAAAAAATTTGTTAATTTGCACCATTATTGAAAAAGTTATCAGCAACGAACCAAAAAAAAAGCGATTTTTTTGAAAATTTGATATCTTTTGAACGGATAATCAAAAAAATCTCAAAATTTACCACGAAGCGTTTTTCGTTAGGTACTAAAAAATATCAAGAAATTGAGGCAATCAAAAATCAAAATTTTTCAAACTGTCCGATTTGGAGTGGAATGCCCCATATATACAAACAGTAATATTTATTTCTATTTTTTATAATATTATTATTTATTTTGATGCTGGCGATTATTACATCAATTTAATTTAAAAAGTTTCTTCTTCAATAGACTATCGAAGATATAAAAAATAAATTATTATAAATTTTATTACAATTATGCAACTAACAGAATGTTATTATTATTATTATTATTATTATTATTATTATTATTGCTACTACTATTATCATTAATATTAATATTATTATTATATTGAAATTCCAGGACTTGAAAAATAAATTGCCACCATTGTGTAAAAAATAGTAAAAACAATAATTAATTGCTAAATACAAGATCTAGAAATCTTTACAATCTTTACAACTCATTCCTTCGAATGAAGTTTAATGAGATCAGTTAAATCAATGATAATATTATCAACGTTAAGCAATACCCGTTTTTTTTTTTATGTTAATGGAGTTAATTTATAGATTATAAATTATATTATGACTATTTCTACTCCAGCCTAAAAATTAGCATAGATGTATTGAAATTATCACGAATGGAATAAATATACCTACCGTAAATTATGAAATGTCAACTTTTAAATACAAGTTGAATGTAGTTATTAAATTAATGCCCCTAATAATTTTGATAACACCGAGATAGAAAATAGGATCTTTTAACACTCGGCAGGGAACGTAGAAGCTGAGACACCTGACTCGACCATTTTCATGAATGGTATAACTTTATGTATTTTATTATTATTGTATACATGTATAACAGAAGTAAGTACTTCAACAACCCAGTTTTGCAGCTAACGCTATATACTTTATTATTATTATTATTATTATTATAAATATGCATAATAGAGTATGTAATACAACATCCCAGTTTTGCAGCGGGAGCGTTCATCCTTGAGGTCTTATTGACGATTTATGACTTTTTTTCCTTTTTATGAGAAGTTTCTATAAAACATCTATTCTTTGATCCGCTTGTACAATAAAAGCTCATATTTATTTTCATTCTCGTTTCTTCAATTTTAGTTACTCGGCAAAAAATGTATAACTCTCGAAGAAAAACCCATACCGGATTTCTCTTTGATTCATTTCAAGCTTCGAGTTTCTTCTTTCTACCGCATCAATTTCAAAATCCTCCAAAAATTCTCTTTAAGATTACAATTATCCTAATAGAGAAAACTGGCGTCTTGGATTTCTCACTTTAACTCGCATTTCCAGTTCCAAATCGAAAATTCATAACTGGAAGAAAATATTGTACCGGATTTTGCTTCGATTTATTTTTAAGCTACGAGTTTCTTCTTTCTACCCCATAAATTTCAAAATCTTACAAAAATCTTCTTTAAGGTTACAATTACATTAAGAGAAAAAACCCGGGTTTTTGGTTTCTTACTTTAACAGAAACTCACATTTCCAGTTCCAATTTGAAAAGTCATATACCTGGAAAAAAAAATTGTACAAGACTTTGGTTTAGATCATTTCGAATCTCCACATTGTTGCTACCACATAAAATTCAAATTTCCATTTTCCTAACTTTGTCAATTTAAAAAAAAAATATTAAATTACTTTCCGCAAAACAACTTTTCGAGTTCCAATTCGAAAATTCATAACTCTGGGAGATAATATTTTACCAGATTTTCTTTCAATTCATTTTAAGGGGTTACATCTATTTAGTTGGCGGCCGAAAAAAGGCTTGTTTTTGTGATTTTTTTTGGGGAAAATGATTGCAGGTTTCGAACTGTTTTTTTTTCATAGTAAAGGTTATATCTTCGACTATGTTTCATAATTTTTTTATCGAGAAAAATTCTCAAATGTAGGAGACACAATGCATTTCCCGGACTGCTGTTCAAAAAAGGTCTTCTGCGGTGACCACTGTATCTTCCACCTCACTCGTCTAAAATCAAAAAATCAAATAGATTATGTTTTTGGATTGTATTATCTAGTCCTCAATCGAAGGATTTGAGAAAATATTAATTTTTGAAAAAATGGTCGACGATTGAACGCGAAAGTCCAAATTTTGATGAAAAAATCACTACACTTTTGTCGACCATTTTTTCAAAAATTAATATTTTCTCAAATCCTTCGATTAAGGACTAGATGATACGATGCAAAAACATAATCTATTTGATTTTTTGACTTTAGACGAGTGAGGTGGAAGATACAGCGGTCACCGCAAAAAACCTTGCGGTCCGGAAAATGCATTGTATCCTATATTTGTGAATTTTTGTCAATAAAAAAATTATGAAACATAGTGGAAGCTATACCCTTAATTATGAAAAAAAAAACATTTCGAAACCTGCAATCATTTCCCCCAAAAAAAATTCACAAAAACACGCCTTTTTTTCGACCGCCAACTAGATGTAACCCCTTAAAACTATGAGTTTCTTCTTTCTACCCCGTAAATTTCAAAATCCTATAAAAATCCCCTTTAAGGTTACAATTGCCCTGAAAGAAAAAGACGGAACTTTGCTTTAGATCATTTTGAATCTCCGCGTTGTCACCTTTCTACCACACAAAAATCCAATCTCTATTTTCCTCACTTTATCGAATAAAAAAAAAATACTAAATTAATTTCCGCAATTTCGTTTAACAAATTCTCCACTGGGGAATGTCAACTTTCGACCGCAAGAAATGCCCGTTTGTTCCCACGACGATCCAATTTGTCCCCCGGTTCGCTCGCCTGTCCGTACAATGTAATTCCCCAAAGCTTCAATTATTTACTATCGAACCGCAACAGTTATATTTTAATTCTCCAGCGAATCGTGCATTCGGCATTCCGAGTGCGGCAAAAAGCTGCTTTTTTGCCGGTCGCGTAGGTGGTACGTACGGAGAGAATAAAAAGGATTGGCCTTTGCTTTACCTTACTTCACTTCACTTTGCTTGGCTTTTATTTTCTTTTCTTCTCTTCTTATGCTTCGCTTTGCTTTGCTTTCTACTTCCTTGCTGGTAAAGACGATTAAGCAGAGATGCTGCGGTACGGTACGGTACGTACTTATGCCATACAGCACTTTTTCTTAATGGCAAAAAAACCGCAGACACATTATACTTGAAGCTAACTGATGCTATGATTTACATTTCTTGCCGTTGTTGTTATTACTGCCGATATTGCCGATGCTGTTTCAGTACCTACACCGGAGTAATGCTCATATTAACGCCCTACTTTCTCGCACATTACGTGTATTTTGTGTGTGTGCACTGGGAGAAAAGGGGCCTCGATAATTGCCGCGAAGTATAGCAAAGGTCCCTTTCTTTGGGACCCCGTGCCATGGAAATTTGAAAGAAAAAGAAAAATAAGTACGAGAATTGCTTGAATCCAATTCCCACTACAACGAAGGAAGGATTTTTGAGAATTTACGGGAAGAGATTTGAAGATTCAAAATGAGCCAAAGCAGAATCCAGTACGATTTTTTGTTCCGGAGTTATGAATGTTCGAAGTCCAACTCGAAATGCGTGATTTTTATCAATTTTCGAAATCTAGAAAAACATTTTTTTTTCCATTCGGAAAATTTGCAATAAAGTCGAAAGGGGCCTCGATAATTGTCGCGAAGGATAACAAAGGTCCCTTTTTTTGGGACCCCGTGCCGTGGAAATTTGAAAGAAAAAGAAAAAAAAGGACGAAAATTGCTTGAATCCAATTCCCACAACTCGAAGGAAGGATTTTTGAGATTTTACAGGAAGAAACTTGAAGATTCAAAATGAGCCAAAGCAGTTGGGTGATGATAACAATGATAATATTAATAATGATAATAATAATATACAAAAATAATATGAAAATGTGAAAATTGAATGAATCCAAAAAAACTAAATATATTATTAGAGAAAATAACAATATTGAAAAATGAATAATTTAATTTAATGAGGTAATAATAATTAAATAGCGAAGGTTCCCTTTTTGGGACCCGAAATGTGTGATTTTTACCAATTTTCGAAATCTAGAAAAACACTTTTTTTCCATTCGGAGAATTTGCAATAAAGTCGAATTTTAAACTAGAATTGGAAAAATTATCATTTCTACAGATACTCCAAGTCTTGGGTGAATTCTTCCCCCCCTTAGAAAATTCTGCAACTCAAGCTTTTTGTAGAAATTTGAAATCACACGGTATGAAGTAGAGACTTGGAGCCCAAAAATGAGCCGCAGTAGAAATCGGTAGGATGAGCTTTTCCCGAGTTATAAATTTTCAAAGTTTAATTTGAAAAAAATCGCAATTTCTACAAATATTTGAAATTCTTCTTCAATTCTTTCCTAGAAAATCGTCACGTAAACTAGTAAAGTACATTATAAAAATATTGGATATTATATATATGAAATTCAATTTCGAAAATTTATAACTCGGAAAGAGCTGAGTCTATAAAATAAAAAATATAAAATAAAATTCTATAAAAATCTATTTTTGTGTTATAAATTTTCTAACCGGAAAAAAAAGAATCTTCAGAATCGTAATACTTCTGGAAATGTGAATTTCAACTTCAACTTTGAAAATTGAAAATATATGTTTTTTTTTTAAATATTTTTATATGTTGCATAAGTTACCTAGGCAATTATAATGTTACAGTCTATAATTATGTAGGATCTTAATTATTTCCTAATCGAATTTTCTAACCTGTTGTTCCCCGTGTACGTACTTATGCGACTCTATATCTGGACCAGATCTCGAGAGGAAGTCCTAAACACTCCATTAGTAGAAGGGTAAATGCGTGACAACGTCGTTTTCTCTCAGCCTTCGATCGGTCCATTCTACTTTCAATTACCATTGAACTTCCGATCGCCATCGGACACGTTTCACGGCTCAAACGTCAGCTATTGGGTCGTAGGTCATAAATGGAGAATCATAAAGGCGTAAGATCGTTGCCTAGCAGCTGAAAGTGCATCCTTCTTCTTTGCAGGCGCTGAAGAATCGAGATGACTTAACGATACATTTTTATATACATATATACCCATACATACGCAATCAAGTTCCTGGTCAACAATGGGACCGACGAACCTGTCACTTTTCCTCAAGATCGTTGCAATAGAATCTCACAATAACATGTATTATTATTACTATTTTAATTGTGCCATTGCAGCTGGAGTGGCACTTACAGACAAAATAATAGAGGAAAGTGTGACGGTAGAGAAACGAAGGAATTGGAATGGGAATTGGAATTATTATTTATTGCGTATGGGAGTTGGGTATTGGGTCAAGAATTGGCAGTAGAGAGTTGGGTGGATCGCCTAGTAATAATATTAATAATGATGATAATAATAATAATAATAATAATAATAATATTAATAATAATATTAATATTATAATATTAATATTAATATTAATAATAATGGTAATATACAAAAAAATATAACAATGTGAAAATTAAATGTCTATCCGGGAAAACTAAATATATTAATAGAAAAAATAGAAATATTAAAAACTTGAAAAATTAAAAAAGAATTGACAACATTATTTCTATAAAAGGTGTCAAAAGACACCGTTTAGAATTGGAATTTAGAATGATTTTCCAGGTTTAATTTAATCTCTTTTTGAAACCCACAAACGGCAGGTGCTTAGTGGAGCAATTATGCGTCTGTAAAAAATTTGGTATCAATTGAGAAAATTTGTTTTAACCCTTTGACTGCCACGTAAAATTTAATACGTGACTCCCTATTCAAGCCGCGTGGGTCGTAATGGTATACGCTATTGCATTTGTCATAAGCAGCGCGGCCTGTACGAAAAGTTTAGTGTCACCGGTGACCAACATGGCAGTCAAAGTGTTAATTATAATTCTATACTTTTTTGCTTTTGAATTTTTGATTACGTGTTATTAGCGCGGTAAAAACAGTGTTAATGAGGTAACAATAATTAGAAATTGGAGAAAAATATTAACAATGTTAAAGACTGCAGAATTGAAAAATTGAGTAAATGAATATATCGGCTTGCACTGACTAATTATATATTGATATATTTTTTTAGCAAATTCATCCCTTCTCCGAGACCTCCCCCTTTTTTCTTCCCCTTTTTCCCTGAAATCTCGGCTCTCGGGGTGATAAATTGGGTAGACTAATCCACACCCACCTGTTGGTTACATGGCGTATCCGATATTTTCCCTTAATTTCGTCCCACCACTTTCTCTCTCTCTCTCTCTCTCGCTCTCTTTCTACCGCTATCTCTGTCTTAACATAAATTTATACACGCATGTATATGTAATCGGGATAACGATAGAACAATGATGGCTTCGTTACCGTAAGCCGTAAGGCATGATTGATTCTACTATAACTCCCCTGCTCTGGAATGTAATACGGTTAATCAATCAAAAGCCAATCGCCCATAAGTCATCGCCTTTTTGGATGAGATAATACGTAGTAATAATTGGACCCTGTACTATGAGCGTTATTTATAACCGTAATTTGTTACTCGTTCTATCCTTTCTTGGCTGCAGTTCGTGCAAATGAGTGTATTACGTTATGGAATAACAGGGGCAGAGGAAGGGGTAATTTAACACCCAAAAAAGGGGTGATGTAAGAAGTTCAACTATTGTGCTACAATATATTATTATTATTATTATTACTATTACTACTATTACCGAAATTTATAATACATCATTACTATTTATTATTAATAATATCAATAATATATTATTACTAGTTGTTATTATTATTACTATTATTATTATTATTAGTAGTAGTAGTAGTAGCAGTAGTATTAATATTATTATTATATACATTCATAAATGAAAATTCAAAATTCCAATATTTTTAATTTACCTAGTAACCTCTTTAGTTTGGTTGTATTTACTTTCAACCTTCGTATTATTGTATTTCGTTGTATATTATCGTTATTGTTGTTGTTATTACTGTTGCTATAAGCTCAGCAAATTGAATTTTTCAATTCTTGATTCTTTAATATTGTAATTATATCCGAGCCGACTATTTTGAAAGTGGCCCAACAAATATTTTTATTGATTTCCTCAAAATGTTTTTTATGACAGCTAATGTCAAATGGCACGTGTTACTACAGTTAACAACAAAAAATTCACAAATGAGCTTAGGCCACTTTCTAAATAATCGACTCATCTAATAACTTAATATCTAATAAATCAGTTTTTTCCGGTTGTATATCCCCAATTTTTACATTTTAATGTACATTTTTCGATATTATTATTATTATTATTATTATTATTATTATTATTATTATTATTATTTTTATTTTTATCATCATCATCATCATCATGATTGTTATTACTATTAATAGAAGGAAGCGTTTCTATTATTAAAATTAAGATTTCGAAAGAGAGTTCACACAGTACCTATATAAATATATACAAATGTTCCTTACAATTAATATGAGAGTTTTCTCTCCAATGACAATTAGCCTACTTTTCTCGAGATTGTATACACACACACACACACACACACGAATATCCATTCACGCATAATCTTGGAAATTTTAATAAAAGCACCTGCTTCATTTACAATTAGATAAAAAAGATAATGATAAATAGCGCTGGTGATAATAGTAATGATGATGATGATGACTTATGTATGTATAACTAATTACTCACTTAGCTTATCGCCGAGCATCGATTACACCGTTCCAGCAACAATGCATCCTGATTCTCATTACTACTACGTTATTGCATTATGTTATTGCTTCCACGGGAGAGAAAGCAATTTCCAGTCTACTTGGGACAGTTTCTAGAATATAGAAAGCAAATTCTGATATATTGTCGTTATATCTTCGATGCAACTTTAAAATACGCAACTTTTACCGTGATGTATAAACAATTTACAATTCCGGCAACAAACTCTACAGCAGTGAAGTTTCAACTTTTACAATGTAGATAGCAACCCCTGCTACGTCACTGTAATTTCGACAATTTGGTAAACAATTTTTGCTTCGGTGCAAAAATTTCTACAATGCAGAGTTGCAAATTCTACCGTGTTATTGCAATTTCCACGTTATAGAAAACAAGATTTTGTATGCTGTAACAACTTTTATAATGCGGGTAGCAATCTCTACTACGTGGCTGCGATTTCAAGAATGTAGCAAATTTTTGCTTTGGTGCAAAAATTTCTACAACACAGAGTTGCAAATTCTACCGTGTCACTGCAACTTCTATGATGCAGACAAAGAATCCTATTTTGTTGTTGCAATTTCCACGTTATAGAAAACAAGATTTTCTGTTCTATTACAATTCTACAATGTAGGTAGAAACCTCTATTGCGTCACTGCAATTTCAACAATGTAGTAAGCAATTTTTGCTTTGACGCAAAAATTTCTACAATAGAGAATCGCAAATTCTACCGTGTTACTGCAATTCCCACGATGCAGACAAAAAATCCTGTTTTATTCTTGCAATTTCAAGGGTATATAGAAAACAAGATTTTAAATACTGTAACGACTTTTATAATGAGGGTAGCAATCTCTACTACGTGACTGCAATTTCAAGAATGTAGCAAATTTTTGGTTTGGTGCAAAAATTTCTACAACATCGAATTACAAATTCTACCGTGTCACTGCAACTTCTATGATGCAGACAGAGAATCCTATTTTATTATTGCAATTTCCACGTAGTAGAAAACGAGATTTTCTATCCTGTTACAATTCTACAATGTAGGTAAAAACCTCTATTGCGTCACTGCAATTTTAACAATGTAGTAAGCAATTTTTGCTTTGACGCAAAAATTACTACAACACAGAATCGCAAATTCTACCGTGCTACTGCAAATCCCACGATGCAGACAAAAAATCCTATTTTATTCTTGCAATTTCAAGGGTATATAGAAAACAAGATTTTCTATGCTGTAACAACTTTTATAATGCGGGTAGCAACCTCTACTACGTGACTGCAATTTCAAGAATGTCGTAGCAAATTTTTGCTTCGATGCAAAAATTTCTACAACATAGAATTGTAAATTCTACCGTGTCACTGGAACTTTTACGATGCAGACAAAGAATCCTATTTTATTCCTGCAATTTCCACGTTATAAAAAACAAGATTTTCTATTCTGTTACAATTCTACAATGTAGGTAGAAACCTCTATTGCGTTTCTACAATTCCAACAATGTAGTAAGCAATTTTTGCTTTGACGCAAAAATTTCTACAACACAGAATCGCAAATTCTACCGTGTTACTGCAAATCCCACGATGCAGACAAAAAATCCTATTTTATTCTTGCAATTTCAAGGGTATATAGAAAACAAGATTTTAAATGCTGTAACGACTTTTATAATGAGGGTAGCAATCTCTACTACGTCCCTGCAATTTCAAGAATGTCGTAGCATATTTTTGCCTTGGTGCGAAAATTTCTACAACACAGAATTGCAAATTCTACCGTGTCACTGCAACTTCTGGAACGCAGATAACGACTGCTATCATATCACTGGAACCTTTACAATGTATAGATCTACAGTGGGTCTACAAACATTTGATTAGAAAAACGGGCAATCGAAAATTCGAATTTATAGCGTCACCGCTGCCCGCAGAATGCGAAACGTAAATTCTACCGTAATACTGCGACTTCTACGATGTAGAAAAGTCACCCGGTAGGGCATCGCGGCATCTCCTGCAACGTAACTACGGGCGAGTCGCTCCAGTGCGGCTCCTCCACGATTCCTTCGACTCGCATCACGATTCCCGTGGCTTTTTACAGCCCGAAATTGCCAATTCCCAGGTAGAATGGTGTGGCGGCTCCGGAGCTGCCGCATAGCTTCGAATTAGTCGATCATGAAGCGAACAACCGTTATGGCCTTCCAATATACCTATGTACCTATGTATGTGCTGGTATCTCCTCTCGAGGATATCATCATCATCCTCATCATCAACCTCATCCTCATCCTCAGCCTCGTCCAACCGTTCAGATCCAGCTGATGCATTTCTATGGCATATCGATGTCTCATCTCTCTTCTCTTCACATTATTATTATTATTATTATTGTTGTTGTTGTTATTGTTATTGTTATTGTTATTGTTAATGTTAATGTTGTTGTTGTTGTTGTTGTTGTTGTTGTTGTTGTTGTTGTTGTTGTTGTTGTTGTTGTTGTTGTCGTCGTCGTCGTCGTCGTCGTCGTCGTCGTCGTCGTCGTCGTTGTCGTCGTCGTCGTCGTTGATTTGTTGTTCTTGTTGTTATTCTTGTTGTTGTTCTTGTTGTTCTTGTAATTTATTTATTGTTAATGTTATTTTCCTGGTTTAACGACTTTAATGTTAACTTTTACTAATGAAGCAAATCAAATTGAGACTATTCCGATGGAATGTAGTCTGGGTCGAGATTTAGATTGGAAACTTAATCTAAATCTACTGAAATTATTTTTTATTAGCGAGTCTTGTAATGTCAGGACAAAGCTAATTAATTAATTTTTATTGCAAATCTTGTAATACCAAGTCTAAGCAATTAATGTATATCCCTTTTACTCGCATTTTTGAAGCGAAAAGCGATACATGGAAAAATATCCCGCGACCTGGACTTGAACCAGGGACCTTCACTTCTCCGTGAGTGAAGCTCTTGTCCAACTGAGCTATCGCGGCCTAATATCATTAATTTGATAAATGATATCTAATGAAATCCTTAACGAAACAACTTATTACCAAAAGATTGCATCAGAAAACGAATCAAAAAGTACAAAAATGAGGATGTAAAATTGAAAATGATGCGAAATGTAACAAAATGTAACGAAACATATATTCAATTATAAATTTAATACAAAATACTGAAGAGGATCAGGAAAAATTGATCGAAACGTATATTATACCACAACAAATTAATATTTAAAGGTCGAAAATAAAAAAAACTAAGGAAAATGAAGAAATATCATTCACCATCGACCAACCAAGAATTCAATCAAATTAATAATAATAATAATAATAATAATATTATTATTATTATTATTATTATTATTATTATTATTATCATTATCATTACCATCACTATTATTATTATTACTATGACTAATACTATTGTTAGGGTTGCTACTATTACTATAACTATTGTTACTGTTGTTGTTCTTATTATTATTAGTAATTATTATTATTGTGATTATTATACCGTACCTTCCTGACGTCCTTCGCTAACATTTCCGTCCTCTTACTTTCGTCGAAGGCCTTTTCCAACACCACACTCATGCCTGCGGAACAATAGGGGGTCGTGACTCCTCTTTTTCCTAGAGAGAAGGTACTTCTTCCTTTTTTTTTATATATAATATATATTTTCTTTCCTTTTTTTGTCTTTCTTCTGCTCCTTTTCCTTCTTTTAATTTTCTTCCTTTTCTCTTCCTTCAGTTTCGAATGTGCATCTAATTGATCGCTTTCTACCTCCGGGGAAATTAAGTTACCGGTGATTTCTTCTGCGGTGAAAACTACAGTGTTCCGTGTATTGATATATTGTATTTAAATTGCTTTTTACGATTGTACACTAGGTACAAACTTGCACAAACACACACACGCGCGCGCGCGTGCGTTCTTTCTCTTTGGTTGACCGGTGAAACTATAATCATTTTTTTTTTATTTCCATTCGAAGATTTGAATTGAGCAAAGTGTATCGTTACTTCGCTTTCGAATCGCTTTTTAGAGTTCGCCACTTCTTATTAGTATCGGTAATTACTAATTAAGTAGTAATCAATCAAGAAGTAATTTTCGAATTAACTGATTAATGGGTGAATCATTGGTTATCTAATTTCCCTATAGAAAAAAAACTCGTTTATCGATAATCATTTAAGTCAATGTTTAGTAACAAATTATTTTATTATTTTTTTTATTATACGATTATTTGCGGTGTAACAGGTTCAAAAAATCGAATTTTTTTCCTTTGCATAAATCAAAAGTAGGGTAAACACACCAATAGATGGACACCCTCCAATAGATGGACAAATATTATTCCCAAAAGTAATTACATTAAAGTTAAGAACGAAAGTGTAAAGTCATAATTTTTTTTATGGCTATATGTAGTCCTGATTGCAAAAAGTGATTTTTTTCATCTTTATATTTGTATTAATGATAAAAAAAATATTTAAATTTGACATGACGAAGTTTTGCTTCAAGAGCGCCACCACTAGTAAATATGTGACAGATGTCCGGTAAACGTTGTTTGTTATTACTAATATAAATAAATAAAAAAATAAGGTATGTATACATTATTATGCTCGTATTTCACTAAAAAAGCTATAAATATCGTAATAAAATAATAAAATTACAAAAATATAAGAAAATTTAGCGTCCATCTATTGGTATTGGCTGTCCATCTACTGGAGATTTTGTCCATCTACTGGGGTTTTGGTCTTTTTCATAAATTTTTCTTTTTTGTTAATTACTACGAAGTTTCACAAAGTTTTAGAAATTTTTTTCTAGTTAATTACATATCTTTACATTAATATAATTCATTTTATTATAACTTATTTGTATTTTAGTATATTATTTCGATAAAAAAGCATGAGAGTTTGCTTAACCGTCCATCTATTGGTGCATTTACCCTACAATGCTTCAAAAATGTGTTCCAAAAGTAGTATCGCAATTAAGTAGCAGCTGTAAGTATCGTAAAACTTCGCCAAAAAGTTTAAACGCAATTATCTCGAAACTACGTTTTTCAAATCGGTGTCTAGGATAGCGCAAAAACTAACAATCGATCACCTTCACAGAAGGCTTAATCCAACCAATACACATTTCTCCTGGGGTTATACCAACAATTTAAATAGAATTATTTAATTTAATATTATTTAACGAGATTTTTAGTGGCAAAATGTAATCAATTTTTGTGTCAAAAAATTCATTTTTTCTTCAAAACCCTAGGACTTTTTTGATTCTTCGTGTTTTCTTTTAACAAGTGGTATAACCCCAGCATAAACTATCTACCTTTAAGAAAAGTTTTCATTTTTAGTTATCGGATGCTTGTAACAGGTGCTATATTAGACACCAACAATCCAGAAGTGTTTGGCAGGATTATGAATACTAAATAAATAATACAGAAAATGGCAAGAAAAAATTGTTTTTCAATATTTCATGGATGCTTCTTCATACCCCAAAAGAGATTATTTGCAAATTATTAATAGTTTTCCAAAAAAAATTCATGAAAATCACCTATTTTTAAAGCTGTTACACCGCAATCCCCTCTTAAGGGAGGAGTCTGGTGTAACAGGTCTAAAAAAACGATTTTTTTTTGCTTAAAAATCTTCTTAAACATGTGAAGAATGCTTTTGTAAAGTTATAGCGTCAAATTCGATCTTGAAATATCGTTAAGAGCGGTGAGAGCGCCAAGTAGGTACACCTAAACACGGACTAGCCGAAAACTTTCAACGCGTTTTGCTCAAAACCACGTTTTCCAAATTGGCGGGACGCATAGCTCATCGAATTTTTATCCGATTCACTTGATTCAACGTTTAAATTGAAGATAATTAAATTTATATGCCAATGGACCTCGACTTTTCATCAATTATTATTATAGCATAAAGTTATTGCAAAATAACAGCGGACATGTATCGTTCATTTTCATGTTTTCTTCCGCCATTTTTGCAATTAACAATTTTTTTCAAACTGGGGTTCATCTGCATTTTATATACCTACTAAAGAAAAATGTTTCCTCATTTTACGTTTCCGATATTTTCTCAGGGCTCCAGGTATCCCCCCGTTTTGACCGAATCCTTCCCTTGCCACTACTATATCTATATACGTATATATTCAAATCAAATCTACAATGGCAAATTTTCTTCTTTGAACTTCCCTTTATATGTAAAAAAAGTTTCAATAAAAAAAATTATATTATATCTTGAAATTATATGCATTGGAAAAATACCTTATTGTTAGTTACACCAGACTGCCCCCTCAAGTAGAATTTATTGGCAAGTTCGTGTTCCTCTAGGTAATTAAGTTACCAAAAATTGATAAATTGCCCAGTGGAAAAATTATTGGTGGTTGAGTTGGGCGACACAACCTGTAGAAATCGAGTGCATGTGTGCATAACGAGACCCTTCTTCCTTGCAATCTGATACTCTGCTGTAGCGTCGAATGGGAAAAAATGTATGCTTTCAAGCGCAGCGTAAATCACTTGGACACGTTAATGCACATACGGGGATACACAATATATACATATCCGATTTTCAATGCATATATGTATATATATATCTGTGCGTGTGTGGGTGCATTGAAAATCGAATCCAGTTTGAAATGTAGTCGGTTAGAAGGCGATAGCAAATGTAAGTTTCTCTCTCCGAGTATTTATTTTTTTTTGTTTTCGTTTTTTTAGTCATACAAGAGCGGGAAAACAGGGAAAAGCGAAACAATAGGCGGGCGTTCATGGGTCTTGCAATTTCAAGGGATTGAATATCAACATGAATTCGGGGTGGTTACAGTCCAACGAATAAGCAGAATAAAAGAACTTGATCGAGTTTCCAGAGAACCGATGTTTCCCATTCCAATTTGGAAATTCGTAGTTCCGAAAAAGAAAAAAAAATCATTGTACCGGTTTCAAGCTTAGAGACACTTCTATCTAGCGTGAAATTTTCCAACTCCTACGAAAATCACCTCTGGAGCGCAAAATTTTCCAAAAGGAAGCAATGTTTCCTGATTGATTTCTAATTTTTGCAGGAAATCCCTTTTCATCCTACTGAATTTTTAGAAATTCATGTCACCAAAAAAAAGAAGGTTATATCGATTTCAGCTTTGGCTATTTTTGAAGCTCACGGACTCTTCTTTCTGTTGTGAAATTTTTAGATTTCTACGAAAACCCCTCAGATTTTTGTATTTGGAATTCCATTTTGCAAATTCGTAAGTTGGAAAGAGAAAATCATAGCGATTTTGGATTTGGCTGATTTTTCAGCATGGAGTGTCTTTCATGTATCGTAAAAATTTTGAACTTTTACAGAAGTTTCTTTTAGAGCTGGAAATATCTAAAGAGGGATAAATGCTTTCATAGATTTCTGATTTTTGCAGGAATTCCCTCTTTTTAATGGATTTCAAAAATTCATATCTCCGGGAAAAAAGATTGTATCAATTTCAGCTTTGGCTGTTTTTCAAGCTTCAAGCTCCTACTTCTTGCCATATAAATGCCACTTTACAAAATCCTCCCTTGCAGTGACGTTTATCTCAATGAAAAAAAATTCCTCCGGATTCATCAAATTTACGGAAACTTAATTTCAAATTCAATTTTATGGCAAATTAATTTCAAATACGAATTTTAAAAATTCATAACTCTGGAAAAGTAAATTCTATTCCGTTCCACTCTCTCTTATTTCAAGGCGTAAAGATAGCTCCTTTGATCCTATGAATTACAAAATTACACGAAATTTTCCCTTGGAGTTACTTTTACCTGAATGCGGAATAAAATTCCTCCAGATTCGTCAAATTTACGAAAACTTAATTTCAAATACGAATTTAAAAATTTTATAACTCTGGAAAAAGAAATCTTTTCTATTCCATTCTATCTCAATTTAAAGCTTGAAAATAACTTTTATCCTACGAATTTCAAAATTATTAATTAATCCTAGAATAAAAAAGTTCCTCAAAAATCATCAATTTTCTGTAAATTTTAATTTCAAATTCAGAAAATAAAAATACATTATTCCGGGGATAAAAAAATGTTAACGTGCTCCAGCATTCTCCTGCTACCTTGGAAATTTCTAGTTCTACAAAAATCCTCTCTGTTGCTAGAAATTTATAAACATCTCCAGCAAGATGAAAATGAAACATTTCCAGTCAATCTCAATTCCACTTTGAAATTTCATAACAGCACTGGAGAACACATTGATATATATATATTTTTTTTTCTTCCCTGGAATGTATTCCTTCTTTTACCCCCCCCCCCCCCCCCCCGCCATTCTTTGCGCATCCAGGTTTTCACCCACAATCAGCTTTATTGTTTCTCGTATAGCGCAACCATCGATTTGCTCCTCGTTTCCTCCTGTTCTGCTCTTTTCCTCCTTTTATTTATTTATTTATTTATTTTTTATTGCCGTGATTCGATAACTGCACGTAACGACGCCACCACTCGCAATAAACGATCATCAGAACTACCTGTAGAAAATAAACAGAAACGTGGAAAATAAGGAAACCTTTTTCGTTTTTACCTTTTTGTCTCCGGAACGAATTAGGGAAAATCTGTTGAAGGAAAGTAGGGGTTAAATCCGTTTTACCTTGACCCAAAGTCCAGCCAAGGTAGTAATTAAACATTTCTTCGAAAATCGAAAACCTTTTACATCAGACTTTTTTTTTGTAAGACCAGTGAGTTCCGAGGTACAGGAGGTTGTACGTTTAAGGAGAGGAGCCCTGTATTTGTATATTTATGTATTAATATATTTGGGAACAAATGGAGAAAATCGAAGGAGTTGGTCGATTTTTATATATATATTTTTTATTTAATGAGAATAATTTCTTCTGATTTAACAAAAATTTAAGGTTTTTGTTAAATTAGAAAACTTGTAATAAATTAATTTTTTTGAATTATTGTATTACGAAAGATGTTTATTTTAAAGAAGACTAAATTAAATAAAGATTAATCTCATCTTTCGAAAAATCGCGGATTTATTATTAAACATTTCTTTTGTAAAATTTAAGAACTTAAAATACGAAGAAATAATAATAATAATAATAATAATAATAATAATAATAATAATAATAATAACAATAATAATGATAATAATAATGATACAGTTATTTTAAAACAAAATCCTTTCATACAATATTTCAAGTTTATCATATACTAACACTATGCCGTCCGGTGGCACCACGTTGGTGTCGTACATCGGTGAAACTATAATCATTTTTTTTTAATTTCCATTTAAAGATTTGAATTGAGCAAAGCGTATCGTTACTTCGCTTTCGAATCGTTTTTTAGGGTTCGCCACTTCTTGTTAATATCGGTAATTACTAATTAAGTAGTAATCAATCAAGAAGTAATTTTCGTATTAATTGATTAATGGATGGATCATTGGATTTTTTGGATCCAACTGGGAACGGGATCATTTTGAATCGAGTTTTGCACCCCAGTAATGAGTGTTTTTAAAATAAATCTTCTAAACTAATCCATTCGAGACCAATTGCATACCGTGTGTGCAATTGATTTCCCAGACCGGTTGCACACCTGGTGAGCAACCTGTCTTATAACCTCGCCAAGAAAAAAAAAATTTTGGTCTTTGGGACCGTGTTCGAAAAAAATCGCCGCCTCGAATGGGTTGACCCCTTAACGCACAGATTTTTTGTAAAAACCGGCCAAAAGAAATCAATTTTTTTTATGTAAAAAAACACTTTAGAACATTGTCTGGGCAAAAAAATTTTTAAAAATACAAAATTAATCAAAATTTGTATTAAATAATAAAATACAACGCCACTCGAATTATCTTGAGTGCGCACAGTTTGGCCTGTATAGCGCGCTCGAATTAACTCGAGCGCACAAGTTAAGGGGTTAAGCTTGAGAAGGTCATTTATAGAGGTAATGTTGCAAGTAAAATCGATATGGCGAGTTTCCGGGACCGAAATCTCAACGGGAACAAAGTTATAGCGTATTTTTCGAAAAAAAAAATAGCATCTTCGGGGCAAATGGACCATTTGCCTTGGAAAATCGAAGATTCCGACGGTGCCATTGAATTTTTCGTGAAAAAATACGTCGGATGGGACCCTTTTGAAAAATAATTACTTATTGCTGAGAAATACGGCTTCGTTCGTCTGGTGGGTAGAGCATTTCACGCTTTGAAGTTAGCTTCTAGAAACTTTGTCTCTATAAACTTGGTCGCCTTCGCAAAATGTTCCTAACTTTAACCCAATTACATACTCATTCCACGAGTCATAACTAAAACCCAAAAATTGGATTACGATATTCCATATAATTATTATTATTATTATATATTATTACAAATTTATAATAATAAATAATAGTTAAATGTATAAAAAAATCATATACCTACCATAATTTTACGATACTCTGATTGAATAATTGTCTCTTCGGAGGACTTGCAGTGCCATCTAGTGCATTGAGTTGCATCTAAAGTCTCGAATACTCAAATCGGTCTCCCCGTTGCCGACGATCGTTCTTTCTATCGTGGCTGTCTTTTTTGTTTTGAATAATCTACTGAAATTCTTTCGAAATAATATACTTTAATTTGATATTCAATTATATAATATTTTATTAA
Organism: Gasteruption jaculator; assembly: GCA_949825005.1. Taxonomy (NCBI): domain Eukaryota; kingdom Metazoa; phylum Arthropoda; class Insecta; order Hymenoptera; family Gasteruptiidae; genus Gasteruption; species Gasteruption jaculator. The sequence goes on from OX463762.1 coordinate 7,118,228, forward strand.
ATTTTAAATACTCCAACGAAAGGAATCGTCAAAAAAGTTTGATAGTTTTACAACATTTTATGAATATTTTATATAATAGGAGATATCTCATGTAAATATTTTCAAATACATAACAGTAAAATATTATAAATACATTTATTACTATATATTTATAATAATTACTAATAATTAATGAAATAAAGTCTGTAATTTTTGTCAATTTTGACTTAAACGTATTTCTTTATATACATTTGGACATCTTTATCTATTAGTTTCTTCAGGACCTGTCAGAGGGCTGTGTCCGTGACACTTTCCCGCGAAATTAAAAATATTTAAATTGTATTTTAAAAAACTTTACGGAGATCTTTAATCGTTTCGCGAAACTAAATGGTTTAAAGGTAAAAATTGGCTCATGGTTCAACTTAAAATATTTAATAAAAAATAGACCTTTGATACAAATTAAAGATTTATAAATTAATTTATAGGGTCTTATTTTAAAAAAATTTTAATTATTACAAAATTTAAGTTAAACTCCAAAAATTTCAAATTTATAAATCACAATTATAAAAACACAACTAAAATATTTTACAAAATTTTTTAAGTCGAAATTGGAATTTAAAAAAGATGAGAAGGTAAATCCAACAAAGTAAATAATTTTAGCATAAATAATTTGGATTTCATTTCTTTTTTTTTTTTCTTTCAATATCTCGTATTTACACGTAAATAATAATAATAAAAATAGATAATGTTGATGACAAAAATAATAATAATAATAATAATAATAATAATATTAATAATAATGATTTGAAGAATATTTCAATATAATAATATAATCATTACAATAATAATAAGAAGAGAAAAAACACATAACATTTTAGATTTATAAAAATATAATAATAATTGTAGCAGTTCATAACTTGTAATTAACGTTTGTCCAAATTTTCTAAATTATTAATCGCTAAATAATTAATAATAATCATAACTATATTAGTATTATTTAATAGTGATATTTTTACAATTCTCTTCATTCTCAAGGAAGAAGAAATTTTCTTTTCAAATATTTTGAAAATTCGAAAAATGGTAATTTTTTTCCTCCGTTTATGTATTTTTCGAATTTGCGAAATTAATAAATGGAAATTCCATTTGAACGCAGTAAAACCGTTGCCATTTTTCTTAATGATTTTGTAGCAAATTCTAAAATGTATTTTTATTTTATTAGAATTTTCAAAATATGAGAGAATCCGTTTTTATTCCAGGAAATCTAATTTCCCTTTTGATACGTTTCAAAATTTCCCAACAAAGATATGAAATATGTTAATTATATAAATCAATTCCGTAAAATCCTAATTTTGTTCTCGATATCCTTGGAAAAATTAACCGATTCCGTATTTTCGGAGTTTTCCAAAAATAAATTGGGAAAAGTACGGGAAATTTATCAATTTCGAAAAATTCCTTGAAAAACATATTTTTAGAATTTGCAGATCTTTATTAAAAAAAAACTACGCTACTTAAAAATACCTAAACCAGCTGATATAAATAAAAAAGGGATAGGATGAGGGAATTATATAATTACAACAGTAACGAGCAAATAAATTATTAGATCTTATCTCTAAAGGCATAAGAAGAATCTGCAATAACGAATTGATCTTTCATATATAGTAATCTTAAAAATAAAAAAAATAATAATAATAAAAGAATTCGAATAATGATCAATTTTCTCTAACATGACGTCACATTTTATGTCAATTTAAAGCTTTTATCAATCCCTGTTTAGCAATATCATGGCTTTAAAATTAGAGTCACATCGTTCCCTTCCAAATTTCGGGCTGGAATGGAAAATTCCATTGCCTCTGGAACATTTTTCTTTCCCTTTCCCTGGGATTTCCAATTTTCGGAATTTTCGACTCCCTTTTTAATTATAATTTTTCGCTTCCCTGGAATTTTTCAATTTTTGTTTGCTTTTGCATCCTGGAATCTCCAGACTTTCAGTTCCAATTTTCTTTTGCTCCGATATTTTCAATAAAAAGAATTCTACCTGCTGAATAAATTTAAAAGTTACTTTGTATTTAGAAAATCGAGTTTTCTCCGTGAATGTGTCTCAGACGGTTTATAATTCCAGAATTCGAACTTCCAGAGTCCACTGTGAACTTCCCGAGTCCCGGCGAACCTCTTGTGACAATGATATATTTTATTTGAAACAAACAAAAATTCGTACCGTTTTTGGCTACACGGGAAACGCAAGAATCCGAGGCTAGCAAATTTCGTATATATAGATCATTTTTCTATGTTTATAATATTTATACATATATAATATTTATATATTTATATATACTATATTTATATATATATATACTAGTTTGCAATAGAAGGCTCGAATTAAATTGGTGAAATTTTCCAGTTTCTGGAGTTTCTTTTTTTAAACTTTTTTTCCGTTTTTCTTGGTTTCCACGTGTAACAAAACTTAATCCACCTATACATTTAAAATGAAACTGTCGTCGCAGCGTTATAGTTACTAACAAGTTTTACAGGTAATCTCAGGTATACTTATGGTAAGTTTTAACCATCCTCATCGTTAAGAACACAATTTTCGAACGTGGGGCGAACAGTTTAGTAAAAATCACTAGATTTTCCTCATTCAAAAAACCATAACTCAATTTAACTGGATTCTTCCATTGGAGGTGTGCTACCGGTGCCAGTTGTACCGGTAAATTTGTACCAGTACCGGTAATACCAGGGATTAGGCCGATATTGGCCCTGGTACCATTAATTACATTGACAATACCAACACTGGTACTGGTACCAGTGGTTATAATTGTTACTGGTACCAAATATTACAGTAGTACCAGTACTGGTACCATAAATTTCATCACTACCCGGTACAAGGTTCCAATTGAATCTTCAGAATGCGCCACAGGAGCGTCACAGCAGCGTCAGTCCAACCAATAGCCAGACGTGCCTGTGACTGATGCAGGGGGTGCAGATATGTATATACAAAACCCACCAGTCGCATTCGGGAAAGGCTTAGCCCTCTAGAGTCGGAACCGAGCACTGGAAGTTCTTAATTCCAATGGAAGGGGACTCCCGGAATGAGAGAAGCACCCACTGTGTGCCCGAGTGATGTCATTGGCGGTTTCTACTATACCGGCTGTCCCCATATAGTACTCGCAACCATAAATAAAGCATCCGGTGCAAGGTAATGGCAACAAAAGTGTTGTGGCTGCGCGTTATGGACTCTACGAACAAAGGACGTCGCAGGAGGGAGACCTCGGTTCTTACATAGCCTAGAATGTACAACTTAACAATCGAGCAGCATATAATTATTCAAATATAAACTATACCGACACATTCGTAATAATAAATATTTCATTTGTCTCAATCTCTTCTTCTTCGTCATCTTCAAAGTGTATAAACAGACTCCGAGTGGTGGGAAGGTACGCAATAGCCGCTGTAAGTCTTGATCTCCAAGACTCCGGAGTAGGACCTGGCCGGCAACGAGCCAGGATCCGTGTGCCTCCGGGGACACCTGTGGCCCTTGGGGCACTGGCACAGTGGCGAGGCGTTCACCTCCTCTAGCTGCGAGCTCCTTCTCTTGCGAACCGTGAACAGCCGGCAGGGTTCCTTGTGTTGGCAGCGTAGCCTCTGTAAAGAAAAAAGTCTCCCGTAAATTCGACATTTCTCGTCTGACCTTTTGGGCCTTTTGTTATGGCTTCAATGGGACCCCAGGAACCAATTAGATTCATCGAGCCATTTGGTATGGCTCCAGTTGGATCCGATGGGCCAATTGGAATCCTTGAGTCATTTGATATGGCTCCAGTTGAATCCGATGGGCCAATTGGAATCCTTGAGCCATTTGGTATGGATCCAGTTGGATCCGATGGGCCAATTGGAATTCTTGAGCCATTTAGCATGGTTCCAGTGGGACCCCAGGAGTAAATTGGATTCCTCGAGCCATTTGGTATGGCTCTATAGGAACGCCACTGACCATTATGGTTCCAGTTACACCCCTGGAGCCATTGTAGCTCAAGTTTAACACCCCAAAGTATCGTTATGGCACCAATGCGACCCATCATGCCATTGTTTTAGCTTCAATTTGATCGTTAATGCTGTTAAGATTCACTATGACACCAATTTGACACCACAAAATACTATTATGACACGGGTTAGTCATTTCCGAGTCTACATTAGAACCACAATAGAGCATTTTTAGGTGCCATAGACTTGCATTTGCACCTAAATTGGAGCCATAATGGGTGGTAAGGTCAAACTGCGGCCATTCTAGACTCAACTAGACCTCCCGAGCCATTATAGCTCCAAATTAGACTAGGGTACAGGTCTACGGTATCCGATGACCCCAATGACCTTGAATTCATAGAAACATATACTAACACTTTGCGGAGAACAGGCGAAGGCGTAGATGAACCCGGGATTGCCCTCGGCTGACCGATGAGGTTGCCTCCGAACGAGGTAGGGGACGCTGCCTGGACGACACCTGCAATTGACGCGCTGCACAGTGGCATTGGCAGGACCTCCACCCGGTGCCAAGGTCCACGTGATGTCTCTGCGTGACAAAAGGAAACAAATTGCATCGAGTTAGTTGTCGGATGAAAACTGGAAAAGCGTGAGGTCATTTGCATTCGACGGCATTCGAGATGCATCGGTTCTCTGGCCGGTAATTATACGCCTCTTCTTCGTATTCCGATGGCGACTCCCGCGAGACGTCACGGCTACGGCTGCTGGATGCATTTCAATGCAACTAACGATGCAACGAATCTCGATAACGAAAGACAACAATCTATGTCACGCGTTCGCGTATCAGACGTGCGCTTGTTTATTTATGTATGCGGCCTACAGCGTGGGAATAGCAATTTTCTGCCGGAGATCGCGGATGAATTGCTGACCAGCCTGCAGACGCTCGAGTGCAAGCCAGAATTCTTTCTAGTAGCTAGCAGCGGATTGCATTTGTATCGGGATTGGATCTCCGCCAGAGTCCAGATTGAAAGACAGAGAACGTGAATCCTCCGGTGACGGAACATCCAGTGGGTCAATCGGACCTGGATTTGAATCTGAGTTCTAAGTGGCCCAAGTTAGGGTTTTTTTTATGTTCGGCGATGGGCCATTCTTGGGTCTAGTGAATGTGGATCTGGATTTTAAGCGGCCCAGATTAGGATGCAGAAAATTCGGACCCTCTGGTGACGCGGCATGTCTTTAACAAGTGGATCTCTGTACTCAAAAGAGCCTAATATGTGAAATAAGATCTCTAGGTGCTCCGGTATCGTAGCGTTCTGAGTCCAACTGGTCACCCGATCCTAGATAGCCGGATCTGAGCAAGCAAAGCACCCAAACACCAACCGTTTCCTGGATTCTAAGTAGCGCAAATTGGGATACTGGAGTCTCCAAAGCATCCTACAACTAACACCTGATATTTGTACCATAAAGTGCTCAATTTGGGGCCCTTGGTCTAGAGTACCGGAACACCCAGAAGCCAACGGATGCCAGAATTCCAAACAACCTAAATTGGAATTCCAAAGCGTCCCGTGGATTCAGGGACTAATTGTTGATCCTCGAATCCTCAATTGTAGGCGTAAGGTATCAGCAGGCTTAGGATACCGGACTAAAATCTGACCCCCCGAATGCTACGCAACCGGATTGCAAATTTGGAGGCATCCAGAGGTCATAAGGTCTAGGGTACCAAAGTATCCAGCGACCATCTGACCTGTAGAACCCAAATAACCGGGCCTAGGGTACCGGAATAACCAGGAACCGGCAGACTTTTGCATTCCAAGCAGCCCAACATGAATACCAAAGCGTCCAGAGAATTTATGGACTAATTGTCAATCCCTAAATCCTCATTAACCGGGTCTAAGGTACCGGGGGATTCGGCGCAAAAAGATACTAGGACTCGGACCTAGCGATTTTAGGATTTAAAAATGTTACCGATACTCACTTGAAGTAACGACAAATGGGCAGTCGCTTGACGGGTTCGCACAATTTGTACTGTCTCGTTTTGTCGACGATGGTGTGTCCGTCCTCGGCGTGGAGACTGTTCGGACAAGTGCGTCCACCGGGACAACGGCATTGCCTCTCCACCCACGGGGCCCCGTACAAATCGACTTTACTGCACACTTCACTCCGGTCCGAGCATTCTGGCAGCTCCTCCTCGCTGTCCTGAAAACAGAAACATATCGTTAATTTTGATACAAGTGTTTTAATTATTTGTATTTGCATTTGAATTCGTGACGGTTAAACTGATATATTGTCGTTGGTTTCCGTAGGGACCATTGGAGGGCGCTGTCTCTGCCGCCAAGGCGCGAAATTCGAATTACTTTACACAATTTTTAAATCTATCGATGCCAAAAGGATCTAATAATAAACAGAATCCGGTTCTGATACATCCAGCAAGCGCTAGATGGCACTGTCTGTGATTGCACGGAACGAATTTTCAGTTATTTTAATCTTTTCTACAATCCACGCGTACAAAATGAAGAATCGAGGGGAAAATTAAAATCCCAATGAAAGGAACCTGCTTCTAACGCGTACGGCGAACAACAGAGGGCGCTGTCTCTGACGATAGAGCGGAATTTTTTAAATTTGTGATTAAATCACCGACTTCAAACCTGCCCAATCAAAATTTCGTTAGAGTTTCTGCTACAAAAGCCACTCAGCGCGGGCACCTTTATTCCAAATTCCAATGAAGGCACGAAATTTGAATTGCTTTAAACTGTTCTCGAATTCATGCGTAGGAATTTAAGAAACACCTTCTAGAATGTTAATTTACAGTGATTTTCGACCTTTAATTTGAGTTTTTTTTAAATCCACAAACGGGGGGTGCTTAGCAGAGCAATTATACGTCTGTAAAAAATTTCGTATTAATTAAAGAAATCTATTTGAAATAAAATTCTTCATTTTTGATTTTTGGCCTTTTGATTTCGTATAATTAGCTCACGTCAGTAGAAGTAGTGTTAATAATCGAGGGAAAAATTAAGATTCCAATTAAAAAAACCGTATTTTAATACGTACAGGGAACAATAGAGGGCGCTGCCTGTGACACTGGAGCGCGATTTTTCACATTTCTTGATAAAATTATCGACTTCAAACCCATTCAATCACAATTTGGCTAGAATTCTGAATACAAAAACCACTTAACTCGGGTACCTTTAACCCAAATTCCAATGATCCTCCACTTTAACTCTCCACCTGGGTAACCCTCCACCTGCAAGAGTAGAACCTCCCTCCATTTGAAAATACACATTCAGAAAACCTTTTTTAAACGCTTCTTTGCTTGCGAAATTCACGTCCGTCCCAAAAAGGAACAACCCATGTATCATAGCTTTGTCCCCAAGTTGCCACATCTTTGGAGGGTCCCTTTATCGACCTTCTCTTCTTCCTCCACCATTCTTCTTCTTCTTCCTCTTTTTCCTTTTTCATCCTTTCCGAAGATTATCTCGAATCGAAAACAAGCATTTCCGGCTTTCATTCATCGGATTCGAAACGTCGCCTAATCAGTTAAGTTAAAATGCATCTCCGTCCTTACCCCCTCCCCTCTTTTTTTTCTTCTTCCATTTCCATTTCCATCTCCCATCTCTCTCGAAGGAATGTACCAGCCGGGGAAAGCTGAAAGGCCTGAAAGTAGTGGTGTTCCGGCATTTAGGTGTTTTTACCTGCCGTTTATCTTTCCTGACCCTCCACATCCGGTCTTCTGGAAAGAACCCGGAGGGCAGAAAGGAAGGAGGGGAGGGGGTAGAAGGGGGAATTTCTTACAATACGTGAATGTATAATTTCTTCGTTTTTCGTCCTTCCTCTTGTTTTCCGTTAATTAGTGAAGGTGCATTAGGATCCAGAGAGAGATAGGGGGGGAGAGGGGAGGGAAGGGGAGGGAGAAGGATAAAGGAAACGAGAAATTGGAAGAATTAAGAGCAAACTAAAAGATACAAAAAAATTAAGGAAAAAGAGGAAGAAAAGAAGGAAAGAAAGATGTCGGAAGAGAAAAAAGAGAGAGAGAGAGAGAAGGCGAATGCTCGGTAACGGCGGAAGACCATTTCCTCGAACGTTTCTTTAGCAACACGCCACCTTATTCTCAAGTATCCACGCTCACGCACTTACTTTCTGTGCGCGTGTGCGTACGTGAGTGTGGATTCCGAGAAACCACCACTCCGTGGATTTTGTATTTTTGTTGTTATGGTTTTTGTTTTTTTTTGTCTTTTTAAATTGGTGGCAGTTAAGGGAAATAGACGGAATGAGGAATTTCGATTTGAAAATTGTCGACTTCCGATTTTTTTCGAATTTCAATTCCTCGATTTTCGATTTCTCCGAGTTCTCAATTATCAATCCCTCGATTTCTTCATTGTAAATTTGCCGATCCTCGATTCGTCGATTTCGAATTTCTTGAAAATCAATTCCTTGAATTTCGATTCTTCGTTTTCTCGAAACTCGATTCTCAATTTTTCGATATCTCGATTTCTCATTACTTAATTTTCGATTCTTCGATTTACATTTCCTCAAATGTCTATTTTTCGATTTTCAATTCCGGAAATTTTGATTTTTCGATATTCAGTTCCCCACATTTCGAAATTAAAAAATTGTTTAAATCAAAATACCAATTTCAGTTGTGTAATTTCTGTTACGCGAGGACTGGTGCGATTCCCAGGAAATTTCGGGCATTCTTCCGCATTTCGAGTCAATGATTGCGATGGATCACTTTTCAGCCACACATTGGATTATTGAATTGTGGTAACCTCAAGTGGGCAATGAAAAATACTATTCCAGCACGACAGGACGTACATGATTGCTTCATTGACTGGATTGACAAGCTTTTGAATGGAGCTATTAGTTGTCGCACAGCAAGCACACTCTCTTTCTCTACATATATACAGATATGTACACACATATTTTATATACATACCATACATATGTGCGTATATTAATTTTTATTAAATATTTAATAGGCGTTAATTCATATTATTTTCAATTACAATATACATCCTATCAAAGAAAATATTTTCAATTCTTTCAATATCGAATTAAACGTTTCTTCAAGATAATATATCATTTTAAGATTTATTATTATGCCAAATTTATATGAACTCATTAGAATTGTTAAAGTTATTATAGTTATGCGATAATAACAATGAAAATAATAACAACAACAATAATACCTTTATAAATTTGCCATTATTTCAATTCAAATTTATATTATAAAACATAAATGTTCTATTATTATTATTATTATTATTATTATTATTATTATTATTATTGTGTATAGTGATTTAAACGGACGATCGAACTCAAATTTTACTAATCGATAGCCAAAAAAAGATATTTAACATCTCATAAGAATTTCAGAAAAATCTTTGGAAAATGATTCCGTGGGTGAACTACCCTGAATTAAACATTTCTTCAAGATTATACATCATTTTTAAATTTATTATTATGACAAATTTTTATGAAGTCATTAGAATTGTTAAAGTTATTATAATTTTATTATAATAATAATAATAATAATAACAATAATTACTTTATATAATAATAATGATAGTAATAATAACAACAAAAACAATAACAACCACAATAATACCTTTATAAATTTGCCATTATTTTAATTCAAATTTATATTATAAAATATAAATGTTCTATTATTATTATTATTATTATTATTATTATTATTATTATTATTATTATTATTATTATTATATAACGTACAATAGTAGAGATATTAATGATAATATTAATATTTTTTCTTCTCAATTTTATTGTTTATCGAATAAATTTCCAATATCTAGTGATTTAATGTACACCTGTGAGAGAAGTTTCCCTCTAAAATACCAGGTCTGACGCAAATATAAGACAAACAGGGAAGATAGAGCTTGTGTGTACACAAGAGCCAGGCAGAGTGCTACCGGGCTTAGGTATCGTAGATTACGAGTACATCGTCTGTACACGGATGGAAAGAAACAAGACTGTATATACAGGGTGGGAAAAAAGTTGGGAACACCTGAAGCATATTTGAGGGAAGTTCGAATGAACTTCTCAATTTTTAAGACCAACTCCTAAAACCGGACCAAATTTTTCAATAGAAACCCCTATTTTTTATGGCAAATTTGAAATCTGCCGACAATTTTACGCCCGAATATAACATGTAGCCCTTTGCAGTCGTATGTCTACTCTCAGTCACCATAGGAAAGAACCATAATGATTACAATTAGGGTAAACCAATCAGTGAATGACCGAATTGTTGAGTTTACGTTAGTTTGACGTTAGATTTGAATAAATTGATTCATATTTACGAAAGAACTGTTAACACGTTAACTGCCACGTCAAATTTACGTAAATTCCTATTCGCGCCGCGTGGGTCGCAAGGGTATACTTTATTGCATTTGTCACAACCAGCGCGGCCTGAACGGAAAGTTTGGTCTCGGTCACCGGTGACCGTCATGCCGGTTAACGCGTTAAAATTGTATAAAGAATTCATTTTTGTTTACATGTTAGAAAAAATAGTTACGTTCTGTTACCGCAATTACTTTCAAATTAATTATAAAGTGCAACACGTGTAAAAAACCGATAGACGACCGAATACTTGCGGAATATTTTCCATAAGAATATTATTTGTTACTATCTTTTACCGCACTTATACGAAAATATGGGAAATTTAAGCTCCAAATGGATCATATTTTGAACATTTACTCATTTCAAACCTCATAATTTACACGTGTTTGTTCAATGGTCATTCACTGACATGAGGTAAACTGCGTTACTGGGTAGTTTACCCTATCTAAAGTTTAAAAGAAATTTCTATATAGTGTAACTTTTGAATTAAATAAATTTCAAGCTTATGATAGTTCTCCTGTTACAACCAACTAAAAAAATATAGACTCTACGTCCTATAACTTGCCTCATTATTTTAACACATTGACAGCCGGCGACCTAAGAGACATTTAAGGGAAGACTAAATATATTTTCTGAATACTTAGTTGGTCCTTATTTAAATATATATGATAAATACTTGGTTATAAATTAGACCTCAGGCAAGTTTTGTATATTATATTAACATATACTTTTATTACGATGAATCAGACGTTTCGGTCTCAGGTTGAAGACCCTCTTCAGCGTCGCGTTTCGTATTTTGTTATATTATATATAGTGTATAGTATATATATAGTGAGATAATTTTGTAAAATCCATTTTTGTGTGTCCGGTGTTATAAACATTTTTTTCCGTATTAGTTCAGAAGTTAATACCTGAAAAGTGAGCGAAGTCGACATATATGATAAATATCGATAGAAGACATAACCTATAAACTTTTGTATAGTGACAGGTTAAAATATATTTGAAACAAGAAGACTAAACTGAAAAATGAAAATTCGCTGCTGTTGTCTTTAAACCTTTTTTTTTATGGTTCCCTAGGAGAAAAATGAGGTTTTTAAGAGATTCCACCTAGTGACAGCCCCCAAAACAAAGGTTTATAGCCTAGAACTTAAATTTTATACGTAAAACAGGTGTCAGAGAGAATAAGCCCATGCGCAAAGTGAGAAGGTATATATGACTGCTGGACATCTAAAATAATTAAAAAAGCCCTAAAAAATAATAACTCCAGATTAGAATTTCAATTTATACCTTATTTCAAGAAGAAAAAAAATTTTCTTATAAAAATCTCAAAATTTTCCTATTTTATAGTTTAGTCTTCCCTTAAGCGCCGGCCTTATTTGTCTGTTTCTGATCACTGAATAGCCAACAAAAATATTTAAAACATTTATATTTTTGTAAATAATACATTTTATTTGCACAAGTATGACAAAAGAACGACGCAACCATGGCAAGTAAATACAAATCGATGTGTAAGCCAATCATACCAGCAAAAACATTCCACATCATCGTTGGGCCGCCACTCAAGGGACAGACTCAGAAATTCGCGTTTTCGCGGGGCCGGCTGTCAATGTGTTAATACGGTTATGGCTAAAAATTTTTGACCGAGTGTGTACAAGATACAGCGATGGTCCTTTGTTTATACCAATTTCAATGACGTTTATATAAAAGTTGGTGTACATACACCAACTTTTTAATACACAGATGTGTATTATAATCGTGCACACAAACCCAGCCACCAATCACCGGCGTTATAGATCTTTTAACAAACTATAAGTTTTAAACTAAACGGACAATATTTATGATTTTTTTATAATACTTATCACAGGCTAATGTACCATCCTTTAATTTTTTACTAATATCTCAAAATCCATTCTCATAAAAGAAATTAATAAGGATAACCAAGGGTTGTGCTCCCTATGCTCGCTACGTAAAAATTGCTATTTTTAATTGCATATATCTTCGTTTTTAAACGGACGATCGAGCTCCAATATTATTAATCGAGAGGAAAAAGGATATTTAACATCTCATAAGAATTTCAGAAAAATCTTGAGAAAATGCTTCCGTGGGTGAACTACCCTGAATTAAACATTTCTTCAAAATTATACATCATTTTTAGATTTATTATTATGGCAAATTTAGATGAAATCATTAAAATTATTAAAGTTATTATAATTATATAATAATAATAATAATAATAATAATAATAATAATAATAACGATATTAATAATAACAATGAAAACAATAATAACAACAACAATACCTTTATAAATTTGCTATTATTTTAGTTTAAATTTATATTACAAAATATAAATTTTCTATTATTATTATTATTATTATTAATATTATATAACGTACAATAGTATTACTATTAATGATAGTAATTAATAAATGAATTTTATTTTTCCTTCATAATCTTGCATGTGTGTATTACTATTCGTTCGAGAAAAATTAATTTCGACCAGCATAACACCTATTTTTTAATTATAATACGATCGCAAAGGATTACTAATATTAACATAATACATTTTTTGGACCGGAAAAATGAATAATCGCGGACCTTTTGAAATTCTTTACGTTTTGTAAATCTCGCTACACTGTTTCCTTTGTTATTAGTTTTGCAATTTCGAACGGACTACTCAGTTTTTTGGGCCTAATACCTAGAACGGCTGTAATTTTGGTCAGGGTAACCCAATTTCTCATTTACCAATTCGCGAAATGTTCCATCCCCCAATTTTGACTTTTCTTCTTGAAAAAAATTCGTAACTGGATTTTCTCAATTTCCAATTCGACAATTTTCCGTCAATTTCCACGTTTTTCTACTTGAAAAATTCCAGATTTGGATTTTCCGCGTTTCTGTTAAAAAAAACATTGTAACTGCAATTCCTTAATTTCCAATTCACAAAATTTCGAGCAACGAGCCGCGATTTTTTTACAGTTTTCGCTCGCTGCTGTCGTTCCTTTTTCGTTCTCGTCGACGTTACGACGACGGTGCTTTGCTTCGCAAACGAACGCTTCCGGTCTTGTATATCGTAGAAACACATGTAATAAATCATACGTAAGTAAGTACAAACTTCTTTCCACCAGTCTCTTCTTCTAATACCTACACGCGGAATATACACATAAATAATCTACAATAATGGCATATTACCTAGTGAATCCGAGCACCGAAGGTCATTTCAGGAACTAAAAATATATTTCAGGAGTTTTTGGGAATCCTCGAGGTTCAATGAAAAGCAAACCAGGAGCTAGGGGTTTTTTTAGGGATCGAGAAACTCTTCTAGGAGCTAAACAGAATTTTTGGCGGAGCTAAGGAACTTTTTAAAATTTGGGAGGCGTTTTAGAAATCACGTGGCGCCCTCTGTCCAAATATCAGGAAGAAAAATCATGGAAATAACAAAAAAAATGATTTACCGTATTATTATTATTATTACTATTATTATCATTATTATTATTATTACTATTATTATCATTATTATTATTATTACTATTATTATCATTATTATTATTATTACTATTATTATTATAATTATTAATAGTAATAGCAACATTAATATTTTTATTATTACTACTGTTATTACATTAACAATCATTCAAATACTGCGGCAGTATTGGCTCCAAACAATATATCCTGTGTCAATAATACCAGCCTTAATCCATACATCCTGTGCCAGTATCGGGCCAAAATATGATATATTAGGTCAGTATGTGTATATTTTGTACATACGTGTATTTGTGTGAGTAGGGAAGAATGTTCTGCTTAAGCAAGGACACGAACGAGGAAGGAAGAAACAGATGAAGAAAAAGAAAGAGTGGGAGGAGAAGGAGGGATAACGAGTATTTCAAACAGAAACTTGGCTGGGTACTAAGAAGGAAGAGGGAGAGAGATGGAAAAAAGGGCGAAGAATGATACGCCGTGTGGATAGAGGGAAGGTAAAAACATGTATACATAGGATACGTTCGAATTAGTCTGCGCCGGTAGTGAAATAATGCCATGAATAGGCTTTCCTTAAGAAACATGCCGGAAGTCGTCGTAGCACGGCTCGAGTGAATAAACCGGAAAGCCCCACTTCTGCCTGCGGACGGAGGACTGCCTTTACTTTACAATAGGCCTGCGGACCACGTGGTCCTTTTCACGACCTTTCGTGCACAGCTCACAACTCTGCGAATCAAAACATCCTCCTTCGAATTCTTTGGAATTCTTCTTCTTCTTCTTCTTCTACTTCTTCCCCTCCTTCCTCTACGCCGCAGTAGCAGAGCGCGGAGCTCCGTCTCTGCTGGACGCCGGAGTAATAGTGGAGCGGATTGCGTTTACGCGCATGACCGAGTCGAACCGAGCACCGACGGCGGCACCCGAGCAGGGACGGGCTGGAAAAGCTCATCCGTCCGGAAGGAAGAAAAGAAAAGAAATGGAGAGGAAAGGAAGAAGGTGATTGTGAAAAACGGTGATTCGGTGGACTAAAAATGGCATAATGGGCGTCAGGCACCAGGTATCGCATCGCCGGAAGGCTGGATCCGGAAGTTCCCACGAGTCTCTCGCTTCTCCCACGGCCACGAACGAACTTGACACCTGGCACCCGGGCCTGGTCGGTCGGTCGGTCGGTTGCTGGCTCCAATGAATGAATGAATGAGTGAGTGAATGAATGAATGAATGAATGCATCGATGAATGAATGTGTACATCACGCGTGTAACGGAATATCGCAGCAGAAGGAGCAGCAGATGACCGAGAAAAAAGGCACGAGATTAGCCAAAGAGCTTTTCTCTGAAAGATATTGCCTCTTTTCGGTCTAAGGATGGCCCAAAAGTTGACCCGAGGCTTCTAGGCTGAGTCCAGTCTAGCCTTCTAACGACTATTCCGAAACTAATTTTAACCCAGGATACATTATTTGGTGCTTCTGCTGGCGCATAGCGCCTTATTTAGGTCCAGTTCTGTTTCAGAATACTATCAGAGTATTTATTTGGATCCATTTCTGACACAAGACCTGCTATTTAGGTCTGATGCTCACCTAATCTGTGGTTCAAGTGCGATACTGGCCCTGGATCTTGTAGTTGGCCCAGAATAATGGCCTCACGATGGTCCCTTGGCCAAGCTTTGGCCCAGGACGCGTTATTTGGAGCTGATACTGGTCCGATATATAGATTAAATTCAATATTGGTTCAGGCTGCATCATTGAAGCCTAAAAGTGACGCGAGGTGTTCACGTTGGATCCAGGGTTAATCCAGAACTCTTGCTTTGTCGTATGGCTTAGGTCTAACACAGGCCTTGGGCCTTATATTTTGGCCCACAATTACCTAGAGTCTAACTTTTGGACCTATTATGAGCCCAGGACCTGATACTTCAGCCGATTACGAGCCCTGGACCTAACGTTCGGGCCCATTACGAATCCAAGTTTTGTTATTTGAACCCACCCCGAGTTCAGAACCCAACATTAGATCCCAGAACCTAATATTTGAGCCGACCATGGATTCAGGCTTCAACATTGGAACCAATTGTCAACCTAGGGTGCGTTCCTGGCCCTTCTTGGGGATACATATCCTATCGTGGGCCAGTACCGGACAAGGATAGATCGTTTGCATATGACGTAAACCTAGGATACCTTACTCGTGCGAAAAATTAACCCGAGAGGAGCGATTGCGAAACGATGACGACTCGATCGAGCCAGAACTGGCCCAGACCCAGACCCAGACCCAGACCCGGCGCAGACTGAGAATTCGTAACCGGGAGCCTGGTGGGAATGGGGTCCGGTTTTAAGTAGGTAATTCGACCTATTTTTTTTTCTTTCCATTCGACGATCGGTTCGCTAGGTTTCCGTGGGCAGGCGGCCCCCTACGCGGTCGCTTGTTCACGAAATATCGAGTTTCCGGAATGCTCGATGGCTCGAATGGCCGCAGGTACACATACGTATGTACGTACTTACAAAAGATACAGCGCATACCGTATGCATTATGAATGAATTAAGCTATAAAAGAACAAGTGGACGCCGGAGCAAGCGAAAGAACCACCCGAGGCAGGATCTCAAGAGCAACAGCAACAGCGACGGAATCAACGGAAAATCATGTTATTGAAGCAACAGGTTCGACGTACGTCGTTCGTCGCTCGTCGAGTGGGCGCCATTCTTTGCCTCGAGCCATCTTTTTACTCTCTTCATCGCGATGATGAGGATGATGATGATTATCATTATTATTATTATTGTTAGTGTTTTTACTAATGCTGCTATCAGTATTGGTAGTGTTATTGCTATTGTTACTAAGTCTACTAGAGTCATAATTTACATTATTGTTACTAATGCTGCTGTACGTGAAAATGATGCATTCTGGGCCACTGCAAGAGTGAAATTATGAAGCATGGAACCGACTAAGGACGAAATATTAAATCCTGAATGCAGAAATTCGATATTGGGCCGACACTGGAACCACATTTCGCCTTCTGGAGCCACACTGGTTCGAAATATTGCAATTTGATGCCACACTGCATCCATATTTGAGCACCCTGGTTCCATATTG
The DNA here is from genome assembly GCA_949825005.1 of Gasteruption jaculator. Lineage (NCBI taxonomy): Eukaryota > Metazoa > Arthropoda > Insecta > Hymenoptera > Gasteruptiidae > Gasteruption > Gasteruption jaculator. Next base: position 7,135,069 of record OX463762.1, read on the forward strand.
AACCACAATATTGCACCCAGGGCCCATATCAAGTCCTGGGCCCACGCTGGTCCGAAATATTGCAGCCTGGTTCCATATTGGGCGGAAATATTGCACCCAGGGCTCATATTGAATCGAAATGTCGCATTCCGTGCCCACTCTGAGTGGAAACATTTCAGTCTCGTCGCATTTTGAATCAAAATTGCCATATCCTGAGCCCACCCTGGGCAGAAATATTGTAAGCATAGATATGTATATGTATCTTCGCAAGTGTGTAAGTGTTTATGTACATACATACTCAAGTAAAAGGACGATATTACAGTCATAGGGAACGAAGCTTAAGCACTTCCGGTAGTAATTGTTGTAAAAGTAAGTGTATCAATTAGAAGATAAGTGAAGTGACCCAAAGTGCGTTCTAGACGCATACAAATTTATGTATGTAAATACATATACCTATGTAGGTAATTATGTACAAATAATGACACATGTGTGTGTCTCCGTGTGCGTACGTACATAGTTATATAGGTGATTGGTCGTTAACTGGACTGGTATCAGGTTCTAACTTCCTGTTACCTGAATCATTGGTGTAGTTACTGACTCGACACGAGATATCGAAGGAACGCGTGCACGAGAAATTTCAGAGACGAGATTTCGACCGTGTTTACTGAAAGACATACTACACAAGACATTTTATTTTGCGCAAGATATTTTTTATTATTGCTCAACAATGATCTGTTGTGGAATAATCGCGTCTAGTATTTTACTATTGTTTTCGTTACTACTACTACTACTTTTACTACTACTATTACTATTATTATTATTACTATTACTATTATAATTATAATTATTATTATTATTATTATTATTATTATTATTATTATTATTATTATTATTATTATTATTATTATCATCATCATCATCATTATTATTATTATTTTATATTATTAATTATTTGTATGATAGGTATCAAGTATTATTGTTACTGTTATTATTGTCGTCGCCCAATGGATATCGATTCTTGGACAGGAAATGTCTTCCACGTCCGTATGAAGTTCCAAAAAAATAACATTCCTACGTGAACATGACCACCTGTGTGTGTGTGTGTGTGTGTGTGTGTGTGTGTGTGTGTGTGTGTGTGTGTGTGTGTGTGTGTGTGTGTGCCGCTGTGGTTTATACATATATATGGTATGTATAATATGTAATATGTAAATACATATGTTTACAGAGAAAACACCAAATATAGCGAGAGAGAGAGAGAGAGAGAGAGAGAGAGGGAGAGAGAGCGTGTAGGCGCACGTGCGCGAGAAGTGCCTCTGCAAAGTACCATTTATTGGCAATAGTAATAGTATGATGATAATAACAATAATAATAATAATAATAGTAATAATAATAGTAGCAGCCTCAGCAGTAGTAATAATAATCGTAGTAGTAGTTGTGTAGTAATAATAGTAGTAGTAAAGGTAGTAGTAATAATAAAAAAATAATAGTAATAGTAACAACAATGGCGTTAGGAGAAGGGGTGGTGCATTGATATTTTTTTCAAATATATTTTTAAAAATTTGTTTAATTCCAAAAACATACACTTTTGAATGATTTCAGAGACAATAAGTTTCGGTTTTTGGTTTCACAAAATCTTCTAAATTTCAATTGAAGACTATTTTCCAAAAAATCAGGTATATATAGAAGAGAAACCTTCAACAATTGAAAAGTGTAGATATTTTTCCAAACGGTATTTTTGAATATTTTTTTGCGATTCGAAAAATATTTTTAGGGAACATAGAGACTAGCAACCCCCATTTTTCATTTACGAAAATCTAACAAAATGGACCAGAAAAAAAATTCGTAAAATCTAAGTGCATATGCAAATCTTCAGGAATTGGCATTTCTAGTAATTTTTTCAATCCATATTTGTGGAATTTTTACAATTCCAAAAATACATGTCTGTGGGGTATGCAATTACAACAACAATAACAACAACAACAGCAACAACAACAACAATAACAATAACAACAACAACAATAATAATAATAATAATAATAATAATAATAATAATAATAATAATAATAAAATCTTCATAATATTATGAATAAAACGTGTTCGATATTAGAGAATTTATAGAGAAAAAAAAATAACAGCATAAAAACAGCGCAGCTAAAACACCGGTAGCATTTTAGCCGAGATTTGGTAGAAAGTCTCTTTGCTTTTGGGCTCGAAATGGTTCGAGGGAAAGGTGGAAGATTAGAAGCGTGGCTCGACGCTGGAGCTATACCGTGTATGGATATGGAGACTATCTGTGTTGCCTGAGATAAGCTTCTCTTTAGACATAAGAAGTATGTAAATGTCTCCGTGTGTGCGTGTGTATGTGTAAGATGTGTTAGATAGCGGCAGGTAACCGAGTCTATGTGGATATTTCGAAAGAGGCTGTAAATGTCGAGATATTTCTGCAACCATCTAACACGAGGTCAAACGTAAATGCTAGAAGAAGTCGAATCGGCGTAAACACCAAAGAATGGCGACTGTCAAAAAAATTGTTGTTATCTTAATATTTTGGAATTAGCGATTTCTTTTTTATTTTCTATTACCCAAAATTCTCAGGATTTTATAGATTCAAAAATCGGACGACCTATTAATTATTAAATTATTAATAATTAACCTTGGGGAAATTAAATTTTCAATTAATAAGAATAATTAATTATCTAGCGACTAATTACGCCGATGAAATTTTTTAGCGTCCCAAAGAAAAGACACTCTTCTAAAAAGAAAAATCCCCAAAAAAAAACGGAACTCACCCCAATCTGGTACAAAACCCTCGGCTCCTGATGGGGCTTCCGGTGCTTCTTGCCGTCGATCAAATCGATAGCGATCGACGCATCCTGGAACTCCTGGAGCTCGGCCAGGTAGCGATTCTCATCGAGAGACAGGTACTCGTTGAGGAACTCCTCCCCGGCTTCGTCCAACTCGATGCCCAACAAACTGGCCCGAGCCGATCGGAGCGTGAAAACCGCCGCCAAATAGTAGCACAACCTCGCGATGGATCCCATTTTCCCCTGAATTGCTAACTTCGAGCTTATTCGACCTCTACCCTCCCTCTAAGTAGTTCAACGATCGATCAATCGACCAACGATTGCTTCCAACCACCGTTATCACTGTTATCACGTGTCACTGGAACCACCCGGCTGACGGTCATCTTCTCCAGGCTCTACCCTTGCGTCAACGTCAGCGTTTGCCGATCGGCGCTCATTTTTCGCGGAGTAGCGCCTGGAACTCCGCCTACGCTTGAGCAAGTCGTCTCCGATTGGCGGAGGCCGAGTAGCGGAGTAGGTTTACTCCGATCGGCGGCCAATCAGCGGCTCGCGGAACGTAGCCGAGTAAGTTTGACGTCCAGTTGCTCCGCCCACCGACCACTGATCGACTCCTGGAGCGATTGAAGCTCCAAAAATGATAAGCGCAGCGGACCTGAGCGAGTTCACTCAGTCCCCGGGTCACGTGATCGCTTCTGAAGCGCGAATTTGAGTTATTGGTTGATCTTCTGCCTCGAGATTGAGAAGTGAAACAATTCCAAAGAGGGTTTACTCCAATTTGAAGACAATTAGAATCCAGTCCTCGCGTCTTCAACTCCGAATTCTGCGTTCCCAGATCACGTGGTCATTTCTGGAGCAAGGTTCTCACTCATTGATTATTCATTGCCTGGTGGATGACAATTAAAGCGAAGCTGAGCCAGTTCACTCTGTTCCCGGGTCGCGTGGTCGCTTCTGGAGCAACAATTTGGCTTATCGATTGATTCCTCGTCCAGGAAATGACAACTGGAGCAGATCCCAGTACATTCCACGACCGATTAGCGTCAGATCCTTTGGTCCCGGGTCACGTGGTCAGTTCTGGAGCGAATTTGAGCAGGTCTAGCGACGGATTGCCGTAGGATCCTTCGGTCCTAGGTCACGTGGTCACTTCTAGAGCGAAAATCAGGATTGTTGGTTGATTCCGTGTCTCGGAAGTGACGAATGAAGCAGATCCGAACGAGTCTAGCCTCACGGGTTCACTTCTGGAGCCTTTTGCTAGCGATTCAGGAGCAAACGGTCGAGAGAGCGCCAAACGTGTGTACACGTCTCGGCTCCGCGGCTGATAAAGGAGCACTGTAGGAGTCGTCCGGCGTGGTGGTAGTGAGTAAAGTGAATGACGATCGTGGAATGGCGCCCATGAAAGGTACACTTTACGAGGATACCTTACCAGTGGAACTGGACTTCTCTCCTTGGATTTAGCGAGCAAAGCATGAATGAATGGGTGCCCCCACTTTTCGAGTCTCTCTCTCTTTCTCTCTCGGATCCCTCGCTCTCTCACCCTCTTTCGAGAGCGTTTCCTCGGGTTGGGAACGTTGTCTTAGCCATTTCGACTCCCTCTACTTTAAACGACCTCCGTTTCTTCTCTCCTACTACGGTTACAACCCACACACCGACGTACCTTCAGCTGTGGACGTGCTTCTCCGGGTGTGTCGGTATTTGTGCGTTTGTGTGTGATTGAATGAGCATGAGGTCTGCGTGTGTATGTTTGTGTGTGTGTGAATGTGGTACCGTACCGTGGATGTGGGAAAAAAGAGTGTGTGTGTGTGTGCACTTTATCCAAGAAATCTCAGGTGGGGAATTGTAATAAAAAGAGAGGAAAGCGACGAGTACTCCTCTTCGACGACGACAACAACAACAAAACTTCTTTTTCTACAACTTCTCGTTCTTTCCGCTCTTCCCGTTTTCGTTCTTTTCTTTTTCTTTTTTTTTCCATCCTCCTCACTCGTCCGTCGTTTCCTCCTGCCACGAGGATTCATGGATCGCCGATCCATGAATGAAGCGATGAATGGGAGCCAAATCAGAATGCGGATTCGAATTCGGATTCGAATTCGACCGGATAGACGAATGGAAATACCCATTTTGAGGAGCTTTTGTGTCTTGTGGTTTTTCGATTAACCCAGTGGTCCGGCAGTTACGAGCGTTCGAAACTGGAATTCAATGCTAGCGCCTCTGGTGGAGGCGAGAAATCTGGAAGTTGGAGGAACTTGGCAATTGTTTGGAATTCATTTCGTAAATATCTCAGGAACCAGGGTATTTAAAAAAAGAGTTCTTGGAGAAAGTGTTATTATTATTATTGTCATTATTATTATTATTATTATTGTTATTATTATATTTTTATTTTTCTTAGTTGTTGTTACTACTTCTATTAATGTTATAACTATTATTGCAACTATTGCAAGTCCTCCCACAACCATTAGTCGTAGTACTACTATAATAACCATAATAATAACAACAACAACAGATTCGTTCTTTTCATCAGTCTTCCCCTTCATCCTTTCGCTCCTCCCTCTTCAAGAGGCCAGCAGGCAGCAGGTTTACATTGTGGCACAGGTTGTAATGCTGCCCCAATGTGTATACATGTATATGTATGTATTCATGCATACACACATCTTATATATGTATACTTGAAGATCGAACACCCTCGATCTCTCCATAAATTTTCTCACTGTTCGACCTATTAACTTTTCTATTGATTTTATGATAAAATGTTATTAACTTTACCAGTTTCTTCCGTTGAGAAACAAAACCTTACCCGACTCTCCTTTATTCCTTACCCTGGTCCAAGATTAGCCCAAATCCAAAACTCGTTTAACTAGCCCAGAGCTGACCCAAAAACTGATACACACCTAATCTGGAACTGACTCAAGAATTGGACTATAATAACTGGTCCATGAGCTAGCGCAAAAACTAAGCCAGAACTGGCCCAGGAACTAGCCCAGAATCCGTTCAAGAACCAATCCAGAACTGATCCTATAACTGATCCAGAATTAGTTCAAGAACTACTCCATGACAGGTTTAGAAACTAGTCCAGAACTGGTTCTAGAACTATCCCAGAAGACGTTCAAGAACTGGCTTAAGAACCAGCCCAGAATTGGTCCAAGAATTGATTCAGAATTGGTTCAAGAACTAGCTGATAACAGGTTCAGGAGCCAATCAAGAACTGGTTCAAGAAGTAGCCTAGAAATTGGTTCAAGAACGAGTCCAGATGTGCGAGTCCAGAATTGATTCAAGAAATGATCAAGAAATTGTCCCAAAACCCCCCATTTGATCCAGAAATAGCGCAGAACTGGAATGGAGTTGGTCAAGAATTAGCGCACAACTGGCAATAGAGCCAATCCCAAACTAGGATCTTCATCGCAGGGACCAAAAGTGGGCCATGCCGTCTCAGAACTGTAGTTCCGCGTTTCCTGCTGTATACAGCGACCGTAAGGGTTACCTCGAAAGAGAGAAAGAGAAAAATACAAATGCTTGCGTGCATTCGCTGCACTTGTGGACGTAAACACCATGGTGCAAATGGCATACATAGTTCCCATGCCCACGCGAGCGGGTATATTTAAGATTCGTCGCGTGGGTGTCTCGAGCTCGAAGCCGATACGCGTTTCCTTTTCGCATGCCTCTCGATACCGAGCAACTGTATATGCGTGCGAGTCAGCGGTAGATGAAGGATGGACGTGTGGGTGACTGGGTGGATCGCAAGTTGGCTAATTCCACGGATCACGGATCCTGGTGTTACCAAATATCCGCCGCTTTGTCCATCGATGCCGTGAATTATCGATTTTGGATCAGTATTGGGTCAGTAGTGGGTCAACAGCAGGCTCCAAATTCGAAAGAATTTCGTGACCCGGTTCGGGTCAGCGTTAAGTCCCGTGTTAAAATCTGTAGCGTTATTGGGCCCAACTTATGGGACCATACGAGGTCCACAATTGGGTCCTATACGCGAAACTCGGAAAGTTTCAGATTCCGATGTCGAGTCTGGATTTTTTTTTTCGGCACTTGGTGATTACTCGAAACCTTTTGTGGGATCAAATTGTGCTTTTTGGGCCCTCAACCTTGCCCCTGCAAGCTCCAAGTTTGACATTTTCTCGGAGACCGAACCAAATTTCTAATTTTGACCCGGAATCTGACCAGGATCTTTCGGGTACCAAAGGATAAATTGAAATTTTTCAACGGAATCAACTTCGTTCTTTGGACCCAGATCAGCTCTTAAATAAATTTGCAAGGCCCACAATTACTCTTACGTTGGAGTTTGCTCCGATTTAAAATTATGACCCGAAATCTGATCTCAATTCAGAATTCGCAGTTCCCAAATGTGTCCTTAGATCCTTTCACGGGATTGAACTCTCTTATTCGGGCCCAGTTGCGACCCAAATAAGCCTCAAAATTAGACTTCGCATGGAAACTTCAATAAATTTCGAACTTGGACGCGGAATCTGTCCGCAACCTAGATATCCTCATTACCAAATGACTCCTCGGACCCTCTCCCGGAATCATGCTGTTGAATCTGGACCCATTTTGGGGCCTGGGGACCTCTTTGAAAACCCAACTGGAATTTAGCACGGACTTGGTTGCTTGGTCTCATGATATGGGACCAACAAATTTCAATATTGAAATGCATACTTTGGGACTTTTCATTTCGGGGCCTTTTCCGGACCCTCTTTGGGCCCAATCCCAACCTCACTAGAAAATTCGAATTGTTAATTGATTTTTTTACGTGGCGGAAACAAAATCACAACCACGTGGGTCCGCTTCTGGGCCCGTTCGTGGCATCCGTGGGCCTGAACTCGGGTCTTTCCCTTCCTTTTCCTTCTTCGTTGTTATATTATAATATTTATAGATACATAAAAGGAAGGACGGTAACGAAAATAAAAGGAAATAAACGAAAATAAATAAAATAAAAAAAGAGAAAGAAATATCGATCGTAAGATCGGTATTAGCATATTTGGAGCTGGTGAATGAAAGGATCTCGAACGAGGCAGTTGAGAGCCTCTGGTTCATTGATGGAGGCTGCGGTCCATTCACTTCGAGATCTCGCTCCATCTCTCTCACGTCCTTTCGCTCCCTTCGTCTCCTTCCTTTCGAAGAGGCAAGCAAGCAAGCAAGCAGGCAGGCACTCAGGCACTCAGGCACTCAGGCAAGCAGGCAAGCAAGCAGGCAGGGAACGAACGAACGAGCGAGCAAGTAAGCAAACGACAAGTATACTGGTTCACCTCTCTCACCTCTCAGAAGTGAACACGGGAGGGAATGCTTGGATTTTGCTCGGTGTATGTATATGTATATGTATATGTATATGTATATGTATATGTATATGTATATGTATATGTATATGTATATGTATATGTATATGTATATGTATATGTATATATAATTTTTTGTGAAATATCGAAATTCTGAAGAAAAAAAAGAATTTTTGATGAAAAGCAAAATTTGAGGAATTTATTATATATTGGACAAAAGTTAACCAGTAAACGCTTGGATTTTGCTGAATATCTTTATACTTTTCTTAAATTCGAATTACTGGAAAAAGATGAAAATTCGATAAAACGCAGGATTTTGGGATCTTATTATATATCAGAGGAAAATAAATTAATAAAGGCTACTAATTTGTTGAAGATATTTATTTTTATTTACATTTATATATTTTTTTAAATTACGAAATTCTAAAAAATGAGGAATTTTTTGATGAAAAGCGAAATTCTGGAAATTGTGATATACTGGACAAAAGTGAACCAATACGTGCTTGGATTTTGCTAAATACCTTTATATATTTGTTAATTTCGAATTATTGGAAAAAGAAGAAAATTTGATAAATCGCAGAATTTCAGGATCTTATATCTACAGATCTATATATCAGAGGAAAATGAATGGGTAAAGGTTGCTATTTTATGAACATTTTATTCAAAAGCTAAATTTGGGGGAGTTACTATGTATCAGAGAAAAGTCAGTAAATGCTTAGATATATTGTATGTATATTAACCTGTAAATATATTCATATTTGAAAAGTTTTGAAAATATTGGAGAAGGGACGAAATTTTAAGTAAGAGCGAAACTTTAGGAACTTATTATACGTTAGAAGAAAGTAAATCAATAAATGTTTGGATTTTCGTGATGATCTTCATATTTTTCTGATTTTCGAATTACTGGATCAACAAGAAAATTTGAAGAGGGGCGGAATTTTAGGAAATTATTATATATTCGAAGAAAATCAATAAATGCCTAGATTTTGCGAAATATATTTATAATAAATAAATATATATATACATATATATATAAATTTTAAAAAATGAAAAATACTGGAAGACAAAAATTTAACGAATCGTAGAATTTTAGAGAGATAAATAGAATGACACAGAATAAATGAAAATAAAATATAAAATATGTACACTGAGAAAAAATGTATACTGAAACAATTAAATTATAATTGATTCAAGTAAATCCTGCACTTCAATCGTCCTAAGGGTACCATTTACTCACATCGAATGAATTATTTGTTCGTAATATTTATTAGATTCGAAAAACTTTTACTTGAAACAATGGAAAAACATATTAGATGAAGTAAATATGCATTTATCAGTATAAAATATTTTATTAAATTAACTGCTAATTCCTCAACGCAAATATGTAACGTTCGAGATAATATACATAATTTCTTGGTTCAAGTATATATCATTCAAATTAAGTGAATATTTATTTAAAACAATTAAATATACTATTAGCTGAAATAAGAATTTTTCAAAAGGAGTAACGGTTTATTTCATTTAAAAACGTAACATTCGAGATAATATACATAATGAGAGTTCCTATAGGAATTCTCATATCGAAAATACGAAATTCTATAAAAAAGAAAAGAAAACGTATCAAAAAGATCTCCTCCACGCAAGTATTAAAAGTATCTCCTCCCGGAAATTAAATTTTGTAGATTGACGAAAAATCCCAGGAATGGGTACTTCGGGACCAAAATCGCTGGAATTTGGTCCAGATGATTTTCAAGGTCAGGCGGGAGATCCCCAAAAATTGGAATTCCCGCCTAGGATCGCTTTTTAGCGTCTGCTGGGGATTTTGAGCGGCTAACCGTTGGTATAACGGTCGCGAGCTATTAAAGTAACAACGAGATTGGAGAGACTCGGAACGAAAGAAAGATGATGATGATGATGATGATGATGATGATGACGATGGGAGGTGGAGGAGAGAACGGAAGAGAAAAAAGATTCTGAAAGAAAGGTAATTACCAATGGTTGCATTATAGAGTAATATCTCGACTATTTCTGAGAGCCTCTGCCTCTAAATGATCGCTCGGGAAAGGGAGAAAAAGATTGTTAACACACACACACACACACACACACACATTCACTCAATACTCACTCACTCATACAGAGAAGTCGACATATACACACGCAATATCGATACAGGCGTACGAATCTAGATACATACATACACGCACAACATTGACGCACACGCACAGACCTAGACACACACACACAATTGCGCGCGCGTGATCACAAATTCACCCACAAGCGTTGGTACCCACAGATATGGGGTAATACACACACGGTCGTAAAAACACACTAAGTGGATTGAAACACACACATATTTAAATCCACGCGAAAGCATACACACAGATTCGTAGAATCACACACACACACTCGTGGATCCAAAGAAGCACAGGTACACAAATGTAGGTACGGAAAGACCTACACAGGTAGTACATAAAAAGGATCCAAACACACACACACGCGCGCACATACACACTCAGGCAGAGATGTAAGAGATCTGCAGGAGCAAAGAGAGATCTAAGAAGCGGAGAAGGGAACCTGCGCGCAGGTGCGACAGGGCGCGACCGGAAGCCCGGAGAACTGCTACCACTTACCAGGCCAGAAATTCTCTCTGGAACCGAGATCTCTCTGCATGAGTGGAGTAGAGAACTCGCGTTGTTATTATTATCCTTTTATTTTCTTTTCCTGCGATCGAGGGGAACCGGGTTTTCGACTCGAACATCGAATCTCGAACCGATTGATCTTTAGTTCCCTGGAAGTCGGTTAATAGTGTCCTTATAATGTCCAATGCCTCGTGGTATGGAATCAACGAACTTCAAGATCAGAATGCATACTCCGGGACTTTTCGTTTCAGGGCCGTCCTTTCGCGGGTTAAAAGTCCCTCATTCGGGCCCGGTTGCGGCCCAAATAAGGCTCGGAATTGGATTTCGAATAGACACTTTACCCAAAGGATCAGAATCTGAAATTTTCCGGTTTCGATCTGAATTCGGGTCTTATGGGAGCCTTAGTGATTACTCGAAACCTTTTGCGGGATCAAGTTGTGCTTTTTGCCCCGCATTAAAGTCTCGGCTCAGCGTTAAGCCCCATGTTAAAGTCTGTAGCGTTATTGGGCCCAACTTATGGGACCATACGAGGTCGACAATTGGGGCCCATATGGGAAACTTGAAAAGTTTCAGGTTCCGACCTCAGTTTGGATTTTTTTTTCGGCCCTTGGTGACCTAGATATCCCCATTACCAAATGACTCCTCGGACCCTCTCCCGGAATCATTCTTTTGAATCTGCATGCATTTTGGGGCCTGGGGATCTCTTTGAAATCCCAACCCGAATTTAAATGCAGATTTAGTACGAAATCGGTTGCTTGGCCTCAAGGTATGGCAGCAACAAAGTTCAAAATCAAAATGCATACATTGGGACTTTTCATCTCGGGGCCTCTTCTGGACCGTCTTTGGGCCTTATCCCTAACCTGACTGGGAAATTATAATTCTGAATTGATTTTTTCTACTTGACTGAAACAAAACTACAACCACGTGGGTCCACTTCTGGGCCCATTCGTGGCGTCTGTGGGCCTGAACTAGTAGAGTCCTTATAATGCCCAATGCCAAGATACTGGGACGTGTCAGTAGGTCCTTACTTGATTTCTCGCAATTTAAGATTCGATTACCGATTATGCTCGGATCTCATTTTTTGCGATGCTCGATTCAATTTCTTACAGTGACCGATTTTTACTTCATACGATTTCTTACAAGGTCCGATTTCGACTTCATTCGATTCCTTACAACGTCCTGATTCAATTGGGATCTTTATGCTTGCAGGTAAATTGTATGCGGTGTTTGGCCGGAGACAGGGTCGAATCATCGCCGCGGAGAGCGCTTTGGGCTTCGGCGGGCAGTTTCGAGTGCTAGCCACGCTTCCGGTGCCGGAGAGTTTCCAGTTGGCCAGAGAATTGCGTACGCAAACGTCCGGATTAGCCAGCCCGCAACTGGTTTTCAGTCATTGGGAGGTGAGTAGTAAACAGCTTTTAAAAGCGGTCCCCAAAACGCTTTTTGTAGATTTTGTGGGACCGAAAGCTGACCTAATTTAGATCCAGGCTCGAACTTAGCCTTTGCTGGGCCCAAAACTGGACATTTATTTGAGACCAATCGAATTCGGGTCTAAATCCGAGGTTGCGCTTTAATGGGACCTCATTGGGCCCAGAACGTTTAGGATCCAACCAATAATTCTGGACCCAAATGAAAATTCCGTGCCTAGATCCGAATCTGCAGTTTAACGGAACCTAATTGTGGCTAGAAGAGAATTCTACGAGTCATTTGCGCCCAAGAGTACGGATCGGCATTGAAACTTGAATTCGATGTAACTCGATTGGACCCCGAATCGGGTCCAGCAAATTCTTTGGGCCCAATCTGGTTCCAAACACGCTTGTACCTAATTCCGTCCTTTATAATTGATCCTTGTTTATTAGCCACTAGATCGAATCATTTTCGGCTCATTCCGAGCCCGATTCTGGGCCCAATTAGGCCCACGATGGAGCAATTAGGCCCAACCGAATCCAAGCATCTCATTCCAAATGGAATCCTGGGTCCACAAGATAACCGGAGCCAGACTATGACCGGAACTACTAATCGGTCGTGAAATCCTACCGGGCCTCTACTGGCCCATTAACGCAGCCTCGCCCCTTCCTCCTCTTCCCGGCTCGGGCCTGGTCCTTCGGATGCTCCCACCTTTTCCTTTTCTTCTTTCCCAACGGGTCCAGCGTCCAGACTCAATCTCGGGCTGCGGCGTGGTCATGCGTAAGCCAGTAGCGCTGAGAATTAAAAGGGGCCCACTTCGAGGGTCCTTCTTTCTCTTTTTCTCTCTTTCGAGGCACTTGCGTCCGAGGTACCCTCGCTCGCCTGGTGTCCGCTTGCTCGTCCGCTAGCCATCATCCTACATCCTCACGCTCATCACCTCTTTCCGAGACGAGACACGAGAGTCACCCTCTCGCACACTATCGCGCTTGCCTCTTTTTGTTACAAGCCTGCACCTTTTTCTCCTCTCGGTCTCCTCTTTCCCTTCCTTTCCTTTCCTTTCCTTTCCTCTCCTCTCCTCTCCATATTGAAATTTATAAGACGCGGACACCTGGCTCGCAGCTCATCTATTGCCCCACGGCGTTTTTTTTACCTCCTTACCTCCGCTTCGGCGGGACTAAAGTTCCCCGGGCTGGTGACTGACTCCCAGTGAGCAGATGGCAGGCAACAGTTTTTGTTTCAATCGAGATTTGTTTTCCTTCTGCTTAACCAGATTTTTCAGATCCTTCCTCTTCCTTTTTTTTCAGATCCCTTTCCAAGGTTTCAAATTCGGCTTCTCTTCCTCCCTCTTTTCTTTTTTTCTTTTTTTTTTTGGTTCTCCGCTCCACTAGCTCTGGGAGTCTCGCTCCTGGGAAACTATTTCTCAGGGTGATGGTGGGTTTCTGTATTTATAACATTCACGTTTTAAAAACTAATAATATCTTGTCCTTATTATTATTATTATTATTATTATTTTTACCATTATTATTATGTTATTAGTATTACTATTACCGCTACTGCTGCTACTACTACTACTACTACTACTACCTACTACCTACTGTTACGTCGGACATTATTATTATTATTATTATTATTATTATTATTATTATTATTGCTATATTCTTATACCATAAAACCGGGGTTGTATCGACTTGAGGCTTATATGTTCCCAAAGCTAATTGGGTTAATATTATTTCTACCGCGCTAATTATACGTAATCAAAAATCCAAAACCAAAAATATAGAATTATAATTCAAATAGATTTTCGTAATTAAAACAAAATTTGTTACAGACGCATAATTGCCCTACTAAGCATCTCCCGTTTATGGATTCCAAAAAAGATCAAATTAAATTTCGAAAATAATTCTAAATTAAAATTTTAAAAGGTGTCTTTTGACACCTTTGGTAGAAATAGTGTTAAATTTTTTTTTTCATTTTTCAAGTATTTAATATTTATATTTTTTAAAATAATATATTTAGTTTTCCCGGATAGACATTTAATTTCCATATTGTTATATTTTTTGTATATTATTATTATTATTATTACTATTATTATTATTATTATTATTTTTATTGTTGCTACATTCTTATACCATAGAACCAGGGTTGTATCGACTTGAGGTTAATATGTTCCCAAAGCTAATTGGGTTAACACTATTTCTACCGCGCTAATTATACGTAATCAAAAATTCAAAACCAAAAATATAGAATTATAATTAAAATAGATTTTCTTAATTAAAACCAAATTTGTTACACACGCATAATTGCCCTACTAAGCATCTCCCGTTTGTGGATTCCAAAAAAGATAAAATTAAATTTCGAAAATAATTCTAAATTAAAATTCTAAAAGGTGTCTTTTGACGCCTACGGTAGAAATAGTGTTAAGGCTGAGGACTGTTGAGAGGTTAGGATTCCATTGACTAGATATCGTTATCACAGACTCTCCGTTACATTACATTCCAAACGGTGAGAGTAAATGCGGTTACTCAATACCAAGAAACTTCCCTACGATGGTCGCAGTCCCAGGTAGTACACTCGACTTCTAAATATTGTGGACAAATAGAGACCGGAAACGCTCAAACTTTTTGACTAAATAAACCACGCTCACTTGCCGCTGTTATTGGTTGTCGGGGCAGTGAATATTCGCCTCAAGCTCGCGTTCATTATTTTTCGTATATTATGTCACATTTGAATTCCGCGCGAAGAAACATCAGCCGGAAGTGAGCGTTGCCAACGTAAAGAGACTCAAGAAAAAGAAATGTCGAAAGGTTCGACGACAAAAGGCTTAAAAGTCGATTTACATCTGCATAGTTCGTAGGCGTTTGTCTTGCAAGTGTAGCTTTTCCTTGTTGTTACTACTATTATGAATAGATAGGGTGCACTGCCTAATAATTGACCGCATGCCAGTAAATGACCATTGCATGAATAAATGGAAATTATAAACTTTGTAATGAGTAAATGTTTAAAATCTGGTTTATTCAGAGCCTCGATCTTTCTTTTTATATCACGGTTTTTTCCTAAAGATTTAATTTTAGAAAAAGTTATTTTTATTAATTTAAATTTGTGTTGTATTTTTATTTTTGGTTTCTATTGGTTTAACAGTTTCTCATACATTTCGAATGATAATTTTTTTTATATATAAAAATTTAATTATAACCTACTAGGACCCGCGGTACAAAATTTTGTATATAATAAAGTTCACCCCTAAGGCCCCAACATAAAAAAAATTGCATAGTAATAAACGTCGACAGTACATATTTTTTGTACTTAATGTTCAGGTTCGCCGTTTTTTTGCAAGGTAAAGTGCGTTCGGGACTGACAGCAAATATTTATTATGTACAAGGGGTGTCTAGCACTTCGACGTCTGAAAAACCCTGGGTCCTAGGAAGATAAAAGGGGTATTTAAATTTCAGGAAAATAAGATAATGAATTTTTATGTGAAATTATTTTAATTGGGTTAATTTAAATTCCAACTTCCATATTTTCGGATAAGTGTGATAAACAAATAGTAACAAATAATATTCTTATTGAAAATATTCCACAAGTGTTCGGTTATTTATTGGACTTTTACACTTTATAGTTATTTTTAAAATAATGACGGTAACGGAAAGTAGGGTAAACCAATCAGTGAATGACTGAATTGTTGAGTTTACTTATATTTGAGATTATATTTGAATACATTTATTTATAATAATGAAACAACTATTGAAATTGCTTGGAGAATTAGTTTCATTATGGAGAAATAGTTACTTTTTGTGTTCGCAATTACTTTTAAATTAACCATAAAGTGCAACGCGTGTAAAACCCCAATAGATGATCGAATACTTCCACTGACCGAAATAAGAATACTGTTTATAACAATTTGTTTATCACACTTATACGAAAATGTGGAAGGTCAAACCCATAAATAAACCAGATTTAGTAAACATTTACTCATTTCAAAGCTTATAATTTACATTTGTTTGTGCAATGGTCATTCATTGGCATGTGGTCAATCACTCGACAGTTTACCCTAACTATTTTTACAAATATGTAAACACATTATTTCTCTATTAAGGGATTATGCCTACTTGGGATCGGCAAAATTGTACATGATTTTCAAGATTTTTTTGTCGTTTTATTGAGTATTAATTAAAATTCACAAAATACTACCAAAAAAGTACGTGTTTAGTAGTATATGTATAAATTTTTATATTAGAAAATATTAAAAAATGGTTGAAATACAGCTGTTCTCCTAGAGCGTCCGTTTTGTTTTTCATCACTTGCGGTGACCACAATATCGTCGGAACGGCTTATTTAAAATCAAAATGAAAGAATACTGCGTTAGTATGTTGCATTATGAAGGGCCTGAACGAAGGATTTTTTTATTTCGGTAACAAAAAAAATTTTTACAACAAAAATACCGAAATCAGTTCAGCTCGAAAGATGGACTTTTTCGTAAAATTGTTGTCATTTTTGTAAAAATCTGAATTTTACCAAACTCTTCGTTCAGGCCCTTCATAATGCAATATACTAATGCAGTATTCTTTTGTCTTAGATAAGCCGTTCCGACGATATCCTGGTCACCGCAAGTGATGGAAAAAAACGGACGCTCTAGGAGGAGAGCTATATTTCCACCATTTTTTAATATTTTCTAATATAAAAATTTTTACATATACTACTAGACACGTACTTTTTTGGTAGTATTTTGCGAATTTTAATTAATACACAATAAAACGGCAAAAAAATCTTGAAAATTATGCAATTTTGCCGGTCCCAAGTAGGCTCAACCCCTTAACTCATTTGCATCCAAAAGAGGAATAGTCCGCGAGCCGCGACTGTTTGCTGTCACCGAGTGCGGATTATTACGCGAGCCCGCGACTGTTTTTCTTATCGAGCGCGGATTATTCCGCGAGCCCGCAATTGTTTTCCATTACCATTCGCATGATGCAAATGGGTTAATTTCGATACTTGTTTGATTATCATAAACCAATTTATTCGAACATAACCTCAAACGTACGTAAACTCAACAATTCGGTCACTCACTGGTTGGTTTACCCTGTGACCCTTATCATTATGATTATGATTATTATGATTATTATTATTAGTATTATTATACAGGGTATTTCACCTAACTTGACCACCTGAAATGTATCGCTTGGGTTTTGCTAGGGTTTACGGTTTTTCTAGGGTAGTAAAACCCTAGAAAAACCCCAACATGTTACACCTCGTTGGATTTGTTTTTTTTATAAGCTATAAGACTGGCGTAATGAAAATATGTAGTCCCTTTTAAAAAAAATATCACGACTTTGAAATCTCGGAAAAAATGACCTTGAGAAAAAATTCGGCGCATCGCCGTATTGGCTCCTTCGAACAGAATATTTTTCTCCTCTTGACTTTTTTTCTATTGTTAAAAATAAGCGATATATTTCAGGTGATCAAGTTAGGTGAAGTACCCTGTATAGTTACCAGTATTATAATGATTTTTCCATCGTGACACATTATAACTCTTCCACCCGGATTGCAGGTAATCGAACAGGATCCTTATTGGGTCCCGTCGACGGAGGAGGAGTACCTCCATTATGGCGAAAAGGCGGACAGCGGAAATCGCGCCAAGAAATACATCGACGCCGTCAGGAGGCGCAAGGGGCTTCCGGTCGACTCCCAATTAGTGACGCACGCCGAGAAACAGCGCACTCTGTCGAAAAACAAATAGTCGGCCAAAGGGAAAATCGGAGGGAATCTTTTTTCTACGATACAGGAGGGTTGTAAAGAAGGAGAGAGGGAGGGTCGGACCTAATTGTTGATATTGTTGCCGTTAATGACACCTGGGAAAAGTTTCCGGTTCATTAGCGACCGACTGCCTTTTTTCTTTTTTCTTTACCGTAAGAGGAAATAAATAAATAATCGTGACACGACTCCAGAGGCGAGACTAATTGCCGATGGAATTGCCGTTTCCTCGAAACCGCTCTTTTCTTTCCTCATTTCCACCGAATCGTTTGAATTATAACGTTACCGTGGACTTGCGTCAATTTTCTTCCAGAGTCGTTTGGGTTTATTGTTACAAAAGATAATACTAATGATAAAAAGGTCACTTTCTCCTTCCGGTTCTGTGGTTGGTTTGTCAAAATAAAGAAAGAAACGGTCGAATGGAGTATTTTTGGTGTCTTTCATTTAGGCCCGAGAGATGGCGTTGTACGTATAGTCCCCTCTTGGATTCATCTTCTTCCCTGATACCGCTCTTTTTGAGTTCCTTCTCTTCCCTTCTCTTTTTGAAATTAATTATTTAACACGTTGACTGCCGCGAACAATTTACGTGACTCCTTATTCACGCCGCGTGGGTCATAATGGTATACGCTGTTGCATTTGCCATAACCAGCGCGGCCTGAATGGAAAGTTTAGTGACCGACATAGCAATCAACGTGTTAATTAAGGCAAGGTCATACAACTCGGGTGAGAAGTGGATTATTTTAGGTAAGAAATGGATGATTTTAGGTAAGAAGTGGATAATTTCAGGTAAAAAAAAATAGATAATTTTAGGTAAGCAGATGGTATTTTAGGTAAGTAGATGGTATTAGGTGAAAGCTTGAGAACGTTAGGTAAGGGATAGGATTGGAAAAAATTATAAATGGTTTTAGGTAAAAATTGGATGGATTCAGGTAAGAAATGGATAATTTCAATCGAGGAAGCGATGACTTTAGGCTAGAAAAAATGGATCCAGCTACAGCCTAGGTTCTCAGCAGGTCGGGTGGATCTTTAACATACCCGCACACTTACTAATACTTCATACAAATACAACTAAAAACGAAACCAAGATTACATATACAAACAAATACAACTGTATATTAGTTTTACTTAATTAATTAACTAATTAATAACCAATATGTAAAAATTACAAATTAGAAAACTAAATCTAAAAAGGACTTCAGTCATCGAAGACGATCTTCTTCCCCTGAAATCCTTGTTTCAGGATCTCCTGCTGCTTCTTCTTCGCTTGCCAGGAAGGATGCAGATTTTCATCAGACACGTCCGAGGTCCTCTTCTGGCTGGGCTCGATTTTCCTTCCAGGATTTCCCCTATCCTGAAAGGAGTTTCTTCTCTTCTCGTTTATCCTCTCTTCCGTCATCCTCATCCCTCTTTTGTCGTTCCAGGACGAGTTTCTGGAGAATTCTCGATTGTACTTCGGTTTGTCTTCACTCCTGAAGTTTCTCTCCCTACCCTTCGATCGATCGTTCCTCTGGAAATTCCAACTACCCCTATTTTTCCTCTTCTCTTCTTCTTCTTCTTCCTCATTTCCAGGTACCGTTTCCGGTACGATGCTCAAATACTCGCTGGTGCCATCCTCGGTCATGAAAAATGGGTCGACTTGTTTCGCGATTTTTGGTTGATTCTCGATTTTTGGTTGTTTCTTGGGACTTTTGACCTTTGGGGGAGAATCCGTGTCCTCGGAATCTGGATGCTCCACGATTTCTGTGAATTTCCTCACAATTGCTTCCCTGCTGACTGGTTTCAGCAATTGGGGTTTTTGAGGTACCACTGGAGAAACTTCCCATCCATTTTCTTTCTCCGTCTCTTCAGTCTCAACTTCCAGTTTTGGAGATTTTACTCGCAGCAATTGTCCTGGTTCCGAATTCTCTTCGACTTCAGAAATTTTTGTCTTGGTTTCCTGCTGCGGTTTTTTCTTCTGTTTCTGTTTATTCTTCTTGGTGCCGGTCGTTAAATGCTCCTTGAAATTTGGAAACTTCTCCCTGAACTTGGAGATCCTTGCAACCATGGTCTTGTGAAACGCCACCTTGGCCATCGCAGAGGCTCTCGTACTAGATTTGGGATCCTCTAAGACCTCCCTCAGGCTTCGCTCGTTCTCCAGCCCGAATTTGGAGATCTCGTCGTCCTTGATTTTCTTCAGCTCCATGAGCTCCTTTATCAGCTTCTCGGCTTTCCGTTGGAACTTCTCCTTCTGCTTCTCATCGCCGTGTCTCTTGCGCAGGAGTTTCGATTCCTTGATCATCCTTCGCACCACGCTGACTTTCGCCTTCCGCACGCATTGGCGCATCAAAACAATCTGTGGTAAACATAAGGTGGATTTGAAATAATTTAGATTTTTCTCCCAATCAACTTTAATGTAATATTCCAATTCACTTTCCATTCAATCCATTTTTTAATGGATTTTCCAGTCGATCAGTTTTTCGAAGAATTTTAAAATTAACTTACCATCAAATCAATTTTTTAATTAATTCACGGTTTCATCAATTTTGAATCGATTTTCGAATTAATCTTTAAATAAATTTAAATTGATTTCCTAGTTAAAGAAATGTTTTACCAGCTTCCTAGTTAATTTTCCATACCATCAATTTTGGAATAAATTTCAAATTTGAGTTTTTATTCAATTAATTTTGGAATTCATTTTAATTTTTTAAACATTACATCATAGATGTAACGTAAAACTTCTAGGTCCTCTAATACCTTTCTTTCGTGACCTGCGCCTATTGTGTACGTACTAAATTACATATGTCACTGACAATTTTGTTGAATGTCTTTTGAATGCGACGAGTTTGAAAGATTACACAGAAAATTATATACAACACTTGGAAAAAATACAAATTTGGAAACTTAGAAAAATATAAAGATATCGAGAAAATTGCTAGTTTCCAAAAGACTTGAAAACCTTTTGGGGCAGTAAGGAATTCTAAAAATATTTTAAATGTTTATGTAAAAGAATACTGGAAAATTTCTAAAACCGGAAATAGTCCTAGTAACATATCGAAATTTCTCTGGAATCTCTAAAGTTATAAATTTTCTTGCACATAAAATGTGAACCTGTTTTTTTTAGAATATTATTAACCTTTAGAGCGCCGGAAAATGCCTAGAAGCGTAAAAAAATTTTACTCATTACTTTTCATCTAAATTGGTTGAAAATTCATGTGTAGAGGTTATAGAACTCTCCTAAAATGATTGCAAATTTTTCAACCCCCCGGCCCTCTAAAGGTTAAATTACTCTGTGCATTTTAATTTGTTAGGGATAATTAACTAGTTAAAAAAATGAATCACTGGATGACCCTCATAAATACATAGTTCTTCCAATAAAATGTTTAGTATGGTATACTTTTCAAAATTAGATTTAAAACATTGGGCATGCACTCTAAATTACTAATAAAATAAAAGAAACTTTTGGGACAACCAAATATATATTACAATCTATTTTTATCTTTTATATTTTTTTGTTTCAATAGTAAGTGATACACACATAATGTTTACCGGTCGCAAAAAGGAACTTCTGTAACAACCTAACATAATATTATAATGCCCAAAGTTATTAACCCACTACGCTCGAGAAGTGACCCAAAGTCACTATTTTAAATGCTATCTTCCAACAAGGAAACCACCCGAACCTGAACTCACCGATTTTAATAATTTTTATATATGTTGTAGAGCATGAAAAAATAATAGATACGTATTTTTTTATCTGCTAAAAAACGCTTTTAACGGGTGAAAACCATCCTCACATCCTCCACCCTCATTCCCTCCAAAAAACGTTTTTGGTACTTTTCCGTTAGCAGGGAGCAGCGTCGCTGGCCGCCTTACAGCGGCCGGCTTTAAAGTTAATAGCAAAACCCTGGCAAAACCAATAATACTTAAATGTGTAGAGGGCAAATCCAAGGTTACATTTATTGCAGTGTATTACGCAATTGAAATTACCGACTTTTATTTCGTTGACTGTTCTGTCATTCCCTTCGCTTGGTAACTTGGCTCCCGTTTGGTTCACAATTGGTCAGAGTTTACAAATTCATCAAGCGTTGCTTTAAAATTAATAGCAAAACCCTGCCAAAACCTTAGCAAAACCGCTATAAAAGAATTGGCCATTGCATGGGTTTTGCTATTAATTTTAAAGCTAACGGCAACGCTGCGCCCCGCTAATGGAAAAGTACCAAAATTAATCTGTCAGTCATTAAATGGTACATTCGAACCGATGGACCGGTGACTAACTGGAACAGACCGTAATCATTAATAGGGCGATATTTAAATCAGGCGGGTACTAATGCATACATGTGCATAGCCTGCGTTTTCTCTTTGATAATTATTAGATTATGTTTAAAATTCGAGTAAAACAAATTTTTACATACAAAAATGATTAATCTTGAGTTTAATAGGATTGTTTCTTGATTTTAATCGCTTTATAATACTTTCATTTCTTGTTAATTTATGCGACAATCTTCAATGGTCACAAATAGAGACATTTATCTTATTACTAATATTATTAGTGCCATTACTATTTTGAATTACCATTATCATTATTTTTCTTATTTTGGGTTTTGAGGTTATGTTACTACAACACATTACTACACGGATAATTATATTACCTCGTTATTGATCTCGACTTTACTCATGCCGCTTGATTAATCCGCAAAACTCGAATCTTACTCGGAAATCTTACTTTTCCGGAATCGTTTCGGATTCTCACTCGTATACTTTTTCAAATCAATCCCACTACCATCATTTCTTTGCCAATGACCACGTTCTTTTTTTGACTTCACTTAACTTAACCTGACCGCTCCATGACCTGACCCAACAGAAGTTAACCTAACCTAAAATACACCTCATTACAGATTTGCGTGTGAGGGAGAGAGACGGAGATAGAAAGTGTTATTATGTCTTAGCTTGCGCAATGACATAATAGATGGGGCTTCGAGCAAATTCGCGGGTGATACTTGAATTCAGATGAATAATCATATAATAAATAATATAGAATTACCCTTGTTAAGTAACTTTCTACTTGCAGCTTGCTTCTTTCCAGAAAATAGCATAGATTCTACTATTATAAGAATAATAAAGCTTTTCTTAGAGATGGAAACCAGATGACCATGGATATATAGCTTTATGTTAACAGACTTTTAAATTTAAAATAAACAATAAGGATACGTGAGGGATCGCTAAAGGAATAAATATAAGGATATTCGAAACCATGTTCAATAGAACCGCTTTGTTATATCTGCGTATCACATTGGCGGAAATATTCCCCTAGAATCTTGTAAATGTTGGAAAATTCACATCGATACATAAAATAACATATTGAATCCTTAAATATAAAGAATTTGTATTCCTAGAAGTATTAAATAATGTTTAGAGGTGATAGACATAAGTATCTGAATTTATATACTCAATACATAGAATTATTTAACGGTTAACTATAAATCAAATAATATAAATCTAGTTTACGAGGAACAACTTAGGGAACCCTAAATTCGAGTTTAGTGTTGAGTGACATTTATTACGAAAGAAAATATGAAAAGGGATAAACTAGAAACTACAAACGAAGAAAAGTTCGTTAATATAAACTTAAGATAAGTGGTCGAACTATACCGCCCATAGCATGACATCATGCATCTACGTAATCTCAGCAACTCCTAGAAACCCTTAAGTACTCTTCCTCTACCCTCCATAGTCAGAGTGAACTGCACTTCGACCATACATATTCGAAGGAACTGCACGTGTGAATGTTTACGTCATCTCCCACTCTGTTTCCAGCTGTTCGCGACGAGCATATCTATACTTTTAAATTTCGGAGACATTTTCTTTCAGATTTTGAAAATCATTATACATTTTATTTACTTAAATATAGTTACAAGTGTTTTATTTAGTCCAATTAAAAATATCCTTCCTAAGACGTAACATTTTCATAAAAGACTTACAATCCTAAATCCTAAAAGGAACTTTCGATCCCGCTATTTATTTTTAATACAAGATCATAAAACATTTTGAAAATATGCCGCGATAGCTAAGTTGGACAGGAGCTTCACTGCGTAGAAGTGAAGGTCCCTGGTTCAAATCCAGGTCGCAGGTTATTTTTCCATGTATCACTTGTCGCTTTAAAAAATGCGAATAAAAGGCATATAATTAATTTCTTTTTCTTGGTATTACAAGATTTGCAATAAAAATTACTTAAAATAGCTTTGGCTTGGTACTACAAGATTTGCTAATAAAAATAATTTCCGTTGATTTAGATGAAGTTTCCAATCTAAATCTCGACCCAGACTACATTCCATCGGGATAGTCTCAACTAATTTACTTAAAATGTAAATAATTAAAATCGTGTAGCCAAAAAGAAATAATAACATCTAAAAATAAATATTTAAGTATAACTACTAAGGAAACAACCCAAAACATTTTGAAAATGTCAAGATCTCTTGACATGCACAATCCTTAAGATTGTACTGACCAGACACAAGCACCTCACGTTTTGTCTCCTCCCTTCTCGCGCTAGCGGACCTTTAACCCTTTCGCTTCGGCAGTCCAGTCGGCCGAAGTGTCGTCATCGTACGGAAGCACCTTTCGCCCATTTACTTTGCGCCGGATATATCCGGCGCTCGTACGCACAAGTTATCGCGCGGATGCCGGATATATCCGGCGCTCGAAGCGAAAGGGTTAAGAACCATGTGTGAACTTTCACTAAATATTCTTGGAGCGACTCTTCGCGTACCTTCGGTAACTCGAGTTCCCTTACCCTAAAAATGTAGATTTTGTGGAACTAACTCGAAGTTTAGGAGTTTAAGGATTTTTAGTTAGTTAAGCAGTCCCCTCTTCGTGCTCGAACGAATATGTTACTTTTAGCAAACGACCCTAAATTTTCAAATAAATAGTTTAGTTTTCTAACATCTCGTCAACGAATTCCAACGATGGATCTCCACAGACGCAGAAGAACCTGCACCGCCTTTTGTACTTGGCGCTCAACGAATGTTACGAACCAGGACGTAACACTACCATTTTGGCTTTTCAGAGTTTGTTACGTCCCAGACGGGTTTCTGGGGTTTTCTTGTTATTTTTACCGGGAAAATTCAATTTAAGAGGGTTCTATGTTCGATTAAGCACTGATGTGCACTTTAACGTGGACACCTACACTTATATTACAGAATTTAATATATAAAGCAACGTTCTTAATCAGACGTCAAAATGAAATTAACACATAAAAATACAATTTATTAATTTATTTCAAAGTAAGGATCCTAAACGGCAGATTGGCACTACAAATCTATATTTGTTCTTTCGGACGATTCGAGAGCTCTTGCGAGTGTCGAGTCTAAAAACGAACTAATGATATTCGCTATAATCTGTCTATCCTTAACTTAGGGGTAGCTTTCTAAAACAAGGATTCGTAGGAGGGATGAATAGTCAAGGAAGCCTGGTTTTAAGGGTCTTGAGGCCCCCCGCATATGGGTTTATGGCAGGAACGGTCAACTTGAGCAAAAACAGACCCGGCATTCGTAACTTTATTGTTTCCAGTCACGTCTCTTTTTATTACTATTTCTTTAAGTGCATGCTTTTCCAAAATCCATTCCCGAACTGTTAGTTACATAAACCATATTACCCGTTACATGAAAAGCTTCACTGTCACATCTGCACAACACATGTAGAAAGTTATTTCCTTTAGATTTTATTTAATTTAGTTCGGTGCGTGTGACAAGCTTAGTCTAAAGAAAAGTGAGTTATTTAGTTTAAACAATTGGTACTATTTGCGTTTCCCGCCGTTTATGCGCTTGCCGCCATCTGCTCGAGCTCAAGACGTAACAAGTTTGAGGAAATTCTAAACTGAAAACTTTCTAGGGAGAAATTTTACCTAAATCTGTTGATTTGGTAGTACCGGTGCAGTACAAAATCTAGTTATAATTATTGTTATTGTTGTTTTTATTCTTGCTTTTGTTATCTTTCAAAGAATTTACTGAAACTGAGAGTGAAACTTGGAAGTTATAAAATCAGAGGATGAGGGATAAGTTGGAAAATATCAACCCGAAGTTGCACAAGAAAGTAGATGACAGGAAGGTGATAGAAACGGATGAGATCGAAGACGTCGTCGACGAGTTCGACGCCAGAGAAGTCTTCGGTCAGTAAATTTCATATTGCGTATCATTTTTTAAATTTTTTTTGCTACTTTCTTTACTTGTTATTTGTTACTTTTATATACTTTTATTACTGTTGTTTTATTAATTAGAAGTAAAACAACTACTAATCACAAATTATATTTACTTTTAGTACTATTGTTTTTATTTATTGCTTATTCATTTGCTTATTTATTTTTTTAATAATTAATATTATTGTAGTTATTATTTAGTGACTTAGATAATTTAATTAAGGTAAATGTCCCTATTTGTAGCCATGTAAGACTGTCGCATAAGTTAACAAGAAAGAAAAGTATTCTAAGGTGATTAAAATCAAGAAACAATTATACTCGACGCAAGATTGACGGTTTTTGTATGTAAAAACTTCGTTTACTTCAGATTAAATAATGCAGGCCATGCGGATTTATGCATTAACGACCATCCAATAGATTCAAAATTGCCATCCTCTTTTAAAATCCACAAATAGAACAACACTCATTAATCGTTCACTGATAATTTTGCGCAAAGTTGATTTTCAAAAATAATTTTTGACGAAGCGACAAACATGTCATTGCATCTAGACAAACAGCAGATCTACCGACGTGGGACTTTGATGCAGTCGATCTGCCACTGAGGGCGATAAAAATACCTTTTTTCACATTTTCAAGAGCATTTGTTTTTCAAATATCACTGAAACTAAATATATAACCATGGTTAAATAATCGCTAAACATGATAAATATTCCTTTTGAAAAAGAATTACTTAAAATTTTTTATTAATTTAACCGTTTTAGTGCCAAGTGGCGCAATCACGCTTCTTCTGTTCCATGTCCAAAAATGCCAGCATTTTTGAAATAAGGAATGAAAAGAGCGCTATTGCGCCGCTTGACAGTTTTTTATTTGGAAACAAAAAGGACGTCTGGCACTCAAGTGGTTAATAAAAGTTTGTGAGCGGTCTCAAATAGGATCATGGCCACAAATAGAGACATTTACTTTAGTACAAGCCCAATTTTTTAAATGTAATTTTGAAAAGTATACGATAATAAACATTTTATTGGAAAAACTATGTATTTGTGAGGGTCATCCAGTGATTCTTTTTTTTTTAAATAGTTAATTATGCCCAACAAATTAAAATGCACAGAGTAATTTAATAATTTTCTAAAAAAACGGGTTCACATTTTATATGTAAGAAGATTTATAGACTTTAGAGATTCCAAAGAAATTTCTATATGCTTCTAGGACTATTTCCAGTTTTAGAAATTTTCCAATATCCTTTTACATAAAGATTTAAAATATTTTTAGAATTCCTTACTGCCCCAAAAGGTTTTCAAGTCTTTTGGGAACTAGCAATTTACTCGATAGCTTTATATTTTTCTAAGTTTCCGAATTTGTATTTTTTCCAAGTGTTGTATATAATTTTCTGTGTAATCTTTCAAGCTCGTCGCATTCAAAAGACATTCAACAAAACTGTCAGTGATACAGAAATTCAAAACTTTATTATCGATAACCATTTTTGGAAATTATTGCAACGCAAATTGACATAAAATGCCAAATTCTCAAAAACTCTCCTAGCATCATTCCGAATTTTTGTCTTCAGATCTCATCAGGAATATTAATGACCCAGAACACCCTCTGACACTAGAGGAACTCAACGTTGTCGATCAAAATCTTATCGAGGTAAATCATTGCATCAATTAACCCTTTGACATACAAATTAAATGGAACTTGCTGCGACCGAAAAATATTATTTAATTTCACTCAACTGAACAGTTACGTGAAAGCTGAGAAAGAGCACATTTTATTTTGAAATTTGGATTTTTATTAATCAGTATGATTAATAAAAATTATTAATAAAAATTAAAGTTAACAAAGGGCATCTAAATAACATTAAAAAATAACAATTTAATAGTTCCGTACAGTAAAGCCATAAAACGAATGACGAGTCAGACTCGTCATGGTATGTCAAGGGGTCAATACTATATTTCATGATAATATAATATTTCATAGAAAAAACCCAGAATCACTCGTGATATAAAGGTTGCATCCGATACTGGCCCAAAAGTGCTTAAAAAATCCATCACAGCTCGATGTTGTTCCAAACCCATACATAATAAACTATTTAAACCCTCTCGCTATGACGAGCGTAGCAACGATCTCTCTCCTGTAAAGTGGAGCGCCGTGCCGTTTCATCTTTATTCTCTAACACATCCAAATCATGACTGAGAGAGTGTAATTATACTTTTAAGTCCCAACAGTCAATTAAAAAAACAACATCGAACAAATTGTTTGGTGCAATATCGAACCAAAATCGCTTTAAATCATCATCGATCACGGGTCGCATTCATAAGTAACCAATTACACCAAAATTAGATTCAACATAAATTACACTAATTTACTTATTAAAGAGATTGCAACTTATGGATACTTATAATGCTCTTGGTGTTCCAGGTAAATAATGAGAAAAATGAAATCAACGTAAAGTTCACACCGACGATACCTCATTGCAGCATGGCAACCCTTATCGGTCTGTCGATAAGGGTGCAACTATTGAGAGCCTTACCCGCTCGGTTCAAAGTCAGCGTGGAAATAACCCCTGGCACTCACGCTTCGGAGAAGGCCGTTAACAAGCAACTGGCCGATAAGGAAAGGGTAGCAGCAGCCCTGGAGAACAGTCACCTCATCGAAGTGATCGACCAATGTGTCAGCAATATTATATTATGATTAATAAAAATAGTTTCTTAATATTTGCAATTTTTTAGAACCCCGGGACTTGAGTTCAGAAACCATTTTTAAAAATCAGAAGTTGTAAGCAGAAAAATAGGGACACGACCCACATGCTGAGTCACGTGGTGTACGAAAGAAATTCCACATTCCCCATATTTTGGCTCATGTGTCTCGAATACGTCGATATTCGTTTAAATCGGTGAAATTCGTTCGTTAACAAAATTAATGAAATAGTAAATTTATCTCCGAATTTGTATTTCTTAAATACTATATATAGTACAATACTTCTCACCCCCTTGCGATTGCAAAAACGGGTACGTGGACTAGTAGTTATCTCTTCTTAGCATAAATTTGATTAGACGAAATTTTCTTCTCTTCCAGTGGATTGAACTTGAAAGTTTTCTGAATGGGTCCTCTACCGGCTCTCATGAACTGCGTTTCGTTTATTTCACTTCTGGCATTCAATTGATTCACCAACTTCATGTTGCTCCAACCTGAAACAGCAAGAATTTAGTTTGGAAAATAATCGTGGCCTGAAATTGGAACACAGTGGTTAAAATACCAGAAAATAATTTTACAAGACTTCAATTTTAAACAATTTTACGTTAATCGAAATTTTCTTTGTTTGTAAGATTAAAGATAAAATGCATTTATAATATTGATGAGATTGTAAATTAAATTTTCCTTACGAAATACTAGTTTCTAATTTTCAAAAAGAATATTACAAATTAACCACTTGCGGTGGCAAGAAATTCACGGATGAATGTGCCAGAACGGTCTAGTATTTCGGAAATAAGCGCTTGACGACGTGCATACCACGTCGTTGGCGATTCTGCGACAAAAGCATAACGACGTGCGTGGCGACACGTCTTTCCACCGCAAGTGGTTAATTTCTCCTTTTCTTCTCAATATTTACATTAACTCTCGATTTCGTAATTAATTCATTCCAATCCTCCTAAACAATATTATTCTTAAAAAATGAATTCGAAACAAGAACGTTAACAATATTTTTTACACATTAATTGAATGTAAAATGAAGAAGACTTGTCTGCCCCATTCGAAACTCAAGTTTTTTTTTTACAAAACGAGTTCCACTATAACTATTTTTTTTAGTCGAAACTTAAAGTTTTTATAGCTTTTCATCGAAATCGAAAGATTCAGTTGCAGTAAGCATCGATCTTCACGAAACCGACAGATTCTGCATCAACAAAAAATTGTTTAATCAAAATCCCTAGTACGAAATTGGACATACTCTCTTTCATATTATCGATGAAATTCTTTTTGCTCTGTGGGGGCATAACTGGCGGTGATTCGATGTTGAAGTAGCTTTTAACTTGGGGGATTCTGAATATCCCGGTTTGCACCAAGGATATGCAGTTGGTCGTCGTCCAGTACCAAGCGACCGCCTGTAACAATGGAAATACCGATAATTGAACGACAATTAATAAGAAAAACCCTTTCTGTAGAAAAAAAAGTTCAACTCACGGCCGGGAAAGTCGTAACAAATGGGAAGGCGATGAAGGGAATCACGTACAGGGCATATTTCATGTTTCCCATGGTCTGCAACCTCACAGCGTCCGTACCCACGTAAATCGTCAACAGCAACGTAGAACTCGTTATCAAGGGCAACATGTAAGTCGGATCGGCGACTGTCAAGTCGGTAAACCACCACAAGCCGCCCTCACGCATACTCTCCACCGGAGCTTTAGCCATTCCGCGTAGAGCAAAGAAGACGGAAGTGAAAATCGGTGCCTGGGTAAAAAAGAAAGAAACATCAAATCGGGAATCGATCAAACAAACGGGGAGCATCTGACCCACTTTGGGGGGTCAGGATCCGGGTTTCGGTATAACTTCACCTGCACGAGAGGAACCACCGCCGCTTGAAACGCACCCACACCTTTTTCCTTCATGAACAATTGCAGCTCGCTGCCGTATCTCGCCACTGAAACACAAAAATATGAGAAATTTTAGACTCAGAAACAAATTTGGGTTTTTCGGGACTTAATTTTGAGCTCAAAAGTCCAAAATAGAATTTTATACTGCTTTTTTTTAGGCTCTCGGGTTGAGGATCGGGGATAAATTTGAATTTTGAGTAACTTATTTTTTGTTTACTTTACATCGAAAACAGGAATTTGTGTCTTTTCGCAGCCACAGAGCCTAAAGACAGAAATTTGAATTTTGTTTATTAATTTTTTTTTAATTTCAAGATCGAGGACAAGAATGTATTATTTTTCAGCTACAGCTTCTCGACCGAAAACAAAAATTTGTATTACTTGAGGTTCCCTTTTTTCAACGCCTGAACCAGAAACGCAAATTTGAGTTTCCAGTTATTGTTTTTTCAATTGAGGAGGTAAAAACACAAATCACACACGAGACGCGAATTTCTGTCCTTTCGCAGCAACAATTTCTGAATTGAAGACACAAATACGTATTTTGGATTATCTATTTTTTTAATTGGAACAAGCGAGAAATTCATGCATCGAGTGATCGTAAATTTGAAACAATAAAGACCACAAGTGCTTAGGGTGTTAAAAATAAAATGAGATTATTATTATTAACATTAAATAAGGTGTTACCTTCCAAATAATCGCCCAGTAATCGCGCTTCTGTTAATTTTTCTTGTAAGTGTTGTATTTGCGGCATGTACTTCTGCATTTTTGCAGTGCTCCTCTGCGACCTTACGACCAAAGGAAATATCATAAACCGAATAACTACAGTAGCTGCAATCATGTAAAAATATTTTGTTTTTATTCGTTTTCTTTGTTCTAATTTTAATTATCACATATAACAAAATTGAACATTTTAAGTAAACTGATATAAATCAATTTTTTGTAATTCTCAAAACTAAAAAAAAATTTCATCTTATTAATTTTTATCCTATAATATGCTACTTGCAAAAAAACGATAATTAGTTAGAAAAAATATTATATATTGTACAAATGACAAATCATTCTTTTCTGTAGCAAAATTCCGCAAAATCAGTCTTAATTTTCAATTCAAGATTATTCCACCAAATAATTAAAAAATTATACATAAATATATCTATTTATATACTTACTAAGACTAATTACAGCCCACCAAGGTAGATTGCAGTTCACATGTAACAATTCGAATAAACTTTGCATCCACCCTGATGGCCAGAATCCTCCACCGAGTCCGAGACTGGCGAATGTTGGTTCGCCTAAAGCATTTGTGAGCAGGGCAGGATCCGGTAGCGCCTCTACTACTGGCGTTGGTGGTTCTTATGGGATGTTTCAAAGAGAAAAAAATAAACAATTAAAAAAGGAGAAAAAGAATATTTATAACGATAATTATTTTTCCAGTTACACCTGGACTTCCAGGGACAACGTCCATAGCTCGCATAAGATTGAGGGTACCTTAGAATAAACAATACCTGGGATTTTGAAATCCAGATCCTCCGAAACGTTTACTTTGGTGGCTATTTTTGAAAGAAAGTATATCGATAATTGAAGAATATGTAATCAGAGAAATTTGCTGCTACACAAATTCATTATACATGAAGTTAAGTGGGAAAAAAAATGGAAACGCACCTGGAACTTCCTCGAGTTCCTCTTTGCAAGGTTTTTGTTCATTCGCTGCGTGAAAGTTTATAATAACAGACGGTTGTTTAATAAATTGCTAGAATTTTTACTTATTTTTTAATGAACAATTATAATTCTGCAATTTTCTTTAGTCATTGTAGAGATTCCTTATTGATATTAATATTTATTATCCTTTTTATTTGTCATCAAAAGAATAATAAATGAAATGAAATATTTATACAAAGAATTACAATACATATTGGTAATAATAATGATGGTTGAGAATTCTAATACAAAAATTACAGGAAAATTGCTAATTATTTCATTATCCGATGGCTAACTTGTTGCTACATTTTGAAAAAATTGAAAAATTTATAAACATTCTCATTTTTTACAATATTTTAGAAACTCGCCATAAAAATATTGAAACTTCAACAACGATTTACATAAATAATATTACCAATGATTCAAAAGCTCTATTTTTTTTTATTTTGATAAACAAAAAACAGACCTTTGACGACTCGAAGAGAATCCTGAAATTCTCCTTCGCTAGCTAATGAAGTGAAGAATTATATTCAATTGGTCATTAATTATTTCTGTAATTATTATGCTCCTGAAAAAGAAAAATTCCTAACAACCAACCTTGAACCTTTTGAAAAAAGTCCTTAAGTTCCGTTTCGTCAGCTATGGAAATTGATCGCTATAGTTATTGACAAAATACGATTCAAAAAAAGCTGTTGAAATTGGAACGAAAACAACAAAATTAAGGTAAAGGTGCCAGTAGTTGAACATTTTCTAAAAAACCATAAAAATAAGAACTTTATATAATAACATGTGCACTTTCATCAAAATAAAAACATCATATCTTATAAAAATCTTATTTTTTATGGTTTTCTAAAAAATCGTCAACTACTGGTACGTGGTTAACTACTGGTACCTTTACTTTATTACCCTTGAGATGAAATCTCAATTTCAATTCCATAAAATAACAAATATCTTCAGAGGAATTTGAAGTAAAATGGCTTAATTGACAAAAAATTAAAATTCAAGTTCAATTAATAAGAAAAAATCCATACCTGGAATTTGATCGAGAGGATCGCTCTGTCTTGCTGCACTCGTAGCTGGGGGATTCTCCAAGGAAGTTGAATTCGTTTTTCCAGTGGATTCATATCGTACCAGTAGTGTCGTAAGAACCATGGGATGAGACCTCGAGAGTCTCTGTGCATTGTAGCTGCCGGCGATGCCACATTTCGTCCCATTTGTGCACATATGCAACGATCTGTGCGACGAGACTTTCTAAACATTGGAAATGAACCTCATTGTTAATCCATTAAACTTTTTAGCTATTTATCAAAGTTTTTATTATTGTTGTTGTTATAGTTATTATCATTGCTATTATTATAATTATTAATTATTATTATAGTTATTTCTACAAAAGTTGTTACAGTTATCATTCTTATCATTATACTTACTATTATTATAACTATTATAACTGCGATCGTTACAAAAATTCTGAATTGTCAACCATAAAAATTTATTGGTATCATAATTAAAAATGTTCCAATCAATAACAAATGTTAGTATTATTGTTGTAATAGTATAAACATAATTATTTCTTTCTCGTAGTTATTATTGTTATCATTATTAGTTACTATTACAATTAATGTTAAAAAACGAGGACAGAAGATAAAAAGTGGGTACTTTTCCGTTAGCTGGGCGCAACGTTGTCGGCCACCTTACGGCGGCCGACAGGCGGCTTTAAAGTTAATAGCAAAACCCTGGCAAAACCAATAACACTTAAACGTGTAGAGGGCAAATCCAAGGTTACATTTATTGCAGTGTATTGCGCACCTGAAATTACCGACTTTTATTTCATTGACTGTTTTGTCATTCCCTTCGCTTGGTAACTTGACTCGCGTTTGGTTCACAATTGGTCAGAGTTTACAAATTCATGAAGCTTTTAAAATTAATAGCAAAACCCTGGCAAAACCTTAGCAAAACCGCTATAAAAGAATTGGCCATTGCATGGGTTTTACCAAGGTTTTGCTATTAATTGTAAAGCCGTTTGCTGCAAGGCGGCCAGCAAACGCTGTGCCCTGCTAACGGAAAAGTACCAAAAGTATTATTATTATTATTTTTTATTTATCAATATCATATTTACATACTCCGAAAAGTAAAACAATTTATAATTGCAATTATAGTTACATATATATTCTAAAATCAGCATTCTTATGTAAAAAATGTCTTTTGATCAAAAATGTGGATTGACTACTTTCATGGTTATGCGATGAAATTGAAATTGTTAATAACATTTGTTGAAAGAAAATTCAATTGGTTCGATATTCAATCTATTTAGGAATTATCTGTATTGGATATTTCTTGTCGCTAAATTGATATTGATAAATTCGTACCGTACGCATATGTATATTTCTGTGGTTATAAAATAAAACAGTGGGAAAGCGGGTTTCCTCGTGTTAATAAATTACAAATTTACAAAGCAACTAAGTGTTACTGTTATTGCAATTGTTGTCACTGTTATTATATAGTTAATGGTACTACTTTTATAATAATTATTACATATTATTGGTATAACGATTATTGATATTATCATTATAGTTACTGTTGTTAGCACTATTTCTATACAATTATAGTTGCTACCATTATATATAGTTACTATTACAAGTATCATTTCAAAAAAAAGAAAAGAACAGTTTTACTTACTGTAATACAGTAGGTCCGGAATAAACACGGTCTCGAGACCGTCTTAGATAACACCGAAAACATTCTCTCTTTTTGTTTCGTCACAATCCGCTCTTATAAATCTTTTTCGGTTGAACGTACACCGGCTTCTCGTCTGCCGTGAGAATTGCGATTTCTCCTGATAATACCACAAAATCAGAAATCAATCGCATCCAAAGAATTTATGTACATTCACCCATGTAACTTACGTTATGTATCTATATCTATATACATATATACCGTCTTTGCGGCCCGGTTGCGAGATTGTTGCGAGCAACGAAGAAATAGAAAGAGAGGTTATGGATGCATACGGTAATATGATTATTATTATTATTGAACGAATAAAATATCCAACTTTCCAGAAGCAACTTCCGCCATTTTTAATTGTAGTACCGGCTCATGGGTCTAGGCTCCATGTACCGGCTGTTATATCCTCACGTCCTCACGCGAAATGCAATGATTATAAAGCTTTTGCGCGACAAAATGTGATTTTACTTACGCGTTTTCAGTGACTGTCAACACTTTCTCTATTTTCCAAATTATATGAATACGAAACTACTAAGAGTTAAGCTAAACGAATCTTTTAAAATAAAGACAGTGTTGAAATGTTTAGTATTTAAGGGGTTATACCAGTGTGACGGCCGAAAATTTACGTGTTTTTTAGGAATTTTTTTAAAGAAAAGTATTCCAAGGAACGTTTTCAAATTTTGCGGATATATTTGCCTATAAATAAGCTGTGTAAAATATTTTTTTCATACAAAAATAATTAAAGGCGTTCAAGTTACACGCAAGACGCAAAAAAGGTGCTTCAAGTGCTGACATCGTAAAGGTCGCTAGGATGCCTGAAATAAAAAAAAAGACGCTCCTAAACTAGAAGAAATTCCCTATGCGATGGCCCATGATATCCGAGAAATGTTGAAATCTGACAAAATGGCGGAGTTTTTAAAAAAGTTGTCGATTTTTCCTTTGAAAAAATCGTCGTTTTTTCGCTACTAAAATTACAGATTTCATCCGATCAAAAATATTGAGGGTCATCGGACAATAAAACATGCCCAGAACACTCAGTTAAAATTTCAACTCAATCGGATAAGCGGTCTTTGAGTTACAATGTCAACAAATTTGAAAAACATAGTTTCGAGAAAAACGCGTTTAAAGTTTTTAAGTCTCGATTTCTTCATGATAAAATATTACTTTACACAGTTTATTTATAGGTAAATACATCCATAAAGTTTGAAAACATTCCATGAAACACTTTTCTTTAAGAAAATTCCCCAAAAAACATGTAAATTTTCGGCCGTCACACTGGTATATAAATGAACGTACGTCTCCGAATATATATGTATACACAGACCACACACAGACGATGTGTACACTAAGGGGGGCGATAATGGAGTCCGCGGAACCGCAGGTTGAAAATCACTGTGATGACGTAACAGTTGACAATCGCGTAGTGAGATAGCCGTACTCTTGCTACATCCAATGACCGTGCCCGCTGAGCGGCGGGCTCGCAGGCACGGGATTCAAAATTCGAATTTAACCAAACAATTTTTATTCATTGAAGTTTTAAAAATTCATATATTATTACAAAATCGTTCGAAATCAAGCAAAAAATTAATAGGATATAACAATAAATTTATTTTATTTCACATATATTAATTATTATACCTTAATAATGTATTTATTATAATAATACTATAATTATTGTAATAACAATAATATATTAACTGTATTAATATGTTATTATATACTATTAATTAATAAATTATTACAAAAAATTACTTTTTTGCTTAACTTCACGCGTTTTTTAAAAATATATCAAACAAAAATTATGTAAAAAAAATTACAATGCATTGCCGCGTAGTGGGGGAATTCTCCTCAGCGGCTGAAAGACACCATTAGAGGCCCGAGATACCGGAACTTCTTACTGGTGTGTCTCACTCGCACCCACCACGATATGCATAAGTGCGTCTCGCTCGTTACGGCTGGTGTCTAAACAGCACCACGGATATGAGCATCTCTCTCGCACTCGTATATTTTCCCTATGCGACTCTCTCTCTCTCTATTTTTCTAGAAAATATAAATCAAATAAATGTAAACTAAAATAAATAAATTTGTTTTATTAATGTAAAATATAATTAATACATGTAAAATAAAATAAATACATTTATTTTATTTTACATATTGGGCATTCCACGCCAAATCGGACGGTTACAAAAAAATTTGTTAATTTTTTTTTTAATTTTTGGTATTTTTTAGTACCCCTCAAAAGAGGCTTCCTGGTAAATTTTGAGATTTTTTTATCACTGTTTAAAAAAATATGGAATTTTCAAAAAACGCTCTTTTTTTGGTTTTTTGCTTATAACTTTCTTAATAATGGTCGACATTCAATTATTATTTTTTCAAAATTGTGTTTTTAGAACTGTTTATCCTTCGATTTTCTTGAAGATTTTCTAATTTAAACTTCTATGCATCTCGCAACTTTTAAGCCCGGTCCGATAGTGGGCCCTCCATAATTACTATTTTTTTTCGATTCTTAAAGATTAAAAAAATTTTTCTTGTTATAAATAATTATCAGTACCGAGTTTTGACACAGTGTCAAACATTTTTTTTCGCTAAAAATTTTTTTAATATTTAGAAAACGAAAAAAAATAGTAATTAAAAATCTTAATTAGTAATTAGTCGTAGTAAAAATAGTAATTAAAAAATTTTAAAGAAAAGGATACACACGATTTAAAAAACACGATTGAAAAATTACTATTCAAAAATATCGGTTAAAAACACTTTCAATATTTTTTTGTATTTTTTTCTGTAAAGGTCATCTAAAAACAAAAATTTTGAAAAAAAATAATTCAATTTCGACCATTATTGAGAAATCTACGAATTTATATTTATTTAATTAATAATTTATAATAATATAATATAATAATATGTTATCAAGAGACACGGTAGTGTCTCGAGACAAGTTCATGTATGAATTGGGAGCGAGCACTAACGTGTATCTTTTCTCGACCGAACTAGGTGCGGGCACGTGAAATGTAGCCGAAGCACGTTGTGTATATACACAGCTTCAACTTACGTACACACTCAAACGAATTCTGTCCGCGACCTTAGTATGAGTCTCTGTATACATACACGACAGATACACTCACAAGAATTCTATCCGAATCAGTGATCTGTGTTTTGTTTTCCCGAATATCCAATGTTAAATCCACATTTTCCGGAATATGTAAAAAAATTTAATCGCTTCTCATTATACTAATTTTATAGTTATATTTATCATCGAAAAGTGTCAGTGAAATATATCTTTAATCGTGCCACGGATTCTTGTTGTTTCCAAATCGATAATTGACAAACGCATGGTATGTTTTTCACCCAATTTCACTTGAATTTTATAAATATTATTTACCTTCAAACTGCGAATTTAAGTTTTGAAAAAAAGTTCAACAACACACGCGAATGTAACACGCCCTTGTAGGATTACTTTCGATATACAAAAACACGAATTCTCTTCACTTAAGTAGCAACTGTTTACTCTTAAAAGCTAGAATCACATACATTATTGTGTAGAATGATATTCAATTCCTGGAAGGACGGTCGAGCCAAGCTTATCCTCATTTCTAAGAACCCCGAAGTACAGCACAAGCATAATAGTTCTATGTTGATAAAGTTAAATTTCTTAACAATGGAAGTTTTCAGTTATCCAGTAAGCGTCATTGTGGACGGAGGTGTTAAACTCGCGAGTGTCATGTTACAGTGAGTTTTTTTTTCAAAAACTTAACGTTCCGCCATGTATGTGGGATTAGATTAACCCAGTAATTTCAAAAACTACTGGAATTTTTTAAATATAGTATACTTTTATATATTATAACAAATTGTGTTGTTTGAATTTGTTTCTTTCACAAACATTGTTTCAAACTACATTTTTATAAACATGGTTCAAAACGTGACTTTTGTCAAGCTAATTTTTGTGAAACTTGAATGTGAGTGTGTGAAAGACAATTTTCAGAAAATTGTGCAATACAAATTTGCTGACAATTGAAAAGTTTACAAAAATTTCATTTGCAAACTAAACAAATGTTAATAAATACATAAACAAGAAAATTATTACGAAGCAAATTGGTAACCTGAATCAGAAGGAATTTTGTGGAATGCTTTGAAAATCATTCGGAATTGATGGTAAATAAATTATTCATTCAGTAAATCTTATTCCAAAATTTTCATGACATACATTTGACCTAAAACTACATTAGAAATTTCTTAAGCAATCTAACCAAAATATTGCAAATCAAATAAATCATAGCGTGTAGTCTATTCGCGTAAGTTATCAAATATTTTTTAAATCTACAAAAAATACATAACGAATATAATTAGACTTTCGGAAAATGAATACGCGAGGAATTAGAACCTATTTCGTCTAAAAGATCATGTTGTTAAATGTTCACAGTGTGTACTCCATTCGTGATCAAAAGTGGATTCTCGTGTTATCATGCAGCTGTTGTCGGAATCCCCGAAGTAAGGACTGTGGACTTCTAACCACAACTGAACGGCGATTCATCGTAAGGTGAGTTTCAACATAAAATTAAACTACAAAATCTGTAAATAAGAACAAAATTAAAATTTTCTGCGATCTCAAGAGAATGTCCGGATAACATTGTCAGCATTTAACAGGAACTCCGTCCAAATAAGATTTTGCCAAATTACCCCTTGTCGACATAGATTTTGAATATTTATTTTTGTTCCATTTCCGGGGTAGGCCAAAGTAGGTCTAAAAATTTACCTTTTTGCACGATTTTGGGCCGCGTAAGATCGACCCTCGAGCGATGGTTAATCAAGATAGCGATATACACAAAAATTTATTCGTCGTATTTTCGCGCGTAGAATGCAACGGCACCGTCGAAATCCCCGATTTCCCAAAGGAAGTTGCCCTTTTGCCCCGAAAACCCCATTTTTGGTCGAAAAAACGGTGATATCGTTGTTCCTATTGAGATTTCGGCCCCGAGCACCCTCTAAATCGATTCTACGCGCAAAATTACCCCTAGGAATGATCTTATCCCGATCGATTTTGTATATTTAATGTTACCCATTTTTGGGGTGGTCCAAAGTAGGTCCAAAAATTCACCTTGTTACACGATTTTGAGTAGCCTAAAGTCGACTCTCTTGCGATGACTAATCGAGATAGGAATTCCCGGGGGTGCTTATTCGATGTATTTTCGCGTGTAGAATGCAATGGCACCGTCGGAATCCCCGATTTCCCAAAGGAAGTTGCCCTTTTGCCCCGAAAACCCCATTTTTGATCGAAAAAACCGTGATATCTTTGTTCCTATTGAGATTTCGGCCCCGGGCACCCGCTAAATCGATTCTACGCGCAAAATTACCCCTAGGAATGACCCTATCCCGGTCGAATTTGAATATTTAATTTTGACCCATTTTTGGGGTGGCCCAAGGTAGGTCCAAAAATTGACCTTTTTGCACGATTTTGGGCCCCCTAAAGTCGACTCTCCTGCAACGGCTAATTGAGCTAGGGATTCCCGGGGGTGCTTATTCGATGTATTTTCGCGCGTAGAATGCAATGCCACCGTCGGAATCCCCGATTTCCCAAAGGAAGTTGCCCTTTTGCCCCGAAAATCCCATTTTTGATCGAAAAAACCGTGATATCTTTGTTCCTATTGAGATTTCGGCCCCGGGCACCCGCTAAATCGATTCTACGCGCAAAATTACCTCTAGGAATGACCCTATCCCGGTCGAATTTGAATATTTAATTTTGACCCATTTTTGGGGTGGCCCAAGGTAGGTCCAAAAATTGACCTTTTTGCATGATTTTGGGCCCCCTAAAGTCGACTCTCCTGCAACGGCTAATTGAGCTAGGGATTCCCGCAGGTGCTTATTCGATGTATTGTCGCGCGTAGAATGCAATAGCACCGTCGGAATCCCCGATTTCCCAAAGGAAGTTGCCCTTTTGCCCCGAAAACCCCATTTTTGGTCGACAAAACCGTGACATCTTTGTTCCTATTGAGATTTCGGCCCCGGGCACCCGCTAAATCGATTCTACGCGCAAAATTACCCCTAGGAATGACCCTATCCCGGTCGAATTTGAATATTTAATTTTGACCCATTTTTGGGGTGGCCCAAAGTAGGTCCAAAAATTGACTATTTTGCAGGATTTTGGGCCCCCTAAAGTCGACTCTCCTGCAACGGCTAATTGAGCTAGGGATTCCCGCAGGTGCTTATTCGATGTATTTTCGCGCGTAGAATGCAATGGCACCGTCGGAATCCCCGATTACCCAAAGGAAGTTGCCCTTTTGCCCCGAAAACCCCATTTTTAATCGAAAAAACCGTGATATCTTTGTTCCTATTGAGATTTCGGCCCCGAGCACCCGCTAAATCGATTCTACGCGCAAAATTACCCCTAGGAATGACCCTATCCCGGTCGAATTTGAATATTTAATTTTGACCCATTTTTGGGGTGGCCCAAAGTAGGTCCAAAAATTGAACTTTTTGCACGATTTTGGGCCCCCTAAAGTCGACTCTCCTGCAACGGCTAATTGAGCTAGGGATTCCCGCAGGTGCTTATTCGATGTATTTTCGCGCGTAGAATGCAATGGCGCCGTCGGAATCCCCGATTTCCCAAAGGAAGTTGCCCTTTTGCCCCGAAAACCCCATTTTTGATCGAAAAAACCGTGATATCTTTGTTCCTATTGAGATTTCGACCCCGAGCACCCGCTAAATCGATTCTACGCGCAAAATTACCCCTAGGAATGACCCCATCCCGGTCGAATTTGAATATTTAATTTTGACCCATTTTTGGGGTGGCCCAAAGTAGGTCCAAA
Organism: Gasteruption jaculator; assembly: GCA_949825005.1. Taxonomy (NCBI): domain Eukaryota; kingdom Metazoa; phylum Arthropoda; class Insecta; order Hymenoptera; family Gasteruptiidae; genus Gasteruption; species Gasteruption jaculator. The sequence goes on from OX463762.1 coordinate 7,176,876, forward strand.
AATTGACCTTTTTGCACGATTTTGGGCCCCCTAAAGTCGACTCTCCTGCAACGGCTAATTGAGCTAGGGATTCCCGCAGGTGCTTATTCGATGTATTTTCGCGCGTAGAATGCAATGGCACCGTCGGAATCCCCGATTTCCCAAAGGAAGTTGCCCTTTTGCCCCGAAAACCCCATTTTTGATCGAAAAAACCGTGATATCTTTGTTCCTATTGAGATTTCGGCCCCGGGCACCCGCTAAATCGATTCTACGCGCAAAATTACCCCTAGGAATGACCCTATCCCGGTCGAATTTGAATATTTAATTTTGACCCATTTTTGGGGTTGCCCAAAATAGGTCCAAAAATTGACCTTTTTGCACGATTTTGGGCCCCCTAAAGTCGACTCTCCTGCAACGGCTAATTGAGCTAGGGATTCCCGCAGGTGCTTATTCGATGTATTTTCGCGCGTAGAATGCAATGGCAACGTCGGAATCCCCGATTTCCCAAAGGAAGTTGCCCTTTTGCCCCGAAAACCCCATTTTTGATCGAAAAAACCGTGATATCTTTGTTCCTATTGAGATTTCGGCCCCGGGCACCCGCTAAATCGATTCTACGCGCAAAATTACCCCTAGGAATAACCCTATCCCGGTCGAATTTGAATATTTAATTTTGACCCATTTTTGGGGTTGCCCAAAGTAGGTCCAAAAATTGACCTTTTTGCACGATTTTGGGCCCCCTAAAGTCGACTCTCCTGCAACGGCTAATTGAGCTAGGGATTCCCGCAGGTGCTTATTCGATGTATTTTCGCGCGTAGAATGCAATGGCACCGTCGGAATCCCCGATTTCCCAAAGGAAGTTGCCCTTGTGCCCCGAAAACCCCATTTTTGATCTAAAAAACCGTGATATCTTTGTTCCTTTTGAGATTTCGGCCCCGGGCACCCGCTAAATCGATTCTACGCGCAAAATTACCCCTAGGAATGACCCTATCCCGGTCGAATTTGAATATTTAATTTTGACCCATTTTTGGGGTGGCCCAAAGTAGGTCCAAAAATTGACCTTTTTGCACGATTTTGGGCCCCCTAAAGTCGACTCTCCTGCAACGGCTAATTGAGCTAGGGATTCCCGCAGGTGCTTATTCGATGTATTTTCGCGCGTAGAATGCAATGGCGCCGTCGGAATCCCCGATTTCCCAAAGGAAGTTGCCCTTTTGCCCCGAAAACCCCATTTTTGATCGAAAAAACCGTGATATCTTTGTTCCTTTTGAGATTTCGGCCCCGGGCACCCGCTAAATCGATTCTACGCGCAAAATTACCCCTAGGAATGACCCTATCCCGGTCGAATTTGAATATTTAATTTTGACCCATTTTTGGGGTGGCCCAAAGTAGGTCCAAAAATTGACCTTTTTGCACGATTTTGGGCCCCCTAAAGTCGACTCTTCTGCAACGGCTAATTGAGCTAGGGATTCCCGCAGATGCTTATTCGATGTATTTTCGCGCGTAGAATGCAATGGCACCGTCGGAATCCCCGATTTCCCAAAGGAAGTTGCCCTTTTGCCCCGAAAACCCCATTTTTGATCGAAAAAACCGTGATATCTTTGTTCCTTTTGAGATTTCGGCCCCGGGCACCCGCTAAATCGATTCTACGCGCAAAATTACCCCTAGGAATGACCCTATCCCGGTCGAATTTGAATATTTAATTTTGACCCATTTTTGGGGTGGCCCAAAGTAGGTCCAAAAATTGACCTTTTTGCACGATTTTGGGCCCCCTAAAGTCGACTCTCCTGCAACGGCTAATTGAGCTAGGGATTCCCGCAGGTGCTTATTCGATGTATTTTCGCGGGTAGAATGCAATGGCACCGTCGGAATCCCCGATTACCCAAAGGAAGTTGCCCTTTTGCCCCGAAAACCCCATTTTTTATCGAAAAAACCGTGATATCTTTGTTCCTATTGAGATTTCGGCCCCGAGCACCCGCTAAATCGATTCTATGCGCAAAATTACCCCTAGGAATGACCCTATCCCGGTCGAATTTGAATATTTATTTTTGACCCATTTCCGGGGTAGGCCAAAGTAGGTCCAAAAATTGACCTTTTTGCACGATTTTGGGCCCCCTAAAGTCGACTCTTCTGCAACGGCTAATTGAGCTAGGGATTCCCGCAGATGCTTATTCGATGTATTTTCGCGCGTAGAATGCAATGGCACCGTCGGAATCCCCGATTTCCCAAAGGAAGTTGCCCTTTTGCCCCGAAAACCCCATTTTTGATCGAAAAAACCGTGATATCTTTGTTCCTATTGAGATTTCGGCCCCGGGCACCCGCTAAATCGATTCTACGCGCAAAATTACCCCTAGGAATGACCCTATCCCGGTCGTATTTGAATATTTAATTTTGACCCATTTTTGGGGTGGCCCAAAGTAGGTCCAAAAATTGACCTTTTTGCACGATTTTGGGCCCCCTAAAGTCGACTCTCCTGCAACGGTTAATTGAGCTAGGGATTCCCGCAGGTGCTTATTCGATGTATTTTCGCGCGTAGAATGCAATGGCACCGTCGGAATCCCCGATTTCCCAAAGGAAGTTGCCCTTTTGCCCCGAAAACCCCATTTTTGATCGAAAAAACCGTGATATCTTTGTTCCTATTGAGATTTCGGCGCCGAGCACCCGCTAAATCGATTCTACGCGCAAAATTACCCCTAGGAATGACCCTATCCCGGTCGAATTTGAATATTTAATTTTGACCCATTTTTGGGGTGGCCCAAAGTAGGTCCAAAAATTGACCTTTTTGCACGATTTTGGGCCCCCTAAAGTCGACTCTCCTGCAACGGCTAATTGAGCTAGGGATTCCCGCAGGTGCTTATTCGATGTATTTTCGCGCGTAGAATGCAATGGCACCGTCGGAATCCCCGATTTCCCAAAGGAAGTTGCCCTTTTGCCCCGAAAACCCCATTTTTGATCGAAAAAACCGTGATATCTTTGTTCCTATTGAGATTTCGGCCCCGGGCACCCGCTAAATCGATTCTACGCGCAAAATTACCCCTAGGAATAACCCTATCCCGGTCGAATTTGAATATTTAATTTTGACCCATTTTTGGGGTTGCCCAAAGTAGGTCCAAAAATTGACCTTTTTGCACGATTTTGGGCCCCCTAAAGTCGACTCTCCTGCAACGGCTAATTGAGCTAGGGATTCCCGCAGGTGCTTATTCGATGTATTTTCGCGCGTAGAATGCAATGGCACCGTCGGAATCCCCGATTTCTCAAAGGAAGTTGCCCATTTGCCCCGAAAACCCCATTTTTGATCGAAAAAACCGTGATATCTTTGTTCCTATTGAGATTTCGGCCCCGGGCACCCGCTAAATCGATTCTACGCGCAAAATTACCCTTAGGAATAACCCTATCCCGGTCGAATTTGAATATTTAATTTTGACCCATTTTTGGGGTTGCCCAAAGTAGGTCCAAAAATTGACCTTTTTGCACGATTTTGGGCCCCCTAAAGTCGACTCTCCTGCAACGGCTAATTGAGCTAGGGATTCCCGCAGATGCTTATTCGATGTATTTTCGCGCGTAGAATGCAATGGCACCGTCGGAATCCCCGATTTCCCAAAGGAAGTTGCCCTGTTACCCCGAAAACCCCATTTTTGGTCGAAAAAATCGTTATAACTTTGTTCCTATTGAGATTTTGACCCCGCCCACCCGCGCATTCAATTCTACGCGAAAAATTACCTCTAGAAACGGTCTTGTTGAGCTCGATTTATAATATTTATTTTTGACCCATTTCCGGGGTAGGCCAAAGTAGGTCCAAAAATTGACCTTTTTGCACGATTTTGGGCCCCCTAAAGTCGACTCTCCTGCAACGGCTAATTGAGCTAGGGATTCCCGCAGGTGCTTATTCGATGTATTTTCGCGCGTAGAATGCAATGGCACCGTCGGAATCCCCGATTTCTCAAAGGAAGTTGCCCATTTGCCCCGAAAACCCCATTTTTGATCGAAAAAACCGTGATATCTTTGTTCCTATTGAGATTTCGGCCCCGGGCACCCGCTAAATCGATTCTACGCGCAAAATTACCCTTAGGAATAACCCTATCCCGGTCGAATTTGAATATTTAATTTTGACCCATTTTTGGGGTTGCCCAAAGTAGGTCCAAAAATTGACCTTTTTGCACGATTTTGGGCCCCCTAAAGTCGACTCTCCTGCAACGGCTAATTGAGCTAGGGATTCCCGCAGATGCTTATTCGATGTATTTTCGCGCGTAGAATGCAATGGCACCGTCGGAATCCCCGATTTCCCAAAGGAAGTTGCCCTGTTACCCCGAAAACCCCATTTTTGGTCGAAAAAATCGTTATAACTTTGTTCCTATTGAGATTTTGACCCCGCCCACCCGCGCATTCAATTCTACGCGAAAAATTACCTCTAGAAACGGTCTTGTTGAGCTCGATTTATAATATTTATTTTTGACCCATTTCCGGGGTAGGCCAAAGTAGGTCCAAAAATTGACCTTTTTGCACGATTTTGGGCCCCCTAAAGTCGACTCTCCTGCAACGGCTAATTGAGCTAGGGATTCCCGCAGGTGCTTATTCGATGTATTTTCGCGCGTAGAATGCAATGGCACCGTCGGAATCCCCGATTTCCCAAAGGAAGTTGCCCTTTTGCCCCGAAAACCCCATTTTTGATCGAAAAAACCGTGATATCTTTGTTCCTATTGAGATTTCGGCCCCGGGCACCCGCTAAATCGATTCTACGCGCAAAATTACCCCTAGGAATGACCCTATCCCGGTCGTATTTGAATATTTAATTTTGACCCATTTTTGGGGTGGCCCAAAGTAGGTCCAAAAATTGAACTTTTTGCACGATTTTGGGCCCCCTAAAGTCGACTCTCCTGCAACGGCTAATTGAGCTAGGGATTCCCGCAGGTGCTTATTCGATGTATTTTCGCGCGTAGAATGCAATGGCGCCGTCGGAATCCCCGATTTCCCAAAGGAAGTTGCCCTTTTGCCCCGAAAACCCCATTTTTGATCGAAAAAACCGTGATATCTTTGTTCCTATTGAGATTTCGACCCCGAGCACCCGCTAAATCGATTCTACGCGCAAAATTACCCCTAGGAATGACCCCATCCCGGTCGAATTTGAATATTTAATTTTGACCCATTTTTGGGGTGGCCCAAAGTAGGTCCAAAAATTGACCTTTTTGCACGATTTTGGGCCCCCTAAAGTCGACTCTCCTGCAACGGCTAATTGAGCTAGGGATTCCCGCAGGTGCTTATTCGATGTATTTTCGCGCGTAGAATGCAATGGCACCGTCGGAATCCCCGATTTCCCAAAGGAAGTTGCCCTTTTGCCCCGAAAACCCCATTTTTGATCGAAAAAACCGTGATATCTTTGTTCCTATTGAGATTTCGGCCCCGGGCACCCGCTAAATCGATTCTACGCGCAAAATTACCCCTAGGAATGACCCTATCCCGGTCGAATTTGAATATTTAATTTTGACCCATTTTTGGGGTTGCCCAAAATAGGTCCAAAAATTGACCTTTTTGCACGATTTTGGGCCCCCTAAAGTCGACTCTCCTGCAACGGCTAATTGAGCTAGGGATTCCCGCAGGTGCTTATTCGATGTATTTTCGCGCGTAGAATGCAATGGCAACGTCGGAATCCCCGATTTCCCAAAGGAAGTTGCCCTTTTGCCCCGAAAACCCCATTTTTGATCGAAAAAACCGTGATATCTTTGTTCCTATTGAGATTTCGGCCCCGGGCACCCGCTAAATCGATTCTACGCGCAAAATTACCCCTAGGAATAACCCTATCCCGGTCGAATTTGAATATTTAATTTTGACCCATTTTTGGGGTTGCCCAAAGTAGGTCCAAAAATTGACCTTTTTGCACGATTTTGGGCCCCCTAAAGTCGACTCTCCTGCAACGGCTAATTGAGCTAGGGATTCCCGCAGGTGCTTATTCGATGTATTTTCGCGCGTAGAATGCAATGGCACCGTCGGAATCCCCGATTTCCCAAAGGAAGTTGCCCTTGTGCCCCGAAAACCCCATTTTTGATCTAAAAAACCGTGATATCTTTGTTCCTTTTGAGATTTCGGCCCCGGGCACCCGCTAAATCGATTCTACGCGCAAAATTACCCCTAGGAATGACCCTATCCCGGTCGAATTTGAATATTTAATTTTGACCCATTTTTGGGGTGGCCCAAAGTAGGTCCAAAAATTGACCTTTTTGCACGATTTTGGGCCCCCTAAAGTCGACTCTCCTGCAACGGCTAATTGAGCTAGGGATTCCCGCAGGTGCTTATTCGATGTATTTTCGCGCGTAGAATGCAATGGCGCCGTCGGAATCCCCGATTTCCCAAAGGAAGTTGCCCTTTTGCCCCGAAAACCCCATTTTTGATCGAAAAAACCGTGATATCTTTGTTCCTTTTGAGATTTCGGCCCCGGGCACCCGCTAAATCGATTCTACGCGCAAAATTACCCCTAGGAATGACCCTATCCCGGTCGAATTTGAATATTTAATTTTGACCCATTTTTGGGGTGGCCCAAAGTAGGTCCAAAAATTGACCTTTTTGCACGATTTTGGGCCCCCTAAAGTCGACTCTTCTGCAACGGCTAATTGAGCTAGGGATTCCCGCAGATGCTTATTCGATGTATTTTCGCGCGTAGAATGCAATGGCACCGTCGGAATCCCCGATTTCCCAAAGGAAGTTGCCCTTTTGCCCCGAAAACCCCATTTTTGATCGAAAAAACCGTGATATCTTTGTTCCTTTTGAGATTTCGGCCCCGGGCACCCGCTAAATCGATTCTACGCGCAAAATTACCCCTAGGAATGACCCTATCCCGGTCGAATTTGAATATTTAATTTTGACCCATTTTTGGGGTGGCCCAAAGTAGGTCCAAAAATTGACCTTTTTGCACGATTTTGGGCCCCCTAAAGTCGACTCTCCTGCAACGGCTAATTGAGCTAGGGATTCCCGCAGGTGCTTATTCGATGTATTTTCGCGGGTAGAATGCAATGGCACCGTCGGAATCCCCGATTACCCAAAGGAAGTTGCCCTTTTGCCCCGAAAACCCCATTTTTTATCGAAAAAACCGTGATATCTTTGTTCCTATTGAGATTTCGGCCCCGAGCACCCGCTAAATCGATTCTATGCGCAAAATTACCCCTAGGAATGACCCTATCCCGGTCGAATTTGAATATTTATTTTTGACCCATTTCCGGGGTAGGCCAAAGTAGGTCCAAAAATTGACCTTTTTGCACGATTTTGGGCCCCCTAAAGTCGACTCTTCTGCAACGGCTAATTGAGCTAGGGATTCCCGCAGATGCTTATTCGATGTATTTTCGCGCGTAGAATGCAATGGCACCGTCGGAATCCCCGATTTCCCAAAGGAAGTTGCCCTTTTGCCCCGAAAACCCCATTTTTGATCGAAAAAACCGTGATATCTTTGTTCCTATTGAGATTTCGGCCCCGGGCACCCGCTAAATCGATTCTACGCGCAAAATTACCCCTAGGAATGACCCTATCCCGGTCGTATTTGAATATTTAATTTTGACCCATTTTTGGGGTGGCCCAAAGTAGGTCCAAAAATTGACCTTTTTGCACGATTTTGGGCCCCCTAAAGTCGACTCTCCTGCAACGGTTAATTGAGCTAGGGATTCCCGCAGGTGCTTATTCGATGTATTTTCGCGCGTAGAATGCAATGGCACCGTCGGAATCCCCGATTTCCCAAAGGAAGTTGCCCTTTTGCCCCGAAAACCCCATTTTTGATCGAAAAAACCGTGATATCTTTGTTCCTATTGAGATTTCGGCGCCGAGCACCCGCTAAATCGATTCTACGCGCAAAATTACCCCTAGGAATGACCCTATCCCGGTCGAATTTGAATATTTAATTTTGACCCATTTTTGGGGTGGCCCAAAGTAGGTCCAAAAATTGACCTTTTTGCACGATTTTGGGCCCCCTAAAGTCGACTCTCCTGCAACGGCTAATTGAGCTAGGGATTCCCGCAGGTGCTTATTCGATGTATTTTCGCGCGTAGAATGCAATGGCACCGTCGGAATCCCCGATTTCCCAAAGGAAGTTGCCCTTTTGCCCCGAAAACCCCATTTTTGATCGAAAAAACCGTGATATCTTTGTTCCTATTGAGATTTCGGCCCCGGGCACCCGCTAAATCGATTCTACGCGCAAAATTACCCCTAGGAATAACCCTATCCCGGTCGAATTTGAATATTTAATTTTGACCCATTTTTGGGGTTGCCCAAAGTAGGTCCAAAAATTGACCTTTTTGCACGATTTTGGGCCCCCTAAAGTCGACTCTCCTGCAACGGCTAATTGAGCTAGGGATTCCCGCAGGTGCTTATTCGATGTATTTTCGCGCGTAGAATGCAATGGCACCGTCGGAATCCCCGATTTCTCAAAGGAAGTTGCCCATTTGCCCCGAAAACCCCATTTTTGATCGAAAAAACCGTGATATCTTTGTTCCTATTGAGATTTCGGCCCCGGGCACCCGCTAAATCGATTCTACGCGCAAAATTACCCTTAGGAATAACCCTATCCCGGTCGAATTTGAATATTTAATTTTGACCCATTTTTGGGGTTGCCCAAAGTAGGTCCAAAAATTGACCTTTTTGCACGATTTTGGGCCCCCTAAAGTCGACTCTCCTGCAACGGCTAATTGAGCTAGGGATTCCCGCAGATGCTTATTCGATGTATTTTCGCGCGTAGAATGCAATGGCACCGTCGGAATCCCCGATTTCCCAAAGGAAGTTGCCCTGTTACCCCGAAAACCCCATTTTTGGTCGAAAAAATCGTTATAACTTTGTTCCTATTGAGATTTTGACCCCGCCCACCCGCGCATTCAATTCTACGCGAAAAATTACCTCTAGAAACGGTCTTGTTGAGCTCGATTTATAATATTTATTTTTGACCCATTTCCGGGGTAGGCCAAAGTAGGTCCAAAAATTGACCTTTTTGCACGATTTTGGGCCCCCTAAAGTCGACTCTCCTGCAACGGCTAATTGAGCTAGGGATTCCCGCAGGTGCTTATTCGATGTATTTTCGCGCGTAGAATGCAATGGCACCGTCGGAATCCCCGATTTCTCAAAGGAAGTTGCCCATTTGCCCCGAAAACCCCATTTTTGATCGAAAAAACCGTGATATCTTTGTTCCTATTGAGATTTCGGCCCCGGGCACCCGCTAAATCGATTCTACGCGCAAAATTACCCTTAGGAATAACCCTATCCCGGTCGAATTTGAATATTTAATTTTGACCCATTTTTGGGGTTGCCCAAAGTAGGTCCAAAAATTGACCTTTTTGCACGATTTTGGGCCCCCTAAAGTCGACTCTCCTGCAACGGCTAATTGAGCTAGGGATTCCCGCAGATGCTTATTCGATGTATTTTCGCGCGTAGAATGCAATGGCACCGTCGGAATCCCCGATTTCCCAAAGGAAGTTGCCCTGTTACCCCGAAAACCCCATTTTTGGTCGAAAAAATCGTTATAACTTTGTTCCTATTGAGATTTTGACCCCGCCCACCCGCGCATTCAATTCTACGCGAAAAATTACCTCTAGAAACGGTCTTGTTGAGCTCGATTTATAATATTTATTTTTGACCCATTTCCGGGGTAGGCCAAAGTAGGTCCAAAAATTGACCTTTTTGCACGATTTTGGGCCCCCTAAAGTCGACTCTCCTGCAACGGCTAATTGAGCTAGGGATTCCCGCAGGTGCTTATTCGATGTATTTTCGCGCGTAGAATGCAATGGCACCGTCGGAATCCCCGATTTCCCAAAGGAAGTTGCCCTTTTGCCCCGAAAACCCCATTTTTGATCGAAAAAACCGTGATATCTTTGTTCCTATTGAGATTTCGGCCCCGGGCACCCGCTAAATCGATTCTACGCGCAAAATTACCCCTAGGAATGACCCTATCCCGGTCGTATTTGAATATTTAATTTTGACCCATTTTTGGGGTGGCCCAAAGTAGGTCCAAAAATTGACCTTTTTGCACGATTTTGGGCCCCCTAAAGTCGACTCTCCTGCAACGGCTAATTGAGCTAGGGATTCCCGCAGGTGCTTATTCGATGTATTTTCGCGCGTAGAATGCAATGGCACCGTCGGAATTCCCGATTTCCCAAAGGAAGTTGCCCTTTTGCCCCGAAAACCCCATTTTTGATCGAAAAAACCGTGATATCTTTGTTCCTATTGAGATTTCGGCCCCGAGTACCCGCTAAATCGATTCTACGCGCAAAATTACCCCTAGGAATGACCCTATCCCGGTCGAATTTGAATATTTAATTTTGACCCATTTTTGGGGTGGCCCAAAGTAGGTCCAAAAATTGACCTTTTTGCACGATTTTGGGCCCCCTAAAGTCGACTCTCCTGCAACGGCTAATTGAGCTAGGGATTCCCGCAGATGCTTATTCGATGTATTTTCGCGCGTAGAATGCAATGGCACCGTCGGAATCCCCGATTTCCCAAAGGAAGTTGCCCTGTTATCCCGAAAACCCCATTTTTGGTCGAAAAAATCGTTATAACTTTGTTCCTATTGAGATTTTGACCCCGCCCACCCGCGCAATCAATTCTACGCGAAAAATTACCTCTAGAAACGGTCTTGTTGAGCTCGATTTATAATATTTATTTTTGACCCATTTCCGAGGTAGGCCAAAGTAGGTCTAAAAATTGACCTTTTTGCACGATTCTGGGCCGCCTGAGATCGAACCTCCAGCGATGACTAAACATGATAGCGATCTCCACGTGGTTCGTGATCGATACGTGCCTCTTATTTTTTTCGAGTACTACAGAATATAAAAAAATCATTGAAACCGATAAGGTCGGTTTGGGGACCCTTGCGACTTAAGAGGTATGGCCACGGTAGCAGGCATAAAGTCAGGTACATATTCAACATTTTGTTAGTATGAAAAAAGTTTATTGATAAAAGTAAACAATATATTAAATACATCTCTTTACGTATCAATAAAATTTTTTTTAATTTTTCCAAAAAGAAAATGCTCGCCCACAGCGCGTTTCCGGCAACACCTTTTTTTCTGTATGCTGTACTTCATGCAAAATTACATGCGTAATTTTGGACATGGCACAAAATAAAAAAATTTTCGTTACTTCTCATCTAAATATTTAGAGAAGTACGTAAGCTTTTTTGAAAATATTGATTTTTTTTTAAAATGGCGCGTATTTAAAGATGACAACTTCATTTTTTTCGAAAAATGTCATAAAGAATTGCTCAGAAATTGAGAAGTTTTTAGTTAATCAAAAAACCCCTACGTTCTTCTCTAGATATTTGGATGTAAAATAACGAAAATTTTTTAATTTTGTTCCAGGTCCAAAATTATGCATGTAATTTTGCATGCAGTATAGCGTACAGAAAAAAGGAAACGCGCTGTAGGTGACCATTTTCATTTTGAAAAGATTCAAAAAAATTTTTTTTGTACTGAAAAGTATGTATTTATTATACCCCTTAAGTCAATGCATTAGCATTAGCAGCTTCGATTCATCACAATGTGAAAAAATTCAAGGTAGCAACACTGTAATATATAATATATTTGGCAATATTGTAAGTTTGTTTCATTTACCGACGGTACTAAGTCCACCGTGATTCAGTAAAAGTTCCGTACCTCGCCACCTTGTATCGGAGAGGGCGTAAACCTCTACTTTTTTCAGAGTCGGTCCTGTGACTACGGGTGACACAAAGTCCCATAAGGTGATAGGTCTATCCTGTACCTCGTCTGTGGTTGTGTTCACAGTCACAATTATAATAATGCTAATTATTACCGTAGAAATACGACGCATAATAATAACAATGAAAAAATAGTAGTAGTAGTAGTAATGATAATAATGATTATAATAATAAGTTGATAATTTGATAATAAAACGTTTGGACGGTGCCTTGAATTGTCGTTCGAGTGGGGATTGGGGTGGAAGTTTTACAATTAGATAAAATCCATTCAACAGAGAAAGTGCCGGTTTTATTTGAAATACACTAGAGTTGAAAATCCTACCGTGCCGTGGCGCTCTATGATACCTTTGTTGTTTATATCTCGGGGGAAAGAACCGGGAGATTGGAATGTCCCGAGATTTGCATCCATTTCCATGGATAATGAACGCATCGACGTTGCAGGGTCAGTTTTTGGATCGCATCAAGTCAGTGTTGTGATTATTGAAGAATCCTGAGTTAATAGATTATTAATTAGCGTTATACTTAATTTGTAATTTAATAACACAAGGAAACCTGCTTTCCCGCGGTTTTCTTTGCAACCACAGAAATATATATATATACACATGTGTATGGCACGAATTTATCAATATCAATTTAGCGACAAGAAATATCCAATACCGATGATTCCGAAATAGATTGAATATCGAACCGATTGAATCTTCTTTCAACAAATGTTATTAACTATCTCAGTTTCATCGCATAACCATGAAAATAATCAATCCGCATTTTAATCAAAAGAAATTTTTTACATAAGAATGCTGATTTTAGAATATATATATAACTGTAACTGCAATTCTAAATTGTTTTACTTTTTGGAGAAAGTAAATATCGTATTGATGATAAAAAAATAATAATAATAGCTGAAAATGGATGATAATTATTATGAAATTGACAATGGAAGGATAAAAATGTAAAGATAATATACATATATTGTAATTAATACATTTTATTACAGAAATTAGAGTAACAGGTGTAAAGACATGTTCCAACGTTACGTGTTATAATTATTATTATTTTTGTTATTTCAGGGATCTTCTTCTCTTATTACAGTTTATATATATTACCACAATACATAATACATGGATATTTCCCACAATTGGAGTGTTATATCTTAACCCTTAGCGAAACCGGTTTCAAAAGCTAAGGCTTTTCAGACCCTATCGATAGAAATTTGTATCGCACAGGAGCTACTGACTTTTTTAAATGAAACAAGAATTGTATGATAATTGTTAAATGTTGTTTTGACAAATAGTACAGGTTCTTTTAAGGAAATATAATATTTGTTATGAACAAAAAATTTAGAATATTTTTGCTACGAATAGATATAAGTTAAACCGGAGTGAAATCAGCCTGTCGCCTCTGAGATCCTAGTAGGTCGGCTAAGGGTTAAGTAAAAGTAGAGTACTTCTTGCAATAGTTTTTGTAAAAATGGTATTTATTCTACAACTATAAAGTATAATAGTAATTACACACGATTAAACTTTTTACCTCGAGGGTGTATTATTATATTTATACATATAAATCTTTATATACTTGTATATATACACAGGAAATGACGTCATATAAATTTCAATCTCATCATTTGCTCGGCAACTAATATACAAATATTTATTAATAGTATTAGTATTATTAAGTTTTTTTTTCATATTTTCAATGGCAGTTCGCAATTCATGGTGTCCACAAAATTTAAGTGCTTGCAAGTTAACGGTACAAAAATCCTGCGATACTAGAATCGAATAGAATGCATTTCTGTAAATTAATTTCGTTAGACTTTTTTTTGCTAACTAACCAGCGAATTGCAAATATCTGGTAAATTGGGACCAACCCAGCAGCTGATTTACTTTTTTTCGATTTGGCAATATAGTCTAAATTCTCGAGTCACCCTTTTATGGCACAAAACAATGGAAATCTGTAGCAGTATGACTTCCGTGTACATGATATTTTATACTTAGACGTCGTGCAGCTATTAGCAGGAAACGAGGGTGAAAGGAACAAGAGGAAAGGGTTGAAGTGAAATGAAAAAAAGGAGAAAATGGAGAAAGAAAGGAAAGTCCCAATGGATGGATCGAGTATCGCGCAACCCTGTTTTAGCATTCTTCCCTCTATTTTCAACCCCATTGCTGGTTTTTTAAGGATCTCAAGGGCATATGTATACTAATCACTTATTTATTTCTTTTTATCACGCAATTTTAGGAAATTTATATCCATATAATTAACCGGTAATTTTGCTCTTTCTATTGCAATTTTTGGGAAATTTCGTATGGCAGTTTTATAATTATTCCATTGTTTCGGTGACTTTAATTTTTTTGCAATTTCCAGATATTTGCTATCAGAGATTTAAAATTCATCTGTTGTACCCGCAAGATATCCCTTATTTTTTTTTTAATTTTGGGAAACTTGGTATCGCAACTCTGAAATTTTTCTGTTGTACCAGTAACATTCCTCAAATTTTCTAAAATTTTTAGAAATATAGCATCGCAGTTCTGTAACTATTGCATTCTACCGGTAATTTTCTTCTTTTTTAAAATTTTTTTTTGTAATTATTGAGAAATTCAGTATCGCAGCTCAGTAATTATTCAATTACACAACAAATTGTATTTATGGATTGCAAAAAGAAAATTACTAAATTTGTAATTTCAAAAATTTAGCATCGCAGCTCTTTAATTATTTCATTGTACAAATAATTAGATTTTATGGTTTTGCTAAAAAAAATTGCTGCAAGTTGACCAGGTTTCCTATTTTTAATTTCTATAATATTGAAAAATTTAGTGTCACAGTTTTGCAATTATTCTATTGTACAAAAAATTACTATTTAGGGTTTTGCAAAAAACTTACTATAAATTCAACAAGTCTTTCATTTTTATTTTTTCCTGTATTCAAAAATTTAGTATCGTAGTTCTATGGTTATTCCTTTGTACGAAAGTCACATTGTGGGGTTTTGTAATAAAAAAAACACATACTATATATAGTTAGTGAAATTCACAGTGTAAAGTAAGTACCAGTGTACCAAATCCATGGTTGGAACTACTTAATTGCTTAAAAGTTCGCACCCCAAACGCTTCGCAGTGATTCAAATATTAAGTAGACGTAGACAATGCTGTCGACGCAAATGTACGTCCAGTAATCAAATAAGTAGGTTCGAGTGCTACGGACGCGTACACACGCCCATACCTGTATCCACCCTCGAAGGGGGCAACATTAAAATCACCCCATATACATAAAATTATATAGTATATATATATAATATATTATATATGTATTATGTTGCATAACAGTCTTACCCCTATATTTAAGTCATGGCGCATGAGTATTAATCACTAAGGGGGTGAGCAGAAATTCCCATGGGGGTCGAATCAAATTTTTAAGCAAATCATGGTCCTCGTCAGGTCAGTTATTGGGTCCCTACCAGAGAATTTAGAGATCTTTCTATTCATGAGCCCATGGCTCACACCCTGCTATAAGTAAATTTACGTAAATCAAATTAAGTAAATATGTGGATAGTTTTATCATTAAATCAATAAATAAATAAATAAATAAGTATTTAATTAATTAAGTATGTAAGAAAGTAGATACAAATACAGTCGAATTAGCAATGGGATGCCACGATTGTCCGGCATTTCCAGTATGTTTCAGGTATGTAAGGCAACCGGGAACAAGTTCGTTACCCGAAATGGCCCGTGGGCCAATTTCACGTCTTCGGGGAGGTCACAAAAGGGGATGTGGCCACAAGAGGCGAGGAAGCCAACAAATTGGCAAAGACAGTGAGAAATAAAAGACCGAGGCTATCGTTCCGCGGAAATCCCTGAACGGAACAAACGCTGGAAACCAGCAACGGCACTACGGTAGCGCTAATGGCGCAATTCTAACCAGCCGTGTTGTGCCATTTGTGCCATAAGTGGGGTTCTCCTTCCAAAGAAACGTGAGAGCTGGAGTTTTGGTTACTGTGGTGCCGAGCATCGCCTCCTGGAGATCGGTTTCTTCTGGAACAGACGCTGGAAACCAGAAACGGCACTGCGAAATCGTTGAAGGCACCGTTCCGCTCAGAAATGGGAACCAAGCATCGAAAATTTCGCTGGTCCGCGTCATGTACTTTTCGGTGGGGCCCGTTTTCTCACGAGACTCTGGCTGATGCCCAACATTGGTACCGGTAACGTCTCGTAGACCCTCTTTCAAATTCCGATCCCACCCCAGAATGGCCCCGAATGGATGGCCCAGAACTTTACGAATGATCCGTCTGGCCGTTGAGCAACTCGGAGTTGGCCGATGGCCCGTGCTGGAGGTTGTCCTTGGTGATGATGCCCTTCTGCTTCTTCTGGTTCCTCCGGTGGAAGTAGTAGAGGACGCAGCAGAGGGCCAGCAGGAAAACGGACATGCAGGATCCCACGGCGATCCAGGTGGACCGCGCGCGTTTGCGGTGGGCCTCGTTTTTCAGCACGTTGCTGCACGCGTCGAAGACGGCCCGGGTGGAGTTGCTCACCCGGTCCCGGGGTCGACCGTTTTCGCGGTCGCAGCGGCCGATCTCGGCGCTACAGTTGACCTCGATGCTCATGGGCGGCTGCAGCTGGATTCGGCGCTCCTCGATCCACGACACCAAGTCGTGGCACTCGCAGTTGCCGTAGTTGAACTCCAGCGGGTTCCCGGACACGTCCAGGAACTTGAGCGAGCAGAACTGCGCCAGGTCCTGCGGCGAGATCGTCCGAATGAGGTTGTGCGAGACGTTGAGGTTCACCAGCGACCCCAGGGGCCCGGTTTTGGGTATCCTCGTGAGCTTGTTGCGCGACAGCTGAAGAATGGCTATGGGGGAGCTGATCTCCGTTTCGAAGATGGTCTCGCACAGCTCGTTCTCCGACAGGTAGAGCGTCCGGAGGTACGGAAGCGTGAACAGGTTGCGCGGGAGGTCGGGGCAACCGTTTTTCGACAGGTCCAGGACCTGCAGGTAGCTCAGGTGGCTGAAGGCCATGCTCTCGATGCGACGAATGAAGTTGTCGCCCAGGTAGAGATAGGCCAGGCTCGTGTAACGCGAGAGGCTGTGGTTCTTCAGTTCCCGCAACCGGTTCACCGTGGCGTCCAGGACCTGGAAGCAACGCGGGGGTCAGTCAAGTATCAAGAAGGCGTTAATGACTTAAAGCGCCAATTAACCCTTAGAGGATCGGTATGACGTCATATGCTATTATGGGCTGACTCGTCAGCATTCAGCCTTGACTTGGGTCCAAATTGGAGAGCTTTTTCATAGAAATATAGTTTCTATAGATACAATATAGTTTCTATAGAACTTTAAAAATTTTCGAAAAATCGGGATTTCAAAAATTGTAAATTTAAGTTGATATTTTAAATTTCAAATTTTACATCCACGTATACTTGTTACCTTTTTTGCATAAAATAAAATTTCTTGTATGTTTTTTCAAGACTTGTTAATGTTCCTTTTTATCATACCTGGATCGAAAGTTCGTGTTTCGGCTCTATTTTGAAGGACGAAAGTACCACATTACTTCCCGATTAAATAAATAAATAAATTAGTGCGCGTGCTTCAAATTTTTGGCACTTGCGTAAATTCACGTTTCTTTTAAATGTCAAAATATACGTTATAATACAGATTAATCTCAAAATGATTTATTCTGCAATAAAATTAATAGTGTAAAGAAGAATTTGGTACGTAACAACACATTTTCTTTGAAAGAATCGGTTTTCTCTTTTCTTTGCCACAATAAAAATTCTTGATAACACAAGTTATACCGAACTTTTGATGTTTCGGGCAACAAATTATGGCCAATTTGTTTTGCCACTTCATCCAAATTTTGTATTATTTCTTCTTCGTTCAATTCAGCTCCCGATTCATCAGAACTCATATTATTTATTTTATTTGAATAATTTATTAAGTTTCACGATTTTATATTTTGGTTTTAATTGCAAATGTAAGTTTATATTAATGCTATAGGCTAATATGTTTGTAAATTGTTATAAATAAATAAATAAACAACTTGATGCCTAGTTACGTAGACAAGAAAACTGAACATCAAATTTAAGAAATCGAAGCATGCGCATTAATGATAACTAACCTGATTCCACATCTAACTTTATTATTTACATTTTAATCGAACTTTCGATCCTGGTCTGATAAAAAATCGTATACGCACCACGGGAGGATAATAGGACATCTCAACCCACGCCTTTGTCACCCTCGCCTTCGGCTCGGGTGACAATATTGCGCGGGTAGCAATGTCCTAGTTTCCTCCCTAGGTGCGTAATATACTATTTTAGTATTTTAAAAAAATAGGGAACAAAAAAATGAATGGGAATATGTCCGCTCTTGAATTTTTAACACTTAGAGGACCGTTATTTCAAAAAATTAAAAATTGTTTGAATAAATAAATTTTCAATTTTTTTAAATTTCTATTTCCAAAAATTTTTGAAATCAACAAATTTTTAATTTTCGAAATCCCGGTCATTTAAGGGTTAAAAAATCAAAAGCGGTTATTTTCCCCTAATTTTTATGTTCTATATTTTCTCAAAATACAACAGAACAAAACAAATTTCGAAAAAAAAAAACAATGCAAAAATTTATTGTGCAAAAAAGATCTGACGAGTATATGTGGTTGTATTCATACAGGTTGCAAAAGCAACCACAGTGATAACATTACAGTTGCACTAGCAGCAGTAGTAGCAGTTGCAGTTTCAGTTGCATTGAAAATTTCCACATAATCGATAGAAATGGTACCGGTACCTGAATGTCAGACTGCAGAGTCAAGGGAATCTCATCCAGATCCATCTTGTGGCATCTGGCCTGTAGCATAGAATAGGCCCGGCTGTATCTGCATTTCTTCAAGGGGATTTCCGGCTCCATCAACAACGTCGCTGCCGGACCGAGGATTCTGGTATCCGACAGCGACGATATCGATGGTTTTGAGGCGACTCCCAGTCCCAATAACAGCAGGCCATTCAGAAGCAGCAAATTCATCTCTGTAATCAGACCAGAAAGGAACTATTTTAGTTTGTGCGTATATTTTTAACCATATTTTTTGTCTTAGGCAGTTTTTATAATATTTAAGGGGTTACATCTAGTTGGCGGCCGAAAAAAAGGCGTGTTTTTGTGAATTTTTTTTTTTAGAAAATGATTGCAGGTTTCGTACTGTTTTTTTTTCATAGTTAAGGGTATACCTTCGACTATACTTCATAATTTTTTTATTGAAAAAAATTCACAAACGTAGGAGATACAATGCATTTCCCGGACCGCTAGGTTTTTTGCGGTAACCACTGTATCTTCCACTTCACTCGTCTAACAAGGAGAGTACCCGCCAATCGGATTTTTGTTTTTTTTTTTATATTTATGGTACGTAAAGCTGAGGGCCCAAATAGTAATTTAGTAAAGCCGTACGACGTCATATTCAGAAATTTTCGAGAAAATCGAGTTTAAAGTTTTTGCGAGCGTCTCGTAGCAGCGAGATCGCTGGATCGAGTCTCGCTTCATGCATACTTTTTTTTTCATTATTTTTTTTTATTAATTTTTTTTTCTATTAGATACTAGAGATATTTAAATGTAAAATTGAACCGATTTATGCCAATTAATCGATGTATAATTATTCTGTTCCATGAAAAGCACACGTGTGATTATCTGGAACCTGCAAAATTGCACTTTCGATTGTGAATAATGGAAAAATATTACTGCTGGATATTTTTTTTTTCCTATTCGCCATTTTGAGTTCCACATAATTAAAAATCACACGTGCGCTTTTCATGGAATAGAATAATTGAGCCGTTAATTTTGAAAGTGGCCTAAGTCCATTTTTTAGATTATGTTGTTAACTGTACATACTAACATGTACCCCTTGATATTAGTTTTGATAAAAAACCACTTCGAAAAATTAAAAAACACTGGATTTAGGCCACTTTCAAAATGAACGGCTCAATTATACATCGACTATTTGGCATAAATCAGTTCAATTTTATATTTAAATAACTCTAGTATCGAATAGAAAGAAAAAAAAATTAATAAAAAAAAAAGTATGCACGAAGCGAGACTCGATCCAGCGATCTCGCTGCTACTAGACTGGAGCATTACCGACTGAGCTACGCGGCTTGCTCAAACAGTCGTATAAATTTCATGCCCATAAGCCGCTCGCAAAACTTTAAACTCGATTTTCTCAAAAAGTTCTGAATATGGCGTCGTACGACTTTAGTAAATTACTATTTGGGCCCTCAGCTTTACGTACCATAAATATAAAAAAAAAGAAAAATCCGATTGGCGGGTACTCTCCTTGTAAAATCAACAAATCAAGTAGATTATGTTTTTGCATCGTATTATCCAGTCCTTAATCGAAGGATTTGGGAAAATATTAATTTTTGAAAAAATGGATATGATAAAATACATCGCTCCAAAATGGCAAAAACTGTAATAACCCAAGAAAATTTAACGTCGCATGGTAAAATCCACTTTTCTCGCCAATAAAAATTACTACCACATACTGAAATTCCTCCCGACATTACAAAAATCGCCAGAAAAATATAAAAATCTCTCTTCTATTCTGATCCGTTCAAAAAATTCTTCTTTTCCTTCCTGCCTGGATCTCCTTTTTACGCTTCGGAATGAATTCCTCTCCGTTCCGCGCGAGATCTCCTATTGTCCGCGCAGATCGGCAAAAAGATTCGCAACGGTACGAAGAATACAGAGTCACTTTCCAATTATTTCTTTATTTTTTATTTTTTCGAAATCTGTCACGTACCATCGCGCACGCCACTGACGATAATAATCGAACGCGATGATGTGACTAATGTTAATTTATCGGAAGACGACGAAGAAGAAAATAAATGTCGCAATTTGTCGAAGCGGAGGAAAGATTTCTCGCGTCAAGTGTCCGACTGCTGTTTCTCGTATTTTCCTCTTACGCGAACATCTGCAGAGATACGAGATAGGTGCACGTATTATGCATATCCAAAGTCTGCTGTAACGTGACAATTTAATTGTGGATGTATAATTTTTTTCCTCACACGCACACAGACAAGCACGTACAGTCGATGTTAATAATAATCCTTTCCGATCTCTTTTTCTTGCAACCGATGCCCTCTCGGTTGCAATTAAAATCCACATTTCTCCTATCGATGCACTGGTTTTTCCGCAAATTATTTTAACGAAAACTTTTCGTGCAATAGCATTTTCGTGGAATAAAATGTATTTTGTGTGACACACATTTTTTGTTCCTTTCGTCATATCAATGTGTAACGAGGTATACCAGATAACAATTGTTCTCGACTCACCGTGAATTAATAATTAAAAGAATTTGGTGATGAGTTTTTAAAAAATAGTAGTTTTAAGGGGGATTCAATGGGGGGGAGGGATTTAACAATTTTTTTACTATAATAATTGAAGTTAATCTCGATAATTCAATTATTGTTTTGATTCTCCCACTGAACTGACCCTCAAATCATAATTTATGGGTCACTTCAAAGAGAGAATAAATAAATGATTTAGGATTTTGATAAAGTTCAAGTGGATCCAATGGGGAGACTACAATTTAACACTATTTCTACCGCGCTAATTATACGTAATAAAAAATCCAAAACCAAAAATATAAAATTATGATTAAAATAGATTTTCTTAATCAATATGTACCAAATTTTTTACAGACGGACAATTGCTCTACTAAGCACCTCTCGTTTGTGGATTTCATAAAAAGATTAAATTATATCTGGAAAATAATTCTCAATTAAAATTCGAAAAGGTGTCTTTTGACACCTTTGGTAGAAATAGCGTAAATGGATACAGTTTGTTTACTAACCGCAACTGTAATAAATGAATTACTTCAACAGGCGAATCGTAATTTAATGGGTTTCGATAATTTTTTTTTCCTGTTAAATTCAACAACAAATTATTTACGATTCAATGGCTTTTAATATACTTCAGATAAATTCAATGAGGAAATTTTGATGTAATGGGTTAACAACACGTTGAGCGCGGCGACAAACATATGACTCCCTATTCACGCCGCGTGGGTCGCAATGGTATACACCATTGCATTTGTCATAATCGGCGCGGCCTCAATGGAAAGTTCAGAGCCCCCCCCCCGGACCGGCGCCGCGTTCAACGTGTTGATGAAACAGAAAATCCATAATTCAATGGGATTTTAACATTATTCAAATAGGACCAATAGGGTTACTACAATTTACTGTATTAATTTAATTAGAAATCCACAATTCGATGAATTTCTATAACTTTTTTATATAAACCCAATAGAGAAATTATAATTTAACGAATATAATTTGTTTATTGATTACAACCAAAGGGATACATTCGATAGAAAAGCAATAATTTAATAATAATATATTTCCACAGTTTTGTATCGAATTCATCAGGAAACTAATCAATCGATCAACTTCACAGAAGGCTTAATCCAATCAATATACATTTCTCCCGGGGTTATACCAACAATTTAAATAATATATATTTATATATATTTAAATAATATATATTTAAATATTATTTAACGACATTTTTAGTAGCAATATGTAATCAATTTTTGTGTCAAAAAATTCATTTTTTCTCCAAAACCCTAGGACTTTTTTGATTCTTTATGTTTTCTTTTAACAAGTGGTATAACCCCAGCATAAACTATCTACCTTTAAGAAAATTTTTCATTTTTAGTTATCGGATGCTTGTAACAGGTGCTATACTGGACACCAACAATCCGGAAGTGTTTGGCAGGATTATGAATACTAAATAAATAATACAGAAAATGGCAAGAAAAAATTGTTTTTCAATATTTCATGGATGCTTCTTCATATCCCAAAAGAGATTATTTGGGAATTATTAATAGTTTTCCCAAAAAAAAAAAAATTCATGAGAATCACCTATTTTTAAAGCTGTTACACCGCAATCCCCCATTAATGGATTGATTCCTCGTCAATAGGAAATCCACAATTTAACGGGTTCCTAAAAATTTGCTACTAAATCCATCAACAAATTATTTAAGATTCGATGGGGTTTAATAATATCCAGATTGATTTAATGGAGAAATTATAATTAAATGACTATAATTCGTATATTGATTGTTCCCAAATAGATTATTTCAGTAGAAAAGTAATAATTTAATAGATTTCTATCGTCGTCTTGTCGAATCCATCGGGAAACTATTTAGGATTCCGTGGATTTTTATATACATGTATCTCATTATTTGTTTATATAATTTAAATCTGTTCTGGGTATATATAAAAGAACCTGAAACGTATATTGTGTCGAACTGATCCGTGTATATGATCCTCATATAGACGTACCATATATACACAGAGAAGTATATAAATACCTACGTCTATGTATATACACATATACGTTGAGTTTAAGAACGGGGGAATAACGTTTATTTCATTTTCGCGCACAGTTGTTTATTATTCTACCTGGACAAATGAGCTGCCGTGGATATTATCCATGGATGCAGCCGGGCTGCGATTCGTTACTTTTCCGAATTCAAATAATCTTTGATGTGTCGAGCAGACGCGCGGTAGATGTATTTGTGTACACATACCATAGTAATTTTGTTGCTATTAAATATTGTAAAATGTAACAACACTTCGCCAACGAGCGAGAAAACAGTCCCTTCGAAATACATTTTGCATAAACTTTCCGCTGGAATAGTTGCAATGATTGGATCTCGCCTTGTTTTGGGGTTTCGCAGCGAAGTTACTCGCAATTGTTATATTTCAATTGTTGTTTCACTTAACTAACAATTTTACCATTAATTCCATTGCATTTCCGATGGCAGAGGATGAATTCAAGCAAAAATTTGGCATCAATAAAATTAATTACATTTGTAACATTAAATTTATAACATTTATAACATAATTACATTATTTCAGTTCCCATTAACTGCAATTATTCTTCCCAAATGGATTTTTTGACGATGAATTGTGCGTCCAAATGATAAATTATATCTATTTATTAGTTCAATGGATAAACTATAAAAATGTAACTGTTTTGAATTGTGGACTTCCCGTTAAAATTTAGTTAACTGTATTAATTTATAGCTTTTTTCTATTGAATGCATTTAAAAAGTATAAAAAAATTATATAAAGAAAACTATATAAAAATAATATCGGAAAAATTGTACAGAAAAAAATGTAGCAACTATAGAAATTATTAAATGCCTATTCAATTTTCTTACCCTTCAATAGCAAAATATTCGCAATTATCATAGTTCAATTTTAATTTCATTTAATTAACAGTCTCACCATTATTCCCATAAAATAAATAATTGAGGTAATCGGATAGTTTCCAGGTACATTCGACATTAAAGAGAAATCGTAAAATACAAATTATATTTGTATTGGGTTGGCAAATAAGTTCGTTCGGTTTTTGTGTTTTATTCCACTGTTAAAAACCGATCGAACTTATTTGCCAACCCAATAACATAGAATTTCTAATATTCTCAATATTAATATACTATTTTATTTCTCACATATTCGAATTATTCTTCCCAAATGACTCTCCAACGATCAACTGTGCATCCAAATTATAAATTATGTCTACACCCAAAAAATAAAAGCACTAATTACTTATTGTTAGTTCCTAATTGACTTAATCATGAAAGTCGTTGGAATAACAATAAATGTAGTTAAAATTACTAGAAATAATATTATATAATAAAAAGGGAGGTATTCCCATTTAACCATTAAGAAAAAATGTATGGTTGATGCCTTCTTCAACTACACCAATATTTAGAATTACTATTTTTTTTCAGTTCCAATTTTATAGTTCAACGAGTGAACTATGAAATTGAAACTGTTTTGAAAAAAAAAAACTATATCAACTATTAAATGCCTGTCAAACCTTCTCGCTCCTCATATAGGTAATGAATTTTCATATAAATAATTATATTCAACTATTTCTATTATTATTATTAATAATAATCAAAATAATATACAACTATTATTATTATTATTATTACTATTATTATTATTATCATTATTATTATTATTAACATCATCATCATCATCAAGTTACAGTGATTAGTTATTAATCAGATCACAATATTTTAATTATTGGGATCGGTTAATTATTACGATTGATTATTAAGCAAACCACAATACTTCAATTATTGGGATTGATAAAAAGAATTTCGTGATTCATTATTAACTAGAGTTTGCAATTAATTTTTAATCCGACCACAGTATTGTAATTATAGCAATTAACAATTAGAATATAGCGGTAAATTATTATTATTATTATTATTATTATTATTATTAATATTATTATATTTCTTCGAATTTCAATAATTTTAAAATCGAAGCAGAGTGACATTAAAATTTTCCCTTCCAAAAAAAAATACCTTTCTATTTATAAAAATTCCTCATAAACATTAATTTGATAGTGACCTTGGTTCTATAATACCTCAGGGTCGTGCCAAGGTCGATTTAATTTTTTTCCCATATTTTTGGGATCTACGAAATTGTGAATTTTTTAATCAAGCCTCCCTGATTCTGTGTGTAGATGTAATTTAATGCGATATAATGCAGGAAGTAAAAAAGAATAAAAATACGGCCGAGTGTTAAATCCGTGACACACCATTTTTCCATTCTGTGGTTTCGAGTTGTCCGGCTATTAGTACATCTTTCGTGACAGCCAAAGAAAATATTTCGATAGATTAAAAAAAAAGGGAAGAAAAAAGGAGAGAGAGAGAGAGAACCCAAGATAAGTGTGACTTTTTCCACGTCTCTGTATATCGTACAGCTGTTAAGTCAAATTTATAGACTTCCCCGGGACTCCGTCATTCCTACACATTGTTTACTTGGCCCAGAATCTAATCTCCCTTTTCTCCACTATCTACACAAGGAATTAGAAAAAATAACGGGCATAAAAAGACCTGGGGAAATTTTACTCGTTTATTCGAGGTTTGCTCGATTCCACTTTTCTTCCGAATTTATTTTTTAAAGTAATTAAAAAATTTTTTTCAAATTTATAACTTATTTCCACGCGTTGATGGAAACGAGTGCAACAGTTGCGCGCTAGGCGAGCATCGAATGACGTGGGAACCGCGAGCTTCCGATTCCGATTCCGATTCAAGAGTGTTCTTAAGAATTACGCAATATCTGATCATGAATACTTCCCTTGAGGTTCCTTAAGAGCCATTCTTCAGCTTCAGTGCGCAAAAAATGTAGCACAATGATTTACTCGGAATTCCAATTGAAATTGTTTACATTTGGTTGAAATTTCGAATCACAAATAAATTTGGTAGATACGCATATAACAATTCTTGATTTAAATTGAGTCCCCTTTTTTCTTATTATTTCAAATTAATTTTGTGATAATAATAACAACAATAATATTAATAATAATAAAAGCAACAAATATCGTTGCCGGTATTTTTACTACAATTTTCACTATTACTGCTAGGGTTTCGCTGATTATCGATAATCGCTACTACTGCTACTAGTATTATTATTCTTAACATGAAAATTCTCCAAAAATTTATGCCACTTTATGCAAATGTATAAAGTGGCATCAATTTTTCACAGAATCAAACTTGCTTACGCTCAATTTTAATTCCAGTCTTTTTTACTTTTAAATTCAATTGGTTTTGTCAATTTTATTTTATGGATAATTTGGGTAGAAAATCAGTGATTACAGTCAGAGTCAAGAATTTGAACGTTTGGTTTCTGTTTCTCCTTTTATTATTATTATTATTATTATTATCATTATCATTATCATTATTATTATTGTCATTGTAATTGTCATTGTCATTGTCATTGTCATTATCATTATTATTGTTACTGTCATCATCCTCAAGTTATAGTGATTAATTATTAATCAGATTACAATATTTTAATTATTGGGATTGGTAAATTATTGCGACTGATTATTAAGCAATCCACAACACTTCAATTATTGGGATTAATAAAAAAAATTTCGTGGTTAATTATTAACTGGAATTTGCAATTAATTTTCAATTCGACCACAGTATTGTAATTATAGCAATTGACAATTAGAATATTGTGGTAAATAATTAGTTGAATTAATGATGAATTTTTATGACTATTATTATTATATTTTTATATTGAAATTCCAGGACTTCAAATATAAATTGCCACTATTATGTAAAAAAAATAGTAAAACCAATAAATAATTGCTAAATACAAAATCTAGAAATCTTTACAATCTTTACAACTTATATTCCTTCGAATGGAGTTTAATGAGATCAGTTTATTATTATTATTATTATTATTATTATGTACTAACATCATCATTACCGTTATCGTTGTCGTTATTATTATTATTATTATTATTATTATTATTATTATTATTATTATTATTATCATTATTATTATTATTATTATTATTCAAAAAATCCGATGAAATCGGCACATAAAAATCTGAAATCAATTTGAACCACGGTCTACCGCTGGTAGCACCTTACATAAGGATTTTTAATAACCCCGCGGAACGGGTATGTTAATGAAAGAAGTGGGAATTATAATTGCAGCCGCAGAAATGAGTTATATGTGTAAAAGACGTGTGTGGAGTGATATTTCTCCGGCAAAGCCTTCATTTTAGCCTTGTTGAGTGTTTCGCGCCCGAGGGTATTTTAGTTCCTGACGCGGGATTGCTGCTCAAGTGCGTCGTTATTTTCGGAGGAACTTTCCTTGTGAAATTTTTCCCTCAGCCATTCGCAATGGACCAACGGTATCGAAATCAACCTCCTCGCGAGGGAAAAAAGAGTAAGAAAAATTCAAGTATATCGGCCAACTTCCGCCAGATATTTCCAAAACGTCTCCCAGACATCCCCCAGACATTCCTTCTCACTGAATTTTATATATTCTTTTGCTTTCTTATATACCATGTCAAATAAAATTGTCTAAATAAATAAATATATTTAATATATTCTACTGAATATATTAAATATATAAATATATTCTACATTCGCACAATTCGCTATTTCGCGCATTTTAAAAAATTCAACTTCGTAAGCCTTTGCGGTCGAATGTTCTTCCCTCTGTGGACAAACATGAAAGAGTCGACGATAAAAGGTTCCTGGAAACAATTATGCCCACAAATGAGGAATGATTTTACAAATTTTGAAGAAACACCAGAAACTATCACCAATGAAATAGTTAGTCTCATGAATGAGTTTAACTTGGACGTCAACAACGACGATGTTAACCCATTAAAACCCAAGCCGACACTAGCCGAGATAGCCTCGAACTAACTATTGCACCGATGGCGTAGTAAATAAAGAATTACCCGTGTTTTTTTTCTTTTGACATTTGCAATTGTTTATAAAAAGTTATTTAAACAAATTACCAAAAATTTCTTTATTTTACAAAACTAATAACGGCAATCGATTCTGCGGGAAAAATCAAGAGAAAAACCTATATAACACTTTTTTGTCAGAGTTCAATTCGTTGGTATAAAATCGTTATAAATAATTGCAACCCAGAAGATTGATCCCAAACCCGTCGTATCTCTAGCCGAGATAGCCTCAAACTAACTATTGCCTCAATGGCGTGGCTAAAAAAAAAAGTTACCCCTGTTTTTTCTTTTGACATTTGCAATTGTTTATAAAACAGTTATTTAAACGAATTACCAAAAATAATTAATTTGTTTAAATAACTGTTTTATAAACAATTGCAAACAAAAAACACGGGTAATTTTTTTTTTAGCTACGCCATCGATGCAATAATTAGTTTGAGGCTATCTCGGCTAGATTCGCCTTGAGATACGACGGGTTTGGGATCAATCGTCTGGGTTGCAATTATTTATAACGATTTTATACCAACAAATTGAACTCTGACAAAAAAGTGTTATATAGGTTTTCCTCTTGATTTTTCCCGCAGAATCGATTGCCGTTATTAGTTTTGTAAAATAAAGAAATTTTTGGTAATTTGTTTAAATAACTCTTAATAAACAATTGCAAATGTCAAAAGAAAAAACACGGGTAATTTTTTTTTAGCTACGCCATCGATGCAATAGTTAGTTGGAGGCTATCTCGGGTAGTTTCGACTTGGGTTTTGATGGGTTAATGAATTAATTGAATCTCACTCGGCACCGCTGTCAAATGTATGTATATCTAATTGAGCAACAATTGATTAACAATAAAATACACGAGGAAAGCGAGGAAAAAGAAGCCGATATAAAAACGTAAAGACTTTGACAATGAAAAATATGAATGAAGTCTTTATGCATCTAGACAAATTTTCAACTATTATGGAAGAATGCGATCCCAAGGGAGAACGTATATCTCAAGTACGTAGGGCAATACAAAAAGACACTGCGCGTTATAGAAATCTTTATTACGAAAAGAAAAAAAAAGGAGCTGCTCAACTAACTCTTGACGAGTTTATAAAGAAAACACCCGAAAGCTAAATAAATAAATAAATAAATACTTTAAAACACCATTTTTGGTGCATACTATTTCACATCCCTCTACTTTCGAACATTTAACATTCGCACCCACTTTCGAGAACCAATTGTGTGCGAAAGTCGAGAGCCCACTGTATGTGTAAGTATTTACTTACTTATTTATTTATTTATTAATTTACATAATATCATTATACAATATGTTTATATAAAATAATTTATACAATACTATTTAATTTATATCGATATATTTATAAAATATTTATATATAATATAAAATAGATAAAGAGCGAGTCAGGTTGAGAAAGTAAATATACGTGAACGCAATTGTAATAAGAAAGCGGTCCGCTTCGATCAGCTTATCACTGGGAGAGGACTAATCGGGGATAATGTAGGGGCAAACATCAAACGCGATAAATGTTATCAGTTAACAATAAACACGCACTTGAACGTGTTTATATTCACAAACGTAATGCCGAGACGAAGTTACAAGGAAATGAAGGAAGCAGCGTAGATTTTACTGCGTTGCTCTGAGAACAAAATCATAAAATTCCCATGCTATCACTAATTGCCATTCGCAATTAAGATAGCGCGTTTTACTATTAACTAAAATTGCGATTGCTAGGTTTGGAATATGCCAGAATATCGCAATTTTGTAATTTTAAATTGCAAATTCGAATAACAGTTTACCACAATATTGTAATTGTTCCGCTTGATAATTAAAAATTGCAATCTCAATTGACAATTTACCACAATATTTCAATTGTTGCAATTGATAATTAAAGTATCACAATTTTGTAATTAAAAATCACGAGCTCGATTAATAATTTACCACGATATTTTAATTGCTGCAATTGATAATTAAAATATCGCAATTTTGTAATTAAAAATCACAAGTTTGATTAATAACTTACCACAACACTTCAATTGTTGCAATTGATAATTAAAATATCGCAATTTTGTAATTAAAAATCACAAATTTGATTAATAATTTATCACAATAATTCAATTGTTGCAATTGATACCTAATTAATATATCGTAATTTCGTCAGTAAAAACCACAAGTTCGATTAATAATTGACCACGATATTTTAATTGCTGCAATTGATAATTAAAATATCGCAATTTTATAATTAACAATCACAAGTTTGATTAATAACTTACCACAACACTCCAATGGTTGCAATTGATAATTAAAATATCGCAATTTTGTAATTAAAAATCACAAATTTGATTGATAATTTACCACGATATCTCAATTGCTGCAATTGATAATTAAAATATCACAATTTTATAATTAAAAATCATAAGCTCGATTAATAATTTATCACAATATTTCAATCGTTGCAAGTGATAATTAAAATATCGCAATCCGGTAATTAAAAATTGCAATTGCAATTGCAATTAATATTTATAAATTGATGTAAACAATTTTAATCGTTGCAATTGATCATTAAAATATCGCTAGAGGCTATTGATTGAGACCGAGATTAATTTAGCAAAGCCCGAAATCCTTTTTATTCTGAACCTCAATTTCAATGTTAAAAGTGGAAAGTGAAAAAATGAGAAATTCGCGAGTTCCACTGCATTCCTCCGCAATTTGCATTGTTCTCTTCGGGCATTCGTTTGCAAGAAACGAATGCAAGCACGGTCCTTTACAAATTGATTACAACCCCGCAACATCCGATTACCGTGACCACCATTGCGGTATAAATAATTATAGTTGATTAAAACGTAGCGGTACGCGCGTACGTGCAATTGCATGCCACTGAAATGCACCTTGTAAATAATGGCACAGAGAAACAGAGGAAGTGACAATGTCTACCCGTATAGCGAATTTTTTACGGACCCGTTTTGGAAAATATGGGGAACAATTGGTGGATTCGAATATTTCCTTTGACACAAAATTAATATTAGCATTTTTTTTTTACGTTTTTGTATCGAAAATATTTCGCAGGTTTCCTTATTTTTTACTAGAATTTTCTATCAGCTAGAATACGATGACTTTGGAACTTTTTCGAAAAACAAATGTTTTTCAAATGTTTTTTTAAAAAAGAATTAGATTTTTAAGAACTTTAAAATTGATTAGATTTTTTTTTTATGAACATTTTTAGATTTTTTTATTCAAAAGCAATCGAATTTTTATGAGCAGATTATTTTGAAAGTGGCCAAAGTCCAATTTTTTGTAAATTTCGCAAAATGTTTCTCATGACAGATAATTTCAAGTGGCACACGTTACTACAGTTAGCAACAAAAAAACTCACAAATGGACTTAGGCTACTTTCAAAATAAACGGCTCTTATAATTTTCGAATTTTCGAAGCCTTTTTCTTTTTTAAAAAACACATGTCACGATATATCTCGAAATAGTGAAGTCGCTATAAAAACCAATCAGATTCATTCGCTGTGATCGTTTCGCTGCTAACTTCATGTTAATTCGAAATTTCAAATCTTCAATTTTAGAGAATACTATAATAAAAACCAAGTATAAGAAATTTGTGAAAAACAAGTTTTTTGCGGAAAAATTATATTTCTGATTAGATATCTGAAATTTTAATAATGGAAATGGAAATGGTTCCTCGGAAAAAATACATCGGATAAGAGTCTCTCAAAAGTCCCCGAAACTTTTTTCCTAAAATCGAATTTTTTGGACATACTTGGATTTCCTTCAAAAAAGGGGTAAAAATTGAAGTTTGAAAAATGGGGCTGGACAACTCTTTTCTAGGGGTAATTTGACGTATAGAGTCGACTCTAAAGGCTTGTTCTGGTGAAATCCTAACGGAAGTTCTTGAAAAACAGGTTTTTTTGTGGAAAATTTGCATTTTCGTTGAATATTTGGAATTTTTACAATAAAAATGGATTCCTCGGAAAAAAAATACATTGGATAAGGGCCTATCGGAAGTTCCCAAAAGCTGTTTCCAAAAGCCAAATTTTTGGGCATGCCTTGGCCTTCTTCCGAAAATAGGGTAAGAATTAAAGTTTTCAGAAGGTCGAAGAATTAGAGAGGTAAAAAATTAAAGTTTAACGGAAGGTTGTAAAAACCATATTTTTTTAGGAAAAATCGTATTTCTCGCTGGAATTCTGGAACTTTGACATTGAAAATTAATTCCTCGGAATAAAATATATCGGATAAGTGTCTCCCGAAAGTGTCCAAAAGTTAATTCGAAAATTCGAATTTTTCGGGGATAGCTTCGATTTTAATTTACTAATTTCGTTGGAAAAGAGTCAGATTTTGAAAAATTGTACGATAAAAAAATTTACATTTTCGAGACTTTTTATAATATTCGAAAAACTCGCTGTTTTTAAAATTGCTAATAGAAAAAGAATCGAATTTTAAAAATTCTCGGGTAGAAAAAATTAGCATTTTTGAGACGTTCCATTATGTCAAAGTATTTTATAGATTTTTTTAATTGGAAATACTTAAACTTTTTCAAATTTTGTTGTACATTAAAAAGAAGAATTTCAGAAGATTTTTGAATAGAAAAGAGTCCAATTTTTAATAATTCTACGGTAGAAAAAAATACATTTTTGAAACTTTTTGTTGGAAAAACTCAAAATGCAAGGGGTTAGGCCACTCTAGGATTTTCGAAAAATCGAATTTTTTTTGCTCTTAAATGCTCCCTCAAATGTATCTCAAAAATGATGTCCCAAAAGATTATGGCCGGGAAAAATCTCCAAGTACTCGATTTTCGAATTTTAGTACACGGCCGCCCGGTCCGCAGCGAGCTACTACTCAAAACTTCAAACGCGTTTATCTCGAAATTACATTTTTCAAAATTGCCGGAAACAGAACTCGGAAAATTTTCAACCGATTAACTTGAAATTTTAAATATATTTATAAAATTACATTACCCATAAAAGTACATATCACTTTTTTTGTTATATTGCATAGTTCATTTGTTATTAATAATGTTCTGACGATTTTTTTGGCAATTTTTTTCAGAAGTGCGCCATTTTGTCAAAAATCAATATATCGAAAAAGTGATATGTACTTTTATGGCTGCTCTAATATATAATCGAAAAAAAAGTAACTGACTTATAATTAAAAAATTACAGGCAGTGCGTTTCCGGCAGTTTGGCCTGGAAAAACGGAGGCGTCTTCGCAAAAACGCTGCACAGCCGCCATTTTCAACATAATCGATTCAAAAAAATTAGTGTATACAGTCGATGATATGTATAATAAACACCCTTTTTCGTAATTGCCATTTATTTTATAGATTGTCTAAAAAAAATTCCCAAAAAAGGCCTATTTTTTCGGCCTCTAGGGTGGCCTAACCCCTTAATCGACATTCCTGAAAATTTGTTAAACTTCATATTAAAAATCCAGAAAAAAAAGGTTTGTTAAATTTTGGATATAAAACTAAGTTGAGTAATTTTTAAATATTTCTTTGTCATGATTCTTTCTTATAATTTGAAATTTTACTAAACGAGGGAAGAACAAATAGCACGAAATTCGTTGGACCAGGCTAATTAGCCGGACTCTTAAGGGGCCACAAAGACATACCTAAAGGCATTTGCATTTGCGTGTGCACTTACACCGGAGGAAAATTGCATCCCTGGTAGGCTGGGATTCGCGTTTCAGTCGTTTAGCGATTGAGTCACCGCGAAGAAAGCTCCGCGGGACGAGACAAAAGCTTCCCTTGCCATCCGGGAATCGGAGACGATTTCAATCCTCCCGCTGCCGGCTAATTTTCTTTTCACTTCCTATCGTTTTCCTGTGAGAAATGGCTCGGCTTGAAAACTCGATGTAGATCATGCCAGTCCTTTCTCCTCTTTTTCCTGTTATTTTTCTCCCAGCTACTGCCTTTACTTTGGTCGCAAGCACAGAAGAAAAAAAGGGGGTAAAAAAGAAAAGAAAAGAGAAACAAAGAAAAAAATGTGGGAAAACGGGAAAACCGAAGTAGGATTTAGTAACCAGGGACATGCTCGTGATTTCCAACGGATGAAAAATTCCGACTTTTTTCTTTTGCTAATATAGAAGTCTTTTGTAAAAAAATTTTCAATTTTTCCATTCTAAGAAAATCTTAAAAATCTCAATACTTTTTCTTGCAAAGAGTGAAAAAATTCGACTCCTTCTACTAAAAAGTGAAAATTTTTCAAATTTCTCTATTTAGATGTTTTTCAATTCTTATTTCTGAAAAATATAAAATCTCGTTTTTTTCTATTTAGAAATTTGTAATTTTCCATTTTTTAAAAATGAAAAATTTCGATTTCTCTGTTATACAAAATCTAACGAAATTCCACTTTTTCTGATAACGAATTTTTAATTTTCAATTTGTTCTTCTAAGAAAATCTAGAAAATCCCGATATTTTTTCTAAGAAAAAAAATTGAAAAAAACGATCTTTTTCTATTGAGACATTTTTTATTTTCCACTTGTCGAATGTAAAAATCTCGATTTTTCTCCAATCAAAAATCTGACAAAAAGCTATTTTTTCCTAGTAGCAATTTTTTAATTTTCGATTTGTTTTCTTATAAAAAATGAGAAAATTCGATTTTTTGTTATGAGAAAGGGTATAGCCGAATAAGCATGATAAAAGTGCCCCTAAACCAAATTAAACTTATGTTACGTCAATCGAAAAAGCTTTCTAAGAAATCCATTTCCACAGAGTTTTAACCGCCTACCCCTATTACCAGGGTAGTTACTAAGTGAAACATGATTTACAGCTTAAACTTAATTTCTTGTTTTCTATTCCAGCAAAAATTATGAAAAAAATCTGCAGTACTGTAATTAGTGTGTTATATATCATGAAATTTTTTCAGAATTTTTTGCTGAAAAATCTATTTTTAAAAAATTACAAAAGTTTTAATATTCAATTTTTTAATTGAAATTATCAAGTGACAAACTTGATATTTTTACGGTAGAAGCTTTTTATAACGCCCACTAATTCATAATTTTTCCAGATTTTTGGGAATGGTGCAACAAAATGAAAAAAATTAAAAATTACTTTTTTCTCATTTTACTGTGTATGGAAGTAACCATTAGTCAAGGTTGTAAATCTTGGCAATTCTCTTTGATGTAAGTGAGAAGCTAATTGGTAATGATGGGTCGAATCATTCACTGCACAACAATTATATTGAAATGTAAAAACAAGATGAATCCGTTTAAAGTAACGTATATTTCTGGTATTATGATTATACTGTAAGAAATATACATATTTTATATTACTCAAATAAGTATTTCAATTCTACCAATTGTTACAAATACTTTTTAATATTTAAATTATTTTTCAAAGCAAATAAATGAGAAAATCCGCAATTACTTAGTTGCCAACCCAATATTTAATGTTAGATATATAACGTTAGATTTTTTTGTTTTCCAGAAAACAAAAAACTGCTCGTAACAATTGGTAGAATTGAAATGCTTTCAATTTGTCGAATTAACGTCTATTACTTTTTTAATAGAATTCGAAAACAATATATTAAAATTGCTTATTAGAAAGGAATCAAATTTTTTTATTTTTCTATTAAAAAAAAGAAATGGGTTTTTCTTAGATTTCTTCTGAGAAAAAATTCTTTGCTTCCTGATTACCGCAGAAAGGAAATAAAAAATAATTTTCTACTGTTTACGATATGTGCTTTCTCTACTTTAAATACCGATAACCTCTTAAATAGAAAATAGAAAAGTGAAACGGTCCAATTTTGTAAGCAGCATCCGTATCTGTAATGCGAATGCCGTTCATGCGAATGTCGAATCTCATCTTACTCGATATCGAAACGCGATATTTCCCGTAGCAGGCCGAGTATCCTATTATTATTGTTATTATTATTATTTTATTATAATTATACAGTATATTCTACATATTAGCGCGCTCGAAGGAATTTTTCGAAACAAAAAGTGACGAAGAAATCCTTGGATCAAAGTGTTACTTTACAGTTCTAATAATATCGACCTTCGTCGTATTTGTTTTCATAACTTATCGCCACTATTTCCGTCGCCATCGATCTCTAGACGTGGACTTTTTTACCTTGTCCCCTTGGCCCGGAGTCGCCCCGAAAGGAGCACGCTCGGATCAGCATCGAGAGGTCGCAAAATTTGCATCCCTACCATTTCGATTTCGATCGACGAGCGTGCTCCTTGATTCGATTAATTTCCATAATCGATTCCAACGCTCGAAGATTGTGATTTCTAGATGTTTCGAGACCTCAAAAACCAAAAGTCCTACTTTTTTTTCGAACCCACGAAATCTGGATCCCTATTTTTTGAGGCCACGAAATCTAGATGCCTATTTTATGAGGCCCTGGAATTTGGATCTCTGTTTTTTGAGGCCTTGAAATTCAGATTCCTATTTTTTGAGGCCATAAAATCTGGATCCCTATTTTTTGCGGCCTCGAAATTTAAATTCCTATTTTTTGAGCTCTCGAAATTTAGATGCCTATTTTTTCAAGGTTCTGAGGTTGTGATTTCTAGATGTTTCAAGGCCTCAAAAACCGAAATTTCGATTTTTTTCGAACCCCCACGAAATCTGGATCTCTATTTTTTGAGACCACGAAATCTAGATGCCTATTTTATGAGGCCTCGAAATTTACGTGTCCGTTTTGTGAGGCTTCGAAGTTGAGATCCATTTTCGAACCCTCAAAATTTAGATACCTATTTTTTGAGGCCCCGAAATTTAGATTCCTATTTTTATGAGGTCACGAAATCTGAATTTCTATTTTTTGAGCCCATGAAATCTAGATCCCTATTTTTTGCGGCCTCGAAATTTAAATTCCTATTTTTTGAGCTCTTGAAATTTAGATGCCTATTTTTTCAAGATTCTAAGCTTGTGATTTCAAGATATTTCAAGATCTCAAAAACCGAAATTTCTATTTTTTTTCGAACCCACGAAATCTGGATCCCTTTTTTTCGAGACCACGAAATCTAGATGCCTATTTTATGAGGCCTCGAAATTTACGTGTCCGTTTTGTGAGGCTTCGAAGTTGAGATTCATATTTTCGAACCCTCAAAATTTAGATACCTATTTTTTGAGGCCCCGAAATTTAGATTCCTATTTTTATAAGGTCACGAAATCTGAATTTCTATTTTTTGAGCCCATGAAATCTGGATCCCTATTTTTTGCGGCCTCGAAATTTAAATTCCTATTTTTTAAGCTCTAGAAATTTAGATACCTATTTTTTCAAGATTCTAAGATTGTGATTTCTAGATTTTTCAAGGCCTCAAAAACCGAAATTCCCATTTTTTTCGAGCCCACGGAATCTGGATTTCTTTTTTTCGAGACCACGAAATCTAGATGCCTATTTTATGAGGTCTCGATATTTACGTGTTTGTTTTGTGAGGCTTCGAAGTTGAGATTCATATTTTCGAACACTCAAAATTTAGATACTTATTTTTTGAGGCCCCGAAATTTAGATTCCTATTTTTATAAGGTCACGAAATCTGAATTTCTATTTTTTGAGCCCATGAAACCTGGATCCCTATTTTTTGCGGCCTCGAAATTTAAATTCCTATTTTTTAAGCTCTAGAAATTTAGATGCCTATGTTTTCAAGATTCTAAGATTGTGATTTCTAGATAGGCCTCAAAAGCGAAATTCCCATTTTTTTCGAGCCCACGAAATCTGGATCCCTATTTTTCGAGACCACGAAATCTAGATGCCTATGTTTTGAGGCCCCGAAATTTAGATTCCTATTTTTTAGAGGTCACGAAATATGAATTTCTATTTTTCAAGGCCATCAAATCCGGATCCCTATTTTTTGAGGCCCCGAAATGTTAAATCCTATTTTTTGAGGCCATGAAATTCAGATTCCTATTTTTTGAGCCTACAAAATATGCATTCCCATTTTTGAAGCTTCGAAATCCGAATGCCTATATTTTCAAGGCTCGAAGTTCAAAAGCCTATTTTTCGATGCCTCGGAATCCGGGTCCCTTTTATCAGAAAATCCCAGAATTATGGCGTCCCTATATTCTAGGCTTCCAAAATTCAGATCCCCAGCATTTCAAAGACTCGAAAAGTTACATCTAACATAAGACAATAGATTTATCTGTTACAATACGTTATGATAATATAAATTAGGGTAAACTGCCCAGTAATTGACCGCATGCCAGTGAATGACCATGGCACAGACACGTGTAAATTATGAGGTTTGAAATGAGTAAATGTTTAAAGTCTGATTTATTTAGAGCTTATCAATTTTCCATATTTTCGTATATAAGTGTGATAAAAAAAATATTAACAAATAATATTCTTATCGAAAATATCCCACAAGTATTCGGTCATCTATTGGGCCTTTACACGTGTTGCATTTTATAATTAACTTGAAAGTAATTGCGGCAACAAAAAGTAACTATTTTTTTAAATATGTAAACAAAAATGAATTATTTGTGCAATTTCAATAGTTGATTCATAATTGAATGGGTCACCTCAAAAACGTTGTAAGGTACAAATTGCAAGTTGTTAAAAAAAATCCCGAAAATGAAAAAAAAATAACCTGATGGTGCAATAATAGAATGGGTCACCACGAAAACGTTGTAAGGTACAAATTGCAAATTGTTCAAAAACCCCCGAAAATGAAAAAAATAACCTGATGGTGCAATAATAGAATGGGTCACCTCAAAAACGTTGTAAAGTACAAATTGCAAATTGTTAAAGAAAATCCCGAAAATGAAAAAAATAACTTGATCGTGCAATAATAGAATGTGTGTCACCTCAAAAACGTCGTAAGGTACACATTTTTTAAGCAATTGAATGGGTCACCACGAAAACGTTGTGAGGTACAAATTGCAAATTGTTCAAAAACCCCCGAAAATGAGAAAAATAACCTGATGGTGCAATAATAGAATGGGTCACCACGAAAACGTTGTAAGGTACAAATTGCAAATTGTTCAAAAACCCCCGAAAATGAAAAAAATAACCTGATGGTGCAATAATAGAATGGGTCACCTCAAAAACGTTGTAAGGTACAAGTTGCAAATTGTTAAAAAAACCCCGAAAATGAAAAAAATAACTTGATCGTGCAATAATAGAATGGGTCACCTCAAAAACGTTGTAAGGTACAAAATTTGTTAAACAATTGAATGGGTCACCTAAAAAACGCTGTAAGGTACAAATTGCAAATTGTTCAAAAACCCCCGAAAATGAAAAAAATAATGGTGCAATAATAATTGTTTGAAAAAAATTTGTACCTTACAAGGTTTTTGAGGTGACCCCATTCAATTACAAATCAGATTATTCGAATATATGTAATCTCAAACGTAAGTGAACTCAAGAATTCGGTCATTCACTGGTTGGTTTACCCTATAATGAAAAACAAAATTGAGGAAACAAATTTTTTCGCGATTTCACGAATTGCGCCTCATGTAAGGCCGCTCGTTATGCAACATCGTGTGAAACCTCGTAGAATCGGTGATTATCATTTTATATACATGCACGTGTGAACATTTCTCGCCACTAAAACATACGTACACATAATAACAGTAATAATAACAATAATAATAACAACAATAATAATAATAATAATAATAATAATAATGATTGAAGCTCATGATCAAAGTCGTCGGGGAAATTATTCCAACACACGACGAATGATGTCTTCTTTGATTACACACTGCTCTGTTTTTATCGGATTTCCATTTACATATGCATCCACATATATATACATTCACACATATTTATAGATATATATATATGTATATATATGTGTATATAGTATATGCACACATGTGTGCATCGATGTTCGGTACGATAGGTGTGCATTCGTGTGGTTTACAATTATTTTCAACTCGGATCGCTATACGACTGTTTGTTTCTCCAGAGTTTACATTAGCTGGTACTAAAGGGGAATATCGAACGTGGGTTTTGAGCTTATGCATTCCCGCTTGCGTGTGTGCGTACATGGATTCCATTTTTTTCTTTAATTTTCTGACAAACAATAGTGTCGATTTCGATTTTCTTCTTATAAAGAGAATCTCAATTTTCCTAATAAACAATAACGTATTTCTGATATACGCTTTTGCGTGCGCGTAACTGTTTCGAGATTTTTTGACAGAAAGAAAAACGAGACATTTTGGAGTTTTCATTTAAAAAAATCGAAATTAAAATATTTTTTATTAGCAAAGTTCAGATCTTTTTTTATAAGAAAAAAATAGAAAAACATAAAAAATCTCGATTTTTCGCATATAAAATGTTTATATTTAAATTTTTTCTGATGAAAAATCTGAAATGTCCTGGTTTTCTTCTTTTTTTTTTAACAACAAATTATCTCCGTAATTTCATACTCTTCTAACGAAAAATCTGAAAACAATTATATTTGAAAATACCATTTTTTTTCTAAGAAAACATTTTTTAATTTCAATTTCTTATGATCAACATTTACAAAAAATTGTTTTTTCTTTTTTTTCCCTCTTTTTTCCTCTCACAAGAAAATATGAAAAAATCTCGATTTTTCTAATAAAAAATATTTTTATTTAGATTTTTTTCTACTGAAAAATTCGAAGTGTCTTGATTTTCTTTTTCTTTCTTAACAAAAAATTTGCTCGGTAGTTTCGTACTCTTCTAACAAAAAAATCTGAAAACAATTATATTTGAAAATACCATTTTTTTTCTAAGAAAACATTTTTTAACTTCAATTTCTTATGATAAATAATTTTTTTTAATTTTTTTTCTTTTTTTTCCTCTTTTCCTCTCACAAGAAATCTTCATAAATTTTATATACTGTCTGCATATAAGAAATCAAGCCTATTATATTATATGTATATGGAATATAATATTAGGTCTAACGTAGCATTTGCTTATTATTATTATTATTATTACTATTACTATTATTATCATTATTACTATTACTATTACTATTACTATTACTATTATTATTATTATTATCATTGTTATTACCGTTATTATATTATATTTTATTACATTACAATATTATCTCTGTAAAAACCCTTATTATGATTTTTATTATTACTAAAAATAATTGTTAATTTCCAATTTTTCGTTGCATGAAATTTATTATTCCCAATTTTCGGATTACGAAGGGGCAAAGGGATTATAAAACGAAGGACGCGAACCTCTTATATTTAGAATTTGGATACGATAGAAGCCGAAGCGGAAAAGCCTAGCGGCGACTGCACTGATGTGGTTCTTTTCATTTACCGCCTTCCACTGATGAGAATACGGTTTAAGTGCTTTCGGATTCTTATTTTTGGATTTCATAAAAAGAGAGAAAGAGATAAAGAGAGAAGGGGAGGAAATAAAGCAGCAGGCCTTTCCTAACTTCTCAATAATTTACTAGATGCTGGAATAGCTACTTT
Organism: Gasteruption jaculator; assembly: GCA_949825005.1. Taxonomy (NCBI): domain Eukaryota; kingdom Metazoa; phylum Arthropoda; class Insecta; order Hymenoptera; family Gasteruptiidae; genus Gasteruption; species Gasteruption jaculator. The sequence goes on from OX463762.1 coordinate 7,218,139, forward strand.
TGTCACAAGGACGCGCTTGGGTGGAACCAGGAGTATGTATGTATGCACATGCATATGTAAATACATACATAAATAACCCCTTCACATGAATATGTAGAAATAATGGTTTTTAAACGAATTTACCAGCGAATTTTGCATTTTTGTGGAAATTCGGTAGGTCGACATTCGTTTTGACGCAAAAACAGTAATTGGATATCCTTTTGCGGAAATACCATTTTTGAGGTCGTTTCAGATTCCAATCTAGGTTTAAGATTAATTAATATAATCGTTTTGAAATATTTCTAGTTCGAATTCAGATTTAATACAGAAGAAAAAATTTACTACAGTGGATCTCAAATTCGAAACTTCATTTAACCCTAGAACAGCACATGGGGTCAATATGTCCCCACGCGATTAAAATTTATTTTGATTTCCCAATGATGAAACATTATTCAAGGAATGTCAAAATATATCTCTACAAATTTTCAGCCTTAAATATTGAAAATTCGGGGAGAAATTGATATTTTTTCACGTGGGGTCGCTGAGCCCCTAGTGTGCTCTTTACGTTCGAGTTTGGAGGTGTGCTGTTCTAGGGTTAATGGAACAGAATTTTTTTAGAAGTCTTAGATTCGAATTTTCGGGAAACTAAATTATTTTATTAACTACTTAGCTGAGCCGACCTATAGGAAAAACATATATTTATGACGAGTACATTCATCAATGGTTAATTTACTACGGCAAAATAATGTAAAATAATTCATTTCTGAAAAAATTCAGGTTCCCGATCCGATACAGAAAAAAAGATTAATTACCGATGGTTTTTTTTTTAAGTTTTGAGAATAATAAATTATTTCAGTAATATAATTCAGTAAAAACAATGAATCTAAGGGAAAATAATAAAATCTTTTCCGAGGAAATTCAGGTTAAATGCGGGTTTCCTAAGATTCACCTTCTTTGAATTCAAATTCGACACAAAATTTGCCCATTTTCTGAAAAAAATTGGGTTCAAGATCCGACACAGAAAAAAAAAATAATTACAGACTTATTTTTCAAAATCGTAGAGTAAAAAAGAAAAAACAATATCTTTTCTTAGAAAATTCGGATTCGAATCCAGGCTTCCAAAAATTCACCTTCTTTGGATTCAAAATTGACCCGAAAGGTCAAGTTTCACGTGGAATCTCGGGTTCCAATCCCGGTGCAATGGAAACCCCCAATCGCTCAGAAAAAATTCAAGTTTTCGATCCGATATGGAAAAAAATTTTCAGAAATTGTTTTTAAATTTTAAGAGAAATTAATTATTTTATTATAAAAATAATAAAATTTAGGAAAAAACAAAATCGTTTTTGAAAAGACTCGAGTTCGAATCCGGATTAACTAAAATCTCGACTTTTCAGGTTCCCGATTCGACATGGAAAAAAAATCAATTATAGAATTTTATCTCGAATTTTAAAAATAATTAATTATTTTATTACAATAATAATAAAACTTGGTGGGAAAAAAACAAAATCGTTTTTGAAAAATTCCGGTTCGAATCCGGATTTTCTAAAATCTCGGCTTTTCAGGTTCCCGATACGATATGGAAAAAAAATTGGTTACAGAATTTTGTCTTGAATTTTAAGAATAATCAATTATTTTATTACAATAATAATAAAACTTGGGAGAAAAAACAAAATCGATTTTGAAAAAATTCCGGTTCGAATCCGGATTTCCTAAAATCTCAGTTTATCGGGTTCCCAATCGGATATGAAAAAAAAAATCGATTACAGAATTTTATCTTAAATTTTAAGAATAATTAATTATTATATTACAATAATAATAAAACTGGGAGGGGACAAAATCAATATTTAATAAATTCAGGTTCGAATCCGGATTTCCTAAAATTTCTGCTTTTCAGGTTCCCGATCCGATATGGAAAAGAAATCGATTACAGGATTTCGTTTAAAATTTTGAAAATAATTAATTATTATATTACAATAATACTAAAACTTGGGAGGAAAAACAAAATCGTTTTTGAAAAAATTCTGGTTCGAATCCCGGTTTCCTAAAATTCACCTCTTTTGAATTCCAATTCGACTCGAAAGCTCGAGCAAAAATGAAGATCCACGGGAGGTCTTGGGTTCGAATCCCGGTGCAATGGAAGCCTCGAATTCCTCTTCCTCCGGAGGAGCGATAGCGGCAGATGACGCTTATCCGCCTCATCGCGGGGTTTTTCTGCGCGACTGCGGGTGGGTATTTCGCTTTTCTATTGAAAATACGCGAAAGGAAAGGAAAAAGGAAGAAAGAACGGGTGGAAAAAGAAAAACGATATTTTTAGAAAGCGGCGAAGAAATATAATGAGTGCAGTGGAGAGTCACGTGGGTTTGGTCGATATCGTATATCTCGTCATTTCAGCTGAAAAAAGGGGACACACGTACATTTAGTCCGCGACTCTTTAGATTTTTAGAAGAGGCTGCTGCCGCTGCTGCTGCTGCTGCTGCTGCTGCTGCAGCAGCTACCGGCTGCTGCTGCACTTCTTCTATGTTGAGCGACATGCAAGCTCTTGCTTCTTTTTTTTTTTTGTGTTACCTCCTTTTTGTTTTCAGGAAAGCATGCATCGGTAATACACCGCCTTTCAGCTGCCTTTGCGTGTGTGCAACGTATGCAAGTACGCGCACCAGTGCAAGGCGAGAGTGCATTCGTTGCATGGTTTCTTTGGAGGCGTCCCGAGAGCCCCGACGCGCCGATGTACGCGTGATAGCATTATCACAGGTGGCTCTTCGCGAATGAGCCACCTCGCGTCGGGCTGCTGACAATCGGAGAGATCGGTAATGACTCGTTAAAGCGTTCTAGACTGATACCAGGCCGCTCGAGTAGTGCCCCTTTGGATTTCGATGATACGAAAAATATTTTTTTCTATTTTTTTTTGCAATATAAAGGTACCAATGAGCTCCAATGTTTGGTATCTGCGGTTCCTGTTACGAATTTTGTATATATTTGCATCGCCATGTAAATAAGGGGAGACCATCCCGATGGAACGTGGGTGGAACTTGGATGGAATGTAAAATGTGAGATCGAAAAGTTAATCGAAAATGAAACGAATTTTTAATGGCGAGTCTCCAAGGTTTAAAAGGCTGAGCAACTTTTTTTTTCAAAGAAAGAAAAAATGCATGGAAAAATGATCCGAGACCTTTAAAAACTTGGAATCGAAAATTCGTTTGGTTTTACATTAACTTTCCAATTTTCTCAAATTTTCGGTCCGTGCTATATTTTAATGGGATGGTCTTTTCCTATTTGCAGTTGCGACCCACGCGGCGTGAATAGGGATTCACGTAAATTTGACGTGGCAGTTAACGCGTTAAATAATTGTGAATTAAAAAACGACACTGAAGATGAACGAAAATTATGCCGAAAACGTATGCGAAATTTGAAGCGATACAGAGGCTCTGTGAAAAATGAAAAATAGTGAAAATGATTTCGGTTGTCACCGTAATAAATGAAAATGTGGATTAGTACTAATTTAAAAATGATTCACGTTATTCGTATTATATTATTGCAATGAGATTATTATCTGTCAGTTTATATTTGCCAATCAAATCCAACGGGGAAAAAATATTTACTGGAGAGGATCTGCGTAATAAGATCGATACGTCTAAAGAATCAAGTTGCAAGAATCTCTTGCAAGCGGCAGCATTTTTTTCGGAAAGCTGAAAATACGCCAAAAGGTGAAATTCCACGTTCCCAAGCGATTGTTCTTTGATTTTGGAGGGGACGGATTTTTTAAGGGGTTATACGCACTTAGAAGGCCGAAAAAAAGGCGATTTTTCAAAAATTTTTCCACGAGAGACATTTCAATTTATTAATTTCAAACTTCGTGTATATATAGTAGTAGTCCTTGACTACTTTCTCAATTTTTTTGGTATCAAAATAATCGTTCTGACAACCGCTGCAGCCAATCTCCGGGAGCACCTCGAAAAAAAAACACATTTTTGCGGTCAGCAAGATTTCTCAAAAACGGCTAAACCGATCGGTCTTAAATTTTTACACGAGCTTTATAGATATATTATCTAGCGATTGATCGTTGATTTTGACTCTACGACAAGTATTTTTCATTTTATGAACAATTTTGCGGGCAAAATTCTCACGAAAAATTGATATTTTCGCTTTACGAAGCCGTCATTTTGTTAAAAATTAGTATTTTGCAAAACCCAACGATCAAACACGAGATGATACATTATATTAACGAAAAAAATTTGGTTTTTTTATTTCCGATAACCCAGTCCCGCGATATCGTGCTCACAGCGAAACGTGTTTTTTTCGAGGTGCTCCCGGAGATTGGCTGCAGCGGCTGTCAGAATGCTTATTTTTGTACCAAAAAAACTGAGAAAGTAGTCAAGGACTACTACAATATGTATACAAAGTTTGAAATTAATAAATTAAAATGTCCCTCCAGAAAAAATTCTTGAAAAATCGTCTTTTTTTGGCCTTCTAACTGCGTATAACCCCTTAAGGGGGGCAATACATGTAGCAGCTTCAAAAAATCTAATTTTTGTTTTCTTCATAAAATGTTAGTTAAACATCTCAAGAATAAGGTGGTAAAGTTTTAAACTGAAATTCGGTGTGTCCCTGGAATCGCTAATTAGCCGGTAAGTTACTAAAGTGATTGAGTTTTCGTTGTTTCGAACTTCAAAAACGTTTTGCGGAAAACTACATTCTTTAAGATTGTGAGAAACACAACTTTAAAACGAATCCACCGATCGTGCTAAAATTGTACACACAACTCAATAACAATATTACCTTGAACTTATACCTACTTGTTTATGAATATCGCTTTTCGAAATTGATTTTTCATTGCCAAAAAGAAAAAAAAATTTTACGTAAAATTGCAGTTTTTTTCCTGAAGTATTCCACTTTTGTAATTTTCAGTTTTTTAAATGTTTCTTAGGTATAAGTTCAGCATCTGGATGTTAAAATACTAAAAATTTTTGATTCATATTTTTAAGATGAATATTAAAGTCGTTAGGACTCCCACAAACGGGTAACTGCCGCCAAAACCTTCCTGAAAGATCACGACAGAACATCGCCATTTGACAATATTCCTTAATGGAAAAATTTATTTAAACAGTTTAATTATGTAGTAAAGTGTACCTAAAGTTTCAAAAATTTAAAACGTTTTGTTCCTTAAGAAAAAAAATGATAAAAATTGACTATTTTCTTACCGTCTACATTTATTGCCCCCCTTAAGGGGGTAAGGTCACCTTTAAAAGGAAAAAGTATATCAATTTTTTTTTTTACAACTTTTATTATAAAAATACATTTTTCAAATATACATTGAAAATTGTGCTACTAAATACTTACTAAATTATTTTTTCGAAATCCCTAGTATATAGTATAAACACACTAGAGATTTGTTAAAAATTTCCATTTGGCGCAAGGTTCGAGGAGCACCGATTGATCGATTTGCCTCGACAAGGTCTCATTTTCTTCGGAGGAAGACCCTTTACGGCATGAATGTGGGAATTTTGGAAGAAGTAAGTAAACAAAAAGATACAACGCTTTTTATCAGATATATATACATAATTTTGGTTTTTGTTTTGTTTTTGGGTTTAAAAAGTTCAGAACTTTCGTAATTTTTTTTTTCTTTCCAAATACCCACATTCATTCCATAAAGAATGGTCTTCCAGAGAAAATGAGCCATTGCGGAGTCAAATCGGTCAATCGGTGCTCCTCGAACCTCGCGCCAAATGGAAATTTTTAACAAATCTCTAGTGTGTTTATACTACATTCTAGGGATTTCGAAAAAATAATTTAGTAAGTATTTAGTAGTACAATTTACAATGCATATTTAAAAAATGTATTTTTATAATAAAAGTTGTAAGAAAATATTAATATACTTTTTCTTTTTATAGGTGACCTTACCCCCTTAAGGGGGGATCCTGGTCCAGCGCACGAAAAAAACATGGTTCTTTACAATATTTGTGTTTAAAATACATAGGTGTAATCAACTTCAAACATTTTTAGCGTATTAGTATTACTCTAAAAGAGTACAAAAAAAAATTTGTTTACATGAAAAAATGTATTAAAATAAAAGTTATAGGTTATCTTGTGAAGCACCTTCAGCCGAAAGCCTCTGATTCGCGTACACTATCAAGATCGCAAAAGTGGTTTAATCTGAAAAAATTAAGTTGATGTTTAATCTACATACTCATAGTTTCTATATGAATAGACGCAAAAATTTTAAAAATTAAGAATTGGCATTTTTATTGTAAATTTAAAAAGGAAGTGCAATTTTTCACACAAAAAAATCGAAAAGAAAGACTTATAAAAATTTTTTGAACGATCTTTTTTGAATAATTTGACATTCATATAGAAGATAATCATATATTTTAAAAGTACGTTCAGTTTCAAGTCGATCCGTTCATTAGTTTTTGAGTAATCGTGTACGCCATTTTGGAAAACATGGTTTTGAGAAAAATGCGTTTAACGTTTTCCGTAAAAAAACGTAGAGAAAAAACGATGAATACAATTTTTGCACTGGATCTTACTGCTTTTAATCTATCCATTGGCAATTCCTGGACCATACATAATGCCTTCAGTTTTTTCAAACCATTGCGTTTATTCTAATTTTTTTTTGGACCAGGATCCCCCTTTAAGGGAAACTGAGATCCGTTCCCTAAAAAGTCCAAAACGTTCGTTTTGGAACATGAGATTACACCTCTCGGTGCATTTTCGGCCTTCCAAAAAATGCCGTTGCTTGGAGTTGCGACAAACGTTGCATTTTTTTAACGCTTTGCCGTCCGGTGGTACTACGTTGGTGCCATGCGGGAACTATCGGGCAAGCAAGAATATGCCTGTAAAAGGCTTAGCGAACATTCCGAATCACCCTGTATATTATATAATATATAGTATGTAATATATAATATTTTAATTATTCATCTATGATTTTTGGGTTCATTTACTTCATCAGTAAAAATTAATAATAAAGTCGTTAAACCAGAAAAATAACACCCAAAAAATTTAACGTATTAATTATTCATCTTTATTTTAATTTCTTCTCGTTGAAAAGAAATTAAAATTTGTTCGTTGTTGATGAATAAAATTATATTTTCCCTAGTTTCTAGTAAAAAATTGTTGCCTAGTTTTTAGTAAAAACAAATATATATATATGTGGTTCTCGAGTAAAACCCCCCCCGAGAAAAAAGGTTATCATTAAAAGTTGAGAGATAACACAAGTAAATACGTATCGGTGCCAGACTGAAGTTACACGAATTTTGGTCGTATTTGCGTTTCTACGTCAGAATTAATGGAGATGGTTTCGAATGAGCTTGAACTAGCTGAAGCAAACTTACATTGAACGAGATTCAAGAAAAATAAACTGAAACGAGATCTAAGAAAGTTTATAAATTTCGTTTAGTAAGATTTGTAAAATTAGGGCTAAAGTCAATAAAATATTATTAGGTTTACAAATGAATAAACCATTTTTTTTTTGGCTACATTTAAGGTTTGTTTTGAAAGAAAGTGAATGAATTGTTTAATCACGGTATTCGCCGTTACTTTCCGCAACTTTAAGCCATTTTTCACGTAGCTGATGAACTCCATCTTGAACAAATTCTATATCTTTGGACACGATAAAGTCGTCGAGCCATTTTCAGTAACTTATTTATAGGGATTATTCATTTATAGGGTAAATGCACCAATAGATGGACGGTTAAGCAAACTCTCGTACTTTTTTATCAAAATAATATACTAAAATTGATATAATTTATAATTAAATGAATTATATTAATGTAAAAATATGTAATTAACTAGAAAAAAATTACTAAAGCTTTGTGAAATATCGTAGTAATTAATAAAAAAGAGAAATTTATGAAAAAGACCAAAACCCCAGTAGATGGACAGCCAATACCAATAGATGGACGCTAAATTTTCTTATATTTTTGTAATTTTATCACGATATTTATAGCTTTTATTTAGTGAAATACGAGCATAATAATGTATACATACCTTATTTTTTTTATTCATTTTTATTCATTTAACAGTAAAAAACTATAAAGCAAAAAGTATAAAAGTACAAAATCGGAAAATAGTGATTAGATAGATTGGTAATTGGATAAATTAGTAAACAGCCAAAATGGACCGAAGCGAGATCGATTTAAATATAATGGGCAGGAATGGACTTGAAACGCATTGATAATGGGACGCGACCGCTTAAAAAGCATTGATAATGGGGTGGATGACGTCGAAGGGGATTGGTAATGGGTTGAAATAGATTGAAATGGGGTCCAAGCGGTAAAAAATGGACTCGAATAAACCGAAGTAAACCGAAAATGAACTGGAATTAAATGTAACGGCCAGAAATGGACTTGAAATGCATTGATAATGAGATGCAACAGCGCAAAGTGCACTGATAGTGGGATGGACGGTAACGAATGGGGTCGAAATGGATTTCTATAGGTTAAAATGGATTCGAACGGAACATTTATTTATATACAGGGTACGCCATCTAAACCGGGGCACCCGAGTGGCTTTTGTAACTTTTACGACACCAAAAATATCTTTTTTTTAGCAATTTTAATGCTACTGAGGAACCGATGGGTGACTTTGCAAACTTCCCCTAAAAGAAGAGACATTGAAAAAAAGTTGTAGCAGTGTAGTAGTTCCTTTGAACCATTTGAGTTGAAAGAAGAAAAAAAATAAATATTTTTTTCCATCATCGAAATTATTCGTTTCGCCTGCTTCAGGTGAACCATCCTGTATGTACTATATTATTATAATTGAACGATTCTGTACAAAAAGCATATATTTATGCTATAACAGACTTTTCGATTATTACTATTACTATTGCTATTACCATTACTATCGTTATCATAACTATCACTGTCACTGTCATTGTCATTGTCATTGTCATTGTCATTGTCATTGCCACTGTCATTGTCATTTTTATTGCCATTGTTATTGTCATTGCTACTGTCATTGACATTGCCTTTGCCATTGCCACTGTCATTGTCATTGCCTTTGCGATTGTCATTGTCATTGTCATTGTCATTGTCACTGTCATTTTTATTGCCATTGTTATTGTCTTTGCCATTGCCACTGCCATTGACATTCCGTTTGCGATTGTCATTGTCATTGTCAATGTCATTGTCACTGCCACTGTCATTTTTATTGCCATTGTTATTGTCATTGCTACTGTCATTGACATTGCCTTTGCCATTGCCACTGTCATTGTCATTGCCTTTGCGATTTTCATTGTCATTGTCATTGTCATTACCACTGTCATTTTTATTGCCATTGTTATTGTCATTGCTACTGTCATTGACATTGCCTTTGCCATTGCCACTGTCATTGTCATTGCCTTTGCGATTTTCATTGTCATTGTCATTATCATTGTCATTGCCACTGTCATTTTTATTGCCGTTGTTATTGTCATTGCTACTGTCATTGATATTGCCTTTGCCATTGCCACTGTCATTGTCATTGACATTGTTATTGTCATTGCTACTGTCATTGACATTGCCTTTGCCATTGCCACGGTCATTGTCATTGCCTTTGCGATTGTCATTGTCATTGTCATTGTCATTGTCATTATTACTAATATTATTACTAGTATCATTATTATTGTTGTTGTTGTTGTTGTTATTATCACTATTATTAAATATGAGATTTTTTAGTGTGATACTTATTTTGACTGTTTATCGACTTTCTAATAAATATTTAAATTTAAGTAAACAAGGAGAGACTATCCCGATGGAATGTAGTCTGGAACGAGCTTTAGATTGGAAACTTAATCCAAACCAACTGAAATTTCTTTTTATAGCAAATCTTCTAATGCCAAGACAAGGCTATTTAATTCACTTTTACTGCAAATCTTGTAATACCACACCGAAAAAAATAAATGCCTTAATTGTACAATTTCTAGTTGGCGTAATCATCAAAATAGATAGAATAACCATAAATGTAGTTGGAATTACTAGAAATAATATTGTTGATGCCATATTTCACTACAGCGATAGTGAAAATTATTATTCATTTTTTTTCAGTGCAAGACAAATGCGGCCGGGATGTTGTTATTATTATTATTATTATTATTATTATTATTATCATTATTATTATCATTATCATTACTATTGTTATTACTATTACTATTACTATTGTTATTATTATTATTATTATTATCATCATCATCATCATCAGTACCTATTTTTTGAAAACTCCTCCTCCGATCCTTCGACAATATCATAGTATCCTGGTGGTAGTAACCCTTCACATGTGATGAAAACACACGCGAATTAACGGCGATATTAGATTTCAATATCTTCCTTCGATCCTACAATGCAACGCACTGCACTGCACCACACTGTATGGCACTTTACTGCACTGCACTGTATTGTACTGCACGGCACAGAAATCCTTTGCTATCAATCGATTATTAATTGTCCAGTTTGAAATCGCAGCAGGTTACGACGGGAAATCATCAAATCCAGTATAGTCAGTTTCAACTATGTCACAATAGTCTTTCTTCTCATTCGCAAGTTGCACCAGCCAGTGTCACGATTACTACCGATTCCGGCAAATCTCGCGAGCACCGATGAATCTTATTTGAATGGAACCGTGGTGTCGTTTATCAATTATTGCACCTCGTTTGCCCTAAAAGATACAATGACAATGGTAATAAATAGGTCGGCGGGAGGTAGAGCAGGAGGAAATTCCCGTAACCGATAATTTTTCCTGTACAGATGAGTGGAGTTCTAAGTAATTACTCGCTTACACTCCCGTCGTTTGGAGTTTCACCGTCTAATCTATGCATCTAATCTTATCTAATTTAATCTAAGTTGATGACATGCACGTCTGCTTTGTTTCAACTGATGAATCCGTCAGCCGAATGCTTTCACGATTCTCACAATCAATAGACACCTATTTCTAATCGAATACCGCGAAACTAAGCCGCTTCACTCGATTCGACCAAAAATTGGTGTAACTGCAGTTGCATTTGAAAGACGAGTTCAGCCGAAACCGCGTTGATCCCTAATTTACAAAAATTTGGGATTCCCAAAAATTGTAAAAATTGCAATGGGATTCGAGTGGAACCTGAATTCTGATACTTCTTCATTTGGTAATTAATAAATGAATAGCAGTTGCAATTGAGAGACAAGTCTAGTCGCAATTGCGTTCATTCTCGAATTTAAAAAATTTGAGACTCCCAAATATTGTAAAAATTGCAATGGGATTCGAGTGGAACCTGAATTCTGATACTTCTTCATTTGGTAATTAATAAATGAATAGCAGTTGCAATTGAGAGACAAGTCTAGTCGCAATTGCGTTCATTCTCGAATTTAAAAAATTTGAGACTCCCAAAAATTTAAAAAATTGCAATGGGATTCGAGTGGAACCTGAATTCTGATACTTCTTGATTTGGTAATTAATAAATGAATAGCAGTTGCAATTGAGAGACAAGTCTAGTCGCAATTGCGTTCATTCTCAAATTACAAAATTTGACATTCTCAAAAATTCGGAAAATTGCGATAACATTCGGCTGGAAGTTGAATTCTGATACTGCTTGTTTTGGTAATTAATAAATAAATCGCAGTTGCAATTGAGGCAAGTCTAGTCGCAATTGCGTTCATTCTCAAATTAAAAAAATTTGAGATGTCCAAAAAATTGAAAAAATTGCGATAGAATTCGACTGGAACCTGAATCCCGATACTTCTTGTTTTAGCAAATGATAAATGAATAGCAGTTGCAATTGAGACACAAGTCTAATCGCAATTGCGTTCATTCCCAAATTACAAAAATTTGCAATTCCCAAAAATTGCGATGGGATTCGACTGGAACCTGGATCCCGATACTTCTTGTTTTGACAAATAATAAATGAATAGCAGTTGCAATTGAGAGACAAGTCTAGTCGCAATTGCGTTCATTCTCAAATTCAAAAAATTTGAGATTCCCAAAAATTGGAAAAATTGCGATGGGATTCGACTGGAACCTGAATCCCGATACTTCTTGTTTTGGCAAACAATAGGTGAATAGCAGTTGCAATTGAAAAACAAGTCTAGCTGAAATTGCGTTTATTCCTTAATTACGCAAACTTCTGATTCCTATAAAATCGAAAATCCCTAATCGCGTTCGCCTGGAAACTGAATCCCTGTTCTATTCGTTTAGATAATTAATAAATAAGATGCAGTTGCAGTTGCGGCTTCACTTCCGAACAAGGAAGAGAGGGAAAAAGCTCTCGAATTCCGAAACTCAAAATACAACTTTTTTCTAATTCAAAATTGGCTTGTATTATTTTTTAACATTATTATTCTGATTATTGTTATTATTATTATTGCTCCTGTTACTGCTGTCGTTGTTGCTGTTATTATTATTATTATTACTAAAAAAATGACAATCACACTCACGACATCTAGTTTTTCCAATTTTGTTTCTTTTTCTTTCAATGAAAAGAAGGGGGAAATGTATACTTTTGTTTAAATTCCTCAAATTTTCCTAAAAATCAATTTATCTCCTTATCATCGAGGTCCTGAGTTTAAAAATTTAAAAATAAATAAATCAATCAATAAATCAATAAATATCAATTAATTAATCTTGGGTTTCGATGAAACCCCCGATGCTTAGCAATTTTAATTTTGTATCTCGTTCTTTCACAAAAAAACACTCGCGAAAACTCGACATCAACGTGTTATTGTTACTTATTATTTATTATTATTATTATTATTATCATTATTATTATTATTATTATTATTATTATTATTATTATTATTATTATTATTATTATTACTGTTATTATTATTATTTGATATGAAAATTATAAAGAAATCGAAACGTCGAAGCTGCTGCTGCTACTGTTGCCGGTGTTGCTTCCGCTGTGGCTCGCAAAGGACTGCGAATACCGAATAGTTACTCCACAAAGAGTCGAAGTAACCAGCAAGTAACAGCAGTAGCAGCAGCAGCAGCAGCAGCAGCAGCAGTAGCTTTTCTCTCTTCGGCGAATACATGTATTGATAGAAGACACATATATGTCTACCTGTAGTGCAATAACATATAAAATATATAACAGATGCAATATTTGACTTCCTCATTATTTGGTTTACCTACGTTACAGGAATTTCGAGTGATCACACAATAGGAATTGGCACACACGTGAAGCGTCGACGCAATTTCAGGTGAAACAACCCTTTCCCTTCCCTTTCCTTCTTTTCGAATCTCCTTCCTGTGAAATTCTTTTTTTCACGCGATCTATATTTTAGGATACACATTTTCTAAAAATAAATTGCAAAATGTAGATCTTGTGAAAAAAAAATTTCACAGGAAGGAGATATATATGTATATATATATTTGGAAAATTCATCGAATCCTTCGAAATTATTTGCTCCGAAAAAAAGAAAATTACAATAAAAATTATACAAAATTATAATAATAATAATAATAATGACGGAATTAATTTCTACCAATTTATCTATAAACGATTCGGATCACATACGAAATTAATTTTGAAAAATTTGGAATGTTGTGGAAAAACAATTGATCGTTCTAAAAGAAGAATTATTAACACTTTTGGGAAATTTTTCGGAAAATTTCGAAATTATCTTTTTACCAATGAAAAAGAATAATACCGATGATAACACTAATGATTATGCAACAATAACAATAATAATAGAATTTGATTATCAACAGGAAAATACAATGTCTTACAATACAGTGTCATACAATGCCTCTATTTCTTAGTCCAGGGAAAATATTGGAAAAATCTATCGAATCCTTTGAAGTTATCCTTCCCAAAACAAATATAAAATAATTTATCCAATAACAATAACTGGGACAACAATAGTAATAATAATAATAATATAATAAGTAATAATAATATAATAAGTAATAATAATATTCATATAATAATAATAATAATAATAATAATAATAATAATAATATAATGATAACGATAGGAACTAATTATCGCCAGGCAATCAGACAATGCTTCTGTTATTGACATCGAGGAAAGTTTGGAAAATTTATCGAATCCTTTGAAATCGTCATTCCCAAAAAGAAAATTACGCGATGATTCATATAATAATAATAATAATAATAATAACAATAATTGCAACAATGTTAATAATAATAGGAATAATATTAATAGAATCTGATTATCATCAGGAAAACGCCAAAAAAAAAAACACAAGCCCCTATTTTATTGTTAGACACTGAAGAAATTTTGAATAATTTATCGAATCCTTCGGAATTACCTTCCCTGAAAGGTAATAATAATAATAATAATAATAATAATAATAATAATAATAATAATAATAATAATAATAATAATAATGATAAAATTTGATTATCAGCGGAAAAACAAACGGATACCGGATATTGTTGACACCGAGGACTCGCGCGCGTGTATTTCGGACGATGCGTAGAAAACAAATGTCGGAGCAGCCAGTAGCTCACGGTGGGCAGGATACGCACGTAGGAAACGCACGAGGGGTTGTTGTGTCGTCGTAGCGACCGGTATGTGGTACGTTGTTCCTATTCATCCCTCTTTTCTCCCCGTACTTTTACAGCCCGATTCCCCTGCAATGGCGTAGAATTTAGGGAATCCTTCGGGTACCTTCGACCCAATTCGGTCACCCTTGGGCTCTTCGCGTACCCTTTCGACGCCTAATCGGACAAAGTTTCCCGCAAAACGACGAAAAACTCGAGTTTCCAACTTGGCTCCAGACTTTCCTCGAATTAACGATAAATTTGGTTGCATTGGCAATTGCAGTTGTACTCAAGTAAACCCAATTTACAAGAATCTTTAGCTTTTGCGTCGACTTTTGAACGATGATTGAAATGTGAAAATACTCCCGATTTCATTGTAAAATTGGTATATTTGCAATTGCAGTTGTATCCGGGAGCATAGTCTCCCCGAGTCTGCGTCGAATCCCAATATAAAAGATTTTTCATTTATTGCGCCGACTTTTGAAAGATAAAAATTTTGAAACATCCCCCAATTTGATAGTAAGATTGGTATATTAGCAACTGCAGTTGTACTTGCGAACGTAGTCTCCCCGAATCTGCGTCGAATCCCAATATAAAAGATTTTTCATTTATTGCGCCGACTTTTGAAAGATAAAAATTTTGAAACATCCCCCAATTTGATGGTAAAATTGGTATATTAGCAACTGCAGTTGTACTTGCGAACGTAGTCTCCCCGAATCCGCGTCGAATCCCAATATAAAAGATTTCTCATTTTTTGCGTCGACTTTGAAAAGATAAAAATTTTGAAACATCCCCCAATTTGATAGTAAGATTGGTATATTAGCAACTGCAGTTGTACTTGCGAACGTAGTCTCCCCGAATCCGCGTCGAATCCCAATTTATAAGATTTTTCATTTATTGCGTCGACTTTTAAAAGATAGAAATTTTGAAATATTCCCAAATTTGATAGTAAAATTGGTATATGCTGGCAACTGCAGTTGTACTTGGGAACATAGTTTCCCCGAATCCGCGTCGAATCCCAATTTATAAGATTCCTGAATTTTTCGCGTCAATTTTTAAATCACGAAAAATTTGAAATTTCGTTCGATCGCGACAAAAATCAAAATTTCGGTTTGAGAGTAAAATTGGTATATGTTGGCAACTGCAGCTGTACTTGGGAACGTAGTTTCCCCGAATCTGCGTTGAATCCCAATATACAAGATTTTTAATTTTTCGCGCCGACTTTTAAATTATGAGAATTTTGAAGTATCCCCCAATCCGATAGTGAAATTGGCATATTTGCAACTGCAGTTGTACTCGGGAATGTTGTTTCCCCGAATCTGCGTCGAATCCCAATTTATAAGGTTTTTTAATTTTTCGTGTCCATTTTTATATCATTTTAAATCTCTTGCGGTTTCCCACTATTTTGATTCTCTAAAAACACTGTACTTTGCAATTCTCTTCGATTGAAATATGAATTCCAGATCCTCTTGGATCAGAAAATGAAATTGCTAAAATTGCAGCTGTAATTTTAAGCGCAGTTCCTCTAAAATTGCTTGAATTTCGAATTTCTGAAAGTACCGAGATTTGCAATTTCATCCAATTAAAATAGACATTCACATTTCTCTCGTTTCAGACAAAAAAAATGAAGCAATTGCAGTTGCAATTTAAAGCATAGTTACACTGGAATTACTTGAATTCGAATTTACACGAATTTTGAATTTCAAAAAGTACCTAAATTTGCGATTTCATACGATTGAAATACGAATTCCAATTTCTCCCGCTTTGGAAACAATTCAACAATTGCAATTTTCAATACAGTTCCTCTAAAATTGCTTTCATTCAAATTCACACGAATTTTCGAATTTCTAAAAGTACCGAAATTTGAGATTTCATCCGATCGAAATACAAATTCCAATTCCTCTCGTTTAAAAAAAAAGAATCCGACAACTGCAGTTGCAATTTAAAATACAGGTCCCTCCAAAATTGCTTTAATTCAAATTCACACGAATTTTCGAATTTCTAAAAGTACCGAAATTTGCGATTTTATCCGACTGGAATACAAATTCCAGTTACCCTCGTTTCAGAAAAAGAATACAGCAACTGCAGTCGCAATTAAAAATAAAGTTCCTCCAGAATCGCTTGAATTTCGATTTTACGCTTTTTCAAAATTACTACGATTGCAGTTGAAAATATAGAAACAAAGGTCTGGGACCTTTGTGCGAATAAAAAAACTTCGCGCTCCCACCGCGAGATGTCGAATGCCGAAACATTGTTTCGCGACAATCCCTTTGTTTCCTCCCTTTCCGGGAAATTCTGCCCCGGGGGGCCTGTTTTTTTCCATTTGCCGAAATGAGACAATTCAATCTCGTCATTATCCTTCTTTGGACTTCCGGAAAAAAAGTTTATTCCTAAAACGACTGTAGCTCGTGGAGGGAAATTCTGGAAAAACGTAATTCGCCGTGACCGTAGCTTTTTGTATTTTTTTTTATTTTAGTGTCACGGGTTTTCGTTCCTTCAAGCTCCTTTGTCCTTTTACTTCTGCGTTTTTAGCCCCTCCTCCATTTTTTTTAATAGGATTAAATTCCGTCCAACTTCAATGGCGGTACGGTATGGAGTTTTGCATGAGGGACTCAACTCCATTATTTCTAAAGAAATATCTTCCTATGTGTAGTGCGTACTCATATTTTGTGTGCATGGCTGTGTGTATACATGAATACACCTACACATATTTTTATGTATGCTTATATATGTATATATCACATGCACTTATGCTCTAAGAAAGGTTTCTTTCACCAACCCTCCTTAATTCCTACATTTTTTTTCTCACTTATTTATTTATTTATTTTTAGGTTTGAGCATAAAGAAAAAGAAAAATGGTGTCAGTAGGAAGATACTAGAGAAATAGATACAGAAAATTTTAAAAATGCGAATTTGGTAGAAACTTAGAAATTAATACAATTACAATTTCACTTGATTTATTCTTAGATTAAGGGGGTCATTCCGTGTGACGGCCGTTTTTTTAAAGATTTTTTCGGAATTTTTCATGATGAAATAAAAAGACATGGAGTTTTCAAATTTTTACTACATATTTATTAATTCTTCAATTATGTCTCTGAATTTTGTTATACGAAAATATACTTATGATCGTGAGTTATACCGCTCAAATAGCACCCAAGTTAAAAAAAAGCGGTGTCCATGATTCCGGCAGATTGGCTTATCCGAAATAAAAAAATAAAATTGCAAGTTGATCTATAAGTGGTTGGCTATCGCCGGAACGAGGATTTTTGAAAAATATCGAACCGCCTTCTTTTTACAGAAAAAATAGTCCAAAAATAATCATTAAATTTTGGGTCTCATTGTTAATGTTTAAAAGCATGTAAAAAATTTAATTTTCAATATTTTCAAAAAATCCTCATTCCGGCGATAGCCATCCACTTATATATATGTCAACTTGCAATTTTATTTTTTTATTTCGGATAAGCCAATCTGCCGGAATCATGGACATCGTTTTTTTCACATGGATGCCATTCGAGCGATTTTTTTGATGACTGATTCAAAAAATATCGAATTTTCAAAAAAACCGCACTTTTTTTGGTTTTTTGCTCATAACTTTCTTAGTAATGGTCGAAATTCAATTTTTTTTTCAAAATTTTCGTTTTAAGTTGGCCTTTACAGAAAAAAATACAAAAAAAATATTTAAAGTGTTTTCAATCGACATTTTTGAATTTTAAGTTTTCAATCGTTTTTTTTTAAACTGTGTGTATCCTTCGATTTTCTTGAAGATTTTCTATTTTAAACTTCTATCCATCCTGCAACTTTTAAGCTCGGTCCGGTAGTGGGCCTTCCATAATTATTAGTTTTTTTTTCGATTTTTAAAAATTAAAAAATTTTTTTTGCTATAAATTATTATCAGCACCGATTTTTGACACTGTATACTTTTTTTCTACTCATTATAAATTCTTCATTATAAAATCTCAACTAATTTACTACAATGTAAATAATTAAAAAGTCGTGTAGCCAAAAGAAATAATGACATCCTAAAATTAATATTCATTATAAATTGATTTCGATATTTTTTCGTTCTGAGTAGGGATTTTAAAGCAGTAAGTAAAAGTTAATTCTATTTATGAGCAATTATAACAAACGTTTTTATTTATTTACGTGTTCTTTTAAAAATTTTACATAAACGATTGTTTTATGAACTAGAGTTCTAGTTTTTGAAAAGAAAAATTGAATTTCGACCATTATTAAGAAAGTTATGAGCAAAAAACCAAAAAAAGAGCGGTTTTTTTGAAAATTCGATGATTTTTGAACCAGTGATAAAAAAAATCTCAAAATTTACCAGGATGCCTCTTTTGAGATGTACTAAAAATTACCAAAAAATTAAGAAAATCAAAAACTAAAATTTTTTAACCCTAGAACAGCACATGGGGTCAATATGACCCCACGCGATTTTCGAACTCCATTGTCCAAAATCGAAAATTGTCCGAACTCCAAATCTGTAATTATGTGCGATATTACGAAAATTAGTAATTCTCTAAAAATCACACCCTTCATTTTTCAAAATAAATACCTTTTTTGGAAAATCGATTACGCTCTTTACGTTCGAGTTTGGAGGTGTGCTGTTCTAGGGTTAAACCGTCCGCTTTGGCGTGGAATGCCCCATATATTAATGAAATTAATAAATAATGTGGTGATGTAGGTACTTTATAATAGAAAAATCCTACAAAATCCCACAATTCCTATTAATTATCTATATCTATTAATTTCAATTAATATACTTTAATATGCATATATTACTTAGAATTAAAAATAACTTAAAGAAAAACAAAATCGGTTATTTAATATTGCAGAAACAAATTGCGCAATTACATCATTACAAAGGGTATCGCCGAATAAGGGGGTCAAAAGTGCCCCTGAACCGAATTGCATGTACAATAGGTCATTCGATAGCTTTTCGAAAAAGGTTAATTTGTGCCAAATTTCAGCTCTGTATCTCAACCTGGGGGCCAGTAAATGACCAAAATTCGAAAATCTTGTTTTTGCCCAATTTGGCCCATGATATTGTGAGAAAAATTCTGAAAAAAATCAGAGACATTTTGGTTACAGAGACACATATTACAGAATTTTTACAGATCTTTTAACCCAAAATTAAAGTCGTAAAAAATCAAAAACGTAAAAAAAATTTCGAAAAATGCCCATTTCATATTGAAGGAGTCGCGGAACTATAATCACATTTTAACAGGAAATGCATATTCATATTACTATTGTTCATGAATTTTTTCAGATTTTCTGGCTTGGTGCGCCATAACTAAAAAAAATAAAAAACAATATTTACGTCGAATTTCACGTATTAAAATAAAATATTTGACTAATAAAATTAGATTTATAAATTCAATGAAAATAAAATCAACTCATAAAAGAGTTTTAAATTTGCAAAAAATTCTCAGAATAAAAAATGACTCCTCAAATGCGGATATATAAGAATATATGAAATTACATATTTACTAGGAATATTCTATGTACACTGCTAACCTTTATGGCTTTGTGTCGTTAAGGGAAACGGATACCTGTAGCCCTTCTCTTTGTTTCAACCCCCTTTATATGTATTCCCCCTAATCGATTATTTTCAGATAGGTGTCTGCACTTATACGTACAAGAGTACAATGGCAACGGGGGGAATCCAAGGTACCGTCGTTAATGTCACGTTAAATTATTATTATAATAATACGGTACAATAATAGTGTCGAGTGTTGGTAGAATTTATTGCTTCTGATGACAAAGGCGATGTTCATTTCCGATTTCCCATTGAAACAATGGGGAACTGGCTGTCGCAATTTTCACCATAAACCATTATTGACAAATTTTTCTTAATCTCAGGTAAACGGAGATTTTTCGAATTTTGGAAAACCCCATAGAAACAATTTTTACATTTAATTCCACTGAAATTAATTGGGTTCTAATATTATTTATAATTATTTTTGTTTGTTTCTCTCAGGACTGGAATAATAACTATTTTTAATCTTCAGATTCAGGGAGACAAATAAAATATAAATAATTGTAATTCCGATCGAGTGGTTGAATTATAATTATGTATACAATCTCTGGATAAATTTGAATAAATTAAATATCAATAATTATAATTAGTAGATTTTAATTGAATCGCAAATATTTATATTCTCCAGAACAAGTAGCACAAATATAGTAAAATTTGATATGATCAAATATAGATTATAAATTCCCACGAATGATTGAATAATAATTGTTAATAAATTTTCAAAAGAAAGACGAGTAAATTAAATATCAATAATCTTAATCGACAGATTCGAGTTGAGTCACGAATATTTGTTTCCCAGACCGAGTAGGATTTGATAGAAAAAAATATAAATAATTATAAATCCCAATTATTCAGCTTAATTCATAATAATTATTAATAATTTTTCCTGCTAACAATGAGTAGAAAAAGTAGAAAAAAATGAGGATCCTTTTTTTTTCTCTTATTTTTCTTTTTTTTTCTTATTATATCATACTAAGTCTAAATTTTGTTCAAATTGCGCTGTCTTTTGTCTGCGGTTTTTTGAGGATTTCTCATCAACATGGTGGATTAGCAATATAACAATAACAGTATGCTACAGTTAGCCTTCTTTCTTTTTTATAAGTTAGTATGTAAGATAATTTTTTAAGCTAATTTAACGCCAGCCCTGCTCTCAGGCAGAAATTTGTGCCTTTGCAGGGTTACTCTGCTATGTGATTTTTGACTTGGCTTGTAATTTTTCTGGCTTGAAATAAATTGAAATAAATGTATGCCTATAAATATTGAAACTAATCGAGACAAAAAAAATAGGTCAATCATTCGAGCGAAATGATAAATGTCGATAATCCTCAGACCGAATGTAATAAATAATTCAAAAGACCCATGAAAAGAGATATAAATGCATCTGTGTAAGAGTGGAGCAGTCGTACGTCAGGATTATTTTACGAATGCATAACAAGCGAAGCCTTAGGAAATAGTTTGATTTGGTCGGCCTAAATATTCCAAAGAATAAGATACACGCGTGTCTTATTACCCTGAAATTCGATATGACGTGTCGCTTTTCCTCTTAAATGAAAAAAGGGGGAATATATGAAAAAGAGAGAAACCAATAAGGTTTCGTTTCTGGGTTGACTAAAAAAATGCATTTCAAAAAAAAGAAGGAAAAAAAGAGATAATAATATGTGGAACGCAATTTTTCAAACCCGTAATTATTCATTGCTACAAGTAGAGACAACATGCAAGATTTTAATTATCTATCTAGAAGTCGCTATAAATATATGCATTTTTCTCCCTCTGCAATGCACTTTTTTTCTCCACTGCAGCCGCATCCAGATATTTCCCCTCCTCCCTTGCGTCTTTTGTGTGGGAATTTATTTGTCAGGAATATTCTCGATACCCTGAAACAAGTAAAAAAGCATTAATTATTTTTTTTCTCAGCTTTGAATTTTTATATATATATATATATATATATGTATATTTTCTACTTCACAAATAATTGGTATTTTATTTTGAAACTAATTATTCGAATTTCTATTTCTTTCTTCTTCTCGAATATTTCAAATGAAAAATATTTGAATCGATTTGCTTAAAAATGCAATTATAAATGGGCAATGTTTTTATGGAATAAAATTTAGAAGATGGAGGGTGTCTCACTTTAAATGGCAAAAATAAGAAATCGCTGAAATTGCATCGACAAAATTCAATAAGTAATCATCAGAAGTTTAATCGAATTTATTATTTATTGGAATTTGGAGTATTTGAGTTTTATTGATTCTTTATTATTAGAATTCAGACAATTGACATTTTACTTATTTCTATTTACCGATTTATTAAAATTTGGGGCGTCTGAATGTTACTTGTCTTTCATTTTTTTTTTTACAGAAATTCAAGCTTTTGGATTTTATTCATTTTTGTTTTATTTTTCATTATCATAGAATTTAGGAAATTTTGATCCTTCATTGAATGTAATGAAATGGACAATAAAAAATGAATAATTTTTCTTTTCGTCCCCTTCCATCGAAGTAGCTCAATTTTGGATTGCTGGTTTGCGACATTTAAAATGAGCTACCCTGATACATGAAGAAATTTTGCAATGCACTTCGAGACCAATCTTTAATAAAACTCCATTCTTTTGGATATCGATAATTCGTGGGACTACATTACTTTGATAACCCAGGCAGCTCCTGATAGTCGGGTGTCCCTTATATACATGTCCCGGTCCAACACCTGGCACATGTCTCTTCTGTAGAACTGTCCAAAAAATACAAACGTATTAGCTTTAAGATACAACAATTCAATTACATTAATTATCCAATAGGTATTGATATTTTTCTAAAGTATATTTTCCTTTTTCAAAACAAAGTCAAGGTCATAGTCATAAGGTCAATCTCAACATATCGCTTTTAACCCTCTCCATTCCGAGGGAGTTGCTTATACGTGTAAAATGTCTCCGTAGCGGAGCCTACGGAGCGTTAAGGGTTAATTTAAAAGAGTTACAGTTGGTAACAAACAAATATAAATTCGATGACCTCTTTTCCTCAAGTGACCTTGGATTGTCCTTCGATGCAAAAAAAATTAGAGGTCAGTATCGAGAGAAAGTCTATCATTACGGGCAATTATTTTATTCCTAAATTACAGCCTTGCAAATTAAGAAAATATCCTAAAACTGGAAAACGGTCAATCATTTACTGATTTTTTTCAAAACAGATGTTTGTTTTTACAAGTTATTCATAAATTGGGTTAAAGGACACGGAATGTTTGCTTCTTTTTCACCGGTTGGCCTTTGGAGCTACCTTCTCGACTTGCTATTGACCATACCAATTGAGCCGTTCAGTACACAAATAGATTAACTCCATAAAAAATGAAGTTAACAAAAATGATAAAATAGCATATATTGCTTTTTAGAATTCTTTTTAAATAACAATTTAAAAAATGGAAAAAATCGAGTTAATCGATTTGTGCATTGAACGGCTTAATTTTTTTGCTGTTTTTCAGCGAGACTCTAGGAAATTCCTAATTTCGACGCGAGATGTCGCCATAGAACATCACTCCATTCGATCTCTCTCCCCCTCCACTCTAACTTCAATCCCTTCTTGCTACTAAGGACCAATTCATGATAGACATAGGACATACTTCTCAAAGACTCAATATTCCTCTACACACACACACACACACACATACATATATATATACTTACATTGCCGAACATAAGGTAATTCAAGTACCCGCTAGCGTACATTGGAGTGGCCAATGCCGCAATGATGATCATCGCCGATGGTAGAGTCTCGTACCACATTTTTACCTGTCTGTCCCCTTTTTTTCGTGTCCACAGAAACAAAGGAGCCGAGACTCTGGGTATATTTACAGGAGTATTCTTTTCGGCCGAACAAGGACGAGGATGACAATGTTATTCAACACTTGGTTACTTGCGAGGTGAGATAACAATAATAATAATAATAATAATGGTAATAATAAGAGGAACCTAGTCGCTATGCGCATGCGCAAATCCTGGAGTGTTTAGTTTTCTGGATTCTAGTGGATTTCGAGTTACCGGTAGTACCGAGAAAGTGCGCTGAGGTCGCACCAAGGTCGATCGGAGCGATAAGTCGTTTTCCTATTTTACTGTATGGTGGTATTAAATTTTGATATCGATTTTATATATATCACTTTGGCTGCCACGCGAGTTTCTAAGAAACTCTCCGTCAGGCCACGCGCGCATTCAAATGCTACGGTGTCCGCAAGCTTCTGAAGATTGCTGGGGGGGGGGGGGGGGGGGGGGGTAGCGGCTACCTTTACACCTATCGGCATGACTTTGATTTGGTAGAGCTCTGACATGCAATAGAATTTCGGTAAGTTGACAAAGACCTTTACGCTCTTTTGTCGCTTATCTTTGACGCTTCGTCCAATACTTCGATTCGGTCGCGAACGGGAGGAAAGTTTGTAACAGGCATAACTTGAAAATCTCTCTTCATGAACGAAGTATCCGAGAAGGCTTGTGAGATTTGAACGTTATCATTTATAACAATTCTAATAATTCTAATAATTTATTAGACGGTCAAACTGTTAAAAGCTGCGAAATATAAAAAGTTACGTTTGGGGTCGTAACGGGTGGAATCTTAGATATCTAAATAGCGGAAATGTTCCCCAAATCTCTTCAAATTGGGAGAATTAAAATTTAATTGTTTCAAATGTGTTAAAAAGAGGAAATAGTGGCTTCTGAATGAAATATGAGACGAAGCCGACAACTATTTACCTATTGTAAAAAAACATGTATAACAATATACTATCTTGAAATAGTAAAGCTGGTATAAAGACTGAATTTAAAAATTCCCGCGAGTGAAGGATTTCGTTATAACACTAACATAAGATTCGAGCGTGGCTCCGTAGGTGACGCCACGCGTCACTTGCAAATTCATGGACTTGCTTTTTACTGAAAATTCAATCCAAAACTTTACCCGATAAAATTAATATTATCATATCAAAGAATTGATTGATATCCTTGACAATATTTAGCAGGCATTATACAAATATTATTTGCAAAATATAAATACGTTCAATATATTTTCAATTTTTGTATTATTTTCAATATATAAATTTAATTTTCAAATTTGGAAGTATCATTCTTATATTTTTTCGATTCATCTTCGAACCTGCGCAGAATCGATTTCTCCTGCAGCGGTTTCCATTTTTAATTGGTTCAAGCGAATCCGCTGCGCTTTCTAACGTCCTCGAAAGCGCAATTAAAAAGGAGCAACTCATTTCTCTTTATTGCTAGATTCCATCCATTTCTTATCTCTATTGCACTTAGAATAAGAAATAGGGGGGGGGGGGAGAGATAGCGATACGATCAAAAGCGTTACAAATTAACAATATGTTTACATGTAACTGTATTACTTAACTTTTGCGTAAAGCAATAAGATTCATGAATTGTTTTGTTCATTTGCTCATAATACTGTGTGATAATTGCTACAGATTGAAAGCCAATCCGGCACCTATCCGCGGTATGTGGGAAAGCATTTCCCGTATACAGGCTGTGTCACCTAACACGACCTTCCGCTTATCCCCGTTATTTGCATTGTACTTGGACCAAAGGATTATAACTTTTCGCAATTGAACTTTCCAATGGGATTCATTTAACAATCGCATATTTAAAATCAAAATGAATTATTAAAAATTCCTAATTGGAGTGACAATTGAAATTCCCGATTGGGTCGAACATTTAAAATTTCTCAATCGAGATTGATGATGAATAATTAAAATACATTATTACCATCATTTTTGTTACAATAAATAATTAATAATTATTAATTTCAATTTCAAGATTTTTTATAATTAATCTATTAAACCCTTTTCCAACTGAAATTAAAAATTGGTTGAAATAATTAAAGTGCCCAAATATTCATTTTAATCATTAAAACTCCCCTTTGGAAATCCGAATAAAAAAAATTAAACAATAAAATAATAATAAATCTTGACTGCGAAAGAAAGGAAAACGAAAAGATTCGCGTGGTGTGCAAAAAAAATAGACGTTAAAATATTATGATAGTATCACGCTTCTCACTGATAAGAACGCACACGCATAAATACGCCATTTATATTCTTATCAACGAGAAATGCGATACTATCGCCAAATTCTATTTTTTCTCCTCTGCTCGTCTTTTTTGGCAACGATTTATTATACTACTTTAATTTATGAGTCTGTACAATATTATTGTGACAAAAAACGAAGAAGAACAAACGTCACTAGGTGGCTCCGTCAGTCACGTACCTCATGTAGTCTATATATATGTGTATATACATATATAAGGTGGCTGATTCAGAGTGGGGAGATAAAGGTCGATAATGGGAATTAACATATGTACAAATAATTCGTACCTTAGTCGCGTTATATATTATAAATATACAATACATACTTTGTTATAATATTCGAGTTCAATATTTATATTCGGAATTTTGTATATACGCGTAACATAAATTCAAAACCTACGTTTATATTTTAAACGTACATGTATATCCACTAAAAACAAAAAAAAACAAACCGATTTTACACACACACACACACACTTTTTCATATTAGAATTTATATTTCTCCGACATTATCTTAAACATCTACATATGTATAATTCATCTTCGAAATTTTCTATATATTACATATATATATATTTAATAACCATAATTACACTTCGAATTTAGTATCTATCAATCTACACATACATATTTAGAATCATACGTGTACACACACACACACTCACACAAATTCCAGGACCCGATCCTTCAAATCCCCCCTTCACCACGACTTTGCGTCTCCTTGAGTAGCAACCCGCTGCACCTCCAAAACAATAAACTGTACATATATATTATATTATATGTATCTCCATGCTACACGGAACACACATCTACATATATATATATATATACATATGACACATGAAGAGTATGATGACGACAGCACACACAACCAGTTCGTCGATCGTAGCTCGCGACTGGAGAGTGGAGTGTGGTGAGGTCCGGTCGGTAGTCGGTTCCTTCCATGTTTCGGCTCACTTCCCACGAACGACTCGACTCGACTCACCTCACCTCACCTCTTTCTTCTGCTTCTACACCTTGTCCGTATCCCGTCTGCTGTTGTCTGCCGTTCTTTCATAAAACACGTCCAGCACGCGAGTGACACTCGGATTCGGTGTTCGCTGTTCGGAGATCCTCCGAACGCCGAAGTTCAAACAGTCGGCTCGAGTCGAGCGAACTATCGACGTCGTCTGTGCAGTGAAGGTCTTTTTCTCCTACGGACCCTTTGTTTTCCCTCAGTGATGAAAAATTAATAAAAAAAAAAGGCAGCGGCCGGAATAAGTACAGCGAAAAGTACCACGGCCTAATTTTTCTCCAGCCAAGGCAGCGCCTGCTGGTTATTTTATTTTTTTCTGCACACGGTAGATGCAGAAAAAGAAAGATAGAGAAAGAGAGACAGAGCGTTCCAGAAAAAGACGCGAGGGAGAGAGAGGGAGACTCGCTGGAAATGAAAGGAAGGATTTAGGATTGATACGAGATATCTCCTGTCCTTTTTCCGCGAAATGAGAGTACGCAGGAAAGCGACAGAGACGGGAATAGCAGTTTCTCGTAAATAATCAGGAGACTCGACTATTCGATTCGATTCCGTTGCAATTATTAATTGATTAATCAATGCATTGAATAATTCTCATTGATGGTTTGAGTGAGTGCACATTTGGATTCTCCCTACGTGGTGTGTCAGAATGCAAGAGTGCAGCGAAACCAGTGGCGGTAACGTCTCCAAGACGGTGTTGCTGAGCACCTTCGTCATCAAGAAGAAGGTCTGCAGGGTTTATTTCCACTGCGGCACCCTGATCTGGGAGACCCAACGCGCGCCCTGCAGTGAGTACCCAAGTACTTACCTATACATTTGTATAGATTTATTTGCATATACTACGACGTTATGGATATATATTTATTCGAATTCAATTGGCTTCCTAGGCTAATAGGTACCGTGTACAGGTGTGCGAATGCATATATGAGCGTGTACAATGACATATGCATATTAGTGGCGATGGCCGGTTTAATGTATATGTAAATATATGCGAATGTGTGTATTGCTGTTTGTACCTTGTGTCGTTAATCGCTGACACCTTGGGTATTAATTTTTTTAGCAGGTGGACGGCAAGTATCTAATAAGCTGTTATTATTATTGTTATCGTTATTAATACTATTCTTATTATTATTATTATTATTATTATCATTATTATACTGTATCAATATATCATTACTTTTAGTACTCCTATGCTTATTGTTATTGTTGATACTGTTATTATTGTTTCTGTATTTTGTCACAATACGATTTGATGATTGTAAAAATCATTATTATTATTATTGCTATCATTACTGAAACCGCCATTGACTTATCATCGTCATCGTAACAAACATCTCCAACGACGTCATCGTTATCAGTAAATATCTTCATTCTAATCATCAATGTCATGGTTATTGGAAACGTCATCGGCATCGTCATTGAAATCTTCTTTAACAGAAAAGCCTGATCTCCATCATCAATGAAATTCTGATCGTCATCGTCACAGAAAGTCTTCATCCGCGCTGTCGTCGTCACAAAAAGAAACTTTATCAACATCGTCATCGTCACCATCAGAAGAAAATCTGAATTCACATCCTCGTCGTCACAGAAATTCTTCATCAACATCGTCATCATCACGAGAAAATCTGAATCCGAATCGTCATCGTCATAGAAAAATCTTAATCAACATCGTCATCGCCACAGAAATTCTTCATCAACATCGTCGTCGTCACGAGAAAATATGGAATCCAAGTCGTCTTCGTCAGAGAAAAATCTTCATCAACAGCGTCATCGTCATAAAAATCTTCATTCGTATCGTCATCGTCAAAGAAAATCTTCGTCAACATCGTCATCGTCACGGAAATTCTTCATCATTATCGTCATCGTCACACGAAAATATGAATCTAAGTCTTCATCGTCACAGAAAGTCTTCATCTACGCTATCGTCGTCATAAAAAAAATTTTATCAACACCGTCATCGTCACCATCACAAGAAAATCCGAATCCAAATAGTCATCGTCACAGAAATTCTTCATCAAGATCGTCATCATCATAAAACAAATTTGAATCCAAATCGTCACCGTCATAGAAAAATCTACGTCAATATCGTCATCGTCACAAAAATTCTTCGTCAACATCGTCACGGACAAATCTTCATCAACATATCGTCGTCGTCATAAGAAAATCTTCAAATCGTCATCATCATAGAAAAATCTTTGTCAACAACGTCTTCGCCATCGTCATCGTCACAATAAAATCTGAATTCAGATTCTCATCGTCACGAAAATTGTTCATCAACACTGTCATCGTCATAAGAAAATATGAATCCAAGTCGTCTTCGTCACAGAAAAATCTTCATCGTCATCGTCATAGAAAATCTTCATTCGTATCGTCATCGTCACAGAAAATTATCATCAACATCGTCATCGTAACAAGAAAATCTAACTCTAAATCGTCATCATCATAGAAAAATCTTGGTCAACATCGTCGTCGTCATAGAAAATCTTCATCCACGTCGTCACCGTCACAGGAAATCTTCATCCGCGTTGTTGTCACCGTCACAGAAAATCTTCACGTGCATCGTCATCGTCATTAAAAATTTTCACCCGTATCATCAAAAAAATTGTCACCGTCATCGTCATAATTATGCTATCGGAAAACATCCTATAGCGATAAAAATCAACACTGTCATTGAAATCGTTACCGAGCTCCCATATGTAATTTCCACCATCGCCATCATCATATTTATTGTCTCGATCGTTACTGAAACCTACACTCTTATCGTCACCACCATCGTTACCCAAATCGCCCCCCGATTCACTTTGAACAAGAAAGTATAAGTATGTAAATACAACCGTACTTGCATGCTCACTTTCTACACACTGGCATTTAGTTCCTCATTTCATCGTTAATTAATCATTCCTACCGGCCGTGTAATCGAGCGTTCAACGGAGTCCTTCTATTTGTTGAACTTTATCGACATTCACTGCAGGCATCGCTTTGACATATTGGATGTGACCACAAATAACCGAATAACACCGGCTTTTCGAAACCCGGTGTTGTTTGTTCCGACTACCAACGAGTTTGCCTTGAAGTTCGCCACTGAGGGTCACGTCTTCTCCAGTATCTGCCTTTTTTTTTCATTCCCGAGGTCTTTATTCGAATTTCCGCGTTCGTTTATTTCGGTGTCCTACCATTCCCCCTCTGTCTTCTCCCCTTCGCCCGAAAGCAATCCATCGCATCGGCAAAAACAATATCCTACATACCAACCATAATGATACTAAATAATTGGAACCGTAACAAAACGGGGAAAGACGGACCACCGGGCGCACCGATTTCATTGCTTAGCATTCCAGCCGAGGCCCATCCGCTGCTTATGCGACAACGATAAGTGTAATGTCCGTCTGTAAGTGGTTGCATTCGCGTCGGGATACACATGTCGTTGCTCGGAGCGGAATATTATGAATATGTATGAATCGACGTGACGAGCGTTTGAGAATCGTAAAGCTTCCTCGTGTATTTACTTACCGGCAACGATCAATTCTTACGGCTTCGGTCGTCCAAGTACTTGGATAGGTACGAAGGCAGCGAAAGAATAGCGTTCCGCTTAGAAATGGAAGTATAGCGATAGTCTGGCATCCACGATTTTTTGCCATACTCGCTACCGTACGGAGATAAAAGCCTTGGAGTTGTTCGGAATTGATAAAGTATACACTTTTAACACGGGTGTTAAAGTGTTGAGAATTGGAATTTTTTAACACCGGTGTTAAAATATTAGAAATTCAATTTTACGCTCTTACATTTACGGTGTTAAGTTCATCGGTGTTGCTATATAAGAAATCGCTTACAATTTACTACCGGTGTTAAAATGTTAAAAATGTGGATTTTAACACCGTTGTTGAAATATCAGAAATTTGATTTTTAAAATCGGTGTTAAAATACGAGAGATTGGTCACAGTTTAACGCCGATGTTAAAATATTTAAAGTTGGTTGCAACTTAATACCGGTGTTAAAATGTTAAATCTGAGGGTGTACACATCGGTGTTAAAAATAGAAATACGAATTTTAGCATCGGCGTTACATTATTAGAAGTCGGCTCTAATTAACCACCGGTGTTAAAGTGTTGAAAATGTGAATTTTAACACCGGTGTTAAAGTATTAGAAATACGAATTTTAACATCGGCGTTACATTAATACAAATCGGTTCCAATTTAACACTGGTGTTAAAATGTTGAAAATGTGAATTTTAACACCGGTGTTAAAATATAAGAAATACGAATTTTAACATCGGCATTACATTATTGGAAATCGGTTCCAATTTAACACCGGTGTTAAAATGTTGAAAATGTGAACTTTAACACCGGTGTTAAAATATTAGAAATCGCTTACAGTTTACGATGTCGAAATATTAGAAATCGATTCCAATTTAACACTGGTGTTAAAATGTTAAAAATGTGAATTTTAACACCGGTGTTAAAATACTGGAAATACAAATTTTTATAAAGCAGATAAAATTTTAGAAATCCGTTGCGGTTTAACATCGGTGTGAAAATTCGAATTTTTAACATGGGTGTTAAAATATTAGTAATCGGTAAAAAAAATTAGCGCGAATGGAAAAATTCGCATTTTTCTCACCAGAGTTAAAATTTCTATTTATTTTTTTAACACCGATTTCTCAGGCACTTAAAAAATTTCTTAACACCGGGTAGGCTGGATATGAATTAATTCAGTTGCAATATCACTGTTGAATTAGTAATTTTTGTCACCGTGGGTCATCTCGGTGTTGAACGCGTCTTTCCAGAACCCGGTGACCCGGTGTTACGGGAAGGTACCGAATTCGTTTTTAGCAACGACCCGTTTCCATCAACGGCAGCTGAAAAATTGCTCGCCCGCGGCAAAAAAAGGAACTCGAGGATGAGCTCGGGTTCGAGCCATTCGTGATAACGAGGAATTCTCATGCCGTCCTGTTGCTGCATCAGCGCAAAAAGTCGCGCGTCATGTGCATTTTTTTCTCACCATTCTTGGAAAAACATTCGAGCTTGGCAACAAATTGGTTTCTCAAGTATTATGCAAACGATGTCGGCTGTGACCTCCAGTCGCATTTATAGCGTCATCCAAGGAAAAACTTCGGGTGATTTTACGCCTCTTACGCCACAAAACGAGGAGAATCCAAAACCGGTCCCATCTTCATAAAAGTGAAAACAAAAATAAGTAGCTCCTCCTTGACGAAAAACGAAAAGACACTTTTTTTATCGAAGTAATTTCTCTTGTAGATTAAATTAAGTCGGCAATTGACTCGTTGACGCACTTATCACCTGCTGCGTAACCCTTCTGTTACAGAAAGATGGAGGCTGTCGCTGACCGACGTCCTGGCGGCTCATTACGGGGACGGTTGGGTGCCGGGGATCCCCGTGAAAGAGAACAAGTCGTCGCCGTCGTCGTCCTCGCCAATGCCGGTGACGTCCCCGACCAGTTTCGTGTTGCATTACGCGGCCCGTGGTTCCAGGAACAGATGGACCCACCATAGCGTCACCATGAGCCACAAGGATCCTCGACAAGTGGCGTCCTGGGTCAAAACCATTCGAAACTATCTGGAAGGTATTGGCGATTGGCTCAAAGTACGGTGGAAATTATGGCCCGAAATTCGATGAAATTCGTGTCCAATAATTGAATGAGAATTGCGGCTCAGAATTTACTAGAAACTTCCTCGAGCTTTTCTTAAAATTGTGGCTTAAAATTAGATGGGAATTATTGGATGAGAATTGGTTCTTGAAATTTGATGGGAATGTTCTTAAATTTTCATCTCAAAATGCGGCTCAAAATTGGATGGGAAACAATGTCTCAAAGTTGATTGGGTGGGAGTTCAGAGTTGGATCGAAAATATGGCTCGAAATTCGATGAGGTTCGTGTCTCAAAATTGAATGAGAATTAGGGCTCAAAATTTGTTAGGAATTTTCTCAAATGTTTCTCAAAATACGTCTCAAATGCATATTAAAATTATGGCTCGAAATTCGACTGAAAATATATTGCACAGAATTGGATGAATATTGTGACTTAAGATTAGACGGAAATTATAACTGAAAATAGGATAAGAATTTGTTCTTGAAATTTGATGGGGATGTTCTTAAATTTTCATCTCAAAATGCGGCTCAAAATTGGATGGAAAACAATGTCTCAAAGTTGATTGGGTAGGAGCTCAGAATTGGATGGAAAATATGGCTCGAAATTCGATGAGGTTCGTGTCCCAAAATTGAATGGGAATTACGGCTCAAAATTTGCTGGGAACTTTCTCAAATGTTTCACAAAATACGACTCAATGTATATTAAAATTATGTCTCGAAATTCGGCTGAGAATCGAATGGAAAACAATGTTTTAATATTCAATTTGGGGGTAGGGGGAGGGGAAGGGCTCAGAATTGGAGCGTAAATATGGCTCGAAATTCGATTGAGAGCGCGACTCAAAATTGCATTGTGGCTGATTCAAAATCGGGTAAAAAAAACGTTTGATCCGGAATTGGGCTCAAAATTATATAGGAATTGTAACCCGAAATTTCATTGCGAATATGGCTCAAATTTGAATGCT
Organism: Gasteruption jaculator; assembly: GCA_949825005.1. NCBI lineage: Eukaryota > Metazoa > Arthropoda > Insecta > Hymenoptera > Gasteruptiidae > Gasteruption > Gasteruption jaculator. Next base: position 7,251,742 of record OX463762.1, read on the forward strand.
AATTGTGATTCAAAATTTGTTTAGCAATATCAATCAATACCTATTGGATAAAAAATGCGGGTTGAAATTCGATGAACGATATGGCTCAAAATTCGATAAAGAATCGTCCGCTACCGCTCAAACTTTAATAGGGAATGGCTGAAGCTTCGACACAAAATAGGAAACTGGGTTAGCCTACCGGTAACCAGAATTGACGATACGTTTTTTCATTTCAGGGCTGTCTCATCGTCCGAGAAAGATCCTGATGTTCATCAATCCCTTCGGGGGTAAACGGAAAGCCTTGAAAATCTGGGAGAAGAAGATTCAACCCGTCATGGCCATCGCCGGGGTAGAGACCAAGTTGATGGTCACCGACCGAGCCGGACACATCTGCGAGACCCTGTTGACGACCAATTTGGACGATGTGCAGGTCAAGAAAAGAATCCATTCCTATTTTGCATCAGAAAAGTTTCCAATTTCTGACTTGAATTTCGCGAGATATCCGAATTAACCCCTTGGCCTATCACCACGAGTGGGACTCGTGCTAAGGAATTTATGCCATAAGTGAAAACCACGAGCCTGACTCGTGGTAAAGAATTTGCGCCATAAGCGAAAACCACGAGTCTCACTCGTGGTAAAGAATTTGCGCCATAAGCGAAAACCACGAGTCTAACTCGTGGTAAAGAATTTGCGCCATAAGCGAAAACCACGAGTCTCACTCGTGGTAAAGAATTTGCGCCATAAGCGAAAACCACGAGTCTCACTCGTGATAAAGAATTTACGCCATAAGCGAAAACCACGAGCCTGACTCGTGGTAAAGAATTTGTGCCATAAGCGACAAACACGAGTCTCACTCGTGGTAAAGAATTTGCGCCATAAGCGAAAACCACGAGTCTAACTCGTGGTAAAGAATTTGCGCCATAAGCGAAAACCACGAGTCTCACTCGTGGTAAAGAATTTGCGCCATAAGCGAAAACCACGAGTCTCACTCGTGATAAAGAATTTACGCCATAAGCGAAAACCACGAGCCTGACTCGTGGTAAAGAATTTGCGCCATAAGCGAAAACCACGAGCCTGACTCGTGGTGAGGAATTTGCGCCATAAGCGAAAACCACGAGCCTGACTCGTGGTGAGGAATTTGCGCCATAAGCGAAAACCACGAGCCTGACTCGTGGTGGGGAATTTGCGCCATAAGCGAACGTTGTTTTTTATTTTACAATTCCAACAATTTTACATTTTATGCCAGTTCCGGGGTTAACCTTATGCGCACATAAAAATTTTTAAATATTTTATATATTTTTCATAATATAGATATTTTATATAAAACATGAAAATAATTTTCAAAAAATCCCCACCGATCATTCGATAAATAGCAATCGATTGCCAAAATTTCATACCGAGGGGAAAAGTATTGACGCTCCTATTTTGCCCAATCGCAGGCGGTGGTTTGCATCGGCGGAGACGGAACCTTCTCCGAAGTCTTCAACGGCCTGGTGCTAAGAACGGCGAAGGACCGCCAAATCGACTTGGACGATCCCGAAGCCGCTCTACTCACCCCTCGATTACCGGTCGGTGTGATCCCGGGCGGCAGTACCGATACCGTGGCCTACAGCCTACACGGCACGACCGACGTGCAAACGGCCGCCATACATATCATCTTTGGCGACACCGTCGGCGTGGACCTCTCCTCCGTGCACACGAACGAACAACCCTTTGTGCGACTATACGCCAGCGTCCTGAGCTACGGGTATCTGGGGGACGTGCTGCGGGATAGCGAAAAGTTCCGGTGGATGGGCCCACAGCGATACGATTATTCCGGTACTCGGTGTTACGGTCTCTATTTGGGGGAAAATTGAGACGCACGTGTGAGAGGATATGACGAAGAAGGGAAAAATTTGGGGCGATTCTAAATTGATAAAGATTTCGCATCTCTGAATCGAAGTATCCATATCCCCAGTATCGAAGTGTTGACGGAATATGAAAACATTACAAAATTTCAATACCGATATTTGAATGCGTTAACTCAAAAACATTGTAAGGTACAAGTTGCGAATAGTTCAAAAACCCCCTAAATTGAAAAAAGTAACCTGATGAATTTTTAAAAAATCCATCCGTTTTTAAAAAAAATCCATCAGGTTATTTTTTTCATTTTCGGGAGTTTTTGAAGAATTTGCAATCTATACCTTACAACGTTTTTAAAGTGACCCATTCATTTATGATCCTAGTGTCAATATATTGATAATCTTAGGATGGAAATACCAAGAATATCAATATTGATAACCGCAGTATCGAAATATCAATAACGCCAATATCGAAGAATCAATAAATTCAATATTGAAATATTGATAATTCCAATATCCGATTATTGGTCATTTCATTATTAATAATAATAATTATAATAAAAATCCCAATGTCGATATTATAATCAGATTTTTTAAAAATCCATCCATTTTTTTAAAAATCCATCTATTTTTTAAAAAATTGTTTAAAAAAATCCATCAAGTTATTTTTTTCATTTTCGGGAGTTTTTGGAACAATTTGCAATTTGTACCTTACAACGTTTTTGACGTGACCCATTCATTTACAATATAATCCTAGTGTCAATATATTGATAACGTTGGGGTGAAAATATCAATAACGCCAATATCGAAGAATCAATAAATTCAATATTGAAATATTGGTAATTTCAATATCCGATTATTGGTCATTTCAATATTAATAATAATTATAATAATAATCCCAATGTCGATATTATAATCAGATTTTTTAAAAATCCATCCATTTTTTAAAAAATTGTTTAAAAAAATCCATCAGGTTATTTTTTTCATTTTCGGGAGTTTTCGGAACAATTTACAATTTGTACCTTACAACGTTTTTGAGGTGACCCATTCATTTACAATATAATTCTAGAGTCAATATATTGATAACGTTGGGATGGAAATATCAAGAATATCAATATTGATAACCGCAGTATCGAAATATCAATAACGCCAATATCGAAGAATCAATAAATTCAATATTGAAATATTGGTAATTCCAATATCCGATTACTGGTTATTTCAATATTAATAATAATAATTATAATAATAATCCCAATGTCGAATTGATAATCTAATTAATGAAATATCGATAATTTTAAAATGATAACAATGATAATCATAGTACCCTAATATCGATGATCCAAATATCAAAACGTGTTAAATTCTAATATGCAATTCGAAAGGGAACTTATAGTAAAATATTTCAGGGTTCAAGAAAATAATAGCCAATAAGGGTTACGAAGGCGAGATCGAAATCTTATCGGACCCTTGTCACCCTTCCTGCAGTATCAGGTGCTTGAAGAACTGCGAAAGGTGCGACCAACACAAACCGAACGACAGTACTGACAAAGAGTTTACACGTAAGATTTCGTAGATTTTTCTATGTAGGTTTACTTAACATTTTTGATGTTGCAAAGCTTCTCGAATTCTGATGGAAAATCATTTTTTTTTACCCTTTGCACTCGAGGCATTTTTTCGCTTGCGTGAACCAGCAACTCGAGACGATTTCGGCCAAATTAGGGAAACATTTTACAAGTACTTTAAAATCAGTTATAAACAAACAAACGTATACAAATAATGAAATTTCACCAATTTATTTATTTTTATATCGATTTATTTTTATATCGAAGACAACCAAATTTGATAAATTACACTCTGTAATTAGTTAGGCCGGGCGCCGCAGCGGCACCGCTCGAGTTGGCACTTCGAATCAGTCAGGTACCGTATCGGCACCGCTCGAGTGCAAAGGGTTAAAGTAATGGTTCTCATAGCATTTCCTTAAAGCGTTAATAAAAATCGTGGTTCGCAAAAATTTGAATACCGATTACCAAATTTTTTATGAGAAATTTCGTCTTCTATGGAATTTCATGTTAGACTTTCTGGAGTTTCAATTTCTGAAATTTAAATATTCATGGAACAGGATTTATGGTGTTTTAAGAAAATATTTTTTATTTTCACATGAACAGGTTGGATGACAGTCCGAGGGAAATTCTTCATGGTGAACAGTGCGAACATGTCCTGCGCTTGTTCCAGAAGTCCCATGGGATTCAGTCCACACGCTCACATAGGAGACGGTTGCGTGGACGTGATCCTGGTGAGACACACGTCTCTGATCAACAACATCAGGATGCTACTGCGTCTCAGCAGCAAACAAAAGACGGTGGTTGGTAGTCGATTCTTTATTTTGTATTGCCTCGTTTCTAGATTTTACTTGAGTCCCTGATAATTCCGGAATTCCAAATTGTAATCTCTTAATTCTCGCTTTCAAGTTCCGATTTCTAAATTTTCATTTCACCATTGTAATTTTGAAATTATAAATTTATGTTTTTCAGTTTCATTGTCTAAATTTGAATTTTTGGATTCTAATTTCTAATTATGCATTTCAGTATGATCTACCGTTCGTGGAAGTCTACAGAGCCCGAGAAGTGACATTCCGAGCGCTTCCGAAATCAATACAACAACAACAGAAACAACAATCACCGGATGAAAACAATACCTCGCAATTCAATTCCAGATTAAGCGTCTGGAATTGCGACGGTGAGGTCATTGAGAACTCGAACTTGAAAATTCGGTACTTACTTTCTACTTGACGTTATTATCCATTATTATTATTATTATTATTATTAGAATTTTTTTCATGAGTGGAATACCGATAGGTGGAAAATTAATTTTTTTCATACTCCTTAAGACGATATTTTTTTGCAGAATTAATCCACGACCTTGATATTTATTAAAATATAGAATTAAGTATCGATATATTTCGATGTTTCGATATATCCACTGTTATCCACATAATTCGATAACGTCTGATTAATTTCGAAATTGGAATGGTTATCTGTTAATCGATTAACTTTCGATAGTTTTTGAGGTATCGAAAGTCATCGACATGTATCGCTTAACGCTATGCCATCCCGGTGGCACCACGTTGGTGCCCTGCGAAAACCATCGGGCAAGCGCCGGTGGCACCACGTTGGTGTCGTACATAAAGATTTATACCGGCGCCAAACGAAAGAGTCCCGGTCAGACGTGCGGACGACAGTGTTAATATCTAGAATCAAACAGCATTTAACGATAGATCTAAAACTTACAATACTTAGTCCATATATCGATGAGTTTCAATATATAAACGGTTATCGATTGATCGAGTGACTTTCAATAGTATCCGATGCATCCATACATTTTGATGCTAATTAACCCATTACCCGCCAATGTCCTATTTTTAGGACGCACTTTCAAATTTGATTCTTTTAATAACTGCAGCTCCTCAACAAAGTATAGTCGTTAAAATAATGAGATCATATAATTTTAATTTTATTTTTCTAGTATACTATAGTACACTCCGCCAATGTCCCAAAAATGGGACGGGCTTCAATTTCCACTTCCAAATAAAATTTTTTAATTCTAATTTTAAATATGAAAATTAGAATAAATTATAAAATTTTTATATTTAATTTATTATTAAATTTAGGTTATTAGTAAATTTTTAATATTTTTATATTTATTTTATTCTTTTTTATAAAAAAAAGAATAAAAATTATACAATTTTTACATTTAAATAAAAATAACAACAATTATGGCAAAAATAGTTCCAGATGGTTAGTATGAATATCGTTATACAGTTAATTTAATTTTTTTTATTTTTTAATTGTGGCGAGTAATGGGTTAATGGAGTGGGATGAAAAAATCGAGATATTCCAGTAAATAACAGATCAACACCATTATCTCGAATTTTAATCATGTCAGCCATCAATCAAAGATTTTAACGACATTCGATATTTTTTGTTTCGTTCGCAGGGTTCATTGTCAACTTTTAAACGTCTACACGAGGAGAATCGTGGAACCGGAACCAGACCTTTCCTGTTTCTGCTCGCTTTAACGCATAGGAACAAGAGCTGTGCTGAAATTGACATTCAATCTCTGATGTCATTCGAAGATGTCACGATTGAGCGATAGACGGAGAAGACGAGGAATAGTGATACTTAATATATATATATATATATACATATACATATATTTTTTCGAAACGTCTTTGGATTCGCCGCGGGGAGGGGAAGGATAGTTCCTTTAATTTTAATTTGGTACAACACACGCGCATAATTAAGAATCAACACAGGGTAGATTGGAGCAAAAACGTTATTTCGTGGGATTTCGTCGAAACCGTGCGCATAATTACAAAAATTTCCCTCCAAAAAAATATATTTCGACTGGGGGTACCGATTTAATATCCAAAAAGAAATGATTTATGGGAAAAGTAAATTTTGAAAAACTTGGAAAATAACTTGAAAAGAATTTTTATTGATATATACTTGAGAAAAATTGTTTTAAAATTTACTATTGCGAGAAATTTGTTTCACATTCTTTTTAGAAATTAAAGAAAAATTTTCAAAGTATTAAAAAAAAAATCGTTTATACGAAAATAAATATAAAGCAATTATTTTGAAACACCTCAATTAAACTTTTGCAATAGTAAATGTTAAAAAAAATGTTCAAGTGACAAAATTTTAATGGCGAAGGAAATTGGTAAATTTTGTTAAATACTCATGATTTCCTATTTTTTTACGCGAGGAGGAAAGTCGAAGCCCCTTTATCTTTTTTTCGTTTTTTGAGAAAAAAGGAAGTAAGGAGGAATTTTTTTTTCCAAACTTTCCATCGTACCAGAGAGTATTCGTTTATTTTTTTTTTTCAACACGAAGACAGTAGCATAAATAAGCATAGTTTCGGATGAATGCGTTGGTGGTATTCGAGTGCAGGGTATGCAGGGTAGGAATTCATAAACTGTGTTAAAATTATACGTACCGCAACTAAAACGCGGAGGTTCTCAATGAGAGGAAGATTTTGCTTCCCTCTTAATGAATTTTTTAATTGTTTTGATGATTGAATGGATTGGAGTGATTGGGATAATTGAAATGATTGGATTGATTGAGCTGATTGTACCAGTTGAGTCAATTGGATTGATTCGAATTATTTAACTGGATCACTGAATTGATCCGATCGGTGGAACTGATCTAATCGATTGGCACGTATTTGAAGGATTGAATTAATTAAATTAATTTGGATGATCCGACTATTTGGTTCAAATGAAGTAACTCGATCGATTGGATCTATTGGAAGCGTTTAAATAATTGCCTTGATTCAATTAATTGTAACGAATGGAGTTAAGGGGGGAGTCTGGTGTAACTAAGGTATTTTTCCAATGCATATAATTTCAAGATATAATATAATTTTTTTTATTGAAACTTTTTTTACATATAAAGGGAAGTTCAAAGAAGAAAATTTGCTACTGCAGATTTAATTTGAATATATACGTATATAGATATAGTAGTGGCAAGGAAAGGATTCGGTCAAAACGGCGGGATACCTGGAGTCCTGAGAAAATATCGGAAACGTAAAATGAGGGAAAATTTTTCTGTAGTAGGTATATAAAATGCGGATGAACCTCATTTTGAAAAAAAATTGTTAATTGCAAAAATGGCGGAAGAAAACGTGAAAATGAACGATACATGTCCGCTGTTATTTTGCAATAACTTTATGCTATAATAATAATTCATGAAAAGTCGAGGTTTACTAGCATATAAATTTAATTATCTTCAATTTAAACGTTGAATCAAGTGAATCGGATAAAAATTCGATGAGCTATGCGTCCCGCCAATTTGGAAAACGTGGTTTTGAGAAAAACGCGTTTAAAGTTTTCGGCTAGTCCGTGTTTAGGTGTACCTACTTGGCGCTCTCACCGCTCCTAACTATATTTCAAGATCGAATTTGATGCTATAACTTTACAAAAGCATTCTTCGCGTGTTTAAGAAGATTTTTAAGCAAAGAAAAACAAATCGATTTTTTAGACCTGTTACACCAGACTCCCCCCTTAATCGGCTCGATCGGTATTTTTTTAACGATTGAATCGGTCGAAACGACTCCATTCATTCGTTCAGTTGAAACGATCGGACAAAAATGATTGTACCGATTCGAATGATTGAATTAGTTGAACCGATTGAAGCAATTAAATGGATTTGAATGATTTATCGACTGATCAATGGAATGATTTTAAAATTTTAAGTTTTTTAATTTCGTCTGGAATTCTCATTATTACGTGTTCTACACAAAAATCAGTATTTAGTTCACCATTTTTAAAAATTTTATTTCTCAAAGATTCTTTTTATCAATTGTTTTTCCGCCTTTACGTAAACGTCGAAAATATCATTATGAGAAATATATATTTTTTTAAATCGCGTGGGTAAAATAACGAGAGCTCGAGAATGATAACTAGAATAATAATAATAATAATAATATTTTTTTCTGGATACTTAATCTCGGATAAGACTGGCACTTAAGTTTAGTGTTATCGCCAATTTCGTAGCTTTATCGACAATCGACCGATCGACGGACGGACGGACGGACAGCCAGCCGTATTTTTTTACATTCCATTTCATGAATTGAACTCGAAAACAAAGAAAAATAATAATAATTATAATAATATGAAATTGGCAAAACTGCAGTTGCAGTAGAACGGTACTTTTAGGCGCATAATAATAATAATAATAATAATAATAATAATATTAATATTAATATTAATAATAATAATAATAATAATATATTTTCGAGTCGTTTAGACGATATCCCGCAACGCGTAAATTACACATGCACTGCGTGCACCAAAATATTATATTCATGGGCGTAACTGGTTTTACCTCAAAAACAAAAAACAAAGAAAAAAAAGAGATAAAGATTATATTTTGTAGTTATACCGAAACCATCCGATGTAAGGAAACGAACGAATAAACGTCAAAAAGGACGGATACGTGCAATTCTCATCCCGAGTTTATGTAAATGCATCTGGAATGCATCAGAAGTGCCTGTGATATTGTAGAGAAAGAAAGAGAGATGTAACATTTTGATCAACATTTTATTTACTGTTAAGTGTATAAATTTTAGTTCGATCCGTTTTAAAAAGATGGCCCTGGCTGTATTGCATGAAGTTTGCATTGTTACGGGTAACAATTAATTTCGCAACAGTCAATCTTTCATAGTGACAGCTGAATTCAATTGTTGCCTGAAAGATGGGAAAAAAATAGCAGCCAGCGATGGACAATACTTTGATCTGTTCGTTCATTTTATTTTGAAACAAATACATTTTTAACCAGGAAAAAACGGGCCGAACTAATTTGTACTTCCAATAATACCGCCATTAGCAACAAAGAGGCTTGGTTTTTCGTCTTTCCAACAATGTAGATTCCATTATTGTTACCAGTAACATTCTAGAATTCATTGTTATGACTGGTAACAATGCAAAGTTCATTGTTGTTACTTGTAACGGTGCGAAATACATTATTGCTATCGGTAATAATGCAAACTTCATTGTTGTTACCCGTAACAATGCAAAATATGTCACTGTTACTGGTAATAATACAAATTAAATTATTGGTACCAACAAGAATGCCAGAATTAATCATTAGTACTGGTAACAATGTCAGAGTTTGTTGTTGCTATCGTTATAGTAATGTAAAATTGACTTTTGCGAAATTAATTGTTACCCGTAACAATGCAGAGTTCATTGTTGTTACTCGTAACGATGCAAAATATGTTATTACTGTCGGTAATAAATACAAACTTCATTGTTGTTACCAGTAACAATGCAAAATATATCACTGTTACTGGTAATAATACAAATTGAATTATTGGTACCAACAAAAATGCCAGACTTAATTATTAGTACTATGGTAACAGAGCCAGAGTTCATTGTTGCTATCGTTAGTAATGTAAAATTGGATGTTGCGAAATTAATTGTTATCCGTAACAATGCAAAGTTCATTGTTGTTACTCGTAACGATGCAAAATATATTATTGCTACCAGTAAGAAATACAAACTTCATTGTTGTTACCAGTAAGAATGCAAAATATGTCACTGTTACTGGTAATAATACAAATTAAATTATTGGTACCAACAAGAATACCAGAATTAATCATTAGTACTGGTAACAAAGTCAAAGTTTATTGTTGCTATCGTTGTAGTAATGTAAAATTGACTTTTGCGAAATTAATTGTTACCCGTAACAATGCAAAGTTCATTGTTGTTACTCGTAACGATGCAAAATATGTTATTACTGTCGGTAATAAATACAAACTTCATTGTTGTTACCAGTAACAATGCAAAATATATCACTGTTACTGGTAATAATACAAATTGAAATATTGGTACCAACAAAAATGCCAGAATCAATTATTAGTACTGGTAACAGAGCCAGAGTTCATTGTTGCTATCGTTAGTAATGTAAAATTGACTGTTGCGAAATTAATTGTTATCCGTAACAATGCAAAGTTCATTGTTGTTACTCGTAACGATGCAAAATATATTACTGCTACCAGTAATAAATACAAACTTCATTGTTGTTACCAGTAACAATGCAAAATATATCACTGTTACTGGTAATAATACAAATTAAATTATTGGTACCAACAAGAATACCAGAATTAATCATTAGTACTGGTCACAAAGTCAGAGTTTATTGTTGCTATCGTTGTAGTAATGTAAAATTGACTTTTGCGAAATTAATTGTTACCCGTAACAATGCAAAGTTCATTGTTGTTACTCGTAACGATGCAAAATATGTTATTACTGTCGGTAATAAATACAAACTTCATTGTTGTTACCAGTAACAATGCAAAATATATCACCGTTACTGGTAATAATACAAATTGAATTATTGGTACCAACAAAAATGCCAGAATTAATTATTAGTACTGGTAACAGAGCCAGAGTTCATTGTTGCTATCGTTAGTAATGTAAAATTGACTGTTGCGAAATTAATTGTTATCCGTAACAATGCAAAGTTCATTGTTGTTACTCGTAACGATGCAAAATATGTTATTACTGTCGGTAATAAATACAAACTTCATTGTTGTTACCAGTAACAATGCAAAATATATCACTGTTACTGGTAATAATACAAATTGAATTATTGGTACCAACAAAAATGCCAGAATTAATTATTAGTACTGGTAACAGAGCCAGAGTTCATTGTTGCTATCGTTAGTATTGTAAAATTGACTGTTGCGAAATTAATTGTTATCCGTAACAATGCAAAGTTCATTGTTGTTACTCGTAACGATGCAAAATATGTTATTACTGTCGGTAATAAATACAAACTTCATTGTTGTTACCAGTAACAATGCAAAATATATCACTGTTACTGGTAATAATACAAATTGAATTATTGGTACCAACAAAAATGCCAGAATTAATTATTAGTACTGGTAACAGAGCCAGAGTTCATTGTTGCTATCGTTAGTAATGTAAAATTGACTGTTGCGAAATTAATTGTTATCCGTAACAATGCAAAGTTCATTGTTGTTACTCGTAACGGTGCGAAATACATTATTGCTATCGGTAATAATGCAAACTTCATTGTTGTTACCCGTAACAATGCAAAATATATCACCGTTACTGGTAATAATACAAAATGAATTATTGGTACCAACAAAAATGCCAGAATCAATTATTAGTGCTGGTAACAAAGCTAGAGTTCATTGTTGATATCGCTGACAATGCAAAATGCGTTATTGCCATTATGAAATTCATTGTTGCTATTGCCAACAATGTAAAGCTCATTATTGTTACAGGTAAAAATACAAAAATCATTGTTATTACCCGTAACAATGCAAAATATATCACTGCTACTGGTAATAATACAAATTGAATTATTGGTACCAATAAAAATGCCAGAATCAATTATTAGTACTGGTAACAAAGCCAGTGTTCATTGTTGCTATCGTTAGTAATGTAAAACTGACTATTGGGAAATTAATTGTTGTTACTTTCGACAATGCAACATTCATTATTGTTGCCACCAATAATGGTGAAAAAATTATTGATACTACGGGTAGCAATAGAAAATTCATTTTCGCTACCGGTGATAACTGGTAACAATGTTAGAGTTCATTGTTGCTATCGCTGATAATGCAAAATGTGCTATTGCCATTATGAAAATCATTGTTGCTATTGCCAAAAATGCAAAGTCCATTGTTGCCACCAATAATGGTGTAAATTATTGATGTCACCGGTAGCAACGGAAAATTAATTTTTGCTAGCAGTAATAACAATAAAATTCATTGTTGTTACCAATAAAAATGCAAAAATTCTCTGTTGCTACCGGCAATAATATAAAAATTGACTGTTGTTACTGGTACCAATGTAAGCCAATGCAAAATGAAATTCATTGTTGTTACAGGTAAAATTTATTAATTTGGTTATTGGTAATAATAGAAAGCTCATTGTTGCCACTGATAAAAATGACAGAATTAATCATCGCTACTAGTAATAATGTCAGTTCATTGTTGCTGGCATCATCAATGCGAAATTTAATGTTGCTGTGTTAAATTCATTGTTGCTACCGGTAACAACGTGAAAATTGACAACTTTTATTGGTAATAATGGAAAGCTCATTGTTGCTACTGACCAAAATTGTGCCAGTGTGTAGCGTCGTTGATGCGACAATGCGAAAATTCCCAATTGGTGTCGATAACAATGCAAAAGTTATTTGTTGTTGCCGGTAATAACGCATTTATCTCCAACAGTTCGAAATTGGCGGGACTAGATGGCGCTGCCTGGATTTTACTACATTAGGTATACACACATATATATGTCTGTATATGTATGCCTCCAGATCTGGAGATAATGTGACAACTGATAAAAAGAAAACAGAATTCGTCGGATTCCTGGAGAAATTTGGAATTTCACCATCCAGCTTCATACCCCGGAATAATCATGGCCCTGACGGAGCTTGTTTCCTGCAGTGTCATAGGTAACATTTTTCAATACTCGCAATTTCACCGGTTTTGTTTCATTTTCTTTTATATTAATATGAATTAATCTTCCAGTAAGGTTCCAGCTTCCAGGGGAATCGCAGATACTTACCGTACCTCTTTCGTAGACCTGGACCCGTATATTTGCATTTTTTTTTAAGTGTCATTCATATTTGAGCCGTTCAGCGCAGAAATAGATCCACTCCAAAAAAAATGAAGTTCACAAAAATGATAAAATAGCATATATTGCTTTTTAAAATCCTTTTTAAGGGGTTACATCTAGTTGGCGGCCGAAAAAAAGCGTGTTTTTGTGAAAATGATTGCAGGTTTCGAACTTTTTCTTCTTCATAGTAAAGGGTATATCTTCGACTATGTTTCATAATTATTTATTGAAAAAAATTCACAAATGTAAGAAATACAATGCATTTCCCGGACCGCTAGGTCTTCTACGGTGACCTCTGTATCTTCCACCTCACTCATCTAAAATCAAAAAATCAAATAGATTATGTTTTTGCATCGTATTATTTAGTCCTTAATCGAAGGATTTGAGAAAATATTAATTTTTGAAAAAATGGTCGACGAAAATGAAGTGATTTTTTCATAAAAATTTGGACTTTCACGTTCAATCGTCGAACATTTTTTCAAAAATTAATATTTTCTCTAATCCTTCGATCGAGGACTAGACAATACGATGCAAAAACATAATCTATTTGATTTTTTGATTTTAGACGAGTGAGGTGGAAGATAGACAGTGGTCACTGCAGAAAATCTTTTTTTCAACAGCGGCCCGGAAAATTCATTGTGTCTCCTACATCTGTGAATTTTTTTCAATAAAAAAATTATGAAACATAGTCGAAGATATACCCTTTATTATGAAGAAAAAACAGTTCGAAACCTGCAATCATTTTCCTAAAAAAAAAAAAATTCACAAAAGCACGCCTTTTTATCGGCTGCCAACTAGATGTGACCCCTTAAATAACAGATTTAAAAAATGGAAAAAATGGAGTTGATCGATTTGTGCATTGAACGGCTCGTTTGTCTATTGTATCAAATGTACTGGTCGCGGTAATGAAAATTTCTTTTTTTAAGTTTAAAATAATTAAAAAATATTATTTCTTCACCTTGTATTTTCTCATCGCATAAAATTCCTGGTGTATCGTAACGAGCGCATACGAGATTCGGCTTCAGCTACTTTCTCCTTACAGAGAAAGACACCAATGGGGATCTTCTGTGGGCCTGGATCTACCCTGGGGTCTCCGATGCTCAGAAGTCGGTAGTCACCAGGAAACACAACTTTGAGTCAGCGACTCCAGGGGAAACATTTACTTGCACCAGATACAAGAACGACTGGATTTACATCTCGTCTCAGGACACCCTGGATACCGACAAACTCCCGCGAGTAATTTTCTAGTCAATCAAAAACATTCGCTTAATGGAATTTTACTGGAATAGCGTAAAATTGGAATTTGCTGGGATGTAATAGATTAGATCCAATATTAATAATGTTTTCATTTCACGAGATTCCTACGAATTTTTATGACTCGGTGGATCTGAAATGAGTTGGAAATTATCTATCGAATGGACATTCATGTAATAGTATATAAATTAGGGTTCTATTAAATTCCAAAAAATAACTTTTTTAAAGAAATATTAACATTATGCCATCCGGTGACACCACGTTGGTGCCATGCAAAAACTGTAGGGCAAGCGCTGGTGGCACCACGTTGGTGTCGGACATAAAGATTGATACCGGCGCCAAACGAAAGAATCCCGATCGAACGTGCGGACGGCAAAGTGTCAAAATCCAGGAAAAAAATTTCGATCCAATGGGATATTTGCCGAGACACCGTAAAATTAGATTTCTATAAATTTTTATTAATTATCGAGCCTCGAATCGATACAAAATTTCTATTGACTGAAATTCCTACTTCTCTCCCAAATGTTTCCTCTTTGTCAAAAACTCATCAACCAAAATGTGGAGTCTACTTGAAATTTTGCATCAATTTTTTGTGAATTATCGGTTCCTATTATTCTTATAAAATAATAATTCCTATAATTCCCCGGAATAAAATATCAACTTCTTGAGTTCGTTGAAAATTTCTATCGAAACCCATACCTTTTTTTCTCCATCGGAAACTACTTATGCATTGAATCAAAATATTAATTACAGGTGAAGCTGGTGGCCGTGGTGATCTTCGCCAAGGACTTCCATCCGCATCTCTACGAAACTCTGGCCACTCTGCTCTGCAAAACCTATCGCAGGAGTGGCAAGACTATGGACCTACTCAATATCTACCTGTCGGTCTTCACCACCGGTTTGTGCGAGTCGGACTGTGGTTTCTTCGACACCAGGACCTTCCGTGACGGTGCGAACAACCATGTCGACACGAACGTCAAGGGTCTGATCAAGACCTTCGAGCTGGAGACCATCCTGATCTACACGGCGCTTCTACTAAAGAAGAAAATCGTCATTTATCATCACAGCTTGGAGCAGTTGCTGAAATGGATCGGGACTTTCCCCGCCCTGATGCGACATAGAAACATCACGGACCATTTGTATCCTTGGGTGGATTTGCAAGCGGATGAGTTGAGCGATTTGAAGGTATATATCCTCCGATCGAAGTCGAGGGAATTTGGAAGATCGAGTTCCGATTCTTGGGTTCGATGGAATTCCTGAGTCGATATTGGGAATTTGGAGTTTGAAGTTTGGAATTTTTAGCAGAATTTCATTGACTGGCTGGAAATTAATTATGGACATATTGAAAATTTTGGAATTTAGCCCATCTTTGGGTTAAACCTGGAAAGGGAACTTATAGGAACTCTAATTCAATGTTTCGAATTTGAGATTTCATTAGTATTCGATGACAAGAGTTGAAAGTGGAAAAATTGAAATTTTTTGGCTTCAGTTTCAGAAGTCGAGGGAATTTGGAAGATCGAGTTCTGATTCTTGAGTTCGCTGGAATTCCTGAGTCGATATTGGGAATTTGGAATTTGAATTTTGGAATTTTTTAGTAGAATTTCATTGATTGGCGGGAAATTAATTATGGACATATTGAAAAATTGGAATTTTGCCTATGTTTAGGTGAAACCTGGAAAGGGAACGTATAGAAACTGTAATTTAATGTTTCGAATTTGAGATTTCATTAGTATTCGACGACAAGAGTTGAAAGTGGAAAAATTAAAATTTTTGGGCTTCGGTAGCACTTGATTTAAGAAGAGGAAATTGGAAAAATGGAATTTCTGGAATTTCAGCATATCTAGGTAAAAATAGAAGTATTTGGAAACTCGAAATTTCATTCCTTCGAAATTGTTGGAAACTCGAGTTCGAAATTTTGAATTTTAGTAGCATTCGTTGAAAGTTGTCAAAATTGAAAAATTGAAAATTTTAGGTTTCAGTAGCATTCGATTTAACACTAGATTGCCCAAAGAAGTCAATTTGACTGCTTTTTACGTTAAGGCAATATAGGTATATACTTCTTTGGGCAATCTAGTGTTAAGAAGTGGAAATTGGAAAAATTAAATATCTGGAATTTCAGAATATCAGGGTTAAAATAGAAGTATTTGGATACTCAAAATTCGTTGAAAGGTATGAAAATTGAAAAATTGAAAATTTTAGGTTTCGGTAGCATTCCATTTAAGGAATGGAAATTAGAAAAATTGATAATTGTTTGAATATAAGGAATGGAAATGGTTGAAACCGAAGATTTCAAACTTCTATTAATGGAATGGAAATTAAGAAAACAGACAATTTTGAATTTTAGTAGTATTCAATTAAGGGAAGGTTGAGAATTGAAATGTTCTGAATTGGTCACTGCTAAAATTTCAAATTCAAAAGGATGGGGGTCCACAAAGCGAGATTTAGGCCCTAATCATTGTTAAAAATGATAATATTTCGGATTTATATAACAATAATCTTTTTAATAATTTCAATGTTTTGTTGGAACAATATTTTAACTCTTTTGTAATTAATTTAAGCCATTTTTTTAATGGAACAAACCTAAGTCTCAAATATTATTTTCAAAAAAATATCTTTTTTGGCACATTCAGCTGCGTTTTTTAAATATGAGCGCAATTACGCACGGTTTTCTTTTTTGTGTTTGTTGTAAAAGACATCAAACCACATCATATAGATAAAAATGAAGATGTTGCGACTCTGTGCTCCCTTGGGGCCAAAAACCCGCCTTATGGACCCTCATCCTTTGAGCTCCAAGTTCATAGCGATTCCGAAAACGATGGAATTGATTTTCTTTTTAACAACAAATTTTTGTTTTATAATCTCTCGCATATCTTTTGCGTTTTCCAGGGAAACTCCTATTATTTGGCGGGATGTAGGGATAGTACCGTTTCCACGAGGACTGACATTTTCGATTTACTGGTAAACCTACCCGCGAGAGAAATTACAGTGGCTCCACATGCGAAAGGTTCGTAGGGTGTAGTTTAATAGTAGACTGGGGTACCTCGAACCCCAACAATATACAGGGTGGCCATAAGGTATCACTTTAAAAATTCGATATTTCAGACACCGTAAGAGAAAACCCTATAATCATTTATATCATTTTATTCAGGGTAAAATGGGATTTCTTCCTAAATTTTTACAAATTTTTTGGTGCGCTTTGAAAAATCACTTAAATTTGACCGTTTTTCCTGATTCTACTCGATTTATCGCAAGTATGAATATTTTTGGCCAAGGTGACATTCAAATTAGATTATGGTAACATAATCTGAAGAAAACGCAATCCCTCAGGATGGAGCTTGATACACAATTGGAGCACATTATTGAAAATTGATGGGAGGCGCATTGAACAAATATTGTACAATTAGGACGAAATTAAAAGCAAATTTCAGCAAAAAAGAGTAATAAAAAATGGGGATAAAACCAAAAATTCAAAAGAAAAACAATAGAAAAAAAGAACAAAAACGAAAAAAAAAAACAAAAAACCTCCATCGACGGGCTTCCACCTTGTCGTGGTGATAGAGCTTAAGTTTTGCACTCGAAAAATCTACACTGTCATTTCATTAGTCAGATTTGAGTTGACGAATCGAACCAAGCGAAGCCCTTCTTCATCGCTAACCTTTGAATTTATTCATAACGTTAGCGCATAATTTAATATTTTTCTGATAAAAAATCAGTTGATATTGACAATTATTGTATCAAGCTCATCGTGAGGCATTGCGTTTTCTTTAGATTAAGATTGTCATAATCTAATTTGAATGTCATCTTGGCCAAAAATGTTCATACTTGCGATAAATCGAGTAGAATCAGGAAAAATGGTCTCTAAGTAATTTTTCAAAATGCACCAAAAAACCTGAACAAATTTAGGAAGAAATCCCATTTTACTCTGAATAAAATGATATATATTATGACTATAGGGTTTTCTCTTACGATGTCTGAGATATCGAATTTTGAAAGTGGTACTTATTTTATGGCCACCCTGCATTACTAAATTCTAATTGAAAGGAGGTATGAAATTCCTATTGCTGGAAATTTTGTAATTCAAATGTAAAATTCCATTTTTTTTTTTAAATTTTGATCCCCGTTGCGTCCGGAAATTGTTATTTTGTAATATCTTCCTGGAATGATACACTGGGGTGCCTCAGGCCCTAAGAGAAATCACATTTCTACTATAAAAGTACCAATCCGAACCCAAAATAGAAATTAAGGGGATATCCTGAATTGGGAGGCCTAAGAAAAGCGTTTTTTTTTTGGAAATTTTTTAGGATAGAAAATATAATTAAATCTTAGAATAAGATTTAAAATCTTATTCTAATCTTAGAATAAGATTATTAAAAATTAGAATAGTGTGTTTACAAATTTTTTCAATAAAAAATATTGAACTGGAGTCGACTGTGACGCACATTTGTAGAGCACCTCCCAATGAAAGTCTCCTATGGTTTGAAACAAAAAAAAACCAAAATGAATAATCATTTTCATACACTTTTCTTCTAAGTGAACCAAAAAAACAGAAAAAATTATAAAATTTGAAAGTACTTCAAGTTTGAAAAAAAACCTACTTTTTGGGGAAAAAAATTCATTTCAACGCGATAAAAAAGTCGTTAACAAATTTTTTTTTCATGAATTTTTTTGGTTCAAGTAGAAAAAAATGTATGAAAATAAAAATTCATTTTGGTTTTTTTGTTTGTGCGTCACAGTCGACTCCAGTTCAATATTTCTTAATAAAAAAATTTGTACACACTTTTTTCTATCCTAAAAAATTCTCATAAAAAAACCGCTTTTTTTGAGGCCTCCTAATTCAGAATACCCCCGTTAAAGGACGTTTTCTTAACTCTACCCTCTTTTTTTTATACCATTAATTTTCTCCCTTAATAAATATTCTTCATTAATTCTACCTTCTTTTCTCCACGTTTCAGAGAGTCTGACCATGACGAAGACGCACAAGGAGATCGCCCTCTTCATGCTGCAGCTCTCGGAGAACGCAAAACTCACCGAGACGCAGATCATCTCCGAGATCACGGAGAAAACCCGTGATCTTCTGAATAACCTGCTCACCCTGGCCACCGTCGACTCGGCCGACGGCCAAAAGGTCGTCTCCCTGGAACACCTGAAGGAGAAGAACCTCTCCCCGGCTGTCGAGAACTTCCTGGTCAACCTGGCGGTCGCGGAGAATCTCCAGGTCGTCCAGTAACTGACGCAACTGGAGATTCTGGAAAATCTGGAAAATAAATGGAAAATTTTTTTCAATTTCCGGAAAGAAATAGATTCATTGTAAATAAATTAATTTTTTGTTCTCTCACTTTTGATTTTTTCTAATAAAAAGACTAATTTATTTCTTATAATATTGTTTTTGAACAAATTGCAAATTGTTCAAAAACCCCCGAAAACTAAAAAAATAATACGATAGATTTTTTTAAATAATTTTTTTTTAAATGGATGGATTTTTTTTAAATCCATCAGATTATTTTTTTCATTTTCGGGGGTTTTTGAGCAATTTGCAATTTGTACCTTACAACGTTTTTGGGGTGACTCATTCAAATACAAAATATATCATATATTGTAAAATATTATATGAATTATAAAAAATCAAGAGAGACAGAGAGAGAGAGAAGGAAAATTGCTGTTGCAACTTATTGTTATTTTGATATAATAAATTTTTGTCTCTCAAGATGAGGTCGAAGGGATGATCGATAAGGGTTCGACGTACGTAGATGCTGTCGAGAGGGATGAAAAAAAAAGGTAAAGAAGAAGAAGAAGAAGAAGAAGAAGAGGAAGCGGAAAAGAGAGAAGAGCGTAAGAAGAACTGCACTTACGTGATAAAGTGAAGAGAAGTAAAGGAAAAAAGTAAGGGGATGGAGAAGCAAAGGGATACAATACAAAAAAAAGGCGTCAAGTGCAGCGACATATATGCCGCCGTTGCACTCTTGGTCTCAACGACCGGAGGTGGAGTACCCACTTGCCGGGTCTATCTCGTCAGACTTCCTGAAAAGATACACGTGAAATTAATATTTATATGTGTGTAGATATTAATTAATCTTTTGTTATATCAAAATAGATACTAAGGGGGGAGTCTGGTGTAACTAAGGTATTTTTCCAATGCATATAATTTCAAGGTATAATATAATTTTTTTATTGAAACTTTTTTTACATACAAAGGGAAGTTCAAAGAAGAAAATTTGCCATTGTAGATTTAATTTGAATATATACATATATAGATATAGTAGTGGCAAGGAAAGGATTCGATCAAAAGGGCGGGATACCTGGAATCCTGAGAAAATATCGGATACGTAAAATGAGGAAAAATTTTTCTTTAGTAGGTATATAAAATGCGGATTAACCTCAGTTTGAAAAAAAAATGGTTAATTGCAAAAATGGCGGAAGAAAACATGAAAATGAACGATACATGTCCGCTGTTATTTTGCAATAACTTTATGCTATAATAATAATTCATGAAAAGTCGAGGTTCATTAGCATATCAATTTAATTATCTTCAATTTAAACGTTGAATCAAGTGAATCGGATAAAAATTCGTTGAGCTATGCGTCCCGCCAATTTGGAAAACGTGGTTTTGAGAAAAACGCGTTTAAAGTTTTCGGCTAGTCCGTGTTTAGGTGTACCTACTTGGCGCTCTCACCGCTCCTAACTATATTTTAAGATGGAATTTGATACTATAACTTTACAAAAGCATTCTTCGCATGTTTAAGATTTTTAAGCAAAAAAAAATCAATTTTTCAGTCCTGTTACACCAGACTCCCCCCTTAATAACCGTCAATCAATAAATATATATTTATATATAAATTTATATAAATATATTATTTCATATAAAAATAAATATTCACAGATATTGAATAATAAATAATATATAGACGTAAATAAATATTAAATCATATTTATATATATTTTTAGAAAGAAATAAACTATTATTTGCCTCTTTTTTGGCAGAAAAAGTGCTTTTTCAAGAAGGAAGTTTTCCTTTTCTCAAAGTAAAACGATCAAGTACTCTTTCAAAAGAAATAAATAGAAACGCTGCCTCCATCCACGCGCGCCCCAGTTCCAGTGGCAGAAAGTGTCCCATTCTAAGCGCTCTTTAAGGACCAGCATCCTTCCGCCCCTGCTTTGCTTTCTTTTCATTTCCTTCAATTTATCATATATCTACCCTCTAGTATATAGACAACCCCCTATTTCTCTTTCACTCTCTAATTCTAATTCTACCCCCTCACACACACACTATCAACCCCTAGTGTTCCTCTCGTTCTGACTTTGATTCAAATTCTACTCCCTCACATACAAAATACACACACTACCAACCCCCTTATCCTTTTTTACTTCAATTCTATTGTACTTCTACCCCCTCACACACAAGATGCATACACACTCGTTACCAATCTCTGATACTTCTCTCTTTTGGATACTTTAACTCTATTTCCACCCCCTCGCACATGCACACACACAACTATCAACCCTTACACCTCTCTCTCTCTCTTTCACACACACTCTCTAACTTTACTCCTACTTTTATCCCTTCACTCACACCATCAAGCTTATCCCTCTCTCTCTCTCTTTTACCCTCTAACTCTACTTCCACCCCCACACATACACAAATACACTATCAACCCCGTACATTTCCCTCTTTTTGATACTTTGACTCTACTTCCACCCCTAGTATAAACACACATATACATACACTATCAACCCCTACGCTTTCCTCCGCCTCTCACACTTTAATTCTAATTCTATCCTTTGAAACATACAAATTCATATACTCACACCCACACATAAAAGGCTTAAGGGTTGGCATACGTCGACTCTCTATCACACCACTCTAACTCTGCTTTTACTTCTGCTCCCACACGCATACGAATACACACACACACACACACACGTACGCGAAGGGAAAACGTACTTTGTAGGGGGATTCGGATAAGAAACAACGGCAAACGCATGCGTTGGTGCAATCGGGGGATGAAGCCAAGGGGTGTATGAGTGTGTGAGTGAGAGCGAGAGTGTATGGGAGCGCTACCTTGTAGCTTTCACCCTCGACCCACGACGATGATAGCGGCAGACTGTGAAGACGTCGACGTCGACGACAGTAACACGGCGGTGGCGGTGGCGGCGTTCGGCTGACGGTCGATTTTCTCCATTTCTCCATTCCTTCATTCCATCCATTCCTTTCAGTTTCGGTTTCGGTTTCACTCGGAGCCGCGCATACGCCGTTCCTCCAGCTGCTACTCGCATTCGGGGGTTCAGCTGTGTGACCCTCGGCTCAATCCTCCTCTCTGGAAATATAAAGGCATATATTTATTATACACACATGTTCATATATACATATATATATTTATTTATATATATACATACACACATATATAAATATATATAGATATATATACAAATAGAAAGAGAGAAATAGGCAAAGATATTTTATATATATATATTTTTTTTGGAGATACAAAATATATGTATAAAATATCTCATATATACCCAATCTATATATACACACATATACGTGTCAGCCAGTTGCAGTATCATCCCCCGGGGAGTTTTGTGCAGCTGCAGTTGATCTGCAAAAGAAAAGAAAAGAATTATTATTGATATTATTATTATTATTATTATTATTATTTTTGTTAGTATTAGCATCATTATTATTATATTAATATTATTATTAATATTATCATTGCGATTAATAGTTATTTTTATGAATATTATTGGCTAGGCGCTGTTGGTGGACTACGTTTGGAAAAGTGCATATAAAAATAGTGTGAGCCTGAAGCAAGTGCACTGGAGGTACATACATACATTGCATTTTAAGTGCAGTGATAAAGGGGCAAGCTAGCGGATGAAATTGGGCAAGAGCTGAACAGAAATCGGTGGAATGCCATTCCCCAGGTCATCAATATGTTGAACGAGCGACGACTTATCGACGAGGACATCGTCGTCGTCGACGTCGTCGTCGTCGTCGTCATCAACGTCGTGGTTATTGTTCAAAGTGATAACGGGAAGGGGGCATGTGACTCCACCGGCACGGATTTCAACACCACCACCTGACAGCATTCGGAAGCGCTGATAACATGACTGGTAAATAGAACAATGCGTCTAGCCGGTACTCGCCTTTGTTTTTCTTCCTCTTCTTCCGCTTTTTGTTATTGTTCTTGTTCTTCCTTCAATGGTATTGGTTTCCAGCCCCCTCCCGCGCAGTGCCCAATTTTTTCAAAGTTGCTGGGTTTCTTCTTTTGAAGGGATAGTTTTCTTTCTTCTTCTTTCCCCTCGGAAAAAATGGAAAAACAGTATTTCTCCAGTATGAGGGGGAAAAGGCTGCGACTCTTCCAGAACAGGTGAAAGAGGTGCAACTGGAACATCTGTTCCGCTTCCAGGAGCAAATATCACGCAGAATTTGCCCTTTTTCCAGTGGGAAGGAACTTTTCGTGGAATATGAATTGTTTCTCCAGTAAAATTAAACTCTGGAGTATCAGCTGTTACACTGGAATAGAAAACAGAATATTAAAATTTATTATTTTTGCTTTCCTGGATATATCAATAAAAAAAAAGAGAGAAATAATTTTAATTGTTCGCCAGCAAGAAATTCTAAATTCCTGCAACTCTTCCAGTAGCAAGAAATACTGGAATATTTGCTCATTTCCTAGTAAATAGTAATAAAAATTGCTGGAATTTGAATTTTTTCTCCAATAGCAAAAAAAAATAATGGAACTTAAATATTTTTTCCAGTGGGAAGAAACTTTTCGTGGAATATGAATTGTTTCTCCAGTAAAATTAAAATTCAGGAGTATCAGCTGTTCCCCTGAAATAGAAAACAAAATATTAAAATTAGTTTTTTTTGCTTTCCTGGATATATTAATAAGAAAAAGAGAAATAATTTCATTCGTTCGCCGGCAGAAAATTGTGGAATACCTGCAACTGTTCCAGTAGAAGAAATATTGGAATATCTGCTCGTTTCCTAGTAGTAATGAAATTGGCTGGAATTTGAATTTTTTCTCCAATAGCAAAAAAAAATGGAACTTAAATATTGTTTCCCGTGGGAAGGAACTTTTTGTGGAATGTGAATTGTTTCTCCAGTAAAATTAAAATTCAGGAGTATCAGCTGTTCCCCTGAAATAGAAAACAAAATATTAAAATTAGTTTTTTTTGCTTTCCTGGATATATTAATAAGAAAAAGAGAAATAATTTCATTCGTTCGCCGACAGAAAATTGTAAAATACCTGCAACTGTTCCAGTAGCAAGAAATATTGGAATATCTGCTCGTTTCCTAGTAGTAATGAAATTTGCTGGAATTTGAATTTTTTCTCCAATAGCAAAAAAAATAATGTAACTTAAATATTGTTTCCCGTGGGAAGGAACTTTTCGTGGAACATGAATTGTTTCTCCAGTAAAATTAAATTCTGGAGTATCAGCTGTTCCCCTGGAATAGAAAACAAAATATTAAAATTTATTGTTTTTGCTTTCCTGGATATTTTAATTTAAAAAACGAGAGAAATAATTTCATTTGTTCGCGAGTAAAAAATTGTAAAATATCTGCAACTCTTCCAGTAGCAAGAAATATTGGAATATCTGCTCATTTCCTAGTATTATAGTAATGAAATTTGCCGGAATATGAATTTTTTCTCCAAGAGCAAAAAAAAAATAAAACGTGAATTCTTTCTCCGGTAGAAAAAAAATGCATTAAAATGCAATTTTTGCTTTCCAGCAAATATATTAGGTTGCCCCATAAGTTTCTTCCTTTCTAGCTCGAGATCATACATAGCGTGGCACGGAAAAAACTTATGGAACATCCTAATATAAATAAAAGAAAGAGAAAAATTATTCCTTTTGTCCAGCAACAAAAAAGTTATAAAATACCTGCAATTTTTCCAGTAGCAAGAAATACTGGAATATCTGCTTATTTCTTAGTAGTAATAAAATTTCTTGAATGATGAATATTTTCTCCAATAGCAAAAAAGAATAATGGAACATAAATATTGTTTCTCCAATAGCAAAGAAAAATACATTAAAATGCAATTTGGTGCTTTCTTGGAAATGTAAATAAAAAAAGTCTGAAATAATGGCTTTGAACCGATAGCAAAAAAATAATGGAATATTTATTCCTTCTGCAATAGTAAAAATATATCTGCGATTTTCCTCCAGTAGCCTCGAAACAAATGCTGGACCATTCGTCGAGAAGAAAATTCAGTACTTTTTTATTTTGTCTGTTCGAGAAGCAACTGGAATAATTCTAGAATATATCTACCCTCCTTCGGGTAGCAATAAACAAATCACTGGAATATCCCACGAAAAAAAAAAAACTTTCAATTTCACTTTCGATTCTATAGTTCCAATTTCAATTAATTTTTCCTACTTTTGGGAATTTTTTGTTGTTGCTACTTCCAAGAGAAAAAGATCCAGATACTTAAAATTTGAATTTCCAGAATTCGGAGGAAAAGAAATTATGATAATTTCTCTTTTTCTTCCCATTTACATTTGACCCTAAATTCTCCTCATGTATATTTATATGCATATATATATACGCGAATGTCTATATCTGTATGTATACACGTTTTTTTTATGACACTTTATCACCACCTCAGTCTAGTGCCGATAAGCTACTAATTTATAGCGAGCGATAAGGAGGGTCCTACTTTTGAAACAATAGATACGTGTGTGCTTACAATAAGAATAACAGCGGTACCGGTACACCATTCCATGCGATGGATGCTCGTTGCACATAAACAACATTTTTCGCGTTGTATTGTGCATCACATTGACAATTTGAGGGTACCTGTAACAAACCAATTTTCTTAATTTCCCATATTACAGTATTTTCTCTGTATTACATTTTTCTTTATTTTATTATTATTATTATTATTATTATTATTATTATTATTATCATTACTATTATTATTACTATTATTATTTTTTAGAAATATCCGTTTCTTTGACCGTAGTATTACTACTACTGCTACTACTATTATTATTATTATTATTATTATTATTATTATTATTATTATTATTAGTACTACCACTAGTATAATTTTTAAAAAAGTTCCTACATAGAATTTTATAAATTTCAGGTGGGGATATGAGAATGAAAATTGGATTCTCATCTCATCCGGGGCAAAGTGACTTCACACAATGGTTGGATGCTATGAAAATGGTCGCCAGGTTACAGGATGGAATTCCCACGGATTTTCGTAAGAAGGTATTTTTTTATTGCTACAGAAATTTCGAATTTTAACCCAATCTTTCTCTAAAGTTAGGGACAAAGTTTTTAATTTTTGGGACCTTTCATCTTTCAATACTTTGCAAAAAAAGCACTTGCCTCAAAAAACTCGAAATTGGCGTTAGAATTTGGCAGAACTTCCTTGAACTTTTCAATTTTGATTTTTGGAGCTTCTAAAAATTTTTTAATACGTTTCGGAAAAAACACTTGCCATAAAAACTTGAAATCGGCGTTAGAATTTAACAGAAGTTTCTCGAACTTTTCAATTTCCATTTTTGGAGCCTCTAAAAATCTGTTAATGCGTTTCGAATAAAGCACTTGCCCTAAAAACTTGAAATTGGCGTTAGAACCTAATAAAAGATCCTTGAACTTTTCAATTTCAATTTTTGGAGCCTCTAAAAATCTTTTAATACGTTTCGGAAAAAGCACTTGCCATGAAAACGCGAGATCGGCGTTAGAATTTGGCAGAAGTTCCTTGAACTTTTCAATTTCGAGATCCACAAATCTTTCAGTAGAATTTCGATGAAAAAATTTCTCAACCTAAAAATTGCAAAATGAATTTGTAACTTTCGACCTGAAAAATCTTTGAATAATACCAACAAAATATAATAACCAAATATCGAAGGAACTGAATCTCTCGAAAACTCGAAAATTAGAAATTGTAGCTTCAATTTTAGTAGATTTCATCTAATTCCAATTTGAATTGACCCACTCCAAAAATGTAGCTCTGGCTAACGCTCGCGGAGAGACACTTGGAGCAACGAGGCGTCAGCTGGAAGCAAGCGGAAAGGATCTGCTTCGACGAATGGTGTAATCCGGATGACGAGGAATTGGGAATTCAAATAGTTAAGGTAAAAAAAAAAGAATAACAGCTGTTACCGGTTTCCTGGAGCCTAGGGAGTCCTGGAGGCTACGACAAACTTCCTCGAGTCCCCTGGAAATCCCTCGGAAATTGGTGACAAGTCTTTACCGTGGAGAATCGACTGGAATTGCTACAGTCTTCTTTTGAATAAATTCCAGGACCTACACCGGACGGGCTGCAGCCTCTTCTGCGGAGCTGCTGGAAGAGACAATCAGGCGGTGTTGCGCAGAGTCCTGCTAGGATTCGCCCGCTGGAATAAATCCGTTGGCTACTGCCAGGGTTTAAACGTGTTGGCGGCCTTCGTCCTCCAGGTGGTCGACCGGGAAGAGGCTTCCGCCGTGAAGGTGATGATTTATCTCGTGGAGGGCGTCCTGCCCGAAGGCTACTTCGCGGACAACCTCCGAGGTTTGTCCGTGGACATGGCGGTCTTCCGTGATCTCCTCCGGACGAGGCTTCCCAAACTCTCCAGGCACCTGGAAGCCTTGCAGTCGGACGCTAAGGACAAAACCACGGGTTAGAAACCGTTTTTTTGTCTCTCTCCTTTTTCCATCGCCAAAGTGGGGTATTACTGGAATATCTGGAACCGTGTCTGAGTTTCCTGGAAGTCCAGAATTGATGAATTAATAAATTATCAAACTTGAAGATTATTAAAAACTAAAATGAATAAATATGTTGCAAATTGTTAAATAACCCCCGAAAATGAAAAAAATAATCTGATGGTGCAATAATAGAATGGTCACCTCAAAAACGTAGGGCACCAATTTTTTTTAAACAATTATTATTGCACCATCAGCTTATTTTTTTTATTTTTGGGGGTTTTTGAAGAATTTGCAATTTGCACCTTACAACGTTTTTGAGGTGACCCATTCAAATATTATTCCTACAATCACAACTTATTACAAAAAATATTTATTTGATTAGATAAATATTTTTTAAGGGTGTAAGAAGTAATTTAAAAAATTATTAAAAAATAGAAATAGGTTTTCATATATTGCCTCCAATTTTCTATAGAAAACATTCATTAATTTTAAAAATTACTAAGAATTTTTAAAAATTAATAATGACTAAATGAATGGGTCACCTCAGAAACGTTGTAAGGTACAAATTTTTTTAAACAATTATTATTGCACGACCAGGTTATTTTTTTCATTTTCGGAGGTTTTTTAACTATTTGCAATTTGTACCTTACAAGGTTTCTGAGGTGACCCATTCAAATATTATTCCTATAATTATAAATTATTTTAAAAAATATTTATTTGATTAAATAAATATTTTTTAATAATTTAAAAAATAATTTACATAATTATTTTTAAAAAACTAGGTTTTCAAATCTTGTCTTTAAGTTTCTATAGAAAACATTCATTAAATTAAATAATTACTAAGAATTTTTAAAAATTAACAACGATTAATTATTGAAAAATTCTTAAAGAAAATGTAATTATTAAGTTTCAAGAATTGGGAACCAGTTTTTTTCGGAAATTTTGGGAATTTCGTGTATACTAGCTTGTGCAACTGGAATAACTGCTACCAATTTCCAGAAAATTTAAATCTTCAAAAAAAAATGAAACAACTTTTCAGTTTCCTGAAGATTTGGAAATTTGCTTCCAATTTCCTGGAGGTCTAGAGCTCTAAAAAAAATTAGATTTCCAAATTTTGTCACCGAATATAAAAAAAAAGCAAACCTGTCGCTAATTTCCTGGAGATTGGAAAATCCATGAGGCTCCAGTCCTGGAATTCTATTACCTCAAATTTCTATTAGCCTCGGTCTGATACTATTTCGATCCAATACTGGACCTACCCCCGGAAATTCCGATTCCAGTTTCGAGCGATCAATGCTGGAATCCAGCTGGAAAGTGGTCGCAGTTGCATATCAACTGGAACTCAGTTCCAGTGATTGTTTTGACGGCGAGGATTGGACGAGTTTCCGGCAACAGGTGCGAGGGAGTGAATTCTTGACCTCCTTCGAGCTAATGCCGGTTCTCCTCCTTGAAACTGCCGACGAAGGTACTCCGAAATTTGCTGATCCTCTTGTATCCCTTCTTCTTCCAGGCAGCAGTTATGAGCCTCCGCTGACGAATGTATTTACCATGCAATGGTTCCTCACCCTCTTCTGCCACTGTTTACCTCAGGAGGCTGTCTTGAGAGTCTGGGATCTCATTTTTCTGGAAGGAGACGAAATTTTATTAAGAACTGCTCTTGCAATCTGGGAGGGCCTCTCCGAGTAAGTGTGAAAACCCTCGATGGGAATAAGGGTGGAATGGAATTCTGTTTCTTAATTATTGCTCCAAAATTCGAGCGAAATTTTGAAATTTCGAAAAAAAATTAGGTTTCACTAAAAATTCTATTATTTGTCGAATGTAAAATTCTGATTTAACAGAAATTCTATTATTCTTTACAAATTTTGAATTCAAGCTCACATTTTGTAGAAATTCTAGCATTCTTTAAAATCTAAAGCTCAAATTTTTCGGCCAACTACTGTTATTCCTTGAAAATTTCAATCTTGAACTCAAATTCAGCGGATATTTGACCATTTTGAGAATTAAAACTTAAATTTGGCGAAAATTTTGTCATTTATTCAAAATTGGTACTTAAAATTTGAAAAATGGTGCACGAGTCCTTGAAAATATCAAACTGAAGCTCACATTTTGTAGATATTGTATCTTTCTTTGAAAATTACTGCTCCACTTTTGGCGAAAATTCTACCATTAATCTAAATTTCAAAATTCAGGCTCGAAATTAGCAGAAATTCTACTATTCCACGAAAATTCTAGATTCGAGTACAAATGTAACTAAAATTCTAATATTATTCTGAAATTTGAAGCTAAAATGGTGGCGAAAATTCTATAATTCCTAAAAAAATTGGAACTTAAATTTTTAATTTGAGCCCGCACGAAGCTATAATTTTATCTGAAATTGCATTTGCAGGCGAATTATGGCCGTCACATCGGCGGACGAATTTTACAGTATCATGGGCGTGTTGACGAAAGAGATGCTGGAATTCACTGATACCAATAATCTCATTAAGGTCAGTAGCGAAATCCAATTTTAATTTTTTTTCCCGGGGATCCCTATTAATTCCTGTAAATCCCCTCACGTCCCTCTTTAACTCTCGGAGCACACACATCCATTTTTTCGATCAAGGAGATCACTTTGAGTCTCCGATACCCTGTGCGCTTTTTTACTGGCTACCATTTCAAAACTACCCATTTGATTAACTCGAAAAAATTTTGAGATATTCTTCAAACATTGTAAAATCAACTCTCATAATTCAAATACCGCGTTATTAAAACATAAAAAAAAATCCTAAAAACATTCTTTTTTTCAATAAAGGGAAACTTTGTATAACAATTCTAACTTAAACAATATTTGAATGGATCACCTCAAAAACGTTGTAAGGTACAAACTGCAAATTGTCCGAAAACCCCCAAATACGAAAATGATAACCCGAAGGTGCAATAATAATTGAATGGGTCACCTCAAAAACGTTATAAGGTACAAATTGCAGATTGTCAAAAAATCCACGAAAATGAAAAAAATAACCTGAAGGTGCAATAATAATTGCTTTAAAAAAATTTTTACCTAACAACGTTTTTGAGGTGACCTACTCTACTACTGCACCATCAGGTTCCTTTTTTCATTTTCGGGGGTTTTTGAACAATTTGCAATTTGTACCTTACAACGTTTTTGAAGCGACCCATTCAATTGTTTAAAAAAATGTGTACCTTGCAACGTTTTTGAGGTGACCCATTCTATTATTGCACCATGAGGTAATTTTTTTCATTTTCGGGGATTTTTTAACAATTTGTAATTTGTAACTTACGTTTTTGAAGCGACCCATTCAATTGCTTAAAAAAATTTGTACCTTACAACGTTTTTGAGGTGACCCATTCTCTTATTGCACCATCAGGTTATTTTTTTCATTTTTGAACAATTTGCAATTTGTACCATACAACGTTTTTGAGGTGACCCATTCATTTATATAAAATTAGTTTATTTAATTAAACTGCTCGGTTAATTAATTACCGGTTTTTTTGTGTTAATTATCCGATTTTTCTCTCATTCAGGCAATCGTCAGCATGGGGACCCTTCATGGGGTTACGAGTCTAAGGGAGAAGCATCGGTACAATATAACTCCATGGACGAGGAAGCTGAGCGACGACGAAGACACGGATACTGATGACGACGACCGTTTGGCAGTGGCCGCTGCCGTTTTTGGTACGTGCCATTCCCGAAATTCGTTTCCTACAAAAAGCAAGAAATGCTAATGAAAAAAAGAAATTGTTAACGTCTTTTGAAAGGTTTTTAGAAGATCGAGTGACGCGTAAATTCAACATTCGAGCAGCAATTTGTCCAAAAATTCTTTATTATCTGAAATTTACAGTTCAAAATTTGAATTTTGGAGCGGAAAAATCTAATACTTTTTTGAAAGATTGGTTCACCCAGGAATTAAAAAATTCGTGGTTCGATCTCGGAAAATTCTTCAAAAAAATTCGAAAAATTCGAATTAGTGGGAAACTCCAACACTGGAGTCTAGGCTCTAGACTGGAGAGTCAATTTTCCCAATTCGCCGGTAAAATCTTCCCTCAAACTCACCAAAAGTATACCAACATCGTCCTAATCAGCTTTTATTCTCTCTCAGACCGAATGCCAACGTCCCTGGGGATTCTCCAGTCCGCTGGACAGGATCGCGAGAGATTGACGCTGGATATCACCTCCCTGAAGCAACAGTACGCCAAATTACGCGAAAGACAGCGTCAGGCACACATCATCCTCTCCGGTAAGCCTGGAAAAATAGTTTTCTTTTATTTGTTATTCTACTTATTTTTAGTGTACCTTATTTTACCTTATTTTACCTTAACCCCTCGTTGGGCTTGAGCAAAACCTTTCCGGTACGAATTAATAATGAAAAACTGCATAAAATAACAATTTAATTTTTATTTTTAAAAACCTTGTTTCATTTTATAATTCTTACATATTCTTAATTAATATCCATTTTCACATATTGTTAAATGAATGTGTCACTTCAAAAACGTTGTAAGGTAAAAATTGCAAATCGTTCAAAAACCCCCAAAAATTCAAAAATAACCTGATCGTGCAATAATAATTGTTTACAAAAATGTGTAACTTACAACGTTTCTGAGGTGACCCATTCAATTAGTCATTATTAATTTTTAAAAATTCTTAGTAATTTTTGAATTTAATGAATGTTTTCTATAGAAAATTGGAGAATATATTTGAAAACCTAGTTCTATTTTTTAATCATTTTATAAATTATTTTGTTAATTATTAAAAATAATTATTTAAGCAAATAAATATATTTTTTAACAAATTATAATTGTAAGAATAATATTTGACTGGGTCACCTCAAAAACGTTGTAAGGTACAAATTGCAAATTGTTCAAAAAACCCCGAAAATGAAAAAAATAACCTGATGGTGCAATAATGATTGTTTAAAAAAATTTGTAACTTACAACGTTTCTGAGGTGACCCATTCAATTAGTCATTATTAATTTTTAAAAATTCTTAGTAATTTTTTAATTTAATGAATGTTTTCTATAGAAAATTGGAGAATATATTTGAAAACCTAGTTCTATTTTTTAATAATTTTGTAAATTATTAAAAATAATTATTTAATCAAATAAATATATTTTTTAATAAGTTATAATTGTAGGAATAATATTTGACTGGGTCACCTCGAAAACGTTTTAAGGTACGAATTGCAAATTGTTCAAAAACCCCCAAAAGTTTAAAAAATAACCTGATGGTGTAATAATAATTGTTTAAAAAAATGTGTGCCTCACAACGTTTTTGAGGTCTCATTCTATTATTGCGCCATCAGATTATTTTTTTCATTTTCGGGAGTTTTTTTAACAATTTGCAATATGTACCTTACAATGTTTTTGAGGTGCCCCACTCAAATAATATCAAAAACGGTAAAATTATGAAAAAATCGCAGCAAACCCTTAATAAGGTATATAGTTAGTAGTCTTCAAACCAATGACGAGCTAGACTCGTCATTTTACCGGAAGGGGTTAATTTCACTTTAAATTTGTAATGTACTTTAAAACACATATTTAACCCTAAAGCGACCAGGCGGGGTTCAACCCGACCCCAGAACACGTTCAATGCGATTTTTCGATTAATCGCAAAATATGTTTTCATGAAACAATTTTCAAATAAATGCTTCAAAAAACAGACAACTTGCTCTTTTTTTAATAAAAAAAAAAGCACTTTACTTTCCCCAAAATTCATCGAAAAATGGAATTCTTCACATCAAACTGATCGATTTCTGTCAAAAAATGTGCGCGGACCCCAACTGGCCACATATGTTTCTATATTTTACCTGGTCGTTTGAGGATTAATAGTTAAAAAATATATACACATTCTTCGATAAATAAATTTGCATTTACCCTCATCTTACTCAGTTTACTCAAATTTAATTGCTAAAAAAAACTATTTTACTTTTATACCGTTTCATGACATTTTTTAACTGAAAAATGTATATATATTTTTTAGCTGTCAACCCTCAAGCGCACTTTTTGACAGAAAGCGATCAGTTTGATGTCAAGAATTCCATTTTAGATGAATTTTAGGGAAAGTAAAGTTCTTTTTTTTTTATTAAAAAAAGAGCAAGTTGTCTGTTTTTTGAAGCAATTATTTGAAAATTATTTCATGAAAACATATTTTGCGATTAATCGAAAAATCGTGTTAAACGTGCTCTGGGGTCGGGATGGACCCCACCTGGTCGCTATAAGCACTGGAATTCTATGCCGTCCTGGAATTAAGAAATCTTTATTCGGTACCAAAGGGTTCCTGGAATGGTTCCAGAATTTCCATGAAAATATTTGTGTACATATAAATACTATTTTTTTTTAACGGATAAATAATAAGATCAATACATTTTCAATGAAATTTCTCTACAATCGAAATTCGATACCTTTTGATCCTCCAGCCGCGTGTGCGAGACAATCCATGGTTCCAGCGCCGCAATCTCCAGCGATGAACCACTTGCTGGTGGGCAAAAGCGCCCTGGTGAGCAGCAAGGGTCGGCAACTGACTCCTTCGAGCGTCACGACGCCCTTGAGGGCGAAACTCTCGGGTCTGCTGAGTCCAGTTGCGGGCCAGAGCCGGAAAGCGGAGTCTCGTCATCAGCAATCGGTCACCTTGCACTGGAAGGACACCAAAAGGATCAAGGATCTTCCTGCAGCCGCAGCTGCTGTTACTACTACTACTATTACTACTGTTACTACTACTAATTTTAATACCGCTACCGCTACTGCTACTGCTGCTGTTGCTGTTGCTGATGCTGTTGCCGCTGTTTCTGATGCCGATGCCGATGCTGGTGTTGCTGTAGATCCTGTTATTGCAAATCCTGCAGCTTCCACTACGATTAGTACCACCAACGCAACTATAGATGGTAGGTATTTCTCCAGATTTTCCATTTTGCGTTTTTTGGTAATCTCCAGATATCCAGGATCCACTTTCCGAACCTTCGCTGGAGGTTTCTGGGCATTCCAAGCAGGTTCGATCCACGAGGAAAGGTTCGAGAATTTTCCTGGAAAAAATTACGGATTTTTAGATAAAAATTTAGAAATCCTGGCATTGGGATCTAGTATTTTCTTGGAACTAAGAATTTTAGAAAGGAGGTGGGTCCATAAGGCAGGATTTTGGCCCCGATAATTGTTAAAAATTATAATATCTCAGTTTTATATAAAAATAATCTTTTTAATACTTTCAATATTTTGTTGAAACAATATTGAGTCTCTTTTAATTAATTTAAGCTTTTTTTTATTGAAGCAAACCCAAGTTTTTTTTTTAAATACCGTTTTTGGCACATTCGACCACGTTTTTTTAACCCTTAATGGTCACGCGTTCTAAAAATAACGTATTGGTCACACGGGGTCAGAATGACCCCAGCCATGTTTAAACAATTACCACGTTGCCAATATCATTTCGAGCGACTCATAAAAATTCAGGATATTAGTTTGAACCTTCTAGAATGAGAACATCATCGCAAAAAATTTTTATCAAATTTTCAAAATGGCGAAAAAAATCAGGAAGGAGGCAATCCGTAAAAAACACCATTTTTTACTTAAAAAATCATAACTCTGGCAATTTTAAATATTTGTTCATAAAATTTTAGGGTGATATTCTTGAGATATCAGAGTGTATAAAAAGAAATAACTTCATAGTGGGCGCTTCAAAAAAGGTATTTATTTTGACATTTGAAGAGGGTTTTCCCGACGTTAATCTTATCTTACAAGGGAAATCCCAAAGCACTATTAGAGGGAAGGCTAGACCAATCGGGCGCCAATAACTTATAGTAATTCTAGTTAAAGTTTCCGTTGGGGTCATTTTGACCCCGGGTGACCATTAAGGGTTAATATGAACGTAATTACGCATAACCTTCTTTTTTATGTATGTTGTAAAAAACTACAAAACACATCATATATATAAAAGTGAATATGCCGCGATTCTCTACTCCCTTGGGGCCAAAAACTGGCCTTATGGATCCCCATTCTTTACTTTTTTCCAAAATCATTCGGTACTAATGTGCTACTGGAAGAGTTCCAGAATTTTTCTGCAAACATTTATTGGTTTTTAGATAAGGAAAACCCTAGGATTCCAATTACCCTGGCACTAGGGTCGAGTGCTTTCCTAAAACTGAAAAATTTTCCTTCGATACTAAATTTATTCGATACCAAATTCACTCGATACCAAAGATTTTTCCTCGAATCATTCCAGAAATTCCCTGGAAACTTTTGTATGTTTTTACCTAAAAAGAATACTGGAAGAATTCCTCGAACCCCAATATTGGAGTTCAGTGCCCCTCTGGAAGTAAAAAAATTGATACCAGATTCGTTTCTCTCCTGGAAAAATTCTGAATTTTCCTGGAGTCCTTCCCCAACTCTTTCAAATAAAACTGGAAAATTGTAAAAATTCCCTTTAGGAATTGTTGATTTTCCTCTCTAGAACGAAATTCCAGTAAAATGGAAAAAAAAATCCTCCAGTCCTGAAATTTGCCATTGTTCTTCTGTAAAAGCTGGTGCAAGAGTCCTAGTTTCAGGATTCCAGGAGCCTCCAAAATACCAAGCTCGGAAATTCCTCCAGGAAATTACTAGAACCTTTTCGGGACGCCGCTGGAGTCCATCCAGGGATTCCAGTTGCTTCTAGGTCCTTTCTCACCAGGCCACAGGGCGGAAGGGAGCAAAGATCAGCCGGAGAACAATTCCTCGTGGATTCCAGAGACGAATGGTCCAGATTTCGCGGCATCCCTCTGTCCTCCAGCGGATCCAAAGATTTGAGTCTCGCGCGTTCGGACTCTCTTCAGTTATCGATCGCTTTTGGCACGAATATAGGTCCATCCACCCACATAAAGGCAGTATCGGCATCCCCTTGTCCCTCTGTCCGTCCGTCGGTCCAACCACCTGTTTTTCATGCCAACAAGCACGCGTAGTGATGCAGCAGCGGCTGCATCCGTAGGGTACCGACCGCATATCGGAGCAGTAGAGGCTCCGAACCCAGTGAAATCAGGCCTCTCCCTGGCTGGCCTAATTTCCCATGAAGCGTTTTTTCATCCCCTCGGGAAGCCTCGCGCGGATACGAGCAGTAGGTAACTCGAAGACGCGTGTCTCTCGTACGTGGATTGCTCCGACAGTGCGTCCCGATTTCCTCCAGCGAATCCCAAAATCCGCAATTCCCACGGGATCCCGCGGAATGGAATCCTTCGGTCCTGCCCCTACGTCATCCCTAACTGGGTCAATGGGTCCGCAAGTAGGTCGATCGTCGCGGCGGTAGGAGCGTCGTCCTTAGATATATACTTCATCCTTGGAAGTGATGTCCTTGGATTTGACGTTTTAAAAATGAGGTCCTTGAGTCTGACGTCCTTGAAATTCGTGTCCTTAAATTTAACGTCCTTGGAAGCGACATCCTTAAATATGACGTCCTTTGAATCGATATCCTTGAATTTGACGTCCTTGGAATTCGATATTCTTGAGTTTGACATCCTTGGAATTCGATATCCTTGAATTTGACGTCCTTGGAATACGATATTCTTGAGTTTGATATCCTTGGAATTCGGTATCCTCAAATATGACGCGATATTGAAATTCGTGTCCTTAAATTTTGCGTCCTTGAAAGCGACAGTCCTAAATAGGACGTCGTTTGAATCGATTTCCTTAAAGTTAACGTCCTTTTATTTCGATATCCTTAAGTATGAGGTCATTGGAAGCGACATTCTTAAATAGGACGTCCTTTAAATCGATATCTTGAAAGTTAACGTCCTTGGAATTTGATACCCTTCAAATCGACGTCCTTGGAATTCGAAATCCTTGCAGATGACGTCCTTGGAAGCGACATTCCTAAATAGGACGTCCTTTGAATTGATTTCCTTGAATTTAACGTCCCTGAAATTAGATATCCTTAAAGTTAATGTCCTTAGAATTCGATGTCCTTAAAATTGATGTCCTTGGAATTCGAAATCTTGACAGTTTCTCTTGAATTTAACGTCCTTGGAATTCGATATCCTTAAATTTGACGTCCTTGGGATTCGAAATCCTTGCAGATGACGTCCTTGGAAGCGACATTCTTAAATAGGACGTCCTTTGAATTGATTTCCTTGAATTTAACGTCCCTGAAATTGGATATCCTTAAAGTTAATGTCCTTAGAATTCGATGTCCTTAAAATTGATGTCCTTGGAATTCGAAATCTTGACAGTTTCTCTTGAATTTAACGTCCTTGGAATTCGATATCCTTAAATTTGACGTCCTTGGGATTCGAAATCCTTGCAGATGACGTACTTGGAAGCGACATTCTTAAATAGGACGTCCTTTGAATTGATTTCCTTGAATTTAACGTTCCTGAAATTAGATATCCTTAAAGTTAACGTCCTTAGAATTCGATGTCCTTAAAATTGACGTCCTTGGAATTCGAAATCTTGACAGTTTCCCTTGAATTTAACGTCCTTGGAATTCGACATTCTTAAAGTAAACGTCCTTGGAATTCAATATCCTTAAATTTGACGTCCTTGGGATTCGATATCCTTAAATATGAGGTCATTGGAAACGACATTCTTAAATAGGACGTCCTTTGAATCGATATCCTTGAACTAGAGATTCTTGGAATTCGATATCTTGAAAGTTAACGTCCTTGGAATTCGATATCTTTAAATTCGACGTCCTTGGAATTCGAAATCTTGCAGATGACGTCCTTGGAAGCGACATTCTTAAATAGGACGTCCTTTGAATTGATTTCCTTGAAGTTAACGTCCCTGGAATTAGATATCCTTAAAATTAATGTCCTTAGAATTCTATATCCTTAAAATTGACGTCCTTGGAATTCGAAATCTTTACAGATTTCCTTGAATTCAACGTCCTTGGAATTCGACATTCTTAAAGCAAACGTCCTTGGAATTCGATATCCTTAAATTTGACGTCCTTGGAATTGGATATCCTTAAATATGAGGTCATTGGAAGCAACATTCTTAAATAGGACGTCCTTTGAATCGATATCCTTGAACTAGAAATTCTTGGAATTCGATATCTTTAAAGTAAACGTTCTTGGAATTCGATGTCCTTGAATTTGACGTCTTTGAATTCGACATCATTAGGTATGACGTCCTGGAATTGACATTCCTCAAATATGTCGTCCTTGGATCGGGTCAAATTCAAGCTTTCGACTGCTTCCTATTAAAAAATTCACACCAACGCTGCAACTGGGGTCCAAGATATCCTTTGATCGGATCCTGGGACGTCTAGGTCCTTTCCAAGGTCAACTCGACCCAAATCCCCTGGTTCCCACCTGAAAAGGAACGATCAAGCAAATATTAACAATTTTCCAAATAGGTGACGTTGACAATATCGAATAGGTCCACAACCACCTTCACCCAGACTCCCCCGATGAAAGATTTCAATTCAACCAGACAAAAATCGGTTTCTATTAAATTTTGTAGCAATTAAATCCCTTTTTCCCCAGGGTCCTTCGAAACACCAGGAAACCTACTCTCTTCTACATCTTCTCTGCATGTTTCAGATAAGAAGGAGACCCTCAACGGACACTCCAGTGCCAAACTCACCGTCAGCCCCGGCAGGTCCACGCCTTCGAAGCGCGAGAGCGCCGGCAGCGACAGCGACAGCACCTCCACGGAACTCTGCGACGAGTTTGACTACCAAAGCGAGGACGACAGCATCGAGGCTCTCGGCGACGATGTCCAGCAGGAGTCCACCGCGTTCCCGCGTCTCTCGCCTTCCAGGAAGAAGGGTGAGGAGGCGGGCGACGACCCGGAAGTGGGGAAGCAGCCCCGTTGGAAGGGCATCTCCGACTTCGTCCAGGACATCTCCTCCACCGTCACCTCCCCCCCGGGACGGGATTCCCCAGCCTTTCCCGTCTACGAGGTGCAGCTGAACCACCGAGACCCGGTATCGACGTACGCCTTCCCCGGGGACCTGAAGCCCCTGGAGTCTCCGAAGCCCCTCAAGCCTCCGGAGATCGGGCTGAACTTCTTTCAGGAGAAGACGTCGGAGGTCAGGAGCCCCGAGGAGTCCTGCAGCTCCGGGGAGACGATGGGACCGGACTCCAGCCCCAGGACGGCGGATTTCCCGCGTTACTCCTCCAGCTCCGACTCCAGGACGCTCGTGATGCGCGAGCAGTCGGATTCCGACGCTAGCAAGGACACGGAGGCCCGCGGAGGCTCCAGCGAGTCCTACAGCCCCGGGCGGTACAACAAGTCCTCGGAGAAGTCCTTCAGCTCCGACCTACTCTCCCCGGTGAGCGCGAACTCGCTCAAGTACACGTCCGTCCGCGGCACCCTGGACCTGACCAGCGCGATCTCGCCGTTCTACCCCATCCAGAACTCCAACAACGAGAAAACGCCGTCTCCGAGGCTGGCGAGTGATCCGGAAGAGCGAAAGGCGACGTCTCCGGGGAAGATCCCCGGAGATGTCCCCGAGAAGAAGGAGGAGTCCTGGCCGGAGGAGTCGCTGGATTACCTGGGCGACGTTAAGTACCGCATTCGCAGGGACTCCTCCAGAAAAGGCCCCTTCGAGAGGAGCTACAGCAGCCTAGCCACGCCGATGTCCTCCGAACCTGGTAAAAATATATTAATCAAGTTAATAAACAAAATTAATAAGAAAATAAATTAACAAGCAATTTTTGAAAAAATTCTGTAGCGGTTGGGAATTTTTTCAGTGATTTTTCAGGAGAATTGTTTTTAGGAAATTCTGGAAATATATCCGAAAATTTTTCCGAAATTTTTGTTAGTGTTCCTTAAGTTGCCTGAGATTTTTCCAAATTTCTCTGAAATTTCTATCCCAGTTGAAAGCGTTTTCAGAATTTTTTAAAGAAATCATTCTTAGGAAATTTATGAAATTCTTTTTATATGAGAAATTCTTCTGAAACTACTCAAATATTTTTTAGAAATTTCTATAACAGTTGGAAGTGATTTTGGGAATTTCAAGAAGAACTGGTTTCAGAAAATTTCCTTGAATGTCTTTGAAATCTCTATAGAAACTGGAAACATTTTGAGCCATTTTTAGAAAAGGTATTCTGAAAAGGTTTTCGAAATAATTCTGAATGAGTCTGAATAATATTTCATGTTACAATATGAGTTTCTAAAAACCTCAAAGAGATGTTGAAAGATAGAATATTTATTGAGCGTTTTTTCATTGCAAAATTGTTTTCATATTTCTTTGAATGACGATGAAAAATTATAGAACTTGATCGAGGGATTTCTGATAATTTTCAGGAAAAGGTGGAAATTTCATATTTTCTCAGGAAATTTTTAATTTAATTCTTTTTAATCAACTTTTTTTTTAATTTTTCACAAAACGCAAAAGACTACTTTTCAGAGAAATACTGAAAAATTTGAAAATATTATTGGTAAAAATTCAGGAGTCTTCTGAAAACATCCGAAAATTTGAGGAAAAACTTCTGAAAAATGGCAATTTTTCCAAAAGAATTTATGCTTCCCTGCTAAAATTCTTATTCTCTAAAAAAATTAGAATTTAGAATTTCCAAAAAATTAAAACCAAAAATTCTCACCAGGAGATGAGGAGATGACGACCGCGAAGAAGCGTTCCAGCGACATCCTGCAGGACCTGCGGCACCTGGAGGCTCGGACCGGCGAGGAAACGGCGCAGAAGGAGTCCCTGATGAGCAAGAGCGCGTTGTCCTCGTGGGAGGACCTGAAAAACCTGGAGGCTCGACGTCGCGACACCTTCAGCAACTCGGCCAGCGGCTTCTCCAAGTACCGGCTGGCCGTGCCCGGGCTCGGCCTCCTGGGAAAGACCTACCACGTGGAGCCGAAGATGAGCATCGACGAGGGCAGCGACAGCATCCTCAAGAGCATCGCCACGAACCAGGGCTGCGAGCTGGAGGACTCCAAGCTCGGCGTCTGGACCAAGGTGAAACCTAGGAACCGCGAAACCAGCGGCAGGAGGAGCAGCAGCGACCGGGCGCTAAAGATCATCCAGGAGAACTCGGCCATCCTCCACAAGATCTTCGCGTGTCAGGCTAAGAAGCGGCTGCCGGACCTGGAGGAGATCTCCAAGGAGATCACCATCAGCCCCATCAACGAGGAGATCTCGAAGATCTTCAGCCCCATCCTGGAGCGGATGGGGTTGAACGAGCACGAGATCAACGAGGAGTTGGCGAGGATCAACTTTAAGGACTTGAACGTGGGCAACACCGTAGCCACGAGCGTCTCGGAGTTCGACTCGAAAATCAACGACGAGCTCTCCAGGCTCTCGCTCATCGACGACCCCGAAGAGGAGATCCGCAACTTCGACGACGAGACCACCCGGGACGAGCTCATCGACCGGAAGATCAACGAGGAGCTCTCCAGGCTGCTCTCGGACTACCCAGACCGGGAGGTCACCCGCCCGGACTTTTCGCCCACCTCGAACCCCTCCAGGCATCGGCTGGAATCCTCCTCGTCCACCTCCTCCTCCAGGTTCCGGGGACTCTCCCCCAGAAGCGATATCGACATCTACCAGGAACTGGAGAAACTCGACAAGATCTCGTCGGCGCAGAGCTTCCCCGTGGCTCCACTGGACCTGGAGAACCAGAGAATCCCGGATTTGAGGCTGTCCAGGGTCCCCGAGGTGCCCAGAATCTCGCCGGAGCTGCTGGTTCCCAGAAGAGCCTCTCGAAGGTCGGAATTGTCTCCCGACCTGGGGATCTCGAGACTCGGGGTTCTGGAGAAGAAGGATTCCCCTTCGGAGGTGGGCCTGCCGAAGGCCAGAGGTCACCGGGACCTGCAGGAGCGACTGTCGCCGGAGTTGACGCTGCCGATCTCGTCCCGGGCGCCTCTGCAGCGAGATCCGCCGGAGATGAGGTCCTTCTTGCACTCCACCGCCTACGACGGTGGCACCCGGAGCTTCCAATTCGACAAGAGCCCCGAGAGCAGCCGCCCGGTGCTGTCGAAGGAGCACTTGGAGTTCCGGGTGCGCTATGACGCGGACGAAAGGACTCAGCCACCGCCGCAGTCGTCCTCGTATC
The DNA here is from genome assembly GCA_949825005.1 of Gasteruption jaculator. Lineage (NCBI taxonomy): Eukaryota > Metazoa > Arthropoda > Insecta > Hymenoptera > Gasteruptiidae > Gasteruption > Gasteruption jaculator. Next base: position 7,294,573 of record OX463762.1, read on the forward strand.
TGACCAGGACTTCACCCGGGGATGGCTATCCCCGGAAGGACTACTTCCGGGCCGATGAGAAACCGGACACCTTCGACTTCCTGGCCAGGAGCCCGGATTTCGGGTCTTACAAGTTAACCGGGGTGAAAACGGCCGGTGGAGCCAGCAGCTACGGGGAAAGCGTCAAGGGTGGCTTCGAGGACACCGAAGACACGGTGGACCGGTACCAGAGGTACCAGAAGACGCTGAACCTGTACCCGGGGACGGAGACCTCGGAAGTGGGCGTCTGCGGCAGAGGGTTCGGTCGATCCGAGGAGGAAGCGACCGACTGCGAGGCAAAGACGCAGTTCAGCCCCTTCCCCATCAGGAACCTGATTCGGAAGCCGAAGGAGCTGGGCCTGAAGCTGGGGCTGTACTCCTCGTCCTCCTCCTCCACCAATTCCAGCAGCGGGCCTCTTAAGAAGTCATAGTATTGGATGAGCATCCGGTGGGACTACGCGAGTTCGTTGGTCGGATTTCTGAGTTCCTAAAACGACGAGGTTTCCAAAACGGGGAAGAAGGAACTGATTTTTTTTCTAAGGAAACAAAGAGACTATAAATACTTCCAGAAGGAGCCTTTCCAGCAGAAGCGCCGAGAGGGTGACTTTTTTGCAAGAGTTTTAAGAGTAACCACGAGATTCGAATTTTGGAGGTGGATGTGGAGGATTTAGGGAGAAAGTTGCTGAATTTTAAAAGCTAGAGGAAAAATGTAAGATAGAATTTCGCGCAAGAGGTTTTGGGGATTCAGATTAGGTAGGTTGAAGTTCCAAGTTTGTAATGAAAGGCTGAAAAAAGGGTAAAAGTCCAGGACGGATGTAAGGGTGTCACCGATCGAGTCGAGTACCGATATCAGTTCTCATGAGAAGTATCTTCGAAAGTAATAAATAAATCAAAATAAATAAATAAAGATTCTAGATGAAATCTATCAAATTCCTGGAGAAACTTTGTGAAAACACTGCCAAAATTCTCGAAAAACCCCAGAGGATCCATCGGGACCCTAGAAAATGGTAATTTAGAGCCCCATTAATTTTTAAAACCAAGGCAAAATTTAAAAAAGATTCTGTTATTAAAATATTCCCAAAATTTCCGGAATTTAATATGTTTTTCTCTCATTATTACAATAATATATATAACGATAAAAATTGTATATAGAATGTAGCTATATATTTTTCTGAACATAATGAAGCATGTAGTATTTTGCTGATTAATATTTATACAAATTATTTTTTTATTCTGAAAATACAATAGAACTTCGAAAGTTCCGGAAATTTCGGAAGACATTTTAATAATTATAGAAAGTAGCTAGTTTAAATTCAGACAGGTCACTTTTTAGAAAAAAAGAAGCTTTTTCAGAAAAGGTGGTTTTTTTAGGAACAACTTCTATTTTTTATTACAGCATTTTGTTCTATTAAAAAAGTAATCCTAATTGGAGACATTTTTTATCCGAATTTCTAATTTGAAACCTTGCACTTATAGGGAAAAATTTTTAAATACAAAAGTTATTTGTTTCCTAAAAACTTTGATTTGACAAGTTTAAGAAAGTGCTTGGTAAAATAAAGTTCGATATTTGAAATATAGAATTCCGAATAAAAAATTTGCAAGAAATCAAATACTTCGAATAACTTCATAAAAATCTCAAAAAATTGCAATTGGATACATAAAAATATCTTCCAACGGAAGTTTCTAATTTTTCTACAATTCTATAATAAAAAAATATAAACATCCATTTTAAAAGGAACTTTGAATAGAATTATTATTTTTTATTTTCTGAAAATGTTTTTTTTTTTCAAATATGTTTATTCCACCAAATTTAAATAAACCACCCTGAGAATGTAAAACATTTTTAACTTTTTAACAAGATAATTTTTGTTGTACTAAAAAAAATTCCTTAGATTGTTTGAACTGATATGATTTGACTCGGACCCGATCGGGACGGACGTTTGCTTCCGGTGGGAAAATTTAGCTGAATTTTAGGATTGTAATTAGGAATCAAAAAGAGTATTTACGTAAAGCGTTTCGAAGTTCTACAGCTTCTCCGGTGGTCCGGAACCTGGTACTGGTATTTCTTAGGAATTTCAGGAGCCTCGGGAATTTCGGGAACTCCGGGGAAAAAAGCTGGACACAATTTCTGAAAAATGATAAGACAGAGGATGATTTTCTGAAAGATGATCTAATTGCGAGAAAATTTGGATCTTACTAAAAAAGAAAGAAAGGGCCATTTATGGGACATTTGACGAAACGGTGTCATTTTTCGGGGGACATTTAAAAAAATCGAATTTCCAATATTTTCAGCATTTTCAAGAAAATTTCCATTTTAGAAATTTCTTAATTATTTTTTTTTAATTCCATTTCTTTTAAATTCAGCAGAAATTCTGAAAATTTTTCAAGTATTTGTCTTTCCTTTTATTTTTTTAAATATCCATTTTGGGATTTTCTTGAAAATATTTCTTTAAAAAACAATTCTTTGAAATATTTAAAACTGGATTTCTTTCAATCTCTAAAATAATCTGATAAAAATGTTGCCGGAAGACGAAACCTCAGGGGAAACTTTTGACTTCTCTCACATATAAAAATTGAAATCCAGTTTCCTGGAAAATTCTGAATTGCGTTGCATTTTTTTTTCCTTTCCAAAAACGATTTACCGACAGTTCGGAAAAAAATTCGATTTTTTTAAAATGTCGCCTTCAGTATTTAGAATGGAGCGGATGAGAGCGCAGCTTCTAAAACTACGCTCTAATACGCTGCGGTATATTTGCATCCTAAGAAACCACGGTTTCTTCGCAAGGAAGAATTCTGCCTTCAATAATACAGAGATGACAAGGGAAAAACCAAAATAAAAAAAAAAGAACCGAAAATCTTTGAAATTGAAACTGAAATGTTTCTCTGATGACTATAATAAAATCAAATTTCTTTGAAATCGTTACTGGAATTGTGGTGCATTTTTTTCCAATTCCCCATTCCCAGAATTTCCATTTTTCCACAAATAAACTCGAATAAATTTTAATTCTTGAATTATACAAAAATTTAAATTCAATTAGAATTTGTTAATTTGAAATTTATTATTCGCGATTTTGTGATTTCAATTATTAGTTATATAATTTATTATTAATTTCCAAAATCGCTCGAATTCGAATAAATTCCATCCAATTTTGAGTTTCGATTTTAAGGCGATTGGAGATAACAAAAATGATATAATTTTATAAATGAAACCAAGGAATGATTTATGTAGAATGTAGATAAAAATTTTAAGACATTTGATTTTTTTTAATATCAACATTCTTTCAAAGTATACTTTCAATTTTCTTCTATTTCCAGCCAAATATAAAACCGTAAAAAAATATACATATATTTCAAATCACCCTTAAATATATTATCACCCACACAAAATCACCCATCTTTTAACCATTTTGCATAGGAAAGAATTGAAAATCTTAGAAGTAGAAAAATGGGAGATCATTTTTTTTTTCCAGGAAATAGAGAGAATTTTATCCATTTTCTATTTTTTAAAAATTCCTAACGAGTTTTGGGAGGAATTTCATTTCATTCGGCAATTACAATTACTACTCTTTAGCAATTTTTTACTAAACAAAAAGAGATAAAATTCTAGGGAATATTTAGAAAATGGAGAAAATTTAATTTCGTTTAGAAAGGACTGGAATTTTATCCATTTCCTACTTTTTTCAAAAACCTGGAAAATTCTGGAAGGAATGCTGCTTCATTTAATACACTAAAAAATTACCATTGCTTTTCCCATTTAAAAAACCTCTCGAGATTAATCGAATTTCCTTTTTTTCCATAGAAAAATTTCGGGAAATGATAATTTCATCGTGCTTTTCCTCATTTTCTATAGAATCCCGTAATTAATCTACGTAAAGTCGAACCAAATCGTCCTCTTTGGCTGGATACTTCGTAACCGGACACTTCCCATTGGTCCTAACTTCCGTGAGAATGCAGTTATAGCAAAATACGTACCTGAAAGAAAAACAGGAAAATTCATTTACGCAAAGTTTCGAACCAATTGAGAGATACAAATTTGAAACTCGAACGAAATGGATTCTTGAAAATATCGTAGTAAAAAAAAAATTTATTTTAATACAGTATCGAAATATCTCGGTCCTTTGTTGGATCAATCATTATTTTTTGCGGTTTCTACGTACCCCGAAACCATCAGAACCGTGTGAATTCGTCTTTTTTGGTGGCAAATTGGACACAAGCCACTGAATTTCTTCGCTTCCTGCGGCACCTATGTAGAAACAAATAATTATTTATTGATATATTTATCTAATAAATTTGATTAACATAAATTCCTTACTTTGATAAAATTTCAAAATTATTATTTTAATTAATAATAGGAATTTATTTGCATCAATGACAAAAACTGATTAATTAATGTACGCACTAATTTATACTAATTAACTAATTTGCAATAATAGAAACATAAAAACCTACCGGGGGCGCCGGTGGAACGGGAAGACCGGTGATATCGGTGTAATAATTCTCCTGGTTCCACCAGTGGACGAATTGAATGAAGAAGGCGCTAAATTCGAGGGTTCGGGTGAAGCTTCTCTGTACCAAAAGCAGACCGTCTTGGAAATTGAAGGAATTCTCTCTCAGCTTCCTCAGAAGATCCGCGATTGTGGGGACATTGAAAGGGTTTGCATACGTGAGTGTCGTGGAAATGACATGAAAGAGCGGTGAGGGGTACACGGCTTTTCCAGAAGTGTACCGGATGTAGTAATACAATTCCATGCTCTGGTACAATAGATGACCCAGCATGTAGATTTCCAGCGCCGTGAATTTCGCCAAGTCCTTCCAAGTCTGTAAATCAAGGTGAAAATTCCTGGAAATTATTTTTCTCTCATTGAATTTTTCATTTCTTTGGAAATTGCAAGTGATTAATTTTTTTATCTAGGAATTCCCAGCTGTTTTGGAAACTCAATGTAATTCATTTTAATTCGAGAGTTTCTAATAATTTCGAATCCATGAATCGATGAATTTTCAATTATTTTGGAAATTCCAAGTAATTGATTTTTTATCTAAGAATTCCCAGCTGTTTCGGAAATTCAAGGTAATTCATTTTTATTCAAGAGTCTCTAATAGTTTCGAATCCACGAATCAATGAATTTTCAATTATTTTGTAAATTCCAAGCGACCAATTTTTTATCTACGAATTTCAAACCGATCCATGGATAACGACAACAAAGAAAATTTCATTGAATTTGAGATTTGGGAGAAAAAAATTCAAACAACTTTCTCGTCCTTACTCTTGTTCTTCTCCTGTCAGGGTCCGCTTGGTACTCGTTAAGAATTGCTGCGATTTTACTCCGAATGTAAGGCCTGAGAGTCAGTAAAACCAAAGACATCCATTTCTGGCCATTGGATAATTTTGTCTTTCCGTTCGAAGTCACGGAAATACGTTTCAAACCGTAAAACGTTTCGGCAAAGGACGCGGCTGAAAATAAATAACTTAAATTGAATATATCGAAAATCAATTTTTCCTTTTGGTAGGTATTAATTTTCATTCCTATCGAATCGAACCTTTCGAGGACTTTTCGCTAGAGATATCGATTCGCAGAGTGTTCCAAACGTTCGGTTTGCCCTAATAACTGTTTCAAGGAGAATCCTTGAAACTTTGATACTAGAGAGCAATGGGAGTGGTTCTTTTGGAACCATTTGTATAATAAATTCGTATTACCTACTTTTTAAAACTTACAATAATTCTCCAGGTAATATTTTTGAAGGATGAAATTGAAGACGAAGTAAAATTCATTGGAGTATCGAAGAAGATGTCCGTATCTCTCCGGGTTGAATGTTATTATAAACTAAATTTAAAAGAATATAGGGAGTCGATAATATTTATAATAATGCCAACAATAATATTAATATGGGTATTTATAGTAACAATATCATATTTTTAACAGTATTATTACCGTTATAATTAATCGTATTGGAACGGTATTATTAATAACGACAGTATTATTCAATTATTGATACGATTGATATCAATAACATATATATTTATCTAACATATTTTGTTAATATAAATTGCTTATTTTGATAAAATTTCAAAATTATTATTTTAAAATTACTAATAGAAATTTATTTGCATCCATGACAATAACCAGTATTTTTACTGGTATTATTCAATTAATATTGATATCAATAATATACATGTAACAAATACATAGCAATAATAACAACAACAACAATAATGGTAACAATAATTGGAATAATAATAATAACCTATAATTGATAGTAAACAATGTATCACTTATGACACGACGTTACCGCACCTCTATGATTTTCTTGGCAGCCGGCTCAAGTATCCCCGAAAGGGACTGTTGCGCGACGATTTCAAAAATCGTAGGTTTCGCGAAAGTGGTGCCCGTCAAGTGGGCCCCTTTCACCGCCATTTTTCCCCACTGTCGTAGTTCTGTTGTTGCTGTTGACTAACTACTACTGATTTCTGACTTGCTGCTGTAGTTAGTGCAGAGAAAAGAGAAAGAGAGAGAGAGATTAAGGCAGAAATAAAGTAAAGGATAGAAAGAGAAGAAGCAACTGAAACAACGACAGAGGGGGATAGAAAGAGAAAGGAGAAGCAGGGAAAGAGACAGAAAAAGGAAGTTGAAAGAGAAGAAGAAGAATTAGACCACAAACAGAGAAATAAGGAAACGTAGAGATTGATTGATTGGTTGATCGATACTTTATTAACCGTAGCGAACTTTGGGCAATTCGGAAAACATTTGATAATTTAATACAAAACGTGTTTTAACAATGCAGGAAAAGAAATAGTAAACTTATGGTAGTAGTCAAAGAGTTGAATAGTACAAGTACAAATTTCGTAGAAATTATATAGCAAGCAAATTAGGTAGAACAAAAACAAAACAATTAGTATAGCTGATAGTATAGTTTACATGATTATAATTATAATTATAAGTTTACATATTATAATTATAATTATGAGATTGTATCTCAATAGAGAGAGAGAGAGAAAAGAGGAATGAAAAGTAAAGACAGACTGAATGAAATAGAAATATGTTGTAGTAATATAAAAAGAGAAAGAAAGAGAATCAGGAAATAAAGAAAGCCAGAGAGAGGAAGAACAGTGTTAGAATTTTTTGTTTTGTAACTAGATAAAAAAGCTGCTTCTTTTTCGATGATTGAGTTATTTGTACGTATTTTCGCGCCCTTTGTGCTATGAACGGTGCAATACCTGTGTTGTCTTCTTTGCAAATTCCAAAATTCACTTTTTTCGCTTTTCAACCCTAAAAAACTAAAGCTACATATTTTTTGCATTTGTTCTCTTCTACAAAAATTAAAATATCAATCTCGAACATTACATTTATTCACGGCTTTATTTGCTCACTACTAATCCCAACAAGAAAGAAAAGGACAGAAAGAATGAAACCGATGAGGGAAACAGAAAGACAGAATAAAAGAAAAAGAAAGAGATAGATTAATTGATTTATTGTTTATTTTTTGCCATAGTGGTACTGTAGGCAAATCGGAGGTAAAGAATTACAATAACTTAGAAATAAATATAAATATGAATAGACCATGAGCAAAAGTAGCTAAATAAAAACGTATAAAAGTATAAAAGTAAATATAAAGAAGTATTGATAAATGGATTCTTAGTTTGCGGTATTACAGCTAACAACGCAAACAGAAGATTAATAAGGCACAGTTATTAAAGCTTAATTCGAGTAGAGTATAAAAGATGCATCGGCACACCAGTATTACTGCATAAAAGAGAAAGAGAGAGAGAAAGAGAAATTATATCGAAGATCGAACTGGATCAAACATAAGCTTAAAAACTCAACCAAACAAGTTCCCATTCTCCAAGACTCCAAATTACAAATTAAATAAATTACAATAGATTCTTTGAAAATGTATGTTGTATATGTAGTACATGTATATTTTTCTTTACTTAAGAACTTAAATTTTCAAAATAGGAGAGTGACCATATATTGTACAATCATTCGGCATTTGCGGTAGAACCACTTTCGTCACTTAAGGATATGTAGTTTGATCTGGTCGACGATGCGGATGGCTCCGCAGACTTGGCATTACTTATGTAATCCATGGTGAGTTTTTGCTTAGCCGATTTTGTCTGTTTTTCGTACAACTCCCGATAGCCCGAAATGCACAAATTCAGTTCACGTTGAAATTTCAAAGACCGCTCCACATCTGGGTCGTTAGTCAGGAAATAGTTTTCCAAATCCCTACATATTTTAAGGCCTTCTTCGATCGTACGCGACGCGAATGGCGCAATTTCATCTTTCGATCCGGTATCTTTTGCAAGATCACCAAGAGCGAGCGATGAAATTTCCAATAAGTCTTCATTGCTCGGAGCTGACTCCAACTCGTCAATATCTGTGTCGTGTAACATTTGAAACCCATCTCCCTCTCCACTAGAATCGTTGTTCCCGAATAGCCCAGGCTCATTGGCATTCAAAGTTTGGTCCGAGCAATATCTTCCACCTTCGATAACTTTGGGCAATTTATTTGGAAAATTTTTAGCTCCCTCTTCATCCATTGATGCAATTGCATTATTTTGCCGCATAATGCCAACGCATTCGTTCCGCTTTAAAAACCCGATTAACCATCCGGTACTGGCCGAGAACTCTACTTTATTGTTACGCTCGGACTTTTTCATGTACTTGAAGAATCGAACCGCTTGTTTCTTAATTAATTGGTGACTCGCAGGTATTTTCTTCCGGTTTAACTCTTTCAGCCAAATTATTAAAATCATCTCCAATCGTTCTTTTATAGAGCTTCTAGAATACGACGCTTTTTTGGCATTCAACTTTGTACCGCCGATTACCGATTTTCTAATTGCGGCCTCGTTCTTCCTAATTGCTCTTATAGTGGACTCGCCTAACTTAAAGTGTCTTCCAAGAGATGCAGAACTTTCGCCTGCTTTTAAGCGATCCAAAATTATAATTTTCGTTTCCAAGGAAATTGATTTTCTGTTCCTTTTTCCATGTTTGTTGGACATTTGGAACTCAGCTAAATAAATAAATACATGTTATGAATTATTGAGAATTCTGATTTTTTAAGATAAAAAACACCTGTACACTCACCGTAACAAACAAAATCAATCGAAAAGGTGGCGAAAATTTGAAACCCGAGGGTACCTGCTACCTAAACAAATCCGACCAAATGTTTCTATTTCAGGTCAATATTCAATTCTTTGTTCTATTTTTTTTTCTATTTATGAGGCCTTGGGAACCTATGAGAACAGCGTTGCCAGCGAAGGCTCAACGCGTTGAGTGGACCGTCAAAGATTATCTCTGTATAAAAATATTTGTATTTACAGTTTAATCTGAGAAAAGGAGAAAGATAGAAGGATAGATACATTTCAAGAAAGGAAAGCACAAAGAGAATCGAAGTATTGAGGATATGTCAGTTTCCACTACTGCCACTATACTTTGTCGGGTGTCGGTAATTCTACACTTTATGGAAAATTGGACAAATTAAAAAAAATTTTTTTAATATTTTTATGGTTAACAAAGTAACCCACCAGTAAACCAGGCCCATCCCCGTGGATACAATTATAACATATTAAAATTTCAAAACGATTTATTGAGGAGAAATACAAAAAGCTTACGTCGGTCGCCCACATTGAAGGTGCTCCTTGAAGAAGAAAAACACCGCATAAAAAGAAAAATCTACTATGCTAAGCAAAATCTGCGTAATGAAATAAAAGAACTCACCAAAGTAAGAAAAATTACAAAATGAAGAAACTCCCTGCAGATATGAAATAAATAATACAATAAAAGAACTCACCGCGATTATGACATAACCTCAAAGACACAACCAGTCATGCTCACGCTATGTCAAGATATATAAGTGAGTACGTATTGTTATTGTTGTTATTATTATTATTATTATTGTTGTTGTTATTATTATTATTATTATCGTTAATGTTATTATTATTACTATTATTTACTACTATCATTATTACTAATATATTGTTGTTATTATTATTATTATCATCATAATCATGTTATATTGACTTCAATAACGACAATAATATTCAGGCTAGGTCATTGCACTTATGAAGGTACCCCCTGAAAGAAGATGCAATCGGACACGACGGTTTCACCTCGGGTGTTCTCGGCCATCCAGAATCTAGACATTCGTGACCTGTCGAAATGCTCGCAGAAGGAGATCCGACCGATTCTGCCGTGCTTGGTAAGAATGAGCCTGATATCGCCGCTAGACATCACTAAGGAATGCGTGGAAAGGCGCAAGGAGATACTCATCATTCTTTCTGGTATCGAGTCCGTCAACTCCATCGTCGCTCTCCTTTCCATCGATTTTCACGCCCTGGAGACGGATGTCCGCAAAGAGCAACAACTGAGGTTCGAAATTCATGGTTCACATTTCGTGTATGTGTGTGTACAAAAGAGAAAGAGAGAGAATGTATATGAAATGTAGCATAAGTTTGTGGTAATTCAGTTTTTTAGAGGAATTCCCAAATAGACTGAAAATATCTGAAAATTGATATATTATTAATAGATATTTCTAATACCGATAATATGTTTATAATTAGGAATTAATATTCATTTTAAAAAAAGTTATTTTTTGGTCTATGAATTTTCAATTATTTTGTAAACTGTAAGAAATTGATTTATAGAGATAAATTTCATTTTCAAATGTTGGAAATCGCAGATAATTATTTTTTCCAAATAATATTAGGTCGGGGAAAAAGTAATTTCGGCTTTTCTTGTGTTTTTCAATGGGATAAACCGAAATTACTTTTTCCCCAACCTAATACATATCTATTCATAAGTAGAAAATTAGAGGACTAGAATTTTCAATATTTGAAAAATTCCTTTATAAAAGTCAGAAAGTTCATACATAAACTCGATTATCTGGAACATTCAAAATAATTGAAAATTCATGAATAAAAAGATAACTGTCAGGAATTTGAAACTATTAGAAATTCACAAATAACAATTATTTTCAGATTACACACACATTACAAAATATATGTGTAATGTCCAATAAATGATCATCCCTTATTGGATATTAATTTCAAAAACTTGTCTCTTCCCACATTTTTTCTTGACACTTTCTAACTTTCTCGAATCTTCCCTGCAACAGACAAAAACTCGGCAGCAGCCAGGGTGACAGCATTCTTTCCCAATCCCTTCAGAGTCTCACTCTGGAGTTCGAGCGAAGCGAGTCTACGCGTCGGATACGCTTGGTGCTGTGCGAGATCCTTTTCATCGCCTCCCAGATCCAGGAACTCCAACGCAACCAGGACTTTCAGATCAAGCAGTCGGACCTGTTCGACAACGCCGTCTACATGGAGGAGATCAGCTACGTTATTTGCATCGCCCTGGCGGAGCTACCGGCCTTGCTCTCGATTCTCGACGTCACCGAGACATTGTTACACGTGAAACTTGGGCCGGAGATCATCTGCTGGATCGTGGCCAACAGCCCCGACAGCTTTTCCGAAGTGTGCGCGCACTTGATCGGGAACGGGGAGAAACAAGAGGAGTCCACTCTCGGTCGGATACGGACTCAAACCCTGACGATGCTCTGCAAAATGAACCCCAGCCAGGCTCTGGCGGTACGAGCCAAGTGCGTGGAACTCTGTCGAATGCCGGCTCTGGCGGTGACCCTGAGCCTCGAGCACGAGAACGACTCGTCGGAGAGCGACATGGTGGCTTTCGTGTCGGGGCTGTTGCTGGGCAGCGACCAGCAAGTGCGTACATGGATCGCGATGTTCATTCGGAACGGGCAGAAGCGCAAGTGGGAGTCCCAGACGGCTCTGCAGTCCCTGAGGGAGGAGCTGCTGCGTCGGCTGCAGAGCATCACCTCGCACGGCTCCGAGACGCAGCTGGCGGAGTCCTACGTGGTGCAAGCCAGTGCCCTGCTGAGGCTTTACTGCGCCCTGAGGGGCATCGGGGGTATCAAGTTCCAGGACGAGGAGGTGTCGATGATCGTGCAGTTGCTGACGTCACATCCACCACCCTCGCCCGCGGGCGTGAGGTTCGTCTCGTTGGGACTGTGCATGCTGATAGCGTGTCCCTCCTTGATCGGACACCACAATTTGGAGAAGAGGAGCATCGAGTGGGTGCAGTGGCTGGTCAGGGAGGAGGCTTATTTCGAGAGCGCCAGCGGGGTTTCCGCCAGCTTCGGCGAGATGCTGCTCCTGATGGCCATTCACTTTCACAGCAACCAGCTTTCGGCCATTTGTGAGTTGGTGTGCGCCACTCTCGGCATGAAAATCCCCATTAGACCGAACAATCTCACGCGGATGAAGCAAATTTTCATGCAGGAGATCTTCACGGAGCAGGTGAATGATGATGATGATAATAATAATAAAAATAATAACAATAATTTCTTTATATTTAAACTCCAAACAATTAATACAATTTTTTACGTTCCCGTAACAGGTGGTAACAGCACACGCGGTGAAGGTACCGGTAACGAAGAATCTCAACGCGAACATCCCGGGATTCCTTCCGGTCCATTGCATCCATCAGCTCCTGAAATCCAGGGCCTTCGCGAAACACCGGGTCCCCATCAAGAACTGGATCTATCGACAGATCTGCGATAGCGTGTCGCCGTTGCACCCGGTGCTACCGGCGCTGATCGAGGTCTACGTGAACTCGATCCTAGCTCCGTCGAACAAGACCTCGGAACACACGAACAGACCGATCACCGAGGATGAGATCCGTCGAGTCTTCCAGAACAGCGTTTTCGGGGCGAACTTCGACTTCAAGATCAAGAACATCAACCTGGCGGACGTTGACTCTGAATTCGTCGACATCGATACCTCGAAGCCGTCCCTCACCTCTCAGTTGCTGCTGCTGTACTACCTGTTGCTCTACGAGGACGTGCGGCTGTCGAACATGCATCATTATATCTCTCAGGGCAGAAAAGTCAAGTCCTACTCCACCGAGTTCCTGTCGGAGCTCCCGATCAAGTACCTCCTGCAGCAGGTGCAGAGGGACCAGATGAATTACGCCGGCTTGTTCTCGCCCTTGCTGCGACTACTGGCCACCCATTTCCCGCATTTGTCGTTGGTCGACGACTGGTTAGACGACGAGATGATCAACATCGACTCCGTCAAGAGCAACTCCGAGAGTCGCAATGGAAGTATCACCGATATCGGCATCATCGAGGCCTTCAGTCACATAAAAAGCTGCCCCTCGAGAACGGGAAGGCTGCTGCGCCAGATGATGGCCAAGAAACCCACCGATATCTGGCCGCATGCCGAAACAATTACGCATTATTTCAAGGCGATCCTAGATGAGAAGGTTCCCCGATACATTCAAGGTAGAGAGTCATCGATTCGTTATCGATTTTTCCCCGAAGGTGTATTATTTTCCTCAGATTTGGGATGAAAAGCTTTTAGTTTAAAAAAAAAAGATGAATTGGATTGAAGAATATACGAAAATTTAGGGAAATTAAAATTTTGTAATATAACTAGGTTTCTTATTTTCTAAATTATGTATTTTATTGTTTAATTGGTTGATCTTCTGAGAATATCAATCGATTGCATAATAAAATGCAAAATAATGAAAATAAGAAATATCAAATTGTTACAAATTTTAATACAGTAATTTTTTTCTTATTTTGCTATAAAAAATGTAAGAAATTAATATTTGTGAAATAATTTTCTTATTTTCTGTATCATATTGAATTATTATTCATCGTTAGTTTTCTAATGAAAATTAATCGATTGAATAATAATATACTAAAAATAGTTAAAAATTGTAATATTGTATTTTTTGTTATTTTCTACCAAAAATGTAGGAAATTAAATTTTGTAATATAACTAGGTTTCTTATTTTATATATTATTATTTTATTGTTTAATTGGTTGGTCTTCTAAGAATATCAATCGATTGAATAATAAAATGCAAAATAATGAAAACAAGAAATATAAAATTGTTACACATTTTAATACAGTAATTTTTTTTCATTTTGCTATAAAAATGTAGGAAATTATTACTTAATTATTACTTGTGAAATAATTTTCTTATTTTCTATCATATTGAATTATTATTCATCGTTAGTTTTTTAATGAAAATTAATCAATTAAATAATAATATATTTATTCAAAATAGTTAAAAATTTTAATATAGTATTTTTTTCATTTTCTACAAAAAATGTAGGAAATTAAGTTTTGTATTTTTTGTATATCTTTTAAAGCTGATTTTCGATAAAAATAATTTTTACAAAAAATCCACTTTAAACAATATACAAGAATTGCAAAAAGTTAAATTTCCGAAAAATTAGATCTTTTTAAGATCACGATTCTCTCCAATTCCGATCCATTATGTTGAAATAATAAATTATCTAGAATTTTATAATAAAAATTCGAATTAATTTCGAACTCTCACATTTCTTCCCATCTCTGCTTCCAGAACTCTACAAACAAGTTTGGTTGCGACTCAACACCGTGTTACCGAGGTGTCTCTGGGTTCTTTCCATAAACGCGCTCCTCATCGAGAACACGACGGTGCGGAATGTCTTCCTCACGCAGGAGAACATCGTCTTGGATCCGTTGCAAGTGCTGCGATGCGACATGAGGGTTTTCCGATGCGCTCCCGTCCTCTCGGTGATCCTGCGGATACTGCAAGCCACATTGGCGGCCTCCAGGTCGCAATTGTCCAGGCATATGCAGGATCGTCCTTTGACCGAGAAAATCGGGCAGCTCACGAGCGAGGCCGAGAGGGAGGACCTGAAAGCAGCTTTGGTGGCCGGGCAGGAGAGTGCTGCCGTTCAAATCCTCCTGGAGGCTTGCCTGGAGACCGAAGAGGATCAATACGTTCCAGGACAGATGTCATCTTTGAGGGAAATCCGTAGCGTTGTTTGCTCCTACCTGCACCAGGTGTTTATCGCCGATCCTTCGTTGGCGAAATTGGTGCATTTTCAGGTATTTTTTCAATTTCGCTTTTATTTCAATTTATTATTATTAACAATATTAGTAATATTAATTATTTCCATTTTTATTATTATTATTACTTAATTATTATTATTATTTTATAATTATTTTTATATTATTATTTTATTTTCATACTATATTTCAATCTATTGTTATTATTAAAATTATTAATATTTGCTACCACTAATTTTCTTATTAATTATTTCTATTTTTTGATGATTATTTCTGGGCAAATTTTCAATCTTGGAATTTCTTCGATACAATTAACAATACAAATAATATTACAATTATTACTAATCTCAATTTTTCAGGGATATCCGAGGGAATTGCTGCCGATCACGGTGTCGGGGATCCCGTCGATGCACATTTGCCTGGACTGGATCCCGGAGTTACTGGCCCAACCAGAAGCCGAGAAACAAGTGTTCGCCGTAGATTTAGCCTCGCACTTGGCAATACAATACGCGTTACCAAAAGCCCTGAGTGTATCTCGATTGGCGATCAATACATTGATAACGTTACTGGGGGTGTTACCGGCCAAAGACAGAGTTATTCTTTTCATGCCAGTTCTATCGGCACTCACGAGAATCTGCTTGGCCTTCCCCACGTTGGCCGAGGATACGACCGGTTTGCTGCTGCAGCTTGGCAGGGTGAGTTCCGCTCAGGCCGCCCTGGGCGACAAATCCGCGGAGCTGCTCTGTCGGGAAGTGAACTCCACCTTCAGGACTCTCTTGCAAAAGGCGATTTTGCAATCCAGGGTTTATTAGTTGGCAGTCGGACGACAAGACGCTCCCGGAGTCGACGACGAGGCTCCGAGAGTTACGCTCATTTTTGTAAATATCATGTATTCGCATATATTTTAGTTTCTTTGTCAAAGAAAATTGTAAGTATAGTAGAAATTTTGATAATTTACATTGGACAGATGTTTTGTGAATTCATTATCATCTGAGAATTTTTTTTTGCAGTAGCAAGAATTATAAAAATCCTGGTTTTATTTTTTTATTTTTTTTGGTTGACGAGGACTCAAAATTTTATAGGAAATATTGTAAATCGATCATTTTTAGGGTTCTCGGAATTACATTTTTTTTAATGAGTAATGCAAAATTTCAAAAAGACTGAAACTCTGGTTATTAAAACTCGAAATTTAATTTAATAGTCGATCAACCGGAGATTTTTAAAATAGTGACATTTTTTTATTTGGTTTTTCAAAAAATTTTTCTTTTCTATTGGTTTTCTTCAAATTAAGGAAGCATAAGATTGATAAGATAGAAATACGAATTTTATCCTAAACAAAGTATTTTTATTAAATTCATAATTTTTCTGGGGGAAGAGTAAATTTTAATTTCATGGAATTATATGCTCGCAATTTTTTGGAAATCACAATTTTTGGTACCTACAGAATTACACCTTTTTTTTCAAGAATTACAAAATTTTGGAATCACTGATCTCAAACTATTAAAATTCGAAATTTTCGAAACTGTGAATTCCTTTTTCCTTTAATTTCTTTCAACTTCTTCTTTTTTAATTCATTTAATTTTACGTTTTTTTAAGTACCTTTGATTTGATTTTTAAAAGTAGAGATAATAATTTTCAAAATTAGATGTTTAATTTAAAAAATTAGGAACATACCACGCACATCCTTCTCTCTAGAATAACAAAACACAATTGCATCAAATCTCCTCTATAACTTTTATTTTCACAAATCTAGCAACGGCGAGGTCTTGAATTTCCTCACCGATCTCTCGGCAGTTCGAACGCAGAGATTCTTTCCGAACAGCTCTAAGACAACTTCATCCTCCAGGTAAATCTCGAACACCACGCTTTTCTTTGGAATCGCTGAAACAAGAGCAACCAAAGTTTCGTTATCACCCAAAACTAACACGTTTCACCCTGGAACCATCTACAAATCTGCATTTTTATGCGCTCCCACTCACTTCGTAGTATATCGTCTTTGCCGATGATCTTGAACACGTATCTCATATCCTGTAGAACGAGTCCTCGTAGTCCCACCATACTCGGGCACACGGATCTTACTACCGAAAGCTCCGCTCCATGGAAGTCGGCTTTCAACAACTGCTGACCGACATTGTCCCATGTGGGGTCATTCGGGCTCTTGGGCAGGTTTCGGAAAGAAACGCAGCCGAGCATATTCTTCATATAACTCAACCACAGGTCGTTCAAGGGTTTCAGCTTGGAATATTTCAAATTGCAGTTGTGTCGGTTCAAACCCTTTAACTGTAACAACTCCCTTTTGCACGACGTCAATGCCTTCTTTCGCTGTTTCCGCTTCCGTTGCCCCTTTAGTCTGTGCTTAGCTAAGATGAAGCTCTGTGGCAAAATTATAGTAAATCGGTATTTGGAAGTCAATGATTATTATTATTATTAAATTACAAATTGTGAGGTTCTGGGCAGTTTTTTACTTTCTTTAGTTCCTCAGCCGCTTGTCTTTGGTCGGATGGTGGCAATGTCGACTGAAGGAGGTTTATGAGATATTGTTCACGGTTTTCTGAGTTTCCAATAGGACGGATGGTTTCCACTGGAAGTGGCTGGCAAATAGTTTCTGGAAATACATAACAATAAATTTGTATATGTTAGAAATAATGAATTTCTGTCGGAATTACCTCAATTTTTGCATAAATTTGGGGAAAAAAGGTTTTTTTCAGGGGGGGTATTTTTTTTCATTTAAGTTTAAATCCATTTAGAGCTCCCTGGATGACCATGAGCTTAATCTTAAGATACCGCCAAATTGATCTCTTCCTGACCTCGAATTTGAATTTGACTCTGAATCTTTTTATTATAAATCAATAACAAAAATTAGTTGGCCCCCGAAGTAAATGGATTTCAATGTAATTCGTGGGACTACTGTATAATAGATAATTCGAACCACTTGAAAATATTGGTTAATGTAAATATATGTTTGAAATTTACAAATTCTTACTTTTGAGGTCCATTTTGGAGTATTCCCTAGGTGAAAGAAGTAAAAAAACGCTGTAAAGTTTATTCGAAATGAAGTAATTGGGGATCCAAGGGGAACATAACCTAAAAATGCAATGTTTTTAAAAAGTTATATTACAAGAATAGTCGACAGATGTCGCTATGAGCAACCTCATAATTTTGAGCTAATTATGTTGGTACCACGGTACCGCGGATTTTTTTTCTCTTTCTAGCTGTGGTACGCCCGGAGGCCTGGCCCATAGAGTATATAAGTTCCATGATGGCAACAACTCGCATTTAAAAAATGAACGTTCCGGAATCGGAACAGTGGAGTCGGAACGGGTCGATCGTACCCGATTCGTTCCGACGCTGCACGAGCATGACGTCATCTGGTACAATGCGCAGCGGTCTGACGCGAATCGAGCATACCTCTGTCTTTTGTACCATAGATCTCTGTAACTGTCATGTGTCACTTGACGATTGACGTTGACAGCTCGAGAGCGGCACGTGCGCAATCGAATTGCCGATAGGAACGGACTAGCTTGTGGCTTGTCGGCCAATTACTTTTGACTGACTTACCTGCTGGATGTATGTATGCATGTATGTGTGTATGTGCATACGTATTGCGTACAGTTGCATCGCAGGTGCACCTCATTGACCGTCCGATCGAGTAATTTAAGCTCAACCTTCATCAACTGCAAGATCCGGAGGAACGACGAAAACAGAATCGAGGTATCGCCGCAAAGCTGCTAAGAAATGGACGAGAATTCGTCGAGGACGACTGCGAATAATGCCAGGTGGAAAATGTGATACCACCGATAATCAGCCGACAGCCGTTAGTGTTTTTTTCTCACGGATAATAATCATAGTACCAGTATGGGTTCGATGATGGTAAGAATTGTCGTTTTTTCTTTTCCAATTTATGGGAAAAAGTTTACCATTTTGGGATATTTCTTGAAAAAGAGCGACTAAATGTTGTTGCTGTTGTTGCTGTCAAGATGCAACTGATAAAACCTGCAAGATTTTTTTGTTGCTTCCAAATTGTTGTTATTTCATTTTAATTATTTTTTGTAATATTCTTAACCCCTTGCGCTACGCTGAAATTCGCAAGAAGTCGTGCCCAACTGTGCACTCGAATGGTCGCGAAAAGAGCCGAAGCGGCGGAGCCCGAGTGTTGGAACTTGTGAAATTCAAATGAATTTGTATGAAAACTTTTAAAAAGTATTTTAATTATTACATATGATTGCAATAAATTCTAAAAATACCATGTTTTATTTTAAAAAATCACGTGTACGGCTTGTGATATTCATGTTTGGCCCGTAATGTCGATTACGAGTCAGACTTGTGATATTCATGTTTGGCATGAAATTAAACAACGAGTCTGACTCGTGATGTTCAAGTTTGACCTAAAATTTTTATCATGAGTCAAACTCGTGAAAATAGTGCAAGGGGTTAATCGATTGAAGCTCCAGGAAAAATTATGTGTTAAAAGATTTTGGGGATCGCGTGGATGTTGTTTTTGTTTTTTCTTGTAACGAAAATTCTTTCTTACATATTTATGTTAATTTCTGTTACTTTAAATAATTGAGGAACTCTTAAGTTAGCCTAGTTGATAATATAATTTATTTTGCTTCTTTGGTTGTAAATTACCATAGAGAAGATTATTATATCGTAACGTTTCGGTTCGCTAATCAAAGCCTTCTGCGGAAGTTTAAACTATCTCCGTATATATAAATAATTAGATTGGTTTACAATCCCTTCTAATAAATTGTTAAATTAATCGCTTGGGATGTAGTAGTAGTTAAATTTATGTATTATAGTAGAGAGTGGAAATAATTGATAAATTATATGACTATATGATATTCACGATGTCGTTAAATATCGTTATATAAATATTTATATGTCGTACCTTCTATAATTATTTATATATCATCCTAAGAAGGCCCTGATTAACCAGTCGAAACTTTACGATATCATAATACTGGTGCGCAACTAAGTTCCCGGGTTTCACATAAGGTTGCGCTAGCGCCAGGTGTAGTCAACATACATGCGTGAAATTGTATTGGTTTTATAGTGTAAACATCTGTAAAGAATTACCAGTTATAATATTAAAAAATATTGCTATGCAAAAGTTTATTTTTAACAATAACAATGTCGAGTTTTGTGCCAAATAAACAGCATTTGCGGGAAGTTTTGCTTTTTTATTTTAACCTAAAAAGCAATGCTGCTGAAGCACGTCGTTCTCTTGAGATAGCTTATGGCGAACATGCACCATCGAAAACTACTTGCGAGGATTGGTTTAAACGCTTCAAAAGTGGCGATTTCGACATTAAAGACAAGGAGCGCTCCGGAAGACCGAACACAATTGAGGACGTCGATCTGCAAGTGTTATTGGACGAAGATGATACGCAAACACAAGATCAACTTGCGGAAGCATTAAACGTTACTCGTCAATGTATCAGCAAACGCTTACGTGCCATGGGAAAAATTAAAAAAAAAGGTAAAGGGGTGTCAGTTGACCGAGGAGCAGGTGGAAAATCGAAGCGCCACTTCTGAAATGTTGTTTTCGCGGCAAGAAAGAAAGAGTTTTCTGCATAGAATTGTTACGGGCGACGAGAAATGGATTTATTTCGAGAATCCCTACTGCAAAAAATCATGGCTTTCACCTGGGGAAGCATCAGCATCGACGGCACGTCCAAATGGGTTCGGAAAGAAAACAATGCTCTGTGTTTCGTGGGACCAAAAAGGGATTATTTACTATGAGCTGCTGAAACCGGGCGAAACTGTCAATGGGCATCGGTACCGACAACAACTCATTAATTTGAAAGAAGCGTTGCTCGAAAAACGGCCAGAATGGAACACGAGACACGAACGAGTCATATTACAGCATGACAACGCTCCGTGCCATCGCACTTCAATCGTCAAGGACATAATCACAACGCTGAAATGAAATTTGCTTCCACACCCGCCGTATTCACCAGACCTAGCGCCTTCAGATTACCACTTGTTCCGATCGATGATGCATGGTTTGGCAGGGGTGCATTTAAAAAACTTTGAAGAAGTGAAAAATTGGTTAAATGAATAGTTTCAGTGAAAAGATACGTCGTTTTATCACCGCGGTATTAATGTATTGCAAAATAAATGGTTAAAATGTGTAGCTAGCGATGGACGATATTTTGAATAAACCATTTTTTGTATTACTTTTGAAATTTCAGTTTTTATTTGATCGAAAAAACCCAGGCACTGAGTTGCGCACCTAGTATTATATATAGTCGTTTATAACCAAAGAAGCAAAATAAATTATATTCCGTTACTTTAATAATTTTTGTTGAAAGTAATTGAATGATATTTCGATGTACCAAAAATTCTATTCTAAGAGAGGTTTTAGCAAAAAACGTTTTTGCGATGTATTATTATTATTAACACTGCCGTCCGCACGTCTGATCGGGATTCTCTCGTTTGGCGTCGGTATAAATCTTTATGTACGACACCAACGTGGTGCCACCGACGCTTACCCGATAGTTTTCGCATGACAACAACGTGGTACCAATGAACGGCATAGCCTTAATATTGAGCCGTTATCAATGATGTTTGCAGACCCAGAAAGTTTACATTTATATTTGCATATTTAATAAAACTAATTTTTAAATGTTAAGAATTTTATTAAATTAATTTACACAATTGCAACAAATTTACAGTTATTTGTATTACATTCGTTTCTCAGGAGGAAAACGAAGTCCTGACGATAACCACCACAACGACGACAGCAATGGCAACGACGTCATCCTCATCGAACGAACTAAATATGGATCACGTCAAGTCTAATGAAACCGACGAGAACTCGGATGAAAGCGAGAGACCATCCGGAGAGAGATGGGCACCCGTTGGTGCTAACGATGGCGATATTGATTTCATCGACGAATACAAGTTTGACGATCATGGTATCGACGAGTAAGTTTTTCAATTGAAACGATGCAAGTTATAGGAAATGGGGAAACTTATAGAGATAAATTTAATAATGATTTAATTTCTCACAGGTAGAACCTACTAAAAACACTTATTACTAAAAAAAGAATATGTTTCGTATTTTTAATTCAATATATTTAGCAAATACGGGTAACCCCCGAAGAGTACGGTACTTGAAGACCACGAGTTTCGAAAAACACGGATACCTTCCCCCGAATTACACGATTTCAAGCTGTACAATTTTCGAGTAGTATGTCATTTGTTCGATAAAATGAAGAATTATGATCAAAGACAGAATTGTTAAGAATTATAAAGGAATTATAACTATTATTACGAAATTTAAAAAATTACGACTATGAATTCTTAATTCCATTCCATTTTAATCGAAAGAAATACTCGTGACTCCAGTGACGAGGACTATTGGCATGGTAATTTAATTTTAATCGAAAGAAGTGATGCCTCGCAAACATTTTTTGTTTTATTTTGATAATAAAAATTTAAGATAGAACGTTCTTGCAAAACAATTAAAATAGTAATTTGAATTATATAATACAAGGTTTGTTAGAAGTGTTTACCAATATTAATTACAAAAATTAAAATTTTTGTAGATTCGTTTTGGTTTTTTGTAGTCTCGAACAGCACAGTTTTAAAGAATACAGAACCAATTAATCGTGTTCTTCGGGGGTTACCTGTAATAATTGTAAAGGATTTCCCCAAACTGTAGTAGCATTATTTTTCTTATTATTCTTTTGATTCCTATGGAATTTGTTCAGCTGTAATTTGTTTCTTCGAATTTTAAAAAACCTGTCTTTCCGTAAGGTGCTGGTTACTAATGAACACTAATATTAATAATAGCATAATAAAACCTTAGCGAAACCCAAAAAATTCCCTATGGAAACCAACTCATTGTCCCTGGTACTAATTGCTAATCACTAAAATTAATAAACAGCTTGTCGCACGAAATGGAAAGGCTTAAAGTATTGGAAGAGGAGCAGGAAATGCTAAATTCATCCCTCGTAGCACTTACGACTCACTGCGCACAGGTACGAATGCCAAGAAAATATTCTTAATTCTTTCTTTATTCAAAAATAATTTTTCAGAATCATTACCCCCAAATCGCTCGAATGGATACCTTCGAATCAATTCGAAATTTTTTCTAACTCTTTCGAGTGATTTTGGAACTTCCTTTTTCAAATATTCTAATTCATTAAAAAATACAAAAATAATCCAGCTGTGAGTTAATAATTTCAACAAAAAAAAAGCATAATCATTCTCCGATATATCTATTTATTTATGTTATTGGCTATTTTTAGAAATTTTATTTAGTAATTGGAGAAAGAATATGATTTTATAAATGATTTATTTATAAAATCATTTATAAATATGATAAAATTTAAAAATACTATTTATATATGATTTTTTTTTTAAACAGGTCCAGTTTCGATTGCGACAGATCGTAGATGCCCCAGCGAACGATAAGGAAAATATGCTGAAGGAATTGGAGGAATTTGCATTTCGAGGGATCCCCGCTGTACCGAGTAGCTTAAGTTTTGATTGCGAGTCGATGTCTTCGGCGTCTCCTTTTCATAGCGAACACAATGTAGGATATATTTAATAATTATTTTCTATTTTTTCTCAAATTCTAGCAAATTTATAGTCAACGAGACTCATTTTTTTTTCACACGAAATTTGCTCAAGAATAATCGCTTTAATTTTTTAGGTTACAGTATTTTCTGATAAAAATAATAAAACACTAGGAATTTTATTACAAATATTTATATATAAATAATAAAGTAAATTTGCATTATTTAAAATATACAAACGATAACACGGATTACATTTTGCAGGTTTGTGGAAGCGATGATCTGGAAATTGAGACGAAAATGGCCCAACAGAGACACAAACAAAAGGAATTGATTAACCAATTGAAATCGCAGTTGGAAGATTTGGAAAAATATGCCTACGAAACAGGAGGCTCCGATTTACCGCAAAGTGTGATTTTGGAGCGTCAAAATCTAGTCATTAGTGAGTGTTCCGAAATATGGAATTATTTTTTTCTTCTAATTACAATGAGTCAATTATTGAAAATCCTAAAATTCGCGAATTCTCAAATAACAAAAATAATATAGAAAAATTTTTTGAATACTGGTCATGTATTAAAAACTCAAAATATTTTAAAACTAATATCAAACGTCATTAGACAAGATTTCTTTTTAAATCACTTATTTGAATTTTTTCAGACCATTTGAAGGAGAAATTGAATTTCAACGTGGACGACTTATGCAAACTACCGGTCGACGATTTAAGGTGGCAAGTGGACTATGCCATTAGTCAGGTAACGCAACGAATTGTTTCCTTTAGTAAGTCAATTAGTATTAGATCTATTAGAAAATTTTGTCAGTTTCTGTGGCAACAATTCTATTCCAAAAACGGACAGAACTTTCCGATGGACCTAACATAATCCTTTTTTTATATTCAGAAACAGCAGCAACCCTTGGTTTTGTTTTCCAAAATGTTTAATTTCATTAAAATATTTTTAATAATTATCATTTTATAAATCCACTTTCATAGCAAAATTATAATTAATAAGAAATTAAAAATTGTACAATAACAAATTTTACAAAATCCTTCAAAACAGAATATCCTCCTCTCGTTATAAACAAATTTTTCAATATTCTGGGATCTTTGTAACACCGTTTATAAAAATCCTTTTCGTAAAACAATTTTTTAATAATTATCTCCCTTTATCTATCAATTATTTTAAATTTTGGAACCTTTGCAACGTCTTTGCGACTTCCTAACAATTCTTCTATAAAAATCAATTTTCTTTCTATTAACACTTTGCCGTCCGCGCGTCTGATCGAGATTCTTTTCTTTTGGCGCCGGTATAAATCTTTATGTACGACACCAACGTGGTGCCACCAGCGCTTGTCCGATAGCTTTCGAATGGCACCAACGTGGTGCCACCGGCGCTTGTCCGATAGCTTTCGCATGGCACCAACGCGATGCCACCGGACGGCATAGCGTTAATCCTTCTCACCAATTAATTCTTCAAAATTCTGAAAAACAGAGTCACTCCCCCAAACAAAAACTCGCAAGCACCTACGAACTACCGTTTTCCAAATTTTAACTCCCATAAATTTCTCTAGCCGAAAAAAAAAAATATCTACAATAAACAATTCTTCTTCCCTAGATCGTGAGTCCGCTACGAATGAAGGAACAACTGGTATCCCAGCTGAAAACGCAAATCGCCGACCTGGAGCGATTCATCAACTACCTGCAGGGCGAAGTTAGCACGGACACCCTGGCCTGTACCTGCGCGTGCCCGGTTCACACCGGTGGGTCCTCCTCGACGTCGAGGAAACCCAGAAGGTCGAACTCGGGCTCGCATTCGAACACCCTCGAGGACGAGCACCAGGCGAAGACGTTGAACACGATGAGGAAGGTCGTGGCTCTGCTGCACATGTTCGTCCTGTCGCAACTCGGCTGCGGCAGCGGCAAGAGCCGGAGGAACATCAAGAGCAACTCGATGCACAACTGGAGGGATCTGCGGACTCGGCTGGACATCGCCGTGGAGCACGTGCTGGAGACCATCGCCGAGACGGAGCTGCAGGCGGAGGTCGGGGCCCTTGAGGATCACGAGTATTCCTCGGACTCGGAGTTTTCGACGCCCCAGTGCAACATCAAGCTCACCACGGCCGTGAGGAAGCACCTGACGACCGCCATCCGAGACCTGGTGCAGCACGGGCTCATGCACGACGTGAGAACGACGAGCATCGTGCCCTTCGTCGGCTGTTTTCCGCAAAGGAGCCAAGCCACGCATGCGAACAATCACATGCACGCCTGGGAGCTGATCCTGAAGTATTACGAAATTAAAAATGGGCCCTATTACACCTCCAGTCCCACGCAGAAGCTGTCGCTGAGCTTCAACCTGGATCTCACCGGTAGCAGGGGATTGTCCTCTAAGCAGGTACACTCGTAGAAATTTTAATTTGTGTTTTATGTTTCTAACATTAGAAATATTAGAATAATTCGGTTACAAATTGTATCAAAATATAATTGGATGTTTTCAATTTTATTATTTTGTTTTTTTACAATTAATTGGTAAACAATTTCTAAAAAAATTTGCTGCTCAAAACGAAATTTTATTATCTCAGTTTTATTGTATTAGTTTTATAGAATTACACCTAATTCTCTTTTTACACGAATTTTTTTTCTCTAAGTATAATTTACTTTTTATAATATATTTAATGACTTAAAATGTGTAAGCACGAAATAAATTAAGTGAACTCTAACAAGAATTTTTTAATATTGTTTACACCTAATTCTCTTTTTACATGAGTTTTTTTTACACGAATTTTTTGGGAGCGTATTTATCGTATAAAAAGAGAATTAAGTGTATTCGGTAGCGAAGAATTTAACAAATTTGATTTTTCAATTTTTTTATTTTTAATGTTTAAAATAAAAAAGTATCTTCCATATTAAAAAAATTCCTTGAAAAAAATACTAAAGAAATTTTTTGAAAGATTTTAATATTTAAAAATTAAAAAGTACCTTCCATATTAAAAAAGTACCTTGAAAAATTAAATTTTTTAAATTCTTCGTTACCGAATAATTCTATAAAACTAATATAATAAATTTGGGATGATAAAATTTCATTTTAAGCAGCAATTTTTTTTTAGAAATTTTTTACCAATTAATTCTAAAAAAATAACAATATAATAAAATTCAAAAAACCCAATTATATTTTAATATAATTTGTAACCGGTTTGGCATTAAATGAATATATTTACACATTTGATTTCCAATTCATGTATTGTAATCAAATGTATAGCAGTATAATATTAATTACTTTAAAAATCTTATTTCTACAAATGAGTCAATTCTTTCAAACCAAAAAAATTAGAAGAGAAGGAAAAGAATTCATAGATTTCATGTAAATTCAACTTTTCGATTTCGATTCATTAAATAATTCCTTAAAATCAAGTGGAAAATTTATTTTGAAAATTTGTAGGTGAAAGTTTAAACATTTTGTAAATTTATGTTAATTTATTTTTTCAGAGCTTATTGTCGACGATTTGTAACATCATAACATCTCACACACCGTATAAGAGGAGTCACGATTCTCATTTTAAAGCTTTTATATGTGCAGCGCTAAAGTGAGTATAAAAAAATATAAGAATTACAAACTTCTACTTTATATTAATTCAATTTTTAATTATTTCTACCGATCGATGATCGGTAGAAATAATTGCAATTTTTTTATGAATCCAAGAGAATTCTTCTGAAATTGTCAAATCGAATCGAATAAAATGTAATTTAATTTGATTTTCTTGCAACTTTTTTCAGTGCAAATAAATTAGTTGTCTGGTTGAAACTTATCCTGCAGTGTCAGTATTTATTGGAGAACCATTACGCTTCCTGGAGTTACGTCGTGAAAACTGGTAACAAAAAATTTATGTTTTTTTTTTAATAACGAAAAATGCAGGAGTGCTTGCTCTAATTATGAATAAAATTGGTTTTCTTCGAAATTGAAATGTCAAATTCCTTTGAAATTCTTTTCAGTAACAATATTTTCGAGAATTTAAATTGCATCCAAATTTTTAAGAAATCATTTTCCTTTTAAATCAAAATTCCTTCAAAACTAAAATTTTGCATTTTGAAACTCAGGAGAATTTTTTTTTCCTGAACTTTACGATTTAAAAAAAAATTAGTCTCGGTAAAAAAAAAGAATAATTAGAATTATAATAATAAGGTCCTTTTTCAGGTTTCCAAGATGCCCTTCACACCCTGGATCGTCTCACAAAATACAAATTTGACTTACCCGTGGATTTGGCGGTGCGACAGTTTCAGAATATCAAAGACGCGTTTTGATCAGTTTCGATTGTTCTCTCGTTGGAAGCAAGAAAAAGTTGCAAATTTTATTGGAAATTGTTAATAATAATCGGTTCCTAGTCTTTGTATAAGATAAGCTTTTAGTCGCGAATTTATCAAGGAGGTAAATGATAGTATTATTTTCTTTTCCTCTCGTTTTTCGAAGCACCGAGAAGGAAAATTTATAAATAACTTATTTCTAGAAATTAGTCAATTTTTTCGAACGATACGAAAAATACTTGGCAAAGAAAAGTATTTTTTTCTTCTCGAGACCATTTCCGAGACGCTCCTTGGAAAGGTAGTTTTCTTTTTAGGATTTTTGAAGAAACAAATTTTTTGTTTGAACGAATCTCTTTTTTTTTTGTATTCATATACTTTATATTAATTTTAACATTCCAATTTCGAATCGTCGAATAAAAGTTTAAAATATCACATTTTGCAAAACATTCTTTTATTCGATTGCTCGGAAATAGTGAAAGAATGTGTTTTCGAATGAAAAGTGAACAAATTTAGAATGAAGATTGTTACACATTGATTGACTCAGAGATGAGTGTCTATATCATATTTAATGTTTTTGTCTTCGGCATACATTGTATATTGTATACTTTATTATCGTTAAAGATAATCGTATAGTCAAATATATCAAAAGTCTCTATAAGAATTCTCGACTTTATATTTCAAATATTATATGTTCAGTTTACGATTTTAATTTCAATTTAATTGTGATTTTTTTAATTAAATTTATACTTTTATTTTTTTCTTTACTTTTCTGTCGATTCCCAATATTTCTCCCTTTTTCCAATTACTTTTTTTATAGTCACTTGTATTAAATGAAAAACACATGCAATTTTCAATTTGATTTAAAAATTGGAAAGAAAAAAAATTAAAAATAATAGATTATTTCTTTACATGGAATTTATTTCAATAAAGTCCCTTCTAATGAATAAAATTGAATTCATTAGAATCCCATTCGATTGATTATTATCTATCGAAGTTGAAAAGCCTCATTATTCGATCGATCCAATAGATCGCCAATAAATTTCACACTCGAAAACCAACTCGATCCAATTCGATTAATTAAAAACTAAGAATTAGAATCTCATTCGATCGATTCCCAATATTTCTCCTTTTTTCCAATTACTTTTTTTATAGTCACTTGTATTAAATGAAAAACACATGCAATTTTCAATTTGATTTAAAAATTGAAAGGAAAAAAATTGAAAATGAAAGATTATTTCTTTACATGGAATTTATTTCAATAAAGTCCCTTCTAATGAATAAAATTGAATTCATTAGGATCCCATTCGATTGATTATTATCTATCGAACTTGAAAAACCTCATTATTTGATCGATCCAATAGATCGCCAATAAATTTCACACTCGAAACCAACTCGATCCAAATCGATTAATTCAAAACTAAGAATTAGAATCTCATTCGATCGATTCCCAATATTTCTCCTTTTTTCCAATTACTTTTTTTAGAGTCACTTGTATTAAACGAAAATCACATGCAATTTTCAATTTGATTTAAAAATTGGAAAGAAAAAAAATTAAAAATAAAAGATTATTTCTTTACATGGAATTTATTTCAATGAAGTCCCTTCTAATGAATAAAATTGAATTCATTAGAATCCCATTCAATTGATTATTATC
Organism: Gasteruption jaculator; assembly: GCA_949825005.1. Lineage (NCBI taxonomy): Eukaryota > Metazoa > Arthropoda > Insecta > Hymenoptera > Gasteruptiidae > Gasteruption > Gasteruption jaculator. Next base: position 7,323,929 of record OX463762.1, read on the forward strand.
TATCGAAGTTGAAAAGCCTCATTATTCAATCGATCCAATAGATCGCAATAAATTTCACACTCGAAACCAAATCGATCCAATATGATTAATAAAAACTAAGAATTAGAATCTCATTCGATCGATTACCAATAGAATTGATTCCATTCGATCCATCCTGAAAAATCTCAATACTCGATCGATCCACTTGGATCTTATTTGTTCCGATGGAGCGAATAAGACATTATTAAAACCGAATCGACTGGTTACTCGAACCCTGATAAATAATTTCTTCGCTTGAAAAACTTTAAAATCTCATTTGAACCTTTTTTATCCTTTTTTTTATAAAGATCTTCAGGTACCTGGAACCTCACCAGAATTTCGCTCGATAGAACCCAGTGCATGTTTCTGAATCTTGAAAAGTCCGTTCATAACGAGAACCCTGACGGAGAAATCGTCATTTGTTCCAGGATTGTTCGATAAAGTTACATTTTTCTCCTCTTCTTCATCTTCATCTTCGCTGTCGAAAACCACAGCGGAGTGATGCATGAAAGAATCAGGCCGGTTGGTTTCATGGATGTGATCTTCATCCAGATTAATTCTATACCAACAGATTAAAGCATTTGGCTTGATCCTGAGTGATTTAAATGTAACAATCTGTTCGCATGTATTCGGAACTTCCATGCCACTGATATCCGATAGCTCCTTGGCTTCCGAACTTGTTTCAAGTCGATACACGCTTTCGTTTAAATCGAACAAGTGGTTTATCTGAGAAAAAAGAAATACAGGAAATTATTGGTTAACAAACTTTTACATTTTGAATTTATTATTATTATTATTATGAAGAAAATAAGTTAGTTTTTAGAAAATTAGTAATAAATATACAACAAAATTTTGCATTTTTTCGCAATTTTTCTTAGCAATAATTATTACTAACTTTATTATTATTCCATCAGTTACTTATGAATTGATTATCGTTAATAATAATTACTATTAATATTGCAACAGTAATAATAGTAATCCTGAATCGAAAAATTACCGAATATTGATTGATGAATTCAGCAATAAAAATCTCCAATTTTTCTTCATTACGAGAAATCGCATTCTGAAGATTCGAATTTTTCACTCGAACCATATTTTCCAAGTCTTTGGAAAACGCCAATTGACCCATTAAACTAATTTTCTTTGGTAGAAGAAATCCCGATGGATTAAGAAAAGATCTGAAAATAAGAAAAAGTCGATCAATTTTTCGTATCATTGAATTTCATCAGAAACTAATTCTCTTCGAAATCTAAAATCCTTCAAAAATGGAGATCCTTGAAAATCGAAATTCCTTTGAAATCGAAATTCCGTGAAATTCTTTAAAAATCAACTCTGTTTCTCGAATTAGGAGGAATTTAGTTTTCTCTAAAATCGAAATTCCTTCAATAAAAAAAATTGTAGGAAATTCAGGAAACAATTTTTTTAAAATAAATTTTTTTTAAATCAATTTCCTTTTAATTGAAATTCCTTGTGAATCAAAATTCTGTGAAATTCCTTAGAAACCTTTTCCTTAGGTTGAAATTTATTCGCAGCTGAAATTACTTCAAAATAAAATTCCTTCAAAACCGAAATCCTCCGAAATTTTTTTAAAAACCTCTAATTTGTCGAATTCTTAATTGACCGATGATTATTAATATTCCTTTATTTTCCTTGGTTTTTTTATTCGGCCAGTGAATAATAATTTTTATATTTTAGACGCTTCGATCATTTGTTACTGATCCTCTTCAGTAATATTCTATTTGTGAATTTTTTTCCTTTGAGATATAATGTGACAGATAGTAATATCGGTATAATGTAAATTACAATAAATAATGATCCACGTTTTCATTTATTTTGATGAAAACAGATCAGTTATTTAATGTATGATGTAAATACTATTGTTATGTATTATTCCGTTATTATGTACTCTGTTACTTATATTGTTTATAATTACGATTTCAGTGGATGAGATTTCTAAAAAATGATTTATGAAACTGAAAGAGGATTTTCTGGTATTTCCATGTTTTCTTTAATTAACTCTGGTTCTATTTAATTTCTGATCCTTCAAAATTTCCTTTTTTTAAATTTTTCTTTCCTTTTTTAATTCGAAGCCTGATTCTATTTAGTTGCTGATTAATCAGAATTTTCCTTATTTTCTTTTGCTTCATTTCTTTTTTTTCATTTAATTCGTAACTCAAGGTCGAAAAAAAGGGAAAAATAGGTGAAAATAGAAAGAGACTAAAGTCAAAAATTGATTTATGATCTTGTAATGGTTCTGGTGCGCTGAAAACACACTAGAAAACTCTAATTTCTCAACTTCAGGATCCCAAATTCTTCCGATTCCTAATTTCAAAGAATTTCCATTTTTAAAAAGTTTTCCAAAACCACGAAAACTCCTGTACCGAAAAAACTCGTAACAATCCTGCCCGATGAATTCGCTCCGGACTTCCCCCTTGACGTCCAAGCTATGAACCAAAACGCAGTCCAGTAAAAATCGAATTTCGTCGTAGCTTTCGACGAAACAAATTCGCTTTTCCGTTTCGTCGACACTCGCCACAATTTTTATGAGATCCTTCACTTCGGGGGAATCGCCTTTGCGGTACAAAATTTCGCAACCATCGTTTTCTCTCAGCAAAGTCAACCCGTAGAAGGGGAACGGGGCTGTGTCCAGCAGTTTCTCGATTCGCCTCTCGCTCGCGTGTCTCCTCCCCAGGTCTATCAAGGACTTGACGTATTTCGAGTCATTGATGAACGCGATAACGTCCTTCGGCAGTCGAAAAACGCGTTTTTGCTCCTTCAGGTCCGAGAATTGGCAGAAACACTGAAGGGGTTTCCCGTCCAAGAACTTCGTCTTCAAAACGACCTCTTCCCCCGGGTGGCATTTTTTCGCTGGAACCGGGAAAACCGCGAATTGCCAGCAGGAGTCCGAGTGGCAGGATTGGATCCTGATGGAATCGTCGAGTTCCAAATCGAACCAAGTTATCACAGCGTCGACGTATCCGGAGGTTTCGCATTTTTCCCGGATCTCCGAGAAATCGACAGTTCCCTTCTGGAGGTTCTCCAGCTCCTCCAAGTCCCAGAAATGAATCTCCAGGATCTCCCGGGGTTTCGTCAACAGCCGGAAGGTTCCGTTCCGGAGGTACTCCGAGTCGTAGGTCTCCTCGTTGGACGAAACCGAGACGCTCGGGATCCTCAGGAACTCCCTGGAACTCTCCTTCAAGGAAGACCGGTGCCGAATGAATTCGCTCTCGACCACGGCCGCGTATAATTTCGCGCTCCTGGGGATGACGACACCCTTCTCCGTGTCCAGGAGACTCCGGTGAGCGTGAATCAACGATGGGATTACGTGTTCCCCGAATAACCCCGCGTCGAAGATCTCCGTTACCACCAGTTTCACCCTGGAATGAATTTTCAGGAGAATTAGTGAGTTGGGGGTTGACAATGAATTGAATTTTTGAGAAATGTATTTCAATAATAATAATAATAAATTTTAAATAAAAATAAAAGTTATCTTTTTTTTTTTTAAGGAAACTGATATTTGTGGAAAAATGTTTCCGAGAGAAGAGTTACGGTTTTAGGAAATTTAAAAATTTTTTAAAAATTATGAACTTTTCTACGAATTTTTTTTTAAGTGAAAATTTAAAATGACGGATTATTAAGAATATAATATTAATAATCTATGTAATTCGTGGACGATTATGAAAAATTGCGATAAGGAAAAATAGTATTTATGACAACTTAGCGGAATTCTTCTGATTTCCAAGAAATATGCAATTTCTTTAAAAGCGAAATTCGAGGTTGGTATAAAAATGTTTGCAAATAAAATATTTTAATGTATGAGAAACTGAAGAATTTGGAATATATGTATATATCTTTATATATATTTTTAATCTTTTCATCAAAAATATTTTTAATTTAGAATATATGTTTCTTTTTTCTAGCTAAAATTCGAATTTAAAAGAATATCCTTAGAAAAATAATTTCAATTCTTCCGGAAACTTACATATACTTTGAACATTTTTAGAAAATATCGATTCCTTTTTTTCTATTTCGCAGAAAAATATAAAAATCAATTTAAAAAATGTATAAATTTTTCCAAAAATGTATTAAAAAATTTCTTTCTAAACGTATAAAAAATGGGTTTATCAGGATTTTGCGAAATTCTTCTAACTTTTAAGAAAAATGTTCATTTCTTTGAAACAAAAACCACAATTTGATGGATAAATTTTTCAAAAAAAAAAACAAAAAAAACAAAAAAACCTTCGACACTCCACAAACTTTGGGATACTTTGAACTCGCAGAATATTTCTAAATATTTCTTTTTTCGGAAACATTTTTCTTCGAGCAGAATCTGCCAAAATAAAATGTAGAGAAAAGAATTCACCTTTTTGGAATGTCTTCGGGAATTCGAAGATTCAACGACGAATCGCAGAACAACTGAATATTATTTTCATTATCGTTCGCGTCAAACACTTGCTTCGCGATCGAAGCCATGACGGGCGAATATTCGCAAGCGTAAATTTTCAAAGCACCGGAATTTCTGGCGTAAAGACTTAGGAGTCCAGTTCCGGTCCCGATATCCAAAACCGTGAAAAATCCGTCGTTAACATGCCTGTGAATGGCTTTTCGAAAAGCCTCGTTTCGAATTCGGTCGTTCAGCATTGGAAAATGCCACCGATTTACGACCATGCTGTATACGTTTTGCAAATTTCTCTCCGCTAGTAAAAAATCGCCGTTGGAATTCAAAGCCCTTTTTAAGTATTCTATTGCCTTCAGCGGCTGGTTATTCCTGGAAACAATTAAGAACAAAACAATCAAATGTCTCACTTTCAAAATACTTTTAATAAATATTCTTTTGTTTTTTCGAAATTTTCTAAAAATCGTGTTTCTCCGAAATTTTTCAATTTTTCTAATATTCGAGAAATTCATTCTTTCAAAAATTTTTTTCTGTAATAAATTACTTCAATTTCAAAATCAATTTTGGGTAAAATAATCCCTTTCAAAGAAATTCGGGTAAATTGTATAAATCGATTTTTTTTTATTTCTTTTTCGTTGAAAAAGAATAATAATACGGATTAGAATAATTTAATTTTAGTTAAACAATCAGTTAATTAATTCCACGTGAAATTGTTCATTAAAAAAATTTGAATACTTTTTAAATTTTTATTATTTTATTAATAATAAAAATATCATTATTATTAAATTATATTATAAGAATAATAAATTGATTAATTAAATTAATTAAATTAATTTAAAAAAGAATAATAAATAAATTATAAGAATATTATTATTATTATTCCTCATAACCGAAATTATTTTTAATAATATTTGCTCACCGTAAAAAATGCGCTGCGAAATTGTTCAGCATCCGACAATTATTTGGGTAAATTTCCAAAGAATTCTTGTAGCAGGAAATTACATCATGAAATCGATTTTGTTCTTCCAATTGAAGCCCCCATTCACCTGAAAATCGCATCGAATTCTATTAGTAAAAAAAAACAATAAAATATAATGTTTTAAAAAAAACTGATACGAATTAATAATAACATGGTAGCAAAAATCATTACGGTTAAAAATCAGAAACTTTCCAAAAAAATACATTTTACATAAAATCCTTGTTACTGAAGAAATAATAGTTTACGAAAACCATAAGAAAGAAAAACTCACATAAAACATTCGTGAAGTTTTCCTCAACTTCGCGTCTTCTCACGGGACTCAATTCGATGACTGCGGTATAAAATGCATAAGCCTGGGCGACATTCCCTCGTTCATCGTATCCTCGTGCTTTTTGTAAAGAAATTTTGACCAAACTTTCAATCTCTTCTCTCGAAATTATTTCCGTGTTTGGATTTTCCTCAGATTCTTCCATTTTTCGAGTCTAAAAATAAAATAAATAAAAAATATAAGGAGGAATTTACAAATTTCTGTATAGAAAAATATGCATAATTCGATGTCTCACTTTTCGTAAGGAAAAGAAAATCAAGTTTCTTTTCTTTTCTTTTCCGAAAAACGGAATTCGTGCGTTCCTTTCGAAATTAAAGTTTCGAATTTTGCGAAATTCGAAGATATTTGAAAAATAATTTCGATGCAACGGAGATTTCAAGAAACAAAAAACGCAGAGTTGGGTTTAAACGCAAACTTGAAAGTATACATTTCGGGAAAATGAAGAAAAGGAGAAATGTATTAAACAAAAGCTGATTTCAAATAAGAAATTTACACGATATTTTTTTTTGTTTTTTTAAATACGTTATTTTTCAGCCCAATAACAGTGTGATAACGACGAAGCCGAGCTTCAAATATATCGAATACCCTCACGATTTTAATCGTACTAATCGACATTTACGTTATAGGTACGATCGGTAATTAGCAGCGATTAAATAATAAATTAATAAGAAAAGTAGAAGAAAGAGTGAACGACGGTTCTTGAAAACGACGATGCGAGGGATTTAAACATCCAAGTCGAAGACGAAGTCTTCGTTGTAAAGATCTTCCTCGTCGTCGGTGTCGAAGTCGAGATAAAGCGCCGGGAATCCTAGCATTTCCTCTTCGTCGTCCTCGTCGTCCCAATCTTCGTCATCGACGTCGGGAATCAATCCGTGGTATAACATATTGAAGCATTTCGATTCGGGATTTTGGAAATGCAAATACGGGAGTTTGGGGTTTAAACGAGTCCCACACAACCAGCAGAAAAACGTGTTACAACGCCAACAGGTCATTTTATTGCAACCGTCCGATTTCTGGAATGAGAAGCACAAATTCGTTGAAAGATATGAATTTAAAATTGTATTTTTTTTTTCAAATTATTAATTTAAATCTCTTCAATTCGGAATTTCCGGAATTTTGGGAAATTTCTTTCTTTTTTTTTCAATTTTTTTCCGCTCGAGAAAATTTATGGGTTCTTAAGATATTCTTGTAATTTCTGCAGTTGGGGATTTTCGATGAATGTTTTTTTTTTTCTAATTTCCTAAAAGGAAACTAAAATAGAAATTTTTTAGAATTTCGTAAAGAATTGTTTTTTCTCTAAGAATTTTCCAAAAATTGTGTTTTCTTGGAATTTTTGGAAATTTTCTAATGATTCTTGTGTTTTTGATTTTTTTCTAATTATTAATTTAAATCCCTTCAGTTCGGAATTTCTGGAATTTTGGGATATTTCTTTCTTTTTCTTCAATTTTTTACTGATCGAGAAAAATTATGGGTTCTTAAGATATTCTTGTAATTTCTGCAGTGGGGATTTTCAAAAAATGTTTTTTTTTTCTAATTTCCTAAAAGGAAACTAAAATACAAATTTTTTAGAATTTTGTAAAGAATTGTTTTTTCTATAAGAATTTTCCAAAAATTGTGTCTTCTTGGAATTTAATGAAATTTTGCAGTGATTCTCATGTTTTCGAATTCCCCTTAACGGTATTAATTCGGAGAATGAAATTAAAATATAAAAATCGAGGAAATTTGAAAAAAGACGCCAATAAAAGAAATTCCAAAGATTTAAAATAAAGTTATTGTTAAATATTGTACCTCGATAGCGGCATTGCAATGCGGGCAGTGACGGCTATTGGTGTTAATCCAGTTCTCCGACATGGCATTTTCAAATAGAACCCGTAATTGCTTTTTACCATACCGATCTTCGATTTGTTTCTTCTTCTCGTTCGAAGCTTCCTTGTATTCCTTCAGGAGTTTCATTTTTTCCTCTGGAATCCAATTATATTAATTATTTTTATAGGAATTTCTACGAAATTTCTCTACCGGAAAAAGCAATTTCAATAAGTTGCTAATTTAAAAAATGACAGAACTAAATAGATTAGGTAAAACTTTTTGTATTTCTTTTGCTGAAAATTCTTTAAAATCTTGTAATTAAATAAATTGTTTGTTACGTTATAAAATTGCATTTTTAATTACTATAATATAAAATATTTACATATTTAATTTTTGGATCGACATTTTAGATTGGAAACTTAATCCAAATCAAACAATTCGCATTTTTTAAGCGAAAAGTGAAACATGGAAGACTACATTCCACCGGAATAGTCTTAATTAATTAAAAATGTCGATCCAAAAATTAAATATGTAAATATTTCATATATTAATTTCACGACTAAAGGAAATAACCCAAACATATTACTATAATATATATATAAATATTAGCATTAGGAACGTACCGGAATTAATTTTACACGGTTCCACTCCGTGGTAAACCATTTTACAATAAACACAGAAGGTATATTGGCAAACTGGACAACTGGCCATTTGTTCATTTGGTTCTCTACTAACTGGATATTGGCAATGACGTCTTGGACAGTAGATAATATCCGACATGGTGTCTAAAGTTGCACTCAGCAGTATCGAATCGTATTTAGCGAACAATTCTGGACTCACCAAATCTTTGATCTGGAAAATGGACAACAATTGCGTCAAAAATTTATTTACACACTGTATCCTTATTGCATTTCTACTGAAATTAAATATTTCCATGACTAGATTATTCATTGTAAAATTCGGTATCGATCGTTTAATTGAAAAGTGAGTCTCCCAATTCACTAATTTGTTTATCAATTAATTTATTTGTTTTGATAAATTTTAGAATCGATTAATTACGTAATCGAAGAAAAATTTCAAACAATAACGTAATAATTATCTTTTTTGTACTCCTTTTCCATGAGTTTCTTCTGCTTTCAGTATAATACATAAATAATCTGTATCGAAAATAGTCTAAATTCCAAAATATTCAAAATTTAAGAAATTTTAATTCCGAATTAGTCAAAATTTTCTAATTATTAAATCTCATAATATGAAAAGTTGAAAAAAACCACATACTTGTAAAATAATAAAAATTAAAAAAACCCGAAACTCAAAAATATTCAAAATTAAATAACCATCAAATTTGAAACCATCAAAATTTAACATTCTTATACAAAAAAAAAATACTCACTTGTCCTGGAGTAGCTTCGGAAGTACACTTCTCTTCGGGGCATCGAATACTTTGCACCGTACCCTCATCGATCTTGACTTTCAGGTACGCTATCACACAGTCCTCGCAGAAGACGTGGCAGCATGGTACGAACCGCGTGGAATGCTCGCCAGATTTGTCGCTAAAGCAGATATTGCAGGTGTAAAAGTTCTTCTTAAATTCTATCTGATTTTGTTTCTCGTTGAAGTCGATGAGGAACTCGACCGGGTCGTCTCCATTCTTGGAAGTGAAAATGACCCTACGGTCGATGTTCGAGATCGGTTGGTTGCTGCGAACATGTCTCCGCCTCTTGTTAGTGCGTTTCTTGCTTTTAGCAAAAACGTTATTCTTTTGTTCTTTATCTTCATCGTTTTCACGACCACTGGCTTCGTTGTCCTTCGCGATTCGGTCCTCGGAGACATTCGGTTCCTTCCTGCTTCGCTTGGGCGCTTTTTCTAGACTCATTCTATAAAAAGTATATGGTTTGCTCATATCCAGGCTCTCGCGAATTTTTAAAAAGTCTAAAGTTTCATTCTGGAGGAACGCCATCCAAACAAAGAGAATTTCCTGGCCGCAGTTCTCGATCCATAGCTCGTCCAGCCGAGCGCAGAGTCGCCCCATTTCTCGAGGACTCAGCCAGCAGGACTTTATCGTGAACTTCGGCGGAGACGCCGAAGGATAATCCGGGGGCAGAGTCACGTGCAGCTCCAAGGGTGGCAGGTGCGAAATTGCCACTTTCTCGGGCTCCTGGTTGGCATTTCGATTATCTTTGTACGTGAAGTAATAGCCCTCCTGCGGCAACGTCACCACGATCTTCAGTACGCACTTGTACCGACCGTTCTCCTCCTGGTAGGAGAACTCCTCGTTGTAGATGCTTTCCAAAGCGACCACTTCGTCTTTCTGTTTCTCATGGTCCATCGAGAGTCCCTTCGGGAAACAGAGATGATAGACTTTCGTTACGAAGGTCTTGGTTCGTTTTCTTATATTAATTCGATCTTCGGATGATGAATTTTGTGCTCTCCAGGGTCAGGAAATGAGATGAGAGATACTTTGTGATTTTCTTTTAAATTAATGGAATTGTATTTCTTCGAGAGTTGAGTGTTTGCATCGACAAACTTTTCCGATTGTGATAATTATTATTATTACGTTTCTTGTTGAGTTGTAACATTTTTTCAAATTAATGGATGTAATTTAATTTCTTGGGAGACCTCAGTTTTTACACAAATTGATTCTTCTATGGTTCTCTTTGTTGTGAATTGTTATTATAATTTTTGTTAAGTTATAATGTTTACGTTAAATTCATGGATCTGGGTTTAAATAATTTTATAATCAAACTTTGGTATTTTAATTCTTGTATTGATATATTTTTTATTCATTCATTAAATTACAAGAGACAATATTTATCGATTGGAACTTTATCGGAACTATGTTCTTTTTTATCGTTACTGTTATTATTATTCTTTGAAGTTTAAGTATACGATACAATTTTTGTAGTTGAAAGTGAGCGAATATGGCGCCAATGGATTTTCCTCATACTTTTAGAATAAAAATTATATATAGATATATAACATTAAAATTTCGTAGATTACAATTATTTAACTGATTTCTTTATTATTGGCCATCTCTAAGCCAAGACATGGTGGTAGGTGATAAAAATTTGTAAAAAAAGTTATGCATCATTTTTCGAAATTCTGAATAATTATCGAGTAATTAATTAAACTGTTCCAGCCAATAAGAACATGAAAGAGGCTGGGTGGGTATGTCAAACATTTATACTCTAAGTCTCCTTACAACGACGACTAATGGCTAAAGGAGGGATTATGCTACAAGGGGGGATGCACCTGTAATACCTAATTGTCTAGAACATTTTAATTAATTACTCGGTAATTATACCAAATTTCAAAAAATGGTAAATAATTTTTTCTCTCAAATTTTCATCACCATCTCTCGGCTTTGACACTTTACTTTGTGTATATACATATATAAGATTAGAAATGAGTCATCTATAAATGAATCGTATTGCCACTTTTCTATTTTTGCTATTTTCAATTATTGCTACTTTTATTAATGCATTTAACTAATAGGTACCCTATTTTGCAATAATCCCAACTCTGTTTTCTTTTTCTTCAATTCTGTGTCGTTACTACCGAATATTAACACTTTGCATGCAGGCACGATTTTCCAAGTACTTGAACGTGTAGCGGGCAATTCCAGGTTTTTCGTGTACTAGTCAATTTGATAATTTACGAATGTTATTGATATGAAGGAACTTAATTTTGTAGATAAAACATTGACTAATTAAGTTTATTGCATTTTATTGTGCAACTGAGATTACAGTCTCCCGCTTTCAACGTTCGTTCTTTTTCGGACTGTGATCACTGTCTGCCGCTTGCAATGTGTTAATGAACTATTAGTACTTCAATCAATCAAATTTTTCACTTCTAGTTTTTCAAAAATCGTATCCTAATTGTTTTCAACAAAATACGTCGACCTATGCTCGTTACAGTATTTAACCGTTTGAGTCCCAAGCAGGGCGATCGCACTGTTCAGATTTTATGTCGAGAAAACCTAACTCATTTCAAACATTACGAACAACAAAAGCACGATTGCACTGTTTGGGGTTCTTCGACAGTGTTTTTTCAATACCCCCTGGGACTCAAACAATTAAAAAACCCTTTTCTATCTTTCTTGGTTTTAAAATACTGCAAGATACGTGCATCGAGTTGCTCTAAATAAAAGTAGTCACTCTTATCGAGCAACAATTTATCGACACACTCTATTACTAACTATTTCCTCTTCTTTGCTATGATTCCGTGAATTCAGATAAATTTCACGTTGATACCAAATGACCAGGTGACATGGGACACCCTGTATAAAAAAACATCATACCTGTACTTGGAAATACCTTATTCTTATTGTTCCTTCTCACGTGGGGCGAATGCGACCCAAAAACAGTTACAGTTTAGGTGTAGGTTTGCTTTAGCTTCAGGTTCAGGTACAGGTTCCTTATAACGACCCGCAGCTGGATTTACCGTCCGTCGTACGTTCGAATTCCAGGAATACCCGGGTTGCAATTCGTCGTCGTACACCTGGACCAGGAAGCGACAAGTCGATAAGTCACTTGAATTTGCAATTGGAGTAGCTTCGGTAAATAAATAAATAAAACGGTAGCGAATCCCGACTGTCACGATGACGGTTGAGTCAAAGGACAAAAAGAGGAAGAAAAAAAAGAAGAAAAAATGTCAGGTTCGACGGTACTACCTGACTGGTTGACGACCCGAAGGATTGAATTGCTAATATTTGTATGTAGTTTGGGTTCATTGGTTTTTACTCTTTTCTTCCGATATCACCTCTCTTTTTCTTTCCCTCTCCATTTTCTTTCCTAGACAGAGACAAAGAGAGATGGACTGTTCGATTATTCGAATCTGGACAAAATTTTCAGTCCAATTCCGTGTTTCAATTTAATTTGAAGCATCGTGGTCAAAGACAAGAGTATGCTCGAACGCGTTCACATAAAAACTCTGTACCCGCTGACGTCACGAACTATAAGCGGCAAATTTAAACATAGCGATTCTGTAGGAGTCATTCATAAAATTATTTTGTTCAAATATACCGCTTGAATGTATTTCTTTATTTATCAAAACATTTTAACTCCTTGAAAGGTTATTCAGCTTCAGAAATTTTCTAATTATTAAATAGAGTATAATTTGAAAAAATTATGAAAAAAGATTCTATTTGAAAAATGAATGTTTAATACACGATTAAAAAAATGTAATATAGACGGGATGATTATACAGTAGAATCTCCGTACAAGATACCTTCGAATGCTTTCGTACAAGATACCACGGGTTCACCCTTCGCTAATTCACTACCCCCACTCCTAATGCCTCTTCGCCTCTGAATGTTTGGAGTTGCGTACTCCGTACAACATACCACGGAAATAAATGAGAAAAAATGAGAATTATTTACACATAACGATTTTTTTTATTTATTATCATAAATTATTAATTATTTAAGATCACATTTTAATTTTTTTGTTGGTTTAAAATTCATAGAGAATTTTCAATGACTCGTAAACGTAATTTTTTGTCGGGGAAGTGGCGTTTCCGTGACGCACTGGACTAGTATGTTTAAAATTGACTTACTTACGTGAGATAATTGCACAAACGGTAAAAATAACTTTTCTTCTCTCTTTCTCTCTTGTCAACACTGCGAGAACTCCTCGTTTGCGGACTTCTAGCCACGTGACAAAAAAAAAAGAAGAAAAAGGATATGGAATACAAAGCAACCTACATTACCGGTTTAACTTTAAACTATTTTGCATGGTATCTTATACGAAGGACGTGAGTTCTATTCCACTCCGGCGTAGCAGACCGCTGAGTGGGGGAAAGGTAATTTTCGGAATCATATTCCCCTCCGGTCCCTTGTGGTATCTTATACGGAGATTCTACTGTACCTGATTTTTTCCGACGTTGCACGAGTATGACGTCATTTGGTATATTGCGCAGTGGTCTGACACGAATCGAGTATACCCTTGTCTTCAGTCAGGCTTCGGTTCAATTCCGTGTTCCAGTTAATTTGAAATATCTATCTCTACTATGCTGTGTTACATCTGTTTATGTATGAAAAAAAACAGAAAGAAATTCTTTTGAATTATTGTTCTTTTTTATTTCTCCCAATTTGTTATTATTTCAGTTTGTTCTCTAATTGGTTCGTACTCTATCCAACTGCTTAGTTTTCCCTACCATTGGTTTACATTTTCCAAATAGAATTCACACCTTTTCTTGTATTGGTCCCTTTTTTGTCCAATTGGTTTAAATTTTTTATTCCCATTTCATTCTCAAATTCTCAAATTACTTTGCTTACGCGATCCTTTTGGTTCGTATTTCCCTCCACTAAAAGTATTTCTTCTCAATCGTTCCCAATTTCATCCTATTGGTTTACATTTTCCGGTCCCGTTGGTTCGCAACTTGTCCAGCTGGTTGGTATTTTGCCCATCAGGTTCGCGGTTGGTCCAAATCCAATTGACCGGCATCCATGGAGTTTCGAGTCTGCGACTCGAGAAGTCTATGACGGCGGGGACCGCAACTTCCCTTCCTCCATTTCGTTCGTAAACGTACGAAGCTTAGCGTGATACACGTTTCGTGTCTACTGACTTAAAGTGAGTATGAACATGAATTTCTTATTTTTACTTGAACGATTATGCCGAAATATTTGCGAAATCGTTTGATCGAATTGATTCTCTAGCCCAATCCATACTTATTTACCACGATTCTAAAATCCTTACTGGGATATCCTCGGATGCGATTTCCACGCGTTTGTGGATGCATATGTATAGATGTGTATATATGTATACAGAGTGATCGATAAATTCTTGACGAATCATTAATTCGAATTAATAATAAATATTTCGAAACTGAATTTTTGTACTATATGTGTATGTGATATTATTTATGTGTATTTTATTTTTATCATGATATATATGTATATATTCCATAGAGTACTGGTATATTTGTAATACAAAAACATGCAACAAGAGTGGTAGTAGTAGTAGTAGTAATAATAATAATAAAAAAATTAATTGAATTTATTGTTGAAAATGAAAAATTAGACTAATTCATCAAGCTTTTATTAATTTTTTGTTACGAAGAAAAGTCTATTAAAAATATTCATTTTGCTCAATTGTTTGAAATAATAATAATAATAATAGAGAAATTATCTATCAGTTAATAAATTCAGAATTGGACTAAGTTGTCACATTTTTATTAATTTTTTTACTTCATAAAGAAAAGCATCGAACAAAAAGATCGATGACTGACAAAAGAAGGCAAAATATTAAACCAATTTCAAATTACACTTTACCTTCAAACTTAGAAACCAAGAAAATTAAGAGGAATTTCCATTAAAAGTAAACCCTTCGTCCGTAATGATGATTAACGTTAATCACCATCTTTCGCCTGAACGATGTGATGCTAATTTCGTACCATCTGAGAAAACAAAGAAGAAAAAGAAAATCATTTATTAACTTTTTGTCATGTAAATATGTAATAATAACAACATGGGATTGTTAATGATTAAAGAATGCGTTACGTGGCCGCTTACCTCTTGGCTGTCTTGGGTGGCAAAACCGCTCCAACCCAGACCGACATCGAGAAGATCCTCTCTTCGGTTGGTATCGAATCCGATGCTGAAAAACTGAACAAAGTCATCTCGGAACTCAATGGAAAGTCCATCGACGAGTTGATCGCTCAGGGTATGTTTACCTTTTTAACTAATTTATAGTAAATTAATTGAAATCCAATTCAGAGTTTTTAATAATTTGTTTCTCAGCGGGATGGAAATTATTTGACTTGAATATTTCCAAAATAATATTTTATAATGAAATTTAATATTATTTTTGTAATTTTTTATTGTAGGAAATTTAATTTCATTTTCCCACAACAAATAAATGAACAAATCAATTTTTGGAAGTAATTATGAAATAATTGTGATTAAATGATGATTAAAAAATTCACCATCTTTCGACTGACCGATTGTGATGGTAACAAATATTTAATCTGATGCAGAAACTCTAGGAAATTTAATTTTCTCTTTTTTTTATTTCCTCTAACTTTTAAAACTCGGATTTCCATTATTACAAAATAAATTTTATTGCATCTCGTTATCGGTTTCCAGGTCGGGAGAAATTGTCCTCGATGCCAGCTGGAGGTGCAGCAGCTCCAGTCGCAGCTCCTACGGGCGGCGCTGCAGCTCCTGTTGAAGAAAAGAAAGGTAAAGAATTGGGATCCATAAAATTCTCTATTCGGTTAAATGAATAGTAATAACGGTTTTAAATGTTTATCGTATCTTGTTCTTTTTGCAGAAGACAAGAAACCCGCAAAGGAAGAATCCGAGTCTGAAGACGAAGATATGGGTTTCGGTCTCTTTGACTAAGACGGGACGCCGATTGGAAGAATTTTATTTCCTGTAAATAAGTTCGACTTTGAATAAAATCGACGTTTTTATCTTTTAAAGTTTTTGTTTTTTGATTATGAATTATATCCCCTCTTTTTCCTAATTCGCTTGTTATTTTGGTTCCCTTTCTTTCTGATTAAATTCTGCTATGTCGGCACTTTTTCTTCCATAAATTGAATGGGTCACCTCAAAAACGTTGTAAGGTAGAAATTGCAAATTGTTCAAAAACCCCCGAAAATGAAAAAAATAACTTGATGGATTTTTTTTAAAAATCCATTAGATTATTTGTTTCATTTTCGGGGGTTTTTGAACAATTTGCAATCTCTATCTTACAACGTTTTTGAGGTGACCCATTCAATTACTGTATTTCCATAAGCCTAATTTTTTCACAGCAAAGTTTAAGATTACCAAAAAAATCAGTTTTGTATTGCATTTGCTTATTACTTTTGTTACCATTGCAATAATAATAATAATAATTGTCATCACTGTACTTCAATAATTTCTAAACTCTGAAATTCAAAGTAGACTTTTGTTAACTGGATCTATAAAAAAAATCCTTTGCACTAAAATCAACCCCTATTATTATTATTATTGTCATTATTTTATTTATCGTTATTATTTTCATCATCCTTTCTCTTTTCTATATAATCGACCTGGAGAATCAATTTTCCCCCTTTACAAAAGCGAAAAATAATAATAATATACTAAATTAAATAATCCATTCGATAGCATAGATTAGTATAATAATAACAATAACAACCCATCAATATCAAAATTTCCCGGACATTTACTCCAGAAAACTCAATTTTCCCGCCGTACCCATCCCCTACGGTCGGGAGCGACCGATCGCGGATTTCCTCCAATCCGAAACCCGGAATCCGTGTATTCCTACGCCGGCGAGCGGTTCTAATCCGCGTTTCCATTCTTCAGGCTCGAACTGCAAACGAAAAAAACTAACGCACATTTTTATGTTTCCAGGATTTTTCTCGATTGACCCCATACTCTTTGGAAACCGCGCGTTACCTTGAAAATATAAAGACAATATATAAATAATTGCAGTTTTGTCAATCGGGTACTACTTTTTCCCGGTGTGGACTGTCCCTACTAATCGGAGTGCAACGAGAAACCGGCGGGAGTGGGGGTAGAAGGTGTGTGAAATGGCAGTGGCAGCCATGATGGGTGTCAGCGGCGAGGATCAGCGAGCCTGAGCTTTGCTTTGCGTCAGTCAGTCGGGATCGAATGAAAATACGAAGAATTTTACCGTTGCGTCGATTATCTTGACCCCTCTGGTGCCACGAGGGGGGTGTCAATATCGTTGAGTGTCTGAGAAAGCCAAAAAAGGGAGGAAAGAGTGCGCCTTAAGGGACCCTGTTACTTTATTTCTTCTCTCGATAGAACCCGAAGTAGCAGCTACTAGCTAAAATGTCGCAGGTACTGCCCATCAGGTTTCAGGAACACCTCCAGGTGAGTCAACTGCTGTCCGTGATAATCATAATAATCATAATAGTGACGAAAAGACGGATGATGATGCTGATAAAAATGATAATAGTAATAATAATAGTAACTGTCGTCGTCACGATAATGACACCGATTCCTCTTATCGAAGTCTCGCAAGTCTCATGTCCCAACCGACGTTGCATCTTTCTCTCTCTCTCTCTTTCTCATTCATTCGCACATATACTCTTTTTTCTCCCTCTATCTCTCTCTTTTTGTACTGACGTTTCAAGTTTAACGGATACGGCCACGGGATTTATATTCGGATGGTATGAAATATGGAGGATCTCGAGTCAGTTAAGTTTCCCCATGTAATTTATATATATATATATATATATATATTTATGTATATATAATGTGTGCGAGTAGAGTGCGCGTACATATATATATACATATATATATATACATATGTAAAATTTTTGTTCCGCGCGAGAGTGGAATAATTGGGATGAATATCGATTGATTGGTTCGAAAAAAAATGGTTTCGAATTTTCATCGAATTGCTGTTATTATTATTATAATTACAATAATGATAATGATAAGAAGGATCATGACGATTATAATAATAACGATTATAATAATAATAATGCTGGAAAAGGAAGAGGAAGAAAGAAAGTACCTTACCTACCTACCTACCGACCCACAGGTTTCCCCTCTTCTTCCTTTCTCAGTTTCTCTCCATTCTTCTCCCTCTTGGCAGACCGATAAGAGCGAGAGAGATAGGCAAATACATTGATAGGAGGAAGGATAGAGAGAGGAGGACTGTCGATGTCCATGTCCATGTCGATGTTAAGCCGAAGCCGATGCCGCGGCCACGTCTGTCTTTTTTCTTTTCCTTTCCTTTCCATTCCTTTCCATACCATTCCATTCCATTCCTTTTCTTTCCTCCCAAATGCGTTTACGCCCCTCGTTTCCGTTCCTTTACTCTGAGGATGATGATGATGGTGGTGTTGATGGTAGTGGCGGTGGTGATGATGATGACGAGGAGGAGGAGAAGGATGAAAAAATACCGGAAAAAAGGGAAAAGGAAAAATACCGGATCGTTACTGCGCAATTGTTTATCACTTTTCTGGAAGAACTGGAAATTTGGAAATTATAAGGAATGGACTTTAAATTTTTTTTTTTAAATGGACGTAAGTCCATTTTTATTTAAATTTCATAAAATGTTTTCTAAGGGAGTTAACTTCAAGCGGCACATGTTATTACAGTTAGCAAGAAAAAAATCTCAAAAATGGACTTAGGTCACTTTCAAAACAAATGGCTCGTATATTGATGAGAATTTCTGATTGATCCAGGACCTAAGTTTGGAAGCCACTTGAAATTGAATTTTCAGGAGGAAATTCAGTTTAGCAGATTCTAGGGAGGTTGTCATTTTTTATGCTGATGATGATGATGGCGATACTTTTTGTGGCATTGTATTGATTTCAAATACAATGTTTCTGGACTTTTAAAAATTTCGAGCTTGACTGTCGATATGAAACTTATTGTCGGTATTATTATTATGGAGAGATGACGATTAATACAGAATTGCAATTTGGGACAATGTTTTTGTGGAATATCATATTAAATAATAACAGGGCCAAAATCTTGGCATCACAAAAATCGTATTCGTGCTATTATTATTATTATCGTTAGTATATCGCCATAGATAGGTTCTGTTTGGAAGATCGGTAAAATTTGGAATTCTGATTTTTCAAAACTCATAAAAATTGTGATATTTCTTGATCATTTTTTGTTTACCATCGTGTATCAAATGTCACTTATATTTTATTATATTTAATAAATACAAGAACTCATTATACGTAAAGTTGCTAAAATTTTTGGTTTCCGTAGCGAAGTTTCCATGAAATACAGTTTTTGTATTTTCTGTTCGGATAAAATGAATTTTTTCTTATTTTTGGTTTTTGTTACTATTTTCAGGGCTTTTATATATTTATTACCTCACGCTTCGTTTAAACTTCGTCTTTTTTCCTTTGATCCGTTGAAAGGCGTTTGTTGGGGAAGGTGTTTATCAAAATTTATTACTTCCTCGAAATGGTTCTTCCGTTATTTTATGGAATTTTAAGTAATAGCTTTACAATCCATAAACTGTGTAAACAGGTGCTATGTATATCAGGGAATTCCTTGAAAAATATTCAAGGGGTTTTTCCAGTTCAAGACAAGAAATCATAATATTACATATTTAAGTAAATACTCCTTTCCATTTATTCACAGATACGAATTCCCATTAGTTTCAACTATTGAATTTACACAAATTGCTGTTTGTAAGAATGTATGACGTATCTCTT
The DNA here is from genome assembly GCA_949825005.1 of Gasteruption jaculator. Classification (NCBI taxonomy): domain Eukaryota; kingdom Metazoa; phylum Arthropoda; class Insecta; order Hymenoptera; family Gasteruptiidae; genus Gasteruption; species Gasteruption jaculator. Next base: position 7,343,603 of record OX463762.1, read on the forward strand.
ATCAACGTATTGATATGACAATTTTGTTTGGAACCACTTCAATTTAAATAGTTTCCTGGAAATGCTCCGATTTAATTTCAACTATTGACGAAATTAAAAAATGCAAGAACTTCTGTTATGGAATATTACAAAATCGGGTCGAATCGCTAGAAAAAGTTATTTTCATTATAAAAGTTTATCAAAATTCGATTCTTGGAGTTTTCCTGCATTAAATTAAATCAGTTTTTATCGTAGCGAGTTTAAGCGAAGTAGAAAACTCCATACACTTTGTTTATCTCATCCTTATCACCGTCGATACCATAATCAATAATTCAGTGGGATGTAAAGTGAACCTACTCCCTTGTTTTTAATTAAATTCTGGCGATAATAGAGACGTAAAACTTTTTATTTTATGGAAGCTCATAGAATTTGGGTGATTCAAAAATTATAAACAATTTTTTTATAGTTCAATTTTCGGGATTTAGGAATTCTTTCTGTACCTTCGACATAATCTTTCTCTTTTTCTTTTTTCTTTGTAACAAATTTAAATGATGGGAACCAAACGCAAGTCTGATGCAATTGCATCTTCAGTCGCACCATAATGTTTCTGAATTACATTATCTCGGAGCCGAAGAACGACAAAGTTCAGAAATATATAAAAATTTCCAGCGAAAGACCTCGAACTCTATTTTTCTGTGGAAGAATGAAATCTTGGAATTTGCAAAAATCGATCAGTCTGATTTTCTTCTATCTTATTTAATAGACGAATGAAGCAAGAAATCAATACGAAATCCAAAGATTACAATTACGATGCAAAATTCTAAATTTATACTCTTGATTGAGTGTCTCGAGAAGTTATCTAATTATGGCATAACTTATCGATGCATTATAAACTAGAGCGAGGAGTGATTTGGTTTTTCTTTTCGTGATTAATTACAAAAATAAATATAAATAAAGCGAGGGATGATGATAAGTGAGGTTTCGATAATATCGGAATCGAAATATCGTAATGAACTTCAGCGGCTTCAATTACATTGCAAAAACTGTTATAAATTTTATTTATTAATGAAATTACAAGAAATCTTAATTAATATTATTCGGATGATTTCTATCGACAGCGATATATATATTTATTTATTTATTTATTTATTTATTTATTTATTTATTTTATATCTAACTTTAAGAATCTTTTGATACTTTCCGGTGTGATTTTTTAAATTTGGAATGAAATTCGTCGAGAACCTATTGATCACCTTGTGTTTCCACTGTGTCGGCAATACGAAGAGTTCGCAGTCTCTGTTCCGTAAAATCATATTAATCTCGGAAACCTCTCTTGCATAAAACAATTAAATTTCTGTTACAACGGAGGAAGGTAGAAGTTTCAGTTTATTTTAGGTATAACGGTACTGAAACTTCATTACTTCAAAACGAAAGTTACGGAATTGGAAGATTTCCTTTTAATAACGAAAATTATTTAGGAAAAATGAAACTCAAAAAATACGATTTGATTTATTTTATTTCTCTGAGAAATTCAAATTTTATGCATGAGGAATTTCTCCCAATGGATTCTTCGAATCAAATTTGTAAATATCTTCCCATACAGTTATTATTTAAACAATTATTATTTATTATTTGAGAGAAAAACATTTAGAAATATTTTTCTCCAAATATTCTTTAATTTAAAATTGCTAAATTTTGGGAGTCGAACTTGAGAAATCTTAAAATCATAATTGTTTTAAGAAAATAGAGTTCAATATTCGAGTAATTTATTTTATATCTACAGAAACATAGAATTGTACGTATTAACACTACGCCGTCCGGTCGTACCACGTTGGTGCCATGCGAATACTATCGAGCAAGCGCCGGTGGCACCACGTTGGTGTCGTACAAAAAGACTTATACCGGCGCCAAACGAATGAGAAGAGTTACGAATTTTTTCAGTCACTCTTTCTAATCGAATTTGTAAATTAAAAATTTCCAATATTTTGGGAGCAAATTTTGAAAAATTCTATAGAAAAAATAGAATTAAATACTCTATTTATATCTATTCGAAATCAGCATTTTACGTAATAACAATTTTTGCGATGACTTTTGAAATCGCATTTAGAGACAAATTATTTTCCAAATTTCAAAAATGGGTTTCGAGAAACTTTTATATAAAAATCAAAGTTTCTGCTGTTTAGTTTTAATTTCTCCTAATAATTAATAAATCAAAAAAGTTATCTTTCCATTTTTGGTACACTGTACCGAAGAATTCGACGAATTCAAATTCTCATGGTATTCCTGATCTGCTTTCAGCTCACCGCTGTGGGAATCAACGCCAACAATGTCAGTTTCAATACACTCACTATGGAGTCGGACAAATTCATCTGCGTCCGTGAAAAAGTCGGTGATACGGCTCAAGTTGTTATCATCGACATGAACGATTCTGCCAATCCCATTAGAAGACCCATTTCTGCCGACTCAGCGATCATGAATCCTGCCAGCAAAGTCATTGCTCTCAAAGGTATTACAAAGACTTTTGTCTCTTTCTATTTTCACCTATTTTTCCGTTTTTTTTTCGACCTTGAGTTAGGAATTAAATAAGAGAAAAGAAATGAAGGAAAAGAAAAGAAGGAGAATTCCGATTAATCAGCAACTAAACAGAATCAGGCTTCGAATAAAAAACGAAAGAAAAATTAAAAAAGGGAGATTTCGAATGATCAGCAATTAAATAGAACCAGAGTTAATTAAAGAAAAAAATGGAAATACCAGAAAATCGTAATTATAAACAATATAAGTAACGGAATACATAATAATGGAATAATACATAACAATAGTATTTACATCATAAATTAAATAACTGATCTGTTTTCATCAAAATAAATGAAAACATGGATCATTATTTATTGTAATTTGCATTATACCGATATTACTATCTGTCAAATTATACCTTAAAGGAAAAAAAATCCACAAATAGAATATTAATGAAGGGGATCAGCAACATAAAATATAAAAATTACTATTCAACGGCCGAATAAAAAACCAAGGAAAATAAAGGAATATTATTCATCATCGATTTCGGTTTTGAAGGAATTTTAATTCTGGAGCAATTTTAGCTGCGAATGAATTTCAACCTAAGGAAAAGGTTTCTAAGGAATTTCACAGAATTTTGATTCCCAAGGAATTTCGATTTAAAAGGAAACCAAATTCCTTCTAATTCGAGAAACAGAGTTGATTTTCAAAGAATTTCACGGAATTTCGATTTCAATGAAATTTCCCAAATTTCATCCATTAAATCTCTATTTATATTGAAATTCTAAAGTTTATTCTACTAAATAAAATTGGAGGTAATTGAGAAAAATCGAAATTTACCACAATCACTGATTTCAGCTCAAAAGACTCGTAAAAAACCGTAATTATAAACACAATATAAGTAACAGAGTACATAATAACGGAATAATACATAATAATAGTATATGTATACATCATAAATTAAATAACTAATCTGTTTTCATCAAAATAAATGAAAACGTGGATCATTATTTATTGTAATTTGCAATATACCGATATTACTATCTGTTAAATTATACCTTAAAGGAAAAAAATTCACAAATAGAATATTACTGAAGAGGATCAGCAACAAATCATTGAAACGTATAAAATATAAAAATTATTATTCACTGGCCGAATAAAAAAACCAAGGAAAATAAAGGAATATAATTCATCATCAACTAACTAAGAATTCGACAAATTAGAGTTTTTTAAAAAATTTTCGGAGGATTTCGGTTTTGAAGGAATTTTAATTTTGAAGTAATTTTAGCTGCGAATGAATTTCAACCTAAGGAATAGGTTTCTAAGGAATTACAAAGAATTTTGATTCCCAAGGAATTTCGATTTAAAAGGAAACTAAATTCCTCCTAATTCGAGAAACAGAGTTGATTTTTAAAGAATTTCAAAGAATTTCGATTTCAATTAAATTTTCCAGATTTCATCCATTAAATTTATATTTATATTGAAATTCTAAATTTTATTCTACTAAACAAAATTGGAGGTAATTGAGAAAAATCGAAATTTACCATAACCACTGATTTCAGCTCAAAAGACGTTGCAAATATTCAACATCGAGATGAAGTCGAAGATGAAAGCCCATACGATGACCGAGGACGTGGTGTTCTGGAAATGGATATCCTTGAACACTTTAGCGCTGGTTACGGACACAGCGGTGTACCACTGGTCCATGGAAGGAGACTCGACGCCCAACAAAATGTTCGAGCGTCATTCCTCGCTGAACGGCTGTCAGATTATCAATTATCGCACGGATCCAAAACAAACGTGGCTTCTGCTAATCGGCATTTCCGCACAACACAACCGGGTGGTCGGTGCGATGCAGCTTTACTCGGTCGAGAGGAAATGCTCGCAGCCCATCGAAGGACACGCGGCTGCATTCGCTCAGTTCAAAATGGAAGGGAATCCCGAGCCGAGCAATCTTTTCTGTTTTGCCGTTAGAACTGTTCAAGGTATATTATGTACTTTCGGTCATTTTTATTAAGGAGAGAAATTCATGTTTTCCTTCGGGTAAAAATATATACGAAAATTTGCAATTTTTTTGGAAGGAAAATATCGGTTTAATTAAAAATGGAGATTTTTGTTTGCAAAATTTGCATCAGATTATTATTTATTGTACAAAATAATTCGGCATAAATTGTCAAGAGAATTTGGAAAATTTTATTTAATTTTAGATTGAATTTCTAGTTTTTTAAAATTAAAATAAGTAAGATTTTTTGCCATTTGAGAAAATTTCAGTTTTCAGCTAAAGATAAACCAAAATTTGGGAATTTGCTTTGATATATTAAGTATCGAGGTGATTTTTAAAATATTTTCCTGGAAATCAAACACAAGTTTCCCGAAAATAGTTTATTTTTATGATTCAGATATTAAAATAGACTAAATGTGAATCGAATTCATTTCGTGGCTTCAAGGGTGCAATTGTTATTTAAATAAATATAAAAACTGAAGTAATGTAACAGATTCATAAGAAAAATATTTATTTGTAAAGTATTTAAAAAATTCCATTGTCGTTTTTTCACAAATGAATTTAATGTAAAAGGGGTTGTATTTGTTGAGAACCAAGAATTGAGATTTTGAAAAACATAAAAACAACCTTATAACTTTTGCATTTATCAAAACAAAATTAAAGGAAAGAAAAACTTTAACTTATTCAAAAAATAAATAAAATGACGATATAATAATCGAGCTGCTAATTTCTTTAGGGAAAAAAAATGTCAAAATTCTCAAATAAGTTTATCTTAAAAAAATTTTTTTAATTTCAAAATCCAATATTTTCAAATACGATAATATTAAGGAATACAAAAGTCTCAAATTTTCAAATACGACATGAAAAAAAATAAAAACATTGTAAACCTTCGAATACGTTTCTCTTAAAAAAATTAAAAAGAAGATCCAAATTCTCAAATACTATCACATAAAAAAAACTCTCATTCAAAAATACTTTCATCGAAAAAACAAGATCTCCTTTAAAAAAATCACCACCCGGTTATTTGTTAATCTACTCAATCCCTCAGGTGCGAAACTTCACATCATCGAAGTGGGTCAGCCCCCGGCCGGGAATCACCAGTTCCCTAAGAAGGCGGTGGACGTCTTTTTCCCACCGGAAGCTGGTAACGACTTCCCGGTGGCGATGCAGGTCAGCTCCAAGTACGACGTGATCTACCTGATCACGAAGTACGGCTACATTCACATGTACGACATCGAATCGGCTACGTGCATCTTTATGAACCGCATCTCCAGCGAAACCATCTTCGTGACAGCGCCCCACGAGGCTTCCGGTGGTATTATCGGCGTTAACAGGAAGGGCCAGGTCCTGTCGGTGTCCGTCGAGGAGGAGAACATCATTCCGTACATCAACGGCGTGCTTCAGAACCCAGAGCTCGCCCTGAGGATGGCTGTGAGGAACAACCTCTCCGGGGCCGAGGACCTCTTCGTGCGCAAGTTCAACATGCTTTTCCAGAACGGGCAGTACACAGAGGCGGCTAAAGTCGCCGCGAACGCCCCCAAGGGGATCCTGAGGACCCCAGCTACCATCCAGCGTTTCCAGCAGGTCTGCATTGGGCTTAACTCCCTGAAGAAAAAAAAAAATGATCCTCTAACTCTCGGAAATCCTTCCAGGTACCGACGACTCAGGGTCAGACATCGCCCCTACTGCAGTACTTCGGGATCCTGCTGGATCAAGGGCAGCTGAACAAATACGAATCCCTGGAACTCTGCCGACCAGTTCTGGTGCAAGGGCGCAAACAGCTACTGGAGAAGTGGCTGAAGGAGGATAAGCTGGAATGCAGCGAGGAACTCGGTGACCTGGTGAAACAGGCAGATCCGACGCTGGCTCTCAGCGTCTACTTGCGGGCCAACGTGCCCAACAAGGTCATCCAGTGTTTCGCCGAAACTGGGCAATTCCAGAAGATCGTGCTCTATGCCAAGAAGGTCTCTTACACGCCGGATTATATTTTCCTCCTGAGAAACGTCATGAGGATCAATCCCGACCAGGGCGTCGCTTTTGCGCAGATGCTAGTTCAGGACGACGAGCCTCTTGCGGATATCAATCAAGTGAGTTCGAAATGTTGGAGGATTTTTCAGTGGTTTCGATATTGCTAGGGACTAAAGAAAAATTAGGGAGATGTAATTATTTATTTGGTGTTCTGTTATATTTTACCATTGGAAGTGATTTCTAAATATTAACGGAAGAAAGTATTTTTAAATATTTCGTGGTAAAATAACAAAATAAAGTTTAATATTCGAGTAATATATTTTATATCTACAGGAAAATAAAATTTTAGGTATTAAGAATTTTTTCAGTCACTCTTTCTAATCGAATTTGTAAATTAAAAATTTCCTATATTTTGGGAGCCAATTTTGAAAAAATTGTATAGAAAAAATAGAATTTAATATTCAATTAATTTATTTACATCTATTAGAAATCAGCTTTTTACATAATGAAAATTTTGTGGTTTTCGGGTGAAAGGAGGGATTTTTAAATCTTTGGAAAAGCAACTTTGAATTTAGTGCTTCCCTTTTTTTATCCAATTTGTTTTATATTCGTATACGTAATATTAATTGCGACGATTATTTTCAAAATTTTCGTCATGATTTTTAAAAGAATCCTTTGCTTTCGCAAAAAATACCTTTTGTAAAACCTAACTTAAAATTTATGTTCTTTTCTTTATTTATCTTAGATTTAAATTTGTATTATTCATAATTATTCTTTCAAATCAATCACATAGTCAGACCTCTTCTTACTTTCAAGCGATTCAATAATTAAATACGAATTAATAAAAGACGGAAATTTGTTTAACAATCTGAATTTGTAAATTTCTTTGGGATGTTTTTCCACTATATTTAATATTCAATACTTTTATACGCGTCTACTAAATAAATATAAAGTATCTAGTAAATATTATCTAGCATATAGCAGCGATTATCTAAAAATTGTTTATCATTTTTTAAAAGATAGACTGCCTTTTGAATTTCACAACATGAGTTCCTTACTACCATCCTTTTTTTTTAAATTTAATTTACCCAACTTACAATCATATGGGTAATATTAATTAATAATTAATCGTCTTTTCCAAATGAATCATCAATCTTACATTTTCTAACAATTACAAAATCCAAAAAAATTGGTTACCTCAAAAAATATATTTTTTGTTTAGTTTTTCATTTGATAAAAAAAAGAAACAAATAACTAATACAAAAAAATCGAATTTCTCATTATTTACTTCAAAATAATTTACTTCTTGAAACTCAATCCAAAGTCAGCCCTTCTGTTCTTTATTATACATTTATTTATTTCTTTTTCGTCCATCAAATATCTCATATTTCCTCGTTTCTTCCGCTTCTTTCCAGATCGTCGACATCTTCATGGAACAAAATATGGTGAAACAATGCACGGCATTCCTCTTAGATGCTTTGAAGAACAATCGTCCGAGCGAAGGACCTCTCCAGACTCGGCTGCTGGAGGTGAATTTGATGTCGGCCCCGCAAGTGGCCGATGCCATCCTCGGCAATCAAATGTTCACGCATTACGATCGAGCTCACGTCGCTCAGCTTTGCGAAAAAGCCGGACTGCTGCAACGTGCTCTGGAGCACTACACGGATCTGTACGACATCAAACGCGCGGTCGTACACACCCCGTTGCTGTCCCCGGACTGGTTGGTCGGTTTCTTCGGGACTCTGTCTGTCGAGGATTCCCTGGAATGCTTGAAAGCCATGTTGACCGCCAACATTCGGCAAAATCTGCAAATATGTGTACAAATTGCTACCAAATACCACGAGCAGCTTACTACTAAATCGCTTATCGGTGAGGTTTTTCATTTTTTTAAACAAAAAATGCTAGTATTTTATTTAATTAATTTTTTTCGTAGAATTTCTGAGATTTATAATTTTTGTTGGAATTCAGAGAACATTCGAGGGAGTAATTTTCTTTAATTTAAGAAATCGAAAAAATAAATTATGAATTTTCGTTCTTTCGGGGAACAAATTAGTAGAAATCGAAATTTTCAAAATTTCATTCCAAAAATAACTTATTTCAGCAGAAATATTTAGTAGAAATATGATTGCGTAGGTTTAGGATTTTCATCTTATTATTGTAATTAGGCTGAAATTAAAAATTCCAGAATATTTGTTTTTCCCTTTTTGAAAAAAAAGGAAAATAAAACCAAATCATATATATTAATTATTCCAAAATATTATATTTTTACAATTTGAATATTATAACTCAAACTGAACTATAATCCAAATAATTAAGATATTTCTTCCTCACATTCGCCGCAAAAAAAAATTCTAAACAATTTTCAAATCTTAACTAAACAAAGAATTCTAATATTTTATTTAATTTCTTTTTTTTCGTAAAATTTCTGAGATTTATAATTTTTGTTGGAATTCAGAGAACATTCGGGGGAGTAATTTTCTTTAATCTAAGAAATCGAAAAAATAAATTATGAATTTTCGTTCTTTCGGGGAACAAATTGGTAGAAATCGAAATTTTCAAAATTTAATTCCAAGAATAACGTATTTTAGTATAAATATAATGTGCATTAATTATAATTAACAAAATACAATGTTTTCACATTGTTAAGTTTTCGTTTAAGGAAATTCCGGGACGGCTTAATATTGAATCGGAAAATTCTATATTTTATTCCTCCTTTTTTCAGATTTATTCGAAAGCTTCAAATCCTACGAAGGCCTCTTCTACTTTTTGGGCTCCATTGTGAATTTCAGTCAGGACCAAGAAGTGCATTTCAAATATATCCAAGCCGCTTGTAAAATAGGACAGATCAAGGAAGTCGAGAGAATCTGTCGCGAGAGCAACTGCTACAACCCCGAACGCGTGAAGAACTTCCTGAAGGAAGCCAAGCTCTCGGATCAGCTGCCTTTGATAATTGTCTGCGACAGATTCGACTTCGTCCACGACCTCGTGCTTTACCTCTACCGCAACAATTTGCAAAAATACATCGAGATTTACGTGCAGAAAGTGAGTATTTATTTTGATAAAATGAAAAACTCAATGTCGAAGATGATTTGAAAATTTGTTAATATTTTTTGTAATTATAAATCACGTGACTCGGTTAGAATTTCGATACGAGTTTCGATTAAATAGTTTTCGTTGGATTCTAATAATTTTATACTTATTTGGATTTTTTTATTCCAGTAATTACAATTATAATTAGCAATTTTGTTTGTAAAAGGTTTCCACATATAATATTTCTTCAACGAAAAATAAATTGTTGATTGAAGAAGTGAACAAAGTATAAAATTATTGTAATAAAAAAATTGAAAGCAAAAAATGTATTATTAAACTGAGAATTCCATAATTCGAAATTTCTGTAATAATTAACGAACAATTCAATTGAGAATATTTTTTTAATCCATTCGGTCGAAGAAATTGATGACAATTATTAATTTTCTTTCTTTCGTTTGTTTCTCTCTCCCTCCTGCATAATTAATTAGGTGAATCCGTCGCGTTTACCAGTAGTCGTTGGAGGACTGTTGGACGTAGATTGTTCGGAAGATATTATCAAGAACCTTATTCTCGTCGTGAGAGGCCAGTTTTCCACCGACGAGCTGGTTGAAGAAGTGGAAAAGCGCAATCGCCTGAAATTACTCTTGCCTTGGCTGGAATCACGTGTGCACGAGGGATGCGTAGAACCGGCAACGCATAATGCTTTGGCCAAAATTTACATCGACAGCAATAACAATCCTGAGCGATTCCTCAAGTAAGTATCGATCTGATGTATTTCTTCGTTTTTATTATATATTTAAATAATTTAAACTAAAACGGTCGTTATGTAATTCCTATTTAAACGTTACATTATAAAGCATCATTATCATATTTATAATAATTTATTTCCATGTATCATTTTTCGCAAGATTTGCAAAGTTTGCAATAAAAATTAATGAAATAGCTTTGACTTGGTACTACAAGATTTGCTAACAGAAATAGTTTCAGTTGATTTAGATGAAGTTTCCAATCTAAATCTCGTCCCAGACTACATTCCAACGGGATAGACCCTACTTATTTACCTCATTTGTAAATATTTACCAATAAAATCGTTAACTCAGAAGAAATAATAACCCCTAAAAATTTAATATATAATTTGTTATATTAAAAATAGAAAACGCATTTATTTTTCTTCTTCTCATTTGATCAATCTGGAAACATTCTCAGATATTTCTCAAATATTGTAGAATTAATCTCCATAGTAAATATTAAAATAGCAAAAATAATTTCTGATAAACAATGTTTATCAAATTGTAAAATAATTCGATTTTTTAATATTTATAAAATATTCCAATAATTTTGTCGTAACTTTTTTTTAAATTTGTTTAATAGATTGTTTGTACAATAGAAAATAATATTTAGTAAACGCTTCGATCAATATAAAATAGTAGCATTTCAAATAAATCCTTTTTTTTATTATCATTTCCAATTCTACAAAAACCGTGAAATTTCGCTTTCAGGGAAAACCAATTCTACGACAGCAGGGTCGTGGGCAAATACTGCGAAAAACGGGACCCACACTTGGCCTGTATTGCTTACGAACGCGGACAATGCGATCGAGAGCTTATCAGCGTTTGCAATGAGAACAGTCTGTTCAAAAGCGAAGCGAGATATTTGGTACGAAGACGAGATCCCGATCTTTGGGCCGAAGTTCTGCTCGAGAGCAATCCTTACAAGCGACCGTTGATTGATCAGGTAAGAATATTCGGGCTCTGGAATTTTTATAAAACGTCCTTTCTTTTTTACATATAATTTAATTTCGTTTATTTTCTTTTATTAATGAAATAATAGAAAGTGGGTAATCAATATTTAGCGATGCACGAAATAAATAAACGGAATTATTATTATTATTATTGTATTTTAGCTGAAATTAACAATTCCACAATATTTGTTTTTCCCTTTTTGGAAAAAAAAAAAAAGGAAAATCAAAACCAAATAATATATATTAATTATTCCAAAATATTATAAATTTACAATTTTAATATTTTAACTCAAACTGAACTATAATCCAAGTAATTAAGATATTTCTTCCTCACATTCGACGCAAAAAAAATTTTAAACAATTTTCAAAGCTTTATTTAGCAAAAAGGTCTCTACAAATTTCATCTTTTAATAAACATCCTTTTTTCAACCAGGTCGTCCAAACGGCTTTGTCTGAAACTCAAGACCCGGAGGATATCTCTGTGACGGTGAAAGCCTTCATGACAGCGGATTTACCGAACGAATTGATCGAATTGTTAGAAAAGATCGTTCTGGACAGCAGCGTATTCAGCGACCACCGCAATCTGCAAAACCTCCTGATCCTGACGGCCATCAAAGCCGATCGCACCCGGGTCATGGAGTACATTAATCGTTTGGACAATTACGATGCACCAGATATCGCGAATATCGCTATCAACAACGAGTTGTACGAGGAGGCTTTCGCGATTTTCAAGAAATTCGATGTCAACACTTCCGCTATTCAGGTTTTGATCGAACAGGTCAATAATTTGGATCGCGCTTATGAGTTCGCCGAAAGGTAAGTTGTAACCTTTCGTGAGAAAACAAATATATTTACCTGTTTTTTTTTTTTAATAAATAATGAGTCCATTCCTCTATCTGTAGAATATTAAAATGTTGGTTTACATTTTTTAAATACTCTAACAAAATTTCTGATACTAAATTATTACAAAAGAAAGAAGATTTAATTCTTTTAAAAAACCATAATTATGTTAGATCTCCAATATTCGAAAAACTAATGGTTTTTTTTAAACAATTTTTCGAACGAAAACACAATCCGAGGATTTACTTCGCAAAAATGATACCCAATGTAAAAAAAACCTGCAAGAATGCTCATTTATTGAATAATATTATTTTAGAAATTATTAAAGATTTGTTTCGAGAAAATACAACCAAGATTTTTATTGCGACGATTAAGTGTTAATTTTTGTTCTATTTTTTTTAAATCTCTTTCTCGGTGTTAGTAAAGAAAGGAAATTTTCCGGTTGAATTAAATAATAAAAAAAAAATAATTCATGATTTTCTCCGCAGATGCAACGAACCGGCAGTCTGGTCACAATTAGCTCGAGCGCAATTGCAACAGGGTCTAGTGAAGGAAGCCATCGACAGTTTCATCAAAGCCGACGATCCATCAGCTTACGTGGACGTGGTGGAAACGGCTCATCGCACCTCTCACTGGGAGGACCTGGTGCGATACCTGCAAATGGCGCGAAAAAAGGCACGCGAATCCTTCATCGAGAGCGAGCTGATCTACGCTTACGCTCGTACCAACCGGCTCGCCGACCTCGAGGAATTCATTTCCGGTCCAAACCACGCCGATATTCAGAAGGTGGGTTGATTTTTCCTTGACGATGAGGTTCCCCAGCTTCTGATTCCCCACTAACGGAGACGTCGGTTCCTTCCAGATCGGCGACAGATGCTTCGACGACAAGATGTACGAGGCCGCGAAGCTGCTTTACAACAACGTGTCGAACTTCGCCCGGCTGGCGATCACGCTGGTTCACTTAAAGGAGTTCCAGGGTGCCGTCGACAGCGCCAGGAAGGCCAATTCTACGCGTACCTGGAAGGAAGTCTGCTTCTCCTGCGTCGACAGCGGCGAGTTCAGGTTGGCCCAGATGTGCGGATTGCACATCGTCGTCCATGCCGACGAGCTGGAGGATCTGATCAATTATTACCAGGACCGAGGACACTTCGAGGAGCTAATCAACCTCCTAGAGGCGGCTCTCGGGTTGGAGAGAGCCCATATGGGAATGTTCACCGAGCTCGCGATTCTATACAGCAAGTACAAGCCCCAGAGGATGAGGGAGCATTTGGAGCTCTTCTGGTCCCGTGTCAACATCCCAAAGGTCAGTGAACGGGTGGTTGATGATATACATGTGGATTTATTGGGTTGGGGAAAAAGTAATTCCGGTTTATCCCATTGAAAAACATGATGAAAGCCGAAATTACTTTTTCCCCAACCCGATATAATAAATTATGTAAATGGGGATTGAGTTGTTTTTGGTGAAATATGTATTGGGTTGGCAAATAAGTTCGTTCGGTTTTTAACAGTGGAATAAATTACAAAAATCGAACGAACTTATTTGCCAACCCAATATAAGGAAAAGATTAATTTTGTTTGTTTGTTTGACTTCAGTGAATTTATGTTAAATTTAGTAATTGTGTAAACAGAATAGTAAAAATTTGGAAAAACTTGATGGGATATTTGTGAACATAGTATTTTAAATTATTAATATTCGAGATAAATGAAATAGGCTGAGTATTTAATTTTTAAATCTTTTTGCCACTTTTGTAAGTTTGGGATTGTTTTATTTTTATTGAAATTGGACGAGAATTGACAATTTTTACAAAACTTCTTTTTGTTGTTCCGCCAAAAAGAATTACTGTAAAAATTCTGGAATTGGCAGTAATTTATTACATGTTTAATTTAGTAATTTTAGTAAATAGAATAATTAATGTATAAATAATATATCGATTAGACTGTAATTAGATTTGCTACAATATTTTATTTTTCATTCTGGAAAGAACAATTTTTTTAAGTATTCCTAAACTGATATTTGAATAATTTATTAGAAATCTGGCATTATACAAAAAAATCAAGGAACGGTAAATTATTTTCTTTTACGATGTTCTATTTAAAATACACGAAATCAACAAATATTTAATTTAATAACCTTTTAATAACATTGTGATCGGACTAAGAATTAAAATTGAAGAAAAATGAAGTAAATACAAAAATTTATTAATTTTTCTAATCACTGGAAACACATAAATTTACAAATTTGCATACTATTGTTAAAATTAGTTCGTCATTAGACGTCTTGCGATCTGTTATTTTCTGGATCTGGAAAAAAGATTTATATTTAAAAAAAATCACTTCCGTGCTTTTGTTCCAGGTCCTCCGGGCAGCGGAACAGGCACATTTATGGGCCGAGCTGGTGTTCCTGTACGACAAATACGAGGAATACGACAACGCGGTGCTGGCGATGATGCAGCATCCAACGGAAGCATGGCGCGAGGGTCACTTCAAAGACGTGATCACCAAAGTCGCCAATGTCGAACTCTATTACAAAGCCATCCAGTTTTACGTGGAGTACAAACCGTTGCTCCTGAACGACATCCTGCTCGTTCTGGCCCCGAGGATGGACCACACCAGATCCGTGGCGTATTTCACGCGAACCGGACACCTGCAACTCGTTAAACCCTATCTGAGATCGGTGCAGGCACTGAACAACAAAGCCATCAACGAGGCGTTAAACGGCCTCTTGATAGACGAGGAGGACTACCAGGGTCTGCGTACCTCCATCGATGCCTTCGACAACTTCGACAATATCGCCCTGGCGCAGCAGCTGGAGAAGCACGAGCTCATCGAATTCCGCAGAATCGCCGCCTACCTGTACAAGGGCAACAATAGGTGGAAACAGTCCGTGGAACTTTGCAAAAAAGACCGATTGTTCAGGTAAAGACCAATTTGTCGTGGATATCTTTAATAAAATATTTTATTCTTCGTATATTTTGAATAATATATTTAATTTTTTGGATTCTATATTTTTTTTTGTGGTTTTGAGGATTTTTGAAACTAGGGTAATTTCTTTTTATGTTTTTGGAAATTGTTCCGAATTAATATTGGAATTTTTTGACATTTCCTAATCGTGTATTTGATGAAAATATGCACTTTTTGGCAAATTACAAATTCAAAAATTTGTTAACCGTTTGAGTGCCAAGCGGCGCAATCGCGGTTCTTCTGTTCCATGTGCAAAAATGCCAGCATTTTTGAAGTAAGGAATGAGAAGAGCGCTATTGCGCCGCTTGGCAATTTTTCATTTGGAAACAAAAAAAAGACCTCTGGCATTCGAACGGTTAAATTAAGATTTTTAAATTTAGAAAATATATCTTTAATTAAAATAAGAAAAATTGAGAAACATGTTGCTAAAGAATCCTTCGATAAATTAAGAAATTTCTATCGTTTATAAAATTTTAATTATAAACGGAGAATTTTTCTGACGTGAAATTTTTACTCTCTAAGCTTTGGAGATAGAAACTCAATTTATGGTAGAAAGCTAACATGAATTTCTAAATTTAAAATCACACCAATTTTAATTAAAAAACCTAAAAATGGTGTAACTTTTGAAAAAACACGATTTCTCATAAATTATAAAACATTCAAACATTTTATTAGTGTAAAATTTACTAAATTGAGAAGTTTCCATTTGCAAACATTGTAATTGGAAAACTCTATGTAAGGAACAATAAAATTTTTTGATAAATGCAAATTTAAAATAACTTTTAAAAAATTAAATATAAAAAAATTTTTAATTAAATTATAATATAAAAAAGTTTTCTAAATGTAAAATCAGAATTTTTTTAATTATGAATTTCGAAATTTTGAGTTGGCTGAATTTTGAATACATTCAAAATTTAAATTTACGAGACCATGATTATTTAGATTATTTAAAAAAAATTATTTCCTATCAAATCGTACGAGTTATTAGAAATTTCTGATTATTGGTTTATTAAGTTTTATTGGTTCTCATCTTGGTAATTATTTTCAGAGATGCCATGGAATACGCGGCGGAATCTCGAAACGCAGACGTGGCACAGGAGTTACTGGAATGGTTCCTCGAACGTGGCTCGAAGGATTGCTTCGCGGCTTGCTTGTTCCATTGTTACGATTTGTTGCATCCTGACGTTATACTCGAACTTGCATGGAGACATCGTATCATGAGTTTCGCGATGCCTTATCTCATACAAGTCATGCGAGAATATATTACTAAGGTAATTCTCGTCTTTTCAAACCTTTCGTAATTTTTTTTTCTTTTTTGAGATTTGAATGTGGCATTGTTGCGCGCTTCGCAAAATTGATAATACAATTTTCCAAATCCGAGCGACTCGATGTTATCTCGAAAATTCTGAGTAACTTTGATAACGATGATACTAAATCTATAAAATGTTACATAATTTTTAAGTTACAAATTATTTGCTGCCTATTGTTTGTCCCTAGCTTTGAATTTTGTAAACGTTTTATGATCTTATTTATTAGATACGTACTTTTCCTTTTTATTTTTAAAAGGCATCCACTTAAAATCGCAAAATATCCTATTTCTTTTTTTTTTCTTCATAAATTCTCTTTACATTTTATTTAATATTATTATTTTTCTTTCCTTATCAGGTTGATAAATTGGAGGAAGCTGAGAGTCGACGTGTAGAAGAAACGGATCGCCAAGAACACAAACCTATGATCATGCGTGAGTAATTTTCTTTAAAAAAATGTCTGAAAGTTAAAATTATTATTATTTCGTAAAAAAAAACTAATTATTTTATTATTATTATTATTATTACTCGTTAGTTACGTAACAATTATTTTTATTTACAGTTTTCTCTTAAAACAAAAATACATCATTTTCTTGTTCCTTAATATTTTCAAAGAAATATTTTGAAACAAAAGTGGATGCGAATAATTTTTCTTTTTCTTTTTTCCGAATTTGCAGCGGAACCTCAGTTGATGTTGACAGCGGGTCCTGGAATGATGGCACCGGGATACGCGGCTCAGGGTGTCTATGGATCCCCGGCGCAGGGTGTTTATGCACCAGCAGCTGCGTACCAAGGTTACGGCATGTGAGACGTACTGTCGAACGAAAAATTCGCCGCAGCTGCCGCCGCCAACAATAATAATAATAACAGCGGCTGCGAGGAGTATCTACTTTTCTATAAGGTCTAGTTAGAAAGAGAAATGATATGAAGGAAAAAAGCAAAAAAAAATATAACCACAAGAAAAAACACAAAAAAATGAAAAACGTTCATTCATGCCGGTAGAAATTTACGTATTCGAATTAGTTGAGACGAAGAGAAACACCCGCAACTCCTCTTTAGCGACAACAACAACAACAGTAACATCAGTGACGAAAATCAACAATTTGCAATTTGCTCTTGAAAGGGAGTTTCTGAGAAATCAAGGATTTCTGTTCTTTTTTTTTTCATTGCCTCTCTTTTTTCCTCCCGATTATTGTTATTCTTCTTGTATGTCCGTCTTTGTTTTCGTGTCTATTTTTACATTAATTTTAATTATTATAGTTTTTTGTCCATTTTCCATTCGAATTTTAGATGAATGGCAAAAACAAGTTTTTCCCACCATTTTTGTTGTTTTCTCATCAGTCGGTGTTTTCTCTTTTTTGTGATTAGTATCAATTTACGTTTTTTTTTTAGATATAATTACGTGGTTTCTTCTTATTATTGTTGTTATTTTTTAGTAAGAACCGTAAACTTATTAAAAAATTGTATTTTCTCCCCGTTTAAAGATAAAGAATTTCCATTTCTTTCTTCTTAATTACCATCGGCGATTTGTAACGAAGAAAAAATATTTTCGCATAGTTTTGAGTCGGGGTAATTATTTTTTTTGTCTCAAATTCGAATAATCCGGGGAGAAAAAAAAAGGAAAAAGAATAATGTAATTTTCTCGGGAACTTCAAAACGAAAATTGAATGAAGAAAACTTACTGAAACTATTTTCTTTTAATTCTACGAGTTTCTTTTTTTTCCCAGTAAATTAATTTCCTTTTGAAAAATATGAAAACTGGATTTTAAAAAAAATGATTTCGGTCGGATTTTGACTTTGTAAGTTTTTTTCCATGGAAGGTGGGAAAAAAGAGGGGAAAAAATGAAATTTCCATTTTATCCCGCGAGAATGTTCTCATTTTGGAAAAATGTGAAACGAGAAAGAGCAAATTCATGTTTCAAGAGCGATTATAACAAAATAAAGCAAAGGAAGCCGCGATTGCATGCAAAAGAAATAAAAATTACATTCCCAAAATGAAGAAAAATAAAATGGTGTCGTATCGTGAGTCGATGTGAGTGAAAAAAGAATTTATGCACATATAATTTTTGAAAAAAAGTATAAGGAAAAGGAACAAGAGGAGGAGAGAGAGAGAGAGAGAGAGAGAGGAAATCGATAAAACAATTCGAAAAATGATAATTCACGAGATAAGAAAATAAACAAACGAAGAAAAGTGAAATTAGGAAGAGAAAATGGATAATAAAAAAAAATGTTATATAAATAAGATGTTAAATTATATTCGCTGGAGTTTTTAAATGAACAAGAAGAAGAAGTAAGAATAATATTGAACGCAAGGACATAATTATAAAAAAAAACATTCTCTTTTTGTTTTCGTCTTGGACTGTAATAAAAAAAAAGATCCTTTATTTGAATATTGCGATATACGATATTTTTTGGTTATTATCAGTCACCGATAAAATTGTGACTTCACGTTTTTAATTTGAATTTGTATCGATATTATCATCATCATCATTATTATTTTTATTATTATTATTATTATTATTAAAATTGAAATTAAGTTGGAACGTTAAATGGAAACGTGGGAAGTATTAATAAAAAGTCAGTTGATTGAATAGAAGAGAAAAAAAGGAAAGAAAAAAAATAATTTAGATTTCGATGATTTAACAAAAAAAGAAATAGAAAATACAACAAACATTAAGAAAGAAAACAAAGGTGTGCAAAATCGTACGTGAAATATAGACGAAAAAATGAAGATCAATTGATTGCTATAAATATATATTATAAATACATATATTATTAATTATTATTTTGAGTTATATTATTATTATTATTATAATTATTATCATTATTATTATTATTATATATAAATATATTGGTAAAATTATTGTAACATGTAAGTAGTAGGATATACATAATAACAATAATAATACGATGCTGAAAATAAACATTCGTCGCAACTAATGTAATTCTTCATTCCATGAGATTTTTCAACATTATTGTTTTTTTCTTCGATACAAATGAAACAACATTTTTTTGTTGTCTTCTTCTGGAGTATAGAAACAGAAAAATTAGTAAAATTGTATAGAAATTTTTCCATTTCCCCTTTTGTCTCCTTTTCTTATATAAGAATTATTCGATGTCGTTTTATTGCAAAACCAACCTCGACCATTAATCATACGAATTATCATTGACTGATTCGAGTCGAACGTCAATTGAAATATTTATCAAAAAAAAAAAAAATTATGTTATCGGGGAAACGCAGATAAGGGCGTTAAGTAAAAAATTCATACCGGGTTCCTTAGTTTTCAATAAATATTTATTGGAAAAAATGGTACCCAGGGTTTGCACAAAAATAATTTATCGTTGCTATTATTTCTATGACTTTTCCTTTTCTTCTCTTTTCTTCCTCTTTCCGAAATTAATAAGTCCCATCGTAATTCGCTTCCACTGAATTCACTCGCGTTTCACAGCATGGAGACAGTAAGTTAGCGCGGTGGACGCGGTCCAGTACCAATCGTGCATGATGGGGTTGTACAACAGCCCGTGGATCAGCTTGGTCTTGCATCCCAGGCCTTCCAGCATCCTCCTCAGCTCGTGCGGTGGGATAAATTTATTCCATTCGTGCGTGCCGCTGGGTATCATCCTCAGCACCTGTTCGGCCATCACGATTCCACCCAACCAGGAAACGAAGGTTTTGTTGAACGTCGTCAGGAAGATGGAACCATTGGGTTTTAGCGCCTCGACGCAGGACTGCAAGGGAAAGAAGAAAAATCACAATTTACTTTTTTCAAGAAAACTGTTTTGGAAGTTTATGCCACGTGGATCGTATGCGTCCCATGCACGAAACGTTAGAGAAAATAACAATTCCGGTCCGAATGAATGATTTTTTTATCATGGGTCGTATGCGTCCCATGCTCGAAACGTTAGAGAAAATAACAATTCCGGTCCGAATAAATGATTTTTTGGGCATGGGTCGTATGCGTCCCATGCACGAAACGTTAGAGAAAATAACAATGCCGGTCCGAATAAATGATTTTTTGGGCATGGGTCGTATGCGTCCCATGCTCGAAACGTTAGAGAAAATAACAATGCCGGTCCGAACAAATGATTTTTTTGGCATGAGTCGTCTGCGCACCACACTCCAATAAATAATAATTTCGAATAGTTCGAATGGACGCTTAGGTCCAACTTCTCTCTTGTCGGTAAGGAAATATACCCACTTTTAGAAACAACTCCGGATTGACGACGTGTTCGATGACCTCCGAGGCGACGACCGCGTCGAAATGCTCCGACTTCATCGCAGCCACATCCTCGATAGTGGTGTTCAAGTATTCGACATTCCGCGATACGTCGGAGTCCAGGGTGGCATGATGCCTGGCAATCTTGATGAGCTCCTCGGAGGCGTCGACTCCGGTCACGGAAGCACCCAGCCTCGCCAGTGCTTCCGTCAGTATCCCACCGCCGCAGCCAACGTCCACGATCTTCAGGCCCAGCAGCGAGGAAGTTGCTGCGTCGCGGGTCTGACCGGTGTTGATTAGCCCGTCGCGGACGAAGGGCACTCGGACGGTGTTCATCTGATGCAGGAGGCTCATACGCCCGTTGGGGTCCCACCAGTTGGCACTCATCTTCCCGAAGTGTGCGATTTCGTTGACGTCGATCGTCGATTCCTTGGTTTTCGGAGGCTCCGTTGCCATCCACCGCTGCTGCCGTTTTTGATGGTCGTCGGGATTGGCCCAACTGAAAATTGTTTTAGTCGTTGATGACGATAGAGATATTATTATTGGATTATTATTTTTGTCGTCATTGCAATAGTGATAATTATTATTCAATTTAACTCGGGTTGTTTCCTTAAGTCGTGTACATTAAATATATGATTTTATCATTATTCTTATTATTAATATATCATTACAGTGACGCCAATTCTTATTAATAATAATAATTGCGTCAATAATATATTAACCCTTTGCATTCCATTGTCGCCGCTGCGGCGACATGCTCTTTATAGCAAAATTTGAAATTAAAAATTAGGGAATCAGAGATTTCCTAAATTCTGAAATTCAAAATTCACTCTTGTTAGCTGAATCTTTAAAAAAAAAATCCCTTTTCATTATTATTATTATTATTATTGTTAAAGTTGTTACAGATATTATTCAAATATTCCTTTGTAGCAAAATTTGAAATTCATAATTAGGGAATCAAAGATTTTCCAAATCCTGAAATTCAAAATCCGCTCTTGTTCACTGAATCTATAAAAAAAATCCCTTTTCATTATTAGAGTTGTTACTGTTATTATTATTATTTTTTTGGAGATTTTAACAATTTGTTAACATTATTGTTTTTATTGATACCATTTTTGTTGTTGTTGTTAATTATTACTTATTATCATCATCATAATCATCAATTTCATTGTCATTATTATTTTTATAGTTGTTATAGCTACTATTATATCATTGTTAATTTTCGCAGTTTGTTGACATTATTGTTATTGATTTTGCTGTTGTTATTACTATTAGTATTGCCTATGTATTGCCATTATCAATGTCATTGTCATTATTCTTATTATTATAATAAACCAAGCGTGGACGCGCATGCGCGCGCGCACGTATGCGAAGGCTATGGAGAAATTAAATATTTCGCGTCGAGATTTGCAAAAAGGGAAAATAACCTTTAAAATAAAATATTCCACATTTTTCAAATTTTCGTATCGTACTTTTTTGCAATTTTCAATCTTAGCGACTTTTGCTTTCCCTTTCAGCAATTTTCAGCGCCTCGGTCAAATGAAAAAGAGAGGTTATGTTACCGGCGAGCCGCTGTATCGGTTCCATACTTGAACCGAAGAGGCAATTGCGAGGAAACGTTCCGCGGGACCAACAATTTCGGGAGATTCGTCATCGTCATCGTCTTCTTTTTCTTCGTCGACTCCTCCTTGCGCTATCGGCGTCTACTTCGCGAATGCACCTGCATGGATGCGGTGAATCTCATTTATCGAGATGCAAGCGAACGTCTTTTAGCAACATGACGAAATCGCGGACATCGTCGTTCACCGGAACGTCACAATAGGAAGATTAAAGAGGGAAGAGTAAACGAAGGGTAGAGGAATAAGGAAGAAAACATATATGTGATATATATTAGATAAGAATTGTTATATCACATGTCCGTGATCGATGTGATAACGATAAATGAGCAGTGTCGCATTTTGCGGTACGCAAATGCAAGGTTGAGAACCACTGTTCGCTGTAACTATATATTTTCAATTGCGAAGAATGAAATTGCAACAGTTTCTGGTTCTGAAAAAGAATGAATAAATGAGAAATAAGGAAATTAGGAAAAAGAGAACCACCAAAACAGTGTTTCTCAATGTCCAAGATACATCAATTGCTCCAATGGTTCTCAATTTCTTCTTCCGCCTAAGTGTGAATGCATCTTGGAATGCATCATGGTATAAAGCAGTATAAAAACAAGGGTATGCTCGAACGCAGGTTCACGTAAAATCTCTGTACCGGATGACATCAAAGACTACAAGCCGCAAATTTAAAGAGAACCGCTTTGTAGTAATTTACAAAATCATTTTGAGGAGAATGTATTTTTTTGTTTATTGAAGCGTTTTAACCTCCTGAAAGATTATTCAGCTTTACAAAGTATCTGATTATTAAATACACTTAATTCTCTTTTCACACGAATTTTTTTCTCAAAGCATAATTTATTTCTTATAATATATTTAATGACTTAAAATGTGTAAGCACGAAATAAATTAAGTGAACCCTAACAAGAATTTTTTAATATTGTTTACACCTAATTCTCTTTTTACACGAATTTTTCTCACACGAATTTTTTCGGGAACGTATCTATCGTGTAAAAAGAGAATTAGGTGTAAATTTGACGAAGGATGAGGGTCCATAAGGCGGGTTTTTGGCCCCAAGAGAGCACATACAGAGTCGCAACATCTTCATTTTTACATATGTGATGTGCTCGGATGTCTTTTACAACATACATAAAAAAGAAAGTTGTGCGCAATTGCGCTCATATTAAAAAACGCGGTTGAACGTGCCAAAAAAGGTATTTCGGTGAAAAAATAATAAAAAGACTTAGGTTAGCCCCAATATAACAAAGGGCTTAAATTAATTAAAAAAGACTCAATATTGCTCCTACAAAACATTGAAATTATTACAAAGATCATTGTTATATAAATCCGAGATACTATAATTTTTAACAATTATTAGGGCCAAAATCATACGTTATGGACCCACATTCTTTATCGAAAAAGGTTTTACTTGAAAAATGTATGTTCAATACATGGTACAAAGAATGTAATGTTATACATAGTAATACATGTAATACATGTAATATATAGGGTAACGGTCCCTGTTTGGGTGTCTGTCCCAATTAATGTGTCTATATTAAAATTAAGTCATAGAGAGGAACGAGTGAAACTAATGAACAGAATACTTTTTTATTGGAGTTAAACTACTAATATAAGTGTGTACAAAATATTTTCCATTTTTAAATTGTTATCGTCTTATTAATATTTTTTTAAAATTCATAATCATGATTTTGACGCATTTATCGAACTTTTCCGTCCAAAACGTTAAGAAATTGTTATGGTTCATAAATATATAAAACGAATATTAGCGCTATGTCCTCCGGTGGTACCACACGTTGGTGCCATACGAAAACTATCGGGCAAGCGCCGGTGGCACTACGTTGGTGTCGTACATAAGAATTTACACCGGCGCCAAACGAAAGAATCTCGATTAGATGTGCGGACGGCAAAGTGTTTTCTTTATTGTAATGTGGAATACAATAGCAAAAAAAGGAATAAACAGAAAATAAACAAAGAATAAACAAAAAATCAATCGACTTTCGTCGATTGATTTTTGCCGTTCATTTGAAAGCGCCTAAAGGCGCTGTTTGCCGCGAAAGGGTTAAAAACGAACATTCGACCGTTCCGAAATCGGAACAGCGGAGTCGGAACGAGACGATCGTATCCGATTCGTCCCGATGTTACACGAGCATGACGTCATCTGGTACAATGCGCAGTGATTTGACACGAAACGAGCGTATTCTTATCTTTCTCCATGATGCATGCTATGTATATATATATATATATATATGTATATGCTACGTAATGCGCGAGGGGATGTGCAATAAAACGGAGTATTTTGAAGAAGAGGTTAGATCGTTACGTGTTTGAGCGTTAACCTCTTCGCTTTTGGTACTGGATAAAGTCCCGGGTTCGCCGCGAGAAAAACTCCCGGACGCGCGTCGAGACTTTGAGAAGAATGAGCCGCGACATCGCGGAATTTCGTCACAACGAGAATCCAATTTAATTGAAGTTCCCTTGGTCGGAGATTCTAACGCATACATATACGTATATACATATATATATAAATATATAAATATATCACTAGGCATTTTAATTAAAGGCATTGCGGGTTTTACGCTCAGCGGAAATGGCAGCGGTGTCCTTTTGCGCCAGACGCTGTCTTTTGAAAAATTATCAATTTTCCAAGACCTTCCGAAGGCACGGATATATCGTTTTGTAAGTCCCACATTTTGTCATTATTATTATTATAATTATCATTGTGAGTGGCATTTTTAACAGTTTGCCGTCCGCACGTCTGATCGGGATTCTTTCGTTTGGCGCCGGTATAAATATTTACGTACGACACCAATATGGTGCCACCGGCGCTCGCCCGATAGTTTTCGCATGACACCACTGTGGTGCCACCGGACGGCACAGTGTTAATATCATTGTTTATTGCTATTATTTTATTTCGGGAGAACCGAACAACAGTCTCTTTAAAAATCATAATTTTGTCGCCGCCTCAAAAGAAAAACGTGGTATCGCTGAATTTATTAATTAAGCGAATAATTCATCGACTCGCTCTTTTTATTTTGTAGACTTCCAGAAATAGGCGACGACTTGCCGGAGAAGAACCCTTTGCTCAAAGAGGACAAGCTGCCGGAATTTAACAGCCTGACGATTGAAAAATGCACGGCGGCGATCGCGAAGCAAAGCGTCGATTACGAACAGAGCGTGAAGAGCATCGAGTTTAACCTTAGAAGTAATTTTCAGTTTTTGGAGTTTCCAAATTTCCTAATGCTTTCAAGTTTCCTTAACCCTTTCGCTGTGGCGGTTCGTTCCATCGTTCGTCTTTTTTAAACGGGGACCGTCGGTCAAGAAAAAAATTTCTGGTAAAGTTGGTTTTTTTAAAGGAGATTCTTTCTTTGGAAGGATAAGCTCATAAATTACATATAAGATGTAATGATAAAATATAAACCCATTTACCATAAGTCGAAAGGATTATATGCAATCGAAAGTAATTAAAAAAGAATATGAAATATACATTGAAAAATCTGACATATTCGAAAGTATACGTAGCTTAATAATTTAATTCAGTTGTGATACAAAACGTATTGTAAAAGAGAATACATACGACAGAGGGTAGTATATAAATTCAGAACTTACCCTTGTTTGTCATTCGAGAGATCGTGTATGTCAGCTATTTGTAATATTTAAAAGCAAAAAATGTGATAAAAAATAGGTAGAATAAATATGTTTCCAACGCGTATGAGACATAATATTATACTCACGTAAAAGAATCACGAAATAGCCATAAGTAAGGATAAAAAAATATTAGTCATAACTTTACCATTATTCGGGCGTCTAAATGAGGACACCTTGGACGCTGGGTATGTCCGGCATTCGTCTCCAGCAGACCATCGAGTGGATGTCGTATATACCCGGCATTCGGTTTTGGGAAACATAAAGTGGATGATGGATATATATGGCGTCAGGAGCGAAAGGGTTAAAATCCCAAGTTTCCTTTGAATTCCAAATTATCTCGGAAATCTAAATTTCTTTGGAAATCCAAATTTTCTTGGAAATCCAAATTTCCTTGGATGTCCGAATTTCCTTGAAAATCCAAATTTCCTTGGAAATCCAAATTTTCTTGGAAATCCAAATTTCCTTGGATGTTCGAATTTCCTTGGAAATCCAAATTTCCTTGAAAATCCAAATTTCCTTGAAAATCCAAATTTCCTTGAAAATCAAAATTTCCTTGGAAATCAAAATTTTCTTGAGAATCCAAATTTCCTTGGAAATCTAAATTTCCTTAGAAATCCAAATTTCCTTGGAAATCTAAATTTCCTTGGCAATACAAATATCCTTGGAAATTCGAATTTCCTTGGAAATCCGAATTTTCATCAAGATTCCGTTTACAGAGAAAAAAAAACAAGAATTACATTTTTCCTGCTTCCAGGTAACGAAGACAAGAATGTAAACGTCGCAAAGTACATCTTCGAGCCCCTGGAGGAGTTGACCTTATCGCTGAACACGACATGGGGTATAGCGAAGACCTTGTACTTTGGAAACCAGAGTTTGATGCCGACGAAGAACTACATGGGAATTCACAACCGCGTGCTGGAAGCAAGAATCGCCAAGTTCAACAGCGTTCCTATTTATCAAGCTTGCAAGAAAGCCAGCGAGGGGGAGGAGTTTTTAAAGCTCGGTCATGAGGATCAAAGGATTCTGTCCAAGTTCCTCCTGGAGGGCCGATTGAACGGTTTGGAGTTGAAAGAGAAGGAAAGAAATGAGTTCAAATATTCGCAGAAGAAAATGATGGAACACCTGGAAAATTACAAACGACGGTTGCAGGTTCATATTTATTTAATAATCGCCGATACCTCTACTAATTATGTAAAATTAGTCCATATATATTTTAACAGTCCTTCCGAATTCAGTCTTTGGTAAATTCCGTTTCAGAGATCAACGTCGATATTTAAACACACAATTCGGGATCCAGATTCCGTGAAGGAAATTCCCGAGGATTTTTTAAGACTAATCGCATCGAATCCGATGGAACCTCAGAGAGGTCCCTGGGTAGTTACTTTGAAACCACATATCGCAGTTCCTTTCATTGGTAAGCATTCACATATTTTCTTATCCAATTTTATTATTCAAAATTCTATTATTATCTCAGAAATAGAAAATTAAGAACGTATGAAAAGTTATAGCAAAAATAATTGTCAATTGCTGCGAAAAAAAAGTAGCGAAATTAATTAGATAGAATAAGTTAATTAAATGTAGAAAAAGCCGCAAGATTAATATTTCTGTACGAAACAATTGATTTAAAAAATACCCAGTTTTTCTAAAACAAATAAAATTTAACAAAACCAGTAAAAATACCGTTTCCGTATAAACAATTTTTTTTCATCGACCTAATTCTCGTGAATGTAATTTCAAGAAACTTTCGGATTATTTCGTTTCCTACACGAGAAGGATTTTCGAAATTATGTTCGATAAATAACAAGTAAATAAAATTTATTTCTTTTTGTTGCAATTGTAGAATATTGTCCGGAACGAACCCTGCGATGGAATATCTGGAATGCGAATACGTTAAGGTCCTCTTTGTACCAGGACAAGCTCCTCCAGACCAGTACGGCACTCGAGGAGATCAGGTTTCGGAGAATAGAGCAAGCCAAGTACCTTGGATACAAG
The DNA here is from genome assembly GCA_949825005.1 of Gasteruption jaculator. Taxonomy (NCBI): domain Eukaryota; kingdom Metazoa; phylum Arthropoda; class Insecta; order Hymenoptera; family Gasteruptiidae; genus Gasteruption; species Gasteruption jaculator. Next base: position 7,371,424 of record OX463762.1, read on the forward strand.
AATTACGCAGAAATGAGCATGGCAACGAAAATGGCCGGATCCCTGGAGAATGTTTACAACGTTTTGGACACTTTACTGGAAACTGGTGAGTTTTCGATTCTTTCTGTTCCGATTTTTAGCAAATTTTCACTCGGAATTGGTTTCGATGGATTTTTCAACAGCTCGACCTGCCCAGGAGAGAGAGTTGGAAGAACTGGAGGAATTCGCATCGCAGCGAGGCTTCAATGACAAACTGAAGCAGTGGGACGTTCCTTACTGGAGCAGAAAACACCGAAGGAGCATTTACAAGTAATTGTTTTGAAGTTTTATGGAAATTGAAAATTATTGAATTAGAGAATGGTTTTTTTTTCTTGTGACATTCAACATTTTCTTTAGAGAGACTGCTTCATTTTTAAGTGTCAATATAAACTTTTTAATTAAATGCAGAAATTCATTAAACGAAAATTCTAGGACTTCCTACATTTTTATAAATATTTTTCGTTTTTATTATATATTAAATTCTAGTGAATATAAATATTTACCAAAACTGTATTAATTTTTAAATATAAACTTTAGTAATTTACAAACATAAAGAAATGAATTTTGATATTACATATTTTTAAGTTTACAAATATTTTTAAACAAATTAAATTATTCCTAACATTAACGTTAATTCATTCCGATCCTTATTTTTATTTTTTTTTTTTATTTTAGACTCAAGGAAGAGCTTCTAAAGGACTACTTCCCACTCCCGAAGGTCCTAGCGGGTCTCTTCCAGTTGATGGAGTCATTGTTCGACATTAAAATTGTGGAAAGCCCGAAGGTGGACGTGTGGCACAAGGACGTGAGGTTTTTCCACATTTACGAGAATTCGAAGGACGCGGGAAATCAGTGCGAGCCGATCGGTTCATTTTACTTCGATCCTTACGCTCGTGGGGACGAAAAGATACGCGTGTCCCAGAACTCCGGCTTCCACGTGGGCATTCGGAACAAGTGTTTCGTCGACAATTCCATCCCGCTGTCGGCCTTGATCTTCAACTTCCAGCCTCCGACTTACGGGAAACCGTCGCTGTTGCTGTTCTCCGACGTCGTGGATTTGTTTTACCAGGTAACGTTTGGAAATTGCAAAGAAAAAGAAGCAGTGGATCCCGACGAATATATTTTTTGGATGCATCGAAATTTTTCTATGTGAATTTTCTTTCGTAAAAAGAAATTTCGGTAAATCTTAATATTCTGTAAAAATTAACTGATAACGTAAAGGTACCAGTAGTTGACCATTTTCTTCAAAAAAATCATAAAAAATAAGATTTTTATAAGATGTGATGTTTTCATTTTGATGAAATTGCCCATTTTATAAAAATCTTATTTTTTATGGTTTTTTAAAAAATGGTCAACTACTGGTACCTTCACTTTACCTTTTTTTTTTAAATATTAATTAGAATTTACTATTTTTCTCCTTTAAAATCTTTTTTTATATTTTCTCTTTAAAATTATTATATTTCGTTCCTCTATTAAATTCTGATAAATATAAATATTTAGTAGGATTCAACATTTTTTTGTTGAAAAGCATTATTTATTTTTTTTTATAATTATTTTTCCAACTTTTTTCAAAAACGGAAAAATACCAATTTTACGGACGAAGATGTTTTGGAATTATCTAAAAATTAATTATTTAAACATTACCTAATAATTATATTTTTTTATATAATTATATTTCTCATGATTTAATAATATAGTTTTTTTTTCTGGAAATTTACAAAACCACATTTTTCCGTTGCAGTTTGGCGGAGCGATGCAGCATTTACTAACGAGGGTGAATCGTTTGGAGCTTTCTGGTTCCACGAATATCGAATGGGACGTTTCCTCGGTTTGCAGTAATTTTATGGTTCACTGGTAATGTGAGATTTTGAATTCGATTAATGTAAAGAAAAATTGTTTTAAATTGAAATAATGTGACAAAATTGTTGAATTCCTTCGTTTGAATTAATTCCAGGCTGTACGAGCCGTCAACGTTAAAACTCATCGCCAGTCATTACGACACGGACGAACCGTTGCCGAACGAAACCATTGAGTCCATAAAAAATATAAGATCCCATTTCGCCGGTTACAATCTGTGCAAGGAATTGTATTTGGCGAGGTTCGACTTGGAGCTCTATTCCAGGTAATTGTTATTAAAAAAGAAAATTGAATGTGCGTTTAAAGGAATGTATGAGCCGCTTATTTTAAAAAGGGCCTAAGTCCATTTTCAAAGAATCATTAGATGCGGTGTAAATAAATAGTTTTCAGTAATTTAATCGTAAATTTTCGAGTCTTTCTTTTTTTTTGAAAAATGGACTTAGGCCACTTTCAAAATAAACGGCTCGTATACAAAAAATTCATATTATTGATATTTTATTGAAAATGTGAAAATCCTTATTTTTTCTATTTTCCTGAAAATGGGAGAAATATAGATGAAATAGAAAAAATATTAGAAGCCAATAAAAAAAATAACGAAAATATTGAAAATAAATAGAAAAATAGAAAACAATTTGAAAGGATTCTGGAAACAGAAAGGATACGAATTTTTTTGTTCTTCGGAGAAAACAAAATTACAAGCAATTTAAAAAAATATTTTTCCTTTTCTCATTTTTAGTGAGACATTTTGGGGCGATATGACAGAACCGCTGTGTTTTAGCCGTTTATTTTGAAAGTGGCCTAAGACCATTTTTAAAGAATCATTAGATGCGGTGTAAATAAATAGTTTTCAGTAATTTAATCATAAATTTTCGAGTCTTTCATTTTTTTTGAAAAGTTGACTCAGGCCACTTTCAAAATAAACGGCTCGTATACAAAAAATTCATATTACTGATATTTTATTGAAAATGTGGAAATCCTTATTTTTTTTCTATTTTCCTGAAAATGGAAAAAATGTAGATGAATTAGAAAAAAATATTAGAAGCCAATAAAAAGAATATCGAAAATGTTGAAAATAAATAGAAAAATAGAAAACAATTTGAAGCAATTCTGGAAACAGAAAGGGTATGAATTTTTTTGTTCTTCGAAGAAAAAAAAATTACAAGCAATTGAAAAAAAATATTTTTCATTCTCTCATTCTTAGTGAGAAATTTTGGGGCGATATGATGGAACCGCTGTGGAAAAAACACTTTATCATCCCCTACGAGAAGAAAGATTCCCATATTTGTTCATTCGAAGCAATTTTCACTGGAAGTTGGGCAGCCGCTTATTACAGGTTCGTATTGATTAGTTTATTGGATAATTATATCAATTTATTTACTGAATCGATTAATCATCGATTTTTGATTCAATATAAGTATGAATCTATTTCCGAAAAATAGTTTGAAATTTTCTCCTGAAAATTCTCAAACATTTATTTCCTAAATTTTTGATTCGTTCATTATTAATTAATTGTGGTTAAAAAATCCATTGCTCGAAAATCTTATCTAATTTTTCCAAAACTATTTTTACATTATATTTTTTTTTTTCAGCGGGATCTGGTCGCAAATGATAGCGGCTGATATTTACGGAGCCTTCCAGGAGAATACGAGCGAAAATGCAAGCAGTGAAATTAGCAAAAGGTATCGAGACACATTTTTGGCACTGGGAGGTAGTGTACCAGCTGCCGAAGTATTTCGTAGATTCCGGGGTAGAGACCCCAGTCCGAAGGCGTTACTTAAGAATTTAGGGCTGAGAAACGTGTCCTCTAAGAAAGAGCATTTGCTGAATTCCGCTTCTAAAGTCGTGTCTTATTGAAGAAACTTCGAATTCGTTGAATTAAGGAATTTTTTTGCTTCTGAATTTTGTCCAAATTTTAGAGTTTCCAATTTATCGGAAAATCCGATTTTACAACTTTTCAGTTCAAAAAATGCAATATCAGTTGGTTTGAACTTTTTTCGGTTGACATTTCCGATATCGATCGATTCGAAATTTTCAATTTCTCGAGTGGAATTATCGTACTCTTCAAAATTCTCAACAAAAAAAAATCCTTAAATTTATCGACTTCGATAATTCTTGTGAATATAAATCAACGTTTAGTTTATTTGCAATGAGTCGAATTAAGTGTTCCTTATTGGAGGAATTTTTGTAAATAGATTAAAAGATTTAAGTAATTAATTACTTTCAGAGTTGTGTTATTTTTTTTCATTGAATAAGATTCATAATGAAATCTCGAAAATTCCAGAATAAATAGAATTGTAGATTTATATGTTTGTAAATATTTCTTCAACTCTCAAACGGCGTTGATATCTTTCGAAAGTTTTCTGCTTTTGGAACTTTTATTTATTCTTTTATTGTTTTAAAACGAATATTTCAGAATTCAGGTTTTCGAGATTTCGGGCTTTTAAATTAATGATTTTTCATATTAATGATTACAAACATTGAAAAAAGCAAATTTATACCATAGACGCGAAGAAATTTTCATTTTGTATTTATCTACATTTTTTTCTGTACAAAAGTCTACAATTCTTAATCAAAAAATCATTCGAAGAATATTTACAAAGAACCAAATGATTAAAACAGAGAGAAAATTGGGATTTTCCCCAAAAGTCCCCGGAAATGCATATAATTTAATATATTCCAGGGGACTCTAAGTATTTCCCTGCTATTATTTCGAATGCATCGATTTTAGATTGAATTGTTCACCGTATCGATAATTAAAATAATCATCTTTACTGTAATTATATATAATTGCCATATTAATAATAATAATTGTTATTATTATTATTAATAATTATTTATGATGATGATAATTACATAATAAATATATTTATAATATTTATAATATTGATAATAATAATAATTATTATTATTATTATTATTAATATAGTATCAATATTACTAATAATAGCCATAACAATTTGGTATGTTTAGAAGATAAACTTAATTAAAAAACGAAACTAAAAATAGCAAATTAATTTTTCCTACTTTTTCCATTAAAATGGAAACCAGGAATTTCTGAGATTTGGCGAAAATACTCATTTTTGCAAGAGTAGAAAACCAATTCGAGAATGAAAAAGAAAATGATCCGAGTTAGAAGGCAAGTGCGATGATGATAATGGTAATAAATAATATAAATATAATGACCCAGTACCAGCAGGTCTTATCTTTGAATTGAATGGTCTTCACTTGTTGTGTTTTGTTAATGATATTCTCGCTCGTACGATCCAGGTGATCCGCAAGATCATCGATGATTTCTGTAACAATCCCAAGGAAAGTAAAAATTCCATTTTAAATTTCAATTTTACAGGAATTTTTTGTCACGTTTTGGAATTAAAGTTACCGTTTTGGTGGTCGACTTCGTTACTGATACTTTGTCCCAACTCCTTCTGCCGTAAAATGACTTTGTGCAATTCTTCTAAGCCTTGTTCCTGATCTGCAAAGATTATATAGTTAAATAAAATGTAGAAGAATATTTTGAATGTACGAATTTTGATTGTCAAAATTCAAATCTATGTAGTTGCGTTTAAAAATTTCAATTAAAACATATTTTGGTTCAATAGGATTAAAATTTTAATATATTGGGTTGGCAACTAAGTAATTGCCGATTATTCAAAGCAAATTAATGACAAAATCCGCAATTACTTAGTTGCCAACCCAACATATTAAGCACAAAATTAATAAATCGGAATTTCACTACAATTTGAATCTAAACTTTAAAATATAAAAATTCTTTAGTAATTAATATCTTTATTATTAGACGATATTTTTTAATGAAATTTTTGTAGCTTATGTAGTATAAACATAGCTTCTTATTCATTGTATTTGCATTGATTATAGATTACAGAACAATGCTATAGCTGAATCTTATTATCAGAATAGCAAATATCAATGTATATGTAGCACGGTCATCGCTCCGTCAGGCTTATACTTGCCTTCGGAGCGCTACCGCGCTCCTTGATTAATAAAATCGAACTTGGATTACGAAATTTAGAAATTCAGATTTCAAAATAATTTTTATAGATAATAATTTCATTTAGATCGATGTTAAAAATTGTCCATATTTTAGAATTCAAGAATTCAAGAATTCCAAAAATTAGAAAGACTTTTTTTGGATTGATCTGCCAAATTCTAATACATATTATCAAATTTAAAAACTGAAATTCAACATAATTTAAATGGATCGGTTCGAAACCTGAATAAATAATATCAAATTTAGGATTCCAAATTCAAAGGCAATCAGTATCGATCGGATCCATTTTTGAGTCGATACTTCGAAATATAAGAAACAATAAAACCGAACCCTTATCATAGAACTTATTAGTCCAAATTTCAGAACAATTTCTACAGATAGTAATAAATTTAAATCGATATTATAACATATGAAACTCCAGAATTCCAAAAAAAAATTGATCGATGGGAAAATAAAATTTTTTTAGTTATAATCGATGTTATAACATATAGAATTCCAAAAATTAGAAAAATTTTTTTAATTGATCTGCCTAAAATTCTAATACATATTATCAAATTTAAAAACTGAAATTCAACATAATTTAAATGGATCGGTTCGAAATCTGAATAAATAATATCAAATTTAGGATTCCAAATTCAAAGGCAATTAGTATCGATCGGATCCATTTTCGAGTCGATACTTCGAAATATAAGAAACAATAAAACCGAACCCTTATCGTAGAACTTACTAGTCCAACTTTCAGAACAATTTCTACAGATAGTAATAAATTTAAATCGATATTATAACATATAAAACTCCAAAATTAAAAAAAAAATTGTTCGACGGGGAAATACAATTTTTTGAGTTCCAACCTTGCAGCATTTGCTGCTGCTCGTCTTTGAGTTTGCTGATGGAAACGTGAACATCAATGGGTTGAACGTCGTTATCGTCGTTATTATCGTCGTCTACGCCCCAGCCGGTGGTTCCCGCGTCGACAAAAACCGAGGAATTTGCGTTCAGCAACCTTGCTCGCGAATTGCTGCTATCGTAGGTTCTGGGGTCGTGTATTCGCTGCAATTGCACGTCTTTGCTTTGGAGCAGCTCCACTTGCCGCATTCGTCGTTCCGCTTCGTCCGCTGTTCTGTTTGCGACTTTTGTATCTTAAGGAATTTTATTCGTCGTCGAACGAGTCGTTCTTGTTTTGAGCCAAAATTCAATACTTGGGAATAAATTAATTGATTTCATATAATACACAGAAACTGTGCTTCAAAAGAGGAAAAAGAATAATTTTACGAATAACTGTAATTTTAAGAAAATAAATTTAAAGATATTTTCTTTCTTAAAATTATACATTCTGATAAAATTATTTATAATAAGTTATATAAATGTATACATATAATTCAACAGTAATAATTAAAAAAAATTGTTTAAACGAACAATAGAAAATAGTACGTAAAGGATACATCGATCTGGTTCGAGAGGCTTCGTCCAACTTGATCCTTAGCTGTCGAACTTCGCTGGTGTACTGCTTCATCCTTAAACGAACGTTAGCCGACAAAGTAGCGTAAGCCTGGGAGTTCCTCGGCTGCTGATCCCTTAGCGTCAACTGTTCCATAATTTCCCGAAACAGCTTTTCGCATGCATCGTACTCAGTCAGCCTGGTTGATGAGCAAAAATGACAAATTTTGAAAATCAACTTGAGAAATTTTATGGCTGCAAATAGGAAAGATCCGGGTATTTTTCTAAAAATAATTGATACCGTACTTGCAATTATTTCAAAAGGAAATTATTGTTTCTCATTATCGATCAGTATGGTTATTTATATAAATAAAAATTAATAGCTCAATGTGTTGCTAAGCGCAAAACTCGAGAACGGCTGGACCAATTTGGCTAATTTTTTTTTTAACTATTCGTTGAAGTTTGGGGAAGGTTCCGACGAAGAAAAAAATTGGAAAAATCGCACTAAAAGATGTAAAAACCAAATTTTTTTGGTTACACCCGTGAGGAATATTATTATTCTGTGTTTAATGCGTTCATCGCAACGCTTGGTAATGAACAATACTTGTTTTCTTTCCGTCTGGAGAGAAAACGATACAGAGAAAAGTACATCAACATTATGCAAATTTACACCACAAAAAATAAGTTTGTGCGACTGCCACAGTCCATTAACTTTTGACAGAACGAAGTCTATGGGGTCAGCTATAAACTATATAAATAAACATCTATAAAATTTGAGTTTCTCGCACTCTTAGCATGGGTGAAGCCGTGCCGGGGGCAGTAATTAATAATAATATATAAACCACATTTTGGGATTCTTGAATTCCTGGAACTTTTGGGTGACTTTTTTAAAGACTTAATCCTTTCGCTACGGGAGGATTCTCGGCCACGATAAATCGCAGAGGGAATGATCTGGACAAAAATGGGCACAGTTCACGAGATCTATCATTAAAATCATCTTCTTTAATAATTTAAATGACTGAAAACCTCGAAAGATGCAAAACAAAATTTAATTAGATAGTTGGCGCGCAATACATTTAGAGATTCGTCAAATGTACAATACATGGCATCTTATGTAGAATAACTACAGTCGTCCGTTGTATTTTAGCAGCATATTATGGAAAGCAACTATAGTTGCCTATAGTAGCAAAAGGGTTAAAAAAAGGGAATGGTGTCATTATTCCTCAATGTTAATCTCATCTTTATAACTTATTATATTATGAGAACTTTGAAATCCATAAATCTTTGGAATTTTCTGTAACAATTCATAAATTAATCTTTCAGGAGGAAGCATATTATTTGCATACTTGGCCACCTGGGTCGTTTATACTTTTGTTGTTGTTTCAAATTTTTAAGAAACCTGATAATAATTTGAAATATTTATCGAAATTTTTCTTTCATTATACAATCCTTCGTTTAATCAAATATTCCGATGCTAATAAACAAGAACATTCTCCCAGCATCGGATGCCCTCTAAATGCCGTGATTTTGCCGTCACTTGTCAAACCGTTCAAGCGGCAGTGGCAGTAGTAGCGGAAAACATTCGAAATCGACGCCTCAATGAAAATACAGCCTTAATACATTTTGGAGGTTATGTTCCCCTGGGTGTTAATCGTCATCTTTTCCTCAGTTAATAATTAACCGAATTCGACGAAACCATGACCCGACGGAAATAATTCAAACGTCTTCCTTCGCGGCTTCGTAGTAGGATAAATCGCGTGCACGGAAAAAAAAAAAACCCTTACCAAGGGTCGCTGTCTTCGATATAAACGAGAGCCATCTTCCCCGGGGTGGATTTACCGCTTGGCGCTGGCGACTGGTATGTTGATTCTCGCGAATCGGCTTGACAATCGCGGCTGCAATTTCACTTTGCGGAAAATCGCTTCCGAAGTTGACGATGATAATGATAATGGTTGATGGTGACGATAATAATAATAATAACAATACTAGTGGGAAGAAACGTCAAGCGGCCATATTCGTTGGCGCATGCGCATTCCGCTCGTCTTCGCATTAGAACTGACCAATAGCGATGACGCTTTCCTATCTCTCTCCTTCCTGACTTCATTCTTTATTTCTCTCTCTCTCTCTTTCTTTCTATTTCTTCGCTCCTTGCCAATGAGTGGGAGAAGGAGAGAATGAGAAAGAGGGAGAAAGAGAGAGGATCATTTCAAATATAAAAAGGAGCTAAAAAATGAAAGAGGATTTCGAAGCGGACCGTTTCAAATTCCGCTTCAATCCGCCTTGCTGCTTTTTCCAGTATTTTGCTAAATTAAAATTGCCGCGTTTAAAATGAAGCGCATTCGAGCGGAATTTTCAAAATTTCGACGCGGACTGGAAAGGAAACACATCAAATTATCGCACCAATACGCTTTGCTTCTTTTTTTGTTATTTTGCTCAATGTAGAACTGCCGTGTTTATGGTAAAGCGAAATTTAACGGAATCTTGAAAGTTTCCGAGCGGATTCGAGCGCATTCTTGCTCAGAATAAATTGAATCATGAATAAACATATTTTAATAATTTTCTCATTTATATAATTTTCGGTGTTTATTATTATTATTATTCTTATTGTTATTACTATTAATGTTGTTGTTGTTGATGTGTTTGTTGGTGTTATTATGTTATTATTATTGTTATTCGAATTATATGAAATTCATATTTTAATTATTTATTCTTATTTATGTAACTTTCGGCATTTTTTATTGTTATTATTGTTGTTGTTGTCGTTACTATTGCAATAGTAGTAATAGAATAACAACAATAATAATAATAATAATAATATTACTTGGTAGTAGTAGTAATATTGCATAAGAATGTAATAAGTAATAAGCAATATATTGCATAAGAATGTTTCATTCAAGTACCGCAATGTTTACTCCTGTTGTGGTAATTAATGGCTGATTTTGGTTTATTAATAAATGCAAGTTCATTACTGGTTCTGCTTTTGATGCATCGGTTATCGTTTGTTCCAGAAACAAAGCTCAAAAAATAATGATGAGACGAGACTATAATTATAAAGAAGCTGATTTATTTACATATTTATTGATGTATCTGTTTACTTTGAAAATATTGAGCAATCATTTTAATAACATTAATAAATTAGATTTGATAGAATTTGATTTGAAATCCGATACTCTAAAATTTTCCAACTCAGATTTCAATGTAATTTCAATTCAATTTCAATGAAAATATAAATCATTGAAATAATATTAATAAATGCTGATATTCTGAGATTCGCATTCATTAAAAACATGTGTGTTTTCAAGGAACAATCCAAATTCTTATTTAACGAATTTACGTGTAGCGAGATATCATCGCCGGGGCAATTATTGTAAGTGGGATATGATAGAAATTGACCTTTGATCCACAAATTTGGATCGAGTTAATGACCGGTTGTAATCACGAGGAAAATCGAACATCCAGTCTAGTTCTACCTAACAATGAGTGTAAAAGTCTAGAGGCATTGAACCAAGTGACCTAGTCGAGCTATTGAAATTCTTATATATTTTTTCTATTATTTATTATCGCTGTATTTCAATTCATCCAAATAGTTTTCGCATTCTCTTTAAGGAAATTCTTTTTTTTTTATATTTTTGAGGTAATTACAAGTTCATGTCGGCGAAAAAGGTATCGATTTAGTTGTTCCGAATTGAAGTATTTTATTTCTCGAATTGTTATGGGAGTCTTCAATGGAACCAAGAAGGTATTAATTGTTAACTTATTTGATATTTTTATATAAAATTGCTGATATATATTAGAAGCTTCTAATTATTAAAAAAAGAGATCTAATGTTCACTTATACTCATTTTTCCTAATTTTGTCGTACCTATAGTAATACTAATATTAATAATAATAACAATTATTGTTGTTGTTATTATTATTATAATTATTATTCTTGTTAATACAGTAAGATAATTAATGTATAATGTTAATTGCGTTATATATTCGTATTAGAAAATTAATAAATTGAAAATTTCACAGAATTTTGATTGACAGAACCAAAATTCGAATTTCTATAATAATAAATAGTGTATATTAACGAAATAAAATTTAAGAATCCAAATTTAGACTGAAATGGGATAAATAGGATTGAACTTCGTTTCTATAAAATAAAACGTGAAAATTGAAATGTCGACAAAATTTGGATCGACGGAATCAAAAATTGAACCGATTCATTTTTATATGAACCCGAAATTTGAATATCGAGGCAACAACAAAATTGTACTAATAAAAATAAAATTAATTAACTTAGACCGATGGAAACGAAGTTCGAGTTCAAATTCCAACATAATTTTGAATCGATAACAAAATTACTCAGATCAGCTTGATACCCAAAAATTAATATCGACAGCCCGATACACTAAAATGCAAAATTCCAGAAAACCTAAATTGATAATATAAAATACAAAAATTAGCAAAATCAGTGAAAATTTAACACACACAATTACAAATATTTCCTTCATAATGTCCAAAATATACTGAACATATTTTATCATTCTACACGAACAAAATAAAATTTGACTCCTTGCTCAGGTTCGATAAGATAAGAATTTGGTCTCCTTCTTTTTTCAAATTGTCGATTCGACTTCTTCGAGATAACAATTATTGTCTTCGCTTACATACCGCGATACTTTGGATATCCAGCTCCTGGCTGCCCTGTCATCCTCATTTCTTCCGGACCGATATCAAATTATTTTTCTTGTTCTTGTCCTTGCAGTTCCTGCTGGAGAGCATCAAGCGTTTGGTGCCATCGGAAATGCTGCTGCGGATTTACTCCCTGCTGGTCTTGGCACTGGACCTGGTGATGCTGCTGATGGGGATCTGGATCTCCATCCTGGTAGCCTGCTACAGGACTTTCAGACCCCCGCCCTTGAAAAGCCTCTACGGGGAAATCGCCATGGTAGGAGACGAATTCTCAGTTCGTTCGATGAAAAGAAAATTTGAAAAAAAAATGTATGTTTCAGGTAATAGGAGCTGGTCGTGGAGTGGGTCGAGAAATTGCCATACAGTTGTCGCAGTTGGGTGTGACCGTAGCTTGCGTGGACATCGACGGGGAATCCTGCGAAGCTGTTGCCCAACGAGCCGGTCAGCTATCCGGAATTGCTCGACCCTTCGTCTGCGATGTCACCAATAAGCAACAAGTAGGTCGAAGGACTTCTGCTCCGGATCATGGAAATTCTTGGAACTAAAAATTATTTTCAACAACGAAACATTCAAACTTGGTTTAATCCTGAGATTTTGTTCTCGATCCTGAATTTAATTTTTTATTTTTCACAGGTAGCTCGAGTAGTCGATGCCATCCGCAAGGAATTGGGCGAAGTGACGATGCTGTTCCACTGCTGCGGAGTTCCAAGTCCACGAACGTTGATTCAAAGTCCTCCGGATGTCCGGCGAACCATCGACGTCTCGGTCCTTAGTCACTTCTGGGTAATAATTTGAGAAATCTTATTCGTGAAACTACGTCGAGTGCCAGGAATTTCAAATTTCTCAAAATTACAATTAGACTTTTTTTTAATCACAAACCTTCTTACTTTCTAAGATTTTTAATGGGAATATTACAATTTCGATAGATGTAAATTCCGAAATAATCCCCTTAGTAATTGCGAAAACAAAAATCAAATATATTAAGAAGATACTAGAATTAAAAAGTCATTCTTTTATATTGATACAGAGGAATCCAAAATCGCAAAAAAGAAATGTAAAAATTAATTCCCTTATTCGAAGGAATTGAACTTATTTTCAATTTTTGCATTTTGTCCTTTGATTTTATGTCAGTATAATTTTTGTTTGTTTACTCGATAACGATCAAATTTTCAACTCTATTCGGATCGATGGGTTCGATGTTGCAAAATATATTTATTGATTTTTAATAAATGTATATATATGCATCAAATAAATATAACTATCCAATTCTACAATTAATCATTACTAATTTTAATCACCAATTGTCAATATTTAAAATTACCAATAATTTTCAACACATGTTTTTAATTCTAGAGACATTTCGAGGCTTCGATACCTGACTTTCACCAAATTGTATCTTTTCAGTTGCTCGATACCATCCTACCATGCATGCAGCGAGCTGGGAAAGGACACATCGTCATGTTATCCTCGGTCGCAGGACTCTCCGGAAGTGCAGGACGAGAAGGACGGATACCTTTATCGACTGCGCAATTCGCGGTTCAGGGATTAGCTGAATCTTTGCATACGGAGTTGCGACACTCCAATAATAATATTATCAGTACCTTAGTTCATGTTTATCCCTTCATAGTTGGTGTCGAAGTCGCAAAGGACATCCGTCTCAGGTATTTATTACTTCCTTTTTCAATACTAGCAAATTGTATATAATTAATAATAATATTTTTTGATTATATGAATATTAAACAATTTTTTACACTCAGAACCAAGTTTCATTTTTGGCCATTGTAGGAATAATAATCTAAGGAAAATCCACCGATTCTATTATATAACTGGTCTCCAAAATTCGATTATCCATAAAAATTTTGTAAAATAAAATATTTTTGATTTCGCAGGATTCCGAGTTACTTTGGAACCATGCCGGCAACGGAAGCCGCGAGGAAGATTTTGATAGGCGTTCGCAGGAATTACGCGGAATTCAGCGTTCCGGGATATTTATTGTACCTCGGACACGTATTGAGGTAAGATTATATACATTTGACGAAAATATAATAAAAGATGATTTTAGAAAATTTCGAGAGAATCCTGAAAAATATCTGAATGCAAGAAATATTTTTTTTTTATGTTTATATTATATTAACTATTTAACTATTTTTTGAAATTTCCTATCTTTTTAATAAATTTTTTCCAGTGAAACTTATCTATCATTGGAAATATCTAAGAAAAATGTAAAATATTTTCCAAAGAATTCGAATTTCCACTTATTCTTCTTTAGTTCCTTTCCAATTAAAAATTAATATTTTCAAAATGTATCCAGTAAAAGATTTTGTTCCTAATTTTCTTTTTTAATTTTGCAGGATTTTGCCAAAGAAAGCCTCGTTCATGCTACGAGATTTATTGGACACAGGCGTGGACTTCGGATAAACGAAGGATCTTGCACCCGAATTTTTGCTCAATTTTCAATTTTTTTTTTATTGACTCTTTTGTAGATTTCTTCTTTTTCTTTCACTCTTTCGCATTATCGTTATTGTTTATAGAAAAATGCGAATGCAAAGACTCTAATTAGAATACGACTCTTCTAATTTTCATTTCATAATATCTAACTTAACTGATTCTTCAGACTGAAAGGAAAATCTTCCTGGAATTTGAATATTATTATTAACAAAGAGTGTTCTCTATTTTTCTACAGACGTTGAATTTAAGGAATAACAAAACGAATTGCAAGAAATCTGACTAAAAATTGCAGTGTTACTTGAAACCTAACATCACAAAAGATCCTAATTTATCCTTGAAAATAATTCTTTCTTAGGTTCCAAATTTTTGAATCGATAATATTTATTTTCCTACAAATCCTTAATTTTTAGAGAAAAAATTGGCAATTAAGAAAAAAAATCCAATATAAATAAATAAATCATATACAATGGAAACGAGAAAAGTTTACATACAGACACACTTGTCTTGAGAATTTTTTAATTATCACAAGAATCCCATTTTCGTTTATTTATTTATTAACGATCTATTTCTTACAAAAATTACTCTGAGAAATTTGGAACCATCGGGAGAAAATCATCATGGAGGTACAAAGTGTAGTGATTATCGTTTCGAGTTAAAGTATATCCAATAATTATGGTATAATTATGAGTCATCTAATCAATACTGCCGAGGACCACCTCGACGGATCGCCGGTTGCATCATTCTATTGGGAGGAGTTATCGAAATATCTAGGTAATCACCTATCACGAACCTGAAAGCATACACGATAATGAATATTCTTCTTTTTCTTCTGTGATGCGAGTCGAGAAAAGGTAATACTCACCTTGCCTGAGCAAGAGTTTTGTTATCGTCTGCTCCCTTCTGGCCTGAACAGGTGACTCCGATCTCCCTCATTCTGTAGCCAGAGTTTCGTATCTCTGGGGTTACCAGGGAGAAGTCGAAGTAAGTTCCTTTGCTACGGGCATCCGGATTTACTTCTTTCACCAATCCAGTGATTTCTCTTAACGTTGCATCCATCCTTTAATATTTATTATTATTACTACTATCGTAGCCACTACATTTACCGCAGTTTTCATTGTTGTTATTATTGTTATTACTAATTTAATATCGTGGTAGTAATAGTAGTGTTAGTTATAACAGTAAGAATAATAATAATAATAATAATAATAATAATAATAATAATAATAATGAAAAATTCAATAATGAAAATGTAAAAAAAATATTACCAAGTGTAAATCTGTAGTTCATTGGAAGGGACATTGCCTCTGGTGTACTCTCCGATGTTATGGTGTCGCCCAGTGTTGCAAAAGACTCGGAGTAACAATGGACATGTCTATAATAGGGACGATAACAATATAAATTAATGCCATTGTTAATTTTAGCATTTTTTATGTATGCATAAATGTGTTTATCGTTGCCTAATTTCGCCACATTCTATTTCACTAATCTAAAATTAAATTCATATAATATATAACAGTACTAATATATCGTTAATTTTGTTTTATGGTATTTTTTTAAACAAACAAAATTTTACTAGTAGTAGTTGATATGAATTACTAATTCCTATTTTTTATGCAGTTAAATCAACTATTAGTATTTTATTTTTATTAAAACTCCTATTTTAATAATAATAACAATAACAATAACAACAATAATAATAATAATAATGTTTACTATTATTAATTATTATTATTATTTTTACTATTACCATTATTATTAATTCAATTGAAATTTCAACACTAATTTGTAAAAGAAAAGAAAAAATACATTCCGTCCCTAATTCCCCGTAATTCTTTTTAGGATCTAATTGAAAGTGTGCATCGAAAATTGTTTGGCCCCTAAAATGCATGATCTTCAATATAATTCGGGTGACTACAAAGTATAATGAGCCTCTTCAATCGTCTTTTTTGAGGTTATGATCACGAATATAACTATTTTAGGAAACTCTCGTTATTTGTGTTACGGAAAAATTGTTTCTCACTGGTTTTTTAGTCGAAACGAAAACTCGAGAATAAATTACCTTTTCGCGATCCACCGGCTTATCGGGGATTTGTTTATCATCGACCACCATGGACTCCAACGCCGACGCCATGTTTACGAAATTCTAATTATACAGGGTGTTCGTTTGAAAACTTTCTAGCTGAATATTTCGAAAAGTATGGAAGATATTTAAAAAGTATAAAACACGTGTCCAAGTATTTCGAGGGGGAAGAAGGGGAACAGTATCAGTTTTTTATTTGGGTGGCGTTTTCAAGATTTAAATATCTTGCATACTTTTCGAAATATTCGGCTAGAAAGTTTTCAAATGAACACCCTGTATATAATCCCACAAATTCAAGATTTCAAAATAAGAAATTTGATTGAAAATTCAGATTTTTCTATTGGAACGTGATTCTAAACTAGGAAAACTCATGGGAATTTGGAAATCTTGAGATCGTAATAATAGTTATCGAATTGAAAATTTTGTCAGGCTTCGAATTAGCGGGAATTTGAATGAAATTTCGAAATTTTAGGATTATAATTTAAAAAATTCGAAGATGGGTCCAAAAGGCGGGATTTCGGCCCTAATAATTGTTAAAAATTATAATATCTCAGATTTATATAACAATAATCTTTTTAATAATTTCAATGTTTTGTTGAAACAATTATATATATTAAGTCTTTTTTAATTAATTTAAGCCCTTTTTTATTGGAGCAAACCTAAGTCTTTTTATTATTTTTTCCAAAAAATGAGCTTTTTTGGCACATTTAACCGCGTTTTTTAATATGAGCGCGATTACGCACAACTTTCTTCTTTATGTATGCTGTAAAAGACATCAAAGCACATCATATATGTAAAGATGAAGATGTTGCTACTCTGCGCTCCCTTGGGGCCAAAATCCCGTCTAATTTTACACATGTAGAAACTATACTAATTATATATATTCTTTATTCTGTTCAATTCGTTTAATTTCTCAAACTATTTCTTATGAAGTTAAATATTGTTATTGTTAATTTCTGGTGTAGTAATATTAGTTGAAAGATATTATTTTATTTTGTTTCCATATTATTTTTAAAAAAAGTTTGATTTTTATTAACACGACTATGCCATCCGATGGTACCGCGTTGGTGCCATGCGAAAACTATCGGGCAAGCGCCGGTGGCAACCCGTTGGTGTCGTACATAAAGATTTATACCGGCGCCAAACGAAAGAATCCCGATCAGACGTACGTGCGGACGGCAAAGTGTTAATATTAAATATATATTTATGGTTTATTATTTTATATTATCATGTTGATTGAATTAAATCGAACACCATTTGATTTAGCAGAAGTTGGTTGTTTGTACGTACACGCATGTACAATAAGATCCCATAATAAAAAATATAGGTTTCCATTTAAAAAAAAACAAAGTTGGCCTTCAAATGACCTTGAAAACGCCTTCCAAGTGAAAAAGCTGATACTGCTCCCCTCCGTCGCCCTCGAAACCCTTGGACACGTATTTTACACTTTTTAAACTTTGACTGCCACGCGAGTTTCTAATTGTAAGAAAATCCCCGTCAGGCCACAGCTGTCGGCAAGCTTCCGAACATTGTGTCGGGCTGGAAGGGAGGGGGGGGGGGGGGGGGATTGCTCTGATCAACCGCAACTATGTATAGACTGTTTTGAGACATTCCATTCTACAAAATTTTTTAATAAACATTTATAACAATTTGAATAATTCTAATAACTTACCTCGTAAGCACTCAAATAATGCGTCACCCGAATACAGGTGACGCGGCCTAATCGGAATGTTTGGTGTCACTCGGATACGGGTGTCGCGGCAGTCAAATATCTTCCATACTTTTCGAGATATTCCCATACATTGGAACTATTGTACATACATGTCTATACATGCATGGACTTTTGGAAAAGTACATACACATATATGTACATTGGAACTGTAGCAAAATAGCCCATACTATATTCTAGAAATTACCCTACGTCTGGCAATGCTGCATTATAGGAAACACAGCCGGTGCGATAAACTCGGCAGACTTTGCTCCATTCGTGTCCATTCGGCTTTACCGGTAAGAACCGGAAAGGGAGGAGAAAGGGAGCTTTAAGAAAGCAGATAAAACATTTACGTTGCTGTTTTTCCTTATTTCATATTCAAACACTTTATCTTGAAAGGATATTTTTAGAATACCTTTTCCGTTGCTTTTTTCATTTGCGTTTTGCACGTTCTTGCATTGTTGTTATTCCGATCGAACTTCTAGGTGCTACAATGTTTATCCTGGTCCTGCAACTGATTGGCTTGATCACTATCATTTATCATCTGATATATCTCGTGTCTCTCTGCGTGCTGGACTGTGACCTTGGTCTGTACCTTCACTCGAAATTCGGGAAAACCATCGGCAAGTGTTTCTTTTTTTATTCAATTTTTTCCCCACCCTCAGCTTTTCATACGGAACGAAAATAAGACTCCATCTACATGTGAAGACGTAGTTCCAATGTATGGGAATTTGTTACATAAATTTACAAATCGTCGAATTTTTTAATTACAGTCTTAACATTCCCAAATTTCACCCTAGTTCTCCAACTCGGAATCTTAAAATCTCAAAAAAATTTTCAAAATTTGTGATGTTAAAATTTCCAAATTTTCATGAATTTTCCTGACTTAGAGTAATGTTGAAATAAATAATTATAAACTTTTTAAATCTCATTTTTTAATCAAATTTCTTAAATTGAAATGCGAAAATGTCCAATGTAACAATTTGCGTTCTGAAGATTTTCAAAATTTACTTGAATTCCTTAAATTAAAATTTTAAAACTTCCAATCTCCAAATTTCTAATCTTAAAATTTTCGAAGAAAAAGAAAAATTGAAAATAAAATCTCAAATTTATAAATTCTGAAATTTCATTCGAATTCTTTACATTTTTAAATATCAATGCAATTTTTTAATTTAGAACCTTGAAATTATATTAAAGTTTGTTACCAAAGACCTCATCGTCCGATATTCTCAACTTCCGAAATTCTACAAAATTTTAATACATAGAATCTTAAAAATTCAAAATTTTTAAATTTATAATCATCAAATTTTCACGTTTCAATTAAATTCCTTGAAACTGGAATTGTTTGATACCGATAGAGGCCTTAAATATTAATTTTATAGTAAATGAAATATTTACATATTTAATTTTTGGCTCGACATTTTTTGATTAATTGGGACTATTCCGGTGGAATGTAGTGTGGGTCGAGATTTAGATTGGAAACTTAATCTAAATCAAACAATTCGCATTTTTAAGCGAAAAGTGACACATGGAAAAACAACCTGTGACCTGGATAAATACCTTTTATAGTAAACTTTATAAAATTAACTATTAAATATATTTGTAATTTGATAAATTTTTCCATATTTTCGAAATCTTTACAGTAAGAAAATTCGCCTGGTCGTGGGAATTTGTACAACTTAGAACATAAATTTTATTATTTCATGGCAGTAATTACATATTCTAAATTTAACTATGTTACAATATTCCATCTTGATACTGTTATTATTACTATTATTATTATTATTATTATTATTATTATCTTCATAATCATGAGTAAAATTTATGTCATACCGCAGAAATTTTCAAAGAAAAAGGGATTTCTCTTTCAAAATTTGCTTTTGCAAAGAAAAAGCAATTTCTTTTTCAAATTGCAAATTTGAAATTGCTTTTTCAAAGAAAAAGCAATTTCTCTTGCGCTTCTATGAACACTTACTAGGCAATATCACTTGTTTTTCCATTTTATTTTATTTTATTTTTATTTTGTACTTTATGAAGTATGTTGTGAATGGCGGCGAGTGTATGATTATTACAAGTTTTTGGCTGTATTATGAATTTATGATATTGATCTGTATTATTGAGCTGTATTATGAACTTAAGATATTGATGATCCAATTCTATTATTGGTATCTATTTGTATACTTTATTATACATGTTATTGAATAAAGGGAGGTTTTCCCGTCTATAATAAAAAAAAAAAAAAAAAGAAAAATTGAAAATAAATTTTCAAATTTTTGAATTCTACAATTTCAAATCAAATTCTTTAAATTTTTAAATATCAATACAATTTTTTAATTTAGAACGTTGAAATTTTTCACAAAATTTATATTTCCAGCTATAACGCTAATAAATAATAGAATAAAGTCGGAAGGGAACAATCGCTCTGAATTTTCGCTGATTCATTTTATTCTTTTCTTTATTTATAGATGCTCTAAATGGCAAAGTCGTTTGGATCGTAGGAGCTTCCAGTGGAATTGGCGAGAACTTGGCCTACGTCTTGAGCAAACATGGTTGCAACATCATCCTCTCGGCGAGGAGACTGCAGGAGCTGCAAAAAGTTGCCGATAATTGTTCGACCCGTGAGGAAACGCATTTTTTATATTATCGATTATCCCGATAACGCGAAAAAATTTATTTTAAAATCATCAATTAAATAATATTGTGTCCCCACTCTCAAAAAATATAGTTCCTCCCACTAATACATTTCTGTACATATAATATTTCATTTTTACATAATAATTTTTTGTTTTTATTCAATTTCTTATTTCAAGTGGGAAAATCACTGAAAGGAGAAAAAGCCGGAAGCGTCGAGGTCCTACCGCTCGATATCACTAACGAGAACCAACAGGATGAAGCCTTTTCTCATATTTTGGAAAAATATGGAAAAGTACGAAGTGTCTCTTTAACCAAATTCTATACAGAAATTTCTCAATAATAATACTAGTAATAATATTGGCAATAGTAGTGGTAATAATAATGATAATTATAACAATAATAGGGGTAAGCTCCGATCTAACAGTAATATTTTTAATACTAATATTTATAAATATTAATAACGATAATGAGATATTTTATAAATTTTTATGCAGATCGACATTTTAGTGAATAATGCAGGTCGAAGTCAAAGAGCGATATGGCAGGACATCGATATCCAAGTCGACAAGGACATGTTCAAGCTGAACGTCTTCTCGATTCTAAGATTAAGCCGAAAGGTTTTCCAACATTTTAAATGTAGGGGCAAAGGACACCTTGTGGTGACATCGAGTACCTCTGGGATTATTGGTGTCCCATTCTCCGCAACTTATACAGCCACTAAACATGCTTTACATGTAAATTAACCAGTTTTTTAATCAAGAAAAAAATAGGTTTGCACAGTAATAAAGATTTTCCTCATTTTTGCACCAGGGCTACTTCGAATCCCTAAGAACTGAGCAGATGAATCCGAACTTCCCCATTACAATGGTCTGTCCCGGTCCAGTCCAAACTAACTTCCTTCAGGAAGCATTTACGGCACAACCTGGAGTTGTAAGTATACTGGAAGTCGGAAATAAGTATACTGTATAAATTGCAGAAGGTCCTGGAAAGGGTTTGTGTCTCTTCGCGTGAGAAAGAACAATTGAAGAAATTTCAAAATGTAGAAGTTTAAAGATTGAAAATTTATTGGATATTCGAAAGTTTGAAGAATCCGAAATTTTAAGAATTTCGAGGTTTCATAATTTACTAAAAAGTCCCAATCTATGAGGATTTCAAAATTTAAATTTCCAAAGTTAAAAAACTTCCTATGTATAAAAACTGGCTTTAGAATTAGCGAACGTAAAATTTACAAAATTTGAGAATATTAACAATTTCGAAATTAGAGAAATTCTATAATTTCGAAATGGATTAAAACGAAGAACAATTGAAGAAATTTCAAAATGTAGAAGTTTAAAGATTGAAAATTTATTGGATATTCAAAAGTTTGAAGAATCCGAAATTTTAAGAATTTCGAGATTTCATAATTTACTAAAAAGTCCCAATTCATGAGGAATTCAAAATTTAAATTTCCAAAGTTCAAAAATTTCTTATGTATAAAAACTGACATTAGAATTAGCGAACTTAAAATTTCCAAAATTTGAGAGTATTAACAATTTTTAAATTAGAGAAATTCTAAGATTTCGAAATGGATTAAAAACCGGAACAATCGAAGAATTTCCAATACAAAAAAGTAATAAAAGGGGGGGAGGCTTTTGGAAGTTCAGCCTGTACTTCAGGTAAAAAAAAATTGAATTTTGAGTTGCAATTGAATTTTTCTTTCTTGTAGAAATTCGGGCAAAACGTGAAAGATACGACCCACAAACTATCAGCGGAACGATGTGCGGAGCTCATGGCTATTTCCATCGCCAATGAATTGCCCGAAGTTTGGCTAGCGACCGGCAGCGTTCTACGAATAATGTATTTGATACATTATTACCCGAATATCGGTCGTTTGTGAGTTTATTTAATTTAACTTTTGAAATCAATTAATTTATCAAATTCATTTAATTTTCTTTTTCTTTCTCAAATCATTTTCAGCATACTAATGAAATTGGGACCCGCTTATCTGCAACGTTTGCGTGATACCAAAGTTACGGTCGAGAGCAAGTAACCGAAAGTTCAAAAAAAAAGAAAATAATAAGACCAGATTCTTTTGGTGATTTCAAACATTACAGGAAAATTAACCAACTCATAATACTTTATACATTTGTTAAAATTATATTAAAGTTTGTTATCGAAAACCTCGTCGTCCGATTTTCTCAATTTCCGAAATTCCACAAAATTTTATTATTTAATTCATAGAATCTTAAAAATATCAAATTTTTACATTTATAATCGTCAAATTTTCGCATTTCAATTAAAATCCTTGAAATTGAAACTGTATGTTACCAATATAGGCTTTAAATATTAATTTTATGGTAAATTTTATAAAATTAATTATTGAATATATTATTTGTAACTTGATAAATTTTATTATATTTTCGAAATCTTTACAATGGGAAAATTCGCCTGGTCGTGGGAATTTCTACAATTTAGAACATAAATTTTACTATTTCATGGCGGTAGTTACAAATTCTAGATTTAACTATGTTACAATATTCCGACTTGATACTGTCATCATCATTATTATTATTATTATTATTATTATCCTCACAATCACGAGCAAAATTTATGTCATACCGTAGAAAAAAAATATTAACCGGTTTTTAATTTTTTTCCAAAGAAACCTGAATATGCTTAAAATCCTTTTTTATACAAAAATTTAAATTCGGATTTCAAAATACTCGAAAGTGATTTTTCAAGTCTCATCGCCACGTGTATCCAATGCGACTCATCCATTCGTGCCGAAATGTTCCTCCGCTGTTAGAAACACCTTGGCCGTGGGCTATGTATGACCTACACAGCTAACAACGATTTACTCCCTGAAGATCTTTTCCTTGGCGGCTTTTCCCCTGAGAATCGCGGTTTTGAACAACCGGCAGTAAAGTTCTATCGAAACTGGGGTGTCGTCGTTTCCTGGAACCGGATACGTGATCAACCTGGGATCGCAGTTGCTGTCCACGATTCCCACACTGGGGATGCACATCTTGGCCGCATCGGTGACCGCTCGGTGCGGCATGACGACGTCGTTGAGGGTGTTGATGAAGATGCAAAGATCCGGCAGCCGAGTGACGGCTTGGAACTCCTTGGTAGAGTTGGTGAAAGTTCCCCTGCGCCACCTCCTGGTGTGTGAGAATTCGTTGCACTCCTTGGCGGTCTTATCGACCAAATGTGCGATTTGCGGGTTCCTGGAGACGAAGAGGATGATCCCGTCCTTGAAGGCCACGTGCGCGGTGAAGTTCAGAGCTTGACGCAGCATGTCGGCCGTTTGGTCCAGGTCGAAGATGGTGTGTCCGAGTCGCGAGCCATAGATGAATGGCCGCATGTGGTCGTTGAGAGATCCCTCCTTGTGTCCATAGTGGACTCGGGCCTCGAAGAGGTTTTTGACTGTGAAGAGTGTGTGGACTTCGAAGAAGTCCGGGTGTTTCAGAGGATCTATCAGGGATGATGTTTCTTCTACAGAAGGTAAGATAAAATTTGTATCGTATTAATATTTTGTTTCCGTTAAATTCTATTATACATATATGGCTTTCATAATTAACGCTTTACTGACCGCTAGCCTATTAATGGGCTTTTTGTCACCAATGCTTAATAAATGAGCCGTTTATTTTGAAAGAGTCCCAAGTCCATCTTTTTTTTTAATTGAGGACTCACTTGAAGTGGCACATGTTATTACAATTGACAAGAAAATACTCGCAAATGGACTTAGGCCACTTCCAAAATAAATGGCTCAAATATAATTTAGCATTGATATCATCGAGCGACCGGTCGGACACGCAAACGCTGTTGCATCGCTAGCGGTCGGTTTAGTGTTAAAGTTTTCATGTTAATTACTGATGTTATTATTGTTATTGTTATTACTACTACACTACTGCTTCTGCTATTCCTGCCACTACGATAATAATAATAACAACAACAACAACAACAACAGTAATAATAATAATAATAACAATGATGACATGGGTGATTGTAATAATACTAATAATGATAATGAAGATGACAACATTGATCCTAATGAAAATAATAACAATAATTGTAACAACAATGAAGATAGGAACAACAGCAACCTTAGTTTTTTATATATATAAATTTCTTTCAATAAAATTTCCGTATTTTCCAAGATATAAAACTTTTGATTATAATTTTTTAAGAATATATCACAGATCAAATAATAGCAATAATAATGAGAAAAATGATATTAGCGATAATAGTAATAATAATATAATGTTATTTTACACTTATTAATATTAGGTGTTGGAATTAATTCGTAGCGTTTTACGAGAGACGGCACAGGGAGTACACTATTTTGTTGTTATCTACAGTAATTTATACATTGTAAACAGCTATCATGGGATGTTATTTGCCCTACAGAACGTTTTTTCAAATCATAAATAACAACACCTTATAATTTATTGAATATGTCATAATTTGTGCCGAATAAAGTGTTCTTGCGGGGAGTTTTGCCACCTTGTCATTCAAGTCGAAATCACCAGTTTTAAAACGTGCAAACCACTTCCGACACGTTTGTTCAGCTAGAGCAAGTTCACTATATACTTCCACTAAAATACGATGAGCTTCAGCTGCACTTTTGTTAATATCAAAATAATGAAGCAAAACTCCCCGCAAGAACACTTTATTCGGCACAAATTTTGACATATTCAATAAATTATAAAGTGTTGTTATTTAAGACTTGAAAAAACGGCAAATAACGTCCTATGATAGCTGTTTATAATGTATAAGTTACTGTAGATACAACAAAATAGTGTACTCCCTGTGATGTCTCTTGTAAAACGCTACGATTTAATTCCAAAACCTAATAAAATTGCAAAAATATATATTAATTTTACAGTGTATTGGCATAATCATTGTCGCTGTTGCTATCTATTGTTATTTTTATCATCGATACTACAACGTTTTTAAAAATAATTTATACATGTATGTATCTCTAATGTAATATAATATTCAATACTATTTATAATAACACAACAACAATAATAATAATAATAGTGGTACCCGAAGTAACAATATTAAAAGTTATTAAAACTTTAACAGTTGATAATTGAAAAACAAGTCACTTTAATTAAATTTATCCTATTTTATCAATTACCCTGTGGATACCTAAATTTATATCATACCATGCTGAGTTTCAGGTAGTGTTTGAACTTGTGTTGATAAACCTCGCAGAAAGGTACGGCGATGAATCGCTGCACCTCGGAGGACATTATTTAAGGACATTACTGTAAGAAAAACGAAGAAAAAGTATCGATTTTATTACGGTATTATTCAAGTAAATACGGTAAGTAATGTTATTTACAGAAACATATATATATATATATACATACTTCTCAAGGGAGAAGAGCAGAACACTTGCGGTACCGCGACAGCGGCCATCTTTCTTTCCGGGTGGAAATTATAGGTTAGGAAACACTTTGTAGATGTCGCTGCCGAACACTTTGGTCTACTTTTCAATTACTCATTGCGATAAACAAAAAGTGTATTCAAATTATGTCGGCGTTTATTATAATGAGATTGACGTTTTTATTTGAGGGAAAGTTACCGTTCATGACGATGTAAAATTAGATTTTCTTTTACATAATTTGCATCCTTAAAGCGTTTAGAACACGTAGGTAAAAGGATATTTTCATATCTAAGGTATTTTACAGTAAGGTAATTTACAGCCTGCTGAGCGGAACCGTCCGCCACGCCGTCTGGGAAACAATTAGATGAAGCGCGGGGCGCTCTACAGCTTCAACGGATTAACCGATTCTCATAAATCCTCCGCCAGTTGAAAGGAAACTCAATTTGCGGGGCCATCACGACGCGATTTTTGTTAAAAATTGATTTACACATATTTTTTCGTTCATTGAAGCAAAAAAAACAGCAAAAAAAAATTCAGTTTCTTTTCAAACGGCTGCCATTTTCTTATCCAGGGGATTTTTAGAAAATGAAAAACGGTAAGGCCTCTCAAATTTATTCTACTTCAAAAATTCGAAATCCGTTTTTATTTCAGATAAACTAGCAAGGCTGTGAAGCGCCCCGCGCAGAGCAAACGACGCCATGCATTTATTCATTTGATCTGAGCTGGAGCCGCCATTTTGGACTCTTTTTTCATAAAAAAAATTGAAATTTAACTTCCAATTATACAAGAACATATTACTTTGAAACCTATATCCAAAAGTATTTGTATTTAAGAAAAATTTCAGAGCTTTACGCATGTTTCATGTATCTCGACAGTAACCTCCCCTTAAAAGGATAAGAAAAAACATGACATCCATAATGTTCGAACAAAAGACAACTCCATTTAATTTAAAGGACTTTGAAATTCGAATAGTACGTCTATTTAAGTTCCCTCGTTCTTGTTTTTCTTTTCTTTGAAAACCTATGAATATGTTTCAATATATATCAACACTCCCTTTGGAGCGGATCTTCGCAGGTGTGATCTATAAAACTTTCCCAGAATCACAACAATTTTTTGTTACGCTGTATGTTGATCATATAAATTCATCCTTGTCTCACTAATGCAATTAATTAATTTTTCTTACTCGAAATGTTTCGATGTGGTAATCGCGTCACTATTCTCTGTCTTCGCGTCTCGATTCGGAGAAGTCTTCTTTTTTTTTTCGTAGTTCTAGTCAAGGGAAAGACACTCTATAGTTTAACCGGAAGGGAAAACGGTTCGCAATTTCAAAATTGAAAATAAATCTTGTTAGTCTTGTTTGATTCTCTGGCATTTTCAATTATTTAAAACGGCCATCCCAGACTTTCCTTCTCCTTTTCCCCAAGGAACGAACCTCTGTTTCGTTTCGATTTTTCTCAAAACACATAAGTTGACCCATTTTTTACTCCATAATCACATAATTGCTACCTTTTGTTGTTTGTTTTTTTGTTATTGAAATAACATCTATATATAACAACCTATTATTATAATAACAACCTATATTTATTTGTATTTGGCGCTATACGCAATCTACCCCAAGCTAACAGAGACATCTGTCTCACGTAATTTGTACTTTTTCAATAAAAAAAATATATATTTATTCATTTCAAATTATAGTATATTCGTCATTATTAACTGATTAAATTGATTTTTCCGAATTCTATACGAAAAATAGAATTCCATAAATCTCAATTAGATTTTATAGGGTTTCTATATTTTATCACAAACGTCGTCTGTGATTTCCATACACAATATGAGAATTGTATAAAAGATAATTTTTGAATTGCTAAGTTACGATAAAACTTGTAGATGTCGCTAGGAGAAAAATTACGATTTTTTTTGGCAGTCAATGGCGACATCTTGTGTCGGACCCAGTTATTATCATTATTATTATTATTATTATTACTATTATTACTATTATTATTGTTATTATTATTATTATTATCACCTCGCCACCATATATTTACACACTATCCTGAATTTCATTAACGTCAACCTCAAAAGCGACTCTTTTCTTTTTGATTCCGCATTATCGATCCTTTAGGATCTTTACCCGTAAAATCGGTATGACGGCACTTCTTAAAGAATTCTAGATCGAAAAGGAAGATATTACAATTACAGCTTGCAGCCTCCGAGGCATCCTTAACCTAAAAAAAAAAGGGAAAGGAGGCTCCTGGGGCCAGTATCGAGGGTAATGGTTTCCACCTCTTCTTCGAGAATTCGCACGACGACGATGATCTAATTTCACCGTGGAACCGGAAACCCATTCCTTCCTTTCCTCGCTGTTCTGGTTTCGTTCAAAAGAGAAGCGTCGTCGACGAGAGACAAGCGAGAAATGGATCCGCGGGTAAACAGAAGATTGGATTGCGATAAACGATCCAACGATTTAGTGAGTTTGTCTTACATAACCTCAAAATATCCTTTTTCTTTTGTTTTCCTTCTTTTCCCGTGTTTTTCGTCTATTTCTTTCTACTCTTTTTCTCCCCGATCCCGCCCTACCCGATTAGTTTCCAAAAATGTAAGCAAATGTAGGGAATGTAGGGGACAGGAGAGGAAGGGCCAAATTTTTCTTTTTCTTTTCGCTTCAGAATTTTGTAACTTGTAGTTGCAAAAATGATGAGCGAATATTTTCGTAAAGAAATTTCAATCTTGACGCTTTACCGAACGATAGCGATTCTATGGCAATTGCACGTCCGATTGGCTGTTCGATGATATTAACGCTAAATTATATTTATTAAGCGTTGGCGACAAAAAGTCGATTTATAGTCTATCGATCACCAGGTGTTGGCGACAAAAAGCTAATTAATAGGCTAGCGGTCGGTAAAGCGTTAAGAAAATCATAGCCAAAGTGGTAAATTTTAGTTGCCGCGGATTGTTTTTGGCGATTAAACTTTAATCGTTTTGAATGTAGGGGAATTAAAATTTGAATGTGTTTGGATGTAAGAGAAATTGAATTTGAATTTTTTTCAATGCAATAGAATTCAAATTAGAATTTTTTGAATATCAGAAAACTGAAACTGGAATTCTTTGGAATATAAGAGAATTCATGTATGAATTCTTTTAAATGTAAGAGAATTCGAATTTGAATTTGAAATTTAATACCTTTGAATTTGCGTTCGAGTTCATTGGATTGTTGGAAATTTGAATTTTAATTCTTTTGAATGTAGAAAAAATCAAATTTGAATTTTTTCAACAAAGCAAAATTTGAGTTCGAGTTCATTGGATCGTTGGAAATTTGAATTTGTACTTGAATTCAAATTTGAATTCAAATTCAAATTTGAAACGGATCGACTCTCCCTCAAATTTGATTTTACTCTATTGAATTATTTTTCCAGGTTATCGACTGGTTAAACGAAGCATCCATAACAACCGATGAAAGTTTGAAAGTTGCAAACATTTCCAAGGTACAGGAATTCCTCATAAACAAGGAGCCCCACTTGCTCTCCTCTTACTTGGACGATGTCCTGCAATTTTCGTTGGACAGAAATAGCGAAGTGCGCAAAACCATTTGCGGATTTATAGAAGAAGCTGTGTAATTATTTTTTTTTCTTTTCATCTTATTTCAAATTTTTATGTGGAAATCAACTTTTTAGAATTCCTAAACGTAATACGAAAAATATTATTATTAATATTATTTAATATTTACATTATTTTATTATTAATATTATCTTATTTAACAGTATTTCATATTTTAATTATTATAATTAATACTTTAATATCGCAATCTACAGAACGAAGCAGCCAGATATCATCCCACACGTCGTTCAGATCTTGACAAGATTAGTTTCGGATGATGCTCCGGTCGTCGTTAAAAGAGCATTGAGAACATCGGGAAGAGTCCTGAGACTGGCCTTAAAATGGGTCGCAGGCGCGTCATTGGTGACCCAGGAAATGGAATTAGCCTGGGCACAGTTGTGTGCCCTGAAGGTTCAAGTGATCAGCATGATCGATAGCGATAACGATGGGTGAGGACTTTATGTTTTAGACGTAGAATAAGGAATTTATGTAGTAGAAGTATTTGGAAGAAAATCACATATATTCTATTTTACTCCAGTGTGCAGTTAAAAATATCAGATGATGTTTGAAACCTTAGTTTCAAAATTCTTCTACGTTGGAGATCTGATTTTTGAGTGATTTCGAAGAAAAAAACATTAAATTCCCATTTTTCATTCTTAAAACGTCTAACAACGAGAGATAATTTTAATTTCTTAGTGAAAATCCAAGAAATCGAACAATCAATTCTTATTTCTGAATGATTTGTAAAAACAAAAATTAAAATCCCATTTTTGTCGCGGAGTTCTTTCAAAACGAAAGAATATTTCAATTTATTTTAATATTTAATTCTCCCAAGACAAAAAAACAAAACTTCAGCTTCGCCCTTCTAATGTATAATTGAACTTCCACTTGATTAAATATTATAATATCATATCACAATTTTAATTAATAATATTCATAGCAAAAATTAGCTAATCAATTCCTCTAATTGTTCTTATTCTCCATTTCAGAATTCGAACGCAAGCTGTGAAATTCCTCGAAGGAGTCGTCCTGATCCAGACGTACCCAGACCCGGACGCGCCCAAGAAGAGCGACGATTTCTCTCTGGAGGACATCCCGCTCACCTTGAAAATCGCTCGTAGGAGGAAGCTGGAGGAAGAAGCGAATCACGTGATGGAGCTGCTGATCAAATTCCACGGTTCGCCCCACGTCAGCAGCGTCAATCTCATGACTTGCATGGGATCCTTGGCCCTCATCGCCAAAATACGACCCCAATTCATGCAAGGGGTGATCCAAGGTTCAGTCGATTTTTCCCCTTCCCTGATGGGTTTCCCGTTTGCTAAAAATCCACTGTAACTTCGTATCTTCCCTTTTCCGCAGCTCTCCAGAGACTCCAGAACGATTTGCCGCCGACTCTGTCCGACTCCCAGGTCACGTCGGTCCAGAAGCAGCTAAAGCTGACGCTGATTGGGATCCTGAAGCATCCGGCGAGCATCGAATTCGCGTCGACGATCGCCCGACAGCTGTCGCAGCTTGGGGCCAAAGAGCAGGAGATCATCAAAGCCTACCCTAAGCCAGAGGACATCCGACGAGCGAAGAAACGCCAGCAGGTTCGAGAGAATCTTTCGGAACCGGGGAAATCGTAGCTTGAATTTTGTTCAACCATTGATCTGATTTTTTTCCGCTTTCCAGGAAAACGCGGCAATCATAGCGGCAGCGAAGAAAGCGAAGATCGACACCCCGTTAATTAACGAGGAACCGGAACTCTCCCCGCCAGTCGCCACTGTTCCCATCCCAAAGCTACCGGAGCTCATAGAACTGTCCGAGAGTTTCATCGCCGAGAGGCTCAGCGTGGAAATTGCCACGGATCTGGTCATGGACAGTATGGTGGGAATCTTTCAAAATTACAATTTAAAAATTTTTGATTTTAATTCTAAGTTAAAAGCCTTTTTTTCTCTTTAGAAATTTGTTTATATTAAAGAGTTTTCGGGTTGTTATTATTTATTTGAGTTCAAATTCATTGGATCGTTGGACATTTGAATTCATATTTGAATTTAAATTTGCATTCAAATTCAAATTTGAAACGGATGGACTCTCCCTCGAATTTGGTTTTTTATGTATTGAGAAGAAAAAGAGATTTAATTCTAAATATTCTAAGAATTCTAAGATTTAATTTTAAATTAAAAGCTTTTTTCTCTTTTGAAATTTTT
Organism: Gasteruption jaculator; assembly: GCA_949825005.1. Classification (NCBI taxonomy): domain Eukaryota; kingdom Metazoa; phylum Arthropoda; class Insecta; order Hymenoptera; family Gasteruptiidae; genus Gasteruption; species Gasteruption jaculator. The sequence goes on from OX463762.1 coordinate 7,403,458, forward strand.
TTTATATTGAAAAGCTTTTGGGTTGTTATTATTCTATTAAATATTAATATTAATTTTGAAAGGCCTTGGAAACTCCAAATGATCCAGTTTTCTACTGATATAATTTATTGATCCTCAATTACTGGAAACAATGCCATCATAAACAATTTTCAATAAACAAATTTTTTAAAATTCTTTTCCGTTTTGAAATAATTAGTAACAATAATAGAAATAACAACAACAAAAATCGCCCATTTAATAAATATAGTTATTAAATATATTTCTATATTTCATAGCTATAATATAGTTATATGTATTTATTTAATATTTATATTATTTATTTTTTAAAGCTATAAATATAGCTATTAAATGTATTTCTATATTTAATAGCTACGTTTCAAAAATCTTCCGTTTTTAATTTCTTTTTTCTTTTCATTCTTATTCAGGCTTGGGTCCCCGACACAATAACGGCAATTTTCCAGCGGGAGTACCAGCCAAGCGCTACCGCGGACATCAACGTCCAGCGGCAGATCATCTCCAAACTTCTCGCGAACCAAATCAAGCAGGCGAAAGCCAAGAAAAACAAGAAGGACGCAAAGGAGGAAGACGCAGTCATGGAGGACCTCATTAAGAATCCGACGATAACCGTCGCCGAAGCCAAAAGGGAGCGCAAACGAGAGAAAGACCGGGAGAGGGAGAAGGAGGCCAAAGCTTCCCTGGAGGCCCAAGAGAAGTCCGCGGCTAAGGTCCGTAGTCGGCTCAAGACCCTGAAGCTCAGCGAGGTCACGAAACCGTTGCCCAAGGACACCAAGGAGAAAATGCTCTTGATGGCAGTCAACAGGATCCTGACCGCCGAGAGGACCGCTGTCTTTGGCGGAGTCGCGGCTGTCAGGTATAAGAATGTCGAAGTTTAGGGATTTTTTGAAAATCTGGTGATTTTCAAAGACAATTTGCGAATTTTTAAGAATCTTCCAAAAATTCGGCAAACTCGGAAATTCTGGGGATACTGAAAAACCGGGAAAAATTCGAAGCTTTTGGGGAAAATCGCGGCAACCCTGGAAAAATTTATGAAAATTCAGGAGAAATCGAGAATTTTGAAAAAAAATTTAGAAAATTTAAGAAAATTTAGGAACCGATGAGATCTGGCGAAATTTGAAAATTTTTTAATTGACTTTGGAATTGTTTCGCTTTCAGATCGAAAATCCTCACGACCTTGGCAGCGACCTTTAACCCGTACATTAAAGAAGCCGTGTTGCGTTATATCACGGACGACATGAGGACGCGTCTGGATTTGGCCCTGGGCTGGCTCTACGAGGAATACGCGTTGCTGCAGGGTTTCCAGAGAAGAACGACTTTAACGGCGAAGCCCCATGAGGCTCCTCACCAGGCGTATAATTTTCTCCTCTGCACTCTGGTTTCGGCGATCGATTTGATTCAGGGAAAGGATCGCGATACTCTTCTCTCTAGGTTCGCATTTATTATTTGCATTATTATTGATTATTGTGATTAAGAAAAATTAACAATAATTAATAGTAATAAGAAACAATAACAAATATTTATAACGATATTAGTTAATATTCATTGATATCGTGAATTATTAATAATATTTTAATAATTATCAAGCTTTTTAATAACAACGAGGCTTCTGTTGAATCAACAGGTTGTACCTGGAGGCACCTTTGATAACCGAAGACGCCGTGGAAGCCTTGAAATCGGTGTCTTCCGACGAAACTCGAGGATTGGCTCCCTTGCAGTTGCTGAAGGAACTCGTGATTAGAAGACCCACGAAGCAATTGAATTTCCTGAACGTCCTCTTGTGTCACACCGGTCACGAGAACAATACCGTAAGTTGATCCACCAGAATTCTGCGGGTTTTTTAAGTATAATTAATTTAAACACTATGTTTTAAAATACAAGTACCAAAATCCCAGAAAGTGGAAATTTCAAGTAGAAAAAAATAACAATCCCATTTTTTACCACTAATTATGGTTAAAAACGACAGAAAATTGTAATTTTTTCTGAACTAATAATAACAATATTAGTCACTGTATTAATAATTATTCAGGTCAGAGAAGCTGCGATTAAATTGGTTGTTCAACTTTACTCCCGAGCGGATTTGAGCAAACTCATCGAGGAATACGCGGTTCTTTACTTGGGTTTCCTGAGGCTCCCGAATCCACCGGAAATCGTCTTCGGGACGGACAGAGGTAGATCCCAGATCCAGTCTCAATGGACCGAGTCCACCACGAGAGCGTGTTTGGGTTTATATCTAGCATTGCTGAGCGAACACGAGGATCTTATTCACGAGTAAGAAAATACTTTTTATTTTATTTGCTTGAAAATATTGAATGCTTTCCTCTTTGAATTAATTTTCTTTATTGAAAAAGAAATAAGGCTTTATTTTAATAATTAAATGGGTCACCTCAAAAACGTTGTAAAGTACAAATTACAAATTGTTCAAAAACCCCCGAAAATAAAAAAAATAACCTGTTGGTGCAATAATGGAATAGGTCACCTCAAAAACGTTGTAAGGTACAAATTTTTTAAAACAATTATTATTGCACCATCGGGTTATTTTTTTTATTTTCGGGGATTTTTGAACAATTTCAATTTCTATTTCACAACGTTTTTGAGGTGACCCATTCAATTATTTTATATAATTCGTTAAATTTTTCAGATTAGCGAGAGTTTATACGTCGATGGCTGCTGACGTAAAACGTATGGTTCTAAGATTAGTGGAGGGTCCGGTCAGGTCCATGGGCATGGCGAGTCCCCAGTTACTGGCCCTAGTGGAAAATTGTCCGAAGGGCGCGGAGACTTTAGTGACTCGAATTATTCACATTCTTACTGAAAAATGTAAGTTTTCCGGGAACATGTGGGTTTTTTTTAATTATATGTATTCATTCATTTTAAAAATATTTTCGTATTTTTTAGCCGCTCCAAGTACGGAATTGGTTTCGAGAGTGCGGGAGCTCTATCAGACTCGGGTTTCGGATGTGAGATTCTTGATTCCCGTCTTGAATGGTTTGACGAAGAAAGAAGTTATCGCCGCTCTCCCGAAACTCATAAAATTGAATCCCATTGTTGTTAAAGAGGTAAAGTTTTCTATTTTCTTACTTTAATTTCATTTTTTAATTAAATAATTCATATAATTTAAATAATTTAAACTTCTAGGGGTAATTTAATTTAAAAGAAAATATTTAAATTATTAAATATAATGATCAATTTAATAAATTTTTTTGAAAACTAGGATACCCTATTATGAAAATGTAAAAATATTTAATTTAAGTTAGCATCTATTTAATATGTAAACTAAAAAATTTGGCAGTAGTTACTGTTTTTTTTAGAGGAACTTGATTTATAATTGATGATAAACGAAAGGATTTACTTATAATTTTTTTTATATATTTCCATTAGCAGAAATTTTTTGGGGGATTAACTGAAATTGAGTTACTATAAATGAAAATTATTTTAATTAGGGATTTATTTTTAATAATAAAATGAAAAAGGATTCAAGAGTAAATTTAATTGAATTATTTAGACCTGAAATTGGAATTTTAAAGGGACGAAAGAAATTTGTTGAATTCGAAAATCTCGAAAACTCGAAAATTCGAGTTCATTGAGTTTTAATCGTATTGTCCAATTTTAACAAGTTAATTGCCTAGCGTAAATAAGAAAAGTGTATTTATTAATTAAAGGGGCTTTATTTTTTAAATAAATTTTTTAATTTTTTTATTTCTTAATTAAATTATAGTGTCTTTATTAATAAATAAATTATAATTAATAAAGAATCGCTATATTACTAATAAGTAATTCCAATATAACATTTAATTTTCAAGGAAACAATGAATTTTTAATCTGAACTTTATCTGATTCATTAAACTTTCAATTCAGATTCTAACCGAGTCATCGAATTTCAATCGACTCGTCGAATTTGCAATTTCCAAATTTTTTAAAAATTAATTCGGCTTTCGTATAAATGTTTTCCAGGTGTTCAATAGGTTATTAGGAACTCACAGCAACGAAAGCGGGGTGCCACATACTTCTCCCATAACTCCGGCGGAATTGCTGATAGCGTTACACAATATAGATTCGTCCAAAGCGGAATTGAAGACTGTAATTAAAGGTATTTTCAATTTAATTGTTTTCGATCTGTAATCTAAAAATTCAGTGATTCAATGAAAACTCGAATTTGAAGATTCGATTGAAATTCGAATGAAAAATTCGACGATTGCACTAATATGCGAATGAAAAATTCTATGATTTGATTAAAATTCAAAAATCAGATCTGAAATTTGGTGTTTTTCTTTCTATCCCAATTATAGCGACGAACCTGTGCTTTGCCGAGAAACAAGTTTACACCCAGGAGACCGTCGCCGTGGTGATGCAACATCTAATGGACATAACGCCCTTGCCCACTTTGCTAATGAGGACGGTGATTCAAAGTTTGGCCCTTTATCCACGGTTAAGTGGGTTCGTCATGAATATACTCCAGCGCCTGATTCTTCGACAAGTTTGGAAGCAGCCTAAGGTTTGGGAAGGCTTCGTGAAATGTTGCGAACGCACGCAACCGCAAAGTTTTGCTGTGATTTTGCAGCTACCACCTGCCCAGCTAACGGAGGCCCTGAAAATGGCACCGGGGCTGAAACAGCCGCTTGTGAGCCACGTCGAGGCTTTTGCCGAGAATCAGGTTCGAATGATTCAGAAATTTGTTGATTATCATTTTTTATTTTTTGCATTATTGTTTTATAATTACTATTATGATTATTATGATTATTATTATTATTATTATTATGGTTATTATGATGATGATGATGATTATTATTATTATTATTATTATTATTATTATTATTATTATTAGTAATTGTTTTTAAAGGGTATTCGATTTTTAATTTTTGGATAGTCTATTTTTGATTTTGTAGTTTTTATTATTTTTTTGTCTAATTGTTGTTATTATTCATTTATTTCAGAAAGCGCATATTCCACAATCCATTATGGACGTTATTTGTGGGAAAAATGCCTTCGACGCGCATAACGAATTCGATATCGTAAGTAGCGAAAAAAATTTATTTGAAATTTAACAAATTTGCAAAATCTTTTGGTCATTTTTTAAAAACATAAATTCCAAATTTCAGTATTTCTTCTGCTGCAATTAAAAATTAAAATTTTCCAAAAAATCTCCATTTTCCTTTCTTTTTTCTGTTTCAATTATTTTAAGACATTTATGCTTGAACTTATTTAGGCGCCTCCGGGAGATTTTCCAGTGGAACCTAAAGTCGAAGCGATGGAAACTGACGTCTCGGAACCGGCTCCTCCTGGTTTGGATTAACAATTGCTGAAATCTTCACTAAACAAAAGGAGAAACGCGGAAGAAAAGGAATTATTATAATTTTTTAAAATTATAATTCAACGAGTACCCATAGTTGTAACCGTAATTGTGTCAACAGAACTTTTGATTGTACCCGAAAAATAATGAAATTCGCCTAGGGTCGGTCGTTCGATCATTATGGAATTGAATAATAAGCGAAATATGTATATTCGGCGGGTGTAATTGTAACATGGTGGAATACAATGAGAATTTTAAAAACTGATGAAAATTCCAGCTGGCTTTGGAAACAACGAAAATTCGCTTTTCGGGATAACCGAAATTTCTTAAAATCTAATTTTCACAACTTTTTCCCGCCACTATAGAAACGAACGAGATTATTAGTGCGTTTTAATATCGAAAATATTTGATTTTACGAATTCCATTTTTTAATACATAATTTTCGTTTGAACAAATTTGTTTTTGATTTTTACAGAAAGTAGTAATTCGTTGTAATTAATCCTTTTGCTTTGATTCATATGAGAACCTTTTCATGTTTTTGATACTTAATTCGTGGATTTCAATTATTTAATTTTTACATTATTTTTAAGAAATGTTATTCAAAAACTCTTCTTAGGATTATTGAGGAATTTCTTTCATTCCTTGCTTGGGTCAAAGTAATTCAATAATTTTCACATTAAAAAGCACGAAATTTCCAATTTTCATTTTGTGTTGTTTTTTTTTTTGGGAGCACAAATTTTGTTTCAATTTTTATTCAAATTTCATTACTCTTTTAATACTTCTAAAAATACAAATTCTTTATATTTAAGGATTACAAATGGTATTTTATGTATCGTTTTGAATTTTCCCACATTTACAAGATTCTAGGGGAAATTTCCTCCATTCTTATAACTAGGATATAACATCGAATATGATAAAAAGTACTATACAAGAGAGTTGTTTTACCGAAATCCTTCTCTTATAATAATAATAGTATTATTATTATTATTATTACTATTGCAGTTGTCAAAAGGCATATATTATTGTTGTTATTATTACCATCCACCGAAAAACACGGACGAAATATCTTTGAGAGTCCAAAAAACGAAAAGAAAACGCTGGAGGGAGGATTTTAGAAAATTTTAGGATTTTTGGAATCGTTTCGAGTGGATTCGAAAAAATAAAAGAAAATGTTGCGAACCTACGAGGGGATTCGGTACACCTCCGACAAACAAATGGTTATCCTGGACATCGGCCATGCTTACACTAAGTACGGACAAGGATTTAATTTTGTGTTTTTTTTCCATTTATTATTATCGTTGTTATTATTCCTACCATTATTACCATTATTGTTATCGTTGTTGTTATTTTTATTGTAATTCATGCCACTTTATTAAGGTAAATGCCCCTATTTGTGGCCATGATCCCATTTGTGACCGTTCACGAACTTTTATTGAAATAATCACAAATATTAAAGGAATTCTTCTTCAAAAAGAATATTTGAGCCGATTATTTTGAAAGTGGCCTAAGTCCAACTTTTTATGAATTTCGCAAAATATCTTTTTTATGACAGCTAATGTCAAGTGGCACGTGTTACTACAGTTAACAAAAAATTCATAAATGGATTTAGTCCACTTTCAGAATAAACGGCTCATTTATCATGTTTCGCGATTATTTAGCCACGGTTCGATATATAGTTTCAGCGATATTTGAAAAACAAATGCTTTTGAAAATGTGAGAAAAGGGTATTTTTATCGCCATGGGCGGCAGATCGAGCGCATAAAAGTCACACTTTGGTAGATCTGATGTTCGCCGTAACGTGATGACAGCTTTGTCGTGTCGTCAAAAATTAATATTGAAAATCAATTTTGCGTAATATTATCGGCGAACGATTAATAAGTGTAGCGCTATTTGTCGATTCTGAAAAAGGTTGGCGATTTTGAATCTATCGGACGGTCATTAATGCATACATTCACAGGGCCTGCATTTTCTCTTTTGATATTTATTAGATTATGTTTGAATCTCGAGTAAACAAAGTTTTCACACAGAAAAATGATTAATCTCGATTCGAGTATAATTATTTCTTGATTTTAGTCACTTTAGAATACTTTTCTTTCTCGTTAACTTATGTGACGGTCTTACATGGTCGCAAATAGGGACATTTTTGGAATATATGTTTCATTTTTTTTTTAGTTCTTGTTGTAACTTACAAGTAACACTAGGGAACTGCCATACGGCAATTTTCCTGAAACTTGGCATACAAGTAGTACATGGAAAACTATTAGACACGTCTATTTTTATATCGGCCCGAAAGCCGTTTGAAGGGTAGAAACCACCCTTATCGATTTTTTAGTTACCTGAATTTGCAACAATCGTAAAAATAATTCGTAAAATAGTCGAACCTCTCCTCAAAATCAATGAGAGTGATTTCTACCTTTCAAATGGCTTTCGAGCTGATATAAAAAATCGCCAATGTGGCACTTCCTTAGTGTTACTTGTTAGTACGGAGAAATTATGATCTCCATGGTGCCCCAATCCGAGCATATATTCTAATAATATGATTTATGATTGATTGAATATGCCCTGAAGTCCCATGGGATAAATGGATATAGTAGTAGAAAACAGTTTTAAATGGACAATATAAAGAGAAAGAGATTCATAATGAGACACAAGCGCGGATGAATAGATAGAAAAAATAAAAAGATACAAAATAGTACGATACCAGTTTTTTTCAAGAGTAAAAAGTGCACAATGAAGAAAAATGCAATAATAATAGGATAATAATATGCAATAATAATAGAGTAATAATAGAATAGCAATAGAGTACAATTAAATAACAATAATAATGACAATGACAAGAAAAACAATATCGCAAATTGCAATTAGTTACGACTTTTAGTTTATGACTTCTATTTTCATCCAAGATGTTATAAAATCACCATTATCGTCACTAGAAGTCTAGTTTTAACATTGCTATGTATAGCGTGCATATATTTTGCCACCTGTAAGCACGTACTTTTTCAGAACTGGGAGTCCACGTATCTGGGTAAAATCTAAGACCAGCGTTACATTATAACGTGCACACAGAGAAGTATCTAGGCAAAAGCTAAATCTCATTAAATGTTTCCATGGTAGGGGGGTGCGATCCGTATTTGGGGGGTTTGGGGGGTGGCTCGTCTCTCCTAGTCATGGTCCACGCGATGTTCTATCGTAGGTGTCTTAAAATTAATCTCAATTTTAAGTACCTTTAAGTATCTCGAACCTATGTCTCGGGCAAATCTGACATTGTATTAGGTTGTAGCATAAATCTATTCCATTTTTCTAATTAGTGGCTGGTTAAAAAATGAGATGGATATACGTTACAACGTAAAACTGCTTCAAATGAATGAAACTTGTAAACCAAAGGTGATAGAAAATCTAATATAATAATAATAATAATAATAACGCAGTCGAATCGCAGCACCATGGAAATTGTAGCCTTGCTTCTTTCATAATGTTCTCGATACAAATAACATTTTATTGACATTATTATTATTATTATTATCGTTTTTCAAAATGTTTGATTCTCATTCTTTTCTAGGTATGGTTACGCCGGAGAAGCCACTCCTCGGGGGATAATAAGGACGGAAGTCAAGTTTTCAGAGACTCGGGAACTTTGTCAAATCTTCGACTACAAAAACGTCGAGAATTTGTACCAACTTCTTGTGGAATTTCTACATCTACTCTTTTTTAGGTATACAAGATAATAATAATAATAATAATAATAATTATTATTATTATTATTATTATTATAGTAATAATTACAATAATTGTATAATGTAATTAAAAATAATATACCAATTAATTAATTAATTCCAACAAATATCAATAATAACAGATTAATTAATTAATTAAATAAGTTGCATCTGTAATTTGATTTTAGGCATGTAACGATAAGTCCGAAAGACTCGAGAATCGTCGTCTTGGAATCCTTGTTGACACCGACTGAGTTCCGAGACACTCTAGCGAAAGTGATGTTCCGACACTTCGAAGTCGGTTCCCTGATGATTCTACCCACGCATTTGGTGACTATCAGCACCCTGGGGAAGGACACGGTTCTGGTTTTGGACGTCGGTTACGAGGAGGCCACGCTCATACCGGTTTTCGAAGGCGTCCCGATACTCAAAGCCTGGGAGGCATTGCCTCTCGCTGGAAAAGTCATCCACGAGTAACTAGTCATCATTATTTTTTTCACAATTTATAAAAAAAAATGTCTCGCATATATTATTTGTATGTTAGTTTTATATCATTTATTACAATAATTGTTAATTATTCATTAATTTGTTTGCAAATGTTGATATTAATTATAGATTCTAGAAAATTAAAAGTAGAAATTTACATGCGGTTCAATTTTACAAAACAAATATTCCGTGAGCCATCGAACTTAAAATTTTTAATTAATTTTGAAATTATTAATTTTGAATTTCAATAATTCATTGTAATTATTAATTTTGAAATTATCATTATAAATTTATATAAATTATCATATTTATATCATTTAACACTAATTCAATTAAAAATCATTGAGAAGTAAAAAAATTAGTTAAATTAGTCGAATTTGCTAAAACCATAGCTTCGATCCCTAATTTATTGGTAATTCGGGGAAATAAATTGGCGTCAATAAAGTAATTTCTTAAATAAAGAACGCTAACAAAACCGAAATCTTCACTAATTCCAGGCGGATGCGGGAAGAATTGAAATCAGCAATCCCCGATTACAACTTCACCGAGAAAATCGTGGAAGATATCAAAGTTCGTACTTGTTTTGTCACCACTTTGGAGAGATCGAAGAAGTTGGGGACGGATGAAGCTCCTCCGGTCCCACCGGCGGTAAAATATCCGGGATCGAAGAGCATCGAAATTCCAGGGTACATTCGGGAGAAGGCCTACGAGGTGTTATGGGAACGGGACAACGATAATCTCTGTATTCCCACTATGATCTTGAATGCCTTGGTCAAAGTGAGTATATTTGCAATATTCAATTTCAGGAATTTCAAATTTTTAATTTTCACTGTTACAATCTTAGCCCTTAGAGGTCATTAGGGATCAAAATGACCCCAAGCGCAACTTGAAGCTAGATTTACTACAAGTTATTGGCGCCCGATTGGTCTGGCTTCCCGTCTAATCGTGCTTTGGGGTTCCCTTTGTAAGATGAGACTAGGATCGGCCGAATCGCGGCAGCAGTTCCTTCGTGGCAGTCGATTTTTAGAAGACCGTGCGCGAGCTGGGGGTCAAAATTGATACCTTTTTTGAAACGCCCACTATGGAGCTTTTTTTCCATACACTATGATATCTCAAGGGTATCACCTTAAAATTTTATGAAAATATATTAAAAATTGCCAGACTTATGATTTTTTTTAGTAAAAAATGGTTTTTACGCATTGCCGCCTTGCTGATTTTTTTTCGCCATTTTGAAAATTTGATAAAAATTTTTTGCCATGATATTCTCATTCTAAAAGGTTCAAACTAATATCCTGAATTTTTATGAGTCGTTCGGAATGATATTGGCAACGCGGCAATTGTTTAAACATGGCTGGAGTCATTCTGACCCCGTGTGACCGACGCGTTATTTTTAGAACGTGTGACCTCTAAGGGTTAAATTCCAAAAGTTTCGTTTCTTATAATTATTACTTATTATATAATTATTACTTTATGTATATAATTATACTTTATAATTATTACTTTTATATTAAATTCCAAGAATGTCCTTTCCCTGTTTTTTAGAGAAATTTGATTTTTGGATTTCGTAGATACTCAAAATATATTATTATAATTAATTTCCTCTCTCTCTCCAATTTCTATTTTTACAGTGTCCGATCGACACCAGGAGACAACTGGCGGAGAACATTCTGTTAATCGGTGGAACGACAATGGCCAAGGGATTCGCTAGCCGATTGAAATCGGAATTGTTGAGTCTACTGAAAAGCGATTTGTACAGCGAGAAATTGAAAATCACAAAATTCAAATTCCACACAGCCCCGAGCAAAGCGAATTACACCGCTTGGTTGGGTGGAGCGATTTTCGGCATTGCCGATTTACCGTCCCGGTGTTTGACCAAAGAGAATTACCTGAAGAGCAATCGGGTACCCGATTGGGCCAGTCTCATTGATAATCAGAAAGAAGTTCCCAATCCTTAGTGATCGATATACGAATAGGCTGATTGGTAACTAATAATCAATTAATTAACTAGCGATAATCTATAAAAAATTTCGAACGATTTGTAATTAATAAATTAATTTTAAATGATTATTTATTTATACGATAATAAATCGATCACTAATTATTTATACAATAAGCGGCGAGTAATTGTTATTTAAGTAGTCAATTATTAAATATTGTTTGTGTGGAAATTTTCACAAAGGGGTGATCCACGAATTGCTAAAAAATTATGATGAATTTTATGATCGATTATTAATCGCTGATTAAATAAATAGCAAGTAATTGCAAATTTGTTGCTAATCGATAATTAAGTGTTTGCTAATAAGAAACTAATTTAAGAATATTTCGCATTTTATAATTAAAAAATACGAGAAATTCCGGTTGCAGTTTAAATTGATTTTCATTTTTTCTAATAAAACAAAGAATATATGCATTTATTAAACTAATATTGAGTGAAGGGTGTTCTATTACCACAAATTTAGTTCGTAAACAAAAAATTTCTATTTCTCTTAATTTTTCGAAGAAATCACTGCTTTTTCGTTCACAAGAAAGAAGAAAATTGGAAGACATACATTTTTTTTCAAAAATGATATTTATTTAAATATTCCGAAGAACGCTCGTATAGGAACTGAGCTTTTTATAAAGTTGTAAGCAGAGTCAGCTTCTCATTCAGCTGCAATTGCGTCTTGATCAGCTGCGAAAGCGCGATGACCATCAACAAATCCTTGACGTTGCTGTTGAACATATCGTCGAACTGATCGCTGCTCATCTTCGGAACGGAATGGACCATATCCAACAAGGCTCTTCCCACCTGAAATCAAATATACCATTTAAATAACTAATTCCAAAACTACTAATTACAAATCACCAAAAATCAGCAATAATTGATTATTGATTCTTCAAAAATGATCAATTACCGATCACCAGATAATCAATTACTAAATATACTAAATACTAATTAATATCTTATCATCAGTTACTAATTATTATTCTCCTAAATTACGTAAACCAATGATTACCGATAAAAATGATTACTTAAACTGTCGATTCCCAATTAAGGGGTTACATCTAGTTGGCGGCGGAAAAAAAGGTGTGTTTTTGTGAATTATTTTTGGGAAAACGATTGCAGGTTTCGAACTGTTTTTTTTTTATAGTAAAGGTTATATCTTCGACTATGTTTCATAATTTTTTTATTGAAAAAAATTCACAAATGCAGGAGATACAGTGCATTTCCCGGACCGCTGTTCAAAAAAGGTCTTCTGCGGCGACCACTGTATCTTCCACCTCACTCGTCTAAAATCAAAAAATCAAATAGATTATGTTTTAGCATCGTATTATCTAGTCCTTAATCGAAGGATTTGAGAAAATATTAATTTTTGAAAAAATGGTCGACGATTGAACGTGAAAGTTCAAGTTTTTATGAAAAAATCACTACATTTTCGTCGACCATTTTTTCAAAAATTAATATTTTCTCAAATCCTTCGATCAAGGAATAGATAATACGATGCAAAAACATAATCTATTTGATTTTTTGATTTTAGACGAGTGAGGTGGAAGGTACAGTGGTCACCGCAGAAAACCTAGCGGTCCGGAAAATGCATTGTTGTCTCCTACATTTGTGAATTTTTTTCAATAAAAAAATTATGAATTATAGTCGAGGATATACCCTTAACTATGAAAATAAATAGTTCGAAACTTGCAATCATTTCCCCCCCAAAAAAAAATTCACAAAAACACGCCTTTCTTTCAGCCGCCAACTTGATGTAACCCCTTCTTGAAAATCCACATTTTATGAAAATGTTTTCTAAATTAAAAAAAAAAACAGCAGAAAAACCCACTTGGTTGTCGGGTGGTTGTTTTCCAGCTAGAACATCCTCCACGTATGCCAACACTTGCTCCAGCATCGCCGCTAGTTTGAAACTGGCGTCGGCGATCTGCTCCAGGTCCATCATCGGTTCGATCACCCCGCCGGCTTTCAAACCTGGAATTTGCAAGTGCGGGTGGAGCTGGGCTTTTTGGAACAGTTGCAAGCTGACTATTTCCGGTTCGTAGGCTTGTATCTGAAATTAGGAGAGTTCGGTGAAAAATTTCTTTTTTTTTTCTTTCGTTCCAGTACCACACCCAATTTGGAATCGGTTTTTCAGAGCGAACCTGCACTTTCGCTGGTGTGAACATGCACCCTTGTTTCCCGTTAGGCACTCCCAAAGACACGCACACGTACGCCCGGATGGCCATCCTCGTGGTGTCTATGAGGTTGGTGTCTACCGTCAAGTGCACCGGGTTGTTGCACTCCCGAGTGTAGTAGTCGTGGATGTCCGGTGAGTTCTCGGAAACCTGTACCACAGAAGTTGGACATTGACAATTTATCGATTAGCCAAACTAATAATAGTATTTTTAAATTATCGGTTATAGAATGGAACTTACTGTTAGTTATTGGTATTTCTTTTAATACTGAAACTCTGACGGAATTTTATAATATTGGGTTGGCAAATAAGTTCGTTCGGTTTTTAACAGTGGAATAAATCACAAAAACCGAACGAACTTATTTGCCAACCCAATACATTTTCAGAATTAATTCTTTAGTAAAATTACCTTTAGCGATACTAAATCATCGGTTGTAAAATTGAAATTAATTAATAGAATTTATTTTAACTCCACCGACAGCTAGCGATTCGATAGCATTCGCGTGTCCGACCAACTGCTCGACGATATTAATGCTAAATTATATTTATTAACCGTTTGAGTCCCAGGGGGTATTGAAAAAACACTGTCGAAGAATCCCAAATAACGCAACCGCGCTTTTTCTAAATGTGTACGAAAAGACCCAAGCAGCGCGATAGCGCTTGTTTTGTTTTATGTCGAGAAATACCAAGTGGCGCGATAGCGCTTCTACACATTGAAGATGCGTTAGGTAACGTGATTCTCGTTTTTTTTACATCGCTCCGTCACATTTATTACAATTGACAAAATGATCGGACGTATTCTGCCGTAAGGGTTTCTCAATGTTAACCCTTAACGGACGAGTGGCGACTCAGAGTCGCCAGTTTTAAACGCTAATCCCTCAGGTATCATCCGTTAGGGGTTAATAATTGTGTGTTTTAAAATGATTAGAAAAAGCAATGCAAAAAGTAAGTAAAAAATTAATTTAGATTCTACTAGTGTTATTCTAATTTTAGAATCTACTAGTGTTATTCTAAGCTATTGTAAAATTTATTACAGGCATCCCCTGAATAACATGGCTAATTGGTTCCGTGTTATTCGAAATCGTGTTATTCGATACTAATAATTCATACAATTTTGGAGATAACGTTCCGTGCTATTCAAAATCATGCAATTCGAAACTCGAGATCCATACAAATTTGTACATTTTGTTCCAAAGATTAATTAAGAAAATTTTCGCGACTTCGTATAATTCGAACTCCGTGTTATTCGAGGGTTGTCGCAATTTTTAATCGTGCTATTCGCGACTTTGTGCAATTCAAGTACCGCGCTACTCGAGGGATACTTGTATTTACATTAACCATTTGAGTGCCAAGCGGCACGATCACGCTTCTTCTGTTCCATGTCCAAAAATGCCATCATTTTTGAAATACGAAATTAAAAGACCGCTGCTTGGCAATGCTCAAAATGTGCTGGGTTTTCTGGACAAAAAATCTGAATGACGCGATCGCGCTGCTTAGGACTCAAACGGTTCAGCGATGGTGACAAAAAGCCAATTATAAATTAATAGGCTATCGGTGGGTAGGCGTTGGCGACAAAAGCCAATTAATAGGCTAACGGTTGGTAAAGCATTAATGTAGAAACCTTAACAAAGTAGTTTCAAAATTAACTGTACTAATTGAACAATTGTTGGAAATGATCGCAAGGCTAATTTACCAACTGCGATACTGAAATGAAATATTGCACTAATTACAGTTTATATTTATTTTCCTGTTGAATATAATCACCTCATTTCCAGTGGCCCACCAGCCGACGATATTCTCCTGCCCATTGACCCTGTGAATGAGGTCGTAGAGATCCATGGAGTAGTTCAAGTCGGCGTCGACCTTGGGTTTGTTGTCCTCCACATACTCCTTGTGTGGCACGCAGAAGCAGTTGGTGACTTCGACCACTCCTTTCTCAGCGGTACCTGTAACGATTCAGAAGCCAGAGTTTCAATTATTAACAGTTACTACCAGGTGTATCGCGATGGATATTTCTAGCGAGAAATATCTAGTACCTAGGTAGTAGTACTTAGGTATCGGTACCTAAATGAATATCTAAGTAGGCAAGTACAGTAGCGGTAGCATTAGGTACCTATTAGTACCTAATTAGGTACTACATAGGTAATTCAGGTATCGGTACCTAATCAGGTACTAAATAGGTAACTTATGTATCGGTACCTAATTAGGTACTAAATAGGTAACTTATGTATCGGTACCTAATTAGGTACTAAATAGGTAATTTAGGTATCAGTACCTAATTAGGTACTAAATAGGTAACTTAGGTATCAGTACCTAATTTGGTACTAAATAGGTAACTTATGTATCGGTACCTAATTAGGTACTAAATAGGTAATTTAGGTATCAGTACCTAATTAGGTACTAAATAGGTAACTTAGGTATCAGTACCTAATTGGGTACTAAATAGGTAATTTAGGTATCGGTACCTAATTAGGTACTAAATAGGTAACTTAGGTATCAGTACCTAATTGGGTACTAAATAGGTAACTTATGTATCGGTACTAGTAACTTAGGTATCGGTACCTAATTAGGTACTAAATAGGTAACTTAGGTATCAGTACCTAATTGGGTACTAACAGGTACCTAATGTTACTGCTACCTAATTAGGTACTAATACCGAAATTACCCATCGAGTTCCAAAGTAAGCATCACAGGTACCTATTAGGTACTGTGTAGTACCTAACCTAAAAAAGAAAACGAAGCATATTTTACCCAACAAAGTTCCGATTACACGAACGGCATTCTCGTTACGACGCTCGTAGGCATCCACGATTTGGTACAACACGACCGGGTGGACCTTCACTATAGGATTGAGTGCCATTTTTTCTTTCCCTTTGATAATTTTGACAGAACCAACGTGCCACAGCTGGAATCCGCGAAAACGAAGGAGCAACGCCAAAGCGAAAAGACGGAACGAAATGGAAATGGACCGAGCGATTTCTCACACATGCGCAGTACGTTTTCTATTCGAATATGACTTAGTGCGCATGCGTGGAAAATTCATTTGTTTTCTTTATTTCCTTAGGTATTTATATAATTTTTTATTAAAATAAATGTAATATTTAATTGCACAACAAAATAATGATGAATGGAAGCGTAAATGAGAAGAATGAGTAGTTGATGTTAAATGTCATTTGTTCATAAAAAGTGAACGTTGTTTAGAAAAAAAGAAGAGTTAGTTGTTTATGTTTTCTTAAGTCATGGTTTTTCCTTTTGAGTACATACCACGTAATTAATTTTTATTCATTCGCTTATGTAATAATATTTTTTCTGAATAACAAAGAAGACAAGTACTTAAAAATGGCGCCGTGATTACGAATTCGGCATGTACCGCCATCTGTTGGCCGAACTTACTACCCAATTCGCCTTATCAATAACTTTTTACAGAAAAGTTTGTTTTTTTACTTATTTTAAACTTACACATATGCACACTTACTTATGCGTATATACATGCGCATGCGAAAGCATATAAAAAGCGAATAAAAAGAAACTCTTCTTTTAACACTAATCCCACCGTGACGTCACCAAGCCATTTAAAATACGTGTAAAAAAGTTTCATTCAAACGCTCATGGTAGATTTAGCGTCAACTCTACAATTACTGGCCGGTGCAATTCTGAGAATCATTTCAAAACTCAAACGCATGGATCAATTGATGTACTCTTTTGTTGGACTAAGTGGTCCCCCTACTACTGCAACCCCTATTCTTGACCCTTTCCTTCCCTTTACGCCCAAGTCGCAACTCAGGGTCTTCGTTCCGCGCAGCGGTTGACCAATGATAAGACATGTTTCGAAACGGTACAAAGATTCCGGTCTTATTTGTTTGTTCGTTAGTTAGTCGGTTGCTTTGTTAGTCTATCCGTCCGTCCATCTGTCCACGCTCGTTTCAGTCGCGTCATGAATGGAGGGTCACCGATAGTACGACGATAATGTCGCAACACGACGCAGGGTCGTGGCGGGTTGCGTTGGATTCTCATGTGACATTGAATAAAAATACATAAACAAATTTAGAAATCTTCAAAAATACATACATAAGTATACATATATATAGTACATAAATGAAAAGGTGATTTTCAAAAGTGACATCGGTCGCAACGAAAAATAAATAGGAACTCAACGAAATGATCTCCAGTTTCTACGAGAAAATCGTCGGAACTTCCCCCCCTCCCGAAAGCAACCATCCAAAGATTCTCTGTGTCGGTTTGGCGTGTTTGGATATCGTCCAGGTGTGCAAGCACTATCCCGCGGAGGACTCCGACCAGAGGTGAGCAACAGCGAGTCCCAATTTCAGATTCGAAACGACCCTGAATCTCCACCTCCCTCCAGGCCTCGCCGAGAATATTCTAGTCCAATTTCGATCAAACTGCCGTGCCGCCATCTTGGGTCGGAATCCCGAGTTATGAACGCCGACGAGCTACTACTTAAATTTCTTATTTTTCTCGAGTTGATTTTTTATCAGAAATGTGTATTTGGGTGGATTTTCTGGAATTAGAGTCAAAATTAAGATGTGAGATACTTTGTAATTGATTTTTAAGAAACAGGAAGTTTCTGTGAAAATTGGTAGCTTTTGCGTTTGGGAACGAGTTTGACTTCAGTTTTACAAAATGAGGCGCGAAATTTCGTTCCATTTAAATAAAGATTTTGTTTTGGTTTTTGTACAGTAGAATCTTCGTATGTACAAGATACCTTCGAATGCTTTCGTACAAGACACCACAGGTTCCCCTCCGCTAATCTACTATCCCCACTCCTAATGCCTCTTCGCCTCTGAATGCTTGGAGTTGCGTACTCCGTACTGGATACCACGGAAATGAATGAGAAAAAATGAGAATTATTTACATACAACGATTTTTGTTATTTATTGTCATAAATTATTAATTATTTAAGATTACATTTTAATTCTTTTTTTGTTTAAAATTTATAGAGAATTTTCAATGACTCGTAAACGTAGTTTTTTGTCGGGGAAGTGGCGTTTCCGTGACGCACTGGACTAGTACGTTTAAAATTGATTTACTTATGTGAGATAATTGTACAAACGGTAAAAATAACTTTTCTTCTCTCTTTCTTTCTTGTCAACACTGCGAGAACTCCTTGTTTGCGGACTTCTAGTCACGTGACAAAAAAAAGAAGGAAAAGAATATGGAATACAAAGCAACCTACATTATCGGTTTAACTTTAAACTATTTTGCATGGTATCTTATACGAAGGACATGAGTTCTATTCCTCTCCGGCGTAGCAGGCCGGTGAGTGGGGGAACGGTATTTTTCGGAATCATATTTCCCTTTGGTACCTTGTGGTATCTTTTACGGAGATTCTACTGTATTTATTTTTACTACGACTAATGTTTTTTTAATTATTCCAATAATTATTTCTTTTAAACACGACTCACAAGCGTTAGGAAATTTTGGGTTAACTTTTGCGTTAAAATTGTTTTGTTGTCGAAACTTAGATTTGGATTAATTTTTTGAAATGTGGAAGTGAAGCAAAGAATATAGTGCAATTGATTTTCAAGATACAGGGTATTGATGATTTTTGTTGTTGGGAACGAGTTTGACTTCAATTATGATGAAAAAGCGCGAATTTCAAATCTCGTACTTTTAAAATTATTATGTTTTAATAGATATAATTATAATACACACATTGGTTATACGAAAATCTTATTTCTAATTTCGTACAAATATTTAAACAATTATTATTCATTAATCATCTTGACTTCCGATTATTAGCTACTAAAAAAAACACGAAATCCACGACAAAATCAGTAGCTTGCTCATTTAGGAATGAGTTTGACATGAGTTGCACTAAAAAAAAAGGCGCGAAATTCAAATTTTATCCCCTCTAACATAATTTATATTAGAAATAATTATTTTTCTTCAACGTCTATTTACGAAACAATTATTTTCGACTCCTGCTCCCTCTTAATTACATTTTATTTTTTACAGATGCGTGGATTACAGATGGCAAAGAGGAGGCAACGCCTGCAATAACTGCACGGTCCTCTCGATCCTCAACAGTCCGTGCGAGTTCCTCGGGTGCTTGAGTTCCGTCGAGCATCTCAACTTCTTGCAGAACGACATGAAGAAGTACAAAATCGACTTCTCTCATTGCCCGATGATAAATGACGTCGGCTGCCCCACGTCCACCGTCATCTTGAGCCTCTGCTCTGGTTCCAGGACAATTTTGCACTTTAACCCGAATTTGCCGGAGATTCGGTTGGAGGATTTTGAGAAACTCAATTTGGACGATTACTCTTGGATCCACTTCGAGGTCTTAAGGCGCAATTCTTCCCCCCCCCCCCCCCCCCCACGGAATCTCACGGTTCTTGTTTATTTATGGGTCAACACGTGGGAATCCCATGAAAAGTTTCGTGTCTGAACCATAGTATTTTTTTGTATTTTTGATTCTACGGCAAATCCCACGGGTTGCTTTGACTTTGGCCATAGATTACATAAATCATATTACCCCTACTGTATCTTTCATCTTTTTCAATCTACGGATCAACGAGATTAACCCTTAGAGGTCACCAGGGGTCAAAATGACCCCAAGCGCAAATATGGTTTTTTTACGCATTGCCTCTTTGCTGATTATTTTTTTCGCCATTTTGAAAATTTGATAAAAATTTGTTGCCATGATATTCTCATTCCAAAAGGTTCAAACTAATATCCTGAATTTTTATGAGTCGTTCGGAACGATACTGGCAACGCGGGAATCGTTTAAACATGGCTGGGGTCATTGCGACCCCAGCCATGTGTGTGACCGGCTCGTTTATTTCCAGAACGTCTGACCTCTAAGGGTTAGTCATGAACTAGAAAAATCATAGATTTCGTACGTAAATTGTTTTTATTTTTTTACGATTTGTTCTAATTTATGATCACGTAGATTTTGTGACGTTTTTTTGGTCTATGGCTAACCAGAAAATCCCCCTTTACCCACGGTTTTGCTAGGGAGGGATTCCCCGAACTGAGTTTCTTTCTGTTTAGGGTAGAAACGCGACAGAGGTCTTGTCGATGATGCAACATATAGAGAATTACAATAAATCGTTGCTGAGCGACAAAAAAAGTTCCTTGGCCCACGACACGGACGAAAGGTTCCCCATAACGATTAGCGTGGAATTGGAAAAGCCGAGACAGGAGTTATTGGATCTGCTTCCATACACCGACGTTGCCTTCATAGCCAAGAATTTTGCGCAGAGTCGGGGGTTCGACAATATGAGCGAAACTCTGAAGAATATCAGCCAAGAGGCGAAATCTGGGTAAACATTGTTCCCCGTTTTCCATTATTTTATATTTTAACTATTTCGTATAACGCGGAAAAAAATAGTTTCGATGCGCAACTGATCCAGAAATGACATTTCTCTGCGCAATGGTTCTACAATAGATTTTTTTCTATGCCCGAGAACCCAAAATCGAATTTCCGCTGCGCAGTAGACGCGAAATCAGCGGTTTTCTGCGCAGCAATTCTAGAATCTACCTCGTCTATGTCCACGAAGGAAATAAAAAATCCCCAAATTTTCAGGGCAACGATAATTTGCGCCTGGGGCGACAGAGGGGCTATGGCGAAGACCCCAGATGGCACCACGGTCCAATCGCCGGCGTTTCCGCCCAACAAGATCGTGGACACACTCGGAGCTGGGGACACCTTCAATGCCGCGGTTCTCTATTGCCTGAATAAAGCGAAATTGGCATATATCAAGAAATCGCGCAAAGGGCAGATGGAGGACACCGAGACTCGGTCGACCGAGGTGGGGTCGGCCCGAAAAATGAGCGAAGTCCGGCAAAATGTGAACATCGAGAGCTCGGAGTTTAGTCAGACTCAGTTCATAGACGAAAAAATACTGCATTATTCCATAACTTTTGGTTGCCGCATAGCCGGTGCCAAGATCGGCCAGAAGGGTTACGACGATTTCGAGAAAGTCGTCGAGGATTTCATGAGGTCCGATCTGATGGGGGTGAATTAATATTAAGACGAGCTGTAAGAATTCCTCTAGGGACATATTTCGAAATATTTTTAATAAATTTGCCATTTTCCTATGTATCCGGTGTCTGTGTTTCTTTACCGAGGAGTCACAGGAGGGAAAGAGGATTTAACAATCCCGAGTTTGTAGTTAAACCCTTTCGGTACTACCGCCGCCTATTGGCGGCATCCACGAAACGTTTCCTGGGTCCTACCGCCGGCCATCTGCGGCATCCACGGAAAGTTATGTGGATATGATTACTCTCCATATTGCGCATTACAGTAATCCCAGCTCCTCTGCGGCTGCAAAGAGAACAGGACACCACTCCACCGGGGAAGGCGACGCCCAGCAATGGGATGGACTCGAGGTGGCAGCTACGTTTTGAAACTCGGTCTTTCATAGCGAAAGCCGGGTTAACCTGGAAGTGGTGCCGGGTTTAATCTCGAACGCATAACGTTAGTTGTTGTTGTTCGAACGCGTATGCCTTTCAAAGGTGAGGTCGCACAGCCAAACACCTTCGTGGTGGGAGGCTTCACAATAACTATTGCGCATTACAGTAGAATCTCCGTACGAGATACCTTCGAATACCTTCGTACAAGATACCACAGATTCTCCTTCGCTAATCCACTACCCCCACTCCTAGTGCCTCTTCGCCTCTGAATGTTTGGAGTTGCGTGCTCCGTACAAGATACCACGGAAATAAATGAGAAAAAATGAGAATTATTTACACATAACGATTTTTTCTATTTATTATCATAAATTATTAATTTTTTCAAGATCACATTTTAATTTTTTTTTGTTTAAAATTCGTAGAGAATTTTCAATGACTCGTAAACGTAGTTTTTTGATGGGGAAGTGGCGTTTCCGTGACGCACTGGACTAGTATGTTTAAAATTGATTTATACTTACGTGAGATAATTGCACACACGGTAAAAATAACTTTTCTTCTCTCCTTCTTTCTTGTCAACACTGCGAAAACTCCTCGTTTGCTGACTTCTAGTCACGTGACAAAAAAAAAGAAGGAAAAGGATATGGAATACAAAGCAATCTACATTATCGGTTTATAACTTTAAACTATTTTGCATGGTATCTTATACGAAGCACGTGAGTTCTATTTCTCCTCGGTGTAGCAGGCCGCTGAGTGGGGGAACGGTAATTTTCGGAATCATATTCCCCTCCGGTCCCTTGTGGTATCTTGTACAGAGATTCCACTGTACTTTACTATTCTATGTTTAAAATTCCTGGCTGTTCTAATAGTTCCATTATATAATAAGTAACAGTCAAGAGCGTACAGTGCAACAACTCTCCTGGAAAACTTCCTCGTCCTACGAATGAATAATCGCGGCCAGTTCCTCCGTACCGAAAGGGTTAAGAAAGTATTTTTTGTAATCAATGGAATTCGAAATATGAAATTTTTTAATCCATATTTCGTTTAAATTATAACTCTATTTTATTCAAAAATGGAGAAAGGGCCTTTTAAAAATCCATGATTTAAAAATTCATTCTTTTGAAAAAACACTAGGAACCCCGGTGATCCTTAGGAATAATTAGGAGCGCCTCTGGTGGTCAATTGTGGAACTATTTCTGGAGCGAACTTTAAATTTCATATTTCATGGAATGTTTTTGCATATTCTTTAACGATAATAAATAAGCGAGGAATTTTTGGTTATTAAGAAATTGGTAAAGGGAAAGTTCGTGCGTAAGTGGAATTCCCACGAAATAACATTTACAGTAACTTTATTAGAAACGCAAGATGTCTTCCCAAGTACAAACAATTACGGAACATTCAATTTTGTCGTTTATTGTAACAATAATGGTCTTTGTTACTTTTCATTTGCTGGTTTGATTCCCTTATGCCCTATTTACATATCCACGTAAATCTTACACTTACAAATTACAAACTACATTATTGTACATGAAAATGTGAGGGATCAGAATTATAAAAATTGTACATATTACAAATGAAAAAGAGAAGATAGAAAAGGCATTACGCTAGCAATCAGGTTCCACACCAGAGTCGAAGAAATCTACAATGCTTTCCGCTACCTTGGACGGGAAATTTCTACGAAAATAAATTACAAAAAAAATCATTAATATTATTATCATCCTCATTTTGAAAAAATACAAAAAAATAATAAAAACACGAAAAATGAAAAGGAACATTTTTAAATTTAATTTTGAGAAATGAAAAATTAATTATTTCTCCTAATTCATAACATATTATTCCTGTTAATAATAAATTATAATTTACAGTTAATTATTGATTTTAATTTATAAAAATCGAAAAGGACATCGATCGACTTTGAATTTCCCGCCTTTTTTGGGAAAAATGAAGGTATGTCTCGAGTCTGCGTACCTTCGATCGATGCCCGAATCGAATGGAATTCCACTAAATTCTAAAAACCGGCTGTTTTCGGGGAAATATAAGAAAGATCGAATAAGAAAAGACGAGTTTCAGGATTTTACCTTAAAACTGTATTTATGGTTAACCAAAATCCAGGAATGGTTAATTCCGGAACGTTCCTCCTCTGAGCCGTGACTATTGTAGCAGCTGTCTCTTGCGGTGAAACCAAAGCCATAAGGCTCGGGAACCTACCAATTATTATACATTAATCTAACAAATTATTGATTATATTCCTAATGAAAAATGTAATAAAAAATGTCCGTTAATAATACAACCGGTAAATTAGTTCCAGGAGAATTTCGACTTTCATTAGCGACTTCTCGTGCATCCTTCACATGAATGGTACTTTTCCGCTAGATCTCTATTAAATTTAAATCGAGTTCTAGTGGAATGATACAATCGAATGGAAGATGCAACGGAAGTGGCCAACAAAATTTGACTTTCGCGGAAACCCACCTTTAGTCCAAATGTCAAGGCCGCTTGTTTGAAGAGAAAAGGTAAAAGTGTTAATCGCAAAGTGGGATGATAATTATTACTCTCCTTATTATTGATCGATTACTATTATAATTATGGTCAACAGTTGCCTACGGCACCCTTTAAATAAGCAAGCAATCGGAACGCGTTTACCACGTCGATTCTTATAAATTCGTAATCGGAACAATGGAAAAAGAGCCTTAAGGAGGCTGTACCGGTACATAGCTAATCAATTGAGCGCCCAAATATATTTCTCTTTGGTTCCCGTAGTTGCGAGCGTAGATTTGGCAACTTAACAAAGCGCACGGTTTACTACGATTACGATCCGCGTGCGCCTGCGTTAGTATATGGCGCGTCGTGTGTTTCGCTTCGTTTACTACGTGTGTTGCTTTTTCTACGAACCAGTTGTCAAAATATGAGTGAAAAACGAAAAGGATTTTTTTGGAAAGGCAAGAGAGTGGCCGAGAAAATGTACAAGAAAGGAGTTTAGCAGTCTCAGATTGGGAAAAGTATTAGAAAAATATTCGATCAGAAACATAAAAGTCAGATGAGCTGGATACCGCGCAAAGTGAGCGCAGATACAACGTTGCCAGACTTTCGTTGTCCTGCTCTCGGTCATACATTTTGGATGAGAATTGATGATTTCCTAGTCTTACAAGCTTTGAACGTACATTATGATAATTGATAAATGATCAGAACAATATCCTTTATCGCTCATGAAATTTTCATGAAGATCTGAATGTTAATTATTTAACCCTCTCACGTGAATGGGCGTTTCTCCCACTCCGTAAACGTCTGCGGGGACAGGGGACTGCGACCAACAAGAAACGTCGAGTAGTTCGCGCCTACAGTACCGTGCTCATCGCGTCAATTCAAAAGGAACGGGCTTTCGATGAATTAATGTATAAACTACTGATTGCGTTGTAGGACACCAGAAAAACCTATTATGTACGTTACTGAGTACATAAGAACGTTATGAGTCAAGTGATGTGGAGGGGCGAGGTGCGCAACGTGATCGGCTATCCCCACATGACCGACCGAAGTACGATTAATTTCCATATTCACGTGAGAGGGTTAAATATCGTTGAAAAACTGATTTTTCCCATAAGAAGGCATGTTAAATGAAATTACAATTTTCTCGGTTTCTAGGCTCTAAACCATCTCAAAATATTAACTGAAGCTTTATTACATAAAAACAGACCAGTGGTTGAAATTTTATCAAATTCTCAATGTTAATTCTAAAAACGGTACAACCTCCTTAAGTTTCTGGTAAATGCGGGGAATCCCGTAACTTTTTTGTGGATAATCACTTATTTTGTCATTTCATGTATTATTATTAACATTACTATTATTATTGTTTTTGTAAGTTTAATATAGTTATTGTTGAGTAATTGTTTAATAACCATAACGACAATAACAATAATAATAATAATAATGATGATGATGATGATGATAATGATGATAATAATAATAGTAATGGTTAGTAATGATGCAAAAACAGGAAGGGCAGAAATTTTCAAAAATTTTATTTTTCCATAAAAACGGAAAATAAAAAAAATTTAATAAATTTAAAAATTTGTAAAAAAGCAACTTACCTAACTTTGGGTTTCTTGCACAACCCCGTGTCAACCATGTAAGGATAAATTGTAGTGAATTTGATTTCAGAATTTTTCCCTTCAGATGAAAGCCTCAGTTCTTCGTGTAGAGCTTCCATGAGACCTGGGAATGCAATTTTTTTTTTTGGAATAATAATAATAGGAGCAACGACAACGATAATAATTGTAAAAAAATAAAAACACAATTAAAAAGAAGAGCAACAACATCGATACCTCTAACGGCAAATTTGCTCGCACAGTAAGGTACCAAATTCTTCAAACCGATGATACCGGCAATCGATGAAAGCGCCACAATGTGTCCGTGATTTTTAGCGATCATGTCCGGCAAAAATGCTTGCAACAACTGTAATAATTAACAAATGTTGATAATTAATTAATTTATTTATTCATTCAAAATTAAAATAGCGTCGGAATTTAAAACAAAAATTGGACAAAATTTCAACTCGTACCTTTCCCAAAAAATCATAATAAATTTAAAATCAAGGTTTTGCTGCGCGGTAGATGCAGAATTAACGTTCTACTGCGCATTAGCTCTAGAGTCTATGTTTTCTATGCCCATCCACCCAAAATCGATTTTACATGTTAGAATTGGAATTAAATATTGGACAAAATTGTAATTCGCTCAAAATTCACAGTTCTGAGCAATATATGTGAGCTCTGGACAAGAAAAAAATAGTGAAAATTAATAAAATCGGTAGATTCGGTAAAATTTACCCAGAAGTGCGCGAGCACGTTAACGTCAAAAGTTTTTCGTATTTCCTCGGGCGTTTGGTCCAACAACGAGCGCGTCGGCATGATACCGGCATTGTTGACCAGCACCGTGACGTCACCGACTTCCGCGCGTACTTTTTCCGCCAATTTGAAGACTTCGTCTCTGTTTGTGACGTCACATCTAAAAATGTAGCAAGAAAAATTAGTTACATTCTATTTAAGGAAAAGAAAAATAAAATAATTTATAGAATAAAAAAATGAATATGGAAAAAATAGATAAATAATATTAAAGAATAATATTTATGAGGTATAAAAAAATATACTTGTAAGCATGAGCGGTGGCGACCCCTAATTTTTTTATCTCCTCGGTGGTCTCTTGATTGCCTTGTTCGTTGATGTCCCAGCAAACGACAGTGGCCCCCAGAGAGGCGTACCTCAGTGCCAATTCCCGGCCTATCCCATGACCGGCTCCCGTTATCTGTAAGAGAGCAAACGGGGATTTTTGAAAAGCGCCTCTGACACACAGGACAGGAAGTAAAATCTGTCCAGATTTTAGTTGCAACGTTCAGCGGCTCCATCTATCGGTAATATTCGGTACCGAACCCGTTCCAACGGAAATCACCACTCGCGTGGGTGATACGCGTAAACAAACCAATGAAGCTCGATATTCCCTTGGAACGGGCGAGCTTCATTGGCTGCCGGGGCCAAATGGCGTTTTAATGCAATTATGGTGAATATATGTACCAAAACTATCTCCTTGCTGACATTTTTCTCCTCTTGGGGCACGAAGAATCTGTAGATGCTCTCGAAGACGTAGTAAAAGACTTTCAGCAGAAGCAGCAGCACGTCCGCAAAAACCAGCGCTCCGCTGTAAGCCTTAACCATGACTGGTTTAAAGTTGGATAGCGGGCGTTGTGATTGTCCAGTAGAATTTACAATGTCGATGTTCGGATCCTACAAACAAACGCGCCATATACTAACGCAGGCGCACGCGGATCGGTTGCCAAATCTACGCTCGCAACTACGGGAGTCAAAGAGATGTACAATATATTTGGGCGCTCAATTGATTAGATATGTACCGGTATAACCTCCTTGAAGGGGTCAACCCGTGTGGCGGCCGTTTTTTTGAGATTTTGTTCGGAATTTTTCACGATGAAATGAAAAGACACAGAACTTTCAAATTTTTACTACATATTTATTCATTCTTCAATTATGTCTCTGAATTTTGTTATACGAAAATATACTTATGATCGTCAGTTATACCGCTCAAATGGCACCCATGTGAAAAGAACGGTGTCCATGATTCCGGCAGATTGGCTTATCTGAAATAAGAAATAAAATTGCAAGTTGATTTATAAGTGGTTGGCTATCACCGGAATGAGGGTTTTTGAAAAACATTGAACCGCCTTCTTTTTACAGAAAAAATAGTCCAAAAAAAATCATTAAATTTTGGGTCTTAATGTTTAAAAGCATGTAAAAAATATTTAATTTTCAATATTTTCAAAAAATCCTCATTCCGGTGATAGCCATCCACTTATAGATCAACTTGCAATTTTATTTTTTTATTTCAGATAAGCTAATCCGCCGGACTCATGGACACCGTTTTTTTCACATGGGTGCCATTACATATTGCCATTCGAGCGGTATAACTCACGATCATAAGTATATATTTTCGTATAACAAAATTCAGAGACATAATTGAAGAATGAATAAATATGTAGTGAAAATTTGAAAGCTCCGTGTCTCTTCATTTCATCATGAAAAATTCCGAAAAAATCTCAGAAAAAGACGGCCGCCACATGGGTTGACCCCCTTAATAGTTTCGTATTCATATAATTTGAAAAATAGAGAAAGTGTTGAGTCACTGAAAACGTGTAAGTAAAATCATATTTTGCCGCGCAAAAGAAGGACCCAACCGACAGGTCCATAGTGTTTCCCTACACTATGAACGTATATATAAACGTGTCCTTATTGGGACTAATTTGGGGGAATCCTAATGTTTTGTGAAACTATAATTGTTGCATTTGCGGTTTCCAATGCTTGCACTTCTCGAGGTCAGTGTTTACAAAGTTGCGGTAGAATTAATAAATATCAATTAACCCAATGATCCGATTTTAATGAAGGGTTTAGGATTTGCTTTTTCTCTTCGGTCGTCGTCTTTGCGAAGGAAACGCTAATAACACGTCGCCGGTGTAACATTATTTGTTACAGCTGTATGTGCACGCAACAGGCAACCTATATGCTAACATGCAATTTCTAAGTAACATCAAGAGACGGATTAGCGCACGTTGATTGTTTCCAAGTATGTATGTACCGTGGTATATGCAAGTGACAGCTTTTATGCTGCAATCGAGGCGATTCAGGAAAAAATAAACATTATATAATGTTTTTTCCCTTTTAGTTTCCAGTGTTTGCCAAAAAAGGATATTCTTTTATGATTTTTATGGTTTTAACAGAGTTTGTCAATTTCCAATAAAATCCATAACGGTTTATTTTTCAGATTCATAAATTCTTTTTCCAAATTACAAAATCTTATATTTACACAAAAATGCCTAATTTTAGACTATCATTGTTACGACTATTGTTAATGCTCTTGCTGTTGTTGTTATTATCATTATTATTACTATTATCATCATCATTATGATTATTAT
This sequence comes from Gasteruption jaculator, assembly GCA_949825005.1. Classification (NCBI taxonomy): domain Eukaryota; kingdom Metazoa; phylum Arthropoda; class Insecta; order Hymenoptera; family Gasteruptiidae; genus Gasteruption; species Gasteruption jaculator. Next base: position 7,432,966 of record OX463762.1, read on the forward strand.
GATTATTATTATTATTATTATTATTAAACAGTTATTCAACAATATAACTATATATTAAACTTGCAAGAACAACAATAATAATTATGTTGTTGTTGTTGCACATTCCATAGGATTGATATTCTCTCTCTTTTCAAGAAATCTCAAAAAAGATTGATTCGAATAAGATTACGGATTTATCGAAAATGTTTTGCATTTGGCAACAACAACAACCACGACTGGATATTTATCTGCTTATACGTTATTTATAACGACGAGAATAAGTCAAAACTGAAGATAAAGAAATAAATGGATCGATATAAACGTTAAATATGCTCAATGATAAAAAATGTAGATAGCAAAATCAAAAGTTGTGATTACAGAGAATGATAATGTTTTTCTTTTCACTCATATGAACAATATATCTATTAATAAAGTTTCACTTAGCTCTTGAAATTGCAAAAGAATAAAAATCCAATCAAATAATAAATCAAATACCATAAATTTAAGTACAGTAATGGAAAAAAACAATTCTCTTCCTTTACATTTAACTGATCCTTTATCCAAAACAATATTTATAATAATATACAATAATAGTGATAGTAGTAGTATTAATAATATTAATATTAATAAAAATAATGATAATAACAAGGCAACGCCAATAACATTAAGTATATGTATACATATATGTATATATAAATGAGAGTTGGTGTTAAAATTGACTAATTCCAGGCGTTCAATTCTCCTAATTCGGGTCAATCTCTTTATTATACAATTGTCAACGTGTAAAGTGCCACGATGTCCGCGTCCTCGCTAACAATAACGAGAAACACGTTTATGAGCTCGGCAATCGATCGAACATGATTAGCATCCACTGCGACAGCGTTAGCGATAAGGATGGAACGGTTATTCGGAAAAAATTGACTCCCCGACGTATCTCGTATTACTCGCATGTGTTTCACTGCGGCTTAATTAGATACATCGCAATTAAAGCGATAACGCGTCTATAATCAAGAATATGCGTTTGGTCTATATTAAAAAAACGCTGAATCACAATCATCTCGGATCGTAAAATAATAAATTGATAAATATCTACACATGAAACCCCCGAGTTTCGCAATTTTACGCAATTATCACAAGTTTTGATGATAACAGAAATAATGGTAGGAATCGTAATGATAGCAATAGTCATTATCATAACCATAATATTAATAATAATAAAAATAATAATAATAATAATAATATGCAGATCTTCTTCAGTAAATTTTTATAAATAATAATAATAATAATAATAATAAATATTTATAAAATAATAAATTATTTTATAAATATTTGTAAAATTAAATTAACAATAAATTATTTATAAAATAATAAATTATTTTATAAATAATAATAATAATGAGAACAACCATAATCACAATATATTAAAAATGATCGAATAGAAAAAGTAAAATATCACCAGATCATTGAAATAAATGAATTCTCGCAATTTTACTTTCTGAATTTGTAATTTGCCATATAAATAAACAAACCAATCAATCAACTGCGTTATCATATATAAAACATAAAGATTAAAATACTTGAAGATATTTAAAATTGCGGAGATTAATTTTAAAAAAATAGACAATTATAAAAAGCAATTTGTAAAATAATCAGCGATCGTTGAAAAACAAAATTTGTTTTCGATTATTGCACTTTGCTGTTCATCTTTTCAATCAGTTGATACTTCCTTCCAATTCCAAACAAATCAATTAATATTCATGAAAGTATAAAAATAAATAAAATAATTTTTCCTCGTTACGCTGAATAACGTGTATTTTACCTGAAATTTCCTTTGTTGTTGATAACAACAACGAGGATAACAATGTCAATAATAATAATGGTTAAAGGAGTTCCGACGATAAAGATATCACGTTATCCTTAAAAGGACTTTAAGGATAACTTGCTATTGTAAACGACAAGACAATGAAAGTCGCAAAGACGCGCTGTACATATGAATGTAAATCCTTGAAATTATAAGTATTCTAAACCAGTTTTTTTCTTCAGCGAACGTTGATAGCGACCTCTTTTTTTTTCTTAATATTATTTTGAAAATTAATTTGAAATGCAAATGTTCAATTTACGGCGGGAAAATGTGTGAAATTTGTTTTTCTAAAAATATAACTGTCATGTTTTGTTTTTATCACACATCACATATGCATATATGGAATCGTTTAATACTAATTTTTTTTTTTTAAAGAGTCATTCATTAAAGTCACTCATTTAATGAGGATGCGTTTTATTGTATGAAAAAATGTACAACGAAAAGTGGAATAATTAGCAATCTCAGTTTTAACATTCTATGAATAAGCTAATATGCATAAATTATACATTCTGCTGCCAAAGGACAACTCACATTAATTACATTTATGACAATTGCAACTAATGTTTCTCTAATTATAATTATATGTGCATGCACATATGCGTCAGGAGAACCATTAAAAATAAATCGGTATTGAAAATGATAAGGAAATATATTCACAAGGGAAATATAAACGTTTTTTTCGTCGGGAAAGATATTCAATGAGAGAAATAAAAAGTAATTAATTGCGTTTATGAAGACCTTTTATCTCGATTGAGGCTTATTTGCGTATATGAAATTATTGTTCGTATTACTACTGCTATTGTTGCTATTATCATTGTTGTTGTAATTATTATACTCATGTATATTTATTTATCGATTGATTTATTTATAAAATTTGCTTATAAATAAATATACTGGATTTATCATGAGTCTCTACAAAATTAACAAATTCAATAATTTTCGCGAAACTGAAAAGTTTCATGATGCGTTTGAGGGTTTCAACCAAATTATTTATTTATTTATTTATCTATTTATTTATTTAACCAGAAATAAGATTACATAGTAATATTGGATACACATGTAATCCCTATAGAGATAAACTATTGTAAATATCTGTGCATAGGCCTGGCTGAAAGTTACATACTAAACTTACAAGCTAATCTTAATTAATAAATATATATATATATATATATAATGTTTTTATAACGAGATCATAGATCGAAGAGAGATCAACTTTAAATATTACAGATTATTTTTAATCCAATCTTTTAATTTATTTTTTATATTTTTTTTACTAGTCTTTAATGTTTTTAATTCATTTGGCAACAGATTAAATGTGTTAATAGCAATTATGTAGCTTCATAATAATTATGAAATTTTTTATTTAATTGACAATTTCCAGGAAACCGACAACGTCTTTCAATTGACGTATTCAATAAATTTAATATATTTCTGGATAATTACGTTTAAAAGGGAAATGTTAGATTTCAAGAAATCAATAAATTAGATCATTCTTACGAAATTGACAAATTTAATACAATTAAGGGTTTCGACAAAATTATGAAATTTTTTTATATAATTGACAATTTCTAGGAAACCAACAGTGTCTTAGAATTGACGTATTCAATCAATTTAATATGTTTCTGGATTATGGGAATAAATACTTGTATAATTTTCGCGGCGCCTATAGGCGCCCTCCGTGTCAGAAAGCCAAACTGCGTCGAGCGCCTATAGGCGCTCTCAGTATCACAAACGCAAAATTTCTGAGCGCCTCTAGGCGCCCACAGTAGTCAAGGGGTTAAATGAAAAAAAATGCAAAATTTAAGAAGTTATGAGCTGGCAAAGTGGGGGGTCCAAAAAAAAGAGTGATCTGGCGTACAAGGTTTGAACCCTTCTGGTCATCTGAAACAAAAGAAAGTCTAACGGATTCTTAATTAGTAAAGATCTCGCTATGGGCTCACCCATGGACAAGTAAAAAAAAATTTCTCCACAAAATGGCGGCCGTTTTTTCAAACGGCCGATTTCCATTTATTTTACTCTTAACGACACCGTTTTTTCAAACGGCCGCCATTTTCTGAACAAATTTTTTTTTTGCTTGTCCATGGCTGGGCCCATAGCGAGATCTTTACTAATTAAGAATCCGTTGGACTTTTTTGTTTCAGATGACCGGAAGGGTTCAAACCTTGTACGCCAGAACACTCTTTTTTTTTGGACCCCCCACTTTGCCAGCTCATAACTTCTTAAATTTTGAATTTATTTTTTATTTAATTTTTCATGTATTCTTAAAGTATCAATAAACGAATGATAACAAAATGGATAATAAAAATATTCTTTGTTTTATTTTTACAGAGCTCCAAAAAGCGACCGAAATTCGTGCCTCTAGACTAGAATACCCCCTTAAACTAGAAGATATTCCCTATCCGATGACCCGCGATATCCAAGAAACGTTGAAATCTGACAAAATGCCGGTGTTTTTAAAAAAGTTGTCGATTTTTCCTTAAAAGAAAAAATCGTCGTTTTTTCGCTGCCAAAATGACAGTTTTCATCCAATCAAAAATATCGAGGGTCATCGGACAATGAAACATGTCCAGAACGCTCAGTTAAAATTTCAAGTCAATCGGATAAGCGGTCTTTGAGTTACAATGTCGGCAAATTCGAAAAACATAGTTTCGAAAAAAAACGCGTTTAAGTTTTGAAGTCTCGATTTCTTCATGACAAAATATTATTTCACACAGTTTATTTATAGGTAAATACATCCGTAAAGTTTAAAAACATTCCATGAGATACTTTTCCTTAAAAAAATTCCCCCAAAAAAACATGTAAATTTTCGGCCGTCACACTGGTGTAGCCCCTTAAATTTTTTACACATTGGAATCGATAATTTGAAAAAAATGAGTGAAGATTGGGTACATCAAAGGTCCCTGTAAACAAGGCCGAGCCGGACCTTCGTATGATGTCATAATCCCATTGAATTCGTATAATTGTCATGCATTCTACTCCAAAATAGAAGGAAAAAGAAGTTGGTTCTACTCGGATTGGACGTTGTTTTATTTCATTTCAATTGATCTTATCGTCCCCATCGAAAAGTACAACACATACGTGTGAAAATGACATATCCATGTGCAGAGAGATGACGACGAAAAGTTACAAATTGATTACATCACGGCTTTGATGATAGCATGCGGGTCCTTCGACGCTGATGTACGCGGAATTTAATGAAATGTTTAAATACGTTTGTACAGCTAACGCACTTCTAACGAAACCCAACGGTACCAATGGTAGTTATGGCCTTGTCGAATAATCCGACAAGTGTGTGATCGCAAACAAAAAATCTTACGTTTTTGTTGCAATGACGTATTCGCAGCAATCACCAGGATTCCACGAAGACGCTTCCTAATTGGAGTAATCTTCCGCTCGTCAAAAGGAGAAAAAAAAAGGATGAGGGCCCATAAGGCGGGTTTTTGGCCCCAACGGAGCACAGAGTCGCAACATCGTCGTTTTTATATAAATAACCTTCAAAATTGACCTCACTCTTTCAAAATTAAAAAAAAAAGAATTATGAACGAATTCTCAATATTTTACCTTGATTTGACCTTCTGTAGGCAATTCCAAAAAATTGAAAAAAATCATTTTGGACGTAGAATTTCCCGCGGTTTCGGGATCCGGTGTCAAAAATAGGGGTTCCCATTGAAAAAAATGACCCTGACGTTCAAATAACCTTGAAAACTGACCTCAAGGTCAAATCTAACAGAACAGAAATTTGTCCCCCTTTGTCCCTAACAACTTTTGTAGGGACAATTTTTTTTTTACCGGTCATTTTGGAAGACATTTCAATGGGTCAATTAAAATGGCCCACCCTGTATATGATGTCTCTTGCAACGTACATAAAAAAGAAAATTGTAATTGCGCTCATATTAAAAAAATAGGGTTGAATGTGCCAAAAAAAGCTATTTTTTTTCAAATCCCAAAAAAACTTGGGTTTGCTCCAATAAAAAAGGGCTTAAATTAATTAAAAAAGACTTAATATTGTTCCGGCAAAACATTGAAATTATTACAAAAATTATTGTCATATAAATCCGAGATATTATAATTTTTAACAATTATTAGGGACAAAATCACGCCCTGTGGACCCACATCCTTTCGTGGAATCAATCGATTTTCCATAAATCGAGCGATTGAATAGAATTTCCAGTCGATGCCGTCATTCATAGGAAAATCTACCTACAAATTTTATCGGATCAATCAATTCTATATAAAAGCTGTCAATTTTTGCAATAGGAAAGTATAAATTATCTAAAAAATTCAAGAAAAAATATGTATACATAATTTGTTGGTTTTCTAAACATTGTCAAATAATATAAAAAATGTAACACTTGTTAAACTTGTTGAAATCCTCAATTATATGAAACTTGTAAGTACAAATACAAATTTTGGAAATAATTGAATTTGTTAATTTTGTGAAAATTGACATTTTCTAAAAACGATCAATTATGCAGTAATCTATTAATTTAATTTAATACATCAAGTGTATAAAATTTGTCGGTTTTCTCGAATTTGTCAATTAAATGTAAAAAAATTTAATAGTTTCGTTGAAATTATCAATTGTACGAAATTTGGCAGTTTCGTGAGAATAATTGAAGTATTTTATTTTGTGAAAATTAACATTTTCCAAAAACGATCAATTATCCAGTAATCTATTGATTTAATTTAATAGATCAATTATATAAAATTTGCCTGTTTTCTGGAAATCGTCGATTATATAAAAAAATCAATACCTTGTTGAAACCATCAATTATCTGAGAATTATCTGAGAATCGTCATTTTCGTGAAAATAATGGAATCTCGTCATTTTGTGAAAACTGACAATTTTTTGTTTAAATCTATCAATTTGTATCCAATTTCATTCATCGAAATTTCATTATAAACTTCAATGAAAAATTTCGCGAATATCATTAAAACTACATGTTCCAACTCACAAATACATTTATACATATACGTATGCATGTATACCTCTACACAAACACGTATATCAATGTGATGGAGCACTTTATGCACGAGATAAGAAAACTGATATCAGTGCATATCGCAAAAACAGTGTAATATATAATAATACTTCACAATCTACATATATACATGTATATATCCATATACATATATATTATACACACTCGCTTATATGAATTACTACGTGTGTTTTTTTTGACCGAGTATGACTACGTCAACGACGGGACTGTTTTTTTGAAAATAATTCATTTTCAGTCTGTAGAATTCATGTAGTCAAAGGAATTCATTTCCAGCATGTATATATGTATAATAGTTTTACGAAAACTTCCAATTATTGAAAAAAAAAAAGAAGAAAATCAATGAATTGTGTTGGAACCAACAATTGAACATATGAAGTTTGCCAATTCCATGAAATTGAGTGATTCTGTTCATTTCGCAGAAACATCAGACAACAGAGACCCAGGAAATGCCTTTTTCCTCATATAAGTATATATACATGAAGAAATTTATGTACATATGTGTATGTGCTGTGTGTATAAATATACATTTAATTGGACCAATCGATTGTACATGAAATTGTGTATAAAATAATTGTATTTTACTAAATATATTTAAACCGTTGAAATCTCCGAGCTCCCACATATACTGTTATTGGTAATACCATTGATATCATTATTATTATTATTATTATTATTATTATTATTATCATCACTCTTAAAATTCTAATCCTAAGAAGAATTTGCGTTAAAAAAGAAGATTTTCTTCTCTCTTTACTTCAAAATTATAAGAATAAAGAATTTTTCGCATTATTATTTTTATTATTATTATTATTACTACTACTACTATTATTATTATTATTATTATTATCATTCTTAAAATTCTAATCCTAAGAAGAATTTGCGTTAAAAAAGAAGATTTTCTTCTCTCTTTACTTCAAAATTATAAGAATAAAGAATTTTTCGCATTATTATTTTTATTATTATGATTATTACTACTACTACTATTATTATTATTATTATCATTCTTAAAATTCTAATCCTAAGAAGAATTTGCGTTAAAAAAGAAAAATTTCTTCTCTCTTTACTTCAAAATTATAAAAATGAAGTATTTTTTGCATTATTATCATTATTATTGTTATTATTGTTATTATAGTTATTATTATCGTTGTTCCCATGATAATTATTATAAAAACAATAAACGAACTTTCACGTACCTTCTTTATTGTAAACCAATCGAAGAACATAAACCAAATAACTTATTTCTCGTTTTTTTCTTTTTTTCAATGAAGAAACATACAAGAACCTATATACGCGTATACGTACAAATACATAGAAATAGAATTTAAGGAATTCGTTTTTGGATCGGCTATCGGTCGTCACTTTGTGTGTTCATTCATATATAACTATAAATGTTATTGTATATATTTAAGTTTAAAAAAACTGAAGCAGAAGGAAAAGAAGAAGAAGAAGAAGAGGAATGGGACGACGGAGAGGAGCAACGATAGTCGAGGGAAAGAAGAACCTTCACTGTCAATGTTTAAATCGCGACTAAAATACAACTACAGCTACTGGCGATATCATGCTGCTTCTGAACTGAAAGAGTCATATATGTATGTGTTATAAATGTGTATATATATATGTATGTATGTATGTATGTATGTATGTATGGATGTATGTATGTATGTATGTATGTATACATATAGATCACACAAGGTAGATGTGGAAGAAAATATCCGACTTTATATTCGTCGCGTTCTATGGCACCAACCGTGTGTATGTATGAATGTATGTACCGCCTATGGTACCACCGACACTGAAGATCTTTGTTATCGCGTTCAAAAGAAGAATTTTTCCCTTTCTCGCTCTGAAAACCAAAACCAAGAAACGGAAGAATTTGTTCCTTGTTTTTACCCGAAATACTGAAAAAAAGAAGAATTCCCTCCTTTTTTAGCCCAAAAAAGAAAAAAGAAGAGTATTTTGCGTCAAAATAAAGGAACTTCCCCCTTTAACCTTGAAAACTGGAAAAAGAAGAGTGTCCCCCACTGTTACTGCGAAACACAAAAAGTGTGGAAACTAAAAAAGAAAGTTTTCCCCTTTGGCCTCGAAAACCAAAAAAGAAAAACAATTTTGCGTCGAAAGAATGTAATTCTCCCTTTTCAATTCCAAAGAGAAAAAAAGAGAGAATCTTTCTCTTTTACCTGAAAAAGGAAATAAAAAAGCAAATTTTTTAATTCATTTTTTCGATTTTTTTCACTCCCAAGTTCGAAATCCAATATTTCTTCCATTTTTTGGACTTTTCAATTCAGAAAAAAATGAATTTACTTTTTTCGTAATTTTCGTAATTTATTTGAGAAGAATTTTTGGTAAAACGACGAAAATAGTATAAACGATAAATTATTATTTAAGAATAAAAATTAAATGATGGAACGAAATTTCAATATGGTTTTTAAAAAAATAAACATTTTGATTTTGCCAATTTTCAATTTGGTTTTCGAGAAATGATTGACTTACGATTTTATTTAAATTATTCTATTAGAAAATGTCTACGAAATTAATTTATGCAGACAATTAAAAGCAATTGCAAGTTAATAATTTATAATTGAATGTTTAGCAGCTTAAAAAAACAAATGGATGCATGAGAAAAAATATTGTAAACATACGTTTCCTTCTTTCCGTGTCTATTCTATGTTAAGACGGAACCTCGCGACGTAAATAGATCTCTTCTAGCGTACAATCAATCGCGATCGCAAGACTCGAGGAATAGCTCGCGATGTTCGAAAAACGAGAGAAAAAGAGGTTCCAGGGGACGCCGAAAGATTTTTTGTCTATTTATGTATCACGGACCACGTGCGGCGAAATTTCGAATCGTCATTGGGGCATTGTTTCCGAGCAAGAAACGAATATTTAGAATACCCACAACCCGTAGTTTAAAATCCCCGGGTTCTCGGATGTCTTGGAAACCCGCCAGGCTGAGAATTTCCCGTTTCCGGCTTAGAATTTGGGATTGAATAAAAAAACAATCGCTGAATATCGAAAGTAGGCTTGTGGGTACTTAAAATACTCCTCTCGACCCCGGGGTATCAAATTTCGAATTTTGGGCATCGAATTTTCTCCCACGGGTGTTGATTTTTCGAAAAAATATTTTTTCAAAAAATTGAAAAAGATTGTTCGGTTAAAGTATGGCTTGTGGGTACTCTAACTACTCGTCTCAGCTCTGGGATACCAAATTTCGAGCTCCTGATATTAAGTTTTGTCTTCACTCATAAATTCAAAAATTTCTGCTTCCGAGTAAAAGTGGCAAAAACGTGCCTGGTTTGAAGTATAGCTTGTGGGTACTCGAACAACTCGTCTCCTTACTTAGAACACCGAATTCCGTGTTCCCAAAGTCAAATTTCGTTCCCACTCCTGAATTCAATAATTTCGATTTTGGAATAAAAATGAGAAAAATATCGTTAGTTCAAAGTATGGCTTGTGGGTACTCAAACAACTCGTCTCGACCTTGGGATACCGAATTCCGTATTCCCAAAGTCAAATTTCGTCCCCATTCCTGAATTCAAAAATTTCGATTTGGGGGTAAAATTGGAAAAATATTCCTGGTTTGAAGTATGGCTTGTGGGTACTCAAATAACTCGTCTCGACCTTGGGACACCGAATTCCGTGTTCCCAACGTCAAATTTCGATTCCACTCCGGAATTAAAAAATATCTGTTTTGGGGTAAAAATGGGAAAAACATCGTTGGTTCAAAGTATGGCTTGTGGGTACTCAAACAACTCGACTCGACCTTGGGATACCTAATTCCGTGTTCCTAATGTTAAATCTTGGCCCCAGTTCTGACCAGAAAGCTGTCTGCTGGAGGGAAAAATGGTAAGAAGCATCGTTAGTTTAAAGTGTGGCTTGTGGGTACTCAAAGTACTCGTCCGGGACTAGAGAAACGGTTCCCGGTGAGCATCCATTAAAATTCCAGCGTTACATAAAAATCTCACGGTGTTGCAAATTTTTCTATACATGGAAACGATCGACGAATCGTGTACACATGTACCACGTACGTACGAATGTACCTACGTACGTATATCTCGGTATCTCTCATGCTCGGCTACTCATTTCGCTTTCATTCGGGTCGAGACTGAATTCAAGATGTTACGCAATGGAGTCACTTTCATTCCTCGCAGCTGATATCCCCGCCAGTCCCTACCGCAATCAGGTTTCCCGTCGTGACCCCGTGCGAAACGCGCCTTCGGTTTTGAAAAGGGATCGAATTTCGAGTTGACGTTTATCTATCGAACGACTGGCATACACACATGCATACACATATACATATGTATTTCTCGTGCCAAAATCGAATGGCGCGAAAATGAGTGCAGGTGTATATAAATGCATCCAAAAGGCCATATGTATGTACTTGCATATATTTATATGAATATGGCTACTCGGTCCGTTGACCGTCCATAGGACGGTACATTGCGAACCTAAGAATAGTCGAATCGATATAGAAAAGGTTCACGACCTCTTCTTTTTCTATATTTTGTCTCCCTACTGCCTCCTTGCAGTCATTCATTCCAATATCAGATGATAATTATCATAACAACAGCACCAATATACCTACGTCAGCAATAACAATAATACAATTCTAATAATAATCATAATAGTAATAATGGCAATACTAATGTTTATAGAAGTAATAGTTTTTTTTTTCAACAGTTAAATCCGGCACCTTCAATAGGTACCGAGAAGCATTCGCAGAAATAATAGTAAGAGTAATAAAAGTAATAGTAATAATGACAATAATAATATCAGCAACAGTACTTATAGTAGTAGCAATAGTAATAGTAGTACAGTAATGATACTAATAATAAGTATTTAAGAACGAAGTTAAGAACCTTAGTAACAACGAAGGCCCATTAGCTCAGTTGGTTAGAGCGTCGTGCTAATAACGCGAAGGTCGCGGGTTCGATCCCCCCATGGGCCACGTTTCTTTTTTTTTTCTTTCAATTTCATATTTCAACGAAGATATTTCAACCAAAATATTTCATATTTCATCTGTTCTTCGTCTTTTACGCAGAATGTAGTACATAATATATTCAAATGATATTCGTACTGTCGAAATGGAATAAGAAAGAACGTTTTATTCAAGGTACAGAAACACGTGTAACAAGATCGTAGCATTATTATTGTTATTGGTATTTATGACGGTGGCAATAATAATAAAAATAATAATGATCGTATTATTATTACTCATACTCAATTTCATTGAATACAAATATCTCGTCTTATTATTATTGTTATTGTTATTATTATTGTTATTATTATTATTATTATTATCATTATTATTATTATTATTATTATTATTATTATTATTATTATTATTATTATTATTATTACTACTACTACTACTACTGCTATTGTCATTTGTATTAGTAGTCATTGTTATTACTATTACAATTAATTCTAATCAAGAGACACGACAGTGTCTCGAGATAAGTTCATTTATGAATTGGGCGAGAGCGCTACCGTGTCTCTTTTCTCGACCGAACTAGGTCCGCACACATAACAAATAGCCAAAGCGTTCTGTGTACATGCACGGCTGGAAAGCCTTTACACACTCACACGCTGTCTGTAACATCAGTAGCGGCTCAACGGTGGGCTAGGCCCTAAGCATTCAGATATGATCTGTGTTTTGTTTTCCCGAATATCCAAAAGACGAAAATTTACCTTACCGACGCACGTTATGTATTGTTTTATATTATCGCGAGATATAAAGTCGATAATAATAATAATATTTGCAAAAAGAAGACAAATCCCCCTAAAAAACACCTCTGGTGCAAAAAAGTCGAGACAAGTTCATGTATGAAAAGGGATCTCTCTACAAAAGTTGTGAAATCCGATAACATTAGACAAGCTCGTTTTTGCCATTATGTCAATACGAAGTAATTACAAAACGGAAAGAATTTTTTCTGTTTACGTGATTAGAACCGGTATTGAACTTGTTGGGCCTCGAACAATTCAGATGTTTGAGTATGACGTATAATTATTTATATTATTATTATGTAATCTGATCTTTACTAATTCATAATGCGGTAAAAATAAATTAAATTGTAAGATATTTATTGCTTATCGTTTGGGTTCGGGGCCCGACAAGTTCAATACCGGTTCTAATCACGTAAACAGAAAAAATTCTGTCCATTTTGTAATTACTTCGTATTGACATAATGGAAAAAACGAGCTTGTCTAATGTTATTGGATTTCACAACTTTTGTAGAGAGATCCCTTTTCATAGATGAACTTGTCTCGACTTTTTTGCACCAGAGGTGTTTTTTAGAGGAATTCAAGTTTCTAGAAACTCTAAACTGAACAAGATTCGAAAAAAAGCTCGAAATATCTGAAAACAGTTCTTCTCTACCTCTGTTTCTATTGAATCTTTCTACAGGTAAAACAGAGTCCTTCGTTAACGGCGAACGGAAAAGAGAATGAAATAATCAATCTGTAAAAAAAGGGAAAAAGAGAGGGAGCGACTATAGCTGAATCGGATAAAAAAAACTCTCATCCTGGTAGTAACTCAAGCAACACTTGTCGTTAATAAAGGAAACCAAACGAACAACGGTCGTATTTGTATCACTTGTTGTTTTCATTAACAACAATGGTAGCGACAATAACAATATTCTCGAGCATAAATGTGCTGTTGTTGTCATTGCATTGTTGACATTATTATCATTGTTGTTTTTATTATTATTATTATTAATATTATTTGTAATCCAACTTGTACATATGAGCCGTTTATTTTGAAAGTGCCCTAAGTCCATTTGTGAATTTTTTGTTAACTGTAGTAACATGTGCCATTTGACATTAGCTGCCAAAAATCATTTTGCGAAATTCATAAAAAATTGGACTTAGGCCGCTTTCAAAATAATCGGCTCTCGTATGTGTATATATGTATACATGCATATGTATATGTACTACAGGTATATAGCGCATCCATGCATTTCACAAGGACTCGTGAGACTATGGTGGGAACGGATTCCTGGGAAGGGGGAAACGCGTATGTCAGTTCCTCCTCCGAACGTCGGGTATGCGCGCTTACGCTATGCTTGCACTTACTCTTACATTAACGTTTCAGTCACTTACGTTTACGCTTAGTGAGCAGACTTAGGTCCGCTGGAGGTAGAGTTTGAAATTTGGAATTGAATCGAAAGCAAAATGGCGAGGAGAGTATGCACCGGAGCCATCAGTGAGTGGAGTGGAGTGAAAATGGAATAGTGGATTAGTGGCTACTCCGCTACTGCGACTGGTGACAGTCGGTGGTGAGGTGACTGGTGGAGTTCCGTCGCGCGCGCGTGTTTATACGTGTGTGTGTAAGTACATACAATGTGGCGCACTTGCAATGCCAATATTCAACGTTGTCGTTTCTCCCGAGATCGAAGGTAATAATAATAATAATAACAACAACAATAACAATAGTGACAATTACAAATACCTCGCGAGTGGTATGTGAAAGAAAGTCCTGCAAGAATTCTCCAGTTTCTGGTCTGCGGTTTTTTGCCCTATCGGTGAGTTCAGCGAAAAACAAATTCTTGTGCTCAGTATGTTTGTATGTATGCGTAAATGTATATGTGTATATCGCAATGCACGGATGTATACGAGTATATTATGTGTGTGTACTGTGTATATTATGTGTGTGGTGATATCCATGTGTGAGAGAATACTTCTATCCTTTATCTACCCCTTCTCTCCCCCCTCTCCCTTTCTCTGAAAAAAAGGAAGCTACGATAAGTACTCGTGTTAGCAAATTTACCTTGATAAGCGTGCATGTAGGGAATAGTAGAGCGTACTGGTGAAACAAAATTGACGTACTTATTGTTAGTTTCAACTACCATAAGGTCCAATGTCATGGAATCATCTTAAAATTAGGAGGAAAAAAAGAAAAATAAGGAGGAAACTATTCGTGCAAGGAGAAATGGTATTGGTAGAATCTGGCATGCGTTCATGTAAACAGGCCTTTAGTGTCCTGGAAGTATACAATCGGTTGGGGAATTTTCGGACACTGTATTTGAACAATAATAGTGATAACTGTAGAAGTGGTAGTAATAATAATAGTAATAGCAATAATAATGTTACAATAGTGGTAGTAGTAATAGTGTAATAATATTAATAATGGCGATAACAGCAATATAGTAATAATTGTCGTTGTAGTAGTAGTTTTGACATTAATCATACTGGTAACGACAATAGTGTGGTAACGATAGTGGTATTAAAAATAATAATAATAATAGTAGCTGTAATACCTGTAACAGCAGTTGCAAGAGTAGTGGTACCAACTAAAGTAGTGGTAGTGATAATAATGTCCCCAAAGTAACTAATTGGTTGGAGAAATCATACCAATAATATTCGATAGATAATTTATTGAAATTATATGTATATTCGAATGTATATGTTTGCATAGAGGGCATTTATACTATACGTGTAGTACCTTTCGTTCCTCTCCCTTTCGGGCCTTTGCTGAACGTCAACCAGTAAAACGTGTACCTGGAAGTGTATAAGTATACGTACATGTATCTTGAGATGTAATAATGTTGCTGGTGTAGGTAGACACATAGTTCTAGTTTGTTGATGATGATGATGATGATGTTGTGTCGTCATCATGCAGACGATGATACACTTCTCACGGCTTCCTATTCAACAGTACTGGTTCGTGATCATTTTCCTTCCCTTTTCCCCTCCCCCACCAGTGAAAAGGACTCTCGCTGCCTTTTGTTGTTGTCTTCCGCGATAATGAAGGTTGTAGCGTCAAGTGTGAGTGAAACAGAAAAAATGGGTTTTGATTCTTTTTAGTCGTTATGTGTATTATTATTGTTGTTGTTGTTGTTGTTGTTGTTAGTACT
The DNA here is from genome assembly GCA_949825005.1 of Gasteruption jaculator. Classification (NCBI taxonomy): domain Eukaryota; kingdom Metazoa; phylum Arthropoda; class Insecta; order Hymenoptera; family Gasteruptiidae; genus Gasteruption; species Gasteruption jaculator. The sequence goes on from OX463762.1 coordinate 7,448,661, forward strand.
ATTATTGTTGTTGGTGTTATCATTATTACACTACTACTGTCAGAATTATTACTATTGTTGTGTTTTCTTTGTGAAACCAAATACAGTAGAATCTCCGTACAAGATACCTTCAATTCTCTTCATACAAGATACCACGGGTTCCCCTTCGCTAATCCACTACCCCCACTCCTAATGCCTCTTCGCCTCTGAATGTTTGGAGTCGCCCGCTTCATACAAGATACCACGGAAATAAATGAGAAAAAATGAAAATTATTTACACATAACGATTTTTTTATTTATTATAATAAATTATTAATTACTTAAGATAACATTTTAATTTTTTGTTGGTTTAAAATTCATAGAGAATTTTCAAGGACTTGTAAACGTAGTCTTTTGTCGGGGACATGAACTCAAGCCTATTTTGATGTGTTTCAAATTTTAGAAATTAGTTTACTTACGTGAGATAATTGCACAAAAGGTAAAAATAACTTTTCTTCTCTTTTTCTTTCTTGTCAACACTGCGAGAACTCCTCGTTTGCGGACTTCTAGTCACGTGACAAAAAAAAGAAGGAAAAGGATATGGAATACAAAGCAACCTACATTATCGGTTTAACTTTAAACTATTTTACATGGTATCTTATACGAAGACCGTGAGATCTATTTCTCTCCGGCGTAACAGGCCGCTGAGTGGGGGAACGGTAATTTGCTTCTTTTTTTGGGAATCATATTCCCCTCCGGTCCCTTGTGGTATCTTGTACGGAGATTCTACTGTACAAAAATTAATCTTTGTTCGATTAGTCTCTTATTCTGATGAAGAGAAATGCTGTATTTATCCACTCATATATTCCCTCGAATTCGGCTGTTTGTTTATACGAAGAGGCGATAAGGCCTCGGATATTTAGAAAAGAGTTATTAGTCACCTATACTCAGATTACAACCACCGTGTCCCTTTTTGACCATTGCCTTAGTTAGTTCGGTTGTAAAAGTCATAACGAAAGGGTCTCTCTTCTGTTGCGTAGAATAATGAAGTGTTATTATTTAAAAGTGTAAACCTGAGCATTTTATTTAAATGAACCCATTTCCAACAACTATTGATGTTGTTATTATCACTAATTTCTTTGCTGTTATTACTATTATTATAACTGTAACATTTATTATTGTTATTAGCAAAGTTAATGGTAGAACTTTTTCAGCAGAATTTTTATTTTTTATTCTAAAAACATGATCGGAAAATAAAAAAAAGAAAGAAAAGTATAAGAAATAGTGAAAGTAATGGAAGTGAATCATTGCTATCATTGTTATAATTATTTTTATTATGATCATCGTTGCCGTTATTGTTGTTATCATTATTACGATCGAAAGAAAAAGTTCAACCCGATTGTCGTTAGTCCATTCCTTCAACAACAACAACAATAATAGTAATAAAAACAATAATAATAAAAATGTTCCAGATACCAACAATTGTGAAGTTTTTCGTATAATGTACATTGAAACTAGAAGAAAAAAAATAAACCGTCGATCCTGCCAGGATTCGAACCTGGAATCTTCTGATCCGTAGTCAGACGCGTTATCCGTTGCGCCACAGGACCATGGTATTATTGTTATGATAACGATAATATCAACAGTAATAAGTAACTAATGCAACATGTAAAGAGCTCGAATTACAAAAATTTTATTTTAATTAATACTGTTAATTTGAAAGATCGGGTATCTTAATTCTTTTTTATCAATTTCACCGAACCGTTTCAAAAAAAACACTAAACAGCTCTTCTGGGAATGCAAAAAAATCTATATACCTAGGCATCAATTTTCTTTTTTTTTTTCTTATCAAATTATTCTAGCCTTGGATTTACCGGTTCCTGGTTCTTTATTTAAACTATCGTTTACTTTACCTATTTATAAGTATTCCACGAGAGGTACATATGTATATACATATGTATATATATAGATAGATAGATAAACATAGCCATTACACCTTTCGTCCAAGCTTTACCGCAAGCTCGAACGAACAGTGGGAGCAACTTTGAGAGCTTGTGAAACCAAGCCGGTCCTGTGGCGCAACGGATAACGCGTCTGACTACGGATCAGAAGATTCCAGGTTCGAATCCTGGCAGGATCGATGGTATATTTATTCTTTTTTTCTTGTTTTAATGAATTTTATATTAGATTTGAACCTACTTTAAAGAAAAAAAAGTCAAAATTTTCGCAATTGTTAGTTACATATATTATTATAATTAGAATCTGCCGTTAATTTGAATATAATTGTGTTATAATATTTATTCCATGGTGTTTTCAAAGCGTTAACTATTGTAATATGTATAAAATGTTGGGATTTAATTTTATAATTACCAATAGCAAACAACTGGATAATTAAGGATACTAAAAAATTCAATAGCTCGGAGTATAATATTGAATAATTAATTGGCAGTAATTGTAGTAACAACCATATCAATACTACTACTACTACTACTACTACTACTACTACTACTACTATTATTTATAATAATAATAATATTAATATTAATAGCAATATAAAATAAAAATAAGAATACGACAAAGAAAATAATACCTATGCGCATGCGGAAAAAAAGAGTTTAACCGATGATACTTTTTTTTTTCTTTTCTTCTTCCTCATAATTTGCCGCTACAGTGACAAATGTAACAACTACGTGTAATTAATACATAAATTAACGTGCATTATTCAAGGTCTAGCTGAAAATTGCAACACCATCCAATTAAAAAGCAATAATAAGAGCAGCGGTAGCAGCAGTAGCAGTAGCAATAGCAATAGCAACAGCAACAGCCGGCTCTTGCGATGTTGTAATTTTCCGTATGGATACATGATACATACATACATGCATAAATACTTACATAAATGAATATGTAGTAGTATAGTTTATATTATTATTATTATTGTTGTTGTTGTTGTTGTTGTTACTGTTATTGTTATTATTATTACAACGAGTAGTAGTAAGTTCTCAGGAGTTTATAAATAAATACAATACTAGTAATTATTATAAATATTTACACCAATGTGATAAATAATTACAAAATTATTTATCACATTTCTACTGTATTTATTATTGTTTATTATTAATTACTAATAACAATGTAGTATTGTCGCTGTTGTTATTATTATTGTTATTCTTATTCTTAAAGTTACTATTATTACTAATTAATTATGTACGTAGTAATTGCAACGTTTATCATTATTAATTTCTTATTCATTTGCTTTTAATAATCATACTCACACACACACATTTATTTATTTCGTCCAGTTCCCTAACGTGTACGTATATTTTTCATTTCACGTCGTGCACACGTATATTTTTCTAAACAGACTCGGTTTACTTCTGTAACGCACACTTACGCGCGCGCATAATCCTGTACATATGTAAATAGGTGTGTACCGGAAGCTTTGCACTACTTACATCGCATTTAACGTACCGGAACTGGCTTACCAGTGTTTTGTCATTAACAATGAAACACACTGTTGTGTCTATCTGTGACTATGTGAATGTGTGTCATATGTGAAACACGTAAAAAAAGTACATATTTACTATTTTTATTATTTTTATTATTATTATCATTATTATTATTATTATTATTATTATTATTATTATTATTATTATTATTATGATTGTCGTTAATCACTAAATGATTACTTACCATAATTATTTCTTAAACTTGATGAAGATTAAATAATAAATAATCTTACTGTTAATAATATTACTATTCGGTTGGTGTATAATTATCAGGCGTTTTTAAACGCTATTATCACGTCAGAAACGCCTGATAATTATGCACCAACCCAATATTAATTATATATATGTGCCCATAATTATGAAAGTGGTCTAACATAAGTCAAGATTTGAAAAAGATGAGATTTTCGGTTATCTCGCATCATTTTATCTTGCAATATATTTTTTTCATTATTAATCAAGACCAATAAAACTCCAACTTTCAATGTTGCAGAATGTAAAAACATTTTTTATTTTATTTAAAACAAATCCTTTAAATTTATCAACACAAAAAAAAATGACTTGGACCACTTTCATAATTATGAGCACATATATAGGGTCTTCCATTAAGAGGTTACATTTTAAAATTCGCGGTATTTGTAAATCGCCTGACATGAGCGTAACTTCTTCTTTGGGGCATTTTTAGTCATTTGGGTAATTGTGACCGTTCAGTTGCAATTGCCCAAATGACTAAAAATGCCCCAAAGAAGAAGTTACGCTCAAGCGTTTTTTTAATGTGTTGTAATCCCTTAAATTGGAATAAAGATGTCAGAATTTTTCTTTAAAAAAAGGTGTTTTTTTAATCATTCAAAATGAAATCTCGTAATGGAAGATCTTATATATAATAAAATTAAATATACACCCACAAATTAAAAAGAAAAGCTCAATTACGGAGAATGCTCACGAAAAGCACCCGACGGAGTCGCCATCTACCCAGCGAGTGACTTTCCCGTTTTTCGAATCTCCCATGAGCTTCTACCGGTCGAAGTTGCTACAATCGTTTCGCGTTCCATGAAATCCGAGTAAAGTGAGTCAAAGTCGCCGTTGAACCTACTTTTCCTGACGTACATACATATATACACATATATACACATATGTGCATATATATAGTACATGAATTGACGTCACAAAGGTGCGCTAATTGCATTCACGGTATGACAGGGAAGGGCCACTTGGATCCTGGAGCTACTCGAACGCATTTTACATATCCATACACATACACACACACATATGTATCCTATATATACATAACGCAAACCTAGTGGATTGGCCACTCTGTGCGGTATATTTCCAAAGTGTACATGGATACACGAGTACCTACATACGTATTTGCTGGTTTTCCGTGCTATATATTAGTCATCTAAAATGAACACGTCACCTTCTTTCACGGGGCTTCGGTTTGCTCACGGAAGCTCCCTGATGCAACTTTAATTGGAATTCTATAAATCGAAAGAATTCGTCTTTTTGTATCGTAAAAGATCTAATGTGTACAAATGCAATCTCTATATGTATAAAAAATTTTAATTGGAGTATCTGAAACCAAAAGGATTTGTGTCTTTATATTCGAAAGATACACGCACTATTGAAAATAATTTATTTACAAAATTATCATTAACGGTAGCAATAGTAGTAGTAGCAGTGGTAATAGTAGCACTTGAGGATGATTATCTTATTTTTTAATTTTTTATTCAAAAGCTAATTTTATTGAGATTACTTATATTCAAATTACTATAAATATATTATGAAAATATAATTATATTTATGTAATTATATTCTTAATTACGATTATCGTTATAATACAGCTCCCGAATTCTAAATATGATATTTGGTATTTTAAAAAAACCACTAATTTGAAATCAATTTTCAAATTCGTTGCCTTTAATTATAAAAACCTCATAATTTGGAGTTCATAATTCATTGTTAATTTCAAAATTCGAGTTTGACGCAAAAATCTGGTAGTAGTAGTGGTGCTGATGGTAATAATAATGATAATAATAATAATAATAATAATAACAACAACAATAATAGTAAATACATATCATACATATTATTATTATTGTTCTTATTAATATTATTATTATGGCTAATATACATATATATAAAATCTGCATGCGTAATTTGTTACAAAACAGCAGTTACTTTCTATTCCAGTGGATGATAACGCATTTCACTGATAAACGGCTCGATATCCAGAAATTACATGAATCTTATCTACAAGCGAGTAATATCAGATAAAAACTGGCTCACCTTTGCCTCCTATCGGATATTTTTCCACTGTTATTATTATTATTATTATCTCCGCATACCTTTTGTTTTTTTCCTTTTTACCTTTTCTTTCTCTTTTAGTTACCTTCTACATTTTTCTTTTAAAAATGGTGACTTTTGGCGGGAAATTTCACACTAGCGCCCCGGACGGCGCATTGCAACATTGCTTGAGTCCCTGGGAACTTCCTTTCTCAAGACCGACTTAGTTTCCGGTGGAAAGATTACAGTGGCGCCTCTGGCGGGACATGTCGCTACTCCCAACCCTGGGATTTCCTTTTTCGCTTGAACAAAAGTAGAGTCGGTGGTTTTTTATCCCGAGTAGGAATCGAAATTCGATCTCAACTAAGTGGTCGTTCTTTAAACGGATGCTTTTCACGTTACGGAAGAGGTGCGGCGAAAATAGCATAGATATAGTTCCACTCGTGAGAGCATGACCAGACTTAAAAACGATGGCGAAGAAGTGGAAGCAGTCCAGTGCTATCCAGCGGCGAAGAAGTAACTGTACGAGTGGAGTTAATGGCTGTAAAATGAGAGAATGAGAAAAAGAATAGATGCGTCGAAAGTTACATGGGCCAGGAGAGATTTAGGTAGAAGTACCTAGCCGGAATTCCTCTTTGTTCTAAAAAAAAGGAAAGAATAATGAAAGTAAAGGAAATAATGAACATAATGCAAATATTGGAAACAGTGAAAGTAGGTAGAAAAATGAATATAACGAAAGTAACGAAACAATGAAATAATGAAAAACACAAAAATGAGAAAAATAAAAAAAGATTGAATCTTGCGAAGGATGTTTTGTATTACTTTTTTACAAATTGTCTTTTAAGAAAGAAAATGTATAACAATTATAATAATAACAACAACAATAATAGTAATGCATAAATATTATAATAATAATAATAATAATAATAATAATAAATCTCGCTTAAAAAATGCGAGAAAGGGATATAATTAATTACTTTGTCTTGGTATTACAAGATTTGCAATAAAAATTATTTAATAGCTTTGTCTTGGTACTACAAGATTTGCTAATAAAAATAATTTCAGTTGATTTAGATGAAGTTTCCATTCTAAATCTTGGCCCAGACTACATTCCATCGGGATAGTCTCAACTAATTTACTACAATGTAAATGGTTAAACTTTGTCTTGGGGGCCCAAAAATGTTTGGTTAAAACTTATCACATCTCGTAGTTTTTGACCTGAAAAGTTCGAAAATACAAGTTAAAAGTTTAGGAAACCAATAGTTTAAAAAATATAAGTATATAAAGATGTTCATTTTTGGCGTACTTTGACAGGTCTGTACGACGCCATATTGCTTCTACCCATTCTCTGATTGGTTCGCACGCATGACCATTAAATTCGCGCATGACATGTAGAAAAACCCAACTATCGTTCCTGTGTTCGGGTTCTAACTTATAATCGCGGGAATTACAAATTCACCAAGCGTTGCCGGCCGCCTAGCGGCGGGGTTTAACGTGATGACAAAACCCATGCAACGGCCAATTCTTTTATAGTGGGCAAGCTACACAAATCATTTTAAAATCTAGACCAAACCTGACTCAATAATACACTCTTAAAAATTACATCACTCACGCCTGAAAATCTAACAAATTTTTTATGTTCGGGTGCCTACCAAAATGCAATAAAGAACTTATATCTTTTAAACTATTGGTTTCCTAAACTTTTATCTTCTATTTTCGAACTTTTCAGGTCAAAAACTACAAGATGTGATAACCTTTAACCAAAAATTTTTGGGCCCCCAAAACAAAGCTCAGCCATAATAATATAATAATAATAATAATAATAATAATAATAATAATAATAATAATAATAATAACAGTAGTAATAAAAATAATAATATTTCTTAGCCTTTGTCTGGCCATTGTAAAAAAATTTGTTACAACGGTCGAAGACAAAAACGAAAGAATATTGTTATTATTTGAAATTTATCCTGACCGACAAGGTATTAAATTATATCATTTGAATAATAATATAAATTAAAATTATTATAACGTATTGAAATAATTTTCATTTTTTTCCAGACACTTCCAGATGTCGTGATGACGTTGCACTGGTGGATGCACTGGTTCTGGGTCACTGCGCAGCTCGCAGGTTGGTATCGTACGAAAATGGCGCGTATGCTTTTTTTTTTATAGAAAAAAAATTTAGTATTTAACAATAGTTTCTCGGAATTGATAAATTGATATCAAAGCTGATAAAGATTTCATACATTTTAATTCTAAAATTGTAATAATCTGGAAATTGAGATTTAGTAATGCTCGTATAATTTCAAATTTCGCGCTTTTCGTAACTTCGCGACATCTGTGAACATGCTTTCGTACTTTTCAGCCACATGGACAGTCTGTTTAGACTCAGGGGGTTCCCCGAGACTCCTGAATCTCGGGGAAACCCCTGAAACTGGAGACTACCCTCAAGCGACCTGGTAAAATGTTGAAACATATGTGGCCAGGTGGGGTCCGCGCGTACCCCACACATTTTTTGACAGAAATCGGTCAGTTTGATGTCAAGAATTCCATTTTTCTATGAATTTTAGGCAAAGTATAGTGTTTTTTTTGTTGAAAAAAAGTGATTTGTCTGTTTTTTGAAGCATTTATTTGAAAATTACTGGCGGGGTCGACCCGGTGCGATTATTCGAAAAATCGCATTAAACGTATTCTGGGGTCAAATTCCGGTTGGACCCCACCTGGTCGCTTTAGGGTTAAAATCTCATTGTAATTAAATAAAAAAAACTCAAAAATGAGATGGTTTTGGAACGAATCACTCTAGCTGGAGTCCAGAATTCCAAAATTACCAGTTACAACGGGTTTTGCTAAAATGGTGCAATAGGTCCGATCTGATTCTGCTAATTTACAATTTCCAACTTAACGGAGGTGCTTTTAATTCTCGTTGCAGTGATTTTGGCCAGTCCCGTGCCATCGACGACGGAAGAGCCTCAAACGCAGGGGAACCTTCGCCGGGAGATGCTGGAAATGGAGGAAAATTCCACGAGAATTTCCGTTTCGACGGATTTTGAGGCAAATTCGAAATCTAATTTCCGAATCGCAAAAGCCATCGGAATTTATCCCACCAGCAAGATCACTTTCCAGAGTCATAGTTCCGTTCGCTTTCAAAGTAATAATAACAATAAAAATAATAACAGCAATTCCGCGGTAAATGTTAATTCGACGACGGAATCCTTGGTGGACTTTCGCGAGAACGTCACCCAGGAGAGGAAAAGTGGGGATTTTCAAAGTAACGAGAAAGTCCTTCCGCTGAAATTCGGGAACCCGAAGAAGGACAGCAAGATCATGTGGATTTTAACAAGCAACAAAACAAATAGGTCTAACAAACACTACGACGATAAAGACCTTGGTTCTCCTAGTATTAGTGATATTACGAATAACAATAGTAATAATGATAACAATAACGATAATTCTAGTAATAAATTTGATATCGGCGAGGAGGGCAGAGTCTTGCCCCTGCAGGAATCAAAAAGTTTTCAAAGCAACAGCAGCAGCAGCAACGCCGCGCAAATTTTATTCAGCATCAACAATCATTCTGTAGAAAATAATAGCAACAACAATCAGTCGGTGGACGAACCGGATGATATTCGCATCGATGAAAGCTTGGCCGAGTCGCAGGTCTTGGCCACTGCTGCCTCCGTCCTTGATGGTGAATATCTTATTTTTTGTATTTTTTCTTTAAAAGCGAATTTTATTGAGATTATTTATATTTAAATATTAAATTTTTAGGTATTATTATTTCTTGTGGCTTAACGACTCATTGGTAAATATTTACAATTGAAGTAAATGAGTAGAGACTATCCCGATTTTTCCATGTATCACTTTTCGCTTAAAAGATGCGAGAAAAAGGGATATACAGTAGAATCTCCGTACAAGATACCACAAGGGACCGGAGGGGAATATGATTCCGAAAATTACCGTTCCCCCACTCAGCGGCCTGCTACGCCGGAGAGGAATAGAACTTACGTCCTTCGTATAAGATACCATGCAAAATAGTTAAAAGTTAAACCGATAATGTAGGTTGCTTTGTATTCCATATCCTTTTCCTTCTTTTTCTTGTCACGTGACTAGAAGTCCGCAAACGAGGAGTTCTCGCAGTGTTGACAAGAAAGAAAGAGAGAAGAAAAGTTATTTTTACCGTTTGTGCAATGATCTCACGTAAGTAAGTCAATTTTAAACATACAAGTCCAGTCCGTCACGGAAACGCCACTTCCCCGACAAAAAACTACGTTTACGAGTCATTGAAAATTCTCTATGAATTTTAAACAAAAAAGAAATTAGAATGTGATCTTAAATAATTAATAATTTATAATAATAAATAAAGAAAATCGTTACGTGTAAATAATTGTCATTTTTTCTCATTTATTTCCGTGGTATCTTGTACGGAGTACGCAACTCCAAACATTCAGAGGCGAAGAGGCATTAGGAGTGGAGGTAGTGGATTAGCGAAGAGGAACCCGTGGTATCTTGTACGAAAGCATTCGAAGGTATCTTGTACGGAGATTCTTCTGTATAGTAATTGCTTTGTCTTGGTATTGCAAGATTTGCAATAAAAATCAATTAAATAGCTTTGTCTTGGTACTACAAGTTTTGCAATAAAAATCAATTAAATAGCTTTGTCTTGGTACTACAAGATTTGCTAATAAAAATAGTTTGAGTTGATTTAGATCAGTGATTCCCAAAGTGGGCGCCACCGCCCCCTGGTGGGTGCTGCAGCGATTCAGCGGGGCGGTGATGGCCACAGGTGCATTTGGAGGGCAATGAATAACTGTAAAATTAAAAAAAAATTAATTTCCAGGGGGCGCTAAGTAATATTTTTTCTGGAAAGGGGGCGGTAGAACAACAAAGTTTGGGAACCACTGATTTAGATGAAGTTTCCAATCTAAATCTCGTCCCAGACTACATTCCATCGGGATAGTCTCTACTTATTTACTTCATTTGTAACTATTTAAGTCGTTTATATTTAAAGTATCGCGACTAAGGAAGCAACCCAAACCATGTCTGTCTTTATTATTACCACCATGTGTTGTTTTTATTATTTATATTTATAATTTGAAGTACAATTATGGTTTTAACGATTGTGTCACTGTTCAAATTTTTATCTTAGCTAGCGAATTTTAACACATTGTGGACGGATGACGAGATATCTCGTCATTCCTATTTCGTCGTTCGGGGCCATGGGCCGCACGAAAGTTGTCCCTCCTCTAGCGTTGTGCGACCCAACCGGCCACTGGGTACGATTACCAGTAGAATGCCTGATCCGCAATGTGTTAAGAAATGTTTCATATTTAATACAACACTAATTTGAATTCAATTTTCAAATTTAGTAGTTTTAATTTAACAAAAGAATAATATTTATGGAATTGAAATTTTATCGCTATTATGAAAATTCCAGTTTGGCACGAAAATCTTTAGTCCCGAATTTCAAATTGTTTCGAATTGTTTCGAATTTCGAATTCAGAAAACCACTATTTTGAAGTTGATTTTCAAACTTAGTACCTTGAACTTAAAATCAATAATAATTTGCAGTTCGAAAATTATCGTTATAATCGAAACTCGAATTTGGCGCGAAAATCTGGTAGCAAATTTTAAATTTCGCGCCTTGAATTTAAAAAACTCAATTTGAAACCAGAAATTTAGTCATTTATATTAAGATTCAAATTTGGCGCCAAATCTAGTACCAAATTTTAAATTCAGTTTTTTTGGAATTTCAACAATTTTCAAATTTCCCGCCTAAGGCCTTTCGCTTTTTCCTCTCCAATAGCCGAAATAGGGGAATCCACGCGACTCAGCAGAACGAGGAGCGCTTTCACGAGCGGCTTTCAATTGCGAGACCAAGTTCAAGATTCTTCCGAATACAACGGAAGCATCAACGAGAGCTCCAACGAGCCCAAGGAAGCTGCGTCTTCCTCGGCCAGCAATGCGGTCGACATTGCCGCCATCACTGGTAGCTGCGTCGCCACTGTCGTCCTATTGAGCACCATGGGAAGCTTAGGGTTCATCATGTATAGGTAAAAGTCAGGGGAGACCTTTGAATTTATTTTTTCCTTTCAAGTATAATTGTAAATTTTGACAATTGGTGAAGCCAGAATTTGAAAAAAAAGTTATTTATAATTTAAGATTTTTCAAAAAAGAGTGATTATTAATTTAAGAATTTGGATAAAAAATAATTTATAAATTTACAATTTGTGGAACAAATTTGGTAATCCTGAATTTGAACAGTAAATTGAAAAACAGAAAAAATTATTTGGAAACTAGCAGCCTCCGGCATGGCTTCGCCCGTGCTAAGGGTGCGAGAAACTCAAATTTTATAGATATTTATTTACATAGATTATAGCTGGCCCGACAGATTTTGTTCTACCAAAACCTGTTGGATTGGGACAGTCCCATAAATTTATCTTTTGTGGTGTAAATTTGTATAATATTAACCCCTTGACAGACAAATGGAATGGAACTCGATGCGACCAAAGAATACTATTTCATTTCGCTGAACCGAACAGTTACATGAAAGCTGGAAAAAAGTACATTTGATTTTGAAATTTGTATTTGATTTCTTACTGATCCTTTGTTGGTTGATGACAAATGATCCTTTATTGTTCTTCGTTCTGTTGTTCAACTAATATTTGTATAATATATGATTTGTGTTTATGTTTCGATCCTTTGGTGCGGATCTTCCTTAGTACGAATAATTAATAAGTTTTTTTACATATGCGGAGTATAAATCAATCGATGACAACATTTCCGAAATAATCAGTAAGGCTTCATTGTGTACGATGTTTTTTGTTTGATTACCTGGCGTTCAAACAAACAAAGCTGTTAATTTCCCAACACGAGTGTAACCAAAAAAATTTGGTTTTCACATCTTTCCGTGCAATTTTTCCAGTTTTTTTTCTTCATAAAAACCTTCTTCAAAGTTCAACGAATAGTTTTAACAAAATTAGCCAAATTGGTTCAGTCGTTCTCGAGTTTTGCGCCTAGCCATTCATTTTTATTTATATAGATTGTAGAATTGAAATAAAAATGATTTATAAATACAGAATTACAATTAAAAATTATATTTTTTTTCAGGCGAAGGTATTTGAATCCACCACAAACATTAAATAGTGACAAATGTAGTAATCCGGACAGTTCCGGATACATCGATGATTCTACTATCCGTGTAAGTATTCCGCAAAGTCAAAATTAATGGACCGAATGAGAAAATATTTGCAATTAACTCTTGGAGGTCACACGTTCTAAAAATAACGTGCCGGTCACACGGGGTCAGAATGACCCCAGCCATGTTTAAATATTTGCAGCGTTGCCAATATCATTTCGAACGACTCGTAAAAATTCAGGATATTAGTTTGAAGCTTTTAGAATGAGAATATCATGGCAAAAAATTTTTAGCAAATTTTCAAAATGGCGAAAAAAAATCAAGAAGGAGGCAATGCGCAAAAAATACCAGTTTTCTTCAAGATGCGCTTGGGGTCATTTTGACCCCTAATGACTTCTAAGGGTTAAACTTTTATTTTCTCTCGGATGAGCTTTAGAAGGTGAAAAAACATTTCGGGGAAAATAAAATGTATTCTTTTTTTTGCAGGATAATTCGGAAGAAATGTACAGTTTGGATAACGATTCGTTCCTAAATTCGCTGGAAGCAATGACAATACAGAATTATTGGACCGACAGTGTCAAACATACGAAGCTATGATCGACGGTACCTCAGAGAGAATTCGTAGAATTAGAAGAAGTACTTAAACAAAACGATGAGTCGAAAAATCTGGTACAAATTTCCCGGTAGAATTTAACCCCTTGCACTCGAAGTTTTTTTTTTTCTTTCTTTCATTCATTCATATTACCAGCAACTCTAAGCAATTTCAGTGGAAAGATCATATTCGCATATAAGTAAATATATAAAAAAAAAATTATTAAATTAAAAAATTATTACATTTTGTTTGAAGATAAATTTTAAATGGCCCCGTTCCGGAGCGCTCGAGTGCAAAGGGTTAATATCGAATACTTTGTTCCAGCCTTCGCTTATATTCGGAGACTTTAAATGTTCCCGCTGTTGGTTCGCTAGTCGCTAATCCAGCTGGATTTTTAAATCTCGGATTAAATCTCAATACTTTCAGTTACTTTTCTCTGTTTCGTGGATTTTTCGGGATGGATTTATACATTTGTTGCAAGCGAAGCATAAATCCAGAATTTATAAACTCGTGAACCAAGTGAATTAAAAATCCCCAAGAACAAGTTCATAAGCACTGGGTTCAAAAATTGTTTGAAATAGACTTACCCTTTGCACTCGAGGCTTTTATCGGCTTGCGCGAACCAGCAACTCGAAACGATTTCGGCCAAATTAGGGAAACATTTTACAAGTACTTTAAAACCAGTTGTAAACGAACAAACGTATACAAATAATCAAATTTCACCAATTTATTTAGCTTTATATCGAAAACAACAAAATTTGATAAATTACACTTTGTAATCAGTTCGGCCGGGCGCCGCAGCGGCGCCGCTCGAGTACAAAGGGTTACAAATGTGTTTCAAGCTATTTATAAATCCAGAATTTATAAATCCAAAACTTACGAAACTGCTTCGAGCGATTTACCATTTTTTTTTCCAAGGAAATTATAAATTCGAATTCTATTATTCAAGTTGGAGGATTTATAAGATACCAACGGACGAACGCTGAAAGTAACTGAGACTATACAAGTAGCGTCACGGTGTGACAAAGATGCGTATTTTACCTACTTCTCTATCGTTTGTAACTAGAATTGGGGAATTCCGTGAGGGGATTCCCAAAGATTAAGCCGAAGTTTATGAAAAAGCTTTAAAAGGAAAAAAAAGCAGAAAAAGCAAAGGAGAAATACGAAAAATATGGATATAAAAGAAAAATTAATAGAAAAGAAAGCCAAGATAGGAGTTAAGGAACGAAAAAAAAATACAGATTAATTCCCATTCCACATAAACAAGTATTTTGATTAAAAGAGAAAAAAAGCTGACTTGGAATAAAAATTCTCCCGAAGGAGAGAGAAAGTTAGCATTAATTAATTAATGAATAAATAAATAGTAATTGTATTGTAGAAATAATCCCTTCCAATTTTGTCGATATTTAGTATATTTTTCTACCGCGTTAAATCGAATAAAGAAGAAAGAGAAGCTGGTATTTGAAAATTTTGAAGAAATTAGTTTTAACGGAATGTGGAAAGCTAATAAGGGAGAATTAATGAACAAGAAAAAGAAAATTGTTTAGTGCAATAATAAAAAAAAAGAAAGAATACGTTTAAATCAAATTCAACCGATTCAGTATTCTAAGAAACCGGGAAGTTGTATAGATGTAATTGAATTTTTCATAAATAATTCTGGGGTTTATTATCGGCAAGGAATGCTCCTTCTTTGCTGTCAATATGCCGTATAGCATTTAGACCTCGTTTAGAAGAAATAAAATAAAACTAACTACTATAATATTAAGAATAATTAAAAATAAGAATTCGGAGGGATAACAAATTAATTGAGTATTTGTTCGTTGGTAAATTCTAATGTTGAATTTGATTTAATTCGATTTAAGTTTCGTAGCCGAGATGGTGTCGAATTTGTTTTGGAATATTATATTATAATAATAATTCATATCAATTGATAAGGAATTAATTATATGCGCTATTATTAATTTTCGTGTAAATTAATGGAAGATTATTCGAATTACTTCTATGCAATGATATCATTCCTATTAATTTTTATAAATAATATAATCCATAATCAAGGAATGAAAGGAAATTTGGAAATTTTCTATCGGAACTTTTTAATCTTTTTTTTCTTCTTTTAATAGAAGCATGTCGAAATTGAGATGATTTATTCCACAGCAATTTCGACAGTTTCAAAAATTCCAAATTAAAAAATATATATATACAGCTAAGTATAAGTAAGTCGTAAATTCGTACAAAGACTTTATTTGAAAAATTGCGGTATTTTTAATGCTGACATGAAAAAACTGTTTGAAATATCGTCGTTATTAATTATTTCGATTTTCTCTCTGAGGACTCTAGTTGTCATAAAAAAAATTCAGATTCAATATTTTAAAAAATCCTAGTTCGAAAAAGTTCAACTCTTTCTTTTAAAAAGGAAAAATGAAAAGACTCCTGTTGGACATTTTTTAAATTTATTTTATAAGTTTCGCATTAATAATTATTTTTATGTCCGTTTCCCGTTCACAAAGTGGATGAATTTGTCTATATATATAAATTATTATTATTAATGAAAGGGTGACTCGATTCCTTGGGAGAAGATCACCTTGTTTTAGCAGAATTTAAAATTTAACTTATTTAATTAGCCAACGAATGATTTCAAGTTACGTTGAGTTAATATCAATTGTTGTATTAATTGTAAAATTCAATTTTTATTTTTGAGATTATTATTATTATTATTATTATTATTATTATTATTTCAAATATGTTTTTTATAAGTATGCATATATGTGGACGTATATTTTAATTAAGAGGTAGAAGGAGGAATTGGAATTGTAGAAAATCCTATTAATACGTAGAAATGAATATCATAAGTTAATTAGTTTATTCATTTGTTTCATCAAACAAATGTGAAATATTCCATTCTGATAAGTTTCCTTTGTGGTGAAATCCAAATTCACATCCATCTGGAGAAATACGATAAATTAATACATACCAAATTTCTTCAATCGTATCGATTCCAGATTTGTGTGAAATTTCTCTTTCACATTTTCCCGGTGCTTTTATTACTCGATATAATAATAATGTAAACGAAATAACAACAGAAGTATTAATTAGTAATTTTCATAAATATAATTGCTTTTGAAGAAGGGTCGTAATTTGTTTTGATACTAGATTTGTAAAAAATCGACTCCGCGCTTTTTGAATTTTACAGCCCATTTTATCCATAGAATTATTATTGTTAAGTATTGCAATGTTTGGAATTCGGAAAATTTAGTAATAATAACAATTTTAATTAATATAAATAATAACAATTGTTTCAATTTCTGGAAACTTTGAATTTGAGATATTTAGTAATAATAATTATATAATATTTTAATAATTAAAATCCCAGAAGCTGGGGAATTCTGGAAACCAACGAAAAAAAAGGAATGTTTTTTCCTATACTTGTTTTAAAAAAATAAAAGTTAATAAAATTATGTTTTATTTAAAAAAAATTAAATACAGGATTAAACAAAATTCCAAAAGTGTAAAACAGTCGATTGATAGAAATTGCTGTCTGACAAATTAATGCACCTTCGAAATCCCTAATTTTTAATAAATGAACTAATCGGACCAATGCAACTGTATATTAGTCACATAGAACTAGAATGCATTCATGCCTTTATGATTGATACATATCCAGGTGTAGCGAAAGGACTTTTTCTAGATACACTTCCATTCCCATTTAAAAATTTGTCGCTATTGATTATAAATAATGAGAAAATGTAGTTGCAAAGTATTCGCAGCCGGTAACTTTTTTTCTTCACTCTTCTAATCGGAAATCTATTTAGAGAAAAAAATGTTTAAATAATAAGGATTCCTTTTAATTTATACTTGCAATAAATTGGTCGTTGAAAATAAATATAAAAGCAATTTTCATGATAATTAATTGTTTTTATGATTAATTAATCATAAATATTAAAGATATAATTGAAATTCAAAGAATGGAAAATGAATTTTCTGAAAGAAAAATTGCAAAAAGACGTAAAATTACGTCAGTGGCTGCAACATTATTAATAGACTATTTTTAACAATGACTTTATTTGTACATACACAAAACCACTAAATTTCTTTTTGTAATAATAATTATTACCCATTATTGGTAAAAAAACTCCATAGTATTTCGAGGTACAGTTGAAAAGTGAAATGGTAAAAGAAAATAGTGAAAACCCTACCGCTATTCTATTCTATTTAATTGTAATTAGTAACTATTATAATAATGATGAGAAAATTGAATATTTCTATAAGTATTAAAATTACAGATATTTGTAATATATATAGATATAAATGTAGTCTATATTATTGTTAATAATAATAATTTAATAATAACAAGAATAACAATAATTGTGTCGATGATTAATGTTATTTATTACTACGTATATATATTTAAGCGATTGTAATTATTAACGAACATTCCAATTTTTGGCATCCTAAAATTTGCAGTGTTTAATAATATAATTAATAATAATTATTATTCTAATTTTTTATCGTTATAATAATAATAGCTGCTAATACTAACTATAGCAATAGCAATGACAACAACAATAATGATAATTGGATCAATATCTAATATTATTGATTTTTGGAATTATATACATACGTATTAATTTTAATATGTATTTTCAAAAATTAGTAGTGTTAATTATTGATTCAATTACTATTATTATTATTATTATTATTATTATTATTATTATTATTATTATTATTATTATTACTGTTACTGTTATAACTATCTATTATCAGTCATATATATGTAACTAAGATTTCAGAACTGTCTTATGTTAGAAAAAGATTCTTAACGATTCTCAATTAATCTTCAGACTAGCGTGTTTGTTGACGTAAAAAAAACATTGATTTTTTGGGAAAATTCATGCATAAGTTTGGGAAACTGCTAGGAGAAAGGTCGAAACAATATCTAAGCCACCCGAATGTTCAAATGGTGGTCTAAGGGTATACTATTCTTGAAGGGAGATTCTAAATTAAAATCCTGCTTAGATCTTGGGAAAAATTTGAAATTTCTTCATATATTTGTGTGCGTTTGTATGATTCTTCATATTTAATTTCAATCACATTCTTTTTATTTTCCAAAATTTTTTCTTACATACATTGCCGACTTCGCTTTGGCCCATCTTTAGTGTCAAGTTCCATTTATTAGTACCTATTTGAACATACCGAGTATACTGAATTCATTACAAGACAGTAATTAAAATAAATATTACCGTTTTTGTTTCCATGTAAAATCGAAAATTGAAAATTGATAATGTTAGACTAATTTAATTAATTACCACTCTTTAAGAACGTTTTTAAGTAGAACTTGAATACTTTGAGAATTCTTCAGGATTCTTCATACCTTTTAATATCCATAGGATATCCCAAAAGTAACAATCCACCTTAGTAACTCTTCAGTATTTAAGACTCAAGGGAACGTTTTGAAACTTCGATACTGAAGAGTTATGAGTGGTTTGTTACTTTTGAAAAGAAAATTTTGAAAAAACATTAACTCATTCGAGACCAATTGCACACCAGTGTAATTGATTTCCGAGACTAAGTTTGCACATCAGTTGCACACATGGTGCAGTACTGGTCTTGTAGCCTCCCCAAGAAAAAAAAAATTCACTCTTGGGGACCCCGTTCGAAAAAAATCTCCATCTGGAATGTGTTAAAGGACATAACTGAAGTAAGTGCAGTGAGTAACGTTAATACACAATATACGACAAACTAATGGTAATTTAGGATTACAGTAATATAAAACAAAAATATAAAAAAGAAACCAAATGTTAAAAAAAGCGGTTTGGTGTTCCAGAATTATTCAATCGCTTCCACTCATCATGCTCCATGTCTAGCGAATAATTGAAAAAAAATTTTTTTAAATCTGGATTTTCTCTTTTCCCAGACCTAGTGATGGAGTACCCATTGAAAAAAATTGATAGTAATTCCAACTATGGGTGTAGTCGAATAAAGCATCAACCATATATTTTTAATAATTTTAACTCCAATTATTGTTATTCCAACTACTTTCATGATGAAATAATATTGGTGTATTTGTATTTTTCGTGTAATTTTGCAATTTAAAAAAAGGAAACATTTTTTTTTCAACACAGTTTATTTTTCTAAGATTTACACTGCGGTATACAATAGTTATAAAAAAAACTGATTATAAAGAAAAATCCCTTAATGGTCACGCGTTCTAAAAATAACGTATTGGTCACACGGGGTCAGAATGACCCCAGCCATGTTTAAACAATTACCACGTTGCCAATATAATTCCGAGCGACTCATAAAAATTCAGGATATTAGTTTGAACCTTTTAGAATGAGAACGTCATCGCAAAAAATTGTTATCAAATTTTCAAAATGGCGAAAAAAAATCAGGAAGGAGGCAATCCGTAAGAAATACCATTTTTTACTAAAAAAATCATAACTCTGGCAATTTTTAATATTTTTTCATAAAATTTTAGGGTGATATTCTTGAGATATCAGAGTGTATAAAAGAAATAACTTCATAGTGGGCGCTTCAAAAAAGGTATTTATTTTGACATTTGAAGAGGGTTTTCCCGACGTTAATCTTATCTTATAAAGGAAATCCCAAAGCACTATTAGAGGGAAGGCTAGACCAATCGGGCGCCAATAATTTATAGTAATTCTAGTTAAAGTTTCGGTTGGGGTCATTTTGACCCCGGGTGACCATTAAGGGTTAAATTGTTATTGTAATTTTGGATTCCGAAATAATCCTTTATCCGCATATATATGTATATATACATGCGGCCGTCGGTAACACAGAACCCTTCTTTAGCTACGGAAGACCGGAGTTATATATTAGAAAGTGCAGGACGTAAAAGGAACCGTATACGAAAATTTTCCACTGCGATACTTCGCTTCAAAAGTTCAGTGGCTTGAAAGAAACTATTCGATCCGGTCGGCTGATAAGTGATAAGTGTCGTTGGGAACTCGAAAGCGTGGAAAGAGAACGCGGACTCGGACACGATAACTGCCTTTCACCGGTTACTCGTTGCTTATTTGCCAGAACCTGCATGGAAAATGCACGTAAGTACCTTCAGAGCATACCTACAGGCACACAGATTCCGCTATGAAATAATCCCCGCGAATCTGATCCCCGATAATCGATTGGAAAAGGGCCCTAAGGCGAAGCCCGTCCAAAAGGAGTGCGAAAACCCGAACGTTTCCGATTTCCGCCGGAAACTTACGGAATGGCAAATAGTATTTGCGAAACCCACGTTTTTTCCGATCGGACTTAACCTCAAATGACGCGAAACATGAGTTTCAGGTTACGCTGCGGCGCTGAAATCGAAGGTGCTCATCCATTGGATGTTTTTTTTTTTGGTATAATTCAAAATCTTGTGTGAAACTGAAACTCAAACCGGTTTTGGTTTTTGAAAAAAATTGGAATTCGAGGGGTTTCACCTTAGGGACTCAAAAAACTGCTAATCATTCTTTACAAAATTGGAGGGACTAAAATTTTTTGAAAATTTTGCTTCCCAGTTTTTAAATTTTGAGAATCTAAGGTCGGAATTCGAATCAGAGACTTGAAAGACTCGAAAAACTTCTGGATAATGAGTTTCCAAACATCGGGGTGAAATTTCAAAATTTCTTAAATTCAAAATTTTAATTTTTAAAGTTAAAAATTAAAAAAAACATTTTTTAAAAATTCAAAATTAAATTTTTTAAAAATCTGAAGTTAGATATGTATTCGTGAATTCAAAAAATTTAAGGAAACTGAATTTTACGTAAATGGGGAGACGGGTGAAGGGATTTCGAATTTTCGAAAATTTCGGGAAAAATATTGGTGCCCGATTTTCCAATAAATTTACAAAAAAATCTCAAATTTATAATAAATACGCGATAAATAAATTAAAAAACGGGAATTCAAGATAAGCTAATATTTTTATAAAGGGTTTTTAATTAATTTACTTTAAAAGTATTAAGATTTTAATGACTTTGTTTTTGTCATTTCAATTTAGCGCGGCTTATTGAGATCTGTAACGTTCCATTTCACGTCCAGACGATTCTCCACTAGAAAGCAGCAGGTGCGCGTGCGATTCGCTCCAAGTCCTACAGGTAGGTTGCCAGTATTCGTTTAGTTCAGTGGTTTCCATGCACCCTGGCTCCACCTATTGGTGTGCTGCTAAATCAACCACTTTGGTTCCCGTCTTTCTTATTTTTGTTCCACGATGAAATCGCGGATTCCCCTGAATTTCAGGGCATTTGCACTTGGGCGGCCTGCGAACGGCGTTGTACAATTACCTGTTCGCCCGCGCCAACAATGGAAGCTTCATACTCCGGATCGAGGACACCGATCAGACTCGAGTGGTTCCCGGCGCCACGGAAAAATTGCAGGAGGACTTATTTTGGGCCGGTATCATTCCGGATGAGGATCCTTTGAGAGAAGGTCCCACGGGTCCTTACATCCAGTCCAAACGATTGGAACTCTATGGGTAAAGGAAATTCTTTTTTTTTTTTCACGAAAATGTGCCTGAAGGGGTTACATCTACTTGGCGGCCGAAAAAAGGCGTGTTTTTGTGAATTTTTTTTTTGGGAAAATGATTGCAGGTTTCGAACTGTTTTTTTTTCATAGTAAAGATTATATCTTCGACTGTTTCATAATTTTTTTATTGAAAAAAAATTCACAAATGTAGGAGATGCAATGCATTTCCCGAAGCGCTAGGTCTTCTGCGGTGACCATTGTATCTTCCACCTCACTCGTCTAAAATCAAAAAATCAAATGGATTATGTTTTTACATCGTATCATCTAGTACTTAATCAAAGGATTTGAGAAAATATTAATTTTTGAAAAAATGGTCGACGAAAATGAAGTGATTTATTCATCAAAATTTGGACTGGCACGTTCAATCGTCGACCATTTTTTCAAAAATTAATATTTTCTCAAATCCTTCGATTAAGTACTAGATAATACGACGCTCCGGGAAATGCTTTGTATCTCCTACATTTGGGAATTTTCTTCAATCAAAAAATTATGAAACATAGTCGAAGATATACCCTATAGTATAGGGCCTATACTATGAAAAAAAAAGCCAGTTCGAAACCTGCAATCATTTTCCCAAAAAAAAATTCACAAAAACACGCCTTTTTTCGGCCGCCAACCTGATGTAACTTCTTAAGGTAGTACTGTCGGTATAAAATTACAATTCAGATATTCATGAAACTTAGCATATCGGTACAAATTGGTCTAAAAGTGCTGCACATAAAATTTTACGAAGCTAGGGTGCGCGAGAGAAAAGTTATTAACATGTGTCTTACGGGAAATTACAGTTATTCTCAAATTTAAAAAGAACTACAATTCGGTTATTAAAAAGAAATGAAAGAATACAAATTAGATATCTGCAGAACATTTTGGTCACTTGAACGTACCGACTCGGTACGCGTGATGGTAGAAATGAATGAGCAAACATAAAAATTGACGTTTGAGAGCCAGGATGCGTTACATGTGGCAACGTCTAATTATAGGTGTGTGAATACGCGGGTAATTTTAAATTCCACGTACCATGCAGCGTGCATATACAACACAAGTAAGGGTAATAATAACAAAATTACAAAGGATTCCATATAAACACGTGTTATAATTAATATGCTTCAATCAAATATATGACATATATAAAAGTATCGTCCGCTGTCTAATCCAAAAAGAACGAGACGTTGCCACATCTACAGACTCACCAAGTCAAACGAGAGACTCTTTAGAGTAAGCGCGAGTGAGCGTATACACTTGATTAGCGGAGTAGCAACAGTACTACCTCAAGGCAGTTCCGTCCTGGCAAAAAAAAAACAAAAAGACCGAGACAGAAAATAAGACAGGAAACCTAGAAAACCCGCCAGTATTAAAAAAACTTGTCCAATTTTTGGATTCATTTGAGATAACGATCGATGATTACCTACTACATAACTATCAATCCTGAATATCGCATTTTTTCGATTTATTTAAAGAAATCTTATAATTTACTTACTTTTTCGATTTCTTACTTATTCATTACCAAGACAAGATAGCGCTGCACAAACTGTGACAGTCCATAAATCCGAGAAGAACAAAACAATTATCACTTTTGAAATCTAAAATGCACATTCAGGACCAGGCGTCACGTTTGGGAAATCTAATGACACCTTATTTTTGTTCCAAAAATATCGGAAAAGGGGCAAAAAATGGGTCGATTAACGCAATGTGGAATTGTCTGTCACTTGCTTTTTCACATAGGGCGGTGTAATAATGACAGACGTCCAATCAAATTTAATGGTTCTATTACTATCTATAATTTGGGGTTTATTTCTATGAATAATAGATTATTTCCTGTTCATAAAAATGAGCCGTAAAGTTACAGGTGTAAAAGAAAAGACGCTCATTGGTCAATGAGGGAACACTTAGAGTTTGAGAATTAGGATATCCAATCAAATTTGATAATAGTGCTGCCATCTTTAATTTGGTGCGCGTTTTCATGACTAATAAGTTAGTTCTCGTTCATACACGTACGGACTATTGTTGAACCAAGAGAAAAAAATACGCTAATTGGTCAGTACTACAGCCAATAGGATCGCGAGAATTGGAATCCGAGCTACAGGCGGGAAATTTGAAATTTATGCCCAAAATTTTTCTAGCGAACAGGTAAAGCAGCTGTTGGACAATGGATCGGCTTACCATTGTTTCTGTACCGAGCGGAGATTGGAACTGTTGCGGAAAGAAGCCTTGAGGCTAAGGCAGGTGCCGAAATATGACAATAAGTGCCGACACCTGTCCCAGGAGGAAGTTAACGAGAGGCTGGCGAGAGGTGAAAAGTACTGTATTCGATTCAAGGTGGGCTTGGACAATTTTTCTTCTTTTCTTGTCCAAATTACATTTAAAAAAACAATTTTAATTCTAATTCCTGCTTCAGTTTTTTCAATTTTCAGGATAATATCTTTGTTTATAACAATCTGAAGTATATAAATATATATACATGTACAGGGTGGCTGAAAAGTTCCCGCAATTTTCAGAAACGAGTAAAAAAATGTATCCAATGGGGGCAATTTTGAACATTTGTTGTAATTTTTCTTGCTTAAATTCATTGTTATTGTTCTAATAAAGTGTTTTATTTCTTGAGTGAATTTGTTTATGTGGTAGTTATAGCCTGTTGAAATATCTAATAAAATTGCGGGAACTTTTCAGCCACCCTATATACGTATAAGTATTCATCTATTCAATTATTAAAATTTTTTGGTTTTGATTTCAGCTCAATGTTTCTTTAGTTTTCAAAAAAATTTCGTGGTAAACTGATTTTCTTCTCATTCTTTCCAAATTTTCTGTATACGTTCTTTATAGAGACCAGTTGTTCCAAAAGCGCCCCCAACTAAATGAGCGGCCGATATCGGAAACAAAAAAAAGCCTGAAACCTGTGTCTTGTTTACGTTGTTGTGATACGAGGTTTTATAAAAAAAAAAATTGTTTTCAATGATAATGTGGGCATGTTCAAATACAATATTGAAAATTTCGGGAAAATAAAATCTTTACACGTACAGACACTTCATTAGCACACAGGTTTCAGCCATGTTTTTTTTTTTCGACGCTAGCGCCGCGGACTTAAAGTGCTGACGACGGATCTCTATAGTTTCCAATTTCCAAAACAATTCTTAGTCTATATTAACCCTCAGCGGGTACTCTATACTGTTTATCCCGATCCGGGTACTCTGGGTCTGTGAGACCCGAGCGATTTTCAATCGCTTATAACTCGGAGCCAAATCATCGTAGGGAGACCTTTTTTTTTAAATCCATCTCCAGAATCTCAAAAAAACGAATGCGTGATCCATTTTACTCCATATCTAAAGGTTTTGTTAATATTTAACAAAATACAAGGAGACCTTTCGAAAAAAAATTTTTTTTTTCAAATTGTTGTAAAAAAATGAAAAATAAAGATAAATTAATTTTAAAAACGGGTTTTTAAAGCTTAAGTGTTGTACTTTAAGGCTGTAT
Source organism: Gasteruption jaculator (assembly GCA_949825005.1). Lineage (NCBI taxonomy): Eukaryota > Metazoa > Arthropoda > Insecta > Hymenoptera > Gasteruptiidae > Gasteruption > Gasteruption jaculator. The sequence continues at coordinate 7,474,123 of OX463762.1, forward strand.
AGGTCATTTTTCGATTAAATTAGGATAAGCGATTTATTTTTGCGATTGAAAGTTAGTATTTTTTACAACGTATTTTTCATATATACACGGCCATTATCGCTAGAAAATTTGCAAAAAAATTGTTTAAAAAATTTTTTAGCCTACCTTATCATAAAATAAGATATATATACATGCATACATATATATATACATATGTATATAATATTAAAAAAAATATATATATATAAATATAGAGTTGCAATGGTAAATAAAGATAAAAATCGAGATATATTATTTGAAAAGTATTTATTATCTGAAAACTATTATCATTATAACATTGTATTTATTTTTTACATATCGGTAGTTGAACAAGCAGAACAAATTTTAGATGTATGTTCGATCTTCTTCTTCCCCAGAAGAAGCATCATTTTCGTAAACTTCCTCCTTGTTACGGTTCTCGATTGCTGCGAACTCAGCGGCGGACCGCGTGCGAGACCGCGTCTCCATTTCTGCCTTAAAAAAAAAACTAAGCTATTAAAAAAATTTTTCACGCGCACTATACATTAAAACATATATTTTTACATTATTAAGTAATTTAAATATAAATTCTAAATAATTATAATTTTTTCATAAAACTTACTTTCTGACATTACGGGTACTCTGGGTCCAGGAGACCCGAATCGAATTTTTCAATGCTCCTAGCTCCGTAGGTGACGTCGCACTGAAATGGCACGAGTGCTCCCTTGATTTGGCACACAAAGAAGGATTTTTCCCCGCTATAACGAATCCCCGTCCCCTGCGCCCCTCCGAGATATTCACATATACGATTTTGCGCTCGGGTCTGTCAGACCCAGAGTACCCGCTGAGGGTTAACTTTCTTCTCCTGCTTTCAAATTTCGCAAATTTCAAAAATTTTCGAAATTTTCCAAAATTTTCAAATCGAATAATCAAATTGCGTTGTTAGTTGGACGCCATAGAGGGCACTTTCGACGACATGGTCTACGGCCAACTACCTTTTGACGCTCTTCTGCACGAGTGCGACCCGGTAATCGTGAAAACCGACGGATTTCCGACCTACCACTTCGCCAATGTCGTCGACGACCATTTTATGGAGATTTCCCACGTTTTGCGAGGTGTCGAGTGGCAAATTTCCACGCCGAAGCATATTCTGCTCTACAGGTAAACGAAAATAATTTGAATTCGTAATTTACCGCGCTTTTGGATCTCGCAGTTGACGAGATGGTCCTCAGATGACGTCATTTGGAATAGTCTCCTCACGCCTGGGATTCCCCGAATTTCATTGCAGAGCTTTTGGATGGGAACCACCGAAATTCGGACATTTGCCTTTAATCCTGAATCCCGATGGATCAAAATTATCAAAACGGCAGGGGGATATTATGGTGGATGTTTACCGGAAAAATGGGATTTTTCCCATAGCTCTGGTAAATTATATAACGCAAGCCGGTGGGGGCTTCCACAGGGATAACAGTGTTAACCGATGCTACAGCTACGAGGAGCTCATAAAACAGGTGAAAATCCATGCAAGGAAATGAGAATGATTTCTTTTTAATTTTTTTTAACACTCAAATTTATTTACAACATTATTACGTGCATTTTGTATATTTTTTTTATTTGACATTTTCCTTAAGCTGATGAGTTTTCCTCCTGAATGGAGAAATAGGCTTTTGAAAAATTTCAAATTCTTGAGATTTTAATTAACTGATTTGCATTCCGCGCCATAACCCTTTCGGTACGAGCGCCGGATATATCCGGCATTCATCCGATGAATAGCAAAACCCAATTATATTATTGGCCGTCTTGGGTATAATCATACATTAACTAAAAATATGTAAACAGTAATTTTTGTTGTGTATATAATTTTGTATATAATCATATAATCGTTATATAATTTTGTATAAATTTTACTAATATAATTGATAGAATTTTATATAAATGTCTCTTAATACTAGAACTACCACACCAGTCATTTTGACAGGTTTGACAATTTTATTTTATTATTCCTACTTCATGTTACATTTTTTCTTCGCAGTGATGTAATGATTTTTGGAGAGATAGCTAAAGGATTAACATAATGAACTTTAATTTTGTTTTATTCATTCAAAATAAAAGTCATTTTTTATTAAGTAGAGATAGCTACGTCTCAACTGTCGGTAGTTCTAGTGTTAGTATTAAAGTTACAAAAAACACTTGTTGGAAAAAAGCAGTGTTTTATTAACCCTTAGAGGTCACACGTTCTAAAAATAACGCGCCGGTCACACGGGGTCAAAATGACCCCAGTCATGTTTAAACAATTGCCGCGTTGCCAATATCATTCCGAACGACTCAGAAAAATTTAGGATATTAGTTCGAACCTTTTAGAATGAGAATATCATGGCGAAAAATTTTTATTAAATTTTCAAAGGGGCGAAAAAAATCAGCAAGGAGACAATGCGTAAAAACCATTTTTTACTAAAAAAAAATCATAACTCTGGCAATTTTTAATATATTTTCATAAAATTATAGGGTGATACTCTTGAGATGTCATAATATATGGAAAAAAATAGCTCCATAGTGGGTGTCTCAAAAAAGGTACTTATTTTGACCCCAAGCTCGCGCACGGTCGTGGCCAGACCAATCGGGCGCCAATAACTTATAGTAATTCTAGCTTCAAGTGTGATTGGGGTCATTTTGACCCCTAATGACCTCTAAGGGTTAAGCATAGGTCTTATATAAGGTTAGGAAAGTTTTCACACAAAGGAGGACTGACCATGTGCTATGTGCGCGTTTTCGGCGCCACACCTCGTACAGCGGGAGTGTCGCGGCAGAAAGAGCGCTCGTACCGAAAGGGTTAAAGGCGGATTTACATGAAAATATCATGAATAATTAAACTTTCGGCATTTCCTTAATTTTTAAAAACCCCAATTCACACATTCTGAAGCCAAAAGGTCTATACGATTCCCAAGCGCCGGTGGCACCACGCTGGTGTCGTACAATAAAAATTTATACCCGCGCCAAACGAAAAAATCCCGATGGGACGCGCGGACAATTGCAAAGTGTTAATTTTCCAAATTATATTTATTTTCTTCCTCAAATTTTTTCCAATATAATTTTCAAATTCCAAAAACATTTTCTTTCCCGCAACAATAATTTTTTATCCGCGATAAATACAATTGTATCCAAAAATATTTACAACTTTTTTCATCTCAGTTCGACGTGAAGAGAATCAACGTGCACTCCACGAGACTGGCACCCGAGAGATTGCTGCAATTTAATAAACTGGAAATTTCGAACCTGCTGGAGAACCCAAAGAACCATCGGTTCTTCGTCAACAGAATCTCCAGGCTCGTTATGGAAGCTTTTCCCGAAAGGTTTGATGCCAAAATAAAAATAAATGCCAATGAAAAAATAAAAGTACAATAAATGATTCCAGCGGTGATGTAATTCCAGGGTTAAAGACGGTAGCTTGCAATTGGACGAAGAGCATATTATCACGACTCTGAAATGGGCTAGTAACCGAATATCCAAACTGAGCGACCTGGTGGACGGAGATTTGGCCTTTTTGTGGGTCATTCCAGCGACAGCAGCCTCCAGTGGTCTGGAACTTAAATATTTAGGTAACTAATTGAGAGGAAAAATTCAATGTAATTTCAATTTAAAATTCAAATTATCCAAGTAATTAAAAATTTAAGTATTTAAGTTTCACTTATATGGAATCATGACTAATTTTGTTAATGACCTAAAAAATATAATACTAAATTTCTGTTTATATAAATAATTTTCTAAATACTTGATTTTCCTGAATCGCTAAAAATGTAAATATTAAACTTCGATTTTTCGCGATAATTTTCTAATTATTTAATTTCACAATGAATTGAAAATTGAAGTATCAAATTTTTCTTTTCAGAAGCCATCAGAGTATTAAGTGAAAATTTGGCCAAAGTGGAGGAATCTAATTTCTGCAAAGCATATTTAGTAAAAACCTTGAAAGAGTTTGCTGAAAATAACGAAATCCCATTCCCGAGTATGATGAAAGCCTTAAGGTCTGCTCTGAGTGGTTTACAGGTAAACGATGATGTATTTGATATAAGAAAAGAAAAAAAAGGAAATTAAGAAATGCAAACAATTAAATAATTTTAGTTCTTAATAAATATTTAGTGTTTCGTCAATTAACAAAAATTTATCAACAACTAATATATGTAATGTATCATGTTTCTGAATGAAAGAAGAAATAATGTTACGTTTTTTGACCAAATTTTAATCCAAAAAGGGAATGAAATATTTTTCAAGCTAATTTTTGTGAATTTCGTTCTCAGGATGGACCGCCGGTGGCAGAAATGATGGAGATTCTTGGCAGGGAGCAAACTTTGATACGCTTGCGGCGTCTTTCTTCGGCCATGAAAGAAACGGATACCAGGGAGATTCTTTAAGGGGGATTCCCCTGATTCTTTATATTGTACATACTCGATAAAAGCATTACCTCCAGTCAGAAACTGTGGGATTCCGGGATAAAATGGAACCCGCAGTCAGTCAAGAAACGATATTTTTTTGTTTTCAAGTTTTGGCTGTGACTTAATAATAATCCAATACTGAAAATAGAGAGAAAGAAAAAAAAGACATTGGTAAAATGGAGTTTTACCAATTGTGACGAATAAGTTGGTCAGTACTTATCTAATTTATTATTAAAAATCGTGTAAGTGGAGAACGGAATAAAATTAGCGAATATTCTTATTGAACAATAGCATTTGATTTTAGAATTTTATCTAAAGGAAAAAAACTAATGAATCAATACATTAATTCGCATTTGAATGACGTCAAATTGTAAAATTACCGCTCGAATTTTTGTTCATAAACAATATATTATTATAGAAAATATGCAATATATAAAATATTTTATATAAAATTAACGATTAGGTATTCTCTTTAAAAAATCTCGAATTTAAGATTTTATTGCAGGAGGAAAAAAATGAGGAAATTCAGAAAAAAATTCTTAACAAAACGGGAGCGGTTTTTTAATAATTAAGTAGTCAATTAAATAATTAATTCGTATTTGAATAAATGAAAATTGGAAATTACCATTGGAACTTTAATTTATAAATAATATTATATTATATATAATATCGTTACACAAAATAATGATTATATATAAAATATTTACGCCGACAACGGATAGTCTAATTCGCTTATCAGTACGACCGTGAACAAAAATTACCTGTTGCACGAGGAAAGAACGTAAAAAGTCGTTGGAAAATTAATGCCCGTTGTAAGCGTACCGGGAAAAAAAAAGTACGTCGTGTAACTCAAATGTATATATTATTGAAGATAAGGCTCAACGCTGAGGCTAACTCGTACTTGCAGTCCAGAGTGAAGCTCGTTAACAACGCGTCTAAATGACGGTCTCGATTGATATTGTCGCGAAATTCCAAATTTATTTTTGCGAAAATCAACAAATAACAAAATACTAATAAGTGCAAACAATCATCATGGAAAATTGCAACACCGAAGTTCTCAAGAAGAATCCGAAAGAGAATGCGAATTTTCTCAGCAAGTTGACCTTCTGGTATGAAAGTCAACGGAGTTATTTATTTTCATTTTTTAAATTGATTTTTGTTTCCACTTTTGGAAATTTAAAAATGAAAATTACTATACTGTTAAATTTGTTAAGGATTTTTTTGATATTGTAAAAATATTTCCTGGAAGAAATGGAAAGAATATTTCTACAATATTCTAAAATATTGCCGAGCATGTATTGCGGAAATATTTCGACAATATTGCTGAACTATTTTAGCAATTATTCACTAGCAATAATGCTGCAATATTGTAGCAAGGTTATGGCAATGTTTCTAGAATGTTCCTAAATTTCGGGATTTTTCAGGATGTTTTTAATATTGTGAAAATATTTTCTAGAGGAAGAAATCTAGAGGAAGAAATAGAAAGATTATTTCTCCAATATTGTGGAATATTGCCGAAATATTTCAACAATATTGCTGAACTAATTTAGTAATTACTCACTAGCAATAAAGCTGCAATATTGTAGCAAGATTGCAAAAATGTTTCTGAAATATTTCTGGCAGGCATTATTGTTGAATCATCTTGGAAATATCTATGTGCTACTAAAAGAATTTCTTTCTTTTCACTGAGTTGTGAAAATTGAGTTAGAATTTTCGAGAAATATGCTAAATAATCTCCCTAGGAAATCATAACACTCATTTCTAGAGTTTTAAAATTCCTAAAAGACACTAAAAATATCACTATGAATAATATAAATTTTTAGTTCTCGTATAAGACCACTTACTCGTAGTTACTCTCTTTATTGTTTATAAACATTTCGGTCGGATTTTTAAGACCTTTTTCGGTATGTAAACAATATGTAAATAAGTGGTAAATAGTATGTAAATAATAATGTAAGTAATCATATGTAAAAAAAGAGAATTTTGTCCTACTGAAGAAGGTCTTAAAAATCGGAGCGAAACGTTTAGAAACAATAAAGAAAGTAACTACTGGTCTTCTGCAAGAACTAAGAATTTGTATTACTTACAATAATATTTTTAGGGTCTTTTTTGCGAATTTTGAAACCCTAGAAATATTGTATGAGTGTTACGAATTCCTAGGGAGGTTATTAGCATATTTCTCGAAAATTTTAAATCAATATTCGGAATTCAGTAAAAAGATAAAAATTGTTTTAGTAGTACAAAGTTTTTCTTTTTTCATCATATGTAAAAAAAACAGAATTTTGTCCTGTTGAAGAAGGTCTTAAAAATCGGAGTGAAATGTTTAGAAACAATAAAGAGAGTAACTATTGGTCTTCTACGAGAACTAAAAATTTATATTACTTATTCAACAACCAAGACCAACTAAGAATTCTACAATTTATCAAAATATTACTATAATTTTAAATGTACTGTAATTAAATTTCTGTAATGGCAGTGTAATCTTGAAACATACTGGACAAATTATTCAAGTTTTAATGTACATATTCCTCAAAACCTCTATAAAGAAGTTTCTATAATTTTGGAATGTCGTTGAAAGGCCCTAGAACCATTTTGGGTCTTCACTTATCGTTAGATCAATTAACTAGGGATTTCCTTGCTAGCCTATTGTTATGCATTTCCTTGGTGATTTTGTTATAGTTTTTATGTGACCCTCTTATCATCACGAGGAATTACGTGGACACGCGGAATATTCGAGAAAAGACATAATTTATACATTTGGTAGATAATGTGATCGTGTCTTTGCTTTAGCTTATCTGAGGTATGACATTTCCTTGACACTTAGTCACTATTTATGGCAGAAATATACTCAAGAACCGGCAGAAAAGAATTACATTAAATGTCATTTCCTTGGAATACCGAATGCGCTAGAAGGGAAAAACATTTTTTTTTCCTCTAAACAACATATTAGCAAATAGCGAATTTATCGTTAATTGTGTTTATCAGCTGGATTTTGGGACTCTTCCGCAAAGGTGCCCGGAAAGACCTGGAATTGTCGGATTTGTATCAACCCTTAACCACCGATCGATCCAAAGACGTCGGGGATTCCCTGGAAAGGTCAGACTGTGATTCTGGCTTAAGCCGCGTTTCCAAGAGCCAATCAAAGTATCTCTTGTGGACAAACTATCTTTCGTCCTATTTTCACACTGAATAAATTTAAAAGTATTACCCCTTGACATACAATGACGAGTCTGACTCGTCATTCATTTCATGCGGCTTTACTGTACAGAACTATTGAATTGTTATTTTTCAACCCTTAGAGGTCACCAGGGGTCGAAATGGCCCCAAACGTAAAAATGGTTTTTTTACGCATTGCCTCCTTCCTGATTTTTTTCGCCATTTTGAAAATTTGATAAACCTTTTTTGTCATGATATTCTCATTCTAAAAGGTTCAAACTAATATCCTGAATTTTTATAAGTCGTTCGGAACGATATTGGCAACGTTTAAGGACGTTCGCCAGAGTCTTAGAGGGGTGAGCGGTGCGGGGAGGTTTCCTATGCTTATACATTGTGGCGATTGAGTACTGCCAACCTCAATTATCTAAAATATTAATTATTTAAAATTATCGTAAATACAAATAAATAATATAAGTATGTAATAAAATATTTAAAATCGATTTTTTTATTAAATGTAATTTTTTGTAATTACGAATAATATTCATATTCAAGTACATAAATATTCTAGCGAAACTTGGCAACAGCGCAATATAAGTGTTTAACGGATGGTAATAGTTCGGCTCACAATCAGTTTGACTGCCAACATAACTACAGAGCACAATAGAGCATATCTTAACCTCAAAATGCCGGCTGAATCACAAAATTTACAAGTGAGGTTAAAAGGAAAATTTTCGTGCAAGAAGCAATTAAAACGTTTTCGGCAATGCTCAGAAATGGGGAAAAAGAATAAAAAGATACAATCTATAAACAAGAAACAGGATAACACATTCCCTATGTTTTTGTTACATATTCAGTTTCACACAGCAGTTCAAATTTACCGCGTAATTGAAAAGCGGTGTTGCCAAGTCATATTAGGATTTAATCAATTAATTTGGACTATAAATAAACGGTAAATCTCGTCTATCTTTCTCTGAAATAATTAGCAAGCTTTGATTTATCCGATAAGAAATTTTATTTCGTTTTTGAACATTCTAAAAGTAATTATTTTTCATATCAAACTTTACTCGCCATAAGAGCACATGTTAAATTACCTTTTATTTTTATTCGATGTTGACAATAACAAAACGGTAAAAAATTCTGAAAAAATTCATAGAATCTTTTTTTACATTAAGAATAAGATACAATTTTTTCAGAATTTTTTGACATATTACAACTTTCTGGCAAACGTCCTTAAACATGGCTGGGGTCATTGCGACCCCGTGTGACCCGCGCGTCATTTCCAGAACGTGTGACCTCTAAGGGTTAATGTTATTTAGATGTTCTTTGTTAATACCAATCCGATTAATTCAAATCCAAATTTCAAAACAATAGATATACTCTTTCTCAGCTTTCACGTGACTGTTCAGTTGAGCGAAATTAAATACAGTAGAATCTCCGTACAAGATACCACAAGGAACCGCACGGGAATATGATTCCGAAAATTACCGTTCCCCCACTCAGCGTCTCAGCGGCCTGCTACGCCGGAGAGGAATAGAACTCACGTCCTTCGTATAAGATACCATGCAAAATAGTTTAAAGTTAAACCGATAATGTAGGTTGCTTTGTATTCCATATCCTTTTTCTTCTTTTTTATGTCACGTGAGACTAGAAGTCCGCAAACGAGGAGTTCTCGCAGTGTTGACAAGAAAGAAAGAGAGAAGTAAAGTTATTTTTACCGTTTGTGCAATTATCTCACGTAAGCAAATCAATTTTAAACATACTAGTCCAGTGCGTCACGGAAAAGCCACTTCCCCGACAAAAAACTACGTTTACGAGTCATTGAAAATTCTCTATGAATTTGAAACACAAAAAATTAAAATGCGATCTTAAATAATTCATAATTTATGATAATGAATTTTAAAAAATCGTTATGTGTAAATAATTCTCATTTTTTCTCATTTATTTCCGTGGTATCTTGTACGGAGTACGCAACTCCAAACATTCAGAGGAGAAGAGGCATTAGGAGTGGGGGTAGTGGATTAACGAAGGGGAACCCGTGGTATCTTGTACGAATGCATTCGAAGGTATCTTGTACGGAGATTCTGCTATAGTATTTTTCGGTCGCATCAAGTTCCATTTAATTTGTATGTCAAGGGGTTAAACTTGAATTTTTGAAAATTCCAAAATTTGTCCAGTCTCGTAATGAATTTTTAATATTTACTAACTAATTCCTATAAATTATGTAATTATTAATTAATATACAAGAATTGTTTTTCCAATGGAAATAATTTTTTCTGGTCTTTATTAAATTCCTTATTATTTTTTTAAAGAAAATTTGTGATATTAGGAAGTGGGAGTCTGAGACAAATATCGAATAACTATTTAAAAATTCGTAATTTATTCAAAAGACTCATAATTCATTTTTATCAATTACTAGCTACATCCTAAAAATTACTATGTTAATTTTTTTATTTTTATATATTTTTCTAAAGGGATATGTGTGATTTCAGAGAATGGGAGCTCGAGTTAACGAAATTCAAGAACGGGAAAACCGCGAAACCCAGTCTAGCGAAAGCCATCGCTCGGACCTTTGGGATTCAGTATCTCCAAATGGGGACTTACACGATGGTGTACGCGTTGGTCTGCAGAACCCTGCAACCCTTATTCCAGGGATGGGTCATAGCCTATTTCAGCGCGAACAACGTGGCCGGGCAGGAAACCCAAGAGAATGCTGTGATCTATGCAACGGCATTGGTGTCTTGCGTCCTTTGTGGCACTTTCGCGATCCACCACATGAATATAAACTGCCAACAGTTAGGAATGAGAATCAGGGTCGCCTGCAGTGCCTTGATTTATAGAAAGGTAGCCTAATTTGATATCCGAAGTGTCCTGGGATTTCCCCTTTCTCTCGTTCATAGAAATGCAACTTTAACTATACCGAGGTTCGTTCGTAAATTCGCGTCTCACCTAATTTCTCTCTCTGGATACTGCGTTTTCATAAGAAAAAACTATTCGAGAGAACGAGTTTTGATTGACGCGGTTGGACAAAAGCCACGTACTTTACTTTCAGTTGCCACCCAAAGAGTCCCCTTTTTTCCCCATTCATAGAAACGCTTATCACCTTCCCAGAGGTGCGTTCATAAATTCGCCCTGACTCCATCTATCTGTTTATCTCTCCCATTTTCTTTTTTTAGTCCTTGAGGTTAAGCAAATTCGCATTGACTAAAACGGCACCGGGTCAAATAATCAACCTCATGAGCAACGACGTGAACCGGTTCGACCTAGTGTTCATGTACTTGCACTTCATCTGGGTCGGGCCAATTCAGGTACAAACGTATCCCTGCAGTGGGACAGCGGTTTTGGCGGCAAATTTAAATTTTATACATGAATCCAATAAGATTTTCATAATTGATAATTCGTTTTTCGGCTGATTAGATGCTCATCGTGGGATACATAATGTGGCACACAGCGGGACCGGCGGTAATCGCAGGGTTGGCTTGTTTCATTCTCTGCACAGTCCCTCTGCAAGCGTATCTGAGCAAATTGGCGCAATCCTTGAGGAAATCCATCGCTATGTTGACTGATGAGAGAATTCAGTTAATGAGTGAACTGATCAACGGCATTCAGGTAACTCATTTTTTATCTGAATCTATTTCTGAAATAGGATTATTGTTATTCTTATTGTTGTTGCCTTCGTTGTTATTATTGTTTCTGATATGGAATTTTTATTTTTAGAATGGATTGTCATTTTATTAACATTTACTGGAAATTCTCTCCAGTTTTATTCAAATTCTAGTTAAAATAACGCATTTGAACATTTTTAGTCGATCTGGTGGAATTTTTGAACATACCTTGATTTTTTCTTGGAGATTCACCTTACATTAGGGTCGATTTCTATGTTGTATCAATTTAATATTTAACGCCTTGGTACTTTACCTCCACGAAGTTAGCCGGGCAAGATTAGATTGTTTGACTTTCGTTTGCACAAATCGTTTGATGGTCGTTTGATAGCGTTTGATATACAACAGAAAACGTTTGATAGTTTATGCGTTTTTTGGAAATTTAAAATGAAAATTGATGCCAAAGTTGGATGGCACACTCTTATTTTTTATGATAATTAGTTTGGACATATTCGATGGGAAATCGTTTGATGGTAACGAAATCAACAATTAGAACGTTTGATAGTCATTAGTTTTTTTGGAAAATGGAAAACAAAACTTGGCATTGACATAGCGCCATAGTTTCTTCATTGCAGTTCGCTACATCCCTGCAGAGGGAGTTAGGGTGCAAAAAGCGCGACATTGAAATAAATGTAAATTGTAATACAATAACATAATTTGTAAAATATAAATTTTGTACTATTTGTAATATAATATAAGGTTTAGAAGAATTTGAATAAATATTTAGAACAGAAGTTCATATTTTAGCTCTTACGAGTAATTGTGATTCAATGGATCCTGGAGACATTATAATTTCGCGCTAGAGTCTTTCTAGTAAGTTCCGGGACATAACATGTTGGGAGTGCGGTAATTTTTTCCTTAAAGATGAATAATTTATAAACGGATTCTTCTTTATAAGGCGCAAACGATATGTAAACATTTGATAGCAGGGGATAATGTAATTATATTGTTTTGTTAGATTCTGTTTAATCCTCAAGCTTCGTTTTCACGTTGAGCGAATGTGAAAATTTTAGGAGGTAGCCGTTGGTACCCCTGGTGATATCGAACTTGATTTTCGTGACTTTCTGGAAATCCCCAAATTAACACTGACTCATTTTCGCACTCAGGTGATCAAGATGTACGCTTGGGAAAAGGCATTTGTGAAGATAGTGGAGGACATACGAAAGAGAGAAATCACTACCATCAGATACGGATCCTATATAAGAGCGATTTATACCTCGTTCGTGGTGATAACCGAAAGGCTGACGCTCTTCGTGACTTTGGTCACGTTCGTACTCCAGGGGAACGTCCTGTCTCCCCCAATGTCTTTCACTCTGGCGTCGTTTTTCAACGTCCTGCAAGCCACCAGCGTCTTGTTTATCCCTCAAGCGCTAGCCATGGGAGGCGAAACAATGGTTTCCATCAGGAGAATAGAAGTGGGTTTCTCCGAATTTACAATTTCTCCTCTTCTTACAATTTCTTCAATGAATTTTGGTTTTTTTTTTCTTTTCTCCCTAGGAGTTCCTTCGCTTGGAAGAAATCACCAAGAACCAGGGGATGTTGGCCAACAATTTGGCTCAGGAGAAACGTAACGTAGAGAAGAACTCGGATATTTACATCATCGGGAAGAACGAAAAGAACGCCGATAAGAAGTTGGACGAGATCACGAAAACCAACAACGTCGAGAGAGAGTCCGTCGGAGTTGGTATTCGATTCCAACGTGTGTCCGCCAACTGGTTGACTGGAAAACTACCACCGACCATCTGCTCCCTCACTATGACGATCAACAGCAAGGAGCTCTGCGCCCTGATTGGACCGGTGGGATCTGGGAAGTCGTCGGTACTGCACCTGCTGTTGAAGGAACTGCCCATCGGAGCTGGAAGCTTGATCTTCAAAAAAGACACCGACGAGGATTGGACGAATTTCGTCAAGAACAGCCACAACTTCCTGTACCGGGCCAACAACGGCAGTACCTTTGTTTGTTCGTCGAGTATCCAGTTTTCCTATGCAAGCCAGGAGCCTTGGGTTTTCCGGGGCACCGTGAAAGAAAATATTTTATTCGGCCAAAGTTACGACCCCATTCGGTACAACGAGGTATGATTCTGGGAACTCCCTTTGCCCGAAAAAGCACGATTTTCTCGAAAAAATCGTTATAACTTTGTTCCTATTGAGATCTCGGCCCCGCACACCCGCGGAATCGATTCTACGCGCAAAATTACCCCTAAGAGTGACCCTGTTGACATCGATTTTGAATATTTATTTTTGACCTATTTTCGGAGTGGGTCAAAGTATAGGTCCAAAAATTGACCCTTTTGCACAATTTTGGGCCGACTTTGATCGACTCTCCAGCGACGACTATTCAGCGATATTCTATTTTTTTCTTTTTTGTTTTGTTATGCGAAATCTGAATGTGTACAAATTTTTGTAAACAAGCATTTTTGTCCGTTTATTAATAAATAAAAAACTAAATAAATAAATAAATATTTGCAGGTGATCAAGGTGTGTTCGTTGACGAGGGACTTGAAACAACTGCCCAATGGTGACATGACGATTATCGGAGACCGGGGAGCATCCCTATCCGGTGGCCAGAGGGCCAGGCTCAACCTCGCAAGGGCCATTTATAAGAAAGCCGATGTTTATTTGTTGGACGACCCTTTGAGTGCCGTCGACACGAGGGTGGCCAAGGATCTGTTTAATAAGTGCATCGTGGAGTACCTAAAGGGAAAAACCAAGATCCTGGTGACCCACCAACTACAGTTTCTCAAACAAGCCGATAATATTGTCTTCTTGGACAAAGTATGTTTTATCATTTAATTATTTTATTACCTTAATGCAATTTTCGCTCAGTTCGTTTTCACGAAAGTTTAAAAATCTGGGAATCCCCTTTGGGGAGTTTCTTTACCGACGAGGGTCACCTTTAAGGCTGTTCTCATGGAAACAGTCCGTTCATCACCATTTGTAGCGCGAAATTAGAATTTTGAATTGTAACAGATTCCAGAATTCTTTTTATTTCAAATTTTCAATAGTTTTTGTCAATCTCAGGGCACGGTCAAATACCAGGGCAGCTACGACCAGCTGCTGGAGAGTCCAGATTTCAATGATATGCTGCAATCCATCAAGTTAAACGACCGAACAACGAATAACGAAGACAGTAGCTACCAGAATAACACGAACTCGAAGTCAATGAAGAAGAAATCGCGGTTTCTGATTCGTCAGGTGTCCCAAATGTCCACGGACAGTTCCAGTTGCGTAGGTATCTTTTTGACAATTTCTTCTCAATTTTTATTCTAGGTTTTATTTCTTTTCTCCTTCCAAGGAATCGGATGACGAACGAGACTCGAAGAAATCGAAGCAAGAAGAGGAACAATCGGCACGAGGTCAGCTCTCGAACAAGATCGTTTCAACCTACTGGCTCCAAAGTGGAGTTTTCCGGGTCGCCATGACCATCCTGATGATGATCCTCTCTCAAGTCTCCTGCAGCGGCAACGACTATTGGCTGACCTTCTGGGTCAACATCTCGGACATCAAAACCAGAATCGACAACAACAACACGAACGTCTCCGATAACGATCGAGCCCTATTGGAGCATTCCTACGATACCCTGAAGACCATATTCTTTCTGAAGGACGAGGACCTGTCGACCGACGAACAGAAGAATCATTACTTCATTTACGTTTACACCTTTTGCATCGCCGCCTGCGTGTTCCTGAACCTTCTTAGAGGGTTTCTGGTAATGAACGTCTGCATGCAAGCCAGCAAGATGTTGCACAATAAGATGTTCTCGAACATCGTCCAAACCCCTATGCGTTTCTTCCACATAAACCCCTCTGGTAAGTAAATGGGGGATTCCCCGCTCGGGAGAATGGGTCGTCATGGGATCGAACTATTTGAGACATGGCGGTATCAAAAGTGGAGGGGAGGAAGAAAGTCCCTAGATTCATTTCCAGCAGGAGAGAATTGGGGGAATTTCCCCGTTTTGATTAAAAACGTGGGAATCCCATTGTTTTGGGTGGCAAATTTTCAGTTCGTCTTGTTTCTTGTGGAATCCCTTAGGTTTTTTGAATTTGTTTATTTGAAAGTGTGTTGTATTATTAGGGGAAAAATTGTAGGGGGATCCCTTTAATTTATTTCCAGATGCCATCGTGGAAATTTCGCTATATTTTATTTCATTTTTGCTGGAATCAATTTACTTCTTTGGACAAATATGGGGATTCTCGTCAAGGTGGTTCCGTTCTGGCAAAAAAACGAAGAGGCCAAGGGTGCGTTCGAGAAGACACTATTAGCGCTATTTAGCGCTACAAGCTGTTCGCGAAACTAGATAGTAGCGCAGCAAACACTACTATGACGTCACTCATGGTAGCGTTATACGTCATAACTGAGCGCTATCAATGCTATTCCTCCCGAGGTAGTGTGTTGGTAGTGTTAGCATTTCCAAAGTTCGTGAACGCTCAGAACGCCCATGTATTACACATGTTTGTCGAACCTAACAACATTTAAAATGGATAATTCGGAGTATCCTGACAACTCCGTGGAATTAAATCTTCAGGATATTACAACTGGAGAAGAATTTACGTTGTGCTCGACCCTAACCAGATCGATGACCGATAAGTGATGTGGGACTTCAAACACCAGGTTAATTAACCTGTCACCTAAAGGCAAATGTAAACATCATAATGTCAACACTACGCTAGTGCCGTTCATGAAGCTTGCTATCGCTATCGCGCTATTGGCTCCATGAACAGTTTTGGTAGCGTTTGCGTTCATAGCGTTAATAGCGTCTTCCCGAACGCACCCCAAGAAAGAAAATAAAAAAGGAAGCCTAGAAAACCCGCCAGTATTCAGAAAACTCGTCTAATTTTTCGACCCACGATACTCCGTTACTACTCGACGGATTCTTTTGAGATAACGATCGGTGATTACCTACTGCATAACTATCCGTCCTGAATATCACATTTTTTTTATTTATTTAAAAAAATCTCAGAATTTACTTACTTTTTCGATTTCTTACTTATTCAGCACCAAGGCGAGATGGCGGTGCACAAACCGTGACAGTCCATAAATCCGATAAGAACAAAACAATTATGACTTTTGAGATGTAAAACGCACATTCAGGACCAGGTGCCACGCTTGGGAAATCTAATGACACCTCATTTTTCTTCCAAAAATATCGGGAAAGGGGCAAGGAATGGGTCGACTAACCCTTTGCACTCGAGCGGCGCCGCTGCGGCGCCAGTTTATACGCTAATATCTTATGTCTCGAGTGCAAAGCGTTAAATTACCATGTGAAAGCAAATAAGAGGAGTCCCCGTAACTGTTTCACAAATTGTCTACGAGATAATAAGCGCCTTTTACCCCCGACTCAAAAAAGAGCAATAAACCAAAATCCTTTACCTACAGGCAGGATCTTGAACCGTTTCTCGAAGGACATCGGAGCAATGGACGAGCTCCTACCGGTGGCATTGATGCAAAGCTTGCAAATCATGTTTGTCGTTATTGGGATTTTGTTTATGATCCTGTTGGTCAACATTTGGATGGCAATTCCTATCGTCCTAGCGGCGTTATTATTTTTCTGGTTACGGAAATATTTCTTGAAAACTGCTCAGGACGTGAAACGCTTGGAAGGTGTAGGTAAGTCCACGTGAAATAGGAGAACGCCGATTAACTCTTTGGGGCACGATGGGATTAAAAGTGTCCCACCTTTTTGATGTACCGTAATGCATGGCGGGACATTTTTAATCCCACCTCGAAATTTTGCAATAGCTGCATGTGCATATAGGCACGGTGGGACTATTTGAGTCTCACCCTTTAACAACAAATTCGATTAAATAATAATTATTATTTTATTTTTTTTACATTATGCGATAGCTTTATTAATAAAAATATAACAATTTTGTTTAATTTAAAACGCAATAAAATTTCTGTGCAAGATGGGTCTATTTTATGACCCGAATTCCTGTGCCGCAAAAAGTTAAAGGGGGTGCGTTTGTACATGACTTTGATTGCGTTTCAGCCAAAAGCCCGGTGTTCTCTCACGTCAATGCTACGCTGAACGGCTTGACTACCATCAGGAGTCGAGGAAACGAGATCATACCGCTGCTGAATAAACAATTCGATGAATACCAGGACGTCCATAGCGGAGCTTGGTACCTAATCCTGGCGACTTCGGTGGCTTTTGGCTTTACTCTGGACCTCATATGCTGCGTTTTTGTGGGCTGTGTCTGTTTCTCGTTCATCTTAATTGACCAGGGTTAGTTTTTCGTCAGTTTAGTCATTCCCAGGAGTTCCAAAGGGGAAAGATAAAGATGGGGAAACCCCAGAGACTACTTGAGTGAAGACGGTGATTTCTAAAAGAATCCTAAAACCAACAAAGGGGTGTGATATACGAGTAAAGAAGCAAATACGTAATAGTTGCAATTGAAATGTTTTAATTAAAGATTGAAATTTAGATTACAACTATAGTCTTGGTGGTTCTAGACGTCTACAGTGTCGTACACAGGGTGAGCTCTCGGATCGCTCGCGAAAATGTGCGGGGCATACCGGTTTTGCAAAATGGAGAGGGAAATTTATAAATTCTTATCAAACATGAGAACTAGTCCCAACAGGGTGAAACAGGATTATTTATTTATTTATTTATTTATTATGCCCTGGTAGCAAGAATAAAAAGATTAAGAGATGGCAGAATGGGTAAATAGGGGAATGCGCGAAATGAATGAGTCAAAAACGGGCGAGTAAAATAATGAATGAGAGAATGAGCCAATAGATGAGTGGGTGAACAAGGAAAATCCTAAAAGCGTGTTATATGAATTCGGGAAGTCCCAGAAACATTTAATGCAAATTCGGGGAAACCCTATTTCTCTACTCAAACTGGGGATCCCAGAAGATGTTATCTCTAAATTCCTTCCCTTCACTCCCTAAACCTTAAAAAAATCTTTCCAGGAGACACTATGGGTGGAAACGTCGGTCTGGCAATAACTCAGTCCATAATTCTGACCGGGATGCTGCAATATGGCGTAAGACAAAGCGCGGAAGTTGCGTCGCAATTCACGGCGGTGGAACGGATCATGCAGTACACAGATCTAGCCAAAGAGGGTCCCGAGGTGTCGCATCCACCCTTGCCGCAAAATTGGCCGTCCAAGGGAAGGGTCGTGTTCAGGAACTTGTCCTTGACCTACTCCAAAGACCAACCCGCGGTGCTACAGGTACCGTGGAAAAGCCTTTACCGTCATTTTCTAACGCTTTTCATTCTTATTTTTATATTTTCTCGTAGAATTTGAACCTGAAGGTAGAACCAGGATGGAAAGTGGGCGTCGTGGGCCGAACGGGCGCCGGGAAGTCTTCCTTGATATCGTCCTTGTTCCGACTAGTAGGCGAGGGCATGGACGGGGAAATTCGGATCGACGGGAGGGACACAAAGACAGTGGGCCTGTCCGAACTGCGATCGGCCATCTCCATTATCCCCCAGGAACCGGTTCTCTTCTCGCAAAGTCTCAGGTACAACCTGGACCCCTTCGGCAAGTACGAAGACGCCGTGCTCTGGAACGTGCTGAAGGAAGTGGAGATGAACGAGCACCAGTTGGACGCATATGTCTCGGAGGGAGGCAGCAATTTCAGCGTTGGCGAACGACAGCTCATCTGCCTGGCCAGGGCCATTCTCAGGAACAACAAGATCCTGGTACTCGACGAAGCCACGGCCAACATCGACACCGGGTAATCTGGGAATCCCGGGACCTTGGACTCTTCGATGTACCATCTATGGTCCTCTTAGTCTATGTTCGAAAATTTCCTAAGGTGTCTCGCGGAGCCATCCGTGCATAGAGGTATTACAGATAGAGCAGGGAAGCCTACCCTCCGGGCGTACCACAGCTAGAAAGAGAAAGAAATCCGCGGTACCCTATCTACCTCTGTCTACCAGCGCATGCGCAGTAAGTAGAGCACGACTAATTAAAAAAAAGACGCATAGATTGAATCTGAATACATACTTGGATGATATAATCAAACATACCGTCAGCGCTGTTATCCATTCAATAAGAAAAAAATTGATTGTGAAAAATGTCTAAAGATGTGAAACGGCAAAACCAGTAGCAAATCTGCGTCAACGATTTTAAACAACAGGGGAGGTTTAAAATTTGCTTCTGATAACGTCAATTTTATTTGTCACTGTGCAGAAAAAATTATACGAGAAAACAGAGACTTATTATTGTCACCAAATATTACTTTTAACCCTTAGAGGTCACCAGGCGTCAAAATGAACCCAAGCGCAAAAATGGTTTTTTACGCATTGCCTCCTTACTGATTTTTTTTCGCCATTTTGAAAATATGATACATTTTTTTGCTATGACATTCTCATTCTAAAAGGTTCAAACTAATATCCTGAATTTTTATGAGTCGTTCGGAACGATATTGGCAACGTTTAAACATGGCTGGGGTCATTGCGACCCCGTGTGACCGGCGCATTATTTCCAGAACTTGTGACCTCTAAGGGTTAAACTGGTCACGGAAACTCTTAAAATACTTCCAACGAAAACGCTTAAAACACGAAATTGATAAACTGAGTGATATAAGATATTGAATCAGAATGAAGGGGTTTCCTATTGGGTTTCCTATACCATATATGCTGGATGCTTACACAAAATAAGGATGAGGTTCTTTGTAAAAGCGAGTAATTCACGCTTTCTTTTCGAAATTTTATTCGTCGCGTATGGTATGTCGCTCCCTCTGTCTCAGTGTCGAGAAAACGACATTTTATTCATACAATGTTGCCAACTGGCTAAATTCAAACATGGGGTTAAGTTGGTTTCTTTCAATTTCAACATTTTCTTATTATATTTTATCATTATTAGTATTATACAACATACAAAGGGTATGGCCAAATAAGAGGGTCAAAAATGTTCCTTATGTCATGAAGAAAAGTTTTTAAATTAAGGTTTATGTATATTGTATAAATTCATGATATACGCTAGGCAAGTGTCACTCTGAGTCGATTAGTGCGCCGCCCTATGGAATTCACGCGCAATTTTAGGCGGACAGCAGAATGCGCGCGTGCCACGACCTGTCAAGCGATTATACAACGAAATTCAAATAAAATGGCTCACGTAATTACAAACGGGTTCCAGCCAGTAGATTTAAGCATTTTTCGTCCGAAAAGTATCTCAAAAGGTGCAAAATTAGTGAAAAGTTTTCACGTGAGTGATGTGAAAGAAATAATCGATGAAAAAAAGATGTCAATCATCGAAAAATTAGTGGTTCGATTAGGAAAAGTATAAAAATGTACACCATTACTTTCTCTCTCAACGCTATTACACTCCACGACACAACAATTGCGATTTGATGACATTTTTTTATTATTTAAAGAATTTTCAGTAAGCACTATTGACATTTCGACACAAGTTGATATGTGGTATGGAAGCCATTTTTCACCCTAGAGTAGTTATTTTCCGCCAACTGGCGGCGCCACAAGAGATACTTGCCTAGTGTATACAGACCTAACTCAACAGCTATTCACACTCTGACTTTTACAGCGCATGCTTCAGTAGACAGAGATAGATGCGGTACCGCAATTTTCTTTCTCTTTCTAACGGTAGGACATTTTCACTTACAGGCAGGTAGTCTATGTCTTTCCTGCTCGATTTATAAACAGTTTATTTTCGAAATAGTACAATGAGAATACAGAGTTGACAACAAACTGAGAACAACTGTAAATAATAGTATTTGGAAAGACACTTACAATTGGCTCGAGGCGACTGAGTGTCATGCGCAGTGTATTATTTTTATAATAGTGTAATTCTACATCGAGATATAGGTAAAAGTTTGAAAAAAATAATATATATCCAGAAAAATTTGAAAAAACTGGATTTAACAATGTTGGAGGTTTTGGTAGGGATATAGGGTATGAATATCTTTGTATATTTACTTATTTACATATTTACATATTTACATATATACAGTTACATGATTATCTTAAGAAACTAGATAATTATAAACTTAACTCTGATTTTACTAATGCAGCCACCAATAGGCTTCTTCGGTATATCTGTTTGTAGTTTTATCACAGGTGGGTAAGGCAGTTGAATATTTCTGTTCTGTTTTATCGACTAGGCAGTTGATGTGGCTGGGGTATGTTATACTTTTGTTAGTTATCCGTCTAGGTATGTGGTATATTGTTGGGATGTTATTTGAGTCTTGAACATAACCTTTACTGTCGAGGTATGTGAAGGCTTCGGGTGGAATATAACCTGTTTTGCGTGTTTTTTCGAAATAATTGTCGTTTTGGAAGTAGGGGCCGAAAATTAGGTTGTTTGTTCTACAATTGCTGCTATAGACTATGTGGTTTCTGATTAATTTTAGGATGTGTATGTCGATTCTGCTGATGTTCGCTAAATTATATATTGTTTGGTTAGAGTAGAATTTGGTGTAGTCAGACTCAGGTGTTCTGTATTTGCCGATACAGGCTCGGAGGCATTTTCTTTCGAAAATTCTGAGTTGTGTTTTTCCTGCTCTATTTGTAATACCTTTAGGCATCAGTGGGTCAATTCAAACTTCGAGTGGCTGTTCATAGATGGCGGCAGGTGCAAGGATCCGGCAGAAATTCGTATAAAATGAATTCGTAGCAAATAATTTTGGGGGTTTCTGAATTCCAGGACGGACGCCGTGATCCAGAAGACGGTCAGGGAGAAGTTTAAGGACTGTACGGTCTTCACCGTTGCTCATCGGCTCAACACGATCATCGACAGCGATCGCATTTTGGTTATGAACAGTGGACGGATGGTCGTAAGTGATCGCTGTTGATCGCGATTGGCTGGAATCCAGCCAATGGCTTCGGAGGTCCCGGGAATCCCGATACATCAGGATTTGATTCGATTTCTATCGTTTTTTAGGAATTCGGGTGTCCCTTCGACCTGTTGCGGGACAAACCTACCGGATTTTTCTCGGAAATGGTGAAACGAACCGGAAAGACCATGTCCCTTGTGTTGTACCAGCAAGCGGAGATGGCGTGTCGAAGGAGCATGACGCAGAGAAGCTTGGAGTTGAACGACAACGATTCTACGGATTTTGCGGATGATTGTACAGAAAATACCAGCGATAACCAGAAAATCGAGTAGATACTTATTGTAAAAAGCGTATGAATTAGCGCTAAGGTACAAAAAGTTATATTTTACGTAACTGTTTGACGTCAGAATACCACAGACAAGTCTCCGAGTTTTGATTTGAACCGACAAGTGTTGGCAGCTTAAGGTAGTACTGTCGGTATAAATTTACAATTCAGTTAATTATGAAACTTAGCATATCGATACATATTGGTCTAAAAGTGCTCCACAAAACATTTTACGAAGCTAGGGTACGTGAGGGAAAAGTTATTAACATTTTTATTTATCACGTGTCTTATGGGAAATCACAGTTATTCGCAAATTTAAAAAGAACTACAATTCAGATTAAAAGAAAAATTAAAGGATACAAATTGGATATCTGCAGAACATTTTGATCACTTGAACGTACTGATTCTGTACGTGGGATGGTAGAAATAAGTGAACAAACATCAAAATTGACGTTTGAGGGCCATGATGCATTACATGTGGCAACATCTAACTGTATGCGTGTGAATACGTGGGTAATTTTTCACACGCCAGCCCCATCACATGTAAATATATCGTCTGCTATCCGATTCAAAGAGAATAAGACGTTGCTACATCTGCCTACTCACCAAGTCAAACGAGAGACTCAAGAGCGAGCGAGCGCATACACTTGATTAGCGGAGTAGCGACCGTACTATCTTAAGGCACGAAATTTTAACCAGTTTTAAATTTAAATTTGGTCTGTAGTCTTTCAATTTAAATGACAAATATTGATCAATAATAGTAAAAATTTCTGTACAAGAAAAATTTGTTATGTTTGTAATATTCAATTTAATGTTGAGATTGGGTAAATTGACAACGCAATTAATTCAAAAACGAGATCCAAATTTTTCTACACAAAAAATTGTATTTTAATACTTATTTTATATTGAAAATCAAGCGAATTTTAAACAATAATTTGTAGCTAAAAAGAACCACGGGGGATTCTCAGGAATTCTTTCGACCTGCCATCTGTTCGTGGTGGATGTAACCTTTTGAATGAAATCCACTCGGAGGATTTTAAGGCGCGAAATTTTGACCAGTTTGAATTGAAATTTTGTCCGTAATTCTTCAATTTAGGAAGAAAAATATTGATCGATAATAAAAAAAATTCTGTACAAGAAAAATTCGTTGTATTTTTATTATAGTTAATTTAATAACAACATTGGGGAAACGGGAAACGCAATTAATTCAGAATCGAGATGCAAATTTTCTCAGACCAAAAAATCGTTTATATTTATAATTTTCATTTATATTAAAGATCAAGCGAATTTTAAACAATAATTTGCAACTTAAAAGAACCACGGAGATTCTCGGGAATTTTTTGAGCTGCCATCTGTTGATGATATATGGAACTTCTTGAACGTAATCCCAGTTTTTCTCTAGGTTTTCTATAATTCAAGGTACGGGAAATCCCAGAAATTCCTGGAATTGGACGAAAATTGTAATCAGGCCCAATTGTTATTAATTTTTAATGAATTTTTCAAGTTGAATAAAAAACTAGTGGGAAATTCAGGGAAACCGTAAAAACAAAGACGCGAGAATGCGAATTTTCACAGATAATGGCAATAGACTTTTATTATTCTGATAGTAACGTTAATTTGTTGTATTTGTATCAGCTTAATATATATAACCTTGTAGTAATTAGACGTAATTAGTGTCGGTAGTTGCAAATTCTTTAAAGGCGAATCAATCAATGAATTTATGAATCATTAAACCGGGAAACAATAATCGTTTGATTTTCGATACAACCCTCTCGATAAATATATATATCTGCAATATATAATATATGTTTTTGATTTTATAAAAATATCTTCCATGTTCAACCGAAAATAGACAATGAAACCAGCTGATGGATAATAAAATCTAACAAAATATTCGCATCAATGGAGTTTAAATCTATCCTTCTGTACCATTTGATTTTTCATTAAATGTATATATATATATTTATTTATATATATATATAGCTTGGTAAATTTGTATCAGTAGCACAACCAAATATTTTTTTTTTATTCTTCTGAGGTAACATCATCATCGTCACTCTTCTTATTATTATCATAATTATTATAACAGAATTTAAGATTTCCCTTAATTCATTTTCTAGAGCGAGAGACACTTCCCTCGAGAATTCTTATACCACATTTTCATTGTTTGCTATAAAATTGGCTGGGATTCTATAGCAGCTTTACTGGAAGGAACCTCTGAGGGTCGGAAAGGCCATTATAAAAGAAACTCCGTGCTTCGAAGTTCAAATGGACGACAACCCGAGGTGAAATTCCCAATTTTGAGGCCTTTTTACTTCTTGCACTTTTCCCAAAAACCCAATGGTTCGGGATATACGGCCGGTTTTAGGTAGAATTCGTCTGCAGCGCCACTAGCGGCCTCAGGTACTTGGATCATTTCTGGTCGGTGGACGACAGCGCCATGGCGGAAGTTGGGTCACACAGGGAGTTTCTTTCAGGGCCCCCCACCCTCGGATGGGGGAAAAGTGGGGGAAGGTCAGCGATAGTGTGGAGAAATTTTGGAAAAGGAGTTTCATCGGAACTTGTGCCGTCTACTTCGGAGTTCTCGGACTTCCGGATCCTCAGTAAACCAGGTACTGCTCGTTCAGCGGTTGGTAGTGCCGGCGGAAGCAGGATTCGCGACTGCAGTCGGACGGTAAGGACTTCCCCCCTGGTTTTATGTAGAATTGCAGGGACAGGTAACGCTCCACCTCGTGGCAAAGGCGTTCGTCGCTGCTCGTACTGCAAACCTTGGAGATCATCGCCGAGTGTTTCTCTTCGCACTTTTCCACGTCCTCCTCCTGGAACCCACAAGACCGATCGATCAGTTCCGTTAGGGATCACTTTCGAATTCGAATTTGGCGCCAAAATGGGAGTCAGCCAAGGGCGAGGCGGGAAAGTAGTGCCCGGGTCCCCCCGCAGAGGCGCTGGGCTCCAGTTCTCGGTAAGATCATTAACGGGGAAAGGGAATTCGCAGCGTCTCACTTACGCAAGAATTGCAGAGGTGATTCGTGACGCAGGGAATGATGAGGTTCGACGCGCGTTCCGCTCCGGTATGGGCCGCCATCCCCAGGAGAATGTTTTTGCAGCGTCTCTTGACGAGTTCCAGCTCGGGACATACGTTGGATTGATATTCTGGAAGAGAAAAAGAGAGGGGGTGCAACTCGGCTGCCCTCTACGACTGAAGCGAAGCGGCCATTTTGGGGACAGACTTCGATTCAGGAATTTGGACCCGTTTTAAGGAGCGAAAATGTGATAAAGGGGGATGAATGTCGATTAAAATATATATTTTGGGAGGGACAAAATCTTCTGTGGAAATTTTAGCCGTGACGGAGGAAGCTTTGTAGGATGTTTTTCGAATCCTAACCTTCATCCTCGGCCCCGATTTTAGTACGTTTCTCATTAAAACTGCCCTGATGGTTATTGTTGGTATTCTCAGTGAGGTTGTTGTGACTGCGCATCCTCCTCTGAGCTTCCCTCTCGGCAGCGATGTTGTTCCTGAATTCGTTCAAGGCTCTTCTCATTTTTTCCACGGAGTAAGCTGCTGCTAGGCGGGACATTATCCTGTTTTTCACCTGAAATCAAAGAGATTTTAAATAATAATAATAGTAATAATAATAAATAAATAAATAAATTTAAGAAGATAGGAAATTTAATTATTAAACAAAACAAATGCGAATTAATTATAAATATATCATAAAAAAACACGAAATCTATTATTTTTAAATACGGAATCTACAAGAAACCTCTTGAATATCAGCACTGTCCCCTGATCCAGGATAGGTCAGAGCTTCCTCCATGATCTGGTCCTTAATATTCTTCAACTTGGCATCAATGTCCCCAAGTTTGTCGGCTTTCTTGTCACCTGTTGCCGCAGGAGTCTCCGCATCGTCGTCCATTCGTTGCCGTTTTGCCTCCTTAGCGCTCTGCTCGTTCAGCAACATTAGATTGTCCGACATTCTCTGGAAACACAAAACACGCCAGTTCAAATTTCTGGTTTGTTCTAGGAACTCCTGAGCTGTAGTTTCGTCTCTCGACTACCAAACATAGTGCCAAAGGCGCTACTTAAGTCCCTAGACCACACGACGGCAAAGAAGGTTCCCAGTTTGTTCACCAGAGGCATTGGAGCTCAATTCCGACCGACCTAAGAGATCCCATTGGTCTACGAACCTTGTAGTACCGTTGAAGGAGCCACTCGTCGTCCTGTTCCTGGGACCCGGGTCGCGCTGAGAACGTGGTCTTCTTCTTGCGCCGATCGATCCCAAAGTATTGCGACCAATCGATGCTCTTTTTCTTCACCTGGATTGGTTTGTCTTTGGTCGATTTGTCGACTTTTAGGGGATTTTCTTTCTGCTTTTGAGCCTTAGGAGGCGCTAATGTCGCCATGGTGACTTTTGGGGTCTCGGACACCGACTGTTCGTTGTCCTCTTTATGGTCATCATGGTGATCATCTCGTTTCACTTGGCTCTGATTGGTCGTCGACTGGGTCCCGAACAAGGCCTGGAGGCTCTGCGCCACCTGTTTTGGGGAATATCTTCGCTTTAGTTCCAAATCTCGTCACTGATGGAGCTGTGGGCTTATTCAAAGTCCCTAGAAAACTAACAGAAGTCTCTAAAGAGAATTCCAGCATCAGGAGTACGTTTTACCGCCACCAGAGGGTTCGATCTCCGGTTCGGTATCTTTTCTCGCCACTAGAGGCGCTGTGTGTTACTCTAAGTGCTCCTCCGTCACTACAGCTTTACCCAAAAGACACTAGAGACGCTGCAGGTACCGTCAGAACTACAAAAAAAACCCTGCTTACTTCTGGATCCGTCGATTGCATTTTCATCTCCAGAGGGTGGGGGCTTCTCTTAGCAACCGGAAACCGCTTGGAGGCCATGTTGCGGTACGTCTTCAGCTCTCGACCGATCGGGTATCGACCGTTGACGTTTCGTCGCTCGGCCACGGCCGGTAACAGGTACAAAAGGCTCTGTTCCCGGTTCACGTCGGGACCTTCCTCGTCGTCGCTATTCTCGAAACCGATGTCGAATTTGCTAATGCCCCGGTTGTTGCTACCGCGTCCTCCCTGATAGTCCAATGACGTTTCCTCCAATGGGAATCCCCCGTCTCTGGAACCAACGCACACCGTCCGGCCAATCACGGGATTGATACAACGGCATCGGCCATTGGGAGAAGAGTTTCCCATCCACACTTACTCTGAGTCCTCGTCGACCGGGTAGCGGCTGTAGATTTTCTCGATGACGTCCAGCAGCCCGTCTTCGGGAACCGTTTCGGATCCGAAGGACGGATACTTGTTGCGGAACATCCGATTGGATAAATCCTTGTCCTCCAGAGCATAGTTGAGGTTGTCCTCGCGCAAGCTGGAGCGTTTTTCGCCGCCATTTCGTTCTCGTTCTCGGAATAACGACGTCACCGGTTTGGACTAAAACGAAATTGGCCGAGATTAGACGAAGTTGAAAAAATTGTTAATTCCTAGGGGTTTTTAAGGACTCTTTTATGAGATCGGTACCTGTTCGGCTGCATTTTCCAGATTCATCAGGACCTTTCCCAGGATTTTCTCGTTCAGTTTCTGTAGTTCCTCATTGGGTGTTTCCAACTGACCCCCTATACCTAAAGGAGAATTCGCATGAGAATGAGCGTTAGTAGCCGAATCACCCGCCAGAGGCTCCGAGGTGCGAGTTTCGTTTTTGGGAAATTCTGGAGCGAGTTTAGTGATTGTTTCGGATACAAGACGCGCTGTGGTCGTTTCTAATAGAATGTAAACTGATTTTAGCGATCTATTCGGCCACTAGAGGCGTTGTATTCCACGAAAAGTCAATCAGAACGCAAAAAAATAGTCCCCTCGTGTCGCTAGAGGTGCAGAGGGAGTGTTTAAAAGATACCCAAGACAGTTTTGGGTTCCGTTTCGACACGGGACGTGCTGTAAATGGCCTTTTGCTTCAAACCACAAGTCTCCAAGTCAAAAATGCGCGTTCTTACCGTAAGGAAGAAACACTAAACCATCGTCATCCTCCTGATCCAACGGGAAATTCGCTTCAAGCTGCCTCTCCTTGAACTTACGCTCGTCCTGAGCGGATGGGTACTTGAATCCTCGCAGGTCTTCGTAGTACTCGTGAGGGCCCATAAGATCCAGGGACCGCTGTTTTCTAGTGACCGCGTTCAGGGCACTTTTCAACGACTGGTCGCCGGAACTCTGATGAACCATGGCACTTCCGGCCGATGGCATCGCGCAATTGATGCTCAGCCATGCCGTTATCATACACGCTGACCAGAACATTATCCTCTAAGCAGAAACGAGCGATATTAGGGTTCTGAACCTGCCGCAAGTCTAGAGCAGGTCTCTCTCAGGACCTGATTTCACACTTTTTCAGGTCGTGATCGACCAGAAACGGGACAGAAATGCAAGCACTGACCGAAGGCTCGTTTGCATGCCCTTGATATTGACCCCCTCGAGCGTGAAGCTGGGAAAGCTGACAATGGACGTAGGCTACGACTTACCGGATGGTTCTAATGCGTCATTCGAAGTCACTTTGACGTCGCTCTGGATTGGGAGCAGCGATTTTTCCTTGAGAAATCTCGCCCGCGGATTAATCTGCCTGTCGGTCTCTGCCTTTGCGAAATCTTCCGTTATATTAATCGCAAATCACTATATGTATGATGAGAGTGCAATGTGTTCTGCCCACTTTCACCAGCTATGTCAGAACTTATATAGGATCTTATCGTAATCGATAGAACAGCGCATGGCCCTTGGCCCGTGCTCTATTCAGCAACAAGTAAGAACATGGGGTGTGACTGGTAATACCATGCTTTTGTATATAAACCTATCCTATATATTTCGCCCCTTTTATATACCCACCGTGGACATATGTTTGTATATAGGCTTTATCGACAATGTCAACTGTTTGAGGTCGCTTGATTAACCGATAGTGAAATATCCATTGGATATCCTGATATTTCGCAGCTCATTTTACTGCTAATATCCGCCCTCCTCCTGCTTCGATTCCAGAGGCTTTATGGGAAACGGATGGGGAATGAAAAATCCTACAGATTTTGTGAAACTACTTTTTCTCCATCTTTCGCGGTTCTCGAGATATCGGGGCACAAATATTTTCCCGAGAATTTGCCATTTTTCGCAAATTTCCAGAAAAATGGTTCTTTCTTTGGAAACGATTTTGCGACAGAAAGATGCTTCGCTCGAAACCCTATAACTTTTGTCCAAGAAGTTTTTCTCTATCTCTTTCAGTTTCCGAGATATTTAGAATTGAGTAGGTGTGTATAGGTTATGTCGCTTCGTAGTTCCCCATCGTTACCACCTAATACGCTACAATCGCGTTTCAGATTTTCTCTGATATCTTCTAAATGATTGAGATTAGGAAAAAATCGCAAAGGATAAAAAGTATTGATTTTTAGACCCTTTATCGGATTCGTCCATAAAAATTATGTTTATCGATACCACCAGTGGCGCTGATGTCAATTTTTGATATTCCTTCGATATCTTCTGAGCCATTAGAGACAGAGTAAAAGTTCAAAGGACAGAAAGTGTTGTCTGGAGGGCACTTTATCGGATTCTTTTCTGGAAATGACTGAGAAACGAGGTTTGCCAGTAGCGCTAGAGGCGCTGGTGTAAATTCTTCGATTTCCTCCAATATCTTCTGACCTATTAGCGTTGGGCAAAAAGTTCAAAGGGTAGAAAGTGTTGGCTCTAGGGCACTTTACCAGATTCCTTTGCGAGAACAATCCAGAACGATGCCTACTAATACCTCTAGAGGCACTAATGGAAAATTTTCCATTTCCTCCAATATCTCGCGAATTACTGGAGATAGAGAAAAACTCCAATGGACGAAAACCTTTTGTTCTTGAAAACACAAGCGGTAGAGATTCTTCCAAATTTAATATAGAAGAGTCCACTGTACATTTTGACTTCTTTGCTCGTATCTCCTGAACGGCTCGAGTTAGATGAAAATTGCAAAGGATGAAAGTCATTCCTTTCTTCCAGATTCACCACATTCGTGCGAAAAAATTCAACTTAGGGGTGCAAGATGGGGTCTCCCCACTCCTTCCAACGGTACGAAAACTTGCGTTTCTCCTTCCTTGCTGCGTCAAAAGCCTGGTAGTGTGTCATCGTCGGGAAAAAGGAGGGCACGTCGAGGATATTGAAAAATTTCCCAATTACCGTCCCTTTGGAGGAAAACATCGCTTTTCTTGGGCGAGTAAATGAATTATAAATAAAAGCATCCATTATATCCTTCATAAAGAAGAAAAAAAGGCAAGCAGTGGGGAAAGGAGTGGAAAAGAGAAAAAGGTCTAGAAGGAAATGCGTTTAGGGGATAGTTTAGGGTGGTCTTTACATCCAGATAGGATATAGCGGCAGCTGTGTGGCTGCGTCGGTGTTGGTGTTGGTGGTGGTGGTGGTATTGGAAGCTGGGTTGGGCTTTCGCTCGCTCGTTTTCCATTCTGTAGGGGTAGTAAAAGCGCATGTGCCCACCTTGCCTGGGGTACAAACGGAGGGTTGTTGCTGCGATATCCTTCCTCGCTTTTTACCGCTGCTGTGCCTCAGTTAGCAGCGAGTAGTGGCTTCATCCTCATCTCGCACACATGTACACGCCGATGTGTCCTTGTCGATGTGTTGGTTCTCGTTGATTAAAACGCAAGATAAATAGAGGAATAATTAATGAAATTAAAATATACAAATATAAATAAATACATTTAAAAAAAGGGGGGGTAAACGGTGATTAAAGGGTTAAATAAATCGGGGTTAAAAATAAAGTAACTGAACAAAGTAAAATATAACATTACATATCCAAAAGTGGGAGCAAACCGGTAGGAGACAAGGGGAATTCAATTACAATAAGTTTAAATAAGAACAGGATTGGTCGGATCGACGGGGGACTAGTGTCGCCCTCTGGAGTGCCGTGTAACGGGATTGGCCTCGATTTGTTTATTAAATAGAAAATCGAGGAGGAATTAGAAGAGAACGGAAAGCGGGGATTCACCTACTTATTGCTCGAGTCGAGGACATGAGGGCGCAACAGACGACTTCCACTTGTTGTGTCTTCTTACTGGAGTACACTCGCGAGTGGAAATAGGACAGGCAAACATACCAACGTTGAGTAAATATATAAATATACATATATATGTATATATATATGTATGCACTGAATTCTGTGTAAACATACAACCGTCTTCAATGTTCAAACGTGCGATGCAACCATTTCACCCGGATGGAGGATTATTATGCCGCAACAGCTGCTGACATTGAAGCGAAATCTTTTTTCAAGGGTCAATACATATAGTATATATATACTTTTTTTTCCATGTATATAGAATATCGAGAAAGAGACGTAGAAACGAGAGAGACCTTTGTTCGAGGGAATTATGACTTTCAGGGGATTTCCCACGATGGGAGGTCAACTTTCAGGACGTCCGGGTCACTTTATAGTCAGAAGCATTGTTCCCCTCAATCCTGGTGGAAACGACCACTTCTTTTGGTTCTCCAGGCTCGTAACATTATCATTTTAACGGAAACACGTTTTTTCACGGAACATTTTGATATTTTCCCGGGAAATTCGTGGTTTTTGGGGGATCATTTGGTGACCATATACGCAGCGTCAAAAGAGCTGCAGATTTTCTTGAGAAAGTTTTTCTCTATCTGCTCTGGTTTCCGAGATATTCGCGATCAAAGGCGATCCTATAGGTTAGGTTATCTCGTAGTTCACGGGAACCCCACCAGAGACGCTACCATCGCGTTTATCCCTTTACCCGAATAACTCCCGAACCGTGAGAAATAGACAAAAAGTGTAAGGGGCGAAAAAGTTCGATTTTTAGAAACGCTATCGAATTCTTTCATTAAAATGACCTAAAATCAAGTTCCTGAGATTGCCACCAGAGACACTGATTCATGTTCTTTTTTTAATTTCTCTTAAAACGTGAGCATTAAAGAAAATCTTAAAAGTCAGTTTCGCAGAGGGCGCTTGGAAACGATGCCCGGTCCCACCGCGAGAGACGCTAGTGTCGGTTCGAGTAATCTCCGAGTATCTTCTAAACTATTGCAGCCAGAAAGAAGTGCCAAGGGTCGAAATTTCTCGTTTCAGATCATTCTTTCAGATTCTTGTGAGAAAAATAATTACAGGTCACGGGAATCGGTATATTCACAGTATCTTTCGTGCGAAGGTCTCTGTCCAGTAGAAAAAATTGTTACGACTGTTTTTAACGATTTTGTTGCATGTTGTGTGTGGATTCGTGGAATAGAAAAATGTTTGTTGGTTTATTCATGAATCGTTATACACGTAGAGTTTGAAATCTTTATGCACTAGACTTTGGCAATTGCACTTGTTCAAATGCATATTTCCAGACAAAAAAGAGCCACTTTTCGCGGACCTCCTTTCTCCTGCAGAAAAATAAAATCCGTGGAAATTCGTTAGGAAAAGCTCGTTTTGACGAAAGGACAGTTATTGCTTTCTTTTGTAGATTCTCTTCTTTTGTGTCCCAAACGGAGACTTTTATTCCTCGTGTAAAAGTTACTTAACTTTTATAGCTGTAGCTCCTTCTGAAACGTGAACTTGAGAGCGTTTAAAGCATCTTTTGTCTCTTAACACAAAAGTTGGACCGCTACTAGTACCCATTATCTATATCTAACCACCTGTTTGTTGCATCCCCTTTCTTTCTCGCATCCTCTCCTCCAGCTTTCTGCATAATTCAGTCAATTTCTCTTTCTTCCCCAATCGCATATTTATCTCCACCCCGCGGATATCTCCCTCGACCTATCGAAGTTCGTGCAGCTTTATTCCTGCAGTTCGATACCGGGTCGGCTCAGAAATTTTCCGGAAAATTTTGCGACAAAAAGATGCGTCATCGAAAATCCTGCAACTTTTGTTCAAGAAGTTTTTTTCTTTCTCTTTTGGTTTACAAGATATCTGAGATTGAGTAGCTTCGTATAGGTTATGTTGCTCGTGGTTCTTCCACGTCTCCATCAGAGGCGCTGCACTTACGATTCCGATTTCCCCGGATATCTCTTGAACTAGCGGGGATAGAAAAAAAGTTCAAAGGACAAAAAATGTTTGTTTTTAAACACTCTATCGGATTCTTTCATCAGATGTGCATAAAAAGATGTTGTTTTTTGCCACCAGGAGCGCTGTTGCGAATTTTTTTTTCTCACTGCAATATCTTCCAAGCTGTTAAAGATAAGGGGAAATTGTAACAACTAAAATTGTCAATTTTTGGATTCCCTATCAGATTCTTCAAAGAAATCCGTAGATAGCGTCTACCATTGGTATTGGAAGCGCTGTTGCCAATTTTCCTTGTTTCCTCGATTTTCCACCGATCCACTACGACTAAAGAAAGAAAGCGCGTCACTTTTTGGATCTTCTATGAGCTTCTTTCACAGAGATTTCGATAAATACTAGTCAACAACACAATTCTCGCCGCCTTATACTCCGGTAGCCCGAAATTGGCGTGAAAGGGGCGCTTATATTAAAATCCCTCCAAAGGGAGGTCGCCGGTGGTGACGTGGCGAGAGAACGGATGCCACGTCACCAACGTGGTCCTGGAATACGAAAATCTTCAATGAGTCACTTCTCTTTACTTAAGATATTATCCCCAACTCAAGAATTTCAGGGAATCCCTCCACAGTTTCTACCCTTCACAATGACAAGTACGCAAAGGGGGAAGCGGCAGTGTTCCAAGGATGCCTTATTCTTTCCCTTGTCACTCTAATCACCATAAACACCCAATGCGTCGTACCGGAACCCCAATGGCTTTGGTCTCCCCTTCGTGAACGAAACAAAAGTGCCACTTTCCCGTTACCGTTTTTCTCCGCACGACTTTAGTGCCTATATTTGCGCGGCTCTACTTCTGGCCCACAAACGGGCCACCAGAAATTCTACCAAATTTCAGCAACTTTTAGAAAAACAAACACCGATCATTCTCTAGGAGGAAAACATCGCGGGCCAAAATGACTCCCGGCTTCGAAACTCTCGAAACTCGATATTTTCCGAGTCTTAGATCCAATTGGGGATCGACCCTAGCAGGAATTTCAAGTGGCCCATTTTGGGGCCACTATATTTTTAGGTTCTTTTTGTTAAAATTGACTCTTTCGCCTGACAATCGACCCTTAACCCTAGAAAAAAAGGTGTTTCATGTAATTGCCCTTTATGAACACACGAATTTTGCAAGAATGAGCATATGTATGCGTGCGCGTGTGTATGTGTAAAATGAACCGCGTCCTATTTAGCAATTCCTTTTCATTTCCATGTATGTACCACCATCGCACCGACTACCAGTTTCAGTCAACGACGAATGAAACTTCTGCGCAAAGCTAGTGCACCCCGAGGAGAGAGAGAGAGAGAAACGCTATTCTACGTATTGATCCAACCCTCCGTTCACTTCTACCCTGTTATAAGGGTGGTTTTGGAAAACAGAGTGAGAGAGAAAGAGAGAGAGAGAGAGAGAGGGCCGGAGGGGGTCGGAGGGCAGAGTAGGGGCAAGCGAATTTATTCAAGAGAGAAAGAGAAAGTACGGGCGCTGTACGAGCATAGTGAGGCCAACTATGCTCCCTTTCACCTTTTTGCCTTCTTTTCCCACTTTCTTTTCCTTTTTTTCGTACTCCTGCGGAACGTCGGCTCACTCCGCCTTGGAATGAGACACTGCGGACCCCATTGCTACAGTGCCGCCACATATATACGTCCATAGCACTCGGGGGGTCTTGTTAGCTAACTATCCCGTCTCTGGACGCACTTATGCGTCCATTTTCATGCATTTGACACCTTCTCGATGGCGATTTCATGGTCCCTTTTTTCCACAACGCCCAGAAACGCCGTCTCCAATTGGGCCAAAACAGCCTGGGCGAGTTCTGGGCCGTGCATATGCGGGCAGAGCACATGGGGAGTTTTATTAGTTGATCATCCCGCCTCTGGGCGGACTTACGCCCGCATTTTCATCCCTTTCGTTCGTCCCCAAATTGCCCTAAATTGCCCTAAATTGGGCCGGTTGCTGTGGTACCACAAAATTGCAGAAATCGCGGTTCGAACTGATACTTGGAGGCTATTTAATGACGTCTGGACCTTCTTCGGTCCAAGGGTCACATTTATCGAGTTTGGGTCAGTGTCGGACTGGCACGTGTCCAGTTCTGGACCCGCGGCAAAGGCCATTTATGTCATTTTTAGCGTGACCCACACAAACAGCCGAGATTTGTCGAATTTGGTTCTATGCCGTTTCAACGCTTCGCTTTCGGTGCCGTGAGGTGGAACGTTATTGCATGAAATTGCCTGAGATTGGAGCCGACGAACGATTTGCATGCACGCACACGGAGCGACATTTCGGCAGAGGCCATAAACAAGCGGTCATTACGTGGAGGAGGCACACCGAGTGGCGGGGGACTCGTGGCTGGATTAGTTGAGCGATCCGGGTTGTTCTTATTAATTTTTAATGGACGAGCCTCAGTTCGGCTGACCTATTTATGACGGGAACGCCCTTTTTGCATGAATCCATTTTCTTCCTGATGCATTATACACCTCGCGAATGTGTGCAGAGGACCATTCTACCTTGCTGCACCACCATTCTTCCTTTTCCAGGTCATGCATAGATCAAGCTGTACTCCACTTACCTGTTCTTTTTTTCTTTCCTCTTCTTTCAGGATTTCGCTCTTTTTTTGTGCTGACAATAGCCTGAATCGCATTTAACGAGCTGTAATTGTTGTTTTCAAAGAACCCACGTACACCCGGGTAACAAATTGGATCCTGTGACCCCGGGACCCCAAAATCCAGCAAAACTTCAAATCGAACTAATTCTGGGGGACATTGCATGACGTGACGGGCCCGATCTACTCCAATCGAACCCGAGTTTCCATCAAGACCCAGTTTCAGACAATGCGGGTGATTTTGAGTCCGATGTTTTTCTCTGAAACCCGAAATTTCGGTTAACTCCCGTTATAGGCCGGTCAGTATGAAGCGACAGTAGATTTCAAGCACCCAGTTCCGTGATACAGCCTCGGGGTGTGGAGTTATCATGAATTATTTTCGAATAAAATGCAGTCCGTAGCTTTCTGGCGGATGAGGAGAAGCCACTTTCAAAGTTTTGTCGAAATCGGTTCCACGGTTTGCAAATTTAGCGTGAGCGTATTCTCTCTCTTCCCCAGCTGAGTGCAACTAGGTTTACCCTAGCAAGGATGAAACCAAGCGTAGAATTTCCGCACGTACTGCAACTTATCCAAAGCCCACGTAAATCTGACCCTTTGTCTCTCCTTTTGTGTTGCAGCCAATCGCAGGAGCTTCAATTGAAGATGACCACCCGCAGCAACCCACCGTGGCTTTGATGTATTATATCCTCTTATTAGATAGCACTTTACAGGTGTGTGTGTATGTGTATGTGCATGTGTACCATTCCCAACACCAGAACCGTTATGCGTAAGCCCTAAATGGCCCTGAATCGCTGCAGACGAAGCTCCTACTGCGCAAAATGGTGGAAGAGAACACGTCGACCGGCGCCAGGCTGGAGGGTGAGCTGGAGTACGCGAAGGGCGAGTGTCCGACGACGATCCAGCAGAACCTGAACCCCACGGCAACCGAGCCAAGGTCATCGATGACTGGGGACTCTGGTTTGGTCGTGATTGCACCCAGTGGGTTGGCAACGGGCTCCAGCAACGCCACTAGTGGTAACGCTACCGGTGGAAGCGTCGCCAACAACAACAACAACGCCGCCGAAGACACCAACGACAACAAAGACGAGAAGGTCGAGAAGAGCGAGGATCCAAGCTCTCGAGGAACCCCCGCCGCCAGTGGGTCCAACAACAACCCACCGGCCAGCTATCAGGACGACGTCGGCGGCGAGAAGACGAATTGCAGCAGCGCCGAGAGTCCAAACGAGAAAGTCAATGCTTCCGCTGACTCCAGTGGTATCGATCAAACGGAGGGCGTAGGTAAGAGAGATCCGACCCATTCGCTCGCCTGCAGATCAACTGGATTCGGCAGCGTGGATTCGCGGTCAGATAGTGGTGCCAGTCCGGAGCAGGGGAACTCCAAGCGGAGTCCGCTCACCGCGCCTTCCTCGTTCCTGCAGAGAAGCAGTGGCGAGCGCGCGAGTTTCGAACGGTTCCGGAGGTCCGGCTCGCGCCGAACCAGTCTCCGTTCCAGCAAAGAGTTGTCGACCTCCGAGAATGGGGAGTGCGAGAAAGGGGACGACCTGGACGACGTGGATGGAGATGACGAACCACCCGCGCCTGCACCCAGGAGTCGACCAACTTCGCCCAGTAAATATGCGCTCAAGTTCATGGTTTTTTGAGATTCGTAATTTATCGTTTTCCAAATCTGAGACGACAAAATGATGCGTTGTCAAAAACTCGATAAATTTTCTCGAAGAAATTTTTCTCTATCTCCTTTAGATCTCGAGATATCAAAGATCGATTGGGATTGTGAAGGTTATGTTAATCCGTATTTCACTGCCTTCCCACCAGAGACGCTGCATCTGCGATTCGCGTCCCTTCCAAAACTTTCTGAACCGCGCGGGATACGAAAGTTGTTACCAACCCAAAAAATCATCTTTTCCAGTGACTCTTTCAGATTCTTTTCGTATAAACTATTAACAAATAATACCCAACGTTACCACCAGAGGTGTTGGTGTCAGTTCTACCGTTTCCTCTCATATCTTTTGAACTATCGGTGCTAGAGAAAAACTTCAAAAAGCAAAAATCGTCAATTTTCTCATCTCCTACGAGATTCCTTTACCAAAACATCTTTTCAGCGCTTGTGGGGGACCCGATCGTCGCATCTCGGCTGTCCAACGTCCACGGTGGGAACACCGGGTCGGTGGAAATGGCCCGAGTGCGGCGTCTCCGCCTGGAGAATGAGCGACTGGTGGCCGAGGTCGCCAGGCTCAGGAGACTCCTCTTAAGTGGAGCGGCGCGGAACGAAGTTGGCGCTGAAGACGCGGCGTTAGAGGAGGAGGCTCGCTTCGTTGCGCTCGAGATGGAGCTGCAGCATGCCAAGGAGGCACTGAAGGCTCTCAAGGCCGATCGGAAGCGACTCAAGGCGGAGAAATTTGATTTGCTCAACCAGATGAAGGCTCTCTATGGCACCCTGGAGGACAAGGAGCGGGAGCTGCGTGATTTCATACGCAATTACGAACAGGTATGGCGACCTGCCTCTCCTCTAGTGGCTTACACCGAGAATAAACGTGTCTGTTGTCTCTTCAGAGGATGCGCGAGGATGAAGGGACGCTCTCTAGGACCGCGGTTCAACATCGGAACCCCAACGGTCTGGCTATCGAGGAACGGGAGCGCGAACGGGAACGGTGGAGCCTCCTGAGGGCCGCCCGTGACGAGGCCGACCGGAGTCTCAGCCTGGCCGCCAATCTAGCGGACAAGGAGGCCGCTTTGCTGCACGCCCACGCTACCATCAAAGACGTAAGCTCCCCAGGATCCCAATTGTGATTCATGATTGCGCGGAATGGCTCTTTGGTGTCGTTAAGCACAGAATTCGGGGTTACCAGTTGGCCTGGTTTAATTCGAATGCTTGTTTATCTGTAGTTGCAGAGACAGTTGGCCGAGAAAACCGGAGGCGATGGCGCTAGTGTTTGTTTGAGTGACCAGGAATCACTTTTGTCGTATCCACGAGGTATGGGAAGTATAAACGGCGCTTCTATTGGTAACACTACACGCCCCGGTAGTAGTAGTGGTGGACTTGATGGCTGCGTTTCGCAGCTAAACATCCCACAAAACCTAACACCTTCCGACCTCGCCACTAGCATTGGCAACATTAGCACTAACGCGTCTGCTCCCGCGCCAGTTGCCGGTGACCGCGGCAGTTGCAGCGCCGATAGCGGGGTCCGCGGCTCCAGTGACCGGGAGAGCGGTGGCGCCACCAGTATAGGTGGGAACCTCTCGGACTCCACGACAGATGGTGCGTCTCGACTCCTCGGAGCTCCCATCGGTCAGCCGTTGGAGCTTCGAGACCTGGAAGACGATAATGCCGCTCTGTTTCCTTTCCTTCCAGCAACGACCACTCCGAAGGACCGCAGTCCCACTCTGTCCCCATTGAACGCCTTCTCCAGGCCCATCGACAGCACATCGGTTCTTTGCTCCATGGAGCAATTACCCAGTCCCTTGGACCAGGGCGACCCGAGGCCCAGGAGCAGCAAACTTCCGCCGCCTCAGCAGCCACCACCACCCCCACCGACCTCCGCCATCCCCACGAATCGCTACTCCACAGCGTCGCGTGGTGGAGGACCCTGGGGCTCCATCTCCAGGGTCTTCACGCGCTCTAGACACCGTAAGGGCACAAACAGCTCCGCCGGGATCATCGCCGATGGGAGCGCTTCGAACATCTCCGACTCGTACGACCCCTACAAGTCGTGGTTTCCCGCCTCGGACGAGGGCTATGCCGAGAAGCTGCGTCTCCTGCGAGAGGCCGCTTCCATTCCCATGGAACGATGGAGAGCTCCCACGGTTTTGGCTTGGCTACAGGTGGCCCTAGGGATGCCGCAGTACGGGCCTAGATGTGCCGAGAATATCAAGTCCGGAAAGGTAACTTTTGTTAAACGAAGGAAACTGGGAATCCCCCGATTGGGTCCAACGCTGGCAGTATAGAGTCTCTGTATTCTATGATTCTGGTCCACGAAAGCTACAGTTGTTGCCCTCTCTCCTATGATACTCGATCTCCCACCCCGGAGAATTTCAATTTTATAAACTTTTCTCGAAAGACTTTGTTGCTCAGTTAAGGCCTTTTCTGGTAAATCGCTAGATTCTGCTGGAACTGACGGACGCGGAATTGGAAGCAGGGCTTGGAATAACGCACCAGCTGCATAGGAAGAAATTACGACTAGCCATCGAGGAACACAGGCATCCAAATCTCGTTAGGTACCCTTGTATAGCTCAATTGGGGCACACTTGGGTCAGCTCCGAGTGGTTGCCCGATTTAGGACTTGCTCAATACTCCGAAAGCTTCGCCACGAATATGGTGGACGCCCGGATGTTGGATCATTTGACGAAGAAGGAACTCGAGAAACTCCTGGGAGTCACTCGGAAGTTCCACCAGGCCAGCATCGTCCATGGGATCCA
Organism: Gasteruption jaculator; assembly: GCA_949825005.1. Taxonomy (NCBI): domain Eukaryota; kingdom Metazoa; phylum Arthropoda; class Insecta; order Hymenoptera; family Gasteruptiidae; genus Gasteruption; species Gasteruption jaculator. Next base: position 7,514,500 of record OX463762.1, read on the forward strand.
TCTCTTGCGGATGCTGAACTACGATCGCCAGGTAATACCATCGTGAAGGAAAATTTCGATGTTACAGTTTTCGAATCCGCTGCCAATTCGGCTTTCGTTCCAGGCGTTGGCCGTCCGCAGACACCAGTGCGAACAAGTGGACACCGATCCTCTGGTATGGACCAATCAGAGGTTCATCAGATGGGCCCAGGCCATAAACCTGACGGAATATGCCGAGAACTTGAAGGGTCCGTAGAAATTTCGGGATAAAAACTACGAACGCCATTTTTTCCTTTCGCTGTTACCGAACTTTGCTCTTGTCCAGATTCTGGAGTCCACGGGGCGTTGGTGGTCCTGGAGCCGTCATTCACCGGAGACACCATGGCCACTGCGCTTGGGATCCCCCCGGCGAAATCCATGATACGCCGACATCTGACCGTCGAACTGGAAGCTCTTGTCTTTCCTGCCAGGTACGAGTCAACCCTTTCCCTGGCTCGTCCGCGTCAAGACACAGTAACGGCCAGCTAGAAGTTAAATCCTGATAAGAGATTCCGACAATGGGATTTTTCCAGCTCCAGCCACTTTAAGTGTGCCGTGTCCCCATTGTCAACCATATGTATGTCGCGTATCCATGAATAGAACCGGAACGAACACGTTGGACAAGAAAGTGGAAACAAAGGGGAACCCCCTTTGTTTGATCGACACACTTCTGCTGTGTATCGCTGCTGTCACTCTCCATTTATGTCAATTAAAAAAAACCAACAATGGGAAGAATTGCTGCGTTACTGTGTTTTCACGCGAGATGGGATCTCACGCTGTACTCTATTCTGCTCTTCTCACAATTAGTAGAACTAGGAAAGAGGTTCTTTAGTAGCACCGAAAAAGGAGACACGGCGAATTCGGTAGCTCTATTTCGTAGTCTATGGCTCGAACTACGTTCCTTTTCAAACGGAAGAGCTGGAAAGTTGGTACCACTGTGTGTCATAGAAACTCGCCCGAAGGTCACTTAGAGGTATCTAGAGAATACCTAACCACAGGTCGAATGACCCACCCTTGGCTATCCCCCTTTTTAATACAGCCTTTCGGCGATTTCAAGGGCCAGGCCCTCGGAGGAAGAATTCCTGGACCTTTTTTTCAAATTTCTTTAAAAAATCGTAATTTTTTAATTTCTGAGTAAAGAAAAGCAATTCCAAGCATGCGTGATGTGTGTGTGGGTGTGTGTGCGTAGAGGTCAACTGGAGGTCGTTCCAAGGAACAGCTCGGGGGCGAGCTCAGCCAACACCCTGAGCATTTCCGGCAGCTTCGGGCGCAACAATCGGGTTTTCCACCTGCAGCACCATCATCCCTCCGCTTCGGCTCAGAACTACCTCAGATCCGGCCACAACTCGGCCCCTGGTGGCTCTGGCAGCGGCGGGTGCGGTGCCGACAAGCGCAGATCCAGCCTACGGGTAATTCGACTCACTCTTAACACTTAGCTCCCGCTTAGGGGATTCCCAAGTCTCTGTGCTGCCCTCTGCAACGTTAGTCGGAACTTTGATGATCGCTAATATGGCTGCGGTGTTTTGAAACGTGTCTATAGTCTGGGAAGCCGGCGACGGATGGCGTTGCAGTCGATAGGATCTCTTTGATCGATCGTGTGGTTTGTGTAGTTACGTCACGCCGTGGATCAGGCACTTCCCAGACTGCCGACGCGCGTATCGGTATTGGCACCAACGCTTTCGTAAACTGTTGCATGAAAACACGAGCTGCAAGACAAAAAAGACATACATATATTTATACATCTCGTAACGAGCCTTACTTTCGTTGTTTTTTCTTGGCACTTATGCGGTTTGATCAGTGTTTTAATATATATATATATTTATTGTTTTTATTATGCACTAGCTGTTGTTGCTTAGCACAACTAAAACTCTAAAAATATATATGTCAGGGAAAACCGCAGGGGGTGCAGAAAATTCACGTAAGTCACAGTTACATCGTATGTATGAATGGTCACGTATGGATTTTTTGAGATACTAACTGCAGTGCCATCTGTTAGCGAAAGTGCCAACCGATCATCTAGCTTTCATGGGAAACGGCTTTTAATTTTGAACTCTAACAATTTTGTACTCATTTACTTTTCGTTTCGGGGATTTTTAATTTTTAATATTCAAACGATTTCGAAATTGCGAGGCTTTTAATCCTACAGCCATCTATCGGTACAATCATTCAACTACTGGGAGACCTAAATATCTCTAAGGTCGCCAATTCTTAAAATCACGAGAACCCCCAATTCTGGATTCGAAAGTAACACGAATTTCTAAGGAAACCCCAATCCTATCGCCATCTACCGACAAAATTTCACTTCTATGTAAACTATTCCTTTGGTTTCAACTTCTGGAAATACCAAATTTCCAGAATTATAAGTATTCCCAACTCTCGATTCGAAGTTTGGGCAACTTTCTAAATGTACCTTCCACCCTATCACCATCTACCGGTCAACCCCCATCAACAAAACTCCTTTTATGCAAACCAGCCCTAAGTTTCAAAGACTAAAGCCGTTCCTCGCCGTTCCAGGGATCGCTGAGCCGTGCTTTTGGGCTAAAGACGAAGAGCGAAAAGACCTCGCCGTCCTCCTCGTCCGACACCGGTAGCTTAACCAGTCAATGTCAATATATGAGTAGTTTGAGGAGTGACACTCCACCGCCGCCACAGTTACCCCCTAGACCCATACAACAACAACAGCAGCAGCAAGCTGGTGGCGCCACCCCGAGTATGGCGAGCAACGCCTCCTCGGCCGGGAAGAAGCTGTTCACCCCTCCGATGATCATCACCTCGCCAACGATGAACAACAACACGAAGCGCCATCATCGGCGGGTCAAGAGCATCGGGGACATCGAGTACATGAGCAACCACTCCACGGTCAGCACGCCGGTCTGACATGAAAGTCGGCCCTGTCGTACGGGGCCTTACCGCAGCCTGAGCGAACGAGGATATTCCTCGTCGAACTACGCGTCTTACGCTGCGTACAACAGCGACACCTCGTCGTCCATCGAGAATTACTACACCCGGTACAACGCAAACCCGATTTACAATCAGCCGCAGCAACCGCAGCAACCGCAGCAGCAGCAACAGTACCAGCGTCAAACCGGATATTATTCACCACAGAGTTCCTTATCGCTATCACACTTTCCGGACACGCTCGTACAAAGGTACGGGAGCCTCACCGAGGAAACCTGGAGCTCGAGTACCCAGGAGGTGTCGTCCCGAGCCAGCTCCAAGTCGAGAAATTACGTTTGAAGGTGCATTTTAGGCCCGAGAAGCCGACCCTCGGGTACAGTTGCATTAAGTTAATCCACTCGCTAACACCGTACATAAATTGAATGATAATATATGGAATGAGAATCTTGTTTCCGCTTCCGTGCAGGAATCCAATAAAGATTATGATTATTAAGCATGTCAATTTGCGTTTTTTATTATTTTTCTCCATTTTGTCGTTGTCTTTTATTTTTCATGAAAATCAGTCTCAAATTTGCTCGTAACGGTGAACTTAGTGACATCTATTGGGAGCGCTTTTAAAGACTTGTGTTACTTTTATGAGAATCGGGCTTTAGTTTCCAGGTTTCGTATAGCTTTAGATTTAGACGATAGCGCCATCTATGAGCGATGTTGCCAAGAAAGTTAATTGCTTTCGTGCGGATCGATTGCTTTTGAAATCCGAACACCTCTGATTTGTAATTCCCCTGATTTGTGGAATCCCAGAAATTGGATTTTTTGTTGTCTTAAGTGTAACGCCATCTGTTGATACAGTCGTTGAACAACTACGTAATTTTCACGCGAACCAGCCCCAAATACCTCACTGTTAAATTAGTGATTTACCAATTTGTTGAGATTAAGAATTTACAGATTCTAAAACCAGAAAATTTACTGAACCCTTCATTTGTTCAAGATTTTCCCATTTGAAGGGTGAATTTCCACGAAAAGAATTTCACTTAATCCCCGAAAATTTCTTATTAAGGGAAACCCGAATCGTGAGAGAATTTTGGGATTTTCCGCTTTGCAAAAAATGTAGGTCCTCGGATCGCAAAGGGTTTCGAACTTCAATCCTAGAATCCATTTTCATGAAAGAAAAATCCAGTAAAATACGAGAATTTCATTTATTAGAAATTTCTTTAACTGACAAAGAACATTTTGAATTTTGAAAATTTTCTAATTTGTAAAAATAATAAATTCCTAAAACCTAAAGGTTGTAAATTGACTTTCCATGGATTTTTAACCTAACTTTGCAAACTTGTTTCGTGGATTTTACGTACAACGCCATCTGTTGATAAATTGAGGAACCAAAAGTACAAACTGCATGAGAACCCGCCTTTTAATTGGAGGACTAAGAAAAAGCTCTTCAGAAACCGACAAAAAGTTGAACATATATATATTTCCAAACTTCAGCGTGTCTACATAAACTATACATGATTCTATCCTCTCTGGTTTTTATTAAAATGTCTTTTCTTTTCTTTCAAAAGCATAAAAGATAAATGCATGTAACAATACTGCCGTTATGAGATTTCATAACACTATTAAATTAAGTACTTGTATATCAAAAGAGTCCACTTTTCTTGGACCCCAGCGTAAAAGTTTTGTTCCACTTATATTTAAATAAAAATGAGTTTCTCTTTTCTTTCCTCCGTGTATTTCGGAAACCAGGCGGAGAAATCCGATAGTGAGAGTAAAGATTTTGGAATCCGTATATTTCTTCCCTCCAAGTCGATTATCGTAAATTTGCGGTCACCCATTTTCCGTATAAAAATATAAAAACAAAAAAAAAGAGAAAAAAATATATATTTATATATACGAGTATTGCGGAGCGAAGAAATACCGGTTTCCGAAATTCCGGGAGCGATCTGTGGCTGCTTTTGGGAACTTTTTAAGGCACATTGATTTCCGTGAAAGTCATTTTGAGATTTTCAATCTCGTCTTTCTCTCATAGCTGCGTGGTGATGACGGTTTTGCGGGTGATGACCACGTGTTTGGTCGGCGTTTGGACGCTGGACGGACTCTGGGAGGGGTCAGCTACTAGCCAGGGACTTATTTCAGAAGCCGCCGATGAGTTTTCCTCCTGAAAAGAAAAATGGGTCTTTGAAAAGTTTGATATTCTTGAGATTTCAATTAACCGATTTGCATTTCGCGCCTTGAAGGCGGGTTTGCATGGAAATATCATGAATAATTAGACTTTTGGGATTCCCTTCATTTTTAAAAACCCCAAATTGCCGATTCTGGAGGATTCAAATCAAAAATCCAAAACCGAAAATATGGTGTTTTAATTAACACTATGCCGTCTGGTGGCACCACGTTGGTGCCATGCGAAAACTATCGGGCAAGCGTCGGTGGCACCACGTTGGTGTCGCACATAAAGGTTTATACCGGCGCCAAACGAACGAATCCCGATCAGATGTGCGGACGGCAAAGTGTTAAAACAACTTTTCTTGATTAATACCAAATTTTTTTACAAACGCATAATTGCTCTACTGAGCACCTCCCGTTTGTGGAGTTAAAAAAAAGTTAAATTAAACCTCAACCGTTTGAGCGTCAGAGGTCTTTATTTGTTTCCAAATAAAAAATTAGCGCTCTTTTCATTCCGTCTTTCAAAAATGTTGGCATTTTCGGACATGGAACAGAAGAAGCGCGATTGCGCCGCTTGGTACTCAAACGGTTGAAAATAATTTTAAATAAAAATTCTAAAAGTTCCTTTTGACAGTTTTCATAGAAATAGCGTTAAGGGAACTCGGAAATCCAAAGAAAATCGGCTCTCAATGATTCCTGATCATTCGAGATTGCTCTTAGTGACTTTTAAAAGTGTATTAGAGTGCCTGATTTCTCTAAAAAAATCTTCCCTATTTTTGGGTATTTCGCTAAAAAAAAAAAACAAAACGGAATCACAAGTACAACCAGTTAAAGCAGAGCAGGCAATGAATGAAATCGAGTCCAGGACAAGACGAAGCGTATAAGCTAGGGTCGAAAAATACAAGCTGAAGAAACAGAGGAATAAATTACAGCTTCGGCTTCAACCCTACGAACCTTGTGAGTCAGAGTGGTCGTGGTCGTGGTTTCGATTTCCTCGGTTTTGACCACCCTGGCGCCGCTCTTATCCTGCTCGGCTTCGTCCCTCTTCTCCTGGGCCTCTTTTTGCTGCGGCTGCTCCTCTTGGAAGGGATTCAACAGACCCAGGAACGGATTGGAGTCGATAAAGGGATTCGTGTTCTTCGTCTTGGGTTCGTCGACGACGTCGGTCTTGGGGCCATTATCATTTTCACCCACGTCACCGACATCAGCCTCGGCGCCGCTGGTGAAGGGGTTGAAGGGGTTTTGCGATTGATTGGCCACTTTCTGGCTCAAGCCGGCTGTAGTGGTCTTCTGCTCGAGGTGACCCCAGCTATCTACCGAGAAATGAGTTACTGTAACGGAGGTCTGGTCCTCCGTAGGCGCGCTCCCGGACGTCGTCGCCCCGCTCACGGACAGCGTGAGCTTGTCTCCACCCTAGATTCCCGTTCGGCGAGGGTAGAGAAAACAAAAGCACGTTTAAGCCAACGATAGCTGCTAGCGATGAGCTTCTGGGGCTTGGGGATGACCAACATACGTTTTTTTTGGTTTTTTTTTCTTACAACACTAGGGAAGTGCCATACGGCGATTTTCCGAAAATGGAAAACTATTGGACACGTATATTTTTATATCGGTCCGAAAGTCATTTGAAGGGTACAAATCACCCTTATCGATTTTGGGGATGGGTTCGACTATTTTACGAATTATTTTTACGAGTGTTGCGTAATCAGGTGCCTAAGGGTTTTTGGGGTCGCTGATAACGAATCTGAAGGCCGTTTTTAACCCCTTGGCCTACACGCTATCTGCCGATCGCCCGAGCCATAGTAAACAAGAAGTTCGGTCGCGCGCCGTGCCATTTAGCTGTTCAGCCGTGTGCCCGAACTGGCACAAAATACATATCTCCTATGACATGTATATTTCGGGGCACCAGAAGGAATTGTAAAATACAAAACAACGTTCGCTTATGGCGCAAATTCTTGACCACGAGTCAGACTCGTGGTTTTCGCTTATGGCACAAATTCATTACCACGAGTCTCATTCTTGGTTTTCGCTTATGGCACAAATTCATTACCACGAGTCTCACTCGTGGTTATAGGCCAAAGGGTTAAGAATTCAAAATAACGCATCCAATACGGCGAACGCATTTTTTCAAAAATTTTACGTCCTTTCGAAAAGTGCGAAAATTGCAAAAAAGTAAGAAAGGAGCATAACTTTGAGGCGAATTTGTAGCAAAAAGGTCCTAATCTTAAAATCGGACTTCAGATTCGTTATCGGCGACCTCAAAACCCTTAGGTACCTGATTTCGCAGCAATCGTAAAAATAATTCGTAAAATAGTCGAACCCATCCCCAAAATCGATAAGGGTGATTTCTACCCTTTAAACGGCTTTTCGGCCGGTATAAAAAAATACGTGTCCAATAATTTTCCATGTACTACTTGTATGCCAAGTTTCAAGAAAGTCGTCGCATGGCACTTCCCTAGTGTTACTTCTTAATGAAATGATGGATCCGCAAAAGGACGATACAAGCGAGCAACTGCAGGAACTGGGGGAAACTCACCACGGAGACGATGGTAGCGGCAGCGTCCGCGTGCCGGTTATTCTTCGCGGTCACCAAAACGGTGGCTGCGGGTGAGTCTACGGAGGTGATCGACACCAGGTTCGAGTTCTTCCCGTGTTCCAGGGACTTGGCCTTCAGGATATTGCATTTCAAGGACTCGGGAGGGATCGGAGTCCTGGGTGGAAGCGAGCAGCTCCCACCCACTTGGTTGTTGGGGATGATCTGAACCTGGTGCGAGCTCGTCGGGGACTCTCCGATCATGAGATTCGCCTTCGTGGTCTCCGAGCCCTTCTCGATGTTGCTGGCGATGGTAGTCTGGTTGCGAGCCTCCAGTGGTTGTTGGTCCTTGGCCAGGGATTTCAGCAAAGAATCTACCAACGGAGACGAGGACGAAGTTGCCGATCCCGTTCCTGGTCCCGGAGCCGTTGTAGGTGTTGGTATCGTCATAGCCGCCGTTGCCGTTGCCGTTGTTGTTGCCGTTGGTGTTGCTCCTGGAATACCTTGATCACGCTGGCCGCTGCAGGTGGACGACTTCGTACTACCGCTACTCGGCTGACGCTGCAGCGGATCCTCTTCGGCTGAGGAAAAAGAGAGGAGCCGAATTTTAGTCCAGTGGGAATTCCAAAGGTCTTGGAATTCTTCTACGGTATCGATCGATCTATCGATATCGATCTTTCCAATTTTCCAGTCTTAGAATTTTTTTAGAAATTCCAATTTTTTAAAAAAATAGTCCCGAAGTTGCTTCAAAGCCATTTCGATTTTTTTAGAGGAATTCTCAATTCTTTAAAAAAAGATCTCATTTCTGTTCGGAAAAATTCTAAACTGTTTTCAGGACAATCCTAATTTTTTTAGAGCAATTTCGATTTCATTGTAGAAGTGTCTAAAATTCCTCCAAAAACCATTTAGAATTTCTTATACTTTCCGAAATAATTCCAAATTTATTTCCATTTTCAAAATATTCCAAATTCTCTTTTGGGACTCGCAAAAATTCCTCGAATAAAAATAAAAGAAGAAACCCACAAGTCGGAGCGGACGGAGGACTTTGATCCTGCACCTGCTGTCTCTGGCGCTCCCGTAGGACGTGGCTCTGCCTCCGGGCGTACCTCTGGCTGGGCCTCCGCTCGAACTGGACCGTGCGTCTCGCGCGATTCAGCTGAGTCGTTTGGAACTCGGTCTTGCCGCTGTAGCGGAACCTCGATCCCATCCTGAAGAAATTCTGCCGGCCGTTGGCGCCTTTTACGGGCGCCCGAAGCCGGAAGAAAGCGTGGTGCTCCACGGCGCACTTCCACAGGTGCTTGCAGGCCTTCTCGTTAATGAGTCGGAAGACGAAGGTGTGCTCCTGCTCGCCGCGACCCTCGTCGTCCTCTTCCACTACCACCAGCGTCAGCTTCTTCTTCTTGAAGTCCAGCCGGCCGATCTTCGGCCAGAAGAAGAGCCCGATCTTCTGCGTGCCCTCGAACACCAGGATCCCGGTTGGCGTCAGCCCCAGGGAGTACTCGCACGCGTCCTTGCCTAGCACCGTGTGCATGTCCACCCCGTACATGTCCAGCCACTTGGCCTTGCTGAGATAAGCCGATTCCGCCTGAGCCGGACTCAAACCCGAGCATTTCGTGTACTCCTCCAGGATCTCTAGCTCCATCTGCTCGGTCTGTCCTGGCACGAAGCGGAACTCGGAGACCGTAGCTGCCGTGTGAATCGCCGGGTCGAAGTCTCCCAATTCAGCTGTAAAAGTTACGAATGACCGAAGGTCTTTAGGATTTTAAGATCACAAATTTTCGAGTCATAAAATTTGAAGATTTGTAAATCTTCAAATTTTAAGATTCAGATTTTTCGAATTTAAAACTGGAAAAGTTCAAGATGTTGATATTGCAGGTCATGAATTTTTGAAAATTCAAATCCGAGTGACTAATTTGAAGATAGCGAATTTTCGATGTTTTGAATTGGAAGTCACGAATTTCCGATGCTTCGAAATTAAAAATTCCGAATTTTCGGATTTGAAATTGGAAAAGTTCAAGATGTTAAATTTGCGGGTCGTGAATTTTTGAAAATTCAGATCCGAGGAGCGACGAATTTGAAGGTAGCGAATTTTCGATGCTTCAAAATTGAAAATTCCGAATTTTCGGATTTAAAGATTATGAAATTTCAAAAATTCGAATCCGAGGAGAGATTGCAAATTCTTGGAGTTACGAATTTTCAAATTTTGAAGTTACAAAAATTCAAAGACAGAATTATACGTTTCAAATTTCAAAACTGCAAATTAGATAGTCACGAATTTTCATATTTGAAGATCAAGTTATATGAAAATTGTAAAAGGGCAACGTACATTGAAGGGCAAGAGCTGCCAATTGCACGGCCGTTTGATGAGGGCAGTGTAAACGTCCTTCCAGCACATCCTGTTTCAGCTGCAGGAAGAATTGGTAGCGGGTCAATTCTTCCCTGAGAGTATTTGGCTCGGATGAGTAGAACTTGACCTTTAATCTTAAAGTATAAGGCGGCCCGACTGGAATCATACAGAGAAAAACGATTTACTTATGGTCTGGAGAAGTTTACGATTATGGTCGTCGAAATTGTCAAAATTCGAATATATTTGCCAAAGAGAGAAGCTCTCGGACAAGGAAAAAACGAAAGCCTACTTTTGACTTGTTTCTTGATAGGCTTCGTCGGGTCCAGCCAGTGTTGCACATTGTTGCTATCGGTATATTGCAGTCCAAAGTAGTCTTTTTCGATAAGATCCAAGCTGTAGAACACTTGTTCGTATAAGTCACTAGCGAGTGCTTTTTTCTGAAAAAGGAAATGAAAGTTAATTACAATTAACAAGGAAATATTGAATGAAATTACAATTAAAAAGAACCTAGGATTTAACAGGAAAAAAATGGAGTTTTCCATTACTACTATTATTGTTATTATTACTATTATTATTAACATTGATATTGATATTATTATTATTATTAATTATTGCTATTTATTTTTTTCCAATGAAGGTTTTTCATGCTATTACAATTGCCATGAATTATTTTGAACGAAAGTTTGTTAACTCTTTTCTAATTTTTTTGGAATAATACCAAATTTTTTTCAGAACAATTCCATTTTTTTTTTTCAGAATAATACCAAACTCTTTTGAGATTAATTCCTAATACCTGTCGGAATGATTCTGAATTCTTTTCAGAAAGGTTTCAAATTCTTTTCAGAACTATTTGCAATTTTCAGATTCTTTCAGAATTCCATTCGGAATCTTCCCAAATACTTTTTCAAGAACTTCCAGATTCTTTATGGAATAACTTCCAATTACTTTCAGAACCCTTCGCAGTTGTCTTTGGAATCTTTCAGAATTCTATTCGGATTCATTCAAAATTTTACTTAGAACTCTTTTGAAAGTCTTTTTAAATTTTTTCCTGGATACATTCAGAATTTCTCTCAGAACCTTTCAGAAATCCTTTCAAACCAATTTTAGATTCTTTTCAAAACGACTGCCAATTATTTTCAGAACTCGACGGAAGTGTCTTCAGAATTTTTTGGAATTATCTTCGAACCAATTCAAATTTTTTTCAAAAAACTTTTTAGGAAATCTCAATTTGTCCGAGAAATACCTTCCCGCTACGTCCATTATAATCTTGGCTCTCGCTTATTCTAGAAAAAACCTGAAAAACTCAGAAACGAGCCAAACAAGTGAACGAGCCAGTCGTTTCGAAAGTGGCCTAGGTCCATATTTTTTTTAAATTTCGGAAAATGTTTTTTATGACAACTAGCTTGAAGTGGCACATGTTATTACAATTAACTAGTCTAGAGAGCAAAAAAACAAGCTTATCTTCGAAAACATTTTTCTCAGCTTCTTTATTAGATATGACAATTACAACATTTTCGAGGACATAATGCTATCCTTATCGAATGGAATAAAAATGGTTTACATAGTCCAGCGTTTTTTTTTGTTTTTTTTTTTTTCAATTTTCAGAAGGCGCCAAAATCGAGTCCTCAATAAAAAGGTGTTCTCATGGGGGACGAACAATCTCCGCAACCGCTATATCGATTTTGATGAAACTTTGTACAATTCTTTATTAAGGTGTTTTGTATGGTAATTCACCAGATTTTTAGAAAAAAATTTATAATATAAAAATTTACAGGACGCAAACGGTGTAAAAATATGTCGATTTTCGTACAGTGTTTTTCAAATAGCCGTCATTTTTTTTCTATTATCGAGTTTTGGCAAACGGTGGTGAATGACTATGTGGCAAACCTTCCTCTTTAAAAAGTTTTTTTCCTATTTTTGTTTCAAACGTTCTAATCCGAAGATTGTTTGTCCACCATGGGAACACCTTTTTATTGAGGACTCGACTTTGGTGCCTTCTGATAATTGGAAAAAAAAAACGCTGGACGATGTAAACCATTTTTTCCCCATTCTATAAGGATAGCATTATGTCCTAGAAAATTTTGTAATTATAATATCTAATAAAGAAGCTGAGAAAAACATTTTTGAAAATAAGCTTGTTTTTCGCTCTCTAGACTAGACGCCTACCTTAAGAAGAAAAAACTCATAAATGGAGTTAGACCGCTTTCAAAATAAAATGGCTCAAACAGAAACCAAACGTCAAATTCTTACCGACAACTCGATCGGTAGATCGGTGCCATCCAGCAGGATGACCCTGCATTGCACGACATTCTTGTTGCTCAGCAACCGCTGGTTCTTGATCTGCGTGGAGGTCTGATGAGCACCGATACTTCGACTTCTCCTGCGCGACAGGAACCTTAACATCTTTTCCTTATTTGTTTATTGACTTATTTGCTTATTTATTTATTTATTAATTATTTCACAAATTTCTTCGTGAAATAAAAAAAGAAGGATCAGTCTTTTTTTTCCCTAATTACCTGCCATTAGAATTAATGAAAAAAATAATAATAATAATAAAGAACAAAAATATATATATATATGCATATACATAAAAAATCTGTGACGGCGAGAAATATCGATTTACTGCCTTCGAAACTCCCAATCAGGGGCGAAAGCAAATAAAAAAAGCAAGTGGAGGGGGTGAGGCCCTTTTTTATATTCTTCCTCTTCTTCTTCTTCGGTGGAAATAAAAAAAAAGAAAAAAGAAGGTAGAATTCGAACGTCTCTCAAAACTGCTCCATTTCGGCGACGGCTCCTTTCTCCCGGACTTTCTTTTGGTGCTCAGAGCAACATTTCGTGGGTGTTCCGAAAAGGGACATTCTATTTTCCTGCTTTTCTTCCTTTTTTTTTCGATTTTTTTCCTTCTCCGCGACGAAATTTTCTATCGGGGACACTACGAGGAGCACAGGTACGTGTATACACGGACGCCCAATCACACAAACACCGCACACACCGACGCCACCGATGGCAGTTCTACGTTACGTTACGTAGATTACGTTGTTGTTGACGATGATCTCTCTCCGCACGCGCCATGGAAGCTCGGAGCTTCCAGTCCTCGGTCGACCGTTGCCACCCTGGAGCCATCTGGCGCTAAAGTTGAAAAGTAATTGCATGGAACTCGATCGGTTCCAACGGAAAGTAAGGATAACCTAGAAAATAAAATGTGAGTAATAGGTTCTAACGGAAAGAAGCGTGTAAATGTTTGGTTGGAAGGAAAAGAAGTGTGTGTGAAATATATACATATTCTTGTATATAGTACAATAGTAATATATACATGATTCTTTCCGTTCGATCCGACCAGTGAATATTGAAGTTTACTTACTCCTGTTAGAGCCAAGTTGGCTCTAATAGAAGTAACCTCTTATATGGCGACTACAAAAGAAATTACCCCCCCCCCCCTTGGTTATGCAAGCGGGAAATTTGAAACTAGAAACAAGAAACTGGCAGTTTTCCTCTCCTTTTTCTATGTAAAAGTAAAAAACATACTTTTAATACTAAACTTTGATCACAGATTCACAATATTCTCCTTCTCCTTTTTAACTGCAATGTGCATGGCTTTGAGAAATGCACCAATGGTATTTTTTGTTTTAGTCACGAACAGAGCTTGAGTCAGGAATGGGATCTTTCGTAAAATTCGGCCGCTCAAACCGACGCTGTCTTTACACAATTCCAGAAGTTCGAAACTGTCCTTTGAATCGAGCGGTAATTCCTTGCTATCGATCAGCTTCAACTTTGATAGCTCATAAATAACGTCTGCTTCTATGAATCCCGTCTGAAAATCAAAATTCAATTGGTCTAAAAAAATCCAGAAAATCTAGTATCAGGCGATTTTGAAAAGTCCCATTATCAGGGAATTTTCGTGTAGTCTATTATTGGAGAATTTTCTGAATTCTCATTATTAGACAATTTTGGGGAGTCTATTATTAAGGAACCCCATTATTAGGGAATTCGAAATATCATTTTAATATTAAGAATTTCCAGAAATCTCGTTACCTAGAAATTCAGGAGATTCCAGAAATCTCGTTATTACGAAATTCGGAGAATCGCATTATCATAAAATTCCAGGAATCTGAACATTTGAGAATTCTGGAAGTCCCAGTATTGGCAAATACTGCCTCGAAATTGTTGAAATTTGGAATTTCCGTTCCTCGAGAAAGGATGGGAGCCCATAATGCGAGTTTTTGGCCCTAAGGGAGCACAGAGTCGCAACATCTTTATTTTTATGTATGTGATGTGCTTCGAAATCTTTTACAACATAGTTAAAAAAGAAGGTTCTGGGTAATTGCGCTTATATTAAAAAACGAGGCTGAATATGCTAAAACGGTTTTTTTTAAAAAAATAATAAAAAGACTTGGGTTTGCTCCGATAAAAAGGGGGCTTAAATTAATTAAGAAAGACTCAATATTTCTCCAACAAAACACTGAAATTATTAAAAAGATTATTGTTATATAAGTCCGAGATATTATAATTTTTAACAATTATTAGAGCCAAATTCCGGCCTTATGGACCCACATCCTTTCTGAAATCAACGCCTGGGGGCCGATATTTTTTATTTACCTAAAGAAAAAGAGCTACTTCTTACCCTAATCAGTTCTTTCAGACAAGAACTATAGATCTGATAAATCGCGTCTCGCGAGGGGTTGCCGATTAGCTGCTTGATATCGGCCCGATCGACGAAAGCATTGTCGATGGCTTCGGTCATGTTGCTGGTAGTCAGGATCAAGACGTTCGGGTAACGTTTGATCTGGTCCAACTGCGTGAGGAGGGCGTTCACGACTCGAATGGAATCGGTCGGCTCCGAGCCGTTCATGCAAGCTTTCCTCATGTGAGCCAGAGACTCGATCTCGTCGATTAAAATGCAGACTAGAGCTTTCGGGTCGTCCAGGAGAACCTTGATCTCGGCGAAGAGCTTCATGACCAATTTTCCACTCTGAAAAAAAAAAATTAATAAATGAGTGATTTAATAAATGAAAATTAGGGTCGCGGGAAAGCCCTGGTTTAGGATCACCTCTGAGAACCATTTGGAGAACAGACTGTGGCTGTTGATTTCCACCAATTCCCCTCGATTGTACCGGTCGATGAAGCGAATGGTCAGTTTTTGCGACAGAGCTTTGCACAAACTGGTCTTCCCTGTCCCTGGAGGCCCATGCAACAGTACAACTTTGTTCCAAGTTATGATATTCGTGTTGACGCTTTTATCCGAGAACATCATCGCGGTTTCTACGAACCGGAGGAGCTAAAATGTTATTAATTTTCGGGTAAACGTAAAGAAAATGATAGCGCATGTTCAAGAAATGATTGCAAATATTGTAGAATAAGTCGCGTTATCAACAATCGAAAGATAAAATAATCACAAACATTTTCTTTGACGCCTTTATCGTAATAGAGGCTTTCCCATAGGCCAAAGAACTCTTGCGAAGGTAAAATCCAGTGAGAGGCTGCGGATAGCTCTTCGCACTCATTTTGCATCGTTTCGGTCGCAGATTCCTCTTGAGTGAGTCTGTATGTGTAAAACTTCAAAGTAGTTCCCTGAGTGTTTACAAAATCCTTCTGCAAAGTCAATTGTTGCAATGAATCAGAAATTGAAATTTATGTGGTCATTATTTAATATAGATCTTTTTTTATTCTTCGCTAGAACGATTCAAGGGGCGAAGGGATAAAAGATAATTAATATATAAATTTCGTAAGATTTAAGTTTATCGAAAAGATGTAATACTACAAATAAATTTAGGTCATTCATTTAAATAAATGAATGTACCAATTTATATTTGAATCTTTCTTTGTATTTTAATTTTCTTTCATTCAATTGCCTTCACAAAAATTAAATAAATTAGTATATAATATATAACTTAATAATTACGTCTTCTTGTTTCATTCTTTCAACATTTTTTTGATAGCTTAGGGGGCAAAGCAGTAAATTGATTATGCTTCTAATCGATATATTCATTATAGTTTTAATACATTATAACAATTACACATTTGTAGTAATTAAGTATACTACTATTTTGATCAAGCAATTATCAGTGAAATCCTCAAAAAAAGGGCTAATTTTGATAATCGGGAGAACTTTCTGGGAGAACTTTCTAAGAGAACAAGTTCTTCCTTGAAATGTTTAAAATAAAACAGATATTAAAGGATGCATAATTTCGAAGGTATCTGGAATACATGGTACTTTTAATTTCTTCAACAAAAGTCAACCACATTAACACGTTGCAGCACATTTTTAATTTGACGTGCCTACATATTGTTAATAAACAGACCATCCAAAACCGAAATACCGAAAATAACCGTCATTTGCGGCAACATGTTAAAAAACGTTGCGTCGTAATTCAAAAACCTCATTAAAACAAGGTTTCACTCGATCCCTACAGTTAATAACCCTTTGCCGTTTTATGTCTACTCTCAGCCACCGTAGCAAAGAACCATACTGTTCTTAATCATTATCATTATTAAAGATGACACATGCAAGATTAATTCATAATCTTGCATGTGTGTATTAGTATTCGTTCGAGCAAAATGCACCGGAATGGTTTAATATTTGTGAAACTATTGCACGAAGACGTGGTTAAAAATTTCAATAAAGATTGCTGCACGTTGTTGTCCAAGAGGACAAAGTAAGTGAAAATGAAACTTTCATTTTTTTATCATCCTATATCGGTTCACAGCTGGTTTGTTGGTCGACTTGGCTTACCTCGCAATCGTCGCAAAAAGCGGTGATACTATCGACGTGTTCTATGATAATTTTGTTGTTGAAACTGGTACCTATGAGAATTTCATTGAGTTGAATATTCGCGAGGGAGCGAAACTCCTCACGAATGGCACCTTCTAGAACATCTCTCGTCTGTAAGCTGCAAATTATTATTATTATTATTATTATTATTATTATTAGTATTATTACTACTACTACTACTAATATTGTAGTAATGATAGTAATAATAAATATTATTATTATATTTATTATTACTACTATTTCATAAAATTAAAAATACTATTATCATTACTATTACTGGTATATTTGGGATTGGATTTCAAAAACCTAACGATTATTTCAATTACTCTTATTTTGAAACGAAATAATGATAATGTTAGTAATAATAATAATAATAATAATAATAATAATAATAATGATAAAAACAAAAATAATAAATAATGAAAAAAATATCACCTGTCGGCTTTTTGACAGACTTCCACGTGAAGAATCAGTGAAGATTCCATTATTTTCTCTCAAGTCTCTTGTAATCCCTCGGGAGTCGATAATTACTTTCAGTAATCAACTATTTCAAACGATATTTTAATAGGACCAGGATTTATTTCTTTATTATTTGGTATCCAAAAGTTTATTTCTCAGCGGCACAGTGAAGGAGTAATAATTTGAAAACAGCGATGCCATATACAACAACTAAGGGCAGCGACAGACAGCGATGCCACAGTACAGATAGATGGCGCAAACTGTCAATTATGGCATAAAATGATCTCATTCAAATTGTTACTTTTGTAATAATTGATAAAGAATTATTATTATAATTCGCGCGAATGCTGTTGATTCGCTAGCGGATCTAAACTCCAAATTTCCCCCAGAAAAGCTACATTTTAAGGGTGAAGGAACTTGGGTTACTCATATTCTATGAAAAGTCATTTAGAAAAACAAATATAAACTTATTGAAAGTTTCATGTGTTTCTAAGGGTGATATATGATTCCCTTAGGATGAAATATGAGAAACATATTTTATAAATCATTTATTAATGTTATTGATTAGTATGGAATTTTTATTAGTTAGTATAATTTATTTCCTTTTTTTAGTTTTTTGTTATATTATTAATATAAATTATAGTATTTTATTTATTTTCTAGTTTTAGGGATTTGTGAGGGTGTGATGGGTTTATCTTCAATAGTTATTATAATGCGTATGTTTGGGAATGATTACATTAAGATTTTGAGTTTAAAATAATGGATTAATTTTATGATCGAATTTAATTTGATAATTTTTGGTTTTATAATTATAAATATATTTATTAATATTATTAATAATGTGTTTTTTATATTATTTCTTTTAATAATATTTTTTATGATGCTTATAGTTATTGTTGGGCCGTTAAGTTATTGAGCATCGGTTATCGCACAGGTCTTGACATCTTCAAGACGCACATATTTTACGACCTTTTTGAGTTAGCTAAGAGCTACATTGGAAAGTCTCTTTTAAACACTGGGCTTATACATTTCAGAGAGAATGATTCTGTTGCATATACAATTTTGAATAGTTTTATATTTGTTTGTTCAATGATCCTTCATATATTCTTAACCCTTAGAGGCCACACGTTCTGGAAATAACGCGCCGGTAACACGGGGTCGCAATGACCCCAGCCATGTTGCCGCGTTGCCAGTATCGTTCCGAACGATTCATACAAATTCAGGATATTAGTTTGAAACTTTTGGGATAAGTATATCATGGCAAAAAATTGTTATCAAATTTTCAAAATGGCGAAAAAAATCGGCAGAGGCAATGCCTAAAAAAAACCATTTTTGCGCTTGAGGTCATTTTGACCCCTGGTGACCTCTAAGGGTTAATGCTTATTTCTGAATTTTAAGAATCTCTTAAAATACTTATATATTCGAAGACGTACGTTGATTTATAATTGCCTTAAAAACTAAACATTTCAACAATGTCTTTATTTTAAAAGATTTGTTTAGCTTAACTCCTAATAGTTTCATATTCATATAATTTGGAAAATGGAGTTGAAAATTACTGAAAACGTGGAAGTAAAATCACATTTTGCCGCACAAAAGCTTTCGCGTGAGGATATAACACACTGAAAAGTGGGGGATCAGAGATATATGCACAAACATGTCTGATCCCCCACTTTTCAATGTAAGCTTTCCACCGCAGTAGTACAATATGGCATCGATGAATCCGTTTCCGTTCGTATCTTCGTTCCCCAAAGTCCCGTAACCGATCATGTGCGTTGTTGCTGTCCGTCATGTCCTCGGGATACAAGTGGACCAAATTTGACCGCTGCTCTTTTTGCATATTCGCCCTTACCGCGGCTTTAAAGCGTAACTGAGGTAAATATTTCTTCTTTTTATTATTATTGTTATTATTATTTTTATTATCACTGTTACTATTGTTGTTTCTATTTTTACTATTTCTATTATTGTTATTATTATTATTGCTGCTACTACTATTACTACTGTTGTTTTAGTTATTATTATTATTGATAAGAACAATAGCTTGCTGTCACTTTACTCTCGTAGCCCTTGAAGGACATGGCAGGCTTGGATGGCTACGACAGGGTCTACCGGGGCAACAGCAGCCTCGGAAGGGCCAAAGATCCTTGGAGGGAAGAGGAAGCAGTCGCAGCCGCAGCTGCAGGAGTGGGAAACAGATCTTTCTACGATAACTCTTTTCCCAGCAAGTACCACGGTCGGGAGGTGATTCGGCCTCTGGATATACCGACTATTCATCCGTTGGCCGAAGACAGTCCACCACCTGATAATGGTTATTATTATTAATTATTATTTTAATATTCTTCATTGGTCCTTATATCGGTGATAAATATTCTAGATGGATTCTTCGTTTTTTTTATTAGACCCAATTTTTCCAATTTATATACAAAGAAGTTCTTTTTGTTCTTAGACATTTCGATCCTATGTTCCAGACCTTTTTTAAGAGATCCTTTGTTCGTATGTCGTGTTTTTTGGTACATAAATTTTCATGATCGTAATAGATTTTTTTTTAGTATTGTTGTACAAAATTTCCAGATTCTGTTAACAATAATGGGTGATCCAATTATCCTGTTGGTTATTATTATGATATGACAATATTTTCTTAATCTTTGCTACTTTTGTAGAATATAAAGAGTATTTATGGATTTTAATTAGATTCTATTAAAAAATATGTATCAACACGTGTAACCTAATTCTTGGATGTTATCATAAAACAGGACATACGAACAAATAATCTCTTAAAAAAGGTTTGAAACGCAGGACCGAAACGTCAAAGAACAAAAAAATTTTTTTGTATATAAATTGACAAAAATTGAGTCTAATAAAAAAATGAAGAATCCATCTAGAATATTATTAATTATATTATTATTTGTGATCATTAATAATAGAATTACTGCTTTTGTGACCATTATTATCATTGAAATTATTAAAGTTAGTACTTTTGTCTAACATTATTATTATTATTATAAAAAAACAGCCATTTTTTTCCATATTAGACCTGGAAAAATTTGGAATTTGGAAAGAACTAATTCCAGTGATTTACATAAAAAACTTATTTCAAAACTTAAAATCTCTACTTCCACCCTTAAAATTTCAACTTTCAAAAAATGTTTCTAAAAGATACCGATTTTCACATTGAACAAGTTCTTCTTTTAATATTTCACAATTCAGCTTTTTCAAATTGCTTTGGATGGAAAGTTTTACCAAATTTTAATGAAACTCTTTTGGAAATTTTGGGATTTTTATTTACATACCCGAAAATTTCAAAATCCCAAAAAATGGTTTCCATATGCAATAAATATTCAAAACAAAGGTGGGATTTGATTACAGTTTCTTCTAAACTAATTTTATTTAAAACATTCTAAATTCGAAAAGAAAAAAGTTTAAAAAAGTACCCTTTCCAGATATGGCAGTAAAGAAATACGTGGGACTTGGTTGCGGCTTGGCGAGTCTCATCACTGAGAACCTCCTGATCCACCCTTTCATCGTCCTCCAAAGACAGTGTCAGGTCAATCCAGGATCGGCGAGGTACCACCTGATCCCGGTAACCCTCTTCCCAGTAATTATCCGATTACACCAGACTCAGGGTTTGAATACCCTTTGGAAAGGTATCGGATCCGTGTTGTTAGTTAGGGGTTTGACCCTGGCGGTCGAAGACCTTATCTCCAAGATCACCCCTTGGCCAAAGTAAGGTGATTTCCGAAATCCGGATTAATAATTAATTATTTATTTATTCCGCCATTTATTAATTTGAATCCGAGATCGGAGATTTCAATTTTTTTAGCATTTCTTCGAAGAATTTTCACTTTAATTTCTGATATTTTTTAAAAAGAAATTCCACTTTTTATTTATAATTTAACTTTAACACGATTTCAATTTTCAATTCTTTTCTCTAATTCGCTTTTATCTTTGAGGGGATTCTGATTTTCTTTTAATTCTTTTTCCAAAATTTCAACAGGATTTTTTCTTCTTTACAGAGAAATCACCTGTAACAGTTCCCTCAGATCTTTTGGGCAACATGTGCTCTTGAAATGGTGAGAAATTGGATACGACTGCACTTTTTTTTTGGAAATTGACTGTTTCTTTAACCATTATTTTTTGGAATTATTTCGATTTATTTTCCCAATTTTTCAAATTTTATGACCGAATTTCCTTCCTTTCTAAATAATTCTCAAATATCGCCAGCGTCTCCATCGGTATCGTGACGCCGTTTTACTCAGCATCCCTGGTGGAAACGGTGCAAAGCGAGATAGCCTCAGAGAAACCGGGAATCCTAGACGTCTTCCGCGACGGTGCTCTTCGGTTGCTGGAGGTCAGCAACAAGGGCAGACTCATACCGATTTACGCCCTTTTGCCTCCGACGATCGCTTACGGGGTGATCAAGTACCTGTTCACGTTGATCGTTCGCGGGGTCACCAGCCGGATCATGCATATTCGGTACAAACACTCCCAGGAACTCAGGGTATATTTATTTTTTCTTTTATTATTGCTACTATTTTTCCTTGAGTTATTATTGCTAAAAAAAAACCCACGTTTCCTTTTTATTCCAGGGCGCCTACAGCAGAGACCTCGTCTCCGAGGCGATAATCCAGGATATCGAGATCCAATCCGTCCTGATTTCCATGTGTGCCGCGGATGTGGTCTTTTACCCCTTTGAAACCGTCATTCACCGGCTGCACCTTCAGGGCACCCGGACCATCATTGACAACTTGGACAACGGCCGGAGCGTGACCCCGCTGCTGACCGGGTACAGCGGCGCCTTGGACTGCTACAGGACCATCATCTCCTCCGAGGGCCCGCTGGGACTGTACAAGGGCTTCGGTGCACTGGTGATGCAGTTCGTCGTATACGTGACGGTCCTGAAAGGCACCAAGTGGATCCTCACGGAGATAGGGGCAATGCTGAAGCCGAAGCCGCGTGGCTTCAAGCCGCAGCAGCCGGGACCCGGATATTACAATGAGATTTAGAGGAAATTTTCCGGGAAATTCGGGGCAGAAGTTCGAATTTTTCGCGGATCTCTGAAATTCCATGAACCGCCAATGCCCGGATACCGGTTTGAATTTGGCTCGAATTTCATATTTGATTAGAATCCCGAATTTCGTATCGAGCTTTGGAAAATGGAGTTTCGAATTTAATTGGAATTTGGAACGTGAAGTTCGAAATTTCAAATTTGTAAATTTGAATCCAACTTTGTGACTGAAATTGCGAATTTTATTTCGGAATAAAGTCTCAAATTTTACTGAAATTTTGAATTAAACCGAAACTTAATTTGAAATTTCGAATTCGGCTGAAATTTTGAATCCGCAATTAACTTTGATTATGAAATTTCGAATTTCAAATTTGTCCGAAAATTAAAATGTCGAGTTTGACTAAAATTTCAAATTAGGCTCAAATTTCGTATTGGGCTTGAGAAATTCATGTTTGTCAAAACATGAAACTTCATATTTAGTTCGAATTTGAAATTTTAACTTTAAGGAAATTTTAAATTCGACTAAAACTGCAAGTTTTATTGGAAGTTGAAATTTCGAGATTTACTCAAATTGGAAATTCGACCTTTCAGGTGTTCCATGTTCCCAATGGTCGCAATCGCGTGACGTTAATGTAACTTTTACAGAAATGCGATTTTTCCCCCATTTTTGTTTTTTGCGTTTTGGGGGAATAATCGGAGTCTAGTCACGGACAGGAGCTGACCTTGTAAATATTTTTGCATTAATTATAGTCGGTAATCGTAGGAGTAATCCGTCGGAGGAGTTACTAGTAATCGTAAAATGTACACACACACACACACGTACTTACACAGATACATACGAACATACAAAAATGGTTCCAATAAATTGCGGAAGGAATGCATAGCGAAAATTGTGTCATTTCGATTTTTTTTTTATAAATTCTAAAATATATTTTCTATATATATATTTTAAAATATATCTTAAACAAAATCCCGCTTTTTTTAAAAATATTTATATGTATATATATATATGTATAAAAAAAGTGGAATTTTTGTTCTTTTCACTGGTCCTGCAAAAGTAGCAAGGGACCGATTATTAAACGTAAATAGGTATTTATTGTTTATAAATATAAGTTTCCAGTTTACAGGAAATTTATCGAAACAATCACCTGACGAATTTCATCTTTTTTTATTTTATTAAATACGTTTCTTTTTTCGCTTTTACCTTATTTCCTCGTCAAATAATTTTGTTTTAATATTCACTTAAAATTTCATTTCTCGCCCTTTCCTTCCTCGCGTTTTTCTTTTTTTTTTAATTATTTTTATATAATATAATTTTTTAATGGAAAATTCGATTTCCAAAAATGAATTATTTTTATTTTTCACGCGAAAGGCAATTTGAAAATTATTATTATTATTATATAATTGATATTCGGCAGCATATTGCAGATCCAAATTTTCGAAATGTGGTTCTTTTTATTTTTTTTGTTTTCTGTAAATATTGACGATTTTTCTTCTTCTTCTTCCTCGAATAATTTTGCAGTTCTCCATCTTCACTCTCGCTCTTTCGCTCTCCTTTTGTTTTACTAGACTAAACTATTTACAATATATTACAAAGGAATCATTATTTACCTATGAAATTTCATTAACGACCATATTTTTTTCTTTTTTTTCACCGTTTTTATAATTTATCCCTTATCTTTCCGAAATCCTCCTTCTTCGATTTATTTATTGATAATTTATTTTCAATTAAATTGAAAATAATAAGATTAAATTTTTCGTAAGGAAAATTGGAGTCTTTCTAGAATTTTCTTTTTTCTTCGACTTTTGGAATTTCTCTTGAAATTCGAAACTTCCAAAATTAATATTTTTAAAAAATAATTTGCTGAAAGAAAAATAAATTGTTTTTAAAATTTCAAAAACTAATCCTTTTTCATAGTCATTTTTGCAATTGTCTTCTTCCCAAAGAATTTCTTTTTCATTTCTCTCTATTATCTATAAATAAATACAGAATTCGAACATTTCATAAAAAGAAAATCCCGATTTCTTTTCTTCCAATCAATTTTTCAATAAAAAGTTTGGCTTCCCTTGAATTCTTAGGATTTTAGTTTTTCAAGAAAAATTCTCCCATTTAATTTTTTCAAATATGTTTCTTTCTTCTTGTCGAACATATAATAGAAAGTTGAAATAAGTTAAGAAAAAGATATAATATAAAATTTCGAGAGTCGAGTTCCTCCAAATTTCACTTTTACGTTTGTGGGAAAAATTGTCGACTTATTTTATTTTTTTATTCACCCAAAAGATCCTCTATTTTTCTTCCTTTCAAAATATTGGCTTCATCTATTCCCGAATTTTCTCTTTAAATGTCGAAATAATTTGGAAACAAAGAATTTTATATGATAACAATAATTTCTTAATATCCAAAATATTTTCGAGAATTTTATTCCCCCCAAAAAATTCTTCAAATTTTGATGTCTTTCCAATTTCCAGAATGTCTTCTTTCCTCAAATTTCTACATCCAAGAGAATTCTCTTGTTTTTCTTGCATTTCCAAAATTCTCCCTTTTTTGCCTGAAATTTCTATCATTTTCTAGAATCAGGAAACTGCGAGTCCGCTTACGGTGGAATTTCCGTCCCATTTTTTAAATTTCATTTTTTTGCTTCTTGAAACTTTTTTTTCAATTTCATTTTCATTGTTTGTTGTTATTATTATTATTATTTCCTCTCCCGAGTCGTGGCTTTCATTAAACGTTAATTATGTACATGCTGCGCCTGCCGGATCTCGTCTTCCGTGGCGTCACCCCTTCGCACGTATTGCGGTTTCTCGTCACCCTTGACGCAGCCCTCGGTCACGTGTACCGTCAAAACGTCGCTACCCGGTACCTCGAACATCGGTTCCAAGAGCAGCGACTCCATGATCGCCCGTAAGCCCCTGGCACCGGTTTTCCGCTCCATCGCCAAAGCTGCTATCGCGTCCAAAGCCTCCGACGTGAACGTCAGCTCCACCTGAAAATTTGGAAACTTGTTATTTTCGAAAACGGGGAAAAAACCCAAAAGCTGTAATTTCAAATTTGAATCAATGGCGAATTTTTAATCCCATCGGTTTTATTGAAATTAGATGAATATCAAAGGAATCTAATCTCCGCCCGCACGTCTGATCGGGATTCTTTCGTTTGGCGCCGGTATAAATCTTTATGAACGACACCAACGTGGTGCCACCGGCGCTTGCCCGACAGTTTTAGCATGGCACCAACGTGGTGCCACCGGACGGCATAGTGTTAATATGAATTCGCATAGATTTGAATTCTTATCAATAATTGTGCGATAGTGATATAATTTATAGATAATTTGCAATTGTATGATCTTCATTTTTTAAATATTAATGAATTAATTCAATAAAATACAAAAATAAGAAATTTAAATTATACATTTATGGGAAAATGAATTTCCACTCCTAATTCCTCGTAAATCCGAAATTCCTTTTAAAATAGAGAACCCCTTCAAAACTAAATACTGTATAAAAAAAAACATAATCAAATTTCGAAAACATCAAATTTAAGTAATACCAAAGTTAGCAGCTCGAAATTCCTCTAAAATCCAAATTCTTAATAACAAAAATGGAGAAATTGGACCCCGAATTCTTTAAAAATTTAAGTTCGCTATACAGAGAAATAAAAATCATCTTAAAAAATAAACGAAGCTATTTAAAAAAAATAAAAGAACCCTTTGAAAGATAGAACATCCCTTTGGAAAAAAGAAAGCCCCCTGAAAAATCCAAAAATCACCCCATTCACCTTATCCATGGAGAACAGCATCTGATACTGCGGCACCATGGCGTTCTTAGGCTCGGTGAGAATTCGGACCAGCATCTCCCTGTTCAACGTGTGGAAGGGCACCAATACCGGAAAACGACCCACAAACTCGGGAATCATGCCAAAGTCGATCAGGTCGCGGGCTTCCACTTGGCGCAGTAGGACGTCCTTCTCGCGGTTGTCGTCGGCCGTCGAGGGCGACATATTGGCTACGTCGGCTAGGCTAGCCGCCCTCCTGCCCGGATTCTCGCTGACGGGGGTAGCCCCGAAGCCCAGGTACTTCTCGTTCTTGCGCCGGGACACCAGCCGATCCAATCCATTGTAGGCCCCGGAGGCCACGAAGAGGATGTTGGTGGTGTCCACCTGCAGAGTGTCGCCCCGCAACTTCCTGGAGCTGTTCCGCTCGGGAACGTTCACGATCGTGCCTTCCAGCATCTTCAGCATGCCCTGTTGGACGCCCTCGCCGCCGACGTCCCTCAGTTGGTGGATCCCCGGCACGGCCCCGATCTTGTCGACCTCGTCCAGAAACACGATGCCCATCTGGGCCCGGTCCACGATGTAGTTGGCGTCTTGCAGCAGTTTCGCGATGACGCTCTCGATGTCCTCGCCGACGTAGCCGGCCTGGGTCAGCGTCGTGCAATCGCAGATGGCGAAGGGCACGTCCAGGCACTGGGCGATCGTCTGTGCCAATAGCGTTTTCCCCGAGCCAGTGGGGCCCAGCAGCAGGATGTTGCTCTTCTCGAGCTTCAGCTGGTGCTGCTTGGAGTCGAGAATGTCCGAGCCTGGG
The DNA here is from genome assembly GCA_949825005.1 of Gasteruption jaculator. Classification (NCBI taxonomy): domain Eukaryota; kingdom Metazoa; phylum Arthropoda; class Insecta; order Hymenoptera; family Gasteruptiidae; genus Gasteruption; species Gasteruption jaculator. The sequence goes on from OX463762.1 coordinate 7,541,257, forward strand.
ACCGAGGACGAGCTGCCCGAGCCGGATTTCGCCTGATCGCCGGCACCGGCTCCGCTTCCAGCGACATGCTGGAACCCCAGCGAGTTGCCCATGCTGGAGATGTGCAGCAGGTCTGAAATGAGAGAGAAAGAAAAAATGTAGATAAGTCGTGGATCTTTTTCCTGGGTCGGGAAGTGAGGAAAGTTCGGAACGTTTCTCCTCTTGTTTTCGATTTTCGAATCAAGGAAAATAAAGGAAATTTTGAAGATTGAGGAAACTCCCTTTACGTTCAATTTTTGAATCAAGAAAAATTTAGGAAATTTCCCTAGTTTTCAATTTACGAATGAAGGAAATGTTGGAAGTCTAAAATAAAATAAGAAAAATTTGTTAAGTCTTTCTTGATTTTAACGCTATGTCGTCCGGTGACACCACGTTGGTGCCTTGCGAAAACTATCGGGCAAGCGCCGGTGGCACCACGTTGGTGTCGTACATGAAGATTTATACCGGCGCCAAACGAAAGAATCCCCATCACACGTGCGGACGGCAAAGTGTTAAGATTTAATTTCCTACATTTTCCTTGAATTGGAGAATAAGGAAAACTCAGGACACTCCCTTCATTTTTAATTTTCAAATCAAGAAAAATTAGGAAATTAAAATAATTAAAATTTCCAATATTTTTCCTGATTAAAGGGAGATAGACATGATCGATCGATTGATTTCCCTGATTCCAAACTATAAAATAAATTCCACTGAATCGATACGACAAATCCTATTGATTTAAAATGATCGAATGAAAGCCATTGAATCAATTCCATGTGAAATCACGTACATCGAAAGGAGATCGACATGATTAATCAATTAACTGATTAATTAACATGTAGCGGAATAGATAAGATCGTCATTTACGTGGTTTGAGACCTCTGTGTGTGAAAGGATGATTAAGATCCTGAGAATTTCCCGTTGCAGCACTGGCAGCTGCATTGGCCTGCATGGAACTCTGCACCGGCAGGTTATTATGGATTCGTTTGTAGTGGTTGTACACGGCAACGCTGAGCACCTTCTTCGCGTATTCCTGACCCACCACGTGTTGATTCAAATACTCGAAGATCTGCAACGGGTAGAAGTTTTTTTTTATCAGGAAAAAAGAGAGGAAATAATAATTTTTAATTAAAACAAAAAAATTTTAAACAAAATATTAATTTCTAATTAGAACAAACTAAAATAGATAAATGATAATAATTAATGTAATTTTGTAACTTGAGTAATTATAAATGAAACTTGATGAAAATATGTAATTGATTTTATTTAATATTTTAAAATTTAATTAATTTGACTTTTTTCATGAATTTAAAATTATACAATCATTAATTGCTATAAATTGAATAATTAAAAATAAAATTGAAATAGTTATAATTCACTTCAATTAATTAGAAATTATAATCGTGGAAATTAATTAAATAGATAAATAAAATTCCAGCAGCTGACTAAATTTCTAATTATTAAGAAAAAAAAAACGATTAAACAAATATTTTTTTTATTCTTCCAGTAATAAATTAGCGAACAAGAAATTTGTACCTTTTTTGGAGGAGGCGGTGGTTTCCGATAAAATCCTTGTTTCGCTTCTTCGGGTCTCAGAGCCTCTTTTAGACTCCTCTTCGAGTCGATTTCTGACAACACCACGAAAAAATGATGGCATTTCTCGCATTTGACAAATCTCGTTGAAGCTGCGAACGACATTTCGAGAAACTCGTCAATTTCCGGCTATTCAGTGGCTCGCACTGAATTCTCGCCATTTAAAAAGAAAACAAAGAAAATCGAAATCGAGTTGCGGGAATTATTTTCATATTAATTATTATTCTGCGCCCGAGAAAAACGGGAGTTACTTACATACGAAGGTTTCAACATGAGTGCAGGGGTCTCCGCATTTCGGGCAGGTCAGGGTGTTCTTCTTGCCACCGTTCCCCGATCCTCCAGTGGTGGTACCATCGCTGGTGTCCTTGCTCGGGGGTGTCGGTTCGCTTGGAGCTTTCCCCAAGGCGCTGCTGGAGTTCAGCGACCGGGACGCTACGACTCGGACGATTTTGTGCACTGTGAAATCGAACAAATGTTCATTTTTTTCCATTAAAATGTTCATTTCCGTATTTAATCATTTTGTAATTTTTTAAAGTACATTTCGAGTGAGTTTGGAATGGAGTTCTATTGAATCCTAATGAAAATGATACATTTTAAATAACCGCCATCAGAGTGCTTCGATTCGATAGGATTCCATCGAAAGCGAATAAGAATACTTTTAATTTGAATCGTATCGAACCGACTACTACCGATTCGCTGCTATTCAAATCCTACCAATTCGTTTCGATTCGAAATTTACTAGAATGAATTGAATCGAACCAAATTGTGTTCCAATTTGAATCCTATCGACCCGTGGTGGCTTCGATTCGATAGGACTCGACTCTTTATTCTAAAACGAGTTTTTATTAGTGCAGAAAAAAATTGACACCACGACTCGGACAATTAGGTGCATTGTGAAATCGAACAAATGTTCATTTTTTTCCATTGAAATGTTGATATTCGTATTTAATTATTTTCTGATTTTTTAAACTACATTTTGAGTGAGTTTGGAATGGAGTTCTATTGTATCCTAAGCAAATTGATAAATTTTAAATAACCGTCATCGGCGTGCGATTCCATAGGATTCCATCAGAAGCGAATAAGAATACTTCTAATTTGAATCGTATCGAACCGACTCCTACCGATTCGCTGCTATTCGAATCCTACCGATTTGAAATTTACTAGCAATGAATCGAATCCAACTAAATTGTGTTCCAATTTGAATCCTATCGACCTGTGGTGGCTTCGATTCGATAGGACTCGACTCGTTACTCTAAAACAAGTTTTTTTGAAATGGAAAACAAAATTCTCACCATGATTTGTAACTTGAGTAGAAGAGACTATACGACCGGCGCTGATGAGACAACAACGCACACAGCTCATGTTCGGTGCTCTTGTCTTTTAATGTTTCGACGACTTTTGTGGGTTACTCGGGAGAAATGAAATTTGGAGATGTTGCGTGTCGAAATGGTTGGCTTTTGTTCAGTTTCTGATTCTGAAATTGCAAAAAAAATTCACCTGTTAAAAGATCGAGGTTTTTTTTCAACAAGAACGATTGCTATTATCGCTATTATAAATTATTCTTCGATTTGGGAAGAAAACACAGTTTCCTATTTTTCCATTTTTTTAAATCCATATTTTTTTGCCCTTTGATTCCTCTTCCGCCCTCCCCCACCAAGGTAAAAACTCAAAACGCGAAAATTCAATATTGTGTTGATGTTAAATTGTCAAAAGGTTGTTCATTCGTGGCATGACCTCAAGTTTAAAAATAGTCGGCTTGCAAAAACAATAAATACAAGGTTGACGTACGTCTTTTCTGCTCGCTTCTGCGATTTAGCTATTATTGCAAATGTTTATTCATTCTTAAATAAAATATGAAGACGAAAAAAACAAATACGGTATGGGATTTTGGAAAAAAAGATGATTCTGCAATTTTGTAATTGTATTTTAATGCAATGGATGCTTTCGAAACCTCGACATCAATGTCAACACGAACTTTGCTCTTGTTTGGCGCTCTCCCCAATGAGTTTTCAACGGTTCGAGGCAAATTTCAAATTTCTGGAGATAAATGTTTCAAATATTTTAATCTGCGATAAAAAAAATTATTAACGAATTACGAAATCAATAAATAATAAAGATTTCGAATAATAAGAGATTACAGAGTTTTTCGATTTAATGCCAGATGCAAGAAAAAAAAATATTAAGAAGATATTTAACAACAAATAAATATTTGCAATTGATTCTCGACGAGACAATGGCAAAGAGTCCATACGTCATCCAACCAGGTGATAAAATAACACCAGTCGTCGCTTTTATTTATATCTCCGACAATGGCAATGATTCCAAACGTTTATTAAACACAAAAACACAAATCTGTGGAGGAGTATCCGTTGCTTGAGATGGGATGGTTGATTATAATCAAGGTTGGATCTTCAAGAACCGATTTGAAAAATATTAAGCAATTCTTGGAAGGGTCTCCATATTATTTGTCTTTTTTGGAAAAAAAAAACCTTGGTTTTATAAAAATTACCGATTGTATAAAAATGAGGTAAATCCCATTTGAACAACGCTAATTTTCTTTTTTATTGAAAAAATATATTTTTATAGGAATTGTCAATTTTTATCGACACTACTTGTTGTTTTTTAAATCCCAAGGATTGGAAATCCAAGAGTTTTATACGAGTGGCAATAATAGTTATGGTAATAGTAATAATTATAACGATGACAAAGACAAAAATAAGAGCAACAATGACAGTAAGTGGAACAACAAATAATGATCACACCGATAACTATTTCAGGAATAACTGTAGTAATAATAATAATAATAATAATAATAGTAATATTAATACAAATAACAATAATAATAAGAATAATAATGTATTTTGATCGTATTCCAGTATTGATTATATTATTTTTGTTATTATTATCACAACTACTAATTATACTATTTTCACCACTATTACTACTATGATTACTATTATTTCTACTATTATTATTAATTTGTTCTTCTTTGTTGGTCGTTGTAAGTTGAAGGTTCTTTATTTTCCTTAGTTTTCAGTTCCGGCTAGATTATAATATTCTATATTTTTTAAACGTTTCGATCCTATATTGCGGATCCTCTTCAGTAATCTTATGTATTTGAAAATATAAATATACTGTTGACAATTAGTCAATGATGTTTTTGTATACAACGATAATTTTCCAATCAATAATCTTCTATATTTTCACTTTTAATGATGAAAACAGATCATATATTAGATTAGTGATTTTAAAACGGCTGTAATGTACTATTACATCATTGAACTTTCAGTTATTTATATTATATATTATATTATGATGTATATTATATTATATATTATATTATTATTATTATTATTATTATTGTCATTATTACTGCAATTATTATTGTTGTTTACAAAAATATATACGCAGTAAATAACACTGTAGCATCAACGCATTTGTGCGTCCAGATGATGTTAATAACAATATTAATATTAGGAGTACAAATTAGTTCGGTTCGTTTTCTAATGATGGTTCTGGCTGTTAAACGGACCGAACTAATTTGTACTCCTAATAGTAACAACAATAATAATGTATTTTAATGGTATTCTAGTATTAATTATATTATTTTTATTATTATTTTCACACCTACTAATTATACTATTTTCACTACTATTACTATCATTATCATCATCATCATCATTATTATTATTATTATTGTTATTGTTGCTCTTTATGAAAATATATACGTGGCATTAAATAACACTTTAGCATTGATGCATATGTGTATCCAGATAATAATAATAATAACAATAATAATGTATGTTAATGGTATTTCAGTATTATTTAAATTATTTTTATCATTATTATCACAACTACTAATTATACTATTTTCACTACTATTACTGCTATCATTATTATATTTATTCTTATTATTATTATTGTTGTTATTAGGATTGTTATTGTTATTATTACTGCAATTATTATTGCTGCTGTTTACAAAAATATATAAGTCTCATTAAATAACACTGTAGCAACGACGCATATGTGCGTCCAGATGAAAACTTGTCAGTTCACTCAATCTAGAGCGAATCACTGCGAGAGAGAGAGAGAGAGAGAGAGAGAGAGAGAGAGATAGAAATATAAGAGGGAAAGAAGGAGAAAGAGAGAGACAACTATAGTCGTCTTTGACACATCACTGTTGGTGGCTCTGTGATTGCATGTCATCCCTGTCGCAAATACACACACGCACACATCTCGAAATTGTCGCATGTAGGTATAAAAACAAAGCTATGTATATAAATATGTACACATCCTACATGAGAACTACTAACATGCGTAAGTAAACACACGATGTCGATGTCAATCGCATTCTCTCTCTCTCTCTCTCACTCTCACTCACTCTTTCCAAAGTCGCGAGGAGGAAAAATAAGATTCCCCGAATTTGCAAATTATAGTGCCATAGGAAGAAATGACATGGGAAAACAACATGATATTAAATGAAAAGAAGCGGCAGAGCAAAGCAGAGAATAAAAACTGCAGAGATTCAAGGTCACGATGAGTATTCGCTTTCCTCTTCCCTCCTACAAGGAATCAATTGGTTTTTTTCTCTCTCTGTCTCTCTCTCTCTTTAACTGCAAAACATCTACACTTTCTCTCTATCTCTCTCCTTTTCACAAACAGAGATGAAAAAACCTTCTCTGTCTTTCTCTTGACACGTAAAACATCATTCCCTCTCTTTCTCTCTCATCTATAATAACCAAAAACATCTTCTCTCTCTCTCTCTCTTATACCAAATGTACGCGTTCTCTCTCGCTCTTATCCACAAATACTCTCCCACTTTCTCTTTCTTACGCACAAAACACTAATTCTCTTTCTCTCTCTCTCTCTTTTATAGACCCTAATTCCCCATCTTTCTCTCCTACACGTATTACTACTATATATATCTACACATGTATATACGGTTTGTCCCGTATGGTTGAAAATGATTACACTCGCGTCGACACGACGACGTTCGTTCAAGGACGAGAAACCTTCCGAAAGAAACTTTCCGAAAACAACCTCGCAGTCAAAGCGGGTTTACCTGATTAAGGGACGATTCTAAAGTCGCCGAGGAGACATCCGAAGTCCCGTAACTTTTCTGGATGTTTGTGGTTGGTTGGTTATCGGTCTCCCGTCGTCTCCCGTGCGATTGCGTTTACATGCGCACTGAGCGTTGGTGGTTAAGGGAAGAGGGAGGGGGAAATTCAAGCTGACGAAAAAAGAGGGAAGAAGAACGGAACGAACTGGTGCGAAGAAAAGGAAAGGAAAGAACAAAGAAGAAACACGAGAAAGACGAAGAGGGATCGAATCTACCAGAGGTGACACCTAGCGGTGGAAGCGGGAGTGTCGTGGTTGAATATAGGTTTTCCGTTCATCGCGCTCTTTCTTACTTTTGTTTTTCTTCTTTTTGGGTTAGACTTGGTTAGACTGTGAACCTATCGCCAATCAGCGCCGACTGCGATCAAACTCTCCAGCCAATCAGAACCGATTGTGGTTAGACTCCACAGCCAATCGAAGTAAAGGTGCCAGTAGAGAAGGGCCAGCAGACGACAGATTCTAACCTAAAAGTTATAAAAGGTTTATTCGGTGAAAGAACCGGAGGGGAAATAGGTGTTCAGTTGAAAATTGGTATTAGGATCTTTCTAATTATCATAAATAATCGAAGAAACCGGTAAGGGGATGGTAATACAATGAAATGTATATAATACGTGCAAGAAAGTTTATGTGGAATTTTTTTGTTTTTGTGGGTACATTCGCGATGGAAATTTTACGCCGATATGTAACTACGTTATAATGTGTATGTCCGTGTGTGCGTGTGTGTGTGCATGTGTATTGTTTTGTTTAGTTTAAGTAAATAAGTTGAATGGAAAAAACAAAAATCTTGTTGCAGATGAAAATGCTGTTTCTCAGAAGAATCCCGCAACTAGGATCGCCGTTGTTTCGTCACTTCGCCACAAAATTGGACGAAATTGGGAATTTAGTAAAGGTTACATTTTGTTAACATTCTCCTTATCCTTTCAAGCATTCAAAGAATTAATAGTTTACTTTTTAGAGAAATATTGAATCTTATATTTTTGTGAGTTGTTATATTGTGAATATTAGTTTATAATAATAACAGTAATTGCTATGTTGATTGTAGCAGTATCATTGTTGTTATTATTATTTTCTTAATTTTCCTTGGTTGATGATAAATGTTCCTTTATTGTCATTATTATTATTATTGTAAAGTTGATAACAATAATAATTATAATATCATTTCACACGAACCCATTTTTTCTCTATAAAATACCTAATTTAATGCCTTTATGATTATTATTATGGTTACTAATATTATTATTACCATTATTATTGTTGATGATATGTTATTCAAGTTTTTTCGTTCTTGAAAACTATTAGTTCGTAACAATACTAATTACTACTACTTTTATCATTGTTGTAGCCATTATTGTAATTTATGTTATAACAATAATAATTGCTATTATTCTTAGAAATGATAATAGGAATAATAATAATAATAATAATAATAATAATATTAATTATTATTATTATTATTATTATTATTATAACAATAACTGATTATAGTAACAACAATAACAACAGCAGCAGCAATAATAATAATAATAATAATAATAATAATAATAATATTATTTATTACATAAATAATAACAGATCATAGCAGTAATAATGATAATAATTCGTAATTTCCTATATTCCTGTTCATTACTGTTAATTTTATTTTCTGCAACCTTGGGGGTTTTTGCAGAAAAACAAAGTCGTGGTTTTCATGAAAGGTGTCCCGGAAGAGCCAAAATGTGGTTTCAGCAATGCCGTCGTCCAGGTTTTGCGAATGCACGGGGTCACCTATGACGCCCACGATGTCCTCCAAGATGAAGAATTGAGACAAGGTGCTTTTTCTCTTCTTGGATCTATATTTTTAGAGTCTCCTTTTGTATTTCCATCTTTGTAAAATAAAATTTCGACGGATTTTATATATTTGCAAAATTGCGAGTTCCAGTTTCATGGAATTCTAATTTTCATCAAAATTCCTGCAAATACGGAAAAAAGCAATTTTGAAATTTGTCAATTCGAAATCGTATCATTATTTCGTATAAAAAAGAACAATTTTTTTTCAATATTCAATGAAAAAAAATATTTATGATAATTTTTACATTATACCTTTTTGAAATATTGTACTTGAGTAATATGTGTTTTTGAAAAAATCTCTTGTTCACTAAAAAGAATTCGCAAAATGTTGTACAATAAATTAAAACTGCACTACAAGCACTGGAACTGACGAACAAATTATTTTTCCAGCGATCAAAGAATTCTCCAACTGGCCGACGATACCCCAGGTGTATATCAATGGAGAATTCGTGGGAGGCTGCGACATTCTGTTGCAGATGCATCGCAGTGGAGAACTAATTGAGGAGTTGAAGAAGGCAAAGATCGGCAGCGCTTTGGCACCAGAACCGGAGATGAATCCAGGCAAATAGTAACCCAAGATTATCGTTGTTTTATTTATTTTACTAATTGGCTGGAAATGCCCAGAAACACTTCGACCGTTCGTATAAAAAGTAGAAAAATATATATATTGTGATTTTTGAAGGAAATATATGGAAGTTTTCAGGATTCTCTTGTAAAAATTGCACTTATCTCGAAAATCACGTGAGTTAGAAAAAAGCTAACATCGTTTTCGTAATCATTAACCCCGATGTTGTCGAAATCGATACCCTACATGCCATAGTTCAAATTATAAATTTTCGGGGTGAAAAATATGGATTTCAGTTTTTTCGTCATTTTAAGTATAGCTTGTTGGGTATCGATTTCATGGTTTTCGGGGTGGCCGAGTCTGAATATACTAGAATTTTGATCGAAAACTCGATAACGAACGAAATAACTGCATAGACCTGCCATGAAAAGTAGAAGAACGTGTAAAAATCTGATCAGGCGAGTTTCAATTCTCCAAAAGTCTTCTTAAAATTTTCCCTGCCGCGCTCTTTGGTATGTTTTCGACAATCTCGACGTCGGCCAGCCTTTTGTACTTCGGCACACGTTCAGCCACGTATTCCTTGACCTCGTTCGGGTGAATTTTCACATTAGCCTTCGGAACCACGAAAGCTTTCGGAACCTGCCCGTAAATCTCGTGGGCGATTCCGATAATCGCTACGTCCGCGACCTTATCGTACGTCCGAATTATTTCTTCCAGTTCGGTCGGAGTAACTTGGAAGCCCTTGGTTTTTATCAGTTCCTTGGACCTGCCCTTTATGTACAATCGCCCTGAAACGAGGAAAAACGATATTAAAAATCTGACAATTTCATAAAACTGACGTCATTTTTGTAATCGGTGAGCCCGAGAATGTCGAAAACGATATCCCACATGCCATATTTCGGTCTCCAATTTTTTGGGGTAAAAAACGTGAGATTCGAAAATTGCCGTTTATCGTTATTTCCAGTATGCCATGTGGGGTATCGTTTTCATGGTTTTCGGGGTCGCTGAATCCGAAAATACAGGAGTTTCGATTGAAAAATCAATAGTGCGCGAGAAAATACAAGCCGTTCTCGTTTCGAGTCCCTACCTTTGTCGTCAAAGGAGCCCAAATCCCCGGTTTTGAACCATTCTCCGTCGAAGGTGTCGGCGGTCGCTTTCGGGTTGTTGAAGTACCCTTTCATGACCTGTGGACCCTTGACGTAAATCTCCCCAACCTCGTTGATTCCCAAATTTTTTCCAACGGCTACTGTTTCACCCTCATCTGACTCGCTCTGGACAATCCGCGCGTGAGTATTCGCTATGAGGTATCCGACGGAATCGTAGGGACAGTCTTTGCTGGTTGTCAAACAAGGAGAAGTTTCCGATAGACCGTATCTGGAGAAAAATGGTTTTGGAATTTATTATTGGTGGAAACTGGAAAATTTAGGCAGACGCAGAAAAAATAACGCCATTATCGTAATCAGCGACCCCGAAAATATCGAAAACGATACCCCACATGCCATACTTTGGGTTTCAATTTTTTTTTGGTAAAAAAACTGGATTTTAAAAATCGGGATCTTTTTCGCATCCAAAGTATGGCGTGTGGGGTATCGTTTACGTGGTTTTCGAGGTAGCTGAGTCCAAAAATAATGCTAGAAAAATTGTAAATCAATCGACGCACCCCTGGACGATCCGCAAATGCTCCCCGGCTCGTTTCTTGAATGCACTGATGGAATCCGGGCCGATCGGGGCGGCTCCGGACACGATAGACCGTGTGGATTCGAAGTGCCGAGGTTTTAGGTGCTCGGAAAGCGTGAGAATCTGCAAAATTGGCGGTACTGCATAAAGGAGGGTTTGTCGATGCTTCTCCAGCAGCTGGAGATAAGCAATTGGTGAGAATTTCGGTAGGAGGACCAGTTGAGAGCCTTTTCTGAAACCCACCAATTAAAATATGTGTATATTGAAAGTGAAAAAAAAAACAACAGAAAATTTCTTTATGTCAAACGTTTTCAAAAAAGAAAATAAGAAATTAATTTTTTTCAGAAATAGGAAATGTAATGAAAAAAATGCCAACTGCAGAGAGATGAGTAAAATGATGACCAAGCCGAAGATGTGGTACAGAGGTAAAATCACTGGTAGGATATCCTGGTTGTCCTTCGTGGTCTCGATTCCGAGAAAAGTAGATTCATGCGTATGCTGGGTGATATTGGCGACGATGTTTCTGTGAATTAAAAAAAAAACAGGATGAGTTTGGGTTGTTTATCTCGGAAGGATTTGTATCTTTGTGGAAATTGACGTCATTTTTGGTATCAGCGGCCCCGAAAACATCGAAAACGATACCCCACATGCCATACTTTGGACTTGAAATATTCGGGTTGAAAACCGCTGTTTTCAAAAATCGGTATTTTTTTAAGACCTGTGGGACAATTCGACGCCTTTGGGCAATCCAGTGGTGCCGCTGGAGTAGGGCAAGAAAAGTGTATCCTCCCCGGAGGTGTTCAGGAATTGACCGGCCGGGAGGACAGTTTCCGGAACGCCATCTTGGATGAGTTCCTCGAACTTTATGGTGCCGACTGGTCGAGAATCGACAGCACCACTGGGGTTATCGATCTCCTTCACCAACACCAATGGCGCCTTGATGTTTCGATTGTTTTCGATACTTTTCAGGACTACCGGGTATCGCGTGACGTCGGTAAAAATTACCGACGCACCGCAATTGTCTAGTTGTCGTTTTACTTCGGCGGAAGTTGCAGCCGTGTTCACCAGAGTCATCTGTTGGAGAAAATAAATTTGGAAATTTTAATAATATTAACCTTTAGAGGTCATTCAGGGTTAAAATGACCACACCAAGCAACTTTACATTGTTGCGCAACTTTACATTGCATTGCCTCCTTCCCGATTTTTTTTCGCTATTTTGAAAATTTGATAAAAATTTGTTCCCATGATATTCTCAGTCAAAAGGTTCAAAATAATATCCTGAATTTTTCTGAGTCGTTCGGAATGATATTGGCAACGCGGCAATTGTTTAAACATGGCTGGGGTCATTCTGACCCCCTGTGACTGGAACGTTATTTTTAGAACGTGTGACCTCTAAGGGTTAATAATGATAATGATAATCCTAATAATGATAATGATAATGATGATAATGATAATGGTGATAATGATAATGATGATAATGATAATGGTGATAATGATAATGATGATAATGATAATGATGATAATGATAATGGTGATAATGATAATGATGATAATGATAATAATTATGATAACGATGATGATAATGATAATGATGGTGATTATACTGATAATTATGATGATAATGATAATGATTACGATGATGATAATGATAATGATGGTGATTATACTGATAATTATGATGATAATGATAATAATTATGATAACGATGATAATGAAATGATGATGATAATGATAATAATTATGATAACGGTGATAATGAAATGATGATGATAATGATAATGATAATGATGTTGATAACGATGATGATGATGACGATGATGATAATGATGACGATGATGATAATGATAACGATGATGACGACGATGATGATGATGACGATGATGATAATGATGACGATGATGATAATGATAACGATGATGACGACGATGACGACGACGACGATGGCGATGGCGATGGCGATGGCGATGGCGATGGCGATGGCGATGACGACGACGATGACGACGACGATGACGATGACGATGACAATAATGATAATGATAATGATAATAATAACGACAACAATAATGTATTATAATAATTCATTTAAAATTCGATTTTGTGTCGAATATCGATTCAAATTCGTAAATCTCGAATCGAATATCGATTCGAACTCGCAAATCTCGAATCGAATATCGACTTCAACAGGCGATTCTCAAATCGAATATTGACTAAAATTCGGAAATTTCGAATCGAAATCGTAAATTTCCTCACCAAAGTCTTACTGGATCTCGAAAGGAAAAAAATAAAATTGCAAACACAAATAAAACCTTCAAATGAGCCTCGCTGGCAGCGAGAATAATAATGGCGAACTCCACGATGTTCGGTAACATCAAAGCAATCGTATCGCCGGGGTTGAGATTCAATTTTTTAAAAGAATTCGCTAGCCTCCTTGTTAACTTTTGCAATTGCGCGTACGTGTAAGTGCGATCGGTTGCTGAGCAGACCTGGAAAGAATTGCAATTATTACCAAAAAAAACTAGGGGGAAAGGGAGCGTTTCCGGCATTGGGGGACTTTTGGAGTATAACTGATACCATTTTCGAAATCAGCGACTTCGAAAATATCGAAATCGATACCCCACTTGCCATACTTGAAACACCCCAAAAACCGGAATTTCAAATTATGCGTTTTTCAGTCGGAAAAAATCGACTCCAAAATCATGACATGTGGGTTATCGATTTCGATATTTTCGAGGTCCCTAATCACGAATGACGTCAGTTTCCACGCATCTCCTTATTTCTGTCCGATCATCGTCGTCTGCTCGAAACTATCGCTTCTAAGTGTAACGGAATTTACCAGCGCCGTCTTATCGGCCCACTTATCGACGTCTCCCCAGACGCATTCATGCAAAAACACATTTTTGTAGCCGGTGACGCGGAATGCACTGGAGAATACGTTCTCGCTGTCGAGTACCAATCGGTTAGTGAGTTTCTCCGAGTGCCCGGAGGTGGCACTGGAGAAATGTCCCACGGACGTAGGAAGTCGGGAAATCGCGGAAAATGGGGAATTTCTCCTGGGGGGAAATATCCCACGTTTTGGGGAGATAAATCCTGGTAAGGTCGATTTCCGTAAAATCGGAGCCAACATTTTTCGAACTTGGATACGAAAAAAATGAGAAAAATAAAATCCAATGATAAATATAATTAATAATACAAATTGGCAATGTTGGGAACGAATTAGAAAATGCGCAAATATGTAAACAAAATTAAAAAAAAGATAATATTTATATAAATTTATGAATATTTAAATATATGTAAAGAGAATTGATAAAGAAAATAAGTCGCAATGGAAGCCAACAATGGCGTTGACTGTCCGATACTAAATCAGAGTTCCCACTGACTCAACATTTATGAGTGGCGAAGTGCCAATATCATGTTTACAATGCACACAAGCATAGGTGCTTTTGTGTATTGTATATCATACATACATGCATACATGCATTAGGCAACACGTGGATACGTGGAATAGGAGATAGGAACGATTGTACAGAAAAAAAGGAGGGGACGCATAAAACAGGGTGGTATTGGAAAGGAGGTGGGGATGAGGGAAAAGAAGCTTTGAAGTTTGAACTCAAACGGTACCGCCATCTATGTATAAGTCGAAGTCATTTCTGGAACTAAAAGTACAAGATGGCTTGGTTTTGAAATTCGCGTCAATTGTTGAAATTTTTTTCAAACCACAGATCCTTATTGACACTCGAAAAGAGAATTTCTTTTCTCGTGGGTCACTATCTTCGTGGTTTTGGATTTTGTCTGGGAAAAAAGGTCGTTTTCGTAATCAGCGACCTGAAAAACATCAAAAACGATACCCCACATGCCATACTTTGGATTCCAAATTTTTGGGTTGAAGAATATGTATTTTGAAAATGCTCTATTTTTTGGAATTTCGATTTTGGCATGTGGCGTATCGATTTCATGGTTTTCGGAGTCGCCGATTGCAAAAATCGAGGAATTTTACACGAAATTGTCTTCTGAGAGGAAATATTTTGCAATTTTACAAAAACTTGCATTTGTTTCCTGGAACTTTGAACTTTCATGAAAATTTCCAGCATATTCGGAATCAGTGACCTTGAAACTATCGAAAACGATACCCCACATGCCATATTTTGGGGATACAATTTCTGGAGTGAAAAACGCGGATTTGAAAAATCGACTATTTTTTTAAATTTCAAGTATGACATGTGGGGTATCGATTTCGATATTTTCGAAGTTGCTGATTTTGAATTCGTGATTGTTTTCAGCGTAACTCGAAGGTGGTGCGAAATATTTGGTGATTTCACTCCAAAAGTCACAACTTCTCCACTCTCATCTCTATAGAACGGAACATAGCGACGTTTTTGTTTGGAAATTCGTGGTGGGAAATGATATCGGTTACAAACTATGAGTATAAACGTAAAAAAGTGTATAAAATCGCGTTTAATGTAAATACATGTGATATAAAAAATTCAGTTTCGTCTAGCCTATAAATTACGTTCAATAGGATTTGGCGTGTTTTCTTGTCATATATTCCACCTTTCCTTGGATTTAAAAGTCCACCGGCAGAGCACGACAAGTATCGTAAAATTTCTATGACGCTTATAAATAAAATAAATATAAAAAAGAGACATAAAAGCAGGGAAATGTATGTGTGTGAAACAACAGCGTGACACGACTGTATAAATAATTGGAATGATTACTCTCGCAAACGCTATTTATCAAATAGAAAACGAAATTGTGTTTTCGAATAACTTTTATCTCCATTGTTTTTGAAGTTAGAGAAAAACTAACGTCATTTTTGGAATCAGCGACCTCAAGAATGTCGAAAACGATACCCCACACGCTATACTTTGGACTTAAAAATTGTTGAGGAAAAATATCGATTTTGAAATTTTCCATTTTTTTTTAGAATTCAAATATGGCATGTGGGGTGTCGTTTTCGTGGTTTTCGGGGTCACTGATTCCGAATCTGCCGCTATCTTGCCGGTAATTCTCACCTGACAGGTTTTAGGTATCAGGCGAGCGATTCCTGAGTCACCTGAAAGGAATCGCGTGTGCAGGAATGACATTTACGTCTTGCAAAGTCACTCATCAGCCGTCGCCGATGTTGTCTTGGCGGCATTTCAACGAAACTTTGTCGTTGTTGCTGTTTCTGCTGTTGTTGTTTATATATTAGAGAAATATCAAGAAGTGGCGTGTGTGTACTAACTCGGCTTGGTACGACGATGCTCCATTAGAATAAGCGTTTATACTTGGCGCACGTACAATTCCCCTTGAGGCATTTCCTCGTGAGTACTATACTCGCTCTTAAAACTGACGTCAAAAGTGTCAAGCGGCAAAACACCACTTCCTTTTTGACAAAAAAAAGAAGGAGGAAAGGAAGGGGAGAGAGTCACTTAAACACGGAATCATTTTTTATGCCTTTCAACAAAAGCTTAATTACGTCTTCAAACGAGATTTCGTGGCTTGAAAAAACTAAAGCAATGTCTTTCGTCTCGCGAGATTGCAGTTTCATGCAGTAGTGCTGCAAGAAGGCGACGTTAGTTGGTTCTACGTGAGAATTGACGTCATTTCTGGGATCAGCGACCTCGATAATGTCGAAAACGATACCCCACATGCCATACTTCGGACTCCAATTTTTTGGGGTGAAAAACGTGGATTTCAAAAACCGGTATTTTTTGTCGCATACAAGCATGACATGTGGGGTATCGATTTCGATGTTTTCGAGGTTGCTGATTCCACAAATCGAGAAGTCTTACATGAAACTCTTACCAGGAAGGAAATATTTATGGTTTCTTGAAAAAATGTACACTTACTTCCTTGAATTTTAGATTTTCGTAGAAATTTCCACCATATTCGTAATCAACGACTCCAAAAACGTCGATAACGATACCCCACATGCCATACTTCGGACTCCAATTTTTGGGGTGAAAAACGTGGATTTCGAAAATCGGTATTTTTTGTCGAATTCAAGCATGGCATGTGGGGTATCGATTTCGATGTTTTCGGGGTCGCTAATTCCGAATTCGCCATTTTCTTCTCGATAGCTTCGGCCGGGAAGCAGATATCACCTTTCCGGACGTTGGAGACCCGGTTTTCGGCGTCTAATCTGGGGATTAATAAATCAGAACGGCGATGTAGCGTGAATCCGTGATTTTGTGCTTCCGTGGAACGTAAAATTTCGTGTGTACTTGAAAACGAAGCGGAATTAAAAGGCGCCAGTGGGTGGGAAAAAGCGAAACAAAAGAGAAAAAAAATAGATCAAGGTTCGAAAGGGTCACGACGTTCCTTCTAACATCATAAAAATGCATGCATATTACTACGGCCTACCTTCTACTTGCATAGCTGCCCTTCCTGCATTGCGTTAAAAATACCCACCTGCCCGCCTAGCGAACTACCGTGGAAAGGAAAGAATTGTAATGATTCCTTGGTCTTTCAAAAAAAATATATATATATATATAAATATATTATATATGAGACGAGGAGGGAACAGAAAAAGAAAAAATTGGATTAAAAAAATGAAAAGAAAAAAAAGGTAATTAAATAAAATGAGAAGGAAAAAAAAGAAACGTCATGCAACTTCCTTTTGTTTTTATAATGTGTAACGAACTAATTCAAACATTGCGTGACGACTCCTGCGAATTATTGTTATCATTATTATTTCTCTTTCGACTATTTTTTAGGCCATTTTTCGTATACCCGAGGTCAACTATAACGAAATGTGGAGCTTTTATTACAGTTAAGATTTATTTTCGAAAAAAGGGTTACTTATCTCGCGAGGTTTGGTATTTTCATGGAATATAAAGCGATATTTGGAATCAGCGACCTCGAAAATTTCGAAAACCATACCCTACATGCCACACTTCGGAGATCATTTTTTGAGGTAAAAATGTGAATTTTGAAAATCGACATTTTTTTCTGGAATCGAAGCATAGCCTGTATCGATATGGTGGTTTTCGAAGTTACCGGCTCCAAAAATCAAATAATGTCGAAAAAACGCATTTTCAAGTTCGAGAATTCAAAATTTCAAATTGACTCCCATCGAAATTGAATTTTCGGAAATAATGAAGGTCATTTTCGAAATAAACGACCCCGAAAATATCGGAAATGATACTCCACGTGTTGCATTACGAACTTCAATTTTTTGATAAAAAAAAACGTGAATTCCAAAATTTGCTATTTTTTTTTCGATTTTAAGTATATCATGTTGGGTATCGTTTTCGATATTTTCGAGGTCACTCATTTCAAAAATCGAAGAATTTTTCACGAAACTTTGACCTGGTAAAAATTAATAAAATTTTTTTTGCAGAGATTTATTTCTGTCTTATTTTTCCTCAACCTGTTATTTCTTCATTCCCTTTTAATACAGTGGTATTCCACAATTTTGTGGGGATTAATAATTTTCAACCCCTTCTCCCACACCGTAAATATTACAGAGATCAAAAGGTATCCGAATATCGACGTTTCGGACTCCACAACGCGTGATTTACGTTTTTCATTACGAACGTCGAAACAGGTACGGGTAGATACCTATGCTTCGGCCCCTTTTCGGAATGTCATTGATACCGGGAATGATTTACGCCGTCGACTCTTCCAAATCCTACACGAAAAATTTGTATTTCGGCATAAAATTGGTATCTATTTCGGTGTAGTCGAGGATTGGAGAGAAAGTAAGGTCATTTTCGTAATCAGCGAACTCGAGAACGTCGACAACGATACCCCACATGCCATGCTTTGGAAATCAATTTTTTGAGTGAAAAACGTGGATTTCAAAAATCGAAATTTTTTTTCGAAATTTTAATTATGGCTTGTGTGGTGTCGTTATCGATGTTTTTGAGGTCGGGGATATAAAAAATCAACGTGTTTTTGCATTTGAACCATGATTTTATTAAAATTCGACCCTAATCCTTTTTCTTTCATTGCTTCTTAGCACCACGTGACGAAGTATCGTCTGCTGGTAATAAAAGTCAATGTTGGAGTGGCAGGTTCTTTCATGCATTTCAAATGTTTGTCGTCTAGATATCTATCAATACACTTCTATTTCTATGTATGATGTATACATAGACATGAGAATGTCTGGTACAGGGTAGAGTAGAGTAGAGAAGAGACGAGATGAGATGAGACAGCATGGTAGTTTCGTTTTCGAATCATCTTGTGAGGTGGCTCCATCTTTAATGTTCCCACCCTTTAATCGACCTCCACTCATTTACACAACAACACGTTTCTTTTCTCCTGTCGCCTTCTTGTTCTCCTTCTTCACTGAAATCTGCAAGCCAATGTTCCGTAACACTACTACTATTACTGTTACTACTACTACTGTTACTAATACTTCTACTATTACTGTTACTACTACTACTGCTACTAATACTACTACTATTACTGTTACTACTACTACTGCTACTAATACTACTACTATTACTGTTACTACTACTACTGCTACTAATACTACTACTATTACTGTTACTACTACTACTGCTACTAATACTACTACTATTACTGTTACTACTACTACTGCTACTAATACTACTACTATTACTGTTACTACTACTACTGCTACTAATACTACTACTATTACTGTTACTACTACTACTGCTACTAATACTACTACTATTACTGTTACTACTACTACTGCTACTAATACTACTACTATTACTGTTACTACTACTACTGCTACTAATACTACTACTATTACTGTTACTACTACTACTGCTACTAATACTACTACTATTACTGTTACTACTACTACTGCTACTAATACTACTACTATTACTGTTACTACTACTACTGCTACTAATACTACTACTATTACTGTTACTACTACTACTGCTACTAATACTACTACTATTACTGTTACTACTACTACTGCTACTAATACTACTACTATTACTGTTACTACTACTACTGCTACTAATACTACTACTATTACTGTTACTACTACTACTGCTACTAATACTACTACTATTACTGTTACTACTACTACTGCTACTAATACTACTACTATTACTGTTACTACTACTACTGCTACTAATACTACTACTATTACTGTTACTACTACTACTGCTACTAATACTACTACTATTACTGTTACTACTACTACTGCTACTAATACTACTACTATTACTGTTACTACTACTACTGCTACTAATACTACTACTATTACTGTTACTACTACTACTGCTACTATTACTACTACTATTACTGTTACTACTACTACTGCTACTAATACTACTACTATTACTGTTACTACTACTACTGCTACTATTACTACTACTATTACTGTTACTACTACTACTGCTACTATTACTACTACTATTACTGTTACTACTACTACTGCTACTATTACTACTACTATTACTGTTACTACTACTACTACTGCTACTATTACTACTACTATTACTGTTCCTACTACTACTGCTACTATTACTACTACTATTACTGTCACTACTACTACTGCTACTATTACTACTACTATTACTGTTACTACTACTACTGCTACTATTACTGTTACTACTACTACTATTACTACTGTTACTATTACTACACTACTACTATTACTACACTACTACTATTACTACTACTATTACCACACTACTACTATTACTACTACTATTACTACACTACTACTATTACTACACTACTACTACTGTTACTGTTACTATTACTACTATTACTATTAGTACTGTTACTATTACTACTAGTATTACTACTACTATTACTGTTACTACTACTGCTACCACTACTATTACTACTTCTACTATTACTACTACTATTATACGATTATCATTACAACTATACTGCCACTATACCATTACTATCGCAACTATACTACTGCTATACCATCACTACTACTCCAGTTACGTTGCAACTATATTACTATCGCTATTCTAGTTCCGTTACCCCCTTTTTATCGTTACTATTCCTACTATTGTTACTATTGCCATTGTAATTACCGCCATTACTACTATTATTGTTACTGTATATACGCAGTGTGTACTATACTATTATTATACATATATGTGTATAAAGCTAGATTTTCTCCGCCTTCTTGCTAGAGGGGGTTGCTGTAGATATATAGATATGTGTATGCGTACACGTACGAACGGCTGGGATGTGTGAGCGGGTGTGTACGTGTGGGGGTGTGTAGAGAAGCAGGCGCACA
Organism: Gasteruption jaculator; assembly: GCA_949825005.1. Lineage (NCBI taxonomy): Eukaryota > Metazoa > Arthropoda > Insecta > Hymenoptera > Gasteruptiidae > Gasteruption > Gasteruption jaculator. The sequence continues at coordinate 7,562,226 of OX463762.1, forward strand.
CGCGTAGAAGCGTGCATGCACGTATGTATGGAGGGTGGTAGGCGGGCAGGAGCGTGTGTTCGGAGCTTTTTTAGAATTCCATTCCATTCCGTGTAATATCAGCGCCACCAAACGAGCTTCCCTCCAGTCGGCATTTGGTCATAGCGCGAGATACTTTTAAGGGGGTTGATTCGCACGGTATTTAGTTGCCACCGATTGACATTTCGCTCGTTTCATCCCTTAAAAATATACCGTCCTTCCAATTACGAGGAAACGCAAAGAAGAACACAGAGGAGAACAAGGGAAACGAAGCCACGAAATTAAATAAATTTAATTAATCAATGAATTAAACGAATGAATAAAATAAATTAAATTTATAAAAAGATTTTCTTGATTTTTCATAACAACAGTAACATTAACAGCACTCGTAATAACAGTAACAATTGTTATCATTGTAATAATAATAAAATAATATAAATAATTTGATTATTCGTTTCCGTGGATTTTCTACTGCAACGACGTGAGCGTGAATCTTTTTTTTTCGTCCTCTCCACTGCGAATCGAATGTTGTTATTATCCTTATTATATCAATCCAGATTATTTATTTAAAAAAGGAAGAAACAAATAATTGCTACCGTCGTTATTATTATTATTATTCAGGATGATCGCCATCCAAGGAAACAAATTCGTTTTCCCGAATTTTCTCAAAACCAGCGGCAACAATGTTAATAATATTGATAACATTAATACCAACAATAATAACAAGAAGAAATTAATGTCCGAAAAATAAGAGATGGACCCGGAATTTGATATTTATAAAAATATATTTTATTTTTTTCTGCGCCCCAGGTGTCGTGTGTTTTCAGTGCAAGTGTACCCGAGTCATTTTTATTTATTTTTTTTTAATAAATCAATAAATTCATTGTTTAATTCGTTAATTAATCCAACAGTGAATTATAAATAATTTATTAATTCGACGTTCTTTTGTTTCTTTTTTCCAACTCAAAGCGATCGATTTTCCAGAATCGACATTTTTCCTCCATTTTCTCCTTTTTTCGAAAAGAGGATATTTTCAAAACCAGAGGAAAAATCAAATTGAACGAGAAAGAAGAGGAAAGAATTGACAAATTTCGTAAAGAAGAAGGAAAAAAATGCGTAAAATCTCGACCTAGTATCTCCTGCTGGACGAAACCAATGCGTTTTCGTATCCGGGATTAAATTCTCACGAAACAATGGTACGTTTTTTTTTCCCCACCCATTGCCCAGAGTTTCCCGAACGTAGGGTTTTTTTTTACCACAAAGACGACGTCGATTTCGTGAAATTTGCGTTTTTCCGGCAAACTGACTTCGTTTTCGTCATCAGCGACCCCGAGAATGTCGAGAACGATACCCCACATGCCATACTTTGGGATTCGATATTTTTTTGGGTGAGTGAAGTGGATTTTGAAAATCGAGATTTTTTCTAGAATTTAAGTATGGCGTGTGAGGTATCGATTTCAGTGTTTTGGAGGTCACTGGTTTCGAAAATCGAGGAATTTTTTACGTCAAATTTGACAGGAAATAAAAATTCTCTGGTTTTTGGAAAAATGTGCATTTCTTGTAAGGAATCTTGGATTTCTTTATAAAACTGAAGTATATTTCGTAATCAACGACCCCGAGAATATCGAAAATGATACTCCCACATGCCACACTTCGAATTTTGATTTTCCTCGAAATTTTTATTTAGCGAAAACTTGAAAATTTTTAAAATCTGTATTTGGAAAAATTTTTTGGCAATTGACTATTTTTTTGGTAGAATGATTTTTTGGTAATAGATGAAGATATTTTTTAAATGAAAAAAAAAATAATAAACATCCGAGATTTTTCAAACTTCCGATACTATTTTTTAATTTTCCTTTTTTTATATTCTAAATAACGATAGCAAGCGTTGAAAGGAGACGATGCGACCTGCCTCAATAAATTGTCATCAACGGTTTCGCCTTACTCTGACCCCACTAAAGAAAATTGCTGGATAGGTTTAATCCTGGACGAGAATTTATAGTTTCTGGTGGAATACAAAAACTATTTCACGACTTATCTCGCTGCTCTAACTTTGAGGAACACAATGAAATTGTCGACGTTATCGAATCCGGCGATTTCGAGAACAACGAAAACGATACCCCATATGCCCCACTTTGCTGTTTTTCCAAAAAATAGTAAAATCCGAATTTCAAATACTTTTTTGTAATCTAAAGTGGACTATCAACTTCAATGTTTTTGAGGTGGCCGCCTTCGAAAGTAAAGAAATTTTTCTTGAAACACAACCGGAAGTAATTATGATCGTGAATTTTGAGAATTTTAAAAAATGGTCATCATTTTCGTTATCACTGACCCCGAAAATGTCGAAAACGATACCCCACATGCCGTACTTAGCTTTTCACTTTTTTATTTCAAAAAAATCCGGGTTTTGAAAATTTTTTTTTTTATAACGAAGTATAGCATGTGGGGTATCAAATTCGATGGTTTCGAGGTTGCTGATCCCGAAAATCGAGAAGATTTTTCTGAAATGCTCGACCGGAAACGACTAGTGTCAAAAGAATCCGGTTGAAACGGTTCTTTTTCCTTCGAGGAAGCATAAAATTGTCGTTATATGTGGATAAACGGAAAGATCGCGGGAAGAATCTTTTTGGTTTCTTCTTGGAATTGTTTTTTCCTTTTTCCTTATGTAACTTTTACCTTCCATGCTTTTTGCAGCTTCTGGGTGGGGTTTTTGGCACTCTTTCGCGTTTTCTCTCCAACAATGCCGATGTACGTATATATACATATATCCTCTTTCCCTCTCTCTCTCTCTCTTTCTCTATTTCTTTTATTTCTCTATCCTACATCTTTGTCTGTTTTTCCGAAGAAAAGAAACGGGGGATTCAAATTCCGTTCTTTTCCTCCGTGTTTTTTATCTCCTCTTTTTCCGACTCCTTTTCCTTTATTTTCAGCAGCCCCACTTTGTAACCCGCCTTTTTTCCCCTCTAAAGTAGATTTCCATCGATTTCTTACCCGGACTTCTCCCAAACGACAACGTATTTGAGCTTTTCGTACGTACGAACTTGATGCTTTGTACACAGGAGCCTGCTAATGCATCGGGATATATCCGTTCCCGTCGCATATACGGGAAAGTTAGTCGTGAATTTCGATTTGCCCACCTGGAGAAAGTCGAAATCGATACCCCACATGCCATATGAAAATTTAAAAAAAAATTTCAAAACCAACATTTTCCCTCAAAAGAATGAAATCATTTTCGGTCGAGGATTTCAGAAAAATCTTCTTCATTTTCGAAATCAGCAACCTCGTAACCGTCGAATTTGATACCCCACATTCAATACTTTGTTTTTCAAAAATTGAATTTTTTTTGAAATCCCGGTTTCTTTTTTTAAGTGAAAAAGAATGTATAGCATGTGCGATATCGTTTATAACATTTTCGGGGTCGCTAATTACGAATATGATGGAAGTTTTCATGAAACTTCAAAAATTGAAGAAATAAATGTAAATTTCTCTTGAAAATAGGTAATATTTTCTACCGAGTAAGAATTTCAAGAAAAGTTACTTGATTTTCAGAATCAGCGCTCTCGAAAACATGGAAACCGATACCCCGCAAGCCATATTCAAATTCCAAGAAAATCTCGATTTTCGAATTTCGCGTTTTTTAGCCTAAAAATATGAAAATCGAAGTGTGGCATATGGGGTATCGTTTTCGATGTTTTCGGGGTCGTCGATTACGATTACGATGTTAATTTCATGCCGATCTTAACCGTGCCGGAGATACCAGAATCAGTGGAGGCTAATGCAATTAAAATTTATACCTTCTCGCGTAACGAAGCATCCTCTTAGACCAGACGGAACTTCCACTATGCGATATCACTGACACATACGAAATTCATGTGCATCTATGTAGGGATTGTGCTATATAGATGTGATGTACATGTTTTGTAGAATTGAGGTAACCTCTTTCCGCGGGCCTTTGCCCTCTGCTACCACGTTGATGACGATCAACATGACGACGACGACGACGACGACGACGACGACGACGACTACATCGACGTCGACGTCGACCAAATCCACGAAGACGAACAACAGCTTTCGAAGTCCAATGTGTGTAAATGTAAGAGATAGGTCGACGGCGTCGAATCTTGGCGCCGTTCTGTTAATATATATATGTATAAGTACATTAGAAATTTATATCTGAAGAAAATCCCTTGAAAATAGAGATTTGAAGTATGCCGTGCGGGTTATCGTTTTCGACATTTTCGGTGGCGCTGATTACAAAATTGTCGTCAGATTTAATAAAGATAAAAAATTGGAAAAGATAAATATACATTTTTCCAAAAACTTGAAAATTTTCGTTTTTAATCGAGAGCATGGTTTAAAAATCCTCGATACTCAAAATCAGCGACCCCGAAAACCATGAAAATGACACCCCACATGTCATATTTGAATTCCTAAAAAAATCGAACAATTTAAAAATTCACATTTCCACCCCAAAAATTTTAGGTTCGAAATATGGCATGTGGGGTATCGTTTTCTATATTTTTGAAGTTGCTGATTACAATAATGACGTCAGATTTAATAAAGATAAAAAATTGGGAAAGATAAGTATAAATTTTTCGAAAAACTTGAGAATTTTCGTTCTTAATCGAGAGCATCGTTTAAAAATGCTCGATATTCAAAACCAACGACCCCGAAAATCACGAAAATGACACCCCACATGCCATGTTTGAATTGTCGAAAAAAATCGAAATTTTCAAAATTCACATTTTTACTCCAAGCATTTGAAGTTCGAAGTATGGCATGTGGGGTATCGTTTTCGATATTTTCAAGGTTGCCGATCACCAAAATAACGTCAGTTTTGTTCTGAACTCTGAGGGAAAAAAAATAGATCTATAAATTGCATTTATCTCGTCTCTGGTCCAGATTTTGTGAGACTAGAGCTAATCTTCGCTTCAATGCTGACACATACGACGCTGAGATTTGTGTCCTTAAGAACTGATTTCAGTAATTTCATAGCAAGGGTATAAGTACAGTAGGTGTTGTATGTGGTACCAGTAGCATGCGCATTGGACATTAGCGTAGATCCGTTGGAAAACGGAAACCCCTCTGCGGAATTCTCCTTATTTAAGAAAGAGATATGTCCCAAGGTCGTATAATCCAATTGAAATAAGACGTAGCAATTGAGGCAAATAAACATCAAATGTTACATAAGTAATTATTCCCCTAATCATTCGCTGTACTTTCATACGCCCATCAGTGAAAAACAGGGTCATGGCATTACAGGGCCCTCGAAATACCCGCGAATGCATGTTACGTGCAGCTAGCAAACGTTAATTTCACGATAACTCAGCTGAAAGTAGTACTTATTTCCTTGGTAGTTACATTTACATTAAAATTAGCGTCATTTTCGAAATCAGCGACTTTTGAAATGTCGAAATCGACACCCCACATGACATATTTTGGATATCGATATTTTCGGGTTTTTTTTCTCAAAATTCCGTATGTTTTTCGAAAATGTAATCGTCGTTGCGGCAAAAGGCTCATTGTTACGAAATAAAAGTGGAAGAAAAGAACGATATTTCTAATTGCTCCTATTCAGCAGTTGAAGCTTAACTCTCGTGATTGGTTGTTTCCTTTGGGAAGAGTTGAATAGACAAAGGAAGAATGTATAGGCAGTCAAAGTTATGCATATGCATTTACGGAAGGCGTGACTGTACGCGTACACATATGCTAGACGTTATTCTAGTAGACTTTAACAATGAAATACCAGACGCTGACTTCTTCCTTGGCTTTTCTACTCTATTTGTCATTATGAAAGAACGCTCCGTTCCGATCCAATATCCGGACACGTTCAACACTGGCAAGTTGCTCCAACCATATTATCTATCCCGACTCGGAAACACTGCACGGACAGATCAAATTTGCAAAACGTTCCTTAAAATTGGGCAATTTGTGATTCCGTGAAAAAAATAGGAATGATTTTTTTTTTGGGTGAATTCCGGAAATTTCGAAACTTTTTTTATTTAAGTACGGTGTGTGGGGCATCGTTTCCGGTGGTTTCGAGGTTGCCTGTTTCGAAAATTGTAGTATTTCGAATGAGGGTTTGACTGGGATATCAATATAGCTCCTTTTGTTGTAAGCACTATAATCTTTTGAATTATTGCACCAAAAAATATTGAAAAAGACACGCAATTTGTCATACTTTCGAGTTCCATTACTTAGGGTAAAAAAATAGGGATTGAAAAAAATTTAATTTGTTGTAAATTCAAATATGTCACCTAGGACATCGAAAATTACAAAAAAAAACACATTTTTTTTCTCTGTTACAGAATTCTTCTGGAATTGGGTGTTTTTCGCAAATAAAAAAATAGGTCTCCGTGATTGCGGGGCACTGCTGGATTGAATCGAAGAAAGAACAAAATCGAAATTCCATAAAAAAAAAATTTTTTTCTAAGTTCTACGGAAATCCTAGTTTCCAAAATCAAAAAAGAAAAATCCAATTTCTTTTCGGAAAAGGAAAAAAGGAGGTGAGAAAATGGTGGTGGGAAATTTCCTCACCCTTGATAAGAGCATCCTGGCACCGGATCAGAGGTGAACCGGATCGGAGTGATGTCTTTGAGTGTCAGCACGTGTACCGATGAAGAGGATTCCGAGGATGTGGAGAATAACAACAACGACAACAACAACAACGGCGGCCATTTTCTTCAAATATCATCAGGAAAAAATCGTGAATTGCTGGAAAGACTGTGGCTAGACCGTGGTCTTCGGATTCTCGTGAAATCGCGTCCCGAGGATTCCTTGGGTTTACTTCAAGAACAACAACAACAACGATTTTATCGAGAGACACAGCCAACCGCGATATCTGGCAGGAGGATTCATTTGAATATTTTGTAAAAATTCGAAAGAAAAAGAAAAAGAGGAGCAAGAGAGAATTCGTGAGAAGAATCGGTCATGAAATTAAGTGCACATAGTAGCAATAACTATAATAATAATAATAAAATTAATATTAATAATAACAACAACAGTAATAATAACCAGCAGTCGATGATTAGATGACGATTGTGACGACCGGTAATTTTGACCACGATTCCTAAAAGCTAATTTTTCCGAATTCTTAAAGAAATTTTGGCTCTATTTTTATTGTAAAAAAGTAAACAATTTTTTTTGTAAATTTTTTTATAAGTGGAATATACAGTCTCTATTCTTTCGGGAGACAAAATTAATTTTAAAATCGAAATTTTCAATGAGATCTGATTTTGGTTTTTTTTTATCTATGAGAAAAGTAATAAGATTTTTAAAATTAGCCACCCGAGAAGTATCGAAAATGAAACCCTACACGCCAGGTTTGAATTTTCAAAAAAAAAAAAAAAAAAAATAGGATTTTTGAAATTTTTCATTTATTTTTTTGGAAAAATTCTGAGTCTGTTTTATGCGACAAATTCAGCTTATTTCCCGAAAAAAGGAGACAAATCGAATTTGAATCTCATTGAAATTTTTTCAAGAGAATTTGATTTCCATTTTGTTTTCTAGTTACCAAAAAAAGAAGAAGAAAAAAGGGGGAAAGGAAACCCCGATGAGGAAAAGGCAGTAGAGGAGGACCGGAGTAACATAAAGTTTCGAATCGCCGTAAAAGAAGGGCAGAGAGAAGAGAATGAAAAGAATAGGAGAAACTTGGTTTTCTTGCGATTGATCCCCTTACATAAACTTGGTACATACGACTAAAGTGTCAAGGTGAAAGCCACACGAAGTTTTGCCGAAGGGAGGGTTGGGATAGAGTTGAAAAACGAGGGGAAGGAAAGAAAGGAATAAAGAAATCGCGAGAAGGCGAAAAATTTCGGGGAAAAGTGGCCGCGTGGGAATTTTCAAAAACACCGAGGATACGGAAATTGGGACGAAGACCCAAAAAAAGATACCGACGAAAATAGAAAACAAAGTCACCGAACCAAAATTTCCAAAAATAAAAATAATATAAGAACCGAGCAAAGTGTATCCGTGCTTATTTCCGTTTCGTGTACAAAAGTGTAAATAAATAAATAAATAAATAAATAAATAAATAAATAAAAAGCTTCCTCTTGAATCGTGTAAATAACCGAAGTGAGAAAAAAAGATAAATAAATAAACAAACAATTGTTGCTTATTACGTAGTGTTTTGAAAAACGTGTTTCTACGCCACTGGGAAAATCGTGATTCCAAATTTGGAGGAATTTCTAAAAGCGACGGAAGAATGAGAAGATCGAAGGCTGACGGAGATTGCAGTGCTAATTTAAGTGAAAGCTTGTGTATCCTGAGCTTAATTGGCTAACAGGATAGATTTAGGATCTTTCAAAGGATGCCAGGCGGTCGACGGGGCCTGGTCGCCCCTCAAAATACTTTTTTGGAAAACATTATCCGACGCAGCAGTAGTCAACGTGAGTGTTACTCTGAATTTTCTATGATATTAGATTTTCTAATTTCGAATTGGGACTTACAGCGATAATTAAAGAAGCAATGTGAATTGTACAATTTACTTTTTAGGGCTTAGGATTTAACTACCATGGGATAGAAAGTTTTAGTTTCCAATAGCTCCCCAAATTAGGACTTATGGCTTTGTACTTCTTTATAGGATTTATAAAACTTCTTTTTGGACTGACTGTCTAATTAAGGTAAAATGAGGTATTTCCGGACACAGCAAAATCGAGAGGTATTTCGGGACAGTGACAAAAAAATTCGTTAATAAATAGTAGAGTAGTCTATGTATTAAAAAAAAAATATCCTCGAGTACATTGGGTCTTTTAGATAAAAATTAAAAAAAAATTCAACTCATTTTTTAACTATAAAGTAAATTTAAAAAAAATGCTTGCTCTCAGTAGAAAACTAGCAAAATTTCAATGATTTTATGCTGTTCGCCATGAAATGCAGGGCAGTCGTATTTACATGAAAAAAGAAAAATTCAGTATCAAAACGTTTAAAAAATTGTTTCAACTATTAATATAACACTTTAAGTAAATGTTAACAAAGTTTTAAATAAGTTTTAAAAATAATTTGAATATTAAAATGCGTGTCCCGACTAAGCTCGTGGATTCGTCGCGATGTGCGATATCGGGACGAGATGGCAATACGTGTCCTTAGTTACCTCTGCGTACATTCAATCGTTTTAGCAGTAACAGGACATAAGTCTAAGCTTATAATATTATGTAAAGTTTAAGATTAATTTAATAAAGCACGGTCCTAATTTTGTAATTTATCGATATTTTTATAAAAAAAATAATTATTCAAAGTGTTATTATTAGTCAAATCTGTGTATGAGTTTAATCGTTCGTTAAAAAAAATTTTTAACCTCAAAACCCCTACATCTGGATGGTTACGTCAAAACATTGATTTATTTTTAATATGTAAGTTAACATTTTTCTTACTTTTCTAAATATTTAATTGTAAATAGTGTTAATTGATTGATAAGAATATATTTTAATTGTAGTAGATGGTTCAAGAAATATATAAAAATGAGGAAAAAAAAATCAACAAGTGATTGTTCAGAGGACAAAAATACTAAGAGTATCAGAATCAGTAATTACAAGTCTAAAGTGATAAGAAAATCATCAAATAAGTCCAAAAAGAACAAAAAAGGGAGTAATAATTTATACAACTCAGATGATGTTCAAAAAGCTCTCAATTTAATTACTGAAGGAGTCTCGCTCAGGGCAGCTGCTAGTCAATGTAACGTTCCCAAATCAACGTTGTTTGCCAAATTTCACAATTATACAACTCTAGATTGCAGAAAAGGTCCACCTACTTTTTTTTCTGAAACTGAAGAAAATGAGATTGTGAAGTGGGTCTTACACAGTGCATCAGTTGGTTTTCCTGTGACCAAAGATTTGCTTTTAGACAGTGTTCAATCATACACCACGCTAACAAAAAGAAAAAGCCCTTTTAAGAACAATAGACCAGGTTATCACTGGTTCAAAGCTTTCATGCGTCGACATCCTAATTTAAGCCAAAGAATTTCCCAAAACCTAACGACTACCCGAGCTTCTGTCACCGAAATTGATATCAGGCAGTGGTTTGATGCAGTGAAAATTTACCTAGAAAGTAAAAATTTATTAAACATTGATCCTCGACGAGTTTTCAATTTAGACGAATCGTCTTTTATGCTTGTACCAAAAGATAATCATGTCATTACGGAGAAAGGCGCTAAATCTGTTTACCAGATCGTGAGTGGGAGTGAAAAAGCATGTTTGACTGTGCTTTTTACAGCAGCTGCCAGTGGAGAGTTATTACCTCCGATGATTCTCTTTGATTTGAAAAATGCTCCAAAAAAATCAGTTTTAAAAAAAATTCCTAGTGGATGGGGAGTAGGATACACTGAAAGGGGCTGGATGACGGCCGAAACCTTTCAAAGTTATATTGAAAATGTTTTTTTTGAGTGGTTAAAAAAGAATGATTATGTTTTCCCAGTGACTCTTTACGTCGACGGTCACTCGTCTCACGCAACGCTACCGGTACTTAAATTTTGTCAAGCTCATGGAATCGAATTGGTGTCTTTATATCCTAACTCTACTCATATCCTACAGCCCCTTGATGTGGCAGTTTTTCATCCGACAAAAGAAATGTACAAAAGAGTTATGAGACAATGGAGAATAGATAACAATGTTATCAATGTAACAAAATCTATGTTTGCCCAAGTATTAGAAATAGCTTTGAATAAATTAGATTTATCAGAAACGATTAAACACGGCTTTAGGGCATGTGGATTGTGTCCTTTTGATCCTGACGCAGTATCCTATGATGTTCTTCAAAAAAATAAGAAAAAAAACACTGCTAGTCAAAGTAACAATAGTAGTAATGCTGTAAATACTCATCGTTTGGAAAGCAATGAAAACAGCAGTAATATAAGTATTTATGTAGAATTATTAAATGAATTTGAAAATCAAGTTCTTACTCCAGACCTTGTAAATGAGTTCAACCTAAATCAGCATACTAATCCTTGGGGTGGTGAAGCTAATCATGAAGGATTGTTTTGTTACTGGAGTAAACTGAAAAATCTAATTGGTATTTTAATTTTAAATAACATAAAATATTAAATTTTTTTATAAAATAATTAATTTTGATAATTATTCTAATATATTTTTAAAAATTTACAAAGAATATTTTTTATCGTAACAATTTTATTTATTTATTTTTTAATTTTTTTTAATTTTTACATTTTGATTTAGAGTTTTTATTTAGAGTATAAACTGATTTTATTTGCTTATTAGAAAACGGACAAAAAAAAGCAGATTGTTCGAATGAAATAAATTATAGCAAAAGTGATGGGCTACCTGAAAATAACAGTTTAGACAATGCCAGTATTGTTGACGAAGCAGTTATTTCGAGTGAAGTTTCAAAAGTTTCTGATTTACGCAATTTAGAAACTTCTAACGAATTACAAGAAATCACAGATATTATCAGCCTCGATTTTCTTAATGACGTCCCATCAACAAGTATTGAAGCACAAGGAAACAATCAATATGAATTCTTAGATCAATTTGGGCAAAAATATGAGGCCACGGTTATAGAAATAATAGCAGATAATACGGAAAGTATCAGTTCACTTCCTGCCAAAGAAAATGTCATTTGTCATGTCGAATCTGCCCTCATCGACCCACCTATCATTGAGGCACCCACTCAAGTCATCACTAAATCGGAGAGTACAACTACTACTAACAATAAGTCTACCCAATCTCAAGCAACTGCAGGTGAAGTTATTCAATCAAATGCTGTGCACATTAAGGTAGCGGCAAATGCACCAGCACAATTTCACCAAGAGCATCTTACCCCGCTTTCGTCCCCACTACAGCAGGTGATTAATCAGGCTCACCCAGCAGTATGTATCTCTTCGAACCTGGCCCCTCAAGATCCGCCAGAGAAGTCAATTCAATTTGGAAATTCTATGAATCGTATGAACGGTTTGTCCATTTATTACGTAAATAAGTTGTTTTTTTCTTCGCTAAAATTGTAATTTATATTTTTCAATTCTTATATACAGATGATGTTCTCGATTTATCAATGAATAAGAACATTATCGCAAACGGAGAAGTGCATGATAGTTCAATTTTGACAAAAAATTCACCAAAAGAAAATTATTTAATAAATGACAAAAAAGACGTCGAATGTGGAAACCCATCTACATCTTCTAATGGTAAATTAAATTTTTTATTTTAAATATTTGTATCAAAAAGGGTATTTTTTTATAATCGATTTTATTTATAGATTTAAATCATTTGAATGCCTCGACATCTTTTAACAAAAGTTTTGTTACTCCAAAATTATATGCAAAAAAAAAGAAAAAATCTGGAGTAGCGCCTGCTTACGTAGTAGATGACTTATTAAATCAATTAGAAAAAAAAGAGAGTGTAAAAAGGATTAAACAACACCAAATTACCCAAAATAAACTTGAAAGAGAAAAAGCAAAAAGTATAAAAGATAAAGAGTTGAGAATACAAAAGAGTTTTCAAGAAAAAAAAAAGAATATTATTCAAAGAAAAAAAGAAATCAATGAAAAACTAAAAGAGACTAAGAAGTTACTTAATATTGAAGTAAATACGGACAAAAAATTACAACTACAAGGCGAAATACAAAATATATGTTGCCAACTTCAGGAAATCAACCGGTCCTTAGTATTACATGAGACTGAAGTATTACAAAATAAGCTGAAAATAAAACAAGAAATAATTACCTGATGCATAAGATCTTTTTATCTCTACATCGTAATGGCATATGTGCATGTACTTTAAAATGACTTTTTTTACTTGTTTCTAATAAAATTACTTATATTGTTAAATATTACTTATATGTTCAGGAATAATAAACAACCAGAGTATAATAAATATATTTGCTACGCTCAATTAAAAAGATTTTTTTATGTGTCCCGATATAGCTCACTTGATGTCCCGATATACCGTTAATCTCAATTAAGTGCGTCCCGATACTGCACAATCGCATACTAATCTTAAACATTTATTTATTCAATAATTTAAATATAATAATTACAGCTATTTTGTATTTTGAATCTATGGAGACAATGCGCACTTAGTAATAAACTTGGCTTTTCTGTATCTATTACATAATTACTACAAATTGAGGAGTAAACTTTTCATCTCTCAAAAGTGTCCGGAAATACCTCATTTTACCTTACGGCGCGACACTTAAATTACTCGAATTGAACCGATTTCGTCGATGAATCGAAATTTGGATCTTAATATTATTACCTTCAAGGTGTTTCCATTATGATTTTACTGCCTTTCCCACGACAAGGATTATCTGGCTCCCACTTACCTAAGTGACGATATACAGGGCGTACTAAGAAAACTGTTGATTACCCGTTAGGTAATTGGAAAGTCCGCGACTGCAACTTGTGCGTTTAAGCTCGATCACCTTACACAACCATTTTCAGCCCAGCAGACCCAAGATCCTATCCTGTTCATTAGCGACGCCATCTACCATCCATCGCGGTTGCTCGTGAACACTCCTGCCCACGTGGGGACATCATCCATTCCACTGGTAGGCTGCGAACAGAAAAATTGTCCCATTTTGTTATAATTTTTGGAAAACACGCGATGACCTTTACCAGTAGGAATACGAGAGCGTGAACCTCTCGGTCGGCTTTTCCAGCATTTTTCGTCTTTCTGTGTAATTAATTCAGCGGACCCTTGAATGAAAAGTAAGGGGATGGTAGCAAAAAGAGGCGAAATAATGAAACCCGTAATTTCGTATATAACGAATGAGGGAAAAAAAGAAAAGAAAGAAAAAAGAAAAAGAGATTAGAAAAAGGTCCTTAGCCTTGGGCGAACGAGGAAGGATATAACTTTGCTCGCGGCAAGGTAGAGCTCACTCGTGTACGTAGGGAGCGTATATATAAGCGGATACGTAGGAATAAATAAGCCGGTAAGGGTTGTTGTTTCTTTTTGTAAATACAGTCAAGTAAGCACACAGTATTTTTTTGTTCTTTTCTACAGACACAAATACATGCAATATGTGTATATGTATATGGGCGTAACTTTAAAGTTATACTAGGTCCATAACTTGAAAAATTGCAATTGGATCTTAAAGAATGTCAGAATTCGAATTGAACCCTCCATAATTCTGAAATTTCGAAGGGACCCTAAAGAGAAACGGAGATCAAAGTTGATTTAAAAAAAATTTAAATATTAATTACTTGAGGTATTTTTAATTAAACTCTAGTGCTGAAAGTGATTTCTAAAAAGTGTCTGAATTTAAATCGGATCTATGACTAAAATTGGATTAGAAAGATTTGAAAACCCACAACGCCACTTATAAAATTTTAAACCTCAACATGAATTGTTAAGAAGATCAGGGCTAAAAGTGGATCCTACAAAGTTTCAGATTTAACAATGAACTTCTAGTAATTTCAAGATTCAAATGGGACCTTAAAGAATCTCGGGATAAAAATTCGAATTTGTGCCAATTTCCAATGCTCACACATACATACACATTCACGCGTTCTTAGCTTCAACGAATCGGACACCCACCCAGAGGTCGTCATCTATGTATTATACTAAACTCTCTCACACACATAAAGGCGGACTACGCGAAGAGACTGTAGGACAGAAGTCATTAAAGCGGGTGCCGAGCGGACCGAGGCAAAATGCGAGCCGAGGGAAGGTGGAAGAACAGTTTCGTATCGGCAATACGAGTAATGGAGTGGCGAAGTGGAATAGTATGGGAAGCATCACTAGTAGTAGTCGTAGTATTAGTAGTAGTAACAGTTGTATACATTTTCGATCAGACATCGAGTCTATCGGCGAGCGGAACGGGAGCCGGTCGAGAAGGGGTAGCTGGCTCTGGCTTGCGTTAAGGTTGCTTGTGTGGTTCGGGCGGTTCCGTCGACGCTCGGTTGTGGCCGTCAGGTCATTGGGTCAAATGCACGGGAGTATGGGAGCATGGGGTCGTATCGTCGTCGACGTTCTGCGTTGGTGAGGAGCCAGAGGTAAGGTAGGCAGGGAAGGGTAGCGCCGTTATTATGCGTTCGAGTGCATATTGCAACCAACGAACGAACGATGCGTCGAGATCCTGCGGAATGCTACTTACGCAACGCTGTGTCTACCGTCACACCGCTAAATTGATTAATGCACACAACCACCTATGCATTTTATAGGTAGTTCCATGGACCGACGATCCGACCGACGGATGGTTTCATGGTTTATTCAATTTTAATTTGCTCATTTAGGAGCATCTCTAGTAAGGTCCCGGGGTCAATGGAATATTTAAGGACCCCAGATTTGTATTTTGAATCTTAAAGTATTCTCCTTCATTTGACATTCGACTTTGTAAACTCTTTTTGGGATCCGACTTGAAGATTCTTTAAGATCCATTCTGAGTTTGGGAACATCTTAGGATCGAATCCTGGTTTTCGAATTTTTTACGATTCAGTTTTGATTTACAAATCATTTAGGGTCCTGTAGGATCTGATGAGAATTTTTTGTTCTGTTAACCCCTTGGCCTACACGTCATCTGCCGACCGCTCGGGCCATAGTAAACAAGAAAGTCGGTCGCCCGCCGTGCCATTTAGCTGTTCAGCCGTGTGCCCGAACTAGCGCAAAATGTATACATGTATATTTCGGGGCAACAAAAGAAATTGTAAAATAAAAAATTCCTCACCGTGAGTCAGACTCGTAGTTTTCGCTTTCACTCGTGGTTATAGGCTAAAGGGTTAAGGGATGAGATGCCCGTTTGGAAATTCTGTAGGATCTAATTTAAATCCTCAAATTCTTAAGGATTCCAGTAAAATTCTGAAATGTTTCGAATTTTTCCAACTTGAATTTAGATGGTCTTTAGATCGATCTTTGTCTTTTGTGGATTCATTTCTGATTCTCAAATGTCCTGCCATTCTTTAGGACCCATTGTACGTTCTAGACTTCGATTAATATTTTCCCATTTTTTAACCATTCTTTAGGATTTTCTCCAAGTTCGAAATTTCTGTCGGATTTAATTGTGTCTAGAAATCCAATCTTTTAGGCTTCAGTTCTTCGAAAGCCGTGTATCGATACATGATTGCAGACCTTTAACAAGAACAACTATGATGCAAGATTTGGTGGTTCGCCTTCGATAATAAATAAGTTGTTTTCGATATTATTGCCGATACCAAGTCGCTCTCGTATAGCATTCAAAATGGGGCATTTAATCAGAACGTTCTGCCATATTCGATATGGCATTTATTTATTATCTGATGCATTTATCATCATGTCAGACACGTACACAGAAGCTATGTATAGGTCTTTCCATGTGTGTCACCGCACACACGTGCATGTTTTTTGTCCATATACACAATATACACATAATTTCGTTTCCAGCTGATGTGTAGAAAATTGTTCGTGCCATATATACATGCTTGCCTGCCTGCATGCATACTGCATGTACACGAATGTACGTATGTGTGCAAAAAGAGAATAAAAAGCGAGTCTTTCTCCTCCTTCCTCTTTCACCCTGTATTTACACGGGGTAGGAAATGTATATATGGGTTTTGTGGAACGTTAGTTTGTTATACGGGACAAAAATAACCGCAGAGTATGCATATAGTACATATGTGCATATATATAATCCCTGGCGTGTCTTTTCTCTTTTCTGAACTCATGTCAATTGCTTTGCATACAAACTCCTCGCGATCCGATGCGATGCACTGATATCCATTTTTTATATGTACTTTTCGTTAACGTTCTTTGTGTATATGCGTGTGTAAACATAGATCTGCATACGTGTGCAGAATATGCCGATAGATCCACAGTGGATGAATATTTAAAAAACTGAATATTTTAGATTAAAAAAAATGTCGATACCGAGTTGCTCATCACAAGGATTAATTACCGTGTGGTAGAAATTTGTAATTTACAGTAGCTCCTGGATATGGACGTTTTTGGATTCAGTGTCTAATTACCGCCCGAAATTCGAATTGCTCCGATTAAACCCATTTCGTCGATGAAACTAAATTTGGGCCGTAATATGATTACCTTCAAAGTGTTCCTATTATGTTTCCACTCCGGTTCCGAGGGTAGAGACTAAGTGGCTCTCATTTACTTGAGTCACAAAACCCCGGACGTCTTAAGAAAACTGTTAACTGCTCATTAAGCAATTAAAAACACGCTAATTCAACTCTAACTTCTGCGTGTAAGCTCGCTCATCTTAACTCGACCCTCGAATGCGATTCCTGGGTATAAGCTCGATCATCTTACCCAACCACTTTCCGCTCCACTTATAAGTTGTGTTTCGCGTCCAATCGATTGATACCAAAACCAGCAGTGCGATCATTTATGTCAAAGCGCTCAACTCCGGAATCTCAGAAATATCAGAACGTCTAGGTTAGTCATTTTCACGGTATTTGGCGACTCTAAACCCTCTCACTTGTATACGTGTGCTTGATTTCTGGTAGAAGCTGCATTCAAGTCTTTTTACATATACTTAGCATTACTGTAATTGTTCCTTTCTTTCTCTCTTTGTTTATCTCACTTTGCTCAACCTACTTCGGTTCAACTATCATGAATTTTAAAACTGACGAGCAGTAGTTAAGCGAGAAATTTGTCATCTGTTTCCCGTCCAACGGATCGCTTTTAAGTTACTTCACTCTTCGCTTCTCTCTTCCCGTTTTTTTTTATTGCAGCCTTAAACCCTTTTCCAATCCGGAGTAATTTCTCCTTTTTCCATCAATCCCCTGCAATTCCTCGGAGTAAGCCGATCGCAAATCCCTCTTTCTCGCATTTCTGAAAAATACAAATAAATAATGGTGTTATGTGATTAATTCTGATTTTTGGAAAATCCAAAATAACATTTTTTTAGGAAAGAGAGGAAAGGAAAATTTATCAAGTATACATATTTAACTAAAAAATAGGAGATTATTTTCATATTATAATTAATTAATGATTTAATTCGACGAATAATTTATTTAGTAGTTTATTATTTACTTTAAAATCCAATCGAATAATAACAAATTTTTTCAATAAGACGTCATTTCAGTGAGACTTATAACTGAGCAATAGTCAATTATTATTTTTTTAATGTTATTAAACAATAATGATGATTATTATTTTTATGAAAGTCCAGTGATTTATAAAATTTAACGCAACGCAACAACCACGTGGAAATACGATATCGCTTCTACCGCACCTTATCCGACTCCATACGCCACTGATATACTATAGGAGGCAGCAGTTACTTTTAGGTCAAGTTTGTCTTTCATCCCGTTTCCTGCTGCACTTATACCCGCGCGTATACCATATACCTATATCTGATACGTACGTGTATAGTACATAGCGAGATACGCATAGATTAGCTCTAACCCCCTCTCCCACCCTAAAGTTTTTATTTTTTCATTTTCCTTCCCTCCCTTATTTTCCAATCAATTTTATCAGCGAGCTTGGAGTGTAATTTTATCACTTTCGAGGTATATTTAGCCCCGGAAAGGTCTGCACTCGATGTTGAACGAGGAAACGGGAAATTTCTTTCGGGTAAAAAACGGAAATGCAGTATTTGCGCTGTACAAAAATTAAAATAATAAAAACAAAAATAATGATAATAACAATAACGGATCAGCTATTTTTTAATTTCGTCTTCTCTACATTTCAAAATTTGAGTCCCAATAATTTTGGGTCCGATTACTCTGCGACCCCATTTTTTTTACATTCGCACAATTTAACGCAATATTTCAAAATAACCGCAATGAAGCAATTACCTAATAGATACAAATGATTTTGGGGACCTACAATTTTGGGACACGTGAATACTGTGCCGATGTTTTTTTTTTTCGATACACACCCACCCACACACACATATATCTTTCTTCGGTCGATCGATGGGGCGGTGACGGGTACGTTACAAAGAAACCGCTGGCAAGGGCATCCGTATACGTGACATTACCGCATACATGCATGCATCTGTATGCACGTACACGGTATATACCTATATCGTGCACGTTGCATTGCCTCCATCCCGTCCATTAATTCCATTTATTTACCTCCGTGTGCGATGCTTTGCATGTCAAAACATTGACGAAATGCAACAATGTTTGCTCAATATTTGCATATATGGCTTCACGGTGGCTCGTCATTTACTCTTTGCTACCTGCTTTCCCGCCTGCCAATATTCTGCGATATCTGGTAGCTTTGTGGCGATCTGACGTTACCATCATACCTGGTAGTATCTACCAGCATACGTTAGGTTTTTACCTAACACCTAGTAGATCGTATTTGGTACTTGACACGCGTTACCTACTAACATCTACATGCCGTTAGGTGCCTAGTAGACACGCGTAGGTGATAGTATATGCTTCTAAGTAATTTACACGTTTTGATATGTCTAGTAGATGTAATATTAAAAGCTCCTATGTATTTAGTAGATGCATTTAGATAGTGACAGGTACTTCTGGATACATAGTAGATGCACTTAGGCGGTAGTAGATCCTCCTAGGTATTTAATGGGTGCATTTACGTAAATCCCTGGGAAATCGTACCATTTCTTCTACGTACATACACCATTCACTAGAGAGAGAGCTCTGTCCCTTTTCTACATCATCTGCTTTACTACAAGAAGCAGAGCACTAACATACACACACACACATGCATAGATATATCGCGATTCGGAACATCTCTGATGAACAAACGGAACAATGAGCGAAGTTGCAAACAGACAATAGTTCATTCGCGTCGATACAGCTGCATCACCATCTTTATCTATCTGCCTATCCGTCCGTTCGTTCGTTCGTCCAGTTACTCTCGTAGATCTGAATGCACACACGTATCTGCATGACATATGAGTGTATATGTATGCCCCTATTCAGCGCCCCCTACACGTACCGAAATCGCTCTTACGTACAATTGTACCTACAGCGTCTTGACACAGATTTTGC
This sequence comes from Gasteruption jaculator, assembly GCA_949825005.1. Classification (NCBI taxonomy): domain Eukaryota; kingdom Metazoa; phylum Arthropoda; class Insecta; order Hymenoptera; family Gasteruptiidae; genus Gasteruption; species Gasteruption jaculator. The sequence goes on from OX463762.1 coordinate 7,582,090, forward strand.
GATACTCGTATTATATTTGAGCATAAGAGCTGCTGGCGCATAGAAGGGAAGACGAAAAACCTACATATGTATGTATACATACGTATATATGTATCAGGAGGTCGATGAAATGCTCAGAAATACCGACGTCACTTCTCATTTCGCGTATGCATGCACGTACAATTGTACCTGCATACACGCGTGTGTGTGTCCGTGTGTGCATGTGCATGTGCATGTGCAATTTGCCGGCGTTGGGTGTGTGTTCAGAACGTACACACAGAGCCATGGCATGTATGTATCTCCTGCTCCTTTTGAACCGATGGAAAATGAGGAGAATAATGGCAGCGGTGATCATATCCTCTTTCATCTCGTCCTGTCGCGTACATGCGTGTGTTTATGCATTCATGAACACGCAATACAGCTATAAGGCCGCCTGGTTTCAGGGCATTCGTTTTAGGGCCATTCCCTAGAGGCCTCGTAACAAATGATGTCACGGGAAGTGGCCTAATAACGAGTGGCGTCATGGAAAATGGCCTCCCGGCGAGTGGCATCGCAGGGAGCGGTCCTGTAGCGGATGTATCTGGATTTCGGTCCTCATCGTCGTTCACAGGTAAAGGGCACACGTGTACGTGGATTCACGGATACGCTCGGCGAGGAAAGAAAAGGCATGGCCGTAATGTAAAGCGCCGAGGTTTGATCGAAAACGCCTTAGCCTTGAAACGCGAGTATACCTAGCTGCCTACCTTCCTACCTATCTATCCATCCAACCATCCCCCGTTTCTCCTCGGTACCTACGTGCGAGTGCCTCTATGAAAATAAGAAGTCGTGTCGAGTGCTTTCGTTTCTGCGGATAAGAATAATAATAAAGCCGGGCCGTCTCGGTGGAGCGAGAGAAAAACGACCGACACGCGATCTATGTGCTAATTCATGGCAACGGCGATAAATCAAAGGACTCTGAAAGTTTATGAATACGTCTCAGTTTGTGTGTGTTATAAAAAAGGTCGATACCGCTGCGTGCGCGAGATATTAGGCGACCTTAGGACCAACTGTTTTCCAAACGAATGGTCTTGAAATCGGTGGCCCTAAAACAGGCGTCTTTGTAACGAAGACAGTTCGTTACGAAGGTGCCCATTATACGGTAGCTCTTTGAGAGGTATTTGTCATAAGGCCTCCTTTTGTAAGGCCATGTCTTATAAGGCCGCTCTTTATAAGGCCATTCGTTTTAGGGGTACTGGTCATTGTTGTAAAACCTCTTTTTATTAAGCCATTCGTTCTAAGGTCGCCCCTTGTCAGGCCATTCCTTGTATGGCTGACTTTTGTGGAGTCATTCTTTATAAAGTCGCTCTTTATAACGCCATTCGTTATAAGGCCGTTTGTTTTAAAGCCCCTCTTTTCAGATTACTCGTTACAAGGTCTTTCTTCGTAAGGCCATTCGTTATAAGGCCGTCCTCTAGAAGGACAATTATGAGGCTGCCTTTTGTAAGGCCATTCGTTACAAGGTCGCTTTTTATAAGGTAATCTGTTATGAGACCCTTATTTACAAGGTCATTCTTTATGAGGCCGCCTTTTGTAAGGCCATTTGTTATAAGGTCGTTCTTTCTAAGGTCATTTGTTATGAGGCCCTTATTTACAAGGTCATTAGTTATGAGGACCCTAGTTACAAGGACATTCTTTATGAGGCCGCCTTTTGTAAGGCCATTCGTTACAAGGTCGTTCTTTCTAAGGTCATTTGTTATGAGGCCCTTATTTACAAGGTCATTAGTTATGAGGACCCTAGTTACAAGGTCATTCTTTATGAGGCCGCCTTTTGTAAGGCCATTCGTTACAAGGTCGATCTTTATAAGGTCATTTGTTATGAGACCCTTATTTACAAGGTCATTAGTTATGAGGACCCTAGTTACAAGGTCATTCTTTATGAGGCCGCCTTTTGTAAGGCCATTCGTTACAAGGTCGATCTTTATAAGGTCATTTGTTATGAGACCCTTATTTACAAGGTCATTAGTTATGAGGACCCTAGTTACAAGCCCATTCTGTATAAGGCCGCCCTTTCTAAGGCCATTCGTTATAAGGTCGCTCTTTATAAGGCTATTTGTTATAAGGCCATTATTTACAAGGCCATTTGGTATAAAGACCCTAGTTACAAGGCCATTCGTTATAAGGGCTCTTGTTTTGCAATCATTAGCAATAGGGCCTTTCTGTATGAAGCCTCTCTTTATAAGATCAAATTCGTTGCAAGGTCAACTTTAAGGCCCTTTGTTATACGGACCCCCAGGGGAAATTCCACTAAAGGCCGTTGAATTTCTGTGTTGTTGGCGCGGCAGTGGAGAAGTTAAGTTACGCATCACGCGAATGTCATCCTCCCTGGTAAGTGTAGGCGGCAACTACCAATAAGAGATACCGAATATATAGGTATTCGCTCGCAACACCAGCCATCATACGGATACTTACGGACTCGAGATTTTAATGGACTTTTCTACTTAGAGGCCAATAAAGTGCGACGATGTCCGGCTATTCTGGGCATCATCTTTTTCCCCTTTCGAGGAAAAACCTTAACCCGAAACATTACTCTCTTTCTCTCTTACGCTCTATCCACTCATTCCATTTCTGCCTTTGGTTCTCGATTTTGCACCTTTTAATCCTTCTCTCCCACACGTGCAACGGGTGAAAGAGGATTGGAAGGGGCGAAGGAGAGGAGGGACGGAAAGTGACTGGGGGATGAAATCGAAATCGCGGAAAGAGAATCGTTGTACTTTTCCGAGCGCCAATTTGGGGATTTTTTTTACTTCGAAATGGAAAATCGTAGGAAATTGATCTTTATCTCATTTTGAAACGTCGAATGTCCACTTTCTACTCCATGAATTTCACGTTTCTGTGAAAATTCGATGGCAAGTAAAAAATACAGGAAGGCGGGACTTCGGGGTGGCCTTTCCCGCCTCTGATTCCTCGCGTTGAGTGTCGGGAAGAAATTGCTAAGGAAAATGTAGCTGTTGACTCAAGTTTGAAGGAGTTAAGGTCACTGTTAAAACATCAGAGAACAAGTTTAACAGTACATTGAGTTTACTGATTGTGAGCTTAATCTTGATTCACACGCGATTCAATCACGGGTAAAGCAAAACATACTTACCCAGTTCGTACTTAACTTGGCGTCTACCTTTAGTTAAAACCTAAAGGTAGAGGCTAAAGTGCCTTCGAACGTGTTTAGGTCAAGGTACAACTTATGTAGCTACGTTGTAAAGAATTGTCGGTAGAACGAAAGTACTTGCACGCACAGGCGGTATAGCCGTTTAATCTATCTTCGCTTTATTTTCGATTCCAAGCATTTTCGCCGATACAGCAATTCTTATCTCCGAGGCTAAACTTCCCAGAAACTTGAAATTTGTAGGTTCGACAATAGGGACTTCAAGCTTCAAAATGAGCCAAGGCTGAACTTCCTACGATCTTTCCTTCCAAAGTTACACATTTTTAAACCGGAGTTGAGAATTTTCAAGATTCGACGGAATTCCAAAACGACCCTTTGCTGTATAGGAATTCTATTATCTCTGGGATAACATTTTATGGGAAATTGAAATTTTTAGGGTAAAAAGTAGAAATGTTATGCTTTAAAATGTGCCAAAGCTGAAGTTTCTGTGATTTTTGTATCCGGAGATAAAAATTTTGAAACCGAATCTGAAAATTTTGCAATATTAAATTAATTCCAAAAGGGACCTTCTTCCTGTAAGAATTTTTATCTCTAGAGGAAACTTTTTCAGAACCTTGAAATTTTTAGGGTAAAAAGTAAAAATGTTAGGCTTTAAAATGCGCCGAAGCTGAAGTTTTTGTGATTTTTGTATCCCGAAATAAAAATTTTGAAACCGAATCTGAAAATTTTGCAATACTAAATTAATTCCAAAAGGAACCTTCTTCCTGTAAGAATTTTTACCTCTGGAGGAAACTTTTTCAGAACCTTGAAATTTTTAGGGTAAAAAGTAGAAATGTTAGGCTTCAAAATGCGTCAGAGCTGAAGTTTCTGTGATTTTTGTATCCGGAGATAAAAATTTTGAAACCGAATCTGAAAATTTTGCAATACTAAATTAATTCCAAAAGGGACCTTCTTCCTGTAAGAATTTTTACCTCTGGAGGAAACTTTTTCAGAACCTTGAAATTTTTAGGGTAAAAAGTAAAAATGTTAGGCTTTAAAATGCGCCGAAGCTGAAGTTTTTGTGATTTTTGTATCCCGAAATAAAAATTTTGAAACCAAATCTGAAAATTTTGCAATACTAAATTAATTCCAAAAGGGACCTTCTTCCTGTAAGAATTTTTATCTCTAGAGGAAACTTTTTCAGAACCTTGAAATTTTTAGGGTAATAAGTAGAAATGTTAGGCTTTAAAATGCGCCAAAGCTGAAGTTTCTGTGATTTTTGTATCCGGAGATAAAAGTTTTGAAACCGAATCTGAAAATTGTGCAATACTAAATTAATTCCAAAAGGAATCTTCTTCCTGTAAGAATTTTTATCTCTGGAGGAAACATTTTCAGAACCTTGAAATTTTTAGGGTAAAAAGTAGAAATGTTAGGCTTCAAAATGCGCCAGAGCTGAAGTTTCTGTGATTTTTGCATCCGGAGATAAAAATTTTGAAACCGTATCTGAGAACTTTGCAATACTAAATTAATTCCAAAAGGAACCTTCTTCCTGTAAGAATTTTTACCTCTGGAGGAAACTTTTTCAGAATCTTGAAATGTTTAGGGTAAAAAGTAGAAATTCTAAGCTGCAAAATGCGCTAAAGCTGAAGTTTCTGTGATTTTTTTATCCGGAGATAACCATTTTGAAACCGAATCTGAGAATTTTACAAGATTAACTTAATTCCAAATTTTGTATGGATTTTTATCTCTCGGGGAAACTTTTTCAGAAACTTGAAAATCGTAGGACAGAAAGTAGAATCTCCGAATGTCAAAATGCGCCAAAGTTCAACTTTCTACGATCTTCCCTTTGGCGGTTATCAATTTTTAAAGGAGACTTGGAATAACTTCGATAGGACCTGCTCCTGCAGGTGAATTTGTATCTCGAAGCGGGAATTCCCTGTAAACGTGAAATTTTCATGGGCGTGAGTCGAGATTCCGGGGTTTGTCAGGCATGTCAGAGCGGAAACTCCTATTTTCTGGTTTAGTTATTTCCACGCGAATAAGAGACCGGTGAAGAAGTCAAGTATTCTCTCTGATCTTGATTTTCCACATGTTTTCCAAACAAGGTACTGCCGAACAGGTATTACGAGATAAATGAATGATGATGTCTAGTATATACAAAAGCCCTGCTTCTCCTCCTGCTCCTCTCTTTATAAGAAACAAGTTTTCATCGTTCATTGGCTTGCTTTGAGAGTTAGGAAAAGGAGCCTCTTTGGGAGGATGATACTTGATCAAAAGTACCTCTTTGTTAACTACAAAGAACCTTTCCCTCCCACCTATTACTCCCTCACTATATATCACATATCCACACATACACACACACACATACCCATATATAAACATATACATACATACATGCATATATATAAATATTGCTACGAAATTGTGAGTATAGGTAAGGAATTATATACATTATATGTATTACCAGTAATGGCTGTAGTATATGGAGCAATTATATAACGTATTAATACTCCATGTACTCATATATCCTCTATATACTATTTCCTATATACTTCCACTACAGCTACGATTAGCTAGCTGCCTTTCGTCATCTCATTCACTCTCTTTACTTTCTCAAAGCACTTCGGAGACGGTCTATTTTATTTCCTACTTTATATATATATACCACTACACATACATATTCGTGTGTATATATGTGAAAAGGACACCCCCACATACGCACATGTATTTACCCATGTATCCCAAGGAATCGATGCTTTACATTTCTTCCTACCACCGAGACTCTCGAAAGGAAAACAGAAACGCTAGGGAATCAAAGGATCCTGTAAATATTGGCCCACCGGGTGGGCCAATCGTGTAACTGTTCCTGTACGAGTATTATAATTAATATCTATCGTTATCAATTAATTTGAACTCGAGAGTAAGGGAAAAAAATCGAATCCATGCTGTTAAACTTTGTTGTATTACTTTTTTTTCTCTTAAATGTTGTATTATTCATTTCGAAATAAAGCAAACCCTGGCAAAACCCCGAGGACCCTAAGGAAGCTATTGTAAAAATTTCGTCACGATTGGTTTGTTGGTTGATTTATAAAAAATAATTAAGTCGAATCAGAATCGAAACTATGTTGGAAAAAAATTGTTCTATGATTTTTTGAATATTTTATATTACTCGTTTCGAAGTAAAATGTATTCCATGGCATTTTCGGCACTCTAAGGGAGCTACTGTAGAAATTTTATTACAATCGGTTCGATAGTTAATTTATAAAAAACAATTAAATCGAACCTGAATCGAATCGAATATGATATTTTTAAAATTTCATAATATTTGTATCGAAGTAAAATATATACCATGACACTTTGCGAATTCTAAGGGAGTTACTGTAGAAATTTTATTACAATCGGTTGGATAGTTAATTTATAAAAAATAATGAAATCGAACCTAAATCGAATCGAGTATGATATTTTTAAAATTTCATAACATTTGTATCAAAGTAAAATATATTCCATGACACTTCGGGGGCTTTAGGATACGAATTAAACAAATTTTGTTGTAATCGGTTCGATGGTTAATTTGTAAAAAATAATTAAGGGGTTAGGCCACTCTAGAGGCTGAAAAAATAAGCCTTTTTGGGAATTTTTTTTTAGATAAACTATAAAATAAATCGCAATTTCGAAAAAGGGTGTTTATTATACGTATCATCGACTGTATACACTAATTTTTTTGAAGCGATTATGTTCAAAATGGCGGCTGTGCGGCGTTTTTGCGAAGACGCCTCCGTTTTTCCAGGCCAAACTGCCGGAAACGCACTGCCTGTAATTTTTTAATTATAATAAGTCAGTTATGTTTTTGGATTATATATTGGAGCAGCCATAAAAGTATAAATCACTTTTTCGATGTATTGATTTTTGACAAAATGGCGCACTTCTGAAAAAAATTGCCAAAAAAATCGTCAGAAAATTGTTAATAACAAATGAACTATGCAATATAAAAAAAATGATATGTACTTTTATGGGTAATGTAATTAAATAAATATATTAAAAATTTCAAGTTAATCGGTTGAAAATTGTCTGAGTTCTGTTTCCGGCAATTTTGAAAAATGTAGTTTCGAGATAAACGCGTTTGCAGTTTTCAGTAGCAGCTCGCTGCGGACCGGGCAGCGGTGTACTAAAATTCGAAAATTGAGTACTTTGAGATTTGTCCCGGCCATAATCTTTTGGGACATCATTTTTGAGATACCAAGGGACCATTTAAGACCAAAAACAAATCGATTTTTCGAAAATCCTAGTGGCCTAACCCCTTAAATAAAAGATAGATTGAACCCTGTGACGTGGTATTTTCGACGTCACTATAAAGGGGGGTCTCGTAACCCCGATCTCCGTTGATCTCGGTCCTGAAAAATTTGCATGCAAAGAATTCAGGGGGTTCTGGGCGCCAGGTACTAAGTACCACGATTTCGGGGATCTAAAATGCTCCGGCTGAGCCAGTATATGGAAGAGGGGAGGGTTCGACACGGTCAAGCAAAAAGAAAAACGCAAAATAAATAAAAAAAGAAGCAACTATATTCGGTTCGAATAGAGACAAAAGAAAAATAACAAATAAAAGAATATTGCCGACCAGGGCACGCTGAGCCCGCTCAAAATCGATTTTTGGGCTCCCCGTTGGCATACGGGAAGCGCCGAGCCCACTCGGTCGTCTTTATATGGAAGATGGTGGCCCTTACCGTACACCGGTCGTCTTCGGAAACTCGGTCGTCCGGGCTCCGATATCTCCCGGTTCGTTCTCCTGGTCTATCCGGGTAACCTCCGAACCTCTCGGGCACACGGGAGTTTCACGTAACGTCCCTTTTCTGCTTACGTCTCCGAGAAATCGGCAAAATTTATCGCGGAGAGCAATCGAGCGTGCAGCTACTCTCCGATCCGACGTGGAAGTTGCCTTTTCCGGTTTCTTCTTCGATTTGGCGAGAACCTCTCGAGTCGTTGAGAGTCTCGCCCGATACGACAGGGATCGTATCTCTCCCATGGGAACCGGATGCGGCTGTCGGGGACTTCGCCGAATATTCGGCCTCCTGTCCCGCGTGAATCTCGTGGCAGCGAGTATTTCCCTCGGGATTTCGGGACTCTCAATCGTGGAGTTGAACTACGAAGTTTTCTCCCCGGAAGTGTCGTGCTCCATGGCTCTCTTCATTCGTCGTCGCTTTTGAGGGGTCAGCGTGCCGTACGTAACATTTCGGGTTTCGGCCGACCGATGTCGCCATCGGTCCGATTATACAATATTGATCGTACTATTCTAAATCATACGCCATTTCGAATCTGGCGCCGGTTCTCTAATACATTTTACCGACTGAGTCGGAACGCAATAGGTTATCTTACAAACTATTACCTTACAGACTAGATGGACTTCCAGGTCGGATCGATAATTGTCAATATACCGCGGTACCTAACCTTAATTATCGATCCGAGTTTCCGCGTGTCACGGGTTACGGGACTTTTTGGGGCAGAGAATCGTTCTCTGTCACAAACTCCCCCCCCTTTAGACAACGTCCGGAGGACGGAAGGGGCCACTTACCGTCCGAGCGGGTTCGTCTGGAAAACTAAATGTTACATCATTAGCAGACTCGATTATGCCATGGTCAACATATAATAGTTGATTCATTCTAAAAAAAAGTAAAATAAATTGAACAAATTAACTCATTATACGTTTTCCTACTTGCTCGTGTCTGAAGGTAGTCGGGTTTCAGGATGTTACGATGAAATTGGGAAAAGAAATTTACCCTTCTCTCCGTTCCGTTATGCGGTTTATAATCCGATAAGTTCGGGTCCTCTAAAGCTTGCTCTAGTGGCGTCGAAGATTATAGCGGCGGGTAGAAGGAGGATCATGCAGGTTAGGATCAAGCGTAGGTTCTCTATCTACTCGTTCGGGTGGTCGCGGGAATTTTCGCGGTCTGCCGCGTTTCCTTGTGTATCGATCCGATGTTCGATTAACGCAGTTTTCCCGGTTTTACCGGATACTGACGGTATTTCCTTCGCGAGGAATGCCTTCAAACGCTCTTTTTCGGTTTCCGATAAATCTACGATACCGTAACACTCGATAACATTTCGGGGGGTTAACTCGTCCGATGTACCTTCGGCAAAAACGTGTGGCACATCCGTTAATTTCGAAATCCACTGAGCGTTCGCGCTATCAATGACGATTTCGAACGCGTTTACAAAGTCAATTCCGAGAATCATATCGGTAGAGAGACTCGGAATGATTCGTACGTCGAATTCTTTACCTAATCCGTCGACAGTTATCGTAAGAGTGGTTTCCTCTTTAATCGTTTCTTCCTGCCCGTTCGCGGTAATTATTCGATCTACCCGCGGCGTTCGGAACTCTCTCCCTTCCCGGAACCCGGGATTTAACCCATAGGCGCCAAGAAAGGATCGGCTGGACCCGGTGTCCAGTAAAGCCTTCACTATACGTTTGCCGACCTGAACGTAGATGAACGGTCTTGTCGGATTTCGGTTTTCGATTACCTCGTCACATGGCATCACGGGGTCAGCTGAGGTACTCGGAATCGTCGTTTCGCTCGCGCCAGTCCTCTTGACTTCGAGGGAAGTATCCGGGACTGTCGGGCCTACTTCCCGTTTCCTTTTCCCGAACACCTCGGGCAATTCGGCTTCGGAGTCTTGGAATTGCTGCAGCGATAACAATGTCCCTCCTTCTTAGGTTGGGGACAATTCCTCAACAAATGCTTCTCGCTGCCACAATTCCAGCATTTCCAGGGGTTCGATCTAGAAGCTTCCTCCTTCCGAGAGGAAACGGAACTTCCTGGTTGTGGGGTCGGGCTACCTCGTTCCGACCTAGTCGGACTTCGCATTTTCACCACCTTCGAATAGGTGGGTTTTCCCTCTGGTTTCTCGGTTCCTTTCCCGACGCGTTCTTCCACCGCTGCTAAATCGCTATTCGAAGTTTTTCGATCGTTAAACTTTTTCGTTTTCGGCCTATACGCGAATTCGACTAAGGGAGAATCCTCCACCGACGGAGGTGGCTTAAATTGCTTGATATCAGCCCACAAGATTTCTCTCGCGGTTCCGAGATCAACCAGGTCCGCTAACGTTCCGATGTCGTTCGGATTAAGTTCCCGCCTGTACGCCGGTCGTATATTCCGAAGGACTATTTCGAGTAAATCTTCCGGATGAATTGGTCGGATCATCCGGGCTACGCATCCCTCGATACACGTGACAAAGTCCGCGATTGACTCGTCTTCTCCCTGTGTCCGCTTACGAATAAAATCGTCGAGTCTGTTTTGCAGATCTCGAGCACCAAATCGCGAGAGGAATTCTTGGCGGAATTGTCGCCAAGTTTCCCATTCATTTCGGTGGACTCGATACCACTGTAGTGGTAGTCCCTTGAGGATCGTGGGGAGGGCGCAAAGCAAACTGTCTAGGCTTAGTCCTCCCAAAGTTGCCCAATCTTCGACTTTCTCCAGAAAGTCTTCGGCGCTTCCGTCTTCCTTACCGCGGTACGAAATCCGCCACCGACTAACAGTGGAGGTCAGTGCCGAAGTCTCTCGAGATATACTCGGCATCCTCGGGGTGTCCTCTGTCGGTCGCGACGTCCTTTCGTGCGTAAAGTCCGTCCGCGGTCTACAGGTCGTGGCTCGATCCGTCCGGTAATCTGTCCGGTAATCTGTTCGGTCTTCCGTTCGGTAGTCCGTTCGGTACCCCTGCGGCGAAGATTGCGATAGTGGCACCTGCTGTGCCTGCGAGGCATCGCGAACTTCCACTTCGTTTCGCCTGCTCACCGATTCCCGGGGAAATCGAACATACGCGTCTTCTTCCGGTCGGGGTACTACCGAGTATGTCGGAAAATCGAGTAAAGCTTCGTGCGTCTGTCGAGGGTACTGTTGGATTCGGGTCGAGCTTCGAGGAAGGTTCCTGTCCAGGAATGCCTCCCTTACCTCCGCTCCCAGCGGGGTGGCTTGACCCGTTGTGCTCGTCGTCGTCATTGTTGTTCCGGTACTCATTGTTACGGTTGTCCCGGTCGCGAGGGTCACTGGGGGTAACCAGTGTGGATCCCGAAACGTCACGGTCGGTTGTCGTCCCGTTCCTCGCCGCTCCGAGGATGACGTACTCGCGGTTGATGTCGTGCTAGTGACCGTAGTTACCGTCGAAACGGCTAACGACACCAGCACGTCGGTAGTCACCAAGGTAGTCGGTGTCCGGGTTTGCGTCCCCGTTCCGATATTTGGATCGGTAAGAAAATCGCCCCCTAGGGAGGAAACCGTCCAAAAATCGGCCGCCCTACCACGGGTTCCGCCGAGCAATCGATGCTCGTATTCTGCTAACAGCGTCAATAGATCGCGGTGACGCTGTCGACTAATGTCTAATTCCGATAATTCGCCTATCGACATCATCGGCGCAAGTGCCGCTTCCGTTGCTACCGCTTCGGTTAAGCGTTGTCTATGTTGGAGAAATCTCGACCTTAATTCAACTAAGGTACCTTCGGTATCCAACCCTAAACGTTGCAACGCCTGCCGCAGGGCTTCCTCATCGTACCCTGACAAAAGTTCGTCGCCGGACGCGGTGGATTCGACGTAATCGGGTACCTGTGCCATTTTTCGATTTTCAAAAAAAAATTTAAATAAATAAAAAAGAATTTTATTTTTCCCGCCGATACGGGTTCTCAAAAAAAAGAAAAATGAAAATTCGATTCGGTTCCCCGGACGATTCGGTTCCGCGGTTAATTCGGTTCTCCTCGGGGGAGGGAGAGGCAGCGAATAAACAAAAAAACTAGTTACGCGCTCCTAAACACTCCCGATAATGTAGTAACCCCACCTTCCTTCGGGTGCCTATATTCGGTTATTACTATTCACGAATTCCGGTCGAATATTTCTCTTTTTCTATTTTATTTTTCGACTATTAACAATGAAAAAGAATGATATTAATCACTCGCGCACTACGATGGCAACCCGAAAGAAAATCGGTACACTATTATCCTAGCGACGGCCGATTATGTTTTCCGACCTGTCACTTTTCGATTTCGCGAGACTAACTTCACTTCGGAGAAACTCGGTCGCGTTCGGTTCGGTTCGGCATTCTTCTATTCGAACGATAAAGCTACTGATGAACGTAACGGTCGGTGCGAACTCAATGGCTGAAGCTTCACACTCGCACTCCCGAAAATTTTCGATGGAAAAGAGAAAAAGGAAATAGAAAGAAATGGATGAATTTTTATTTATTTTTATCTTTTAAAACACTCCGCGTAATCCTCTTCGCACTAATTCGTATCGGGCCCCACGTTGGGCGCCAATTTGTGACGTGGTATTTTCGACGTCACTATAAAGGGGGGTCTCGTAACCCCGATCTCCGTTGATCTCGGTCCTGAAAAATTTGCATGCAAAGAATTCAGGGGGTTCTGGGCGCCAGGTACTAAGTACCACGATTTCGGGGATCTAAAATGCTCCGGCTGAGCCAGTATATGGAAGAGGGGAGGGTTCGACACGGTCAAGCAAAAAGAAAAACGCAAAATAAATAAAAAAAGAAGCAACTATATTCGGTTCGAATAGAGACAAAAGAAAAATAACAAATAAAAGAATATTGCCGACCAGGGCACGCTGAGCCCGCTCAAAATCGATTTTTGGGCTCCCCGTTGGCATACGGGAAGCGCCGAGCCCACTCGGTCGTCTTTATATGGAAGATGGTGGCCCTTACCGTACACCGGTCGTCTTCGGAAACTCGGTCGTCCGGGCTCCGATATCTCCCGGTTCGTTCTCCTGGTCTATCCGGGTAACCTCCGAACCTCTCGGGCACACGGGAGTTTCACGTAACGTCCCTTTTCTGCTTACGTCTCCGAGAAATCGGCAAAATTTATCGCGGAGAGCAATCGAGCGTGCAGCTACTCTCCGATCCGACGTGGAAGTTGCCTTTTCCGGTTTCTTCTTCGATTTGGCGAGAACCTCTCGAGTCGTTGAGAGTCTCGCCCGATACGACAGGGATCGTATCTCTCCCATGGGAACCGGATGCGGCTGTCGGGGACTTCGCCGAATATTCGGCCTCCTGTCCCGCGTGAATCTCGTGGCAGCGAGTATTTCCCTCGGGATTTCGGGACTCTCAATCGTGGAGTTGAACTACGAAGTTTTCTCCCCGGAAGTGTCGTGCTCCATGGCTCTCTTCATTCGTCGTCGCTTTTGAGGGGTCAGCGTGCCGTACGTAACATTTCGGGTTTCGGCCGACCGATGTCGCCATCGGTCCGATTATACAATATTGATCGTACTATTCTAAATCATACGCCATTTCGAATCTGGCGCCGGTTCTCTAATACATTTTACCGACTGAGTCGGAACGCAATAGGTTATCTTACAAACTATTACCTTACAGACTAGATGGACTTCCAGGTCGGATCGATAATTGTCAATATACCGCGGTACCTAACCTTAATTATCGATCCGAGTTTCCGCGTGTCACGGGTTACGGGACTTTTTGGGGCAGAGAATCGTTCTCTGTCACAACCCATATTACACAAAATTTTTGTACGATTTTTTGAATATTTTTATATTATTTGTTTCGGAGTAAAATATATTCCACCAGGTTTGTGTATGTGGGTGGGTGGATGTGTGTTGGTACAACCACTTAAGTTTTCCTTGGGACGAGTGCCAAAACGATAGGAAAAAGCCAAAAAAAGGGGAAAAAAGACAGAAGGGTGAAAAATACATGGCACATAGATATACAGCTGTACATATATTCCATTTACCCACTATGTTCGGGATATTTAAGGGAACAAAGGAAATTTCACCGCATAATATTACAGTCTTTTTAACGTTTTCCTATATTCCCTTCCAGCCGACAGCAGTTTCCTGCTGGCCAACGCGCAGATCGTCGATTTCCCGATCGTCTATTGCAACGAAAGTTTTTGCAAAATCTCCGGTTACAATCGAGCTGAGGTGAGTGTAGGTCGACCTTTTTTTTTTCATTAGTTTTATCGGGCATTCAATAAATAAACCGTCGCGACTAGGTCATCTCCTTTAATTAATTTTCCTATGTATTACAAAAGTAAAGTAATTGATTTAAGCGTATTTCCGTCACGGTTGACTTTACGAAAAACGAACGCGATAATCGTAATCCGCGACCTTGAAAACATCGAAATCGATACCCTACATGCCATACTTAAACGTACAAAAAATGTTGATTTTTTAACTCCAGGTTTTTTTTATTTAAAAAATTTGGAGTCCTAGGCATATCATGTGGGGTATCGATATCGATATTTTTTGGGTCGCCGATTAAGGAAATGGCGTCAAATTTAATACAAATTCAAACTTCAAGAAAATAAATATAGAATATTCGAAAATTTCGAGAATATTCCTTTCCAATTGAGAGTGTTATTACAAATTCGTCGATTTTTGGAATGAGCGACCTCGAAAACATCGAAATCGATACCCAACATGCTATGCTTAAAAGTACAAAAAAAGTCGATTTTTGAAAAAACCAGAGTTTTCGTTCAAAAAATTAAAGTCCTAAGTATATCACGTAGGGTATCGATTTTGACTTTTTATCGGGTCGATGATTATGAAAATAACGCCAAATTTAATAAAAATTCGAAATTGAAGAAAATAAATACAGTATTCTCTAAAATATCGAGGAAATTCGTGTCTAATTTAGAGCATCATTAAAAATTCGTCGATTTTCGAAATTAGCGACCTCGAAAACTTTGAAATCGATACCCAACATGCTATGCTTAGAAGTACAAAAAATTTCGATTTTTAAAAAACCCAGGGTTTTCATCCAAAAAATTGGAATTATAAGTACATCACGTAGGGTATCGATTTTGACTTTTTATCGGGTCGATGATTATGAAAATAACGTCAAATTTAATAAAAATTCGAAATTGAAGAAAATAAATTCAGTATTCTCTAAAATATCGAGGAAATTCGTTTCAATTTAGAGCTTCATTAAAAATTCGTTGATTTTCGAAATTAGCGACCTCGAAAACATCGAAATCGATACCCAACATGCTATGCTTAAAAGTACAAAAAAAAGTCGATTTTTGAAAAAACCAGGGTTTTCGTCCAAAAAATTGAAGTCCTAAGTATATCACGTAGGGTATCGATTTTGACTTTTCATCGGGTCGATGATTATGAAAATAACGTCAAATTTAATAAAAATTCGAAATTGAAGAAAATAAATACAGTATTCTCTAAAATATCGAGGAAATTCGTGTCTAATTTAGAGCATCATTAAAAATTTGTCGATTTTCGAAATTAGCGACATCGAAAACATCGAAATCGATACTCAACATGCTATGCTTAAAAGTACAAAAAAAGTCGATTTTTGAAATCCAAGTTTTTTACCCAAAAAATTTAAGTCCCAAATACGGCATGTGGAGTATCAATTTCGACATTTCCGGGACTGCTTGGTCCGAAAATGCCATCGTTTTGGTCACGTCTCCGCTCTATGGTAAAAAATACTATATTCTCCTAGGTAATGCAAAAGTCATGTCGGTGTGGCTTCATGTACGGTGAACTCACTGACAAGGAAACCATTGCCAGGATCGAAGAATGTTTGGAGGGACAAATTCACGACCAATTCGAAATCCTCCTTTACAAGAAGAACAGTGAGTGGATTTTTCGTTGTTTATTTATCTGTTTATCTATTTATCAAAATTCGAATTCTAAATAGAAAATGCAATGACAAGAAATATTTGCTTGGAAAAAAAAAATTAGAAATCCAAATAATTGTTAATTTAAGAAAAAAAAAAGCCGAATTCGAAATATTTCTTTACAATTAATTCTTGCCGTTTGTTGCTTCGTATGTTTAAAGGCACCCCACGAGGTATGAGTCCGAATAGTAACGATAACGATAGAAAACAAATTTCAAAAAAAAGCAATGAAACAAAAAACCCCAAAAAGTGTCCGAATTCGTAAGTTTTAAAAAAATAGTAGTGCCAAAAAAAGTATATAAAAACTCAAAATATTTTTCCTTTTCTTGTAAATATATACCCAAATTATTTATTCATTTATTTATTCATCAATTTTTTAGACTAAAATTTGCTCGACAGTGTATTCGATCCCGAGGATATTGATTTCAGGCATAAGTCCTTTTATTAGTTCGATCCCGAGTAGCGTAGAAACAAATCCCTTTAGAGAATTAAGTTTCCCAATTAAATTGAATAACGTTTTCGGTAGAATGTTTTATCAAATAACACATTGCCTCCGAGAATTCACTTGAACATTATCATCGCCATCATCACCATTATTATTATTATCATTAAATTATTACATTATTATTATAAACGGCAAAAACCAGATTGCACGTCACTGATTTTTCCTTTGACCCCATTTTTAATTTCGAATTTATCTTCTTTTTGTATAAAAATCCGTTGGAAAGTATCGCAAGTTTGAATCTCCCGCCGTCGTGTGCGCGTCAGCGCCCTCCTGCGGGGCC
This sequence comes from Gasteruption jaculator, assembly GCA_949825005.1. Taxonomy (NCBI): domain Eukaryota; kingdom Metazoa; phylum Arthropoda; class Insecta; order Hymenoptera; family Gasteruptiidae; genus Gasteruption; species Gasteruption jaculator. The sequence goes on from OX463762.1 coordinate 7,598,606, forward strand.
TAAACGAAGCATACTGCTCGCTGTACAATAGTAGAATTGCTCCAAGTAGATTTTACGAATATATGTATATTAAGAAAGGAGGAAAAGAGGGGAATAAGAAAAAATTGTACCGGTTGGACGCTAAAACCTTCTGTTTTCTTCCGTAGAAAGGGAAAGTACTAAAATAGGTGAAATTGTGAAATTTAGAAACACCGTTATGGCTTCTACTACAAATAGCGCCGATCAAGAACGAGCGGGATTTGGTGGTATTGTTCCTCTTAACGTTCCGCGATATCACGGCGTTAAAACAACCAATAGAAACCGACGACAGCAAAGGTGGACTTTCAAAGTTTGCAAAACTTGCAAGATCTGTCACGCGCTCACGGTCGGTCCTAGTCTCGCAATTCAGTTCGCATTTACCGGCACTAAAGGACTCCGCTTTGCCGACAACCACCAAACAATCCCATTTGGGCCACGTAAGTAACGAATTGCCCTAATTTTTTTTCCGTTACGGTTACCCCCGTGTGAAAATCAATACAATTTTCGGAATCAGCGACCCCAAAAACGTATAAATCGATACCCCACATGCTATACTTTCGATTTCAAAAAGGCCCAATTTTGGGGAAGGTCGACCAAAAATGAAATCCAAGATATGGCAAGCGGGGTATCGATTTCAAAGTTTTCGGGCTCGCTGATTCTAAAAATGTGACTACTTTTCTTGAAAATTCAGTCTGCATTGAAACACTTGTACTTTTGAGGTAGCAACTACCTCTTTCCTCGTATTCTCCCGTTTCTCCTGATCCACTATACATCCTTTACAACGTTTATTTCGTTTTACGGTATGAAAAGAGACACTTTTCTTTGCAGATGATGTCATTAAGCGGCGATGTAATGCCGCAATATCGACAAGAAGCACCGAAAACACCGCCTCATATACTTTTACATTACTGTGCATTCAAAGCTATATGGGATTGGATTATTTTATGTTTAACTTTTTACACCGCCATTATGGTACCTTATAACGTTGCATTTAAAAACAAGACGAGCGAGGATGTGTCTTTATTAGTCGTGGATAGCATCGTGGATGTTATCTTTTTTATTGATATCGTACTTAATTTTCATACAACGTTTGTCGGCGCTGGTGGCGAAGTCGTGTCGGACCCTAAGGTGAAAAGACTCAATTTTTTCAAATATCAAATATTTCTTTAATCCACCAGTCTCTATAAATACCTACAATCCCATAAAACCAGGGGGGGGGGGGGGGGGGGTGTCAACGAATGAGTGTCCTTTTTGGGGTAAGAGTAGAAAAAGAAACCCTAATTTATGGAAATGCTTTTTTCAGGTAATTCGAATGAACTACTTGAAATCGTGGTTCATCATCGACTTGCTAAGCTGCCTACCGTACGACGTGTTCAATGCCTTCGACCACGACGAGGACGGAATCGGCAGTCTCTTTTCAGCCTTAAAAGTCGTGCGACTGTTGCGCCTCGGTCGAGTGGTTCGCAAACTAGACCGTTACCTGGAATACGGCGCTGCGATGTTAATACTTTTGCTGTGTTTCTACATGCTGGTTGCTCATTGGCTGGCCTGTATTTGGTATGTCACATTAAGGTGATTTAACCCTGTGTGTATTACGGTATAACGGAACATAGACGACCTCTTTTATTTTTCGAAACCAACGAATTCACGATCTCATCGCTTTTTACAGCATCGCTCAGAATATCTTATTTTTGCCCGGTATTTGCAGTCGACTCTTGTAGAAAATAAAGGCACCCGAATATACAGGGCGAACCAATGAATCGTTCCACCTTGAATATCTGCACTATTTGTAGAGCTATGGAAAAACCTATTATGGCAAAGTTGCAGTGTTTTGAGGGGGCACTTGCAATGGTAACACGTAAATTTTTCCAGGGTCATTTCTTAATGAGATCTTAAAGTCATCAGTGTCTTTTTTAATGAAAGCTAGATTTCTTGAATTATTATGTAATAGCCGCCGTTGACACGATTTCAGATTGGTGTTATACAAGGTCATACAAGGTCATTCAAGATCACTGAAAACTGAGGAATTACAAACACACTTTACCGAAGATGTTTGAAATTGATTTTCGACGATAAATTGTGATTCCATTGTTTCTGTGATTTCATGGTTTTCAGTGATCTTGAATGACCTTGTGTAATATTATTCTGAAGTCGACTCATCAGTGGGTATTTCACAATGATTTAAAAATTATAGCGTTCAATTGAAAAAAAACCACCGATGACCTTGAAATCTCATTAAAAAATGACCCTAGAAAAAAAAATAGGTTCTACCATTTTAAGTGCCCCATAAAACAGTGCAACTGTGCCCAGAAGAGTTTTTTCGTAGGTCTACGAATAGCGGAGATATTCAAGGTGGAACGATTTATTGGTCCGCCCTGTATATTCATAGGGGTAATTCAATAATTAATTTAGAAATTTATTTATTGATAAGAATGCGAAAATAATTTTATATTTGGTTCTTACGTCAGCTCAAAATTGTATATGATTGCTGTTAATGTTAAATAATTGATGATATATATGTATACATAAATTACACAATATTTTGAAATATAAAACAAAAAATTTAATTTCAGAAATTGTTGGTTTAAATTAACTATTTTTCATTATCATAATATATTTTATAATTTCTTATTGATGTCATAAATTATATATAAATATATATAATATATACATGATAAAAGTTTATAAATTATGTATAAATATGGGACTCGACTCTGAATACGGGCTTTGAACTTTTCAACCTCCAGTTAAAAGGAACGAAATAATTATTCATTTTTATGATTCCTACAATCTCTTTCATCTCAATAATTTTCTTTGCATCAAATTAGCTCTGCTTATTTCGAGACATCCAAACGTGGGATTGTTAGCGATTGAAGATTTTTCTTTGCCGTCCGTCATACTTGTCATACGCAGCTAAAATAGCTAGAAATCTATTCCCGGCTATGAATTTCAGCAAGTTAATGGTAAAACAAAAGCATGTAGCGACTGATGCCGTGTTTTTGCCCTTAAAGTGCTGTGAATATTGCAGTTCAAACTGTCGGATTGAGATCGAACGTGCCGACACCCTTTTGTCCCTAACCTTCGATTTATATTTTACAACGCCCTCTGTTTGCGAAAAATTCGGGTGCGTGGTAAAGAAAGCACGAGAATTACAATATCAGAAAATGAAATTCGAGGTATTGCGTGTTTGTGGGTCGCGCTGATTTCGAAAATCGTGTTCATTCTTTCGAAAAGTCAATTATGCTGCTCAGTGCATAAATCGATTAACTCCATAAAAAATGAAGTTGACAAAAATGATAAAATAGCATATATTGCTTTTTAAAATCCTTTCTAAATAACAAATTTAAAAAATGGAAACATTGAACGGCTCAATTGTCACTGAGATTATATATATATATAAATATGACTTTGTCTTTTAGTATTTTACATTGCAATTTTTTATATTTATTGCAGTTTTTTGGGTATGAAAATTTGTTTTCCCAAAGAAAGTATATTTTTGCAATATCTGAGATGTAATTCTAAAATTCATGGATAAAATTTATTGAATTAGTAAATTAAATATGCGTCGTATATTGTCAATTATTATTAAAATTAATTGAAGGTCAATAATTATCAAATTTTATTAAACGCTCCCTTCTATTCGAAATTCATAAAAAGTTTGTTTCGAAAAATCGATTTCCATCGAATCAATCTTTTAGAAAAAGAAAACCCCAGAACCCTTACCGATTGCAATTACTAGTACCCTCATACATACCGACACACCTACCGCAGTTCCCTGTATCCTCACCATCGCAGCCGCTCCCTGACACCTCCCGGAGATCTCGATCTGCCGAAGGACGACGAAAGAATGACTCTGCGGAGACCAGAGTCCCCCCCTTTTATAACCATCCGCGTGCGCGCGTCGAAACACCGACAGCCAATCGGCTGCCGTTTCCGTGGATCTTACGAGCTTAGGTCCGCTAGCTTGGTCTCCCCTACTCTTCGTGCTACGCAGACTCCACTCCATGCTTCAGACCCATCCACCCCCCATTCTCCGAACGGAGTCCATTGGGATACGACACGTTCGATCTATGGTCCCCGGGGAGGTGATGAAAATTGACGAGAGCCGTCTTTTTTTTTTGTTTGTTTTGTCTGCTCCCGACGTAAAGGTACTCGATAGGCCGGTCGGACGCCGATGCGGGGGTCCAGTACTCGTGGCTATGGAAGCTGGCCAACGTGACGCAGTCACCGTACAGTTACCTGTGGACCAACAGCAGCACGACGCCGGAATTGGTAGCAGGACCGTCGCGTCGTACTATGTATGTCACAGCTCTGTACTTTACAATGACTTGCATGACCTCCGTGGGCTTTGGAAATGTCGCAGCGGAAACTGATAATGAGAAAATCTTTACCATCTGCATGATGATCATTGCAGGTACCGTCAATCAATCAATCAATCTCACTTTTACTTTCTTATTTTAGTCCGTCTCAGAGTCAGCGGGGTCTCTGCCTTACCGATGCCGACATGCGCGCTGGATCATTCGAATCCCACGCTGCTGCCCCCTACCCCCCACTCCCATGCGAAGTGGATCTTTCGAGCCTGTGCTGGTAGGGATCCACCGCTCTCCTAACTTTTCCCATGCGCAGTAGATCTCGATGGGATCTTTTCATGCGCAGTAAATCCCAGTGATCAATTATTCATGCGCAGTAGATCTTAATTGATGTCTTCCCATGCGCAGTACACCTCAATGGATTCCTTTTTGTGCGCAGTAAATTCAAATGAACTCCCGGGGGTATAAGGACACTTTTTTCTATGCGCAGTAGATCCTAATGGTTTCCTTCGCATAGAAAAATTCGAAAATCGCATGCGCAGTGGATTCGAATGATCTCCCAAGGGCACAAAGGGACTTTTTCTGTATGCGCAGTAAATCCAAAAAAGTTCCTTCGTATGTAAGGACTCGTTCTTTTTTGTTAGTAAAATTTGAAAAACCAAGAATATGGGCAAAAACATGATAACTCAATCAGTTTCCAACGAAGTATGTATACGGCAAGAAAAAAAATGGTACGGTAATTTTTACCGTACCATTTTCCTACTTCTGAATGGTTTTTGTTTCCTGTGTATGTAATTCTTACCCGTAACTGTCTAATTCTTGATATTATATTTCTTTCTCTCTTTTTCCTTCTGTTTTTGAAAGTTGATAAGTGACGCTTCCGGGTCCGATGAAAATTGTTGTTTATTATTATCTTGTTTGGTGGTTATCCTTTGTCTTGGTGTTGAGCTGGTTTTGCTATTTGTTGGCTTTTGTTATTTTTGAAAATTTAAGAAAAATTGAAAGAAATAGATCTTAATCAGCTAATCAGTGTTTCCGTGTGTCAAAGTGACGTGATCTTTGGATGTCCGTAAAGGATAGGAATTGGTACACCTTCGATTCTCTCTTAAATGGGTTCATCATATTTCTGCACATAACTTATGGTTGAAGTTTATCGTTTTCGGTGTTTTTTCTCCGAAACAACAGGAATTTTCAAGTCAAGGTTTTCCAATTATACGTAAACATCAGTCTCCAGGTGGAAGTTTCGCGAAAACGAATCCGTTTTTTGAAATCAGCCACCCCGAAAACATCGAAATCGATACCCCACATGCCATTTCCCAATTTACAAAAAAATCGAAATTTTTGAAAATCACGTTTTTCAACTAAAATTTTTAATTTTCGAAGAGTGGCATGTGGGGTATCGATTTCAGTATTTTCGCGGATGTTTATTCCGAAAATGGCACTCGTTTCACCGAAAACCGACACCTGGCGGAAATATCTCGGAAAATCCGTGTTTTGGTGTCTAATATTGTAAACTTTGTCGATATTTTGTATTAATTGTATCTCTTTTTTTCAATTTTGTCGACGTCTAGCGTTACTTTATGCCACGATTTTCGGGCACGTGACGACGATTATACAGCAAATGACTTCAGCCACCGCAAAATATCACGACATGTTGAATAACGTTCGCGAGTTTATGAAACTTCACGAAGTACCGAAAGCTTTGAGCGAACGTGTCATGGATTATGTCGTAAGCACTTGGGCTATGACGAAAGGACTTGATACCGATAAAGTTCTGAATTATTGCCCCAAAGATATGAAAGCCGACATTTGCGTGCATCTTAATCGAAAAGTTTTCAATGAACATCCAGCTTTTAGGTACGAACCAATTTTTGAGCTTCATAGAAATTTACAAATTTTTCGTGATTTGCGATTGATGGTTGAAATTTCAAAAAGGAGAAAAGTTTCAGAAAACCCGATGCGATATTTGGAATAAGCAGCGCCGAAAATATCGAAAACGATACCTCACATGGAATACTTAGGATTTCAAAAAATCCCAATTTTTGGAAAAGTCGGCTTGTGTTTTTTGAACAATTTTTGAAAAATGAAATCCAAAGCATGGCTTGTGGGGAATCGATTTCGACATTTTCGGGGTTGCTGATTGTAAAAATGGCCTTGCATTTTTCGAAAAGTCAATTTTTTAGGAAATTTATTTGTAAACACGTGTTTCGTATTGGAAAATGCAATTTTTCAAAAGTTTTGTGAAATATTATTCGATTTATGGAATCGGCGACTCCGAAAATATCGAATTTCGAAAAATCCAGATTTTGGTAGAGTCAAAAAATGAAGTCTAACGTGTGGCTTGTTGGGTATCGATTTCGACATTTTCGGGGTTGCTGATTTTGAAAATACCATTTTTCAAAAGTTTCATGAAATATTATACGATTTTTAGAATCAGCGCCCACGATAACCTGGAAAACGATACTCCACATGGTATACTTAGGATTTCGAAAAATCCCAATTTTTTGAAAAATCGACCAAATGTGAAATCCGAAATATGGCTTGTGGGGTATCGATTTCGACATTTTCGGGGTTGCTGATTTTGAAAATGGCCTTGAATTTTCCGAAAAATTAATTTTGGTGGAGATTTAATTTGAGACTTGTGTTTTTGCTTTTGAAAATACCATTTTTCAAAAGCTTCATGAAATATTATACGATTTTTAGAATCAGCGTCCGCGAATACCTCGAAAACGATACCCCACATGGTATACTTAGGATTTCGAAAAATCCCAATTTTTGGAAAAATCGACCAAAAGTGAAATCCGAAGTATGGCTTGTGGGGTACCGATTTCGACATTTTCGGGGTTGCTTATTTTGAAAATGGCCTTGAATGTTTCGAAAAGTTCATTTTGGTGGATATTTATTTTTAGACTTGTGTTTTTGCTTTTGAAAATACCATTTTCAAAAGTTTCGTGAAATATTATACGATTTTTAGAATCAGCGTCCGCGAATACCTCGAAAACGATACCCCATATGGTATACTTATAATTTCGAAAAATCCCAATTTTTGGAAAAATCGACCAAAAGTGAAATCCGAAGTATGGCTTGTGGGGTATCAATTTCGACATTTTCGGGGTTGCTGATTTTGAAAACGGCCTTGAATTTTTCAAAAACTCATTTTTGATACAGATAAATCCGCAGGTTCTGAATTGGCGATTTACAATTTTCAGATTAGCGTCCGATGGATGCCTGCGAGCTCTGGCGATGCATTTCACGATGTCCCACAGTGCACCCGGTGACTTGCTGTACCATACAGGGGAGTCCATCGATTCGCTGTGCTTCATCGTGACCGGGAGCTTGGAGGTCATCCAAGACGACGAGGTGGTGGCGATACTGGGTAAAGGCGACGTTTTCGGGGACAGTTTTTGGAAGGACTCGGCCGTGGGCCAGAGCGCAGCCAACGTCCGGGCCTTGACTTACTGCGACTTACACACTATCAAGAGGGACCGGTTGCTCGAAGTTTTAGATTTTTATCAGGCTTTTGCTAATTCATTCGCGAGGAACCTCGTCCTCACATACAACTTACGTCATCGGGTGAGTCAACAAAAAAATAAATTTACACCCACACACGAATTTATATAGAAAATCCAAAAAGGCAAAAATACGAATTTTCCATATTCTGTTTTTTGTTTAAAAAAATAGAAAATAGAGAATTTTTATAATTTTTGTCTTTTTTTTTAAAGATTCCGAAGGATTCCAAGAAAAATGAAAAAATATTTTGTTTCCTTTTTAATTTGCATTTTTATTTTTTTAACACTTCTTAAGATTTGATTTCAAAAAACAAATTTCAAATTTTTCAATTATACATTTTGGAATAAAAAGAGAAATTTTGATTTATTTTTTCTAGACGAGTTTTGGAAATGATACGTTTTTTAAACTTAGATAAAAAATACGTAATATTTTGTTTTGAACATTTTCAAAAACAAAATTTTTGGAAATATTTACACACTTTTCTGAAATGATTGAGTTTTTATTCTAATTTATTGGGAAAATTCTGAAAACAAAATTTGATAAGTAATAAATATCATACATTTTTTAAATAATTTAAGTTGTTTTTTTATGTTTTCGAAACCGAAAGAAAGAAAATAAAAATTTTAATTTGGAAATATAAGTTTGGTTTCGAAAATTCAAAATTTCTTTTTTAATAAAAAATTCCTGCAGAAATTTTAGAATTTAACAAATTCTTCATTCTCTTCAATTCGGTAAAATTATAGAAAATCGTTATATCTTATAATTTCTTCAATTTTCATTTTTTCAAAATTTGTTGTGGCAAAAAAAAAATTTGTATAAAATTGCATATTTTTAATTATCGATCGATAAATAAAATATAAGAGAAATATTTAAAAATTATATTCTTTTTTTTCATTAAGCTTAATTAATTCATTTATTTACATATCTGTTCTTTTTTTTTATTAACAATCAAATTCAATATTTAACAAGAAGTCAATGATTTCATTACAATCACTCGTAAATTCGTAGAATAACAGGCCGTTTTAGATTTCAAAAAACGTTTGGTGTTTGATTTTAAGAGTAAATATTAATATTTATATTAATATATATCAATAAACATATATTAATATATATAATTAATATGTATACATATATACATAATTCCTTTTTTAACATTTTATAAGTTTCGTGTTTTTATTTTGAAATCTCAAGTGCAAAAGATATTTTTAATAATAATAGTAGTAGTAATAATAATAATAATAATAATAATAATTACAATATAAAATCGAAGTCTCGTTATTGAGTTTAAAGTTAAATTTTTTTTTAATTCGGAAAGCGTGATTCGAAACTTCGCAAGATTCGAAGTTCTTTCATAGTGTTTTCAGCTGACTAGAATCTTCGGTGGAACTTGGGTTTTTTTGGGGGAGGGAGAAGCTTTTTACAAATTCAAAGAAAAATCGAAAAAAAAATCAAATTTCGAAAAGAAAAATAATCCAAAACATCCCGGATAAAAATTTGCAAAAACAATCTGGATCTTCCTCGCTAAAACCTGTACGAAAAATTACGCAAGTTAAAAAAAAAAGAATCCACCTCCAAATGATAAATTCAAAAGGATTTGATTAATTAATTAATTAACTCAAGAGGCATTAATTAATTAAACAATTAATTTTTGTCCTTTCTCTCCCGATTAATTTCCTTCCTCGCGGTACCCATCGCTGTGCATCTTCCTGCCCGACAACTCCAGTATCATCTTCGCAGCTGGGTGCTTGTCCAGGATGGACGAATTCCCTGTATCCCCTGCTTCGTCCTCATCCTCGTCGTCATCCTTCGGGACCGGTCCCACGCCCCAGACCTCGCAGTGCTTCACCCGGAAGTGCTCCTCGGCGCTCAGCTGTGCGTAGTTCTGGTAGGTAGTGCAGGAGACGCAGCACCTTCCAGATCCATATTCGCAGTCCAGCCAGAACCCGGGGTAGTTGAGCTGCCCACCCATTAGCAGTCCGTTGGGCATCGTCTGCTGGTGGAGGTTCAGGTACTGGTAGTGGTCATTGAAGCCGGTCGCTTGGAAGGTCATGATCCGGGGCTCCAGCTGGAAGAGAAAACTGGATGCGTTTCCTCGGAAGTTCGGACTCAAGCACCACCCCTCGGGTGCGAACCCGCCAAAGACATGGTCGTTCGTGTCCTGGACGATGATGACCGTCGCACCCTGCATCGCGATCCTGCCCAACATCGTGGAGAAGGACTCTCCGTGCACTTGACTGGAGAACAGGAACCTCCACTCGCCCCGAGCCTCTATCGGGAGGCTCAGGTTCAGGAACAGGACGTCCACCAGCCCCAGGATGCTCGGGAAGTGAGGGATGTTCTCGAGACCCTTGCAAAGCGGCAGCAGGTGCACGTCCTGGAGTCTCGCCAGGATGCTCTTGTCTCCCTTTTTCTGCGACACCAGGAACAGCTGCTGGAATACGTGCGATTGCACCGCCTTGAAGCCGGAGGCCGTGGAAAACCAGGACTCCAGCTGGTCGGCGCTCAAGACGTCTCCGAACTTCAGCAGCTCCTCGCAGAGACTCCTGGAGCGCATCCCGATCCGACGAGCGGTCACGCTGCAACCGATGTTGCTCCAGCTGCAGTACCGAGGGTTATTGCAATTCTTCTGCAGCCGGAGGTACGACGAGATCGTGGACTGGAGGTACTGCAGGAACGCCGTCGCGGGGATTTCGAATTTACGCTCCTCTTCGGAGTAGCCTTCCAGGAGGACGCGGGTCCGTTCCTCGGGGTTGCCCCGGACCGCGTACACGTAAAGCCGACCGAAGTTCTCGCCGTTGATGGTGGAGATGCGTTTGGTGCCAGGGTCGTGGCAAAGGAAGCGTACGACGAACTGCAGCAGGAACTCGTCCAAGTGAGTGGACCAGTGCTTGAAGATATCCTCCCGCTTTATCGACCCCGACGACCTCGACATGGACTTGAACAAGTTCTCCACCAAGGTGAGCTCCTCCGAGGAGAGGATGTTGGCCGACGACGCGGACCGGCTGGACCCGTGGCCCATCTGGAAGAGTACCGAAGGCTCCTAAGAAGAAATCTGGATTTTGGGGGGAGGGCAAAACATTTGGAGTACATAAGGTCGGATAAGATGGGCTTGGCCTTAAACGCAAAGCGATCGGGGCGGTTCCGTTTTTTGGATCGTTGGAAGTTTTAGACAGAATCCATGATCGGTGAAGTCGCTCGGTTTTATTTTTTTTATGATTTGGATGAATGATCCTAAAGTAGATTTTAGGATTATAAATTTGTGAGAAATAAGTTCTTAAGAATTTGCATTATGGATTTTGATAGTTTGGATTATGGATTGGGATAATTCTAAGATGGTTTGAATTCAAGACGGTCCAAAAATTATCTTGTAATTATCTTGTAAATTGTCTAATACGAGCGTAATCCAAACCGGGTCTAAGATTATCCTAATTTAAGACAATTTTCAAGTTAATTTTGATATAACATCGATCTAAGATAATCTTAATTCAATATAATTCTAAGATGATCTTAATTCGTTTTTAAGACAGATTGGCAACTAAGACAATTCAAAGACGGTCTTAATCTAAGATCATTCAATAGCTAAGATGATCTTAATCTAAGACAATTTTAAAACCAACTCGATCAAAGACAGTTCTAAGACTATGATAATCTAATTACAATATGATTTTAAATCAAGATTATTATAAGATCAACTCGATCTAACGTTTATTAATCTTAATCACTTTTAGGACGATCCAAACCAAGACGTTTCTTATGGTGATCTTCTCTAAAATGACCTTAATCTAAGACAGTTCTAAGACGATCTTAAACTAAAACACTTATCTAAGATGGTAATCTAAGATAATCTTAATCTCAGAACTTTTTAAGACCATCTTAATCTCAGACACTTTTAAAACCATTTCATACTAAGACATTTTTCTAAGATCATTTAATTTAAGATAGTTCTAAGACAATCTTAAACTAAGACCACTAAATCTTAAAGTTAAACCACTTTTTAAGACGATCTTTAACTAAGGACACCTGCTAAGGTGATCTTAATCCAAGACAATTATCTTAATTTCCGAACGACCACTGATTTTTAAGTGGATTCGCATCTGAATCCAATTCCCTTTAAATTCGGGATCTTCGAGACACGACACAAATTCGTACAAACCTTGATCGTAGATAAGTCGGCGAGACAGTGGCTACGTCGATGTTCAATACATGAGTGCGAGTGTGGGTATGAATGGAAGCAGGTGACATACACACCCACACACAATCGGGGAATGAGGTTAGGTTCGATTCAACTCTATTGAATTCGAGCTACAGTGTATCGGGGGAGGACGAGGAGCATTGAAGATCTTCACAAGTGAGAGGGAGACGGAAAGCAACGACTGCCATCAGTCGATTGAACGAGAGTCCCTCGCGTGTCCGTCCATCGCAGTCCCACTGTCCCAGTCCGACTGAGTTTCGAGGTTAGGGTGCAGAACCGCAGGTGCACTCTCGGAACGGAACGCTGGGAATTGGAAAGTTAGAGAGTAGAGACTGACTTTGGTCGATGGCCGACCAGCGACGTCTTCTTCCACTAGCAGTTCAACTCTCTTTCTCCGCCCATTCTTTTTCTCCTTTTTTCCGCTAGATGGGGATGGCGGTAATATTTAAAAGCGAAATACGATATCGGGGTGGCACTATTGTTTTGATTCATTTGAAATTTGAAAATTGTTATTATTATTATTATTATTATTTTTATTACTATTACTATTATTATTTAAATATGAATTATTTCTTCAGTTTTTCGGTCTTAAATTTCTTTATTAATAGATTTGTCTGTATTAATAGATTCTTTATTAATAGAATCACAACAAATCTATTAATAAAGTAATTCAAGACCGAAAGACTGAAGAAATAAAATCCATATTTATTTAAAACCTACGGTCAAATAAGGGATAATTCAACAAATTATTATTATTATTATTATTACTACTATTACTATTAGTACTACTATGCGATATCGATATCGATACCTAAATACGATATCGGGATTGCAATATCGGTTTGATACATTTGAAATTTGAATTCTTTTTATCATTATTATTATTATTACTAATACTACTACTACTGCTACTACTACTACTACTATTATTATTATTACTACTGATATTATTAATGTTATTATTGTTGTTTTTGGCATTTTGGATCTAATAAGTAGACGAGTTATTTTGTTTTTTATTTTTTCTTGATATTTCTAGTTGATATTTCGAAAAGTGGCGGACGTTCGCCGTGAAAAAGAGCTCGCCGAGAGGAGGAAAAACGAGCCTCAGTTGGACCAATCGCAGGATCACCTGGTCCGCAAAATTTTCTCGAGGTGAGTTTTCATGAAAAAAAATAAATAAATAATATAAAATAATATATCAAAAACGAAAAAAAGGAACAAAACATAAAGGAAAAATAACGAAGAAAGAACAAGAATTTGTCTATTTCTATATACATATATATATATACACATACATATAAATATACTATATATATTTTTTTTCAACACCCTCTGCTTCGTCGTATACATGCGTCCTTATGACAATCGCTACGCGTGTTAGCGTTCTTTTGGCGACAATGACGCATATGTGCGTCCAATTTCGAGTGTGACGCATATATATACGCCCAATATCGAGCGTGACGCATATACGCGTCCGTAGCAACTGAGCAATGGGATGAAAAAAAATATACACACATGTATATGTGTATATATATATATATATATATGATGATAAAATTTTATATATTATATATATACATGTATGTACCTCACCATGTCTAATTTCTACTTCTCGTACCGCTACTGTTTAGGATTCGTACCTATTGCTTCATTTTTTGTTGTTGTTGCTGTGTTTGACGTTGTTTGTTGGTTTCATTTTTAAAACAATGTCTAAAGTATAGAAGAAAAAGAAAATTGCAAAGAAAAGACAGAAAAAGAAAATGATAAAAAAAGACAGATAGCGAAATTGCAGTCGGTTGAAAGTCCGTCATCGTATGTCCAAAAAGGTTCAAGACTGACGGGGAAGCACAGATGAGCCTGACCACTGCCTTGACTAATCGCTCGCAACAGGATTCCGACGAGGAGCTCACCGTGAACGTCCTGCCGCCCTGGCCAAGTTTTAGGCAATTTCATTTTTATTCTCTCTTACGTATTTATTTATTTATTTGTTTACTTATTTATTTACATTTTTTTTTTCATTTTTTTTAATCCATCCATCGATCGATCGATCGATTTGTTTATCAATTATTATTATCATTATTATTATTACTACTATTATCCATTCACCTATATTTTTCTATTTTTTTTTAATCAATTTATTCTTTTTATTGTTATTATTATCGACACTATTATTACCATCATTATCATTGTTGCAATAAGATTTGTTACTGTTACTATTAATTAATTAATTAATCTTTTCCACCCTCCTGTATACATAATTATTTAAGAACTTCATCGAAATCTATATTTCACGATTATTCTCAATTGCTCTTTCTATATATATATATAATATATATTTGTATATAGTATATACTTATTTTATATATACACGCTGCAACCATTTTTCTCAGTATATAGTATCGCCTTGAATTATTAACAACGATTATCACGGATTCTATTACGTAACGATTATTCATTGCCGATATCAGTATTGTTATTGTTATTGTTACTATTATAACTATTAATATTTTTGTTATTTTCATTATTATCGGCATTGTTTTTGTTACCGATCATAATAATACTAATTCTAATACTAACACTAACACTAATAATAATAACAACAATCAATGTCGTTATTGTTATTATTATTATTATTATTATTATTATTAATATTATTATTATTATCATACTAAAAATTATAATTACCATCATTATTTTTATTATTATCAATACAGTGGGCCCTCGATTTTCGCACACAATTGGTTCCCGAAAGTGTGTGCGAATGGTGAATGTCCGAAAGTAGAGAGATGTAAAAAAGTATGTACCAAAAACGGTGTTTTAAGGGGATACATCACAGTAAAAAAATTTTTTTTTTCATTTTTTTTCTTTCATTTTCTGAAACCTGCATTTGTTAAGAATACTCTCACCAAATATTGTAAAGAAATTCGTAAAATTGACGGAGATACAGTATAAAATTTAGTTTCTAAGTCGTAGTATTATCCTTTCTCAGCAAAACTTTGATCGCGTTTTTCTCGAAACTATGTTTTTCAACCTCGTTGACGGCATATTTAAAAAACTATTCATCCGATTTGCATGTATAAAATCTCAAAATGTTTGAAAATCCAGTCTCTAGGTCACCACGGAGAGATTTTTTTGATAAAGGGCCCCTTTCTACTTTTTTTTTTTTCATGAACGATGAAAATTGTCTGTGATAAAATTCGCTGATCCTCCATTTTTTTTTAAATATCGCAATTTCGTCCCGTAGAGTTATAAATCGATATGTCTAGTTTATAAGGGTATTTTTTTTCGGATGAACCGTATGGCTTATTTGCTGTCAATCACCAAATCGGAGTGTCTTTTTGAAAGCGGCGTACACCGCAAACTATTAGGCAGATTGGGATCCAATAATTTGTCAAGAGTCTTGTTTATATATATATTGAATACAAACAACAATAGAAAAAAAATAGTTTGCTCGAAAAAAATTATTAAAAATACACCCTCGTACCGCGCGCTCACTGTGATGTACCCCCTTGAAGTGTTGGTACTACGACTTAGGACGATACGCGACCTAACCTGACCGACAGTGGCGCTCTCAGACGTTCTTGTTCGTACACTACTTGAACGTAGACGATCGGGACAGAACAGAGCAGCGTTGTAACGTAGTCGAGCTTAATATCGTATTTGTGTTTAATAAAGTTTTCTATATCAATTATTGATTGCACCGTGTATTCGATCCCTATCTTCTAACATAAAGTATCCATTTATTTATTTATTTAACTTTCGGGTGTTTTCTTTATAAACTCGTCAAGAGTTAAGGAGGATCTTGCACAAATATTTATGAACTCAGCTGTAATATTTTCAATTCAATAGTTCAAGCTATGCCCTATCTTATGGTATTTTTACTTTATGGTGTTACCGTGTAAATGAAATTAAATCTCGAAATTCTTACTTTTTTACATGTACTCTTATGGGATTGCATGAAAAAATTATATTTCCGAAGCGTGAACCAATTTTTGAATAATATTAAATATATGAATTTAAAGATAAAAGCTTCCTCTTTCAGATTACATTTTGTAAATAACTTGCAACCGTGGAAAATTTTCAGACATTATATGCTAAAGTGAGTAAACTTTGATTACATCCGGTTATCTGTAGGGAAGCCATGTTTTTCATTTAGCGCGACTGCGCGAGAGAAGCGCGCATGTCTATGCGTCTATGACTGGGCATTCTCGTAAACCTGGGCCGGAAATATACTTTTCAGTTACTCACGGGTTAATCAAGTTATAGTCTATTTATTTTAATAAAAAGTAGACAATGCGCGCAACAAATGTAATGTTTACACTAGAATTATTTATTGAAAATCATTTTCAACTTTTAAACATAAAATACATACATAAATATTTGCATTCATTTTTTGTAACATTTGGGTTCAGTTGTACTCGCAAGAGCCTCCTTAATTGAGTTGCTCCTTTTTTTTTTCGTAATCAAGATTTCTGTAATCGCGGTGTGTTTTTGTATTGCCCTACGTACTTGAGATATACGTTCTCCATTTGGATCGCATTCTTCCATAATAGTTAAAAATTTGTTTAGATGCATAAGGACTTCATTCACATTTTTAATTGTCAAAGTCTTTACGTTTTTATCGGCTTCTTCTTCCTCATTTTCGTCGTGTATTTTATTGTTAATCAATTGTTGCTCAATTAGATATTCATTTGATAGCGGTGCTGAGCGAGATTCAATTAATTCATTAACATCGTCGTTGTTGACGTCCAAGTTAAATTCATTCATGAGACTAACTGTTTCATTGGTGGTAGTTTCCGGCATTTCTTCAAAATTTGTAAAATCATTCGTCATTTGTGGGCGTAATTGTTCCCAGGAACCTTTTATTGGCGACTCTTTTATGTCAGCCCATAGAGGGAACATTCGACTGCAAAGGCTTACAAAGTTGAATTTTTTAAAATGTGCGAAAGTAGAATGTGCGAAAGTCAAGGGCCGCCCATAATTATAATCATCAACGTCATGATTATTTTAATTATTGCAATTATGGTTGCATAAACTCTCCGAGTTCTTTTTTGTTTCTTATTTTTTTATATGTTTTCTTTTTTACATTTCTATAAAAATAAGATAACAATACTGATATAGCTTAAGTGAATTATTATCAACACGAGACACCGCAATCCAAGGCACTAATTTCCTTTCTTTTTTTTTTACAAAATAATTCGCAATGCAATTATTTTATTTGTTTTTTTTGCTCTGAAAAAATAAGCTTCTCTATTAAAAATCAAAATTTAATTTCGATTCTACATACATAAGCGATAGCGTTCACCGAAATTATAATATATATAACGTATATACGATATACACATATATTTCAAGCAATTTTTTTTATTTATACACTATTTTTTATGAATTTCATGACATCTTTTTTTTCCTATAAGAATGCTAGAGTGCTGTAAAATACGCCTTTAGAGATATATAATATTATCACTTTTATTGCTATTACTACTACTACTACTACTATTATTATTATTATTATTATTACTATATATTTACGGTTATGCGCATTTTGTTCCATTTTTATTCCACTCTTGTGTACTTATAATATATATATTCATACGTTGAATATTAATATATATTATACATTATTGCATATATAATTTATAATATATATATGTATAGTATATAGTATAAATTATAAATTCTAATATATCAGTATATACATATATAAATTATTACACCGAATCTCTCTCTATTCTCTCTCTGTTTCTCTTTTGCTCTCTTTTTCTAATATATTATTATTAACATGATAAGCGAGTAATGCTGCAGTAATGCGCGATTGCAAAGTAACAAATGCATGTTGCGAGATTACACACAAACATATACACCACTCTAGAATTCAAAATAATGTATAATATGATTCTTTCGAAATTAAGGTTTTATTTATCGTTCATATTTTTTTTTCTTTATGTAAAGTATCGTCATCGTCATCGTCATTATCACGATCACGATCATGATCATCATCGTTGTCATTATTATAATTATTTTCATTTTCAATTCTTTTTCTACTTTTTGTTTTTTTTTCTTCTTTTCTTTTTTGGTTTCTGTCAATCTTTGCTCGAGAAACAACCACTTATAGGACAAAACTCCCAATTTAGGAATGTTTCAAATTATTATTATTAATACAATTATCATTTCTACGGCTTTTATTATTATTACCATCACTGATGACGTCATCATTAATATTATTACCACTGCTGATATTATTATTATTATTATTATTAATATTATTATTAATATTATTATTATTATTAATATTATTATTAATATTATTATTATTATTGTGAGACAAAAAGATTTGCAAAAATTGATTCCGAGGAGAAATTCAAATTTTTCCCTAAAATCGGTTCTGATTATATTTGTTATGACAATTTGAATTGAATTTTTCTTATTTATATTTTAACATACGTCGTATGCGCATACACGTATGACATAGAAAATTATTATTATATTACAGATTGCGATATTGTTTAAATATTATCATATAAATATTACAAATGTTTCCGCACTTTATGTGTATATAAGGTGTCCTAAATCTCGGTGGGCAGGTAGATAGCAGTTTGTCGAGCAAAGATCGCGTCGCCGTCGTTACTCGAAACCGTGACTATGTTTATGTATATGCAGAAAAAGAAGGGAAAAAAACCAACAAAGTACGTCGTTATTATTACGCCGAAAAGCCATTAAAATGATTACCACCGCGGACTGTTTTAACCGGTAACGAGGTTAATTGGAGAGAAGGGAGAGAATAAATTTATACCGCAGGGGAGGAGGAAAAAGAAAAAGAAGAAAATCAGAGAAGCGAGAAAAACATATTGACAATTTGTTAAAAACATTCAAATAATCATAATAATCATAATAAGAATAATAATTTGCATTTCATTTCATTATTGTAATTATTATTGCTATTGCTATTATTATTATTATTATTATTATTATTATTATTATTATTATTATTATTATCATTATTATTATTATCATCCGATTGCGATAACAAAATTAGAAACTGCATCGAAGTTGGCAAAGGATATATTAAAAAAGCAATAGATGAAAAATTGCACTTCTCGAAAATTGCAACCTCGCTTTTTCTTTAATCTGAAAAAACAGGCCGTGAGTCGTGTAATAAAATGTATTATAAGCGTGTACATATATATCTTCCATTTGCATTAAGTTTTGTAAATTTATTTATTTATTCATCGATCGATTGACTGATTAGCGGATTGATCGATCGATCGATCCACTCTTTGATTGATTGATTAGTTACTTTGTTTTTCAAGTCTGTTATCTTTCACGAAAATAAGCAAAAATTTTCAGTCCCAGACTCGTCCCCGGACATGACTCCCGGACCCGTCCGTACTCACCCAAACGCGATTCAGACTCGTTTCATCCCCGTTTCATACACTTTCCATATTCGTCCAGACTCGACCGATACTTGTTCCAGACTGATAATTAAAAATGCCCTCAGAAACTTACGGAAAGTTGAAAAAAAATGCGTTTCCAGACTTTCCGTAGGCTGGCTCCAGAATTGTACTATGCACTTCATTGTAGGCGACTGAAATTTTTGGAAACTAAATCAAGAAAGAAAGAGAAAAAAAAAATTTTGGTTTCCTGGTTAATTTTCATTGATTACTTAATTAATTAAATTATTTGTTTATTTAATTACTAATTTTCCACCCACCCGTATATTTATATTGTTAATAATCAACAATCACATACATGAACTATTTTTCTTATTATTATTATTAATAATATTATTTTTATTATTATTATATATATAATTATCCTGTAGGCACACCAAAAGTAGGTTTGCTCGTGAACACCACCGCTGGAGCTCTCTATATATATATATTTTTCATTATTATATATCGACATATATATATTTATACATATATTACATTTATCTAGCCCTTTTTTGGTATACAATTACTTATATTTAATATATACATATTGTTATATATATACTATAAATATCTACATTTTTAGATACTTGTACTTTGTAGTGATTTCGCATAGCATTAGTTATTTATACTCCAAATTTCTCTATTACCCCGAAAATCACTGAATTATACAGGACGAGTCTTCGAGAACCTCGGGATTTCTGTCGCTTCCTCACTTTCCCCACCTCTCCTCCACCGCACGCTGCGATTGGCTACCCCCACTCCGACTTGCGAAACACGGCATTCAAGATTAGGTTATGCGGAAGCTAATGAGACTCGCCCTGTATCGAATCCAACTGAATTGCAGTCCTCGAGACCACCTGCAGCGCCCCCTGTACGAAATACCAACTGGAACGTTGCTGTCGCATTTTGCCAAAAATGTGTTTGAAATTAACTAAACAAATGAAATGAATTTTTATGATAATTATTTCCTACTGGACTCTATTTGGTATTTTATGGGAATGAGTTCCACTGAATCGGTCGATTTTTCATACCACGAAATTCGTCATGGAGTTTTTGATGGTGTCAATCGAGAGCTTATGGGATTTTGGATATATTTTTGCTAAAAGATTTTTTCATTATCCCTTACGGTTTTCAAGATATTCCTGATGAAAGATTTTCCTTTCACTAGTTCCATGACCCGCCCACCAGAGGCGCTGTTGTTGGTTTCTACCTGGAATGTCATAAATAAAGATCGCATCTTAAAACGAAAAAAGAACAAAAAAGACAAATAAGTTATTGTTGAAAACGACAAATCAGTGGAATGACGTCACCGCACTACACCACACCCTCGTAATAATCTCTCCGATGCCCCTGCGCAAGTAACCCCGTACCCTGGACCTTATTAGGATCTTGAATTATTCATGGATTGTCGCTAATCGGATGTTTCCCGCTCTCTTTTTTTTTGTTTCTCTTACGATCGATAGGTTCCGACGCGAGCGCCACGCAGCCGATGTCGAGAAGGGCGACGGCAAGGACTCCAAGGACGGGGAATCCCCGCACGCGCGGAAACTCTCCACGGCCGACGAAAGCGCCGGCAGCGTTGGCGGCGTCGCCGTTGCCAGCGCTACGCGGCCACGACCCAGTAAATGGGGCCGCCTTTTAGGCAAGTACCAACAGTGACGTCAGTGCACCGAAGTGAAGTGAAATGGTTTTTAAACTAAAAAAAAATCCAACTATATATATTTATTGAAAAATAGAAATAGAAATAGAATGATTTTATAAAAATTACCAACAACAAAATAAAATAACAACAATTGTTGCTCGCGCACGCGCATGACAATTGCAGCAATAACGACATCCTCGCCCACTAGCGATGGCAGCGCCATCTTCTCTTATCCTCCATTTTGTTTCTTCTCCAGGCAGCTCCAGTCTCGACTCCGGGAGCGACGCCGGCACGGGTAGTGATACCTTCAAACGTTCCCTGAGTGCGCGGGACTCCAGGCCCAGCTCCAGCGGCGGGGGCACCAACAAGGTGTTCCCGAAGCTCGGCAAGCTGAGTGGCGCCACCATCGACGAGAACGTCGCGACCACCACCACAACCACGGCGGCTACCAGCGCTGCGACGACGGATGGCGTCACTGGAGCCGATAAGACGTCGGCCACGGCGCCCCCGGTTGACGCATCGAAGCAACTGCAGCTGCGGCGCTTCGAGAGCTACGACGGTGGCCTGATCACGCAACAGAGCGGCCA
This sequence comes from Gasteruption jaculator, assembly GCA_949825005.1. Classification (NCBI taxonomy): domain Eukaryota; kingdom Metazoa; phylum Arthropoda; class Insecta; order Hymenoptera; family Gasteruptiidae; genus Gasteruption; species Gasteruption jaculator. The sequence goes on from OX463762.1 coordinate 7,620,298, forward strand.
CGAGCGGGAAATCCTCGCCGCGGTGCTGGAGGTCAAGGTCGACCTGAAACTGGAGGTTCAACGGGTGAACCAGCGACTAGCCAAGATCGAGGATCTGCTTCAGAATATCGTCAGCAGGATGCCGGCAGGTCCTGGAACACCCGTGACGCCCCAATCCGCTCGGATCGGCTCGTTGCAAAGTCCTGGAAGTTTCGAGGGCAACAAGCCCGGAGTCGGCGTCGAGGAGGGGCTCCAGCAGCAGCAGCAACAACATCATCACCATCATCATCATTCGAAGGACTCCGGAGGACCCGGAGGCAGCAAGGAACTGCTGCTGGAGCGGCTGAGCCAGCAAGCGTCGACCTCGAGGGTCGATGTCGAATCGGCCGGCGGCGCCTTGGGGCCGCTGATCCTGCGCAAGCGGCGCAGCAAGTCCCGCAATAAGGGCGCGGCGCCGCTTGCACCGCTGGCCACGCAGCCGGTCAGCCCGTCCGAGGCAACGGAGACCACGCAGATGCTGGAGAGCGTCGACGACGCCGAGCGCGGCGCCGCCGACAGGTCCGAGCGCAAACGACCCCCGCCCAGGCCTAGAGAGTACTTGTGAAAGGAGTGGACGGTCTTCGCGCTCCTGGGATTATCCGAGCAGTTGCCTCGGCGACTCGGGGCTATGGTCAGCGCCGTCTAGTTAATTTCAAAGGAACTGGAGCATGGCGGTGACGAAAGTAGCGCTGGGGATTCCCGACAGAGGGTGCTGCCGCTTAGCTCCCCCGCCCTGATTCGAATCTGCTTCCGGTGGGAGGATTCTTTAGGGTTTTTATTTAGGGTTTTCAGAGAAATTTCGGGGTTTTTGGGAGATATAGCGAACTTTTGGGAATTCTTGGTATTTCTAGGAATTGTAATTTTGCAGTAGGAATTAAAGTTGCAATATTTTGAAATTTTGGAGGATTTTTTGAGGATTGCAAAATATTTTCGAAAATTATTTTATTATTGAAGTTTTGAAAGTGAGTCATACAAGAAATTAGGAAATATTTCGTTGTCGTTGAAATAATTTGATTTGTCATTTTCTTTTATCGTTATAAAAATCCAAAAGTAGATTCATGGGGAACTCCTAGGGAGAAAGCAGATTCGGCGGGAATTCGAAAGTTTCGCTCAGACAATGACCCCGGGTTGCCGGTGGCTCGTTGAAAAAATCCCGAAAATGGATCTTTGGGACGTTTTTTGATATTTTTTTTCAAAAAGGGATGAGGTCGCAAATTGGGGCCGGCAGACGAAATATAAATATTCGCGATTATTTTCTCTCGATACTGTGATGAACATATTATAGCCGTACGTATTAATAATGATGATGAAAATAATATTAATATGAAATTAATATAATAATTAAAAATAATAATAATATTAATAATAAGGGGTCGATAGAATTTGCCACAAAAAAGAGTAACTCAATTTCGTAAGCGAGAAAAAAGAAACAAAAGTGCAAAAAACGATTCAATTTTATCTATGCGTTAGTTAAATGAACAAAAATTTTTTTTGTAATTTATAAGCGAACGACGAAAGATCGAATTTGATTTTTCTTCTTCAGCTGCGTTATCTACTTTTTATATCAACAAAAGAAAAAAAGGAGGAAGAAAAAAAGGGTAGAGAGAGACATTTTAAATTTTTAGATTTTTTTCAAAATTCAAATATTTGGTACCATGAGAATTGCATTTTTGGGATAAAGAAAGGGAAATTTGCATGTTTTCGAAGTTTTTCTAATTAAAAAGAGAAAAAATAACGATTTCCAAGGAAGGAGAGGAATTGATTTATTTTTCGAAATTGGGAATTTTCGATATTCTCGGGGTTCTTTTCAATAAGAATAAGAATCCGAAATTTTCGAAGAAATTATATAAATTCGCAAATTTGAAAATTTGGAAATCTGTCGATTTTTAAATTTCCTAAAAGATAAATTCACATTATAAATTGTGGATAAAAGAAGTTTTCCAAAAATTTTTAGAATTTTATTTACGAATTGAAAAGACTCGTTCATTCATGAATTGTAATTTTAAAAAATTCTTAATTTCATGATTTCAAAAATTTCTTAAAAAAATTTATCTATCCAAAAATGTAATTTAAAGGATTTGAAGTCTACTAATTTCAAAAAATTACTTTAATAACTTGAAAATTCAATAATTCCACAATTTAGTCACAATATTTAACCGCAATAAATCCTAGAATTTTTCGAAACTTTCCAAATTTCTTCTTTTCTGGTACCGAATTAATTAAACATTTCGATGGAATTAAAAGATAAGGGGTGAAAACAAAAAGTTGCAAATTAATAAAAAAAAAGAAAGAGGGGCAATGCAAGTTATGGGGGAAAAACGAAAAAGCAGGTACATTTAAATAAATAAATAAGGTCGAGAAGGGGGGGTTTGGGGGAAAGAGAATGCAAAATAATGGAAGAGAAAAAGGAAAATCGTTTCATATATAAGCTCAACTGTAGGTATATCGCTTTAAAGCTACGCTGAATTAACGAAAACGTAGGAAGGAGGAAAACGGCAACATAAAAAGAAAATAAAAAAATTGTTAAATAAATATATAACCCAGCATCGAGTCGAAAGAGACAAAAAAAGGAGAAAAAAAATTTTACAACGTCCAGAATCGCGAATTTGTACGATCTGTAAAAAGAAAACATTTCAATTTCGACGAAAGGAAGGAGACAAAAAATAGTTTGGCAATTTCAAAACTCGATTCCAATTTTCACCCGATGCAATACGACGACTATACATTTATTAGATAAACAAAGAAAAAAAAGTATAAGAAAAGAGGGCGAATGTAAAATGCGAACAAAGGTGGGAGCCAAAAACAGCAATATTAGGTGTACATATTTCTGTAACTCGACAAGGGCGTGTATATATTCGTGTAATTATTAGGCCTTTCTTTACGTTACGACCGTTTCTATGCGCTTTTCACGCCGGTGACCTTCGAAATCGCGAAACTGCGCATGCAATGAACCTTCCCGTGCCTTCTGCGCATGCAAAATAGCCTTTTGGATCTACTGCGCACGCAAAATGGCCCCTTTGGATCTTCTGCGCACGCAAGAACCGTTTTTGCGCAAACAGGAGAATCTTTTGAATCTTCTGCGCCGACTACTGAATCCAAAAGGCCCGCTTTGGGTCTCCTGCGCGAGCGAGACAGCCTTTTGGATCTTCGGCGCATGTAAAACGGTCCCGTTGTACCTTCCGCGCACGTAGAAACTTCACCCGCGCTGCAGATCCTAACCTGCGATTCTAGCCCCACTTGTAGAGATCCTATCGAACCAAAAATAATGGCTGGGAGATCTCGGTAAAGGGCGACTGCTGCCATCTGTGGTTATTCATCGGAAAGTGACCACTGCGATGTCAAGTATCCGATACAACTTTCGTATCTTATACTTTGTCTATGACGGGAGAGAGAACGAGAATAGGGGGAAATTTCATCGGTCGACGGTGGCGTCCTCTCGCGATGAAAGTGAGCGCCGAAGCGCCCTTCGAGTGTTGTTGAAAGTGCGTAAGCCAAAAAAACCAACAATATTATACATATATTGTCCATTTATTATTGCACCAAAAAACAAAATAGCATCCAAGATTTTTTTTTATCTGACTTCCGCTCCAGACTACGATCTACGATTGGCAATTGTTTACCGCCCATTTCCGTTTCACTTTTTGCCAGATACCTCCTGTTAATGATTACAATGATAAAAATCTAAATCGTGACGTCACCGAACGGCGACAGCGACGCTTGTGAGCGTTTTCCGCGTGAAAGCGAACAAGACGAACGCGACCCTTGGTTTCGCGCCAAAAACCAGTAAATGAGGGAACAAGAGGGAACTCCGAGGAGTAATCGCAGATGGCGGTACTCGAGCTGTAGAATAAAGGGTATCTAGAAATGCCCCTCATTATGTGGGACGAGGATAAGGGGAAAATAATGACTTTACACACGACACTTCTAGCTTTTAATGGCTATTTCACTATAAAGTCGCTCACTGTCAATTCAAAAGTCTGTGATTCTTCAAACCGAAGATGTAGTCGATTATTACGTACACACCGTTAGACTCGCCACGTAGAGACGTAGTTGATGTACACGCGCGTGTGCTTCTCGTAAGGTCACTTCATCATCATTCCAAAAACAACAAAATAATAAGAATAAGAATAATGATAATAAGAATAAGAATAATCCAATGTGAGAATTTCGCGATTCCACAAAAACAGCCGGAGCCACTCGCGGATCTGCTCGAAACCCGTTTAGTCAAAAAAAAAACAGCATGTTTCTCGGAAAATCGCGTCACCCCCCCGCAAATCTGACCCACTTCTGCCCCTGACGCATTGCTTGCTACCAGAAAACCGAAAAGGTGTCGAAAAATTACTAGAAATCTGTGTTGAAAGCACTTGCTTGCTCGATCTGGAGCTAATCTGCCGCAAATCTGTCACAAGTCTGGCGTTATAATCTCAGATCCTATTAGAGATTCGTAGAACCAAATTCAGAATTGCGAGAAATAATACAAAAAGCTTTTTCTCTCCATCTGACAATAATCTGTCGTAATCTGTCGCAAAACTGTCGCAAATCTGTTGCTAATCTGTCGCAAGTCTGGCGTTATAACCTTAGGTCCTTTTGGAAACACCTAGAACCTCATTCAGAATTGCGAGAAATAATGCAAAAACCATCTTTTTCTCCATCTGACCATAATTTGTCACTAATCTGCCGCAAATCTGTCACGAATCTGTCGCAAGTCTGGCGTTATAACCTTAGGTCCTGTCACAAAAATGTGAAATCCAATTCAGAATTGCAGGAAGTAATACAAAAAACATCTTCTTCTCCATCTGACCATAATCTGTTGCTAATCTGCCGCAAATCTATCGCAAATCTGTCGCAAATCTGTTGCTAATCTGTCGCAAGTCTGGCGTTATAACCTTAGGTCCTATTGGAAACACCTAGAACCTCATTCAGAATTGTGAGAAATAATGCAAAAACCATCTTTTTCTCCATCTGACGATAATCTGCCGTAAATGTGTCACGAATCTGTCGCAAGTCTGGCGTTATAACCTTAGGTTCTGTTACAAAAATGTAAAATCTAATTCAGAATTGCGGGAAATAATACAAAAAGCATCTTTTTCTCCTACAAACGATAATCTGTCGCTAATCTATTGCAAATCTGTCGCAAGTCTGACCCAAAACTTGTCTCTAAGATATTGCTTCTTTCCAAAGAAAACAAAAATAAACTGTTTTAAACTTGCCCCCTTGAAAAAAAACACTCGCTTGCACAATTTAACGAAAAATCTAACGCAAACTCATTTTAAAAATATCGCTTATTATTAATAAACGGGAAATATTTATCGAAAAAACGGAAGAAATAATTGAAAAAATGCACTCTGCTCGTAATCTGCCGGAAATCTGTCGCAAGGCTGCCGTAAAGCTACGAAATTTGCAATAATGATGAAAGAGAACACGAGGAATCATATCTTCTCACGCTATGGTGTTAAAAAAAAAAGCTGCCTTAAAGTAGTCGAAAATTGATATCGAAGTAATTTTTTGAAAAAAAAGAAGGAAAAATGGAAACACGAAAAAAAAGAGAGAGAGAGAAACGGAAAAGTAGGTGAAAATCCCATTATTTGGAATATCGAAGGTCACGGGAATTTCGCAAAAGTGCGTAGAAACGAGGAAATCGGTCGAAGTATTTTCCATGAATTGCGGAAAAGCGAAATTTGTATTAAAATGAGGAAATAGAAAAAGGATAGTTTTTGAGAGGAAAAGGGGAAATTTACTCGAGAGACTGAATCAACGCGAATGTGGATACAAAGTAGAAATAAATAAATATTTGCAGCGGGTTTCGGATAAACAAACAAAAATTATAAATGGAATATGCGATATATGGGAAAAATAAAAATAAAGAAAAAAAGTCAGTTTATTAAATTACAAAAATTACTATTTAAAGTTACGAGGGGGGTTAAGAGGAGAAGAAGAAGAAGAAGAAGAAACAAATGAAAAGTATCAAAGTGTTAAAGGGGTAGGGGGTGAAAAAATACAAGTAATAATTGCAGTGGTTGATTAACAAAAAAATAGGTTTTAGCGATATAATCATAAAATAAAGAAGAACGCATGAATGGAATTTAAAAAAATATATACAAATAAATGAATGAATAAATAAATAAGTAAGTAAATATATATGTGTATATATATGTATATATATATATATATATATATATATATATATATATATATATCCATTTATTTATTTATTTATTTAATTCCATTTATGCGTTTCATATATATACACTACCGGTCAAAAGTACCTCCAGATTGACGAATTGTGACCGGTAGTGTGTATATAAATATATATATATATATACACACACACACGATATAGCAGGCTATACTCGTAATTTATATACTTGCGAAAAAATATATAAATATATTAAAATATAAAAAAGGTTTAAACGCTGTTGAAAGAGAAACGAAGGGGGAAAATCATTAAAAAAAAAAAAGCGGAATAATTATATAAGAGGGGGTTTATTAATAATATTAATAATAATAATAATAATAATAATAATAATATAAATAATAATGCTAAGGAAAAGGAATTAATATATATACACAAGATAAAGACATTTCTGTAGTAGTCGTGGTAAATGAAATAAACATAATACATATATATATTATATTCAATATATTTATAATTGTAATATATTGAAATATAATATATATATAATATGAATATATTTGATAAAGGAAAAATCGAAAATGAATAACTAAATAAAAAAAAGTGAGAAATTTCGGCGAAATTGAAACCATGTGTTGCGATTTAATGAAAAAAAAAAATCGAAATTTTTGCTAATTTGAATAAGTTACCACCACTACTGCTAATACTACTACTACTACTTCGTCCATTTTTCTATATGGGCAGTTCACATGTGCACTATATCTGTCCTTCGGCCTTTGTAATTTAGTCCTTCGTCATTTCGTAAGATAATTAAAAAAAAGCAACAGATTTGGAAAGTAATGGAAAGAAGAAAGGGTAGATAAAAAGTCAGGGGAATCCCGTAGAACCGGAAACCGGAAATCGGGTTTCGAAGACTTTTGGTCGCTCATGGAAAGAGAAGAAAGTTATTGCCAACTTCAGCACGATCTTAGAAGAAGGGGAGGGTCTAGGAACGAATTGGAACGCAGCCGCAGGGAAAAAAGCGGGAAAATACAAAAAAAATCAGTGGCAACTAAAATTGTTGTAAAATAAATGCAGGTTTGAATAAACGACGTGCTGCAATTCGGAATTCTTATGTTGCCTCTAGAAAAATAGGGAATCGAGAGAAAAATAAACATCGATATTTTGATTTTTTTTTATTCAAGGAAGCAAAGAAGAATTTAACGAATTTTTCGATTTTAAATAATATTATTCGAAGGAAGGGTATTTAAAAATTATATTTTTTCTGAGAAAAAAATAAATTCCTTCATATTTCTTTTTACTTTCTAAGGAAAAAAAAAATAAATCGATATCTCAATTTTTCTTTATTCCTTTTCTGCAGAAAAATAATTGATCTATCGATATTTTTCTTTTCCTTTCTGCACAAAAATCTTATCTCTGTTCCCGGAGAAAAAAAAATTAATCGATTCGTCGAAATTTCTTATTAATTTTCGAGGGAAAAAAAATAACTTTCGATGCTTTTTCTAGAGACAACAAAAAATAAAAATGGATGCTTCGATATTAGAGGAAATGCAACAATCGATTTATATCGACGCGTTTCGTATATTTCTTCTTCAGGAGAGGGTGGGGGGGGGGGGGGGGGGGAGCGCGTTTATTCAAAAATGTTTTTATTCCGACGAGACTTTGCGTTGTAAATATTTATGAAATTTAAGTTAACAAACGAAATAAAAAAAAATAGAAAAACTAATAATGATTACAAGAACAAGAACAACAACTACAACTACAACTTTTCCTTTCATTTTTCAATTTTGTTATTGGGCAATAAAAAAAAAAGAAATGGAGAGCGAAAAGCAACAACTTCTAGTCAATATTTTTAAGGAATTATTACTTGAAATGAAAAAAAAAACAAAAAAATGGGAAATTTTTTCGAATTCTCGGAAAATTTGGTGCTGAAATTTCGAAAGTCACCGATTGACGCCGAACAAGAGGGATAATAAAAAATAAGGGGATTAAATAATAGAAAATATAAATAAAATAACAACAACAACAACAATAACCGACGCGAAAATGTCGGGTTTCGGAGAGAATAAACAAAAAAATCTTCGTTTCTGTTTCGGCGGTTTTTTTTTGAATCAATGGTATCAATGGAGAAAAAATAAAAGTGAGAACAAAATAAAATAAAACAAAATAAAGTAAAGTAAAGTAATAAAATAAAGATTAAAATAAAAAAAAATTACACGAAACGAACGAAAAATTGAATGAGAGATCGAACGAATGAATGAATGGATTTTATTAATTATTATTAATTATTGAAAATGACTAAGGTTGTAAATTAATTATTGTAAGTCACCGTTTCATCGTTAAAATTGTGTTTTCTTGTGGATACCATTAATTTGAAAACCCCAAAAAATGAAAATGAACAAAAAAATTGCAAAAAAGACACACACACATATATATACACACACTTAAAGATGAAATGAAGAGGCGAGGAGAAAAAAAAGAAAAAAGACGAAATTGTAGTAAACCAACGAAGCCTGGCTAGAATACTCAGAGAACAAACAAAAAAAAACAACAAAATAATGCTGCTTGCAAAAAGGAAAACTTCTAATAAAAGCAAGAAAAATCTTGTTTCCCGTCGTCTCCTTGATTCATCCCACGCGTTTTTTCAATTTTCAGAGTCGCCGTTTGTCTTTTGGAATTTTTTTTTGACTTGGAGAATATTTGGAAAAATTTCCAGGATTTTTGGAACCATCGTTATGGGTTTTTTTTTAAATGAAACTTGGCAATTTTGTATTTAAAGGAAATTGTTAGAATTTAAATTTTGGGAATTTATTGCTCTTGGAAGAAATTTTTCACAAAATTGAAATGTTCGGAGCAAAAAGTAGAGATTCAGAGCTTTGAAATTCAATTTTTGGAAAATTGTGAATTTCCAGGATCTTCGAGAGCTTTTTTATGAGTTTTGAAACGAAACATCAAAATTATGTGTATTTTCTGAATTTCACTGAGGTGTAATAACTAAAATTTCAATTTTTGGAATTCATTACTCTTCGATGAAATTTTTCAAAAATTTGAAATTCATGGGGTAGGATGTAGAGATCTCAAGCTTCGAAATTCAATTTTTTTTTAATTCCACAATTTTGGGAACCATTGTTATCATTTTTTTTAATGAAGCGTGGAAATCTTGCTTTTCTGAATATTACTAACAAGTAATTATTAGAATTTCAATTTTAGAAATTTATTACTCTGCGACGAAATTTTTCCAAGATTTGAAATTCATGGGGTATAATGTACAGATTTCGAGCTTTGAAGTTCCATTTTTGAAAAATTTCCAGAATCCTTGGAACCATTTTTATCAGTTATTTATTGAAATGTGGAAACATTGTTTTTCTGATAATTACTAACAAACAGTTGTTAGAATTTCCTTTTTTGAAGAATTTTCCACACTACGAGGAAGTTTTTGCGGAAATTTGAAATTCGTGGGACATAAAGTAGTAATTCTGGACATTAAAATTGAATTTTCTAAAACTTCCCAAAAATGTATAAAGCCAAGTTACAAATTTTTAAATCCGAGAAAGCCTCATTTTGTAAGATTTCTTCATTTCATTTGATGCAAATCTACTTTACTAAATTCCAAAAAACTCAATTTTTTAAGAAATCCAAGAGATTATAGCAAAAGTTACGAATAAAACACTTGTTTATTTTTTTCGAAAAAAATATATATATATATATATATATATATATATATATATATATCATGAATCTCTATTTCATTTGATTTGTTTTTGTGACTATGAATGAACTCCTTCATTGCAAATGTTTCATCATTTAATGTAGGAAAAAGAGAGAGAGAAAATTGTATAATCTTAATCTTTAAATTATTATCATTATCATTATTATTATTATCACTATTGCTATTATTATCATTCTTTCGCGATTCGAAAAGTCATCATTTGGTGAAGTTATGAAGTGATAAAATTCTTCTTTTTTTTTACCAATAGTATAAATACGACCGATCATTTCTCATATGTATCAGTTTCATTCGAGTTTTCGAGCAAAGAGTGTACGTATAGATATGTATATACATACTTTTAAAAAACAGCTGATTATAAAAAAAAACATTCTTTTTTTTTCGAAATCGACTTTTTGGGGAATTTTTGAGTGTGTGCGACCGGAAAGGAAAATTGGATTTCGAAATTCGAAGTGTCTACCCTCTGTTTCATAAATTTCGAATTTTTCACAAATTTTCTCCAAGTGTAAAAAATTTCAGAAGCTGGAAATTCTATAATTGTATTTCCATTATATCGAAAGAGTACAAAATTTGAACGTTTCATTGAAAAATTCGTAACAATAGTTACAAAGATTCTGGAAATTTTTCAAAAACTGAATTTCGTAGCTCGCAATCTCTACTTTCTACCCCGTAAATTTCAGATTTCTGAAAAATTTCCTGTAAAAGTCATAAATTCTAAAGATTGAAATTCTAATTACTGCTTTTCAGTAAAATTTAGAAAATAAATAATTTCGATGTTTCATTTGAAAATTCATAACAAAGATTCCAAAGGTCCTGGAAATTTTTCAAAAATTGAATTTCGAAGCTCGAAATCCCTACTTTTTACCCCGTAAATTTCACATTTCTGAAAAATTTCTTGGAAAAGTTATAAATTCTTAAGATTGAAATTTTAATTACTGCTTTTCAGTAAAATGTAGAAAATAAATAATTTCGATGTTTCATTTAAAAATTCATAACAAAGATTCCAAAGGTCCTGGAAATTTTTCAAAAATTGAATTTCGAAGCTCGAAATCCCTACTTTTTACCCCGTAAATTTTACATTTCTGAAAAATTTCCTGGAAAAGTTATAAATTCTTAAGATTGAAATTCTAATTTCTGCTTTTCAGTAAAATTTAGAAAATAAATAATTTCGATGTTTCATTTAAAAATTCATAACAAAGATTCCAAAGGTCCTGGAAATTTTTCGAAAATTGAATTTCGAAGCTCGAAATATATACTTTCTACCCAGTAAATTTTACATTTCAGAAAAATTTCCAGGATAAGTCATAAATTCTTAAGATTGAAATTCTAATTACTGCTTTTCAGTAAAATTTAGTTTGCTGAGAAACTTCGGTTCCAAAAATCCCAAAATTTTTGTGAAAACCGGATTTTGAAGAATGTGGTGTCCTCTTTCTGCGCTGTTAATTTCAAAATTTGCCAGAAAATTCAAAAGAAAACAAAATCTTCCGTGAAATGAGAGAGAATTTTAATTTCTTTGTGTCTTTCGCCCTCAATTTTTTTGTCCTTCTCTTTCTACAAGTAGCTTTTACATAATTGTTCGTGCTTATCGTAAACGAGATGCTGAAGTTTAAGTAAAGACGTCATCTCGAGCGAAGATACATACAAGAAGACAGACACTTTACTTTTCCCGGTCAACATCTGCTGCATGAAGCAATGACACGGTTCTCAAAGAACAGAGGAGTCGAATCGGAGTTTTATTAGTCTCAAGAATTGATAAGAGCGCCGAGGATAAACAACAATTAATTCTGATAACAAATGAAATAGAGAGGAAAAAAAAAGGAAACGACTGTATTCTTTTGTTAAATTGAATTTATTATATATAAGGAAAAACATCAACCAGTTGCACTCGATTATGATGATTTTCACCATTTTCTGATTACACTGTAACTGATAAGTAATGACGATATTTTACCCAGAAATTGCGTTACTGGTTGTGATGAGAGAAATGCAATTCCTGATTTTTCTGAAATTTATCACTTCCGGAAGAAGTTTTGTAAAATGTTGAAATTTACAGGGTAAAAGGTAAAGGTTTGGAACATTGAGACATCGTTTCGAAAAAATTTCCAGGATTTTGGAAATTTGCGTTATGAATTTTTTAATGAAATACCGAAATTTTGTATTTAAAAGTATTTTAGATTTTCGATTTTAGGAATTCTTTGCTCTTCGATGAAATTTTTTAGAAATGTAAAATTTACGGGGTAGAAAATAGAGATTTCGAGATTCGAAATTCAATTTTTGAAAAATTTCCAGGACCTTTGGAGTATTTGTTATGAATTTTTAAATGAATCATTGAAATTATTTATTCTCTAAATTTTACTGAAAAGCAGTAATTGGAATTTCATCATTTATTTTCTACATTTTACTAAAAAGCAGTAATTAGAATTTCAATCTTGAGAATTTATGACTTTTCCAGGAAATTTTTCAGAAATGTGAAATTTACGGGGTGGAAAGTAGAGATATCGAGCTTCGAAATTCAATTTTTGAAAAACTTCCAGGACCTTTGGAATCTTTGTTATGAATTTTCAAATGAAACATCGAAATTATTTATTTTCTAAATTTTACTGAAAAGCAGTAATTAGAATTTCAATCTTCAGAATTTATAACTTTTCCAGGAAATTTTTTAGAAATGTGAAATTTACGGGGTAAAAAGTAGGGATTTCGAGCTTCGAAATTCAATTTTTGAAAAATTTCCAGGACCTTTGGAATCTTTGTTATGAATTTTTAAATGAAACATCGAAATTATTTATTTTCTAAATTTTACTGAAAAACAGTAATTAGAATTTCAATCTTGAGAATATATGACTTTTCCAGGAAATTTTTTAGAAATGTGAAATTTACGGGGTAGAAAGTAGAGATTTCGAGATTCGAAATTCAATTTTTGACAAATTTCCAGCATCTTCGAGGGTTTCGTTATAATTTTTTAAAATAAGAAACGGAATTTTCTTTTTTTATCTTTTCCTTAATTATATTAATTTATCTTCCTCTTCTGGGGTGAAATACCGCAGTTAAGAATGGATTCGGTATTTCGCACGAGATCCCTGGGGACAGCTGCCGAGGGTGTCAGGGACCAGTACGCCGATGGGAGGGCAGCTAAGGTCTGGAGCATCTTCATCGGGGACAAAAAGCAACGTACGAAAAATTATCGGGATTTCCTGGTGGGGTTGTTACGGCAAAAGGGATGCAAGAGGATCCTGGATGTGGCCTGCGGCACAGGGGTGGACTCGATAATGCTCCTGGAAGAGGGCTTCGAGGTCGTGAGCGTCGACGCCTCGGATAAAATGCTGAAATATGCTCTAAAAGCGAGATGGGAGAGAAGGAAAGAACCGGCGTTCGATAACTGGGGTGATTTTCTATTTTTTATTTGTGGTTTTTACGAAATTTCTTTTTTTTTTATATTTTTGGATTTTCGTCGCCGCGATTTTTTATTTTTCTATTTTCGGTTCTTTTATTTTTTTATTGTTTCCATTTTTTGAAATTTTCCTATTTCATGTGAAGAAATTTTTTGTATTTTTTGAGTCACCAAAATTTTCGTATTAATTTCTGGATTTTTTACTCCTATTTTTGCTCACCCGATTTCCTTAGCTTATAAATGATTTTAAAAATATTTTTGTTTTCTGAAATTTTCCCTAAAATTTGTCTCATGGATTTTTCGTCTTTTTCCATTTATTTTCTTTTTTCTTCATTTTTAAGATTAGTTTTGAAGGAATTTTTTTTAAATTTTATTTTCCAGTTTCAAAAATAACGTTAAGTGACTCTTCTTTTAAGTAAATGTTCTTTATCAGAATTGTTATAGCAAGAACGTGTTCGCCGGTACATTCAGCCCGGAAAAATTGCTGTCAGATAAATTTCCGATTGCGAAATTCCTTTCGGTTCCTCTGTATTCCGCCTTGTTATCGTGACAAACAACAAAAGCTTTTGCAAAATCCAGACAAACCGCCGGGGCTATCGTTAATCTTCAAAGGCTATCGTGACATTTTCAACAATCTTATTATTCCATATCCCTCCTTTTCCTTTTTCCCTATTTCGTTTCTATCGATTTATACTCCATCACTATCATTGCCATTGTTGTTATTGCAACAATAACGACAATACTAATAATAGTATCATAAATATCTAAAAAATTTTTTAAGTTCAACAAAGTATAAATTACATATATTTTTCGATGAATTTTCAAACCTTGCAGTTCTTGAAGTTTTAGAATATTCAATAAATTTAGAAATTTTGTAATTTTTCGTATTTTCAATGAATTTCTAAGTTTCGTAATTTCTCGGATTTTCCATAAATTTGCAAACCTTGTATTTTTTTGAATTTACAAGAATTAACCTTTTGATGATTACGATTGTCATTATGATTATTGTTATTATCATCATTGTTTCTTTCAGCAATCGAATTTTCAATAATTTTTTAATTCTGCCGTTTGTCGGAAATCCCATAAATTTGCAAACTTTATAATTTTTCGAATTTTCAAACCTGGCAGTTCTTGAAGTTTTAGAATATTCAATAAATTTAGAAATTTTGTAATTTTTCGTATTTTCAATAAATTTCTAAGTTTCGTAATTTCTCGGATTTTCCATAAATTTGCAAACCTTGCAATTTTTTGAATTCACAAGAATTATCCTTTTGGTGATTACGATTATCATTATGATTATTATCATCATTGTTTTTTTCAGCAATCGAATTTTCAATAATTTTTAAATTCCGCAGTTTGTCGGAAATTCCTTAAATTTGCAAACTTTACAATTTTTCGAATTTTCGAATTTTCAATAAATTTAGAAATTTTGTAATTTTTCGTATTTTCAATAAATTTCTAAGTTTCGTAATTTCTCGGATTTCCCATAAATTTGCTAACTTTACAATTCTCCGAATTTTCAATAAGTTTACAAACCCTGCAATTGTTTGAATTTTCAATAATTATCCCTTTTACGATTATGATTATTATTATTTTTAATATTATTGTTATCATCATTGTTTCTTTCAGAGATCGAAGAAGCGAACTGGTTGACTTTACCTCAAGACATAAAACATATTATCAAGGATGGTTTCGATGCTGTGATTTGCCTGGGGAACAGCTTTGCACACATGCCTGACTCTTTTGGGGACCAACGAGAACAAAGGTTCGATTTTGCATCAATTTAATTTAAATTACTATAAAAATAAACAAAAATAATCATTATTAATATTATTGAAATTATGGTTTGGGTTGTTTCTTAAGTCGTTATACTAGAATATTAATTTTTAGGATGTTATTATTTCTTTTGGCTACACGACTTTTAATTATTTACCTTGTAGTAAATTAGTTGAGACTATCCCGATGGAATGTAGTCTGGGCCAAGATTTAGAATGGAAACTTCATCTAAATCAACTGAAATTATTTTTATTAGCAAATCTTGTAGTACCAAGTAGTAGTTATTTTTCCATGTATCACTTGTCGCTTAAAAAATGCGAGAAAGGGATATAATTATTTGCTTTGTCTTGGTATTACAAGATTTGCAATAAAAATTATTTAATAGCTTTGTCTTGGTACTACAAGATTTGCTAATAAAAATAATTTCAGTTGATTTAGATGAAGTTTCCATTCTAAATCTTGGCCCAGACTACATTCCATCGGGATAGTCTCGACTAATTTACTACAATGTAAATAATGAAAAGTCGTGTAGCCAAAAGAAATAATAACATCCTAAAAATTAATATCATTGAAATTAATTAATCCTTCAAAAAAATTTCTGTTAATGGAAATATATAAAAATGAATATAAGTAAATCCTTTCGTGTATTAATTATAAATCAAGTTCCTCTAAAAAAACATTAAATACCGCTAAATTTTGTAATTTTCATAGTAAATGGATACTAACTTAAATTAAATATTTTACATTTTCATAACAGGGTATCCAATTTTACTTTTCAATAAAATTTGTTGAATTAATTAATAACGATAATAATAAAATATTATCATCGTCGACATCATTATGATAATTTTAATAATTAAATTTCAGACAAGCTCTTCAAAATTTCGAGGAATGCGTGAAACCAGGAGGTCTCTTATTAATCGATCATCGAAATTACGATTATATTATCGATACTGGAAATACTCCGCCCAAATGTATTTATTATAATGTAAGTTTTCCCATTTTTATAGAGATTATGCTCATCCTTGAAAATACTTTAAAATAGTTCCTTTTAAAATTGAAAGACTATTTAAAAAAAAAGCATGAATTTCTGATAAAAATTTAAAAAGAAACTATTTTTCAAATTCCACTCGAATCCATTTTACTGTTTATAATTATTATTGTTTATTCAAGCGTAATTTAAAAAACATTTTCCTCGAGGTTCTAATTACTCTTCAATTCCAATTAAAAAAAATAATTATTTTTTTTCTTAAATAAATTTTGCTGACACTTTTCCATCCCTGACAGAGCAAACACAAGACGGACATAAAGACGTCGATCCTCTACGTCTGCGGGAAACCGGCCATCGTCATCTTCGACTACATGATCGACCTGTCGAACGACGAGCAGGACGAGGACGGCGACTTCTCGGGGACCGAGAGCAACCTCGGGCAAATCAGCGAGTTCCGGTTGTCCTATTACCCGCACCGGCTCAACGTCTTTAGTGACATGGTGTCCGAGGCCTTCCACTTCCGAGCCAAGCACACCATCTACGGGGACTTCAAACCCATGGACGAGATCCAGAGTCCCGGGTTCTACATTCACGTCCTGGAGAAGCCCAAGTCAGTCCGGGACTGAAGGCGTCCAGAGTCAACTGGAAGGAACCCTTTTTTTTTAGCTCCCGAGCCTCCCAGAAATATGGGATCCCAGAGTTCCTAAATATCTTGAGAATCCTAGAGCTCTTACGGGTCACAGAGTCCTCGAGGTGTTAGGATTTCTAGGAATTTAAGGGTTCTGGGATTCGCGAGAATTCTTAAGGATCCTGAAAGTGATAGGATCCTAAGAATTCTAGAGATTTAGAAGATCTTAGGATTTCTCTGGAATCTGGGAAAACCCTAAGCGTCTAAAAATCCTGAATTTCTAAGACTCCTGGAATTTTTAAGATTCCTTAAAAGTCCTGAGGTTCGTAAGAATTCTAGAGACCCCGAGACTCTTAGATCTTTAGGGATTCTATAGGTTTCCTGAAATCCTTAGGATTCCAAAAATCATGAATTATCCAAAGGCTCCTTAGAATCCTTGAGATCTTAGAATTACTAGATATTCTAGGGTTCTGGGATTCGCGAGAATCCTTAAGGACCCTGAAAGTGATAAGATCCTAAGGTTCCTAAGAGTTCTAGAGATTTAAAAGATCTTAGGATTTCTCTGAAATCTGGGAAAACCCCAAGTGTCTAATAATCCTGAATTTCTAAGACTCCTGGAATTTTTAAGATTCCTTAAGAGTCATGAGGTTCGCAAGAATTCTAGAGACCCTGTGACTCTTAGATCTTTAGGGATTCTATAAATTTCCTGAAATCCTTAAGATTCCAAAAATCATTAATTATTTAAAGGCTCCTTAAAATCCTTGAGATGTTAAAATTTCTAGATATTCTAGAGCTAATGTGATCCTTAAGAATCCGAAGATTCCTTAAGGTCTTAGACTTCCTCTTCAGGATTCTAAAATGTCCTATAATCCTAGGATTCACTAAGAATTCAGAACCCCCGAGGTTTTTCTTAGAGTTTCTAAGAATCTTGAAGCTTCCAGGACGTTTAAGAATTCTAAGATCCCTTAAGATCCTAAGGTTCCTCAGGATTTTGATATCAAAGAACTTTAGAGCTCTTGTAATTTTTAAGGATCCCGAGGCTGTTAGTAGTACCTGTAACTTTATGAAAAGTTGTATTAGTATGTGTAAAAGAGGAAAAACGAGACCGGTGCAAAAGACGGTTTTTGAAAAAATTCAAAGGAAATGTTATTTTGTAAAACAATTGTTGTGAAATTAAAGGTGATTTTAAGTTATCAACTGTTTTATTTTCTTTTGAGAAAATTGAAGTTTTCTGAAATAAAGAAATTGTTTTTAGCGAAAAGAGTGAAATTTCTGATTTGTGGAAAAAAGCAAAAAAAATAATTTCGACTTGAAAAATATTTTTCACAATTATCAAAAAGTGATTTATTATTTATATTACCAAAAGAATAATAAAATGAAAATTAATTCCTCAATTTTCGCAGAAAGAATTTTCCTTAGACAAATAAGAAAAGGTTTTGGGAAGAAAAAAAACTTTTCCAAAAATCCTTTCTATGGTAATTCAACTTTATTCCGATGGGTTCGATACAAGTCTCGCTGTTGCCTATCGGATATCATTTATTTTGTCTTCCCGCAAAAATTGTCATTATTTCCCGGAAAGAAATTATAAAGTGGTAGAAAAAAAACCATCGTTTTTTAGATTACAAAAAAATAGAATTATTTCCTAGTTAGTATATTTATGTAAAAAAAAAGAAGAAAAACAAATGATTCGAATCAAATCGATTGCGAGAAACAGAGAAATGGAAGAATTTTTATTTGCTTCGTGTCGTGAAATCTATCATTGTCTATTTCTTTATCGATACGAAATGAATTTGCGATGAATGGTAACAATCATAATAATTCCAAATGGAAAATAGAAATTCATGAAAATTGTCGACTGAGAATATGAATTTTTTAAAATTATATCACGTTTTCCTTTTTCTGGTCGCTTTAATTCCAGTGAAATGGTGTCAATCAATTCATTAATAATAATAAGAATAAGAAAAATTATATTAATAATAATAATAATAACCACCATCAATAATTTTTCCCCCTGCATCTAATAACTGGTACAGAAGAAAAGAAAACTTCCTTGATTTCCTTTTCTTTTTCTTCTATATTTTTATTTATTTAATTAATATTGTAAATAAGTAGGTAAGTAAGTCAGTATTTAAGTAAGTAAATGTGTGTTCTATATATATATATATCTTGTATGGGTTTAGTGTTTCTTTTTTTCTCTCTCCGTTCTCCGCCTTCTTCTTCTTATTATTATTATTATTATTATTGATCATTCCATTTGTTGTCTTCCTTCCCTTTCCTTTTCATTCTTTTCCATATAATCTAAAAACGCTTACAAAGAAAATTGCAAAAAACCAAAAAGTGAATCTACTCTCATATATTTTTCAAATCGTCTGGTAAATCGTTCTTCGGGTGCTTGTTCTCAAAGTGTTGCTTGTAAGTCTTAGGATCTGGCATTTGTGCCTGAAAAGAAAACCAGAAAATTGATTATATATTATTAAATACCATTAAAGTTATTACTCATTTTACGAAGATAATAAATAATATATAATAACAATAATAAGTAAGACAACAATAATACAATGTTAGTAACAAAAAAAAAATAGATAATCTCAGGAAGAAAGTAGTAACGAAGAGTAAGGAAAGAAGTAACAAAATAAAACACACACAAACACACATTACCTTGCAAACACTGCAAACGTGCACGAGAGCTTTCTGAGCGGCTTTCTTCTGATCGTTCGCGCTGTGTCCCTGCTGCTTCTTCACCTTCGCCGCCTTTTCCGCTGCTTTCGCTTGAGACTGAATTTTCTGTTGTCCTCGAGCCATTCTGAAATCACATCTGGTGGCTATTAACAGCTTCCCCTCTGATTTTATTCCACCTTTTTTGTTAGAGGCTCCCAATGAATCCACTAATGATGACGACGATAATAAGAACAATAACAATAATAATAACAATAATAATAACAATAACAACAATAACAATAATAACAACGATAAAAATAAAAATAATAATAATAATAATAATAAGGATGATGGCAATAATAGATCTGGTGGATCTTGGCAGTTTTTGGGATTTTATCATTTCTATCTTCAATTGCTGTGTAATAATATATGAAAATATTTAGAACTTTAAATAAGGTTTATATTAAATACGTTTTTTAATACAAGGAATGGTAAAATATTTTATCGGATGTTATCAATTGGCATCGTTTTTCGTTATTCTTGACAAACAATATTGCCGAGAAGGATAATTTTATAAATAATAATACAATAAAATATTAAAAATTGCATAAACTTTAGCTGATCTTAATAACGATAACAATAATGATGAAGATAATAATGACAATAAAAATAACCAAATTGAATATCAATATTGATAATACCAATGATAATGTAATAATAATAATGATAATAATAATAAAAATAATAAAAATAAAAATAATAATAATAATAATAATAATAATAATAATAATAATAATAATAATATTAATAGCAACAAAAGGATAATAATTACAGCAGAAAATATTAAAAACCAGACAAACTCTGAGTGAACGATAATGATGATAACAATGATGATGGTAGTGGCAGTAATAGTAGTAGGAATATTGATAACGGAAAAAAAACAGGTAATAACATCAGAAAAATAGTATTGATAATAACAACAACAACAACAACAACAATATAATAATAATAATAATAACAATAATAAAGATAATGATATCCATAACGATGATTATGATATTATAAATAATAATAGTGATACAGATAGGGTTAATAACAATATCTCCCCCCCCCCCCCAAAAAAAAGAAAAACCGGAAAACTAGTTAAAGAGAGGTAAGGAAACTCGCACATAACCTCAAAAAAAGCTAACCTCAAAAGAGACATCCAAAATCTCGGGAATCCGACTTTTCTATACCCGAAAAGGAAAAGAAAATTGTTTATTTGGAAACTTTGCAGAAAGAAATTAATTAAAGAAACCGCCGATTCTCGGCATCTTTGCCTTTTGGTTCGTTAACATCCAGGATTGGCCGAATTCCACATAAATGTATCTTAAAAAATCTAACAGTGTCGGGGTATCAACGAACCATCGGTTTCCAGTCTATCAGGTATGATCAGATACGCACGGATCTGTGTATGTGCATGTACATATGCATGTACGCGTGCATGTGTCGCGCTGGGAGAAATCGTCTACGTGCCTAGGCATCATCGATACCCTTTG
This sequence comes from Gasteruption jaculator, assembly GCA_949825005.1. Lineage (NCBI taxonomy): Eukaryota > Metazoa > Arthropoda > Insecta > Hymenoptera > Gasteruptiidae > Gasteruption > Gasteruption jaculator. The sequence continues at coordinate 7,641,155 of OX463762.1, forward strand.
GGTTACCGATTACCGAGTAAGTGCCGAAACTTCGAAGAAAAAGAAAACCTTCAATTTTCTGAATAAAAAATACGGTGCAAGGAACGAGTAAATAAAAAAACAGTAAGGATCAAGTACGAACCTGTCCGGACACGCCGAAAGCAGCAGCAGCAGCAGCAGCAGCAGCAGAGCAACACAGAAGCAGCAGTAACAGCAGTAGTTGATCGGTTTTCACTTTTCACTTGAAAGTCGTTAGTTCTATTCGTTGCTCGTTGGCACTCGTTGGTTTCTCAAACGCGGAACACGGTCGCGAAAAAGCAAGTAGTCCGTAGCCAATAGCCAATTAGTTGAATAGGAGAAAACGAATTCCGAATTCCGAATTCCGAATTCCGAGTTTCGAGTTCCGAATTCCTAATTCCAAAGGCATTACAAACCCTCGATCCGAGTTCGAGACCAATTCCGAATTTCCGCCAATCCAAGAACGGGAATTCGAATCTCAAATTTCGAGTTTCGAAGAATTTTTTAGATTCCGAGAATTCTCGAAGTGAATTCCAGAATGCTCCAAGGAAATTCTAGGACCCCAGAATTATCAAAGTAAATTCCAGAATGCTCCAAGTAAATTCCTGGATCTCAGAAACCTCAAAGTAAATTCCAGAGGTACAGAATTCCGATGTCCACGAGTCAAAAGGAATCTAAATAGGTTTTCGAAAGTGAATATCAAATAAAGGAACAAGGTGGAACGAGGTGGACTAAAATGGAATGGAATGAAATGAAATAGAATGGAATGGAATGGAACGAAATGAAATGGAATGGAACGAAATGAAATGAAATGAAATGAAATGGAATGGAACGAAATGAAATGAAATGAAATGAAATGGAATGGAATGGAATGGAACGAAATGAAATGAAATGAAATGAAATGAAATAAAATGGAATGAATTGGAATGAGCTGAAAAATAATCGAAACAAAGATCCAGAATTTTTCAAGATACCTGTTATATCCTGACGCGAGATGCAATGACTATAAAGCTTTTGCGCGGCAAAATATGATTTTACTTACACGTTTTTAGTGACTTATCAACATTATTCTCTATTTTCCAAGTTATACGAACACGAAACTATTAAGAATTAAGCTAAACAAATCTTTTAAAATAAGGACAGTGTTGAAATGTTTAGTATTTAAGGCAATTATAAATCAACGTATGTACGCCTCCGAATATATATAAGTATTCTAAAAGATTCTTAGAGTTTTGAAATAAGCATTAATATATGAAGGGTCATTGAACAAACGAATATAAAACTATTCATAATTGTATATGCAACGGAATTGCTCTTTCAGAAATTTATAAACCCAGTGTTTAAAAGAGACTTTCCACGCAGCTCTTAGCTAATTCAAAAAGGTCGTAAAATATGTACGTCTTGAAAATGTCAAGACCAGTGCGATAACCGATGTTTAATAGCTTTTAACGGCCGAACAATAACTATAAGTATCATAAAAAATATTATTAAAAGGATTAATATAAAAAACATATTATTAATACTATTAATAAATATGTTTATAATTATAAAACCAAAAATTATCAAATTAAATTCAATCATAAAATGAATAAATTATTTTAAACTCAAAATCTTAATGTAATCATTCCCAAACATACGTATTATAATAACTATTAAAGATAAACCTATCACACCCCCACAAACCCCTAAAACTATAAAATAAATTTAAAAACTATAATTTTTATTAATATAACAAAAAACTAAAAAAAAGAAATAAATTATATTAACTAATAAAAATTTCATACTAATCAATAACATTAATAAATGTTTTATAAAATATGTTTCTCATATGTCATCCCAAGGGAATCATATGTCATCCTTCTCACACCAAGGTACCCTTAGAAACACATGAAACCTTCAATAAGTTTATATTTGTATTTCCAAATGACTTTTCATAGAATATGAGTAACCCAAGTTCCCTTACCCTTAAAATCTAGCTTTTCTAGGGGAAACTTGGAGTTTAAATCTTAAGAATTTTTCGTTTGCTAGACAGTTCCGTTTCGTCTGTCTTCGAGGAAATATTTCATCTAATAATAATTGAATAAAAGTTCATTCCATTGTTTTACTTTAAAAATGTTGTTTTTTTTTCAATTTTTTTCCTTTTGAAAATCGAATATTCGCGCAAAATATAAAAGTTACGATTGAGGCCGTAACAAGGAATCTAACAGGTTTTCGAAGGTGAATTCAATAAAGGAACAAGGTGGAACGAGGTGGACTAAAATGGAATGGAATGAGATGAAATAGAATGGAATGGAACGAAATGAAATGAAATGAAATGAAATGGAAAGGCATGAATTGAAAAATAATCTAAACAAAGATCCAAAATTTTTCGAGGTAACGAATGGACCAATGAAGGAACGACGGAACGTCGGAACGAAGGAACGCAAATGCGTCACGGAAAAGTAGGTAAATACTTATATCATCGCATAGTTTATGACCCAAGTCAAGTGATCGTGCTAGTTGACAGTGGGTTTAACCTTAATCGCATAATTCGGTGTGTTATTTCACTAATGAATAGCTATTAATAGTGTTTTTCAACGCAAAGCGGTATTAATTGCGTTTGGAAATCCTGGATTGATAATTTATTCCGTTCCGCTGTAGTTTTTGAAAATAGAAAAAAGAGGTAAACAAATCGGCCTTACAAAAAAAAAACATTAATTCGGTTCTGTTCGGTTTCATTCGATTCCTTTCGATTCAATCTTATTCGATATAATTTACTTCGATTCGATTTAAGTTGCATTCATTTCGATTTCTCTCGATTTGAATTCGATTTGATTCCATTCAATTTATCTCAATTCAAATTAATTGGTTTCGATTTCGTTCGAGCCGATTCACTTCGATTTGATTTACATTCGACGTGAATTCTATTTAATTCGATTATATTCGATTCGATTTCACGCGATTCGAGATACGAGTTTCGAAATGTTACAATGAAACTCAACAGGGACTTCCTCATTACGCTACCCCTTCATAGATGGCGGTAATAGTCTGAAACTCGTGGCGATAAAGTCGAAAATCACAATCCAAGCAGTCGAGAAAGGGGTTTTTTAGAAAGATTGGTAAAAATATCGCGTGTGTGTATATGTGTATGTGTAGGTAAGAAGGTGCGTGAGTATTATTAATAAAGCAACACGTATCGGATACCTAGAAGCTCATTTGCTCGTAATTATAGCGATAACCATCGCGGAGTCCCAGGATTTGGAAATGAATTATTTATTTATTTATATATATATAGATATATTTGTAATACAAACCAAAACACGATTGTGGTTTGAAATTATTCAGAAACCGGTTAAACGTACTCTCGTTCCATAAATTGGACTTACATAGAATTATTGATTGTTTAATTATTGTTACACACGGATTCACACCCATACACTCTTCGTATCTTGGGGGTTGGTCGTTGAAATAATAACAACAATAACAAAATATCCATTTTTTTTATTTTTACCGCGGCCTTCTTTATTGATATTTTACATTAATTATATATTTCAGAGGCTGCTTTGGTCCACCTTTGGTTTATAAAAATACGATCCATTGGTATTTCATAGAATCATGCTTTGCAACCATTTTTCTTTTTCAAATGTTTAATTGAATAGCGACAGATGTCCAATAGTCGGATACATTTTTTCCTTTTTTTTAACCTGTTTTTTTATTATTTATTTTATTCGAATAATCATTGAACAACCGGTAATAGAATGAATATGTATTAATATAATAGTAATGATAATAATAATAACAATAATAATCACTATCCCTTCATATGAAATGTGTCTAAATTAAAGAAATTTGAAAATTTCGAAATTCGAAAAATCTCAAATTGTGCAAAATTGAATATTAAAAAATTGGAAGGTTTGTCAATTTATTGAAAATTCGTAAAAACGTTTGCGAATTTATTGAATATTCGAAAATTCGAAAATTTGCAATTGAAAATTCGTAAAACTGGAATATTTGCGAATTTGTTGAAAATTAAAAAATTGGAATGTTTTCAAATTTAGTAAAAATTCGTAAAATTGGAAAATTTGCGAATTTATTGAAAATTCGAAATTCGAGAAATTTCAAGATTTGCAAATTTATTAAAAATTGAAAAAATCTCAATGTTCCACCAATTAACGAAAATTCGAAAAATTGCAAATTTATTGAAAATTCGTATAATTGGAATATTTGCGAATTAATTGAAAATTCAAAAATTGCAACGTTTCCAAATTTGTTGAAGAATCGTAAAATTGGAAGGTTCGCGAATTTATTGAAAATTCGCAATTCGAAATTCGAGATATTTCAAGATTTGCAAATTTATTAAAAATTGGAAAAATCTCAACGTTCCATAAATCAACGAGAAATTCGAAAAATTGCAAAATTTGCGATTTTATTGGAAATTCGAGAAAATTACGAACTTTCTAACATTTATTGCAATTCCGAACAAATCACAATACATACATATACTCGTTATTTTGTTTATTCAGAAAATTGATGGGAAAAAGGGAAAGACGTGGGAGGAATAAATAAGCATGTCTTCCCTCTGTCCCTGCTTCTGCCTGATGGTGCACAGGAGCAAGTATCTGTACGATTTAATATTGTTATTAAAAAATGAAGAATGCGAATACGAGTACGAGTACAAGGAAATTGAGAAAAACGACGTTGGGCGTTCCGTAGCCGGCTGCGTAGCCTTAAACCGACGTGGATTCAATTCTTATTTATTGTCGGCTTATACGGCGGCTCTAAAGAATTCAAAGAGCTACCGGAACAGTGCGGCTGAAACTTTGGCGAAGTTTCTTCATATAAATTCAGCGGTGGTAGTCGCTCTGAGACTGAGAACGCCGAGAAAACAATTTTTAGATTACAAATGGTACTTCTTTCCCTTTTTATGCCATTTTTCTTTTTTCTTTCCCTTTTTCTTCTTTTTTTTTCTTTTAAGGGAATGGGCAAAAAGTATTACTTAAACCGAGCACCTTATTTCCAGGGAAATTATGTATATTTTTTATGGAAGAGGGGCGAGGCTATTAATTATTAGATCAGTTTCCAAAGAAAATTTTTTTTTTCTCTCCGTGTGTTCCTCTTCTCCGTTTTTTAAAGAATTTTTGTAGATAATTTTTTTGGAATTTCAATCAATTCAAGAATTCCAGTATTTTTCGGAATTTTAGAATTTATTGCTGGAAAATAATTCATTTTTATAAATCTTTAGGTGGTTCTTTTAAATTTCTTGAAACTACATTTTTTGGCCAGAAAATTGAGGAGTCCTAAGATCCTCAATTAAATTTCAAGGAATTCAAAGTTTCCAATTTTTTTGGGACTTTATAATTAAATGGTTAAATATCATTTATTTTTTTGAAGTTTATTAGATTGAATCTTAGCAGATCCAAGAATCCCAGTATTTTTGGGAATTTTAGAATTTATTTCTAGGAAGTAATTCATTTTTATAAACTTTTAGGCGGTCGTTTTAAATTTCTTGAAACTACATTTTTTGGCAAGAGAATTGAGGATCCTAAGATCCTAAATTAAATTTCAAGGAATCGAAAGTTTCCAATTTTTTGGGGACTTTATAATTAAATGATTAAATATCAATTATTTTTTTGAAGTTTATTAGATTGAATCTTAGCAGATCCGAGAATTCCAGTATTTTTGGGAATTTTAGAATTTATTTCTAGAAAATAACTAATTTTTATAAATTTTTAGGTGGTTTTTTTAAATTTCTTGGAGCTACATTTTTTTTGGCAAGAGAATCGAGGATCCTAAGATCTTTAATTAAATTTCAAGGAATCTAAAAATCTCAAGTTTTTCAGGATTTTGAAAATTATTTCTTAAATATAATTTATTTTTATAAAGGATGAGGGTCCATAAGGCGAGATTTTGGCTCCAAGGGAGCACAGAGTCGCAACATCTTCATTTTTACATATATGATGTGCTTTGATGTCTTTTATAACATACATAAAAGGAAAAGTTGAGCGCAATTGCGCTCATATTAAAAAACGCGGTTGAATGTGCCAATAAAGGTATTTTTTTGAAAAAATAATACAAAGACTTGGGTTTGCTTCAACAACAAAGGGCTTAAGTTAATTAAAAATGACCTAATATTGCTCCAGCAAAACATTGAAATTATTAAAAAGATTATTGTTATATAAGTCCGAGATATTATAATTTTTAACAATTATTAGGGCCAAAATCGCGCTTCATGGAGCCACATCCTCTCCTAAATTACAAATACCTACAAAATCCTTCGAAAATTCCAGAATTCGGGGATTGTGATGTTTCTGTTCTCATAGGATTTTTTTTCAGTTTCTTAAATCTACGTATTTTGAAATTTGAGTTTTAATTTTTGGAAAAAAAACACAAAATTTAGCAAATTATATTAGATTTGGAGAACTTTGGATTTTTGAAATAATAGTCCACCAAAAATTCATACTTGAGACAATAAAAATTTTACAAATTTCTTTTTTTCTTGCAATTTCTTTTTCATATTTTTCCTAACACTAAAATTCCTATTTTTTTTTGTTTTCAAGATTCTTATCGGTATAATTGACTTTCTCACCCTCCCGATCCCTCCGAACGGTATCAATCGAGCATTGGAAAAAAAAAAAAAGAAAAGTTGGGAAAAGGTGCAAAGGGTAGCAAAAATTATGCAGATCCTTCTTTACATTATATAAAAGTGAATTATTACTGGGATATCGATTAGATGGTATACAAAATAAGCCCTGTCCCATTTTCTTACCACTGTTTGAAGGCTTATCCGTCTGAAACGTAGACGTTGCATTTCCCAATACACTTTTCCCCATTTCTTCTCTCCATTTAGGAAAATTTCCTAATTACGAGCTCCCTTTTAATTGATATTTACTATTAAAGAAGGCGAGAGACGAGGGCCAATTAATTTTGAATAAAATAGAATTTTCGCTCAAAGACCAACAGAAATAGTAAATTGAGTTGGAAATACGAAAATTGCAAAGTTCACGGATTCGTTGGAAATATAAATTATTACAAGGTTTGCCAAATTTATTGAAGATTCCAAGATTCGAGGGGTTGAAAATTGACTGGAATTTGCAATATTAAAAAAATTCGAAAATTTCATTGTTAGAAATATTTTTGCTATTTGTGCCCATAATTATACGGAAAGAAATTTCTATGAAAAATTACCGTGCTTGTCACTATAATGTAGGTGCGAACGACTGTTCCTTGTAAATTTTATTAAGAATGCCTATGAAAATTAATTTCTTATTTTCAATTTTTAAAATGTGTTTAAGAATTTATGTTAAACAGCACGGTAAAATCAGCATAACAAAGTAATTGTAATATTCAATTATGAAATAATCAACTGTCTGACCGTAATCAAGTCATATATTTACTTTAAAATTTTTAAAAGCTTACAATTAATTTTTACCGTGCTGTTTCAGTTAATTTCAGTTCCAAGCGGCGCGATCGCGCTTCTTCCGTTCCATGTCCAAAAATGCTAGATTCTTGAAAGAACAAATGAAAAGAGCGCTATTGCGTCGCTTGGAAATTTTTTATTTAGGAACAAAAAAAGACCTCTGGCATAAAAAGGTTAAATATCTCTTAAGTAATAATTAATTATCTTACAATCTTTATATTCACTTATATGCAATTATCCGTACACAACTGTCTTTTCGTTGTATAAACGCAAAGTCTGTTAAAATTGAGATTTTGCTTATTCCTTAACAAATTAATTTTTTGTCAATTAAAATAGATGTGTAGTTTAATTTCAAATTAATTTTTTTGTACCAAAAAAATTGGCGTCGAGTATAAAAAATTGTATAGCAAAGTATAAGAAGTTTTAGAGTAACGGCACGGTAAAATTTCTCAGACGGTATACTTAATTTTGTCACGATAGCAGAGATAATTCTGTTCAATGATCGAACAAATTTTCTTTTTCCATAAAATAAAAAATGAGGCTATAAACTGTACTTTTGATTTAGTTTGAAAGTTGCACCACGATTACTGTGCTGCACAACAATTTTTCTATGACAATCCTCATAAAAATTAAGATTTTTTTCTTTCCGTGTATAAGAGTGGTCTAAGTCAAGATTTGAAAAAGATGAGTTTTTCAGTTATCTCGCATCATTTTATCTTGCAATATATATTTTTTCTTTATTAATCAAGACCAATAAAACTCCAACTTTCAATATTGCGGATTTTAAAATCATTTTTTATTTTATTTAAAGCAAATCCTTTAAATTTATCAACACAAACAAAATATGACTTAGACCACTTTCATAATTATGGACACATTTGCAAAATTTCGAAATTCGAAAATTGATCAGAATTTACAAAGAAACGAATTTCTAAAAATTTGAAGATTAATAAATTAATATCCAAAAATTACAAGGTTCCAAGATTTCTAGTTCAATTTATCTCGAAAACTATTTCAATTTCTTTTTGATCGGGAAAAGGGTGTATCAATTATTTCTAGCCTTCCACAACTTTGTTCATTTGCTCTATTTCACTCTTCCCTTTTCTTTCTGTTTCGCTATTTCGCCATTTATTCTGTATTAGTTTATATTATTTTCTTATTGGATTCTACCACTATTGTTTAAACTATTGTTTGATCTTTATAATATTCTTACTGTTGCTCTATTTATATGGATCACTGTAAATATTTACTTTCTTATAATCTTTGTCTCACGATCACTCAAGGCACAATAAATGTTATTAAGGGGTCATGCCTACTTGGGATCGGCGAAATTACACGTTTTTTGAAAATTTATTTTGCCGTTTTATTGAGTATTAATTAAAATTCGCAAAATACTACCAAAAAAGTACACAGTAGTTTAGTGGTATATGTATAAATTTTTATATTAGAAAATATTAAAAAATGGTGGAAGTATAGCTCTTCTCCTAGAGCGTCCATTTATTTTCATCACTTGCGGTGACCATAATATCGTCGGTACGGCTTATCTAAAATCAAAATAAAAGAATACCGTGTTAGTATATTGCATTATGAAGGGCCCGAACGAAGAGTTTGGAAAAATTTAGAATTTTACAAAAATGACAACAATTTTACGAAAAAGTCCGTCTTTCGAACTGACCTGATTTTGGTGTTTTTGTTGTAAAAATTTTTTTTCTTATCGAAATAAAAAATTCTTTGTTCGAGCCCTTCATAATGGAATATACTAACACAGTATTTTTTTATTTAGATTTTAGATAAGCCGTACCGACGATATTATGGTCACCGCAAGTGATGAAAATAAATGGACGCTCTAGGAGAAGAGCTATATTCACACGATTTTTTAATATTTTCTAATATAAAAATTTATACTTATACTACTAAACGGAAAAAAAATTGAAATTCACGTAATTTTGCCGATCTCGAGTAGGCATAACCCCTTAAAAAAAAGTAATTATCGAACATTTCGAAATTTGAAAAATTACAAAGTTTGCCCAATTTATTGAAAATACCAGAATTCGAAAAATTATGAATATTGACAATTCGTTTCAGAGTTCAGATTTTTTTCTTTCTTTGGAAACTGTTATGATAATATTAATAATAATAATAATAATAATAATAATAATAATGATAATAATAATAATAATAGTAATAGCAATAGTAATAGTAGTAATAGTTGTAGTAGTAGTAGTAGTAGTAGTAATAATAATAATAATAATTATGGGGAAAAAGTTGCCGGCGTTGCAAAATTCATTTTCAATTAAAGGAAAAAGGGAAAAAAAGAAAAAGGCGCATTCAGAGCAGCAACTGACGAGTAACTTAATTAACGCAGGAATGAAAGAATCGTTCGAATGGTGGAGGAACGGAGGGAAGTTGATTATGCAATGTCATGGTTATCAACATTAGGCGGCGCTTTTTCAGCGTTGGGAGACGAATTTCAACATTGTGTAAGTTGAGGAAAAATTATTGTCCAAAAGAAAAGAAAGAGAGAGTGAAAAAAGACTAGGATAGGATAGGAACCAGAGGGGCGAAATTAATAATATTAAAAAGGAAAAAGAGTCGAAAGGGAAGATATTATACGAAAAATGCAAGGGGAGGAAATTAAAAAGACAAAGGGGATCATAAAAAAAAATCAAATGGGGAGAAATTAAAAAATAAAGAAGGGAGGAATCAAACGTAATTGATAATTAATGAGGGAAAAATTAAATTGAAAGGTGTTTGAAAGGGGCAAAGATTTGAAAGGAACTTTGAAAATTGTAGAAATTATAAACAGTGGAATTTGAAAACGAAAAAGTGAAAATTCGAGAAAACAAAAAAGGGGAAATTGGAAGTGAAAATTAAAATGATTAAAATTAAAATTAAAATTAATTATGAGGTAATTTTGAAAATTGTAGAAATTAGAAAAAATGGAAATTGGAAATGATAATGAAAATTGCAGAAAGGGAAAATTAATTTAAAAAGAATTAAATTGGAAGGCTTTTGAAAAAGGGAGAAATTATGGGTAATTTTGAAAATTGTAGAAATTAGAAAAAATGGAAATTGGAAATGAAAATGAAAATTTGTAGAAAGGGAAAATTAATTTAAAAGCAATTGAGTTGGAAGGTTTTTGAAAATGGGCTAAATTGGGAGGAAATTATGAAAATTACAGAAATGAGTAAAAATGGAAATTGCGAACAAAAAAATCAGAATTAGAGAAAACAGAAATTTAAATTCAAATTGTAGAAAAGCAAAATTGGAAGGGAATAAATTAAACCAGACCAAAAATCGATTGCAAAAAGAGTGAAAGGAGGGTGATAAGAAATACAATCAAATAAAAAACAAAACAGTAGCAAAACAAAAAATGTATCCCTTCTTGCAGGCTGAAATGGCTGGGAAGATCTCCCTGAGACAGTTCCAACTGGCCCTGAGGTTCGGGGATCCTCTGCTCCTGGAGAGGTGCAGGTTGTACGCGGCCCTAAGTCTCCTGCAACGGAACCGCCTGAGAACCGCCAAGAAAATGATCCGCGATATCTACGACTTCGCATTGTTGCACAACGACACGCATTTGCGCAGGATGTGCCAGGGCGTTTGGGCCAAGCTCAAGTACAAGTACAAAACCAGAGCAACGAGTGTGCATAATTAAACATTTGTAAGTCCCAATGGGTCCTGTAAATAAATTAATTCCGTGAGTTTCCTATTTTTTCCGTTTCTGTTTTTTCTTCAGGGCCCTGAGTGGCACCAATGAGTGCCTACGGTTTCCTCTTTCTTGATACGAGGCCCAAAGTGAGCGAAGCTTACGGGGGAAGCCCCGAAGTCGACGAACTTCAGGCCAAGCGGAGGCTGGCGCCATCTAGGATCCCACTGCACGGGATAAAGTGGGTCTAAGTTGCGGATTCTAAAATTTTTGTGTTTTTCTCTCAGTATCAATCACCCTTTTTTAATAAATATTAAATTTTTTCAATTAAATTATTTTAATTACATTTTTCATTAATATTTACCGATACTTTACGTATTTTATTTCTTTCTACAACTTTTGTTTGCTTAAATATTATTTGTTCTTGTATTTTTTCGAATATTTAGATCACATCAATAGTTTTTAAATAGAAACGTTATTTAATTTGAAGCGAAATCCCCCTTTTATTGAAAAACTTGTTTAGTTTTACCAGAATTCATATGATGGAGCCACTGTTCCCTTCGATGTCATTTCTTTCTTCCCACCTTATATCCTATTTGACCGTAATTAATTCCTAATTTCAGCGTGTCACGTGGTGTGAATTGATTTTTCATTCGAATTGGGATCCTTTCCTGGGAAACGCCGTATCCCTGCCATCTGTCGGGCTTAAGGTAGTTCTCTAATCCCAGTGGTGTTCCTTTCAATACCGACGCGCCCCGTTGCGTTAGTATAGGGGCCTAATATTAGAACAGGTTGAGAATTACTTCGCTGAAAGTGTGCTAGCTTGCTGCGCATAGCGAGTAAATTTATGTTCTGCGCAACAACAAAGAAGTCTGGCAACACCGCTCTAAGCTTATTTAATATTAAACTTAATATAATTTTGTTTTTTTATGATTATTCATTAACCCTTTCCCAATTTGTTTTAGGTTCAATGTTATATTCGTATGCATTTCATATTATGTTCGATATATATATTATATATTATATTGTAGGTAGTATGTCATGTCACAGAGTTGGTTATTGCAGGTTATGAGATCCCCGCAGCCACGCAGCGTTGTCAAGTTTCTTTGTTTCCTCCCCCTTGTTCCTTTGAGTCGTACGAAAGTCGTATAAAAACGTTCACTTCAGATTAAAATATCTTTTAAATAAGTACCGGAAGACATGTTTTACAAGATATCATATGAATTGTCATATTCACATTTATAATATTCTAGTTTTTCAAAAATTCAATCGAGGTACTTTTAATATAATAAGCAATTACATCACCATCGTAGGTGTGTCTCCCATGTACTCCCATGTTAAAAGTACGAAGTTTCTTATCAAATATCTTAAAAATGAATACCGGTTGCTACCTAAAAAAAAATACCAAATAGCATATAGGTCGAATTATAATCTATGACATACTACAAAATCATAAACATCAGCGAAAATCACCTTTATTAGAGAACTACCTTAACGGTAACGAGAGTTCAAGAAGTGCCGAAGTTGGCAGGAAACACGTGAGTACCTAGAATTCTCTTTTTTTGAATTAACAATATATTTATTGGTTGGCAGATTAATTAATGAGTAATGACACATGGAGATACACGAGGAAAAAAAATTAGATTTTGGGTTTTACACGTATTCAACAATTACAACTACACATTTTTTTTATAACAAAATACAAAAACCCAAGAAATAATGAGGTTTTCAACTTTCACACTCATAATAACTCCTAGAACTTTCTTTTTTAATTATCAATATGAAAGGATAGAAAAAAAATTGAAATTTGGGGGTCACAACCCTTTCAAAATTCCATCCGACCCTTAGGACTCCTCTTTTTATGAATTTATTTCCAATACAAGGAAATAAAAAATGATTCCTGTCCAGAACCCACTCGAACGAAAATAGAGGCATATTAGGTACAGTGGCGCCATCTCTCGGGCCTTAATGTGACCAGGACATGACGAATGACCGAAAAGTGTCACTGACATTTCTATGGTCACAGATCGATGGGAATTCATATGTAGATCGATCCCTCGAGACACCCTCTTTCCTTTCACCCCCTCTTACCACCCTTTCGTTGGAATTGGTTTCCGGCTTTTTTCGGTGCCCCATAAATCTCGTTTCGGGTGACGAATCAGCCAAGAGGAGTCACGAATCACGATTTGCGTTTGTGAAAAGGAACAGTCGAGTTATGAATGAGATATATGAGAGAGGGTGCAAGTGAGTTGCGGTTAATGCATAAGCAAACGGACGAATTTGCTAGGCAACTGGACGTTTTTCTTCCTTTCTTCCTCCCTTTCTTTTCTGGTTTTTTCCATGTTTCTGATTTCCACTTCGTGAAACATTCAGCCCCTCTTCCCGTTTTCTCCCCTTTGACGCGTGGTCCAATTACTAGAAACATCCGGTTATCACCAGCCCTTCCTCCCTTTACTACATTTCCTATCCATCCTACATGCGTCAAGCGAAAGGCAGCAAGCTCGCATTCAACCCCCTTAACGGGGGTTACTTACCCTCATCTTTTCTTTTCTTTCTCAAACGTTACTTTTTTCGTTTAATCCACACGTTTATTAAGATTTTCCATGTTTGGGGTCGCTTTTATTTTTATTACTGGTTTTCTTGTTACTGCTACTATTATTATTATTTTTTTTATTCCTATTGCTATTGTTAATACTATCATTTCCATTATTGTCATTGTCACTGTCTTTGACATCATTGTCATTGTCACTATCATCGTTGCCATTGTCGTTATTGCCGTTGCTGTTATTAGACGATTGTCATTGCCATTGTCACTATCATTGTCATTAATGCCGTTCTCATCATTGTCATTGTCTACATTGACATTGTTATCATTGTCATTATCGTCACTGTCATTGTTGTTAATATCATTCTCATTGTTGTCATTATTGTCACTGTCACTATCTTTGTCATTATTGTCATCGTCATTGTCATCATTGTCTTTGTCATCGTTATCATTGTCATTACTGTCATTGTCATTATTGCCATTGTCGTTAATCTCATTCTCATTGTTGTCACTATTGTCGTTGTTATCACTGTCTTTGTCATCGTTGTCATTACTATTACTGTCATTGTCATTGTCATCGTTATCATTGCCACTATCGTTGTCATTGTCATTATTGCCATTGTCGTTAATCTCATTCTCATTGTTGTCACTATTGTCGTTGTTATCATTGTCTTTGTCATCGTTGTCATTACTATTACTGTCATTGTCATTGTCATCGTTATCATTGCCATTATCGTTGTCATTGTCATTATTGTCGTTGTTATCATTGCATTAATGTGATTGCCATTGTCACTATCATTGTCATTAATGCCGTTCTTATCATTGTCATTGTCATAATTGACATTGTTATTATTGTCATTGTCATCATTCACATTGTTATCATTGTCATTATCGTCACTGTCATTGTTATTAATATCATTCTCATTGTTGTCATTGTCATTACTGTCATTGTCATTATTGCCATTGTTGTCACCGTCATTATCATCGTTGCCATTATCATTATTGTCATTGTCATTTGTCCGATGGTCTCCTGGTCCTATCATCGGGAGTGAGGGCAGGGTTTTCCCAAGTCTAGCCGCATTGCAACCAACATCTAGCAGCGGCACCCTTGGCGGTGGCGGAACCAGACTGTAGATTGATTAAATAATAACATTCTAAAGTTAAGCGGGTATGGAGGAAACTCTGAGGTACTGTGCTTCGCTCGAACTTCAAGTTCGGCGATCATACTTATTCATACTAAATGTCATTGTCATTGTTATTATTGTCATTGTTATTAATATCATTCTTATTGTTGGCACTATTGTCATTGTCATTAATATCATTCTTATTGTTGTCACTATTGTCATTGCTATCATAGTCTTTGTCATCTTTGACATTGCCATTATTGTCATTGTCATCATTATCATTATCACTATCGTTGTCATTGTCATTATTGTCGTTGTTATCATTACATTACTGTCATTGCCATTGTCACTATCATTGTCATTAATACCGTTATCGTTGTTATCATTACATTATTGTCATTGCCATTGTCACTACCATTGTCATTAATGCCGTTGCCGTTATTATCACTGCTATTGTCATCGTTATTGTCATTGCAATTGTCATTGTCATCATTGTCTTTGTCATCGGTGTCATTGCCATTACTGTCATTGTCATTGTCATCGTTATCATTATCACTATCGTTGTCATTGTCGTTATTGTCATTATTGTCGTTGTTATCATTATTGTCATTGCCATTGTCATCAAAAGTAGCCCTAGGAGGTTATTCTCGAAAAAGCCGTTTCAAAGATCGCGGAAACGGATCCTCGGGGCCATTTTTGCCGGCCATATCTCTCGGAGGTAAAATTGTCCATCAGTCGGTCGATAGATGGATAGATAGGTAGACAGCAGATAGGACGTCGCAGCAGCCCCTTTCGCCTTCCAAAAGGCGGTGGATGACAGGTGGCTTACTTATATGTACCCAAACGCGAGGGTAGCGGTGAGGGAAGGAGAGAAAAGAGGAAAATGGAAAGAGGAAAGGGGCGAGAGGAAAGAGGAAAGAGGAAAGAGGAAAGATAAGCCGCAGAAGCAGTACCAGAAGCACCGGCAACGGCGATGACGATAACGATAACGAAAACGATAACGATGGCGATGGCAATGGCATTTGTACGGTGAAAAGATAAGGGTTGTGAAACAACGACCGCGCGGATATCCCGGTGCAACGGCTCGAAAGAATGAAATCTTTTTCTTCCCCTCTTTTCGCTTGTTTGTTTATTTATTTGTTAGTTTCCGCAAGTTTGAGTAATTGTTGTTTCCTAATTCGCGCGATATTTTTTTTTCCGTAAGAATGCCAACTTTCTTAAGGGGTTATACGCACTTAGGGGGTCGAAAAAGGCGATTTTTCAAAAATTTTTTCTGGGGAGACATTTTAATTTATTAATTTCAAACTTTGTGTATATATTGTAGTAGTCTTTGACTACTTTCCCAATTTTTACGTGTAAAAATAATCATTCTGACAGCCGCTGCAGCTAATCTCCGGGAGCACCTCGAAAAATACACGTTTCGCGGTGAGCACGATATCTCGGCACTGGGTTATCGGAAATAAAAAAAAAGCAAACATTTTTCGTTAATATAATGTATTATCTCGTGTTTGATCGTTGGGTTTTGCAAAATACTAATTTTTAACAAAATGGCGGCTTCGTAAAGCGGAAATATCAATTTTTCGTGACAATCTTGCCCGCAAAATTGTTCATAAAATGAAAAATATCAGTCGTACAATCAAAATCAACGATCAATTACTAGATAATGTATCTATAAAGCTTGTGTAAAAATTTAAGACCGATCGGCTTAGCCGTTTTTGAGAAATCCTGCTCACCGCAAAACGTGTTTTTTTTCGAGGTGCTCCAGGAGATTGGCTGTAATGGCTGTCCGAATGATTACTTTTACACCAAAAAAATTGAGAAAGTAGTCAAGGACTGCTACAATATACACACAAAGTTTGAAATTAATAAATTGAAATGTCTCTCCAGGAAAAATACTTGAAAAATCGCCTTTTTTTCGGCCTTCTAAGTGCGTACAACCCCTTAACCAATGTCCTATTATTTTTGTAACAAATGATCAAATTTCCCTGCGGGTAAATTCGATGTTTTAACAATATTTTTGGTCCCGAAAGAGACGAAAAAATTGTTTGTATTTATTGTTGTGTCGAAAAACAATTGTTTGTTAATTAGCGCGAATATTTATTACTTTTATTTATTCAGGGATTTCATTAAATTAGGTAATTCTTGCTTTCTAATAAATGGGAAATTCAGAAACTCCGTTAAACTAAATACGCTTCAACCCCTATTTTACGGCACCTCAAGAAAAAAAAAATTAAAATTGAGAAAAAAAATATTTCTCCCAAAGAGAAACCCCTTTATTCCACCGAAAACCCACCCCTCACCCTTCAACCCTTTATTTCTTCATCTCCCAACCCCCGGAGTGACTCCCTCGCTCGCGACTCTTCCCTTGGCTATTATTTCACGGCACTCGTCGGATCTGACGCTTGGTGTTTAAGCTGTCGTTCATGAAGATGGCAAAGAGGAGCGACAGAATCGGACAAGGGGAGGAGAAAGAGGAGTTGGAGGAGGAGGAACACCAAAAGAGGAGAGGACGCATGACGAGCTTTTTCCGAGACATAGAAGTCGCGGCTCTTAAAGGAGGAAAAGAGATAAGAAAAATGAAAGAAGGAGAAAAAGGAAAACGGGCAGAAAAAGAGGGAGAGAGAGAGAGATAAATAAATTGTTAAACAATAACAAAAATAATGGAATAGCGAAAAACGCGTGGGAAATTAAGAAAACAAAGCAAAGAAAAAAAGGGAGATGTTATTTATTACTTCCTGAAAGGATTATCAATAAAAATGATGGTAATATATAAATATATGGAAATTACAAGAATGGAGAACGGAAAATACAATAATAAAAGGAATTGCCGTCATGGATAGAGACGTCACAGGAAATATATAGTCCAATCAATAATAATAATAATGCTCGAACCTAATTTCCAAATAACATATGACAAAGGACTTTGATTTCCAATTTCAAGTAACTAAAGTATAGAGAAAGTGAGGGAGGGAGTGAAAATGAGGGAAGCTGGATCTGGAGCTGGAACTAGAACTGGATAGGGGTGGTAAGAGGAAGGTTACGAAAGAGGGTTGTTGTAGCAGCGATAAACGAAAGGGGAACGGGAGGAAGGAGATGTGTTTCCATTAGAGAGAAGGAAGGAGGGAGAGGGAAAGGGGTGAAAGAGAGGAACGAGGCAAAAGCTCCCTCCCTGTTTCTCTGCTTTTCTTTTTAACTCCCTCTCTTTTTCACCTCCATTTCCCATCTTCCCTCTCTTTCTATTAGCCACCTTCCCCCTCTTTCTCTGTTTTCCTCTCTCCGTCATTCTCTTCTTCCTCTTTTTGTTTTTCACTTTACCCTACCTGGTCGTCTTCTTCCTTCTCTTCCTTTTCTTTTTTTATTTTCCCCTCCTCTTATTATTCCTCCTTCTCCTTCTTTCCTTTTTTCTTCTCCTCCTTTTCTATTTCATTCTTCTCCTCCTTTTCTTCCTCTTACTTCCCCTTCTTCTCTTTGTCTTCCTTCTCCTTCTTTTTCTTCTCTTCATTCTCTTCTTCTTTTTTCTCCTCTTTTTCTTCTTCTTCCTTCTCTCCCTCTTCTTCTTCCTCCTCCCGTCCCTCACCTCTTCCATTCCCCGGTTTCTCCTCTTCCTCCCCACCCTTCTTTTTTCCCTCTTGTTTTTCCCCTTCTTTCTTTTCTCCCACTTATTATTTTTCCTCTTCTCCCTTCCTCCCCTCTTCTACCTTCTCTTTTCCCTTCCACCCCTCTTTTACCGTCTCTTCTCCCTCCCTCTCCTCTTCTACCTTCTCTTCCCCTTCCTTTTTTTCTCTCTCTCCCTTCTCTTCTTCCTTCTCAACCTCCCCTCCCTCATATTTCTTCTATTGTGCCTCTTCTTTATCCTCCTCCTCCTCCTCCTCCTCCTCCTCCTCCTCCACTTCTCCCGGTTCCTCCTCTTTTCCCACTTTTTCCACCCCTCATCCTCTTTCTTTCGTTCCTCAGCCACCCCTTCATCTCGTCGCCAATGTTGGCGAGGGAAAGCGTACCAGCGCTGGTTGTTGGTTCGAGGGACGCAGAGGGTTGACGGCGTAGCGAGTGGAGGTGGGACCGAACTCGCACGGGGGTAGTTTCTTTGGGGTGGCCGGCCGGCCAGTCAGTCAGTCAGTTAGTTCTCCCGTGACGGTAAGCGATACCGTGTCTACAGCAACGCCCTTGACTCAAATTCGACTCGACTCGACTCGACTGGACTCGACTCGATCAGACTGGACTGGACTGGACTACATCGGATTAGATCAGACTAGACTAGACTAGACTAGACTAGACTAGACTCGGCTCGCCTGCTGGGACCGAAATCACCCTCCGATCAACCCCCCGTTCGAAGGACACTGGTCGCGGGTACCGTCCTGGTCCTGTTGTTGTTGTTGTTATTGTTGTTGTTGTTGTTGCTGTTGCATTTTTGATGTTGTTGTTGTTGTTTGACGTCGAAGAATCCCTGGAAGGATCGAGGGGGTGAGGGTGCGGGTGGTAAATAAAAATACAAGGGGTGAGAAGAAAAAAATAAAAAGGGGGTGGAGATAAAAAAAAAAGGAGGAAAAACGAGTGTGTGAGTTAGTCAGGTGAAAGGAAAGCGCGCGAACACGGTCCTATTCTAGGCGGTGCTGTTATCGATTCGGAACGCATTATATTCCGGCGTGGATGTTAACGAAAGCGCGTCCGGATCCTGCCGAGTTCCATCCTTGAGGATACGGATCCTTAAGATTCTTTATTTAATTTTTCATTTATTTTCTCGTGGCATTTCTTTCTCTTCCCCAATCTTTCCCGATTTTTGTTGTAACAAACCCTATGAAGTTTTCAATGAATCCTTGTTGGTTTAATAATAGGTAATCATAATAATAATAATAATAATAATAATAATAATAATAATAACAACAACAATAATAATAACAATACCAAGGTTATTTGAGTGATTATGAATATTAATAACAATAATAGAAAAAATAATTGTGATTAATAATAATAATAATAATAACAATAATAAAAACACTAGTAACAGTAATAATAAAAAACAATAATAACAACTCTAATGGCAGTAAAAAAAAATAATAAGTGTACGTAGGGACAGGATTGGGGTTCGCGATCCCGATAAGGGTTGATCCTCGTAGGAGGAACTGAAATTTGCGGAAAAAGAAGAAGAGAAAGAGGAAGGGAAGGCACATCATCTCCGAGGGAATTTTCAGTTTCGTCGTTCATCATTCTGACGGGAGAAGAGGAAGAAGAGGAAGAAGAGGAGAAAGAGGAGGAGGACTTTTTGTTCGCCCGGATAAATTTCGCAAGGATGTGGAAAGAGGACGAAAGGGATGAAGGAATGAGAGAGGGAGAGAAAGAGTGATGGATTGATTGATTATTAGACATCATCCGCAGCATCCTCTTATCTCGAGAATTTCTCGAAATTTTGGAAAATTTTTCTTTCTCAATTTTTTGTTTTGTTTTTGGGAGGCGAAAGTACGAAAAAACCATATTTTTTTCTCCTTTTCATTGACTTCTTTTGAATTCTATAGTAACAATAATCACAACAATAATAATGATAATAATAATAAATATTCAGTAATAATAATAATAATAAATAATAATAATAATAATAATAATAATAATAATAATAATAATAATAATAATAATAGCAACAACAACGACAATAATAATATTAATAATAACAATAATGTCACCGACCGTAATTATTATTTGGGGATCCGAAAACGATTACGGGAATCAGTTGGCGATTGAAAAAACGACGGAAAAGTTTTCGTGGACGGTGAAAGGATGCCTCGATAATAGTTGCTTTGGACGAGAAAACGACGTCTTAAAAATACTTCGCAGACGATAAAAGGACGTCTTAAAAATACCTGTGGACGATAGAGAGGTGTTCTAGAAATCCTTTCTGGCGATAAAAAGGCGCCCAAGAAAGTCAAACGATACAAACACGTCTTGATAGTTCTTTTGGACGATCAAAAGACGCCTTAAAAATCCTTTTAGACGATAAGAATTCGGGGATCTTTGGGAAGACGAGCAAGTTCAAATTCTTGATCTTCAAATAATTTCTTGTGGAGCACAGAACCATCTTTGAAATTTCGAAAAAAAGATCTTTATATCCTACAAACGAATGAAATCTCGAGTTACCGATCTTAAAATTTCATTCCTCGTTACCCAAAAATCGCGCCAAAAGATTCAAAAAAATATTTCCAGATGGACGAAAAAAGAGAAGATCTTAATTTCGATTTTAAAATAATTTCTCGCGGTACGGGACCATCTTAAAAATTTCCAATAAAGGATCTTTGACTTAAAAAGGCAGAAAAATTTCAAATTAGTGGTCCTAGAAAAATTTCTCGTGATTCAAAATCGTTTTTGAAGTTCCAGAAAGGGATCTTCGAAATTTTAGACCTTGGGAGGTCTTAAGAAAATCTTCAGAATCTTTAAAATCTTAAAAACCGCAAAAACCCAAACTTAAAAAAATATTTGTTCCAAAAAATCTTGGATCGACCGTCCAAAAATTCGCTCGGGGGGTTTTCCACCCCAAAGAAATCTAAAAAAAATCGAAATCCGTTTAATAATCGGCTCGGGAGGTTTTCCAAAACCCCTCCCACCAAAAACAAAATGAATAAAATTTGGATTCCGTTGAAAAATTTCAGGAAGATCAAAAAAGAAATAAAAAGAAAATCAGAACAAATTGGAATTAATCAGAAAATTCGCTCGGGGGTTTTCCATACCCCCCAAATAATAAAAGAAATTCGAAATCCGCTTGATGATTGGCTCGGGGGTCTTTCCACCCCGAAGAAAAAATAAAAAAAATTTGGAATCGGCCGAAGGGTTGTTCCGGAGGGAAGCCAGTCGGCCGAAAGTGCCGTTCAAGGGTGGAAAGACATATTCGGGGTGGCTGGAGTGGAGAAAGACGAGCTTAAGACCGTTTAAGATCTCGTGAAAACGACATTTGGACGACCCCAGGAAATGATCTTAATTCCCCACAGTCGCAGAGGAGACTCATTTGATCGCCGATAGCCCCTAATCGGGAGGAGGAAAAGGAGGAAGGCGCAGGAAAAAAAAGGGAGGGGGGAGGGGGTTGCTTTTGACCCCAAAAACCACTTGTTCCGGGAAAGTTGCGTATAAACTGAAACATCAACACGAATCTTCCGGCGTCAGCAAATAAAACGTCGATGATGAGACGCTAGAGTGGAAACGGCGGTGAGATATTGGGGGTGGAGATGGGGGTGCTCCGAGGAGAACAAAGTCCCGATAAGGGTGCAAACTTAATTCGAGAAGGAGAGCCATGGAAGGGGCAGTCCCGAAGGCCGAGATTTCTTTCTTTCTGCTGAACCAGCCGGGGGGGTGCCGCTATCGATTTGTTTTCGTTGCACACCAACATACTGACCGGGCAGAAAAAGGAAAGCGAAGGAAGGTAAAGGGGTTATGTGTGTCGAACCGGAGGGACTCGAGGAATTTCCGCTTGTATCCCTCGTCAAGGTCAACTCCAACTCAAACTTCAACTCGAACCCGAACGGAATAGAAGCGAAGTCGAACCCGAAATCGAACTTCAGCCTGGACCCTAAGTTGAACTTCAAAAACTTCGGCCCGAATTGGAACCAACTCAAAGTGGAACTTGAGTCGGAAGTCAAAGCGAACCCCAAGTTGATCTCAAAGTTGGCTTCGAAGAATTTCAGCCTGAACTGAAACTCAAAGTTGAACCTGAAGAACTTTAGGTTGAACCGGAGCTCAAAGTTGAACTCTAAGAACTTCAACCCGAACTGGAACTCAAAGTGGAACTTGTGTCGGAAGTCAAACCGAACCCTAAAGATGAACCCAAACTTGAAATGAGAAGAATTAAAATTGAACTTCGAGTTGAACCCTAAGTTGAACTTAAAATTAAACTTCCGGAACGTCGGCTTGGGCTGGAACTCAAAGTTGACTTCGAAGAATTTCAGCCTGAACTGAAACTCAAAGTTGAATCTGAAGAACTTTATGTTGAACCGCAGCTCAAGGTCGAACTCCAAGAACTTCGGCTCTAACTGGAACTCAAAGTGGAACTTGAGTCGGACGTTAAAGCGAACCCCAAGATGAACTCAAACTTGAAATAAAGGGGATGAAAATTCAACTTCAGCTTAAACTCGATCTCGAATCTAAACTTGAACTCTAACTCAAACTTGAATCCGAATTAACCTGAAACTCAAAGTGTAACTTGGGTCTGAATTAAACTGAAACTCAAACTTGAATCCGAATTGACCTGAAACTCAAAGTGTAACTTGAGCCTGAATTAAACTGAAACTGAAACTTGAATCAAAATTCAATCCGTAAACTTTAAGTTGAACTCATCAAACCGGAACTCTACCTTGAACTCGAATGCAAAATTGAATTTAAGCTCGAAGACGAGACGCTCAAACGTGAACTTAAATTGAAAATTAAACCGTGAACTCAAAGTCGAACTTTAACCTCCTGGAATACCTGAAACTCAAACTCACCCCTTTACCTTGGCTCCTCGGCTCTCCTGCTGCTAACCGACGGAACGTAACACGGAGGGTGGGTAAGGAATCCGAGGGTGGCAAGTTGGAATGACATTTTGAGTGTCTCGCAAAGCGACGTGATGAATTACAACTCATTTAGTTAAGTGTTGGGGGATGAAAAAGAGCCGAGAGAGAGAGAGAGATAGAGAGCGAGTGAGAAACAAGAAGCTTTTAAAGGGTGGGAATGGAACGAAGAAGGGTAGAAAGTAACAGCCAGCAGCTATAGGGGTAGTAGTGCCGTTCGGGGTTGCTGTCGTCATTTTCATCGCTACTACCAGCATCTACCCCTATCCCGAGGAGCTTTCAAAGTGTATGTGTGCCTGCCCCAATTTCTGACCGGCTGATTTTCACAGGGGGTGGTTTTCTTTTTTTTTTTCTTTTCCTTTTACTCCTTCCTAACCGACGCTCGCACACAGTCGGGGTGCAAGTCACTGACCGAAGCCGATTTTCTCAGGGGGTGGAAAAAATTGAGGTGACGCTGGGGGTTGAAACTCGACAGCAGCGCCGTCTAACGGCCGGACGTAAATGGAATAGGAACAGGAGAGAAAGGAGGATCGGGTGACACCTTAAGTGAACCCCTGCCGGGATCCAATTAGGAGTGCAAAAATAGAAGGACGATTCCTTTTCCTCGACGCCAATGCAAGTGGGAAGAGGAAGGTAGAACAGAGGGTGGCTGCGGTCTGGCACACGAATGCAAGCCAGTTGCCGTGGAATGCCTTGTGAAGCCTCTGTGCGGATCCAGACGAGAGCAGCGGTTCGCCAGTGTTCTCGGGTGGTCGCGTAAGATGACTCGCCCTGTATGTATGCAGCAGAAGTGGTTTGTGGCTCGATAGCTTGGAATTTTGTGGCCCAGGCGAAAAGTTGTAGAGGACCTTTTTTCTAGAGGAAAAATGGACCTACAAAAGTGTGTTCTTGTGGTTTTTTGGAAAAACGAAGATTTCGGGAGATATCTGGGCATAAAGTGAACATTTTAATGATGGTTGTTTCGCAGTGTTAAGGGAAAGGAGTTTTTTGAATGACGATAGCTTGGAATCTTCAGGTTCTAGGGGGAAGTTACATAGGACTTTTTTCTGGAGAAAAAGAAAACCTACAAAAAAGTGTTCTTGTGGTTTTTTGGAAAAACGAAGATTTCGGGAGATATCTGGGCATAAAGTGAAAATTTTAATGATGGTTGCTTTGCAGTGTTAGGGGAAAGGAGTTTTTTGAATGGCGATAGCTTGGAATCTTCAGGTTCTAGGGAATCGTTATATAGGACCTTTTTATAAGGAAAAAGCAGATCTACAAAAATGTGCTCTTGTGTTTTTTTGGAAAAACGAAAATTTGAGGAGATTTCTTCGTCCAAAGTAGAAACTCTAACTTTGGTTCCGAAATACTATTGAAAGGTAGATTTTTGGTTCCTGGATATCCTGGAATTTTGAGGTCCCATGAAAAAATTCCATAGGACCTTTTCTACGGAAAAAAAGGTGATCTACAAAAAACTGCTCTTGAGATTTTCCGATAAAACGCGGATTTAAGAAGGTACCGAAGCGCTTTCAAGGTCCACGAATTCTTTAATCATCGATATCATAGGAAATTTCGCTATTTCCTGGGGATTTCTCTTTTAAACATTAGGTGTTTTTCTTTGTGAAACAAAAAACATAGTAATCATGAAAATCCAGGGAGTTTTGCAAATATACAAATGGAAGACTCGTGCTCTCCGCTCTTACCATGAAGATTTTGAATCCTCGATGAGAGAGTCCATTCGAAGGTCGGAAATTGCCGTATAAGGCAATAACTGTACGCATTTCTATGGTAATTTCGGACGTCCGTATGGATTTTCCGAGCGGGGTTAGATTAAAGTGCTCCGCTGCCCAGTGCAAAAGTTTCCAGTGACTTCCTCCTCTCGGACAATCACCGCTTCGCTCTCTTTACCCTGGGAAACACAATTTACGTGGTAAAATGCTGGGAATTTATCATGTTTAGAGCTATTACTTCTTGAATTTGCATTTTATCGAAAACCCACAAGAGCACTTTTTTGTAGATCTCCCTTCTCTCCATATAGAAGGTCCTATGGAGTTTATTGATAGGACATCAAAATTTCGCGGGATACAAGCCTAAAAAACTGCTTCTCAACTAAAGAAAGAGAAATGCAACATCAGAGAATCAACTTTGAGTTCCGGTATCTCTTAAAATTCGCTTTTTACCTACAAACCATAAGGGCAGTTTTTTGTAGATCCCCTTTATCTCCATAATAAAAGTCTCATGAAGTTTCTCGGTAGAACCTCAAAATCTCCAGAAATCCTGGCCCAAAATCTCCCTCTTCTCAACAATATTTCGAGATTAACATTGGAGTGTCGGCTTTGGGCTTCGATATCACTTGAAATTCGCATTTTTCCCAAAAACCATAAGAGCACTTTTTTATAGATCTCCTTTATCTCCTCAAAAAAGGTCTTATGGAATTTCTCAGTAGAACCTCTAATTCCCAAGATATCCTGGCTCAAAAATCTGCTTCCTCTCAACGATACTTCGACACTAACGTTTGAGTGTCAGCTTTGGGCTTTGATATCACTTGAAATTGGCATTTTTCCCAAAAACCATAAGAGCACTTTTTTATAGATCTCCCTTATCTCCACAAAAAAGGTCCTCTGGAGTTTCTAAATAGAACCTCAAATTTCCAAGATATCCTGGCTCAAAAATCTGCTTCCTCTCAACGATACTTCGACACTAAGGTTTGAGTGTCAGCTTTGGGCTTTGATATCACTTGAAATTGGCATTTTTCCCAAAAACCATAAGAACACTTTTTTATAGATCTCCTTTATCTCCACAAAAAAGGTCCTCTGGAGTTTCTCGATAGAACCTCAAATTGTCAAGATATCCAGGCTCAAAGATCTCCTTCTTTCCAACAGTATGCACACGCCATCGCCAACTGGGCTACTCGTAATAGTCTCAAGCTGAATGTTGGCAAAACTAAGGCGATGCTTCTCGGTAACTTACCGCTACGTAAGCGAGATGAATAATGAGGACCTGCCCTCCATTGTAATCAATGGCTCTTAGATTCCTTGGGTCTTCGAGGTAAGAAACCTGGGGCTTCTATTCACGCCTTCTCTCAGCTGCAGAAACCAAGTTTTTGTCAAAGACCCTCTACGGGTTCAAGCATCATCGGAGATCTGCACTCGCCACCATTGTTCGCGCCTTGTTGGTCAAAGCATTCATTTTCCCAATCCTTGACTACCGCTGTTTGGTTTTCTATGTTGACTTCCCCGGGATCCTACAACGAAAATTTCAGCGGGTCTTCAACGCCTGTACAAGGTTTATTTACAACCTCAGACGCGATGAGCGTTACTCGCCTTACCGTATCGATAAGCTTGGCTGGCCCTCTCTGGGGAACAAAAAGCGACACTTCTTGGTCACTATGACCTTTAAAATTATTTCAACTGGCATATCAGCGTAGCTGAGTGAGCGTTTCGTGCCTTCTGGTGCAGGTGTTCGTAGGTCCGACAGATTGCTTTCAGCTCAGCTACCTTATAACCTTCCCACATTTCTCACGGAAGCCTTCCGTAATTGCTTCCTCATTTCTGCCGTCTACTTTTGGCACTCCCTACCGGCGGAGGTTCGCAAATCACCGTCAATCGACACCTTCAAAGATCGGCTTTGCAACTACCTCCACAAAAGCGAGGACGACAACTTTGCTGATTCCGGATTATTATTAGGGTACACTATGGTTATTGGGAAAAATGCGAATTCCAAGTGATATCAAAGCTCAAAGCCGACACTCCAAAGTTTATGTTGAAATATCATTGAGAAGAAGGAGATTTTTGGGCAAGGATATCTTGAGATTTTGAGGTTCTACTGAGAAACTTCGTAAGACGTTTTTATGGAGAAAAGAAAGATCTATAAAAAAATGTTTTTATGGTTTTCAGGACACTAACCTTCCCGCGGTCTGAGTAACAGTCTGACCTGTACCTCATGAGCAATGCACCCCATAATCATCCAATCATTCACCTTCACAATATCCATCTTCCCCCAATCACTCATCCTGCCGCATCATTCTTCATCATTCTTTCATTTAGTCATTTACTTATTCATCAATTTTCATATCGTACCTACTTCCACTACTTCTATTATTAGTACTTTTGTTTAATAATCTTACTATCTTTGTAATTACACAATTCTAACCCTGTAACAAATTTCACCTACAGATCAATCTAGATCATAAATATATCTATCTATTTCGAAACCAACATTAGAGCGTCAGCTTTGGGCTCGGATATCTCTTGAAATCCACATTTCTCCGAAAAACCACAAGAGCACTTTTTTATAGATCCGCTTTACCTCTACAAAAAATGTTCTATGGAGTTTTTCGATAAGACCTCGAGGGGCCGAGATACCCAAGCCTCAAGAATTCTTTCTCTACTTCTACAGAGCGAGTCATCGAACACGATCACTTACGGTGCTGACAAACCGTTTGTTTGACTAAAAAAGAAAATAAAACGTTTCCCACTTGAGTCGTAGGCTATCGAGGGACACTTTCGTCCCATCGATTCGGCCACCCTCTCCTTATTTCTAAATTAGTTTTTTTACTCATTCCTACGGCAAGGTGACCTTAGGGAAATTGCAACGAAATGCACAAAATCCCTATTAGCAACGCCGCATCCACACTCGACGGTACCGTTACTGAACCCAACCATCAACGGCATCCCACGTAATTGAGCGTCCAAGGATCCGGATCTTGACTGGCTCCTTTCTGCTTGCAGTGCCCCCGGAAGATGGTAACCAACGCCCGGCGCGTCCCGGTAACGACCTGACCTCGTCCGCCGTTCGCCGGACGTGAGAATCATGCCCGCGCGGGTGGCGATCCGCCGGGAAGGACATTTTCTACCGGAAACGTAACCAACAAACGAAGGAGAACAGAAGGGAAAGAGATCGGTGGATTTTGTCCCCTCTGAAAATGAATCGGATACCCCGAACGATCGCCCTCCTCCTGCCGATCGTCGTCCTCATCCACTCCAAGATTCCCATCGAGCGCGAGGCCGTGTTAATCCCCGGGGACGTCGTCCTGGGCGGCCTCTTCCCCATCCATGAGAAGGGCGGTAGCCTTTCTTGCGGGCCCAAGATCTACCACCGGGGCGTTCAGCGTTTGGAGGCCATGCTCTTCGCCATCGACCAGATCAATCGCGAGAAGCGCATCCTGCCGGGGGTCACCCTGGGCGTGCACATCCTCGACACCTGCAGCCGCGACACGTACGCCCTCAACCAGAGCCTCCACTTCGTTCGGGCGTCGCTCTCCAACCTCGACATCTCCGTGCTGGAGTGCGCCGACAAGTCCACGCCGCGGCTCAAGAAGGTGGCGTCGGCCGGGCCCATCTTCGGCGTCATCGGGGGCTCCTACAGCTCGGTCTCGCTCCAGGTGGCCAACCTGTTGCGCCTCTTTCACATCCCGCAGATCTCGCCGGCCTCCACGGCCAAGGCCCTGAGCGACAAAACGCGTTTCGATTACTTCGCCCGCACCGTGCCACCGGACACCTTCCAGTCCATTGCCCTGGTGGACGTGGTGAAGAGCGCGAACTGGTCCTACGTGTCCACGGTGTACTCCGAAGGATCCTACGGGGAGTACGGGATCGAGGTGTTCACGCGAGAGGCCACCGAGCGCAACGTCTGCATCGCGGTGGCGGTGAAGGTGCCTAGCGCCGCCGACGACCAGGTCTACGACTCCGTCATCCAAAAGCTCAACAAGAAACCCAACGCCCGGGCGGTGGTGCTCTTCACCCGAGCCGAGGACGCCCGGAGGATTCTGGAGGCGGCCAAGCGGGCCAATCTGAGTCAACCCTTCCAGTGGATAGCCAGCGACGGTTGGGGCAAGCAGAGCAAGCTGGTGGAGGGTCTGGAGGAGGAGGCCGAGGGCGCCATCACCGTGGAGCTCCAGTCGGAGAACATCCCCGGGTTCGACGAGTACATGGCCGGGCTCACGCCCGAGAGCAACAGGAGGAACCCCTGGTTCGGGGAGTACTGGGAGGAGGTGTTCGGATGCACCCTCAAGGACAATTTACCCGCCAGCGGGAGTGTCCTGGTCAGTGGTGGTGCTAATAGTAATAATAATAATAATAATAATAATGATAATAACAATAGTGGGAGCGACGTCATCGTCGTTTGCTCGCCGAAGCTCAGCCTGAACGCGTCGATGGGCTACGAGCAGGAGTCGAAAGTGCAGTTCGTGGTCGATGCGGTTTACGCGTTCGCGCTGGCCCTGCACAACCTGCAGAGCGACGTGTGTGGGAAGATGGAGACGCTGTGCCCGGCCATGGCCAATTTCGACCGCGGCATTTTCTACAGGAACTATCTGCTCAACGTATCCTTCACGGGTGAGTCGTCCGCGTTGGTGTCATTGATGGTGGTGGTGGTGGTGATGGTGCTGTTGCTACCGCCGTTTGTGGCGCCGGTTAAGGTTAAGTTAGGCTTAAGCGCGACACGTGACCTTCTCCCCTCCACCGATCGTTATGATTATTACGTCGTAGAATAAAGTAGGTTATAGCGAGTAAGCACAATATAGGTGCCATCTGCTTTCGGGGTTGTTGTGATTGATACATCGTAAAATTCAGTTATTGGGGATCATTTTTCTGTCGAGTTAGATTAGTCCCGTGACCGTGACCCCCCGATCGAGTTATTTTACGCACTTAACCCTCTTTCGTTGCATCGTTTTAATTGTCATGTTACGGAATTGAGTCACTTTAGCTTGTCGGATTAGTTACACGACCTTCGTTTGCTCGATGACTGCTATTGCTATATTCGAAAAGTAAGTTACTTTATCCAGGTTGGGTTAAGTTATAGCCACGTGACATTGGTTTGTTTGAAGATTATGATTATTATATCATAAAATTGAGTCGCTTTAGGTTAGATTAGGTGTACGTGGTTTAGTCACGCGACCCCCACTTTCCTTCCTTATCATTATGATTATTATATCATAACAGTCAGTCAGTGTAGGTTAGATTAGGTTTGTATAGCTCAGTCACGTGACCTCCGTTTATAGGATGATTCTAATATCGCATAATTAAACCAGTTAGGTTAGAATCACTTTAGGTTAACCAGTTTAGGTTTGCATATTTTAGTGACGTGACCCCCGCTTCCTTAAGCATTATGATTGTTATATTCTGAAATTCGGTTTATATAATATTATGATTCCATTATCGCATAATTAAGCCACTTTAGGTTAAATTAGGTTTGCAGTGTTTAGTCACGGGACTCCCACTTTCTTAATCATTATGATTATTATATCCTGAAATTCATTCAGTTGAGGTTAGATTAGTCACGTGACCTCGGTTTATATTATGATTCCATTATCGCATAATTAAGCCACTTTAGGTTAAATTAGGTTTGTAGTGTTTAGTCGCGTGACTCCTACTTTCTTAATCATTATGATTATTATATCCTGAAATTCATTCAATTTAGGTTAGATTAGTCACGTGACCTCGGTTTATATTATGATTCCATTATCGCATAATTAAGCCACTTTAGGTTAAATTAGGTTTGTAGTGTTTAGTCGCGTGACTCCTACTTTCTTAATCATTATGATTATTATATCTTGAAATTCATTCAGTTTAGGCTAGATTAGTCACGTGACCTCAGTTTATATTATGATTCTATTATCGCATAATTAAGCCACTTTAGGTTAAATTAGGTTTGCAGTGTTTAGTCACGTGACTCCTACTTTCTTAATCATTATGATTATTATATCTTGGAATTCATTCAATTTAGGTTAGATTCGTCACGTGACCTCGGTTTTTATGATTCTATTATTGCATAATTAAGTAACTTTAGGTTAAATTAGGTTTGTAGTGTTTAGTCACGTGACTCCTACTTTCTTAATCATTATGATTATTATATCCTGAAATTCATTCAATTTAGGTTAGATTCGTCACGTGACCTCGGTTTATATTATGATTCTATTATTGTATCGGTTAGACACGTGATCCCCACTTCCTTAATCATTATGATTATTATATTCCAAACTTTAGTCAGTTTAGGTTAGATCAGTCACGTGAGCTCCACTTTGTTAATTATTATTATTATATCCTAAAATTCAGTCATTTTAGGTTAGATTAGTCACGTGACGGTAGATCAGTCTGTTTATATTATTAGATTTCCACTTAATTTACGATCATGATTATTCTATCCTAGAATTCAGTCAGTTTAGGTTAGTTTAATCACGCGACCTCCACTTGTTCGATGATTACGATTATATCATCGCATAATTAAGTCAATTTAGGTTAGGTTAGCTTAGTCATGTGATCCCCACTTACTCGATGCTTGTGATCATCACGTAGCGCAATTAACTCATTTTAGATGAATTTAGGTTGGTTCAGCTTGGTTTAGCTTGTGTCCTAAAAATTCTTCCTAAACGAGAGGTTTTTTAAAAAATTATTTTCCAAAATCGCCGTTTTCTACTTAAACGAAATACTTACTACATTTTGCTTTCTTGAGATTCGAAATTTCGTTACTCGGTTTGAAAATTCGTAAAATCGCCCTTTTCTAAGTTAACAAAACCGTATTTTAAATAACATTCGGTTCAAAAATTCGTAACACGATTGAAAAAAATCGTAGAAGCTTTTTAAAAATTGGGTTACAAATTTCAAAGTCTCTACTTTCTACCTCGTAAATTTCAAATTTTTCTGAAATTCTCTCCAAACATGAAAAATTCTTAAACTCGAATTCCTAAAATCATCCTTTTCTACTTGAACGAAATTCTGTATTTTAGTTTCTTCGGGTTCAAAAATTCATAACTCGATTTAAAAAAATCTTAGGAGTTTTTTAAAAATTGGGTTACAAATTTCAAAGTCTCTACTTTCTACTTCGTAAATTTCAAATTTTTCAGAAATACTCTCTAAACATGAAAAATTCTTAAACAGGATTTCCTAAAATCATCCTTTTCTACTTGAACAAATTTCTGTATTTTAGTTTCTTCAAGTTCAAAAACTCATAACTCGATTTAAAAAAATCGTAGGAGCTTTTTAAAAATTGGGTTACAAGTTTCAAAATCTCTACTTTCTACCCTGTAAATTTCAAATTTTTGAAAAATTGTTTGCAGACATGAAGAATTTCTAACACTGAATCCTTGATACTATTTCTACTGCGCCACTTATACGTAAACAAAATTCCAAAATCAAAAATATAATAGACTTTCTTAATTAATGCCAAATTTTGTACAATCGCATAATTGCTCTACTTAGCACCTCCCTTTTGTGGATTTCAAAAAAGTATTTTTTAATCGTTTGAGTGCCAAACAGCGCGATCTCGCATCTTTTGTCTCATGTCTAAAAATACCAGCATTTTGGAAACACGGAATAAAAAGGAGCGCTACCGCACCGCTTGTCAATTTTCGTTTTGGAAACAACAAAAACCCGTGGCGCTCGAACGGTGAAACAAAAATGAAACCTCCAAATTAATCCTAAATTGTGCTAATTTCATCCTTTTTCACTTAAACAATATTCCGTATTTTAATTTCCCCGGGTTCAAAAATTCATAACTCAATTATCAAAAATCCTAGGAGATCATTGAAAAATTAGTTTCGAATTTCAGAGTCTCTTCTTTCTGCCCCATAAATTTCAAATATTTAAAAAATTGCCTCGTGAAAATTGTAAAAAAAAATTGAATTCCCAAAATCGCCCTTTTTTACCTAAGCCAAATATTCCACTCTGTTTCATTAGATTTGGAAATTTATAAATCGATTTCCAAAAATCGTAGAAACTTTCCCAAAAGTTCCATGTCGAATTTCAAAAACTCTACTTTCGACCCCGCAAAATTTTAAATCTCCAAAAAATGGTCCCTTAACTTATCTCGATTTGTCTGAGCTTGGCTGAGTCTGGCCCAACTTGGCCCAGTGTGGCCCAACTTGATCCAGCTTGCGTCGGCTTGGCCCAACTTGGCTTAGCTCGACTCGGCTCGGCCCGGGTCAAATAAAAGAGAAATGATTATGCTCGAGAAAAATAAAAGTTCGAAAAAAAGGAGGAAAAGTTCCTCGCGCGAATACGTGGAACGAAGGAAAGAAGGACGAGGGTTGACGGTTGACGGGCTGTGTCTGTGTCTGTGTCTGCGTTCATATCTAAAATCTGGATAATACATTAGTTACATTTCGTGCGGCCGAAATCAATAATCCAAACGGGCTGGATGGCTGGATGGCCGGATGGCTGGATGGCAGTCGTCAAAATGTGATCGAATTGAAGACACTCCGCTGGTGAATAATAATGAACGTCTGCCGAAGGGTTGCTCCGCAACGCGGGAGGACGCTTTTAAGATCAAGCGAGTAGTCATGCAGACTAATGGCGGCAGCGAGCAACCGGAGGTTGAAATCCTACTCCCTTTCACTTATATGAATTCCCATTATTGAAAGAAAGCGCCCCCCAGCTGCCGGTGGTCGTCGTCCCCCTGTACCTCTTGTCCCTCCGCGAGCTTCCGAAATTCCGACCGGAGCTTTAATACTTAGCCGGCCGGTTGATGGGTTTATTGACGAAACGCCAATCGAAAGTCAATTAAAGCGGGAGGGAAACGAAGTTACCGGTACCAGGGATGAGGGGATTTCGGATTTTTACCAATTTCCTCCCTCCCTCCCTTCCTTCCATCCTGCCATCCACTTCTTTATTATTATTATTATTATTATTATTACTATCGCACAGTAATTAGACGGATCTCAAATTAGTATGGACTTAAGTGGAGACACCGATTTCCGATCGATCGGGTATTGTTTTAATGATTGTCAGTGGTAATTGACAGTTAGTAATTGATCGGTAGCCATTGGTATATTTGATACAAGGCGTTTGCATGCAATCAGTAGCCATAGTTGTGATCCGAGAGATACCGGTTGATCGAGATACAAATTCCCAGGAACTTGTAGAAAGTGTGATTTTAGAAATTTCAAGTCTCTAGTTCCTAATCGGCAATTTTCAAATTTTCAAAGAATTCTTTCTAAACGTGAGGATTTTTGGAAAGTGGATTTTTATAAAATCGTCCTTTTCCACTTAACCGTAGTACAACATATGATTTTTTCCTTTTCAAAAATTTAGTTACAAATTCGTTGGGTCTTTTAAAAAAATTCGGTTATTAATTTCAAAGTCTCTACTTTCTTCCCCGTAAATTCCAAATTTTTAAAAGTTCTCATGAGGTATAAAAGAATTGTTAAAACTGAATTCGTAAAATCACCCTTTTCTAAGTTAACAAAACCGCATTTTAAATAACTTTTGGTTCAAAAATTCGTAACTCGATTGAAAAAAGACGTAGGAGCTTTTTAAAAACTTGGTTACAAATTTCAAAGTCTCTACTTTCTACCTCGTAATTTTCAAATTTTACTGAAATTCTCTCCAAACATGAAAAATTCTTAAACCCCAATTCTTAAAAACATCCTTTTCTACTTAAAAAAAATCTGTATCTTAGTTTCTTCGGGTTCAAAAATTCATAACTCGATTTCAATAAATCGTAGGAGCTTTTTAAAAACTGGGTTACAAATTTCAAAGTCTCAACTTTCTACCTCGTAAATTTCAAATTTTTCTGAAATTCTCTCTAAACATGAAAAATTCTTAAATCCGAATTCCTAAAATCATCCTTTTCTACTTGAACAAAATTCTGTATTTCAGTTTCTCCGAGTTCAAAAATTCATAACTCGATTTCAATAAATCGTAGAAGCTTTTCAAAAATTTTCTTTAACATTTCGAAATCTCTCTTTTCTACTCTGAAAATTACCACCTTCCAAAAAATTCTTCGTAAACGTGAAAAATTCCTAAAATTATATTCTTTTCTACTTAAAGAAGATACCGCTACTAATTTAAAGTTCCCAACTGTGGCATCTACTAATTTCAATCCGTGGCTAGACTTTTACTTCTACTCACTTAACATTCACGCACAGTCCTAGAATTTTCAGTATTTACCAGTTCCAGAGCACAACCTTGATACGAATCGTTTGGACCCAATCCCGGTACTAATTTTCCACCCGGAAAACCTCTTTTCCCTTTGATCCCGAATTTCGACGTCTCTGGTTACATCCATACGTTCGTTCCCATGCCATCCATCCATCCATCCATCCATCCATCCATCCATTCCTCCGTCCGTCCGTCCATCCTTACAGCCGAACAGCCATGGTATCTTTTTTATTTTTCCCCGCGTGAGAAATGCCATCGGTTCAGGGGAAAACGATATCCTTTCGGTTTTCCCGATGTACATATATATGTATGTGCGTTTATATGTATGTACCTATATATATATATAGAAATTTGTTGAATCGAAAGGGGAGAAAAGCGGTATCGATTTCTTGACCGAAGCGAAGAGAATGGCAGGCAGTCGGTTAGTTATCCGAGCTATCTATTTCCCTTTGCTTGCTTTTTCCTCGGTGTAATTGCACGTAGGGAGAAAGAGAGAGAGAGGGGGGGGGGGATAAAGGGAAAGAGAAAATAAAAAAAAAATTGGACAAATCGAAATAGATAAAAAAAATGATAAATAAATGACTTTCCATCTCCTGTGGTTTCAGATTCCGCGGGCAGCGAAGTCAAATTTGACAAGCACGGGGACGGCCTGGCGCGATATGAAATCCTCAACTTCCGGCGGACCAGCAACAGCAGCGCCAACGGCTTTCATTACCGGGTAAATTTCTCCCGCAGGTTTCTTTTTTTTTATTTTTACCAGTAGTTGAGGCAAACCCTTTTTCCGAGAGAATTCTGGCGGGTTTTTAGATTTGAATGTGTCTGGGAATTTTTGAGATTTTTCGGGGAGATGATATTGTTTTTTTGTTGCTAAAAATAAAAAGTTTGGGGATGCACATTTTTCTTTGTCAACGGCAGGTGTAGGGGAAAGAAGTTTTTTGGGGGTTAAAATAGGAAATTTGGAGAAACTCACTTTTTCGCTGGAAATGGTGAGTTCGAGGAAATTTATTTTCCTTTTTTGGATGAAAACGAGAAATTTGCGGATATGAGTTTTTTTCACAAATGGCAAATCCGATAAATTGCATTTTTCTAATGGAAATTTCGAGGAAATGCATTTTTTTAAAGCAAATCCGGGAAAGTATATTTACTTCTTTGGAAATGATGAATTTGAGAAAATGCATTTTTTTCAAATGGCGAATTTGAGGAATTACATTATTTTTTAAAATGTTGAATTCGGGAAAATACATTTTTTTTTCAAAGTAAATTCGAGAAAATGTATTTTTTTTTTATTTTCGAAATGGCAAATTCGAGGAAATGCTTTTTTCTAAAAGCGAATCCGAGAAAATGTAATTTCTTTGAGTTGAAAATAGCAAATCCGAGAAATTATATTTTCCATTTTGGAAATGGCGAGATTCAGGAAACGCATGTTTTTTAAATCGCGAAGTCGAAAAATTTCATTCTTTTTGGAAATGCCAAATTCGTGGAAATGCATTTTTTCAAAAAGCAAATTCCGCAAAATGTATTTTTCTAAATTTGAAAATTGCAAATCCGAAAAATCAAAATATCTTTATTCGAAAATGGTAAATTCGTGAAAATGCAGTTTTTTGTTACAAATTTGTTATGCTGAAAATTGTAAACTCGATGGAATACATTTTTTTAAAGCGTGTCCGTGAAAATGTATTTTTTGGGGGGATTGAAAATTGCAAATCCGAGAAATTATATTTCCCATTTTGGAAACTGCAAACTCGGGGAAATAGTTTTTTTTTCCCGTTGAAAACGACAGATTCGTTAAAATGCATTTCTCCCCCGGGGAAGAGGGGTGAGTTCGAAAAAATATAACTAACAATCGTTATGTACCACTAATAACAATGCTAATAATAACAGCGATAACAATAACACTAGAAGCAATGCTAGACAATAACGCACCCCAAAATGGTACCACGAATAATTCTGAATCGAGCTGTAGGGCACGTAGAAGCCGCGCCGTGTCGCGCCACTACCCCCCCGCGGCCCCTCCGATTTGCGTACATTTCCATCACACGTGAAATCATCCCCTGCGGGCATCGAGGGGCGAACGGATGGATGGGTGGGTAGATGGATGGTTCGGAAAAGGGGTTTGTTTAGCCGTAAGTACCCTGGGATGCAAATTTCCACGAGCCTTCGCTTTGCGACGAAGAAAGAGGCAAAAGAAGAAAGAAAAAAAAGGGGGATAAAAGAGCCATCCCCATTCCCGAGTCTCACGAGGGCTTTTGCAGGTGGTCGGCAAGTGGTTCCACTCGCTGGACCTGCAGACGGACGAGCTGATCTGGGCCCGCGGGTCCGAGGCCATCCCCATCTCCGCCTGCTCGCTACCCTGCGGCCCGGGGATGATCCGCAAGCAGCAGGGCGACACCTGCTGCTGGGTGTGCGACCAGTGCGAGGAGTCCGAGTACGTGTTCGACGAGAAGACCTGCAAGGATTGCGGGCCCGGCTACTGGCCCCACAGCGACAAGAAGGGCTGCTACGCCCTGCCCATCGAGCACATCAGCTGGAGCAGCGCCTTCGCCATCGTCCCCGCCGTCATCTCCTGCCTGGGCATCCTCAGCACCCTCGTGGTGGGCACGCTCCTCTTCAAGCACCGCGACACCCCGGTGGTGCGAGCGTCCGGGCGCGAGCTCACCATCATCCTCCTGGCCGGGGTCCTGGTGTGCTACCTCAACACCTTCCTGCTGCTGGCCAGGCCCACCACGGCCACCTGCGTGGCCCAGCGATTCGGCGTGGGCGTCAGCTTCAGCGCCGTTTACGGCGCCCTGCTCACCAAGACCAACCGGATCGCCAGGATCTTCGACTCCGCGTCGAGGTCCGCCGCCAGGCCGAGGTACATCAGCCCCACGTCGCAGGTCTGCATCGCGGCCGCCCTGATCGCCTTCCAGATCGTGCTGACCCTGGTCTGGATGATCGTCGAGCCGCCCGGCACGAGGTACTCGTACCCGGACCGCCGGCAGGTGATCCTCAAGTGCAACATCCAGGACATGAGTTTCCTCTTCTCGCAGCTGTACAACGCCAGCCTGATCCTCATAGCCACCGTGTACGCGGTGAAGACCCGCAAGATCCCGGAGAACTTCAACGAGAGCAAGTTCATCGGCTTCACCATGTACACGACCTGCATCATCTGGCTGGCCTTCGTGCCGATCTACTTCAGCACCGGCAACACCCACGACATGCAGATCACCACCTTGTGCATAGCCACCAGCCTCAGCGCCACCGTCACCCTGGTGTGCCTCTACTCGCCCAAGGTTTATATCATCGTCTTCCAGCCGGACAAGAACATACGCGGGAAGATCACCACCGCGGGCAGCACCTTCAAGAAGCAAGGCAGCAGCGCCGGCACCTCCTCCGTTACCAAGTGTAAGTAAACATACACGGCTATGGACCTTCGTCCGCCAATCCTTTAAGGTCGTACAGTATAACATAAGGTACAGTGGGTAACAAAAATATTCGGACACCGCGATATGTGTCGATAAATACATATGTATCGTAATTATTTATAGAAGGAATAATTTTTTTTTTATTTATTGATGAATTATCGAGTTCGAGTTATTAGTAATATGACATAATATCCCACTTTTTTTATAAGCGTTGCACTTTTTTTTTAATCGTTAAGGGGTTACACCACTGTAACAGCCTGGAAAAAAACGCTTTTTTGTCAATTTTTGTTGGATGGAAGGAATGGCAATGGACTAATAAAATTTGACGTGGCGATTAACCCTTTGACTGCGGCTTACTCTTGCACGAAACTATCAATATATGCGGCAATATTCAGATGTCAGTTATCAGGGGCGCATATATGCGCCTTTCGTATATATTGATGAACTTGTCAAAGCGTATATATACGTCAAAGGGTTAAGCATATATTTAACTATTAAACAAAAAATTATGGTCGACAAACATTACAAAATGGCGGAATCCGAGCCACTCTTGCGAGGCTTATTGAATTTGAAGCACTCCGCGGCACGCAGTGTAGCTGGTGCAAATTTGCATCTAGAAAAAAGAATAAAAAATCACTTACTCTACATGTTCACAGCTAGAGAAATACGTAGGGGATTTTAAAAATATTGAAATTTGTACGATTGGCGAGTATTTGAATGAAAACATTACATTTTCCACAAAAAAAGAGGTAATCTTTTGTTGATAACTAATGTTTAAATTAACATATCGAAGATCCCCTACGTGTTTCTCTTCAGAATGTTGTTTTAAGGATATTGTAAAAATTTGGACTAAAAGGAATGAAAATTGTTGAAGTTATGCTGCGTGCCGTTTTGAAAAATCGTGTTCCGAGAAAAACACGTTTAAAATTTTGAAATGTGTTATAGACATTAAAAAAAAGCTTGGAGAAGGCTCGAAATTGCAATGAAAAAAAATTGTTTCAGGTAATAAACTTTTTGCTACATATTCTAGAAGGTTTAAAGCAACTTTTAAGCCAATAAACGATCGAAAAATCGATTTTTTTTTTGCAAAATTTACAGTGGTGTAACCCCTTAACACTTTGACTGCCATGTTGGTCACCGGTGACCGACACTAAACTTTCCGTACAGGACGCGCTGGTTATGACAATTGCAATAGCGTATACCATTACGACCCACGCGGCGTGAATAGGGAGTCACGTAAATTGTACGTGGCAGTCATCAAAGGGTTAAATGAAATAATGTTCAGTTTCCATGTTACAAAAATATTCGGGCACTAACGGAAAATCACGTGTTTTAAGGAGGTTCGAGCGTAACTTATGAGTCAAAATAATGTTTAAATTTTTTTTTTACTTTCAGTCTTCCCAATATTCGTCAAAATTCTTTACTTTAATTTAAAATAATTTGAACAATTTAATAATTGATGATTTTTACTTATTTAATAAAATAACGTAATAAAATGACTTTCGTATTTATTACTTGCCGGATTAAATAAACAGATTTGGCAACAGCGCGTTTGATTATACCCGTTACAGAATTTGAGGTTATACATGTACCAATGTGTACCTATTACTTTCTATAGTTTCTCTCTCTGTAACTATATTTCTATCCTTTTCTTTTTTCTCAGCTGTTGACGCGACGTTGCCAAATCTTTATTCGAATAAATAGCCGACGATAAACGAGTTAATAAACATAAAATTTAACTTTAAATATTTCAAAAATTATATCGGTAATGTATTATTATTACATTTTTTTTTATATTTTACAATAATCCAAGTTTCTCGTGTATAGTTTTTTATTCGTTAAAGTTGGGAGGTTAATATTGAAAAAAATAATTAAAGTCTCGACTTAAGTTTTTTGAAAGATTTTTGAAATTTAATATCTAAGTAACTAAACGGTAAATCTCTTAAAAATGTTGGGATTAGATAAATGACGTATTTATTTATACGTATACTCAATTTCAAAGCTCAAAGTTGGAAATTATGTTTCACATTAGATTCGCTCGAACCTCCTTAAATAATCTACGAGAGTCTAATATTTTGTTGCAAAATCCCTTTTGATTGCGAACATTTTTGAGACGCGTCGGCGTATTTGAAATAATTCCAATAAAATAAAAAGAAAAATTATTCCTTCCATAAATAATTACGTTACATATGTATGTGTTTATTAACATATATCGCGGTGTCTAAATATTTTTGTTACTCACCGTATATACAGGTAACCCCCGAAGAACACGATTAACCGTTTGAGTGCCAGAGGTCTTTTTTCGTTTCCAAATAAAAAGTTGCCAAGCGGCGCAATATTTCAAAAATGCTGGCATTTTTGAACGTGGAACGGAAGAAGCGCGATTGCGCCGCTTGGCACTTGTCAAACGCTTAATTGGTACCGTGTTCTGAATTGAAACCGTGTCGTTCGAGGCTACAAAAAAGGGGATTCCAGTTCAAGTGTGAGAATAAAAAAAAACGTTTAAAACTTTTTCTTTGGGTAAATATAAAACTAAAAATTTTTGTTTTTGGAATTTATATTGGTAAACATTTCTAAGAAATCTTGTATTGCATAATCCAAGTGAATTTTTTAATTAGTTTTGAAAAAACGTTTCATCTGAAATTTTTATTATCAAAATGAAACAACGAAATTTGAATTACGTATTTACATATACATTCGTGAGTAATGTGTATGTAATGTGTATTTATTTCAAATAACCCCTTAACGCACAGATTTTTTGAAAAAAACCGGCCAAAAAAAATTCAATTTTTTCGTAGGTAAAAAAACACACTTTAGAACATTTTCTTGGCAAAAAAATACAAAATTAATCAAAATTTTTATTTTAATTTTGCACACGTTTGTAATTTTGCACAATTTCGTTACACGTACGTCGACTTTTTTATCTTTCTTTTCGAATTGCTATTTCGAAAAAACATATTTTTATCAGTAAAAATATTTATTTATAATTATTGTATAGTTATTTTTAATTCTTATGTTTTCCTATGTTTTCTTATGATTCTGAACAATTTTGCATTTCGTCGAACAAATGACATATTTGCAAATAATTTTATATCAAATAATACAAATAATACATTTTTTGCTTTTTTAAAAAAATTACTCGAAAATCGTGCAGTTTGAAACCGTGTGATTCGGGGGAAGGTATTCGCGTTCTTCGAAACTCGTGTTCTTCAAGTACCGTGTTATTCGGGGTTACCTGTACATATACGGCTCATTTCGTGTATAGCGATATACGTGTCAAAGGATCCTTTCCGGCTCGATTTTAGATACGTCCAAGTAGTTTCCAGGTCTTTTCATACACGTGACAGCGCTTTCAATGAGGAAGATTTTCCGGAAGGAACTAAATCATAGGAGAATTCGAGTTCCTCGTGGAATACGATTCTACAATGAATCAAATTGTATCAGAAATCGAGTTCCTCGTGGAATGCGATTCTATAGGGACCCGAGTTTCATAAAAAATCGAGTTCCTTATAGAGTAGGATTTTATAAGAAACCGAGTTCCATTAAGAAGCGAGTTCCTTACGGATTACGATCTTATAAAAAACCGAATTCTACGAGGACCCGAGTTCCTTCAGAATACGATTCTATAAGGACCCGAGTTTCATAAAGAATCGAGTTCCTGAAAGAGTACGATTTTATAAGAAACCGAGTTCTATAAAAAAAAAGATATCCTCCTAAAGTACGATTCTATAAGCAACCGAGTTCCTTATAGAATACGATTTTATAAGAAACCGAGTTCTATGAGGATCCGAGTTCCATAAAAATTCGAGTTCCTTATAAATTACGATTCGAACTTCTTGTAGAACTCGGACTCTATAATTTTGAACTTTCACCCCCCCCCCCCCCCCATTAGTATTACGATTTTTGCTAGCGATGTTATTGGTGGAAATTGTTCCTAGGAGAGGTACACCGTGTCCCCTCCAGTTTAGGGTTGCTTCCCTGGTTTCCTTCGTCCCCACTTCCCCTTGTTTGCTTTTTAGTATCCTTTTTTCGAAATTCTTCTCCCTCCCTTTAGTTTCATCCCTACTTCTATGAGTCGATTTTTGTTTTTGGAAATTCACAACTTTGTAGAAATTAAACAAAAATTTGAAAAATGGTTTCCACCCTGTATGTTTTAACCCTTAGCCACCTGACGTGTATTCCAGATACACCACCACCTGACGTCGGTCATAGAGACCGCTTGCATATTTTAATTTTTATATTAAAGTACGTTAAAATATTGCAATAAATTAAAGTCACGTCTTTGTTTATTATATTTTTGTTCATAATACAACTTCAAACTCTGAAACATTATGCTTGAAGATATGAAAAATCAACGCTTAGTAAAAGTTTGCTCATGAAAAGGAGTTAAAACCACATCCTCGAGAATCTCGGAGACCGACGTCAGGTGATTGAGGGTTAAATTTCTAGAAAATTATCTCGAAACCCGAGGAATGCCTAAACCTCAATTTCGAAAATGGACCTTTTCTACCTAAATGGTACGTACTTTAAATTCGAAAATTCGTAACTCGATTTCTAAAAATCGTAGGAACTTTTTCGAAATCGTCTTAAAAATATCGAAATTTTCGCTTTCTGCCCCGAAAAATTGAAATTTACAAAAAATTCTTTCCAATTATGACAATTTTCGAAACCTCAGTTCCCATAATCGTCCTTCTCTACTTGGATAAAATACTGAATTTTCGTTTATTCAATTGCAAGACGCGTAACTCGATTTTAAAAAATTGTTACAAGAAAAACCGCTTTTCAAAAACTTTGAAACTTCTACTTTCCACGTTTGAAATTTCAAATTTCAAAAAAAAAATTCTTTCTCAACCAGAAAAATTCCCAAAGTGGAATTTCTAAAATCCATTTTCTCTGCGTTCTCCTACGTCTCCCCTCCACCCCCTGCATCTCCCCTCCACTCTACAATTATTCCCCACTCTTCCCCCACTTCCACTCGCCCTCATTCTCCATCCAATCCATTCCCACGCACCTCCCCTCCACTTTTACGTTTCCTCCCACTCCAGCTTCTTTCTCTCCCCTCTTCTGCCACTCATCCAGCCTCTCCACTCCATTTCCCTCTCTATTAAGCACTTAAGGAGAAGTGCCACGAGAAGGAGGAAGCCAAGCAGCCTCGAAATGCGATACCACGCGACGATGGGACTCGGCTAGGCTAGGCTAGACTAGGCTAGGCTAGGTTAAGCTAAGCTAGGCTAAGCTAAGACGAGATGATGTTGCAATCAACAGTTCCTTTCCCCCTCTGGCTCCCTCTCAGCCTTTGTTCCTTCAATCGGTGGCAATATCGTCGAGTGAATTTGGAAAGTTGCCAAAACCACCCTCCACTCGCGAAAACAATGTATCGGAGAATGAAGGTCCGACAATATCTGGAGGCTCAAGGCTGGACCGAAGGAACGTTTTTTTTTTCTTTTTTTTTATTCTCGAGAGTAATTTTGGATTTTGAGGAATTTTTTGTTTTCAATCCAATGCAATTTTTTTTATGCAATAGGAGCTTTTTTAGTGCGATGCAAACTTTTGTCCATGCAACGTAAATTTTTTATTTAATGTGTTACCATTTTTTTCCATTGCAACTGCAATTTTTTTCATGCGATATACTTTTTTGTCGATGCAATTATTTTTAAAACTGCGTATGTAATTTTTCAAAGCGATGGGATCTTTTTCCATGCAATGCAAATTTTTTTGATGAGTTACCATTTTTTTTTCATCGCAACTGTAATTTTTTTCATGCGATATCCTTTTTTTTCAATGCAACTATTTTTAAAATTGCATATATGATTTTTCAAAGCGATGAGACCTTTTTCCATGCAATGCAAATTTTTTTTGATGCGATA
Source organism: Gasteruption jaculator (assembly GCA_949825005.1). Lineage (NCBI taxonomy): Eukaryota > Metazoa > Arthropoda > Insecta > Hymenoptera > Gasteruptiidae > Gasteruption > Gasteruption jaculator. The sequence continues at coordinate 7,685,511 of OX463762.1, forward strand.
CCATGTTTTTTTTCTCATTGCAACTGCAATTTTCCTTATGCGATATATTTTCTTTTCAATATTCACTATTTTGGAAATGGCAAATGTGATTTTTCAATGCGATACAATTTTTTTTCTTAAAGTGACGCATTATTTTACTGCGATGCTTTATTTTTTTTCGTTGCAACCACGATTTTTTTAATCCGATGTAATTTTCTTTTCAGTGCAATTATTTACATAAATTGCACATCGGACACTTTTTAATGCGATTTCATTTTTTCTTCAATGCATTGACATTTATTTTAACGCAATGCATTATTTTACTGTAATGCATTTTTTTTTCTCATTGCAACAACTATTTATTTAATGCGATATAATTTTCTTTTCAGCGCAATTATTTATACAAATTGCACATGTGACACTTTTTAATGCGATTTCATTTTTTTTTTCCAATGCATTGCAATTTATTCTAACGCAATGCATTATTTTACTGTGATGCATATTTCTTTTCATTGCCACTACTATTCTTCTATCGCGATATAATATTTTTTTCAGTGCAACCATGTTCTCAAAATGCAATTCTTTTTAACTCGATACTTTTTTTTCCTGCAATGCAATTTTTTGTTTCATCGAGGTGTAGTTTTTTTCTCTTTTTTTCTCTCACTCGAAATTTTGAGAAATAACATAAAGGGGAATCACCATTTTCCCCTAACCCCTTTTTCACGGGCAAGCGAGCAATCAGCTGCGGGGGTGGTTGATTCACCCTCGTTGCTGGAAACACGCCGATTCTGGCGAGGGTTCGGGAAATTCCAAAAGTCGTTTAAACTCGATTTAGCCAACTTAAACCTAATTCAACTTCGGGCATTTAACTCCCTGTAACTGAAACTTCGCCTCCCGAGATTTTCACGGCAAAGCTTTCGCCGCATTTGCATTTTCACGTCCCTCTGAATTATTCAGAAACGGATCAAAATCCGACGGCGAAAAGGACACCGGGTATACGGGGAACAATTTAATTTCGAATCACTTCGACTTTTACATAAATTAAATCCAATCGAAAATTAATGTCGCGGAAAGAAGAAAAGAGAGACCTTTTTTAATTCAAAAAATGCAGTATTTAGTTTAAGTAGAAAAGGACAATTTTAGGAATTTTTCTCCTTTAGAGAAAATTGTACAATAATTTGTATAGAAAGTAGAGCCTCTGGAGTTTAAAAAATAATTTTTGAAAAACTACTACGATTTTTTTAAATCGAGTTATGATTTTTTAATTTAAAGTTATTAAAGTGTCGTATACTGTTTAAGTAGAAAAGGACGATGTTGGGAATTCGGGTTTAACAATTTTTCACGCTTAGAGAGAATTTCGGAAAAATTTGAAATTTACGAGGTAGAAAGTAGAGACTCTGAAGTTTGATAAATAATTTTTGAAAAGTTACCGCGATTTTTTGCAATCGAGTTATGAATTTTTGAATTCATGAAATTAAAGTGTGGTATATTGTTTAAGTAGAAAAGGACGATTTTGAGAATTCGGGTTTAACAATTTTTCACGCTTAGAGAGAATTTCGGAAAAATTTGAAATTTACGAGGTAGAAAGTAGAGACTCTGAAGTTTGATAAATAATTTTTGAAAAGTTACCGCGATTTTTTGCAATCGAGTTATGAATTTTTGAATTCATGAAATTAAAGTGTGGTATATTGTTTAAGTAGAAAAGGACGATTTTGGGTATTCGGATTTAACAATTTTTCACGCTTAGAGAGAATTTCGGAAAAATTTGAAATTTACGAGGTAGAAAGTAGAGACTCTGAAGTTTGAAAAATAATTTATGAAAAGTTACCGCGATTTTTTGAAATCGAGTTATGAATTTTTTAATTCAAAGAAATTAAAGTATAGTATATTGTTTAAGTAGAAAAGGACGATGTTGGGAATTCGGATTTAACAATTTTTCACGCTTAGAGAGAATTTCGGAAAAATTTGAAATTTACGAGGTAGAAAGTAGAGACTCTGAAGTTTGAAAAATAATTTATGAAAAGTTACCGCGATTTTTTGAAATCGAGTTATGAATTTTTTAATTCAAAGAAATTAAAGTATAGTATATTGTTTAAGTAGAAAAGGACGATGTTGGGAATTCGGATTTAACAATTTTTCACGCTTAGAGAGAATTTCGGAAAAATTTGAAATTTACGAGGTAGAAAGTAGAGACTCTGAAGTTTGATAAATAATTTTTGAAAAGTTACCGCGATTTTTTGAAGTCGAGTTATGAATTTTTGAATTCATGAAATTAAAGTGTTGTATATTGTTTAAGTAGAAAAGGACGATGTTGGGAATTCGGATTTAACAATTTTTCACGCTTAGAGAGAATTTCGGAAAAATTTGAAATTTACGGGGTAGAAAGTAAAGACTCTGAAGTTTGAAAAATAATTTATGAAAAGTTACCGCTATTTTTTGAAATCGAGTTATGAATTTTTGAATTCATGAAATTAAAGTGTTGTATATTGTTTAAGTAGAAAAGGACGATTTTGGGAATTCTGGTTTAACAATTTTTCATGCTTAGAGAGAATTTCGAAAGAATCTAAAATTTACGGGGTAGAAAGTAGAGACTCTGAAATTTGAAAAATAATTTTTGGAAAGTTACTGCTGTTTTTTGATATCGAGTTAGGAATTTTTGAATTTAAAGAAATTAAGGTGTAGTATATTGTTTACGTAGAAAAGGACGATTTTGGGAATTCGGGTTTAACAACTTTTCACGCTTAGAGAGAATTTCCGAAAAACTTGAAATTTAAGGGGTAGAAAGTTGAAATTAAAATACAGAATTTTGATTAACACGTTGAACCTCACGTCAAATTTACGCGACTCCCTGTTCACGCCGTGTGGGTCGTAATGGTATACGCTGTTGCAATTGTCGTAATCGGCGCGGCCTGAACGGAAAGTTCAGTATCGAGCGCGGGTCTCAGCGTGTTAAGTAGAAGAGGATTCTATCAGGAATTTTTCACGTTTAGAGACGTTTTAAAAAATTTGAAATTTGCGGGGTAGAAAGTAGAGACTCTGAAACTTGGGACCCATTTTTTTAAAAAGGTCCTACAACTTTTTGAAATCGAATTATTATTTTTGTACCCGAAAAAAAATAATTTTTTTTCGGTATTTTGTGTATGGTTTTTTGTTTAAGTAGAAAAGGACGATTTAAGAAATTCAGTTTTGAAAATTCCTTATGTTAAAGAAGAATTTTTTAGAAATTTGAAAGTACACAGTGAAAAAAGTAGGTTTTGAAATGTGAAGCAGCATTTTTCAAAACTTTTCCGTGTATTTCCGTATCATCATCAAATAAAAACTAACAAAATCAAATCACGCCGATTCGATATATAAAACACGATTTTTCTAGCAGAGGGAATTGGTAATATCCTTTCCCCTTTCTATCAAATTAATTCTTTCCTTCGCTGAAGAGCAAAAACATTTCGTTGTTTTTATTCGATAACGGGAATATCGTCGTTTCATTTTTTGGTAAAAAAATAAATAAATAAAAAAAAAGAGATCGGATTTCTCGTACACAGAAAATTGTAATTCGAGTACGTAAACTCATGGGAATTTTCCAAAAATTGTGAACCAATATTGCGAAATTGCTTATTTCAACGAAATACGACATTTTGTATGTCGAATTCAAAAATGTATAAGAATTTCCAAAAATCGTAGGAACTCGTACAAAAATTGCTCCTATATTTCCTATTCGTAGGAAAAATTGCTTCCTATATTTCCAAAAATCGTAGGAACTCGTACAAAAATTGCTCTGGATTCTCAAAATCTCTACTTTCTTTTCTGTTAATCTCAAATTTTGGAAAAATTCGCTTCGTGCGTGGCAATTTTCCCAATTCCGTCGATTCATGAGCCGACTGATACGAAATCCTAACGAAACAGTAAAGTTCCTCTATCTACTATAAGATCACGTACATAAATATGGAATATTTATGTATGTAATATATATGTATATATATACACGTACAAAGTACAGGTACATATGTGTGTATATATATACACATATATGTATTGTACTCTATTATATACTTCACTTGGTCCTTTTCAAGGATACCATCGGATGTTCGTTCCTAATGTTTTTTGTAATAATGCATATATATATACATACGTACAAGGTATACACACACACACATACACACGCACACATACATGTACGCGCGCGCGCACTCACACAAACACACATTATAGATGCGATAAAACGAAAATGTAACGAATTTCTCTTTTTCTCTTTCTGTCTTTTTCTATCTATTCTCTTTCTCTCCATCTCTCTCTCTCTCTTTCTCTCTCTCTCTATCGAACGTTCCTCAAATTTCGGCTACATATTTCAATATCAATAATATAAATATCAATATTCATTCCGTGGCTGGTTCGGAATGAGAATTCCATTTTATCATATATTTTCATAGAATGGAATTAATACACGTATATATATATATATATCAATGCTATTAACATTATTGTTACTATTACTACTACAACCACTACTATTATTACTATTATTTGCATTATTAATAGTATTATTGTTGTTGTTATCAATGGTGATAACATTCGAATTTCAACTTTCACTGAAATTTCCATTCTCTTCTGTATTTGCTTCATATTACGTAAGAAGAGTACTATTATTATTATTATTATTATTATTATTATTATTATTATTATTATTATTATTATTATTATTATTATTATTATCCTGTGTGCAAGTAGCTGAAAATTCCATAAAATATCAAAAATTAAATATTAGTATAATAATAATAATAATAATAATTGCTATTAATAATAATTATTATTAACATTGTTATCGTTATTATTATAATTATTATTATTATCACGACGTTATAACTGAAGTAGTAGTAATAGTAATAACTATACTATAGTAATAATTATGCTGACGAAAATAATTAGTACCAGCGCTAATAATAATAATAATAATAATAATAATAATAATATTAATAATAATAATAATGATAACAGGTAACAACAGCAGCAACAATAAAAGAGGCAGTAGTAGTAATAGTAATAATAAAGAGAATAATAATAACAATAACAGTAATAATGATAATAATAATAATAATAATAATAATAATAATAATAATAATAATAATAATACAAATAGCAATACAAGGAGGGTGTAAGGTTTGGGACCTGTCTGCTTGTTTTCCAGATACTGGATGTGATTTAGGCAGCGAAAATGTACCACTACAAAGTGCCCTTTCAGCGGCGGTGCAAACTTCAATTGGCGTTACTGAAATTTCATTAACCGTCACGAGTAAGCCCGCGGCCAGCAAAATTCAGGAGGAACAGGTAGCGCAGCTTTAGGCCACGCTCTCTCCCGCACGCTCGAGCCGGGCCGAGCCGCTTCTTCTTCTTCTTCTTCTTCGCGGGCGCAATTTCTCAAGTCATTCGATCGCGTTAGATCTGATTGTGAGAAATAACGCATAGAGGAGTCCCTCCTTCCCAGCCCCCACCCTACCCCCACTCTGCCCCCTCTGCCTACGTAACCGGCTCGACTAGGGTGGGGTGAGGTGAGGTGGGGTATGCGAGAAAAAGTGTGTCTTCTATAATCCCCCTCTTTGGACCCCTCCTCCCCTCTCCTTACCAGTTCAGAGAGGGGGTAAAAGTTGAAAGGAGAGGGGATTTGTCTAGAGAAAGAGGGGACAGAACCCGTTCGAAACGAGGGGGGATGATTTTGTAAGAAAAAGGGGTGTTTCAGAAAATGAAAGTGGAAGTTTCTTGAAAAAAAAGAGGAAGGATTCCTTCGGAAAGGGAGGGGATTCCTCTCGAAAGGGTGGGGATGTCTTTAAATGAGGGGAACTGCATAGAAAAGGGAGGGGGTTGCCATTGATAACGGGAGGAGCCTTTTGAAAAAAGAAGGGGTTCCTTCGAAATAAAGGGAAATTATCTGGAAAGAGTGGGGGTATTTTCTTACGGGGGTCCCGTGAAAAGGAGGGGTAATTCCCCCGGAAAGAGAGGAGATTCTTTTCCAAAAAACAGAAGAGATTTTTTTGAGAGAGGAGTGTGGAATTCTTCCGAAAAAGTGGGGATCCAATTGAAAGGAGGGGAAGATAGCTTCGAAAGGAGGGGAGGAGATCCTTGAAAAGGGGAAAGGGAATGGAAAGAGAAAGAGAAAGGAACAGAGACGAAGAGAGAACGAACGTAGGATAATCGGATATTCGCAATTCATCTTTTTTTTTTCTTCCACCCATCTTTTTGGCAATTTCGAAAAAAATAAAAAGGATCGGCTTATCCTTGCGAAGAAAGAGTTCCTTCCTTCCACCCTTTTTCGCTCCCCTTTTGCGCTCAATTTCACTGACAATGAATTTCCATAGAAAGTGTCTCACGTCCCTACCGGAATTTATAAAATCCAGAGGGTAGCAACAAAATAGGATGGATACGTATATATGTATCTATATATACTATATATATATATATATAAATACAGTCTACGTGTTTATTTATTTATTTATTTAGTTGCCGGCAGGAATGAGGGTGGATAGTTTAGTCAAATTGAAAATCTCGCGGTAAAATGGGAAATGGGGTTGAATGGTTAAATAACGGAGGGAGGAGAGGTAAATAGAGAAAAACTAACGGGGTTCCGAGTAAATAATATAATAGAGTAACGAGGGATGTCGAAATACGGGGATGGGGGTGGTTTTCAACGTTGCTCTTGGCCTCTCGCCAGAATTCGCATTCGCGAAGGACCTGCCAAGTGTGTATATCGTTAGGGTAGACGCAACGGTAGATGCATATACATACGTGCATATGTTTATTATATTATTATTATTATTATTACTTATATTATTTTTAGTAATATTATGATTATTCCCACTTCTACTAGTGTTACCACCATTACTGCTGCTGCTTCTACTACTGTTACTCTTGATACTATTTCTATTGTTTTTCATGAGGTTGTTATAATAATAAGTATAATAATAATAATAATAATAATTATTATTATTATTGTTATTGTTATTATTATTATTATCATCATTATCATCGCTACAACTACTATTGATATTAGTAGTAATATTATTATTATGATTATTATTACTAGTACTAGTAATACTACTACCACTACCAATACTGTTGTTGTTTTTATTACTATTATAATTATAATAATTATTATTGTTGTTATTATTATTATTATTATTATTATTATTATTATTATTATTATTATTATTGTTAGTACTTCGTTGGTCACATTTTGATAAATGTGAATTTTATTTTTCTTCATCGGTATCATTCACCAGTAATGACAATCCAATTTATAATTTATTAGGAATACAATATATTACAATATATGATAATAGATTATAATAAATTATGAATTGAATTGTCACTACTGGTCAACGATAACATCGAAGAAAAATAAAATTCATATTATTATCACTACTACTACCACTACTATTACTACTACTACTACACTACTACTACTACTACTACTACTACTACTACTACTACTACTACTACTATTACTATTGTTATTATTATTATTATTATTATTATTATTATTATTATTATTATTATTATTATTATAGAATTATTAGAACTATTGTTATTATTTTATTATAATTCGTCAGACGTGGTACCCGGATAACGTAATTAGATAAGACCGATGACATAATTAGCCAAGTAAAGGAAAACAAAGAAATAAATAAATAATAACAGAAACAGAAGGAGAAGCGGAAGCAGAAGGCGAAGTGGAAATGGAAGTGGAAGTGGCAGGAGCAGATGGTGAATTAGTAACTAGTAACTAGTAACTACTAGGTAGTAGCTATCAAGCCCCTCGTTTCATTGTTTCCCGTATTCGCCAAATACAGACAACACTCAAGGAAAAGCTCCATTGTCGTACATCTCGACAATAAGAGGGAGATACGAAGATAAAACGGAGCTATCGTGGGAGGGAGGGAGAAGGAAAGAAAAAAGAAAGAAAGAAAGAAAGGGGGAAAAAAGAAGACACTCATTATCATTGTTAACGTTGTTGTTGCTAATGCTGTTAATGTTTCGGATCGGTGTGTGCATAAGAATGGGGTGAAATATCGCCCAGGAGGGATTCTTACCGAGTGTCAACAGGGATCTGCCGCGAATCTGACGCTTGAAAGTTACCGAGGGAAGAAGCGATAAGAAAATGTGGAATTCAATTTTTTCTGCTGCAGATCTGGCTGGAGTCTGGCGCAAGTCCCGTGCAAGTCTAATGGAAATTTCACTTGCCGCGATATCGTTATTTGTCATTACCCTTTTCCTTATGGCGATTATCGATAATATCGTTATCGTCAATATCATTTTCGTTATCATCGATAAGGTTTTATCGTTTTCCTTATCACTGGCACCGTTATCACCATTATCCATATCAAGGCGCGTTATCGCCAACATCAACGGTATTGTTATCGCTGTCGTTATCATCAACATTAATATTGTTATCGTTATTGACAATATTATTATCAATACCGTTATCGCTATCGTTATCATCACCATCATCATTATTATCATTATTATTAATATTATTATTATTATTATTGACATAATTATTATCATTATTGTTATTATTTTTTTAGCGGTAACGGCATCACCGATATTGATACCCTTATCATTATCGTTATCACTGTCATTAATATCGATATTATTATCCCTATTACCAATTTTATCGTTGTTATCACTGTCATTGTCAACAAAATCATTATTTTTATTATCACTGTGAATATTCGTTATCATCATTATCAATATCATGATCATTATCGGTTTCATTATTATCAATGTTATCCTTATCATCGGCATCGTTATCATTATCATTATCATTAACGGTACCGATATCACCGATGTTAATATCGTTATCATTTTCGTTATCACTGTAATTAATATCAATTTAATTATTACTGTTATCAATATAATTGTTATTATCGCTACCGTTATCAACATTACCACCATTATTATCATCATCATCATCATCATTATCATTATTATCATTATTATTATTATTATTATTATTATTATTATTATTATTATTATTATTATTATTATTATTATTATATTATTGTTGTTGTTGTTGTTGTTGTTGTTGTTGTTGTTATTGTTATGATGAATATTCGTTGTCGTCGTTACAAAAATCATACGAGGTTTGTTAAAAAAAAGTGACTTTTTATTTTTCTGGAGAAATATTTATTTATTCAACAATATCTATTTTGTCCCCTTCAAACTAATCCCCTTCTAATATAACGCACTTGTGCCGGCGTTTTTTCCAGTCCTCGAAGCACTTTTGATACGCGCTTTTTAGTACGGCTTTGAGCTCTTCCACCGATGCGGTCTTTATCTCCCGAATCGTCGCAAAACGCTGTCCTTTCATGGGCCATTTTAGTTTTGGGAACAAAAAAAATCACGGGGGGCCAAGTCCGGTGAATACGGTGGCTGAGGCACGATAACGGCGTTGGTTTTGGCCAAAAAATTACGAACAGGCAAAGACGCGCGAGCTGGCGCATTATCGCGGTGCAATAACCGTGACTTGGTTGTTCCACGATTCCGGGCGTTTTTTTTTTTCGTATTTTTTCACGCAAACGACGCATAACTCGAAGGTAATCAACCCTAGCAAAACCCTAACAATTTTCTTCGCCGCTTCAACGTTTTCATCGGTTGTTGACGCGCTTGGGCATCCAGGGCGGGCATCGTCGTTAACATCTTCTCGGCCTTCTGTGAAGAGTTTGTACCACTTATAAAGACTTCTTTTTCTTGCCCAAAGTAGAGTCGCCAAATGCCACAGTCAACATTTCAAGTGCGTTGGAGCACTTAATTTTACTTTTCACACAAAATTCAATACTTATTCTTTTTTTCGATAGCAAAGAATCGTCGAGCACACCGAAACACGTCCAACCTTTATATCTGGCAAAAGAAAAATATAAACGCAAACTGCCTGATTTCGTCAACATACGTTGGGGACGTGTGCACTAATACAACAAAACCAAAAATTCGAAAATCAAATATACGTGGCCAGCGAATTTTGAAAAGTCACCATTTTTTTTTTAACAAACCACGTAAACATTTTCGTCATTGTTACCTTCAATATCATTAGCCTTACCACCAACGTCGTTATCGTTATCGTTATCATCATCGTGAATCCTCGTTTCCCATGTAGGGAAATATAACTGGGCCATTAATGGGCCGTTATTGGCGGCCAGGCTTCCATTAATGGTCCGTTAATAGCAACCACGACTGGGCCAGTACTGAAAAGTTCTTGGATGATAACTTTGGGCCTTTAACGGTGATATGTATTGGGCCAAGAACAACAGCCTTTAATGGCCCATGTAGCGGAAAACAACAAGGCCATTAATGGGCCACTATTGGCGGAGCAGGCTTCCATTAATGATTTATTAACGGCGACCACGACTGGGCCAATACTGAAAAGTTCTTGGATGATAACTTTGGCCCTTTAACGGTGATATGTATTGGGCCAAGAACGACAGCCTTTAATGGCCCATGTAGCGGAAAACAACAGGGCCATTAATGGGCCACTATTGGCGGAGCATGCTTCCATTAATAGTTTATTAACGGCGACCACGACTGGGCCAGTACTGAAAAGTTCTTGGATGATAACTTTGGCCCTTTAATGGTGATATGTATTGGGCTAAGAACGACAGCCTTTAATGGCCCATGTAGCGGAAAACAACAGGGCCATTAATGGGCCACTATTGGCGGAGCAGGCTTCCATTAATGGTTTATTAACGGCGACCACGACTGGGCCAGTACTGAAAAGTTCTTGGATGATAACTTGAGGCCTTTAACGGTGATATGTATTGGGCCAAGAACGACAGCCTTTAATGGCCCATGTAGCGGAAAACAACAGGGCCATTAATGGGCCACTATTGGCGGAGCAGGCTTCCATTAATGGTTTATTAACGGCGACCACGACTGGGCCAGTACTGAAAAGTTCTTGGATGATAACTTTGGCCCTTTAATGGTGATATGTATTGGGCTAAGAACAACAGCCTTTAATGGCCCATGTAGCGGAAAACAACAGAGCCATTAATGGGCCACTATTGGCGGAGCAGGCTTCCATTAATGGTTTATTAACGGCGACCACGACTGGGCCAGTACTGAAAAGTTCTTGGATGATAACTTGGGGCCTTTAACGGTGATATGTATTGGGCTAAGAACAACAGCCTTTAATGGCCCATGTAGCGGAAAACAACAGGGCCATTAATGGGCCACTATTGGCGGAGCAGGCTTCCATTAATGGTTTATTAACGGCGACCACGACTGGGCCAGTACTGAAAAGTTCTTGGATGATAACTTTGGCCGTTTAATGGTGATATGTATTGGGCCAAGAACGTTAGTCTTTGAATGATATTATACGAATTATACACTTGAAATTCAACGTCTCGGATGGTACTGACTGGATTTCCAAAAAAAAAAAAAACCAAAAATTCGAAAATCAAATATACGTAGCCTGCGAAATTTGAAAAGTCACCTTTTCTTTTTTTTTTTTAACAAACCACGTAAACATTTTCGTCATTGTTATCTTCGATATCATTAGCCTTACCATCAAACGTCGTTATCGTTATCGTTATCGTCATCGTCATCATCATCATCATGAATCCTCGTTATCGCATTGCAAGCCCAGTCGCGGGGTACAGATAGACACAAAGACCACTTCCTACCTACCGGCCAGATAACGGGTCTTTTAGCGAAAGTGGAACAAGAACGTTGCAGAGCGGTAACCGGACGTGACGTGACGTCGCATCACGTCACCGTGTGGTGGTCGCCTTCGGGAAGACGCAGTCTCTTGTTTTTCATCAAAAGTTTCGCACGGGACAGAGAACTTTGGGTTTCGTCTTGTCTCGTATCTTAAAGAGGCCGGCGCTCGGAGGGATGGGGGGCAGGCGGATAGATAAATACATACGTACGTACATATACGTATGTATGTATGTATATCTCGAATAGAGAGTCAGACGGAGAGTGGGGAGAGAGAAGGTAGGGATACGTCGAAAGTCGAATGGAAGGAAACAAGAGCGAAAAAGCAATGTTTACCGTCAGTCGGTGGACACAGTAGCCGAGAGGGCGAAGAAAGGGATACGCCAGACTGGAGACGGTTAAAGGAGCGGTAGGAATGGAGCTGTATCGATAGTTGTCCCTTGATTTGTTACACGGCTTAACTTTGAATTCCAATTCCAGCTCCGGGTAACATCCGTCTTTGTCGGAGTCTCGGATCTTCGGAGCTTCGGAGCTTCGGAGCATCCGCCGGCTGATACGACGCGAGCGGCGACGGGCTCTTTGTGTCGAGCGGGATCGATAGGAGCGCGCGCTAGCTCGCCAGCTAGCTCGCTCGCTCGCTCGCTCGCTCGCACTCCAGCGGGGGAATCTTAGTGACTTCTTCTCCCGCACCCACACTCGCACCCGCACCAAGACGTAACACCCATACCCCACACTTATTCCATCAAATTCTCGTGTTTTCAAGGGAAACAAACTCCTTCAATGGAGGCAAATGTTTGCTTCCGACTACTTTTCCTCGGATATCGTTTGGGAACGATAAGAGGAGGATTTCTTGTCTTGTCGTTTCTTTTCTTTTCTTTTCTTTCCTTTCGTCTTTTTTTTCTCCGTCCTAACCCTTTTTCTGCGCTTTTCCCGCGCGAGTTCTCGCCTTTCCACGGACCTGGATCAGATTTGCCGCAGACTCGGGACAGAGTCTTGAGCCAGACTCGAGGTACGCTTAAGTTTAACTTGACGCAGACTCATGTCGGAGTTAACGTAGACTCGTATGAGACTTGCGATAGACTTGTGGCACAACAGTCCCCGATTTGCGGCACAATCGTGTCTGACTTACGCTAGATTTGCGACAGACTTAACGCAGAATTGCGAGATTCAAGGTAGACTTGCGTCGGACTTGATACAGACTTGTATGAAAAGGGCGACGGATTTAAGCCAGAATAATGTCTGACTTACGCTAGATTCGCGATAGACTTAACGCAGAATTGCGAGAAACTCAAGGTAGACTCGCGTCGGACTTGATACAGACTTGTATGAAATTTGCGACGGATTTGAGGCAGAATTTGTCTGACTCATGCTAGATTTGCGGCAGACTTAGCACAGAATTGCGAGAGACTTAAAGTAGACTTGCGGCGGACTTGATACAGACTTGTATAAAGTTTGTGACGGATTTGAGGCAGAATTTGTACGACTTACGCTAGATTTGCGGCAGACTTAACGCAGAATTGCGAGAGACTCAAGGTAGACTTGCATTGGACTTGATACAAACTTGTATGAAAATTGAAATGGATTTTGCCGCAGAGTCGTGCCTGACTTATGCTAGATCTGCGGCAGACTCGCGATAGAATGGCAAAAAACTAAAAGTAGACTTTATGTAGACCTGCATTAGACTTACGTCAGATTTGCAGCGGAATTGCGCCAGATATGGCAAATTTGGGTCGGAATTGCGTCAGATTTGCGACAGATTTGCGTGAGAAAATGTGAAAATAAGAAAAACGAAGAAAATGTAAACGGGAAATTTGAAGGTAGAAGTTTATATACCAATGAAAAAAAAAATGGTTGTTGTTATGCTCCTCTTTTTTTTTGTTAGTTCGTCCTTTTGGGATTATCATTATGAAATTACGAAGATTCTAATAATTGTGTGTTTGCAAGGTGACGAAAATTAACGCGACAAAAAAAAAGCCGAAGAAAATCATTAAAAAAATGAAAAGTAGTAGAAAATGGAGGAGAGGAAGAGGAATACGGAAATTTATTATACGACTGTATCATATTATTACAATAGTGAGTGCGTGTGTGGTAGATAACATTTAGAAACGACGAATTTTGGGCTGGAAAATTGTTTAAAAAATTTTCCATTGTTTTTATCATAAATATCAAGTGTCGAAATGAAGAAAAAAAAGAGACTAAAAGTAGGGAACCGAGAACATGAAATTCGAAGTTCACAAAATAAATAAATATTAATTTCATTCAATTATATTAATAATAATTAATTTAATATGACATATTGCAATTAACAACATGTATACATATTCTATTCGTAATATATAAATATTTGTGTATGTATTTATATATATATATATATATATATTAACATACATATATTTTAATATTAATATATGTAATAATATTATAAATAATATTATATATATTATAATATATATATTATATATAATATATATGATATAAATATATTATATTTATATTTATTTATTTATTTATAGTTCACATATGCAATCGAATTTAATAATTTCATAATTATATATACACATATTCAAAAAAATTACGTATAATATATAAAACGCTATTTTAATATTAAGTATGTATATTGAATTTGTTGAAAGTTATACATATATTACATGTAAATCGGATAATTAATTTGTCTTTCATCAATCAATGAAATTAGGAAGCCCAAAATCGTAAGATTGTATTGAATTAGTTGCGTCGTGTTAAACCTGAAAGGCCTAAATAAATAAATGAATAAATGATGAATTAAATATAAATAAAGATTGTCAATATTCGGGAAAAAGTAAGAATAAATAAATAAAAAAAAAAGAGAGAACTACCTATTCCTTAAGGAAAAGTTTTGTAAAATAAAACCAGAAAAATAAATAATTCCCACGTTCGAGTACAATATATAAATGTAATGACGATAATAATAATAATAATAATAATAATGATAATGATAATTACCTACGTTAATTAACTCGGATATTGTTAATTCATTAGTTTATTAATTAAAGCATCGTGTAACGAATTGACGTGTATAGGCACTTAACGAATAATTAATGAACTACTTATTATTTTATTTCATTTCATCCATACCGGATTAATTATCAAATTATTTATTAACTAATTCATTAATTAATGAAAAGGGAACGGAAAATCCAAGATCACACGGGGACGTCCAATATTAATACTGAATTAATCAGAAATTAATTATTCAGTTGACGCATTAAATTGTTACGTTAATTAATTAATCAACCGACGAATTGATTGGGTTAAATTAAAATGGCAATCAATTGATGAAATTAAAAATTGCTAAACGGTTGATTAAGTAATTAATTGCAAAAGCTATTGCTGCGAGCTAATAAATTATCATTATCATTATCATTATCATTATTAATAATATTAATGTTAGAGAATCAATTGATTAATTAATTTCTAACAACAAATAACCGACTTTGGACTGTTGATATTAATATTGGAGGGTCGATCGGCTGATTAATTAATTAAGATGTTAAAGAGAGATATATATTAGGTTTACTTATTAATTAATTGATTAATTCATTAATTAATGAATACTAGGAAGAAACGGGAAGGAGGAAAACTATGTCGTCAAGGTTTGATGAATATGTCGTTAATTATTATTAATTAAAAAATATATATATATAGTTAAGGTGAAATTTATTATGACACATAATAAATTAATATATATATACATATAAGTAAATTGCAGGAGGAAAATGTCATTCTACTAAGAATTAAAAACAAATGTGTTGAACTGACTTTAAGACGACGAGGACACGATCAAAGAATAATTAATTATTAATTAAACAAACAAAGAAGGAAACGGAGTCTTTGTATCTTTTACTATGAGACGTATTTCAATATATAACAAATTACAACAATAAAAAAGGAGGAAAATGAGTTTTCAACTGTAAAAGTCTAAGGATGGAGGAAATAAAGTTCGTCGAATTGGACGAATCGAAAAAAATTTCGCTTCTTTCTTTTCTCACTCCCTTTTTTAATCCAATCCCACCGTTCCCATTTTTCAACTTATTCGAAATTCGAATTTTGAGACGAATTCCGCGAGAATTCGTAATTTTTAAACATTTTTATTCTTTACACTTTTTTTCTAAACCCAACCGTTTAGGAGATACGAGCAATGAATTGTAGAACCGCACACCAGCGCCTCTGGTAGTCGCTCGACGAATTACTGATAAGAAATCTTTAATCAACGATATCTCGGGAATTATGAGCGATAGAAAAAAAAGTTCTTGAATAAAAAATGTTTTGTTTTCTATCAGCTTCTCATTTCTTGAAAAATATTCTACTAATAATCGTGTATAATATTTTTTTAATCCGATTCCATCGTCCCCATTTTTTCAAATTAGTCGAAATTCGAATTTCAGGGCGAATTTTGGAAGAATTCGTAATTTTGAACCTTTTTATTCTTTACACTTTTTTTCTAAAGCCAACCGTTTAGGAGATACGAGCGATGAAAGGTAGAACTGCACACCAGCGCCTCTGGTAGTCGCTCGACGAATTACTGATAAGAAATCTTTTATCACCGATATCTCGGGAATTATGAGCGATAGAAAAAAAAGTTCTTGAATAAAAAATGTTTTGTTTTCTATCAGCTTCTCATTTCTTAAAAAATATTCTACTAATAATCGTGTATAATATTTTTTTAATCCGATTCCACCGTCCCCATTTTTTCAAATTAGTCGAAATTCGAATTTCAGGGCGAATTTTGGAAGAATTCGTAATTTTGAACCTTTTTATTCTTTACACTTTTTTTCTAAACTTATCCGTTTAGGAGATACGAGTGATGAAAGGTAGAACTGCACACCAGCGCCTCTGGTAGTCGCTCAACGAATAACTGATAAGAAATCTTTAATCACCGATATCTCGGGAATTATTAGAGATAGAAAAAAAGTTCTTTAACAAAAAGTGTTCAGTTTTCCACCAGCTTGCAATTTTTAAAAAAAATATCCTATCAATAATCTTATATAACATATATCCTTCTTTCTTATATAAATAAATAGTCGAAGTAAAACTCAATACTTTTTATCAAAAAACGATCTTTCTATCTCCAATAATTCTCCAGATATCGTTGATTATAGATTTCTTATCACTGGTTCGCCTACTCTACCACTAGAGGCGCCACCATTGAGTTCCACGTTCAACCAGCTGTATCTCCCGAACGGTTGGGCTTAGGAAAAAAGTGCAGTGACCGAAAAAGTTTGAAAACAACAAATTCTACCGGATTCTCTTTTCAAATTTGATTTCAGAAAGGGTAACAGAAAAAAAAATATATATATATCATTCGTATATAAATCTAATAGACTGGAGGTTCGAAATGAATCTTCGCTCTTTTCTCTCGGCACTTGGAGGTAATTAATTTGAATGAATCTGCAATCCATCACCCGGCTATACCCGTTGGCTCGTTCCCACACCGCCACTATCACAGAAAGAGCTCCGCGCGGGGGTGGCGTCGAATGAAGGGGATGAAGACGAGGGGAAAGGAGGAAGATGAAGAAAAGAAGGAAAGAAAGAGGAAAACAGGGGAATGCTGGTATCAACAAAAACAGGAAAGGTATGTACCCCTTTTTTTTTAACCCTGGTGCTCTTCATCACCCCTTTATACATAATAAACCCATTCATATATATATCACCTAAGCCCCCTTTCGTTAAAAGGTGTTAATGACGTCATTTCAATAATGCCACCATTGTTACTTTCGACCAACTTTCTCACCCCAACTCACCCCTTTGTTACAATTGTTTCTTTACCCTGTCAGCAGCAGGGAATTAATGACCCTCAATCTTCCCTAATATTTAATTAATGTACAGAAATAAATATACACACACAGGTATGTATATAAATGTATATATACATACTCGAAACAGTGTAACCTAAATAAATATATGTATGATTCAGTGAACTCGTTGAATTAATCGACATTTACTTCGAATGCATTCGTTCCATCGAAAATACGGGTAGTTTAGTAAAAAGATTCATTGTCCAATCAAATCACTTCTCGAAACTCGCAAATTGTTTTCGTTTCCATGAAATTCAATGGAAATTGAAAATTGCAAATTGGAAACTGAAAATTGTAAATTTCCTAAGAGGCAACCAAGAGGTTTGGAGTTTCTTGTATCCAAGAAGAAGAAGAAGGATTTTTGAAGGGAAGACATATATTTTTCGGAACTGAAATTCGACGTTCATTTTATGAATCTCACCAAGTTCGAGAAATTGTCAAGTTTCCCAAAAATCTCAATTTTGAAAATTATAGAGTCTCGAAAAAATGGATTTCAAGTATGAGATTGTACATTCTCGAGATTAGCCAACCCAAAAATGGCCCTCGCTTTAAGAAATGCTTGGAATTTCAAAATATCGTTTTTGGAAATCCCAAAAATTGGGAAAAATCTGCCCCAAGTCTGGCATGTTACGGTTTTCTACATTCTATAAATGGAAAAATCCATTTTTGATATTCCACAAAATTTCAATTTACATACTTAATGATCTCATTTTCGAAATCATTCGCTTCCGAACTCACGAACTCGACACATGCCATTTTTGAATTCCCAAAAATCCCAAATCCTAAAATCTCGGAAACTGATAAGAAAAGTTTCTCGAAAGTATAGCATATGAGGTATCGTTTTCTACATTCTCGAGGTCACTGATCTCAAAGATGACCTTAGTTTCATAAAATTCCTGAAATTTCCAAAAACCACTTTTGGAAATTCCAAAATCTGGTAAAGATCTGTTTCAACTATGGCATGTGAGGTATCATTTTCTACATTCTCGAGGCCACTAATCTCAAAAATGACCTTCGTTTCATGAAATTCCTGGAATTTCCAAAAATTATTTTTGGAAACTTCAAAATCTGGTAAAAGTCTGTTTCAAATATGGCATGTGGGGTATCGTTTTCTACATTCTCGAGGCCACTGATCTCAAAAATGACCTTAGTTTCATGAAATTCCTGGGATTTCCAAAAACCATTTTGGAAATTTCAAAATTTGATAAAAGTATGCCTCAAGTATAGCATGTGGGGTGTCGTTTTCTACATTCTCGAGGCCACTTATCTCAAATAAAAATTTAGTTTCGTAAAATTCCTGGAATTTTCAAAAATCACTTTTGGAAATTTCAAAATCTGGCAAAAGTCTCTCTCAAGTATGGGATGTGGGGTATGGTTTTCTACATTCTCGAGGTCAGTGATCCGAAAAATGAACTTCGTTTCATGAAATTCGTAAAATTTCCAAAAACCACTTTTGGAAACTCCAAAATCTTGTAAGAGTTTATTTCGACTATGGCATGTGGGGTATCGTTTTCTAGATTCTCAGGGTCACTCAGCTCGAAATTGACCCTTTTTTCACGAAATTCCTCGAATTTCGAAAACCCATTTTCGAAATTCCGCAAAATTTCGATTTACACAAAAAAATGACCTCACTTTCGAAACCAGCTGCCCCGAGACTCACGATCTCGACATCCCACACGCCACCTTTGAATTTTCCAAAATGCCAAATCCTGCGACCCGGAATGTCAAAAGAAAAATAAAGGTTATCGAAAGTGCGGCGTTTGGGGTATCGTTACTCTCGTCTCCGGGGTCGTTTTCCGATACGCACATGGACGCACACACGGACGCTTGGTGTATCTACATATTTCGTCACATTTTGTTATCGGCGTTGTTGACTGGCTGCACGAGACGCGCGGGGGCTACGACGGGAATATGATAATGGGGATTCGACGAGCTTTGATGTAAATACGTTCGAGGCACAGTGAGAAGCGAGAAAACGCTGGCAGGCCTTACATAAGAGGCATGACGTGAGTGAAAAGTCGGGTCGCGAATAGGTGCGAGGTGTCGATATTCCGATAGCAAAACCCTGCAAATCGAAGTTCGAGACAATAGTGCAACTCGTAAACACAATTATGGCCTTTGCGTTACGCTTCCCCGTGATATCCTCGAAATTGGTGAGATTTCATTGACATTTTCCTCATTAACTTCGTTCCTGTTCTCTCGCGCCAGCCGTGATACCCGGGACAACCGGCCTCCCGTTGAAAGTCGCGCTTTTAATCGACTTACAGCCACTTTTCCCCCGCTGTTGCCAATTTCCTCCCGTTCTCATTTGATTTCCTCTCGTTTTCACCTCGTCCCCGGCCCCGAGCTTCTTTCGTTTTCCCGCCACTTTTTGTTATCACGCAGTTAAATGCGAAATTCGACAACGTATTCGTGATCAGCGCCCCCAAAAATGTTGAAAACGACACCCCACATGCTATACTTGAGGCAGACTTTTATCATATTTTGAAATTTCCAAAAATGGTTTTTGGAAATTCCAGGAATTTTATGAAACTAAGGTCATTTTTGAAGTCATTGGCCTCGAGAATGTAGAAAACGATACCCCACATGCCATAGTTGAAAGAGACTTTTACCAGATTTTGGAATTTCTAAAAGTGATTTTTGGAAATCTCAGGAATTTCATGAAACTGAGGTCATTTTTGGGATCAGTGGCCTCAAGAATGTAGAAAACGATACCCCACATGCCATAGTTGAAACAGACTTTTACCATATTTTGGAATTTCCAAAAGTGGTTTTCGGAAATTTGAGGAATTTCATGAAATTAAGGTCATTTTTGAGATTAGTGGCCTCGAGAATATAGAAAACGATACCCCACATGCCATAGTTGAAACAGACTTACCAGATTTTGGAATTTCCAAAAGTGGTTTTTGGAATTTTCAGGAATTTTATGAAACTAAGGTCATTTTTGGGATCAGTGACCTCGAGAATATAGAAAACCATACCCCTCATGTTATATACTTTAAACAAACATTTTCCGAATTGTCTTGATGTTACATTTTCTGTCAAATGTACAAACAATCGATTTTTCTAATACAAAAATTTCCGAAGTCTCTCGAAAGTCTGTCGTGTACCATACATTTTTTGTAGAAAAACATTTTTTTTATCTCTCATAGATATCGAAATACCGTTGATCAAAGATCTCTTATCAATGGTTCGTCATCTCCACCACTAGAGGCGTGACCGTCGAATTCCGCCTTTATCCGCTTGTATCTCCCAAACGGTTGAGTTCAGAAAAACGTGCAAGGGACAAAAAAGTTTCGAAATCCGGAATAGTCTCGAAATCCGGTATCAAATTGAAAGTTTGACCCCAATTCACCGAAATTGATTGTTGTTCGAAGGAATTCCCATCTGCAGAATAAAAAATATTTCGAGAAACCTTTGTTGGTTCTTCTACAATAGGGAGACGTTGGTGCGTTACCGCAAATAAGCAAAACGAAGACTTTTGTTATAAATAAAGTCGCGTCCGGAAAAGAAATAGGAGCTTTTATGATTTCTTTTCTCGTGAAACGACGGCAGCGTGGAAATAGTTTTTCGAGTTCTTCTTTATATGTATGTGCAGCTGTTGTAACTCTCTCGCGTGATAAATGTATCGAAATGAGAAAGCGTATTTTACCAAGTGTATCCAATAAATCAGAAATCCATTAGTAGGGACATATTGTATCGTCCAACATTTTCTCCTGTTTCCCATTTTTTCTCTCTTTTTTCTTCTCTTTTTTCTTTAAAAGGAAACAAAGTGCCAACAGATAATAGGATTCTATATACAAGCGAAATTCGAATTCAGATCGAAAACAGATCAAATTCGTCGTTTCCAAACTTTTTCACTCTTTGCACTTTTTTTCTAAACCCAACCGTTCGAGAGATAGAAACGATTGAAGATGGAATTCGCCTGTAGCGCCTCTACTGGTAGCGTCAGTGAACCAGTGATAAGAAATGTTTGATCAATGATATCTCGGGATTTACGAGAGATAAAAAGAAAACTTTTATAGTCCTTGCACTTTTTTTCTAAACCCGACCGTTCGGGAAATAGAGGCGGTTAAAGGTGGAATTCGCCTGTAGCGCCTCTAGTGATGGCATCGGCGAACCAGTGATAAGAAATCTTTGATGAACGATATCTCGAAATCTGCGAGAGATAAAAAGAAAACTTTTACAATCTTTGCACTTTTTTTCTAAACCCAATCGTTCGAGAGATAGAGGCGGTTAAAGATGGATATCGTCGGTAGCGCCTCTAGTGGTGGCGTCGGTGAACCAGTAATAAGAAATGTTTGATCAATGATATCTGGGGATCTACGAGAGATAAAAAGAAAACTTTTATAGTCTTTGCACTTTTTTTCTAAACCCGACCGTTCGGCAGATAGAGGCGATTAAAGGTGGAATTCGGCGGTAGCGCTTCTAGCGGTGGCTTCGGCGAACCAGTGATAAGAAGTCTTTGATCAACGATATCTCGGGAACTACGAGAGATAGAAAAAAAGTTATTTGACAAAAAATGTTTGCTTTTTCATCAACACTCCTTTCCCATGAATGAAATCGTCATAATAATAATAATAATAATGATAATGATAATAATAATAATAATAATAATAATAATAATAATAATAATAATAATAATAGCAATAATAATAATAATAATAATAATAGTAATAATAATATTAATAATAATAATAATAATAATAGTAATAATAAAAATAATAATAATAATAATAATCCTAAAACTTCCTATTTGTTTTCGCTGAAGATGTATGAAAAGAAGGATGACAGGGATTAGAGTGGACAAAAAAAATGAAAATCCTCGCACGGAGCCGGAGAAGAAAAGCGTTCCGCTGCAACAACTACGATCCGTGGATTCCATTTATCATTCCAGCTCGAAGAAAGCGAAATTCCCTCACACATGATATGAATTCAAAACCCTCTCGAAGAAGAAAGTCATCATCTATCAGCTCCACCCTCTCTTTCGTTTTCGCTTTGTACTTTCTGCACGTTTTTCTCTTCAATTGCCGCCAATAAATGCTCGGTGTCAAACTTCTATATTCTTCCACAGAACCTGTCTCGCTTTATCCCCCTTTTTTAATCCGCTAATATTCCACGAACGTATGAATACCCATTCAGGGGACTGGATATTAAATCGAAGGGGCGATAGGGAGTGACTCTAGACTATTTTCCGACGAACTCAGGCCGAATTTGAAATCGATAGAAGATTCCGGCAGGATTCGACGTTTCCAAACTTTTTTAGTCTTTGCACTTTTTTCCTGAACCCAGTCGTTCGGGAGATAGAGGCGATCAAAGGTGGAACTCGACGCTAGCGCCTCCGGTGGCGGAGAAGCCGAACCAGTGATAAGAAACCTTTGATCAACGATACCTCGGAAACTATGGGGAATAGAAAAAAAGTTCTTGGACAGAAAATGTTTGGATTTTAATGAACTTGAATATTTGCTAATAACTGATATGATTTTTTTAAAATCAAATGTCTCCATTATTTTGGTTCATTTTAGGGCAAAGGAAGTAATTTTAATGCCGCAGCCATTCGGCACTTATCCGTCACTTTATCACAGTATGGGAAAATCGTTCCGTTCAAACTGAGTGACATTGGAGAAGGCATCCGCGAGGTGACCATTAAGGAATGGTGGGTATTTAAAATAATAAATAATCTTTATTATTACTATTATTATTTTTATTTTTACTGTGAGTTCTCGGCGTTTTTCTGAGTTTGAAAAAGTTTGATGACCCATATCTCCTTAAATTTGATATTCAGCGAAAAATTACAACAGAGCTTTTTCATAGATCTCCTTGAGATCTACAAAAAAGTTCTTATAAGAGTTTTTCGTATGATTCAGCATTTTCGAGATATCGAAGCTACAAAAATTCCTAATCCGTTGGAATGGTTAAAGGATTCTTTGGAATTTCACCTTTGACGTGAAAAATCTCCTAAAATTCTCAACCTAGCGAAAAATCCTATCCGACCTTTTGCGTAGATCTCCTTCGCCTCTACAAAAAAGGTTGAATAACGGAATCTCCTAAACCCAACCGTTCGGGAGCTAATCCCGCCTAAACGCACAAAACTACTAAAAAACTGAGAATCTTGGCCCTCGTGGGCCCGGTTTTGGCCCCTACAGGTTCGTGAAACCCGGGGACAGGGTATCGCAATTCGACAACATCTGCGAGGTGGAGAGTGATAAAGCCTCGGTGACGATAACGAGCAGATTCGATGGGCAGGTTCGGAATCTGCGCTATAAAGTCGAGGAAGTAGCGCTTGTAGGAAACCCTCTAGTCGATATCGAGCTGATTGGCGCTGAAGAGGAGCGGGAGAGTCAGGAAATTGCAGAAAACCCTGATGGGGGAAGTCCAGAGCCCCCGGGGTCGGCCGGGGAGCCCCGGGAGACGCTGGAGAGGGTAAACGAGGCTGGCGTCGCGGTTGGAAGGAAGGTTCTGGCGACACCTGCCGTCAGAAGAATCGCAGCCGAGCGGAAAGTGGACTTGAGTCGCGTCAAGCCGACCGGCAGAGGGGGTAGGGTTCTAAAGGAGGACGTCTTGGCCCATTTAGGGGAAATTCCTGGACAAGAAGCGGCAGAAGAAGGAGGAGGAGGAGGAGGAGGAGGAGGGATAAAAGGAACTAAAGATGTAGGGGATAAAAAAGGGTACGAAGGCACCTTCCAACCTCTCAAAGGACACTCGAGGCACATGTGGAGGACCATGACCGAAGCCATAGTGAGTCGGGCGTGAATTATTGCTCAGGAAAATCGTACCTCCCCAGGGAAAGTTCCTAGAGACTTTTAGTTTACATGGTTTTCAAGCCTGAAGTCCCTAGTTTGTGGTATGGGAATTCGACGGGACTCCCCCTTGAGAATGAGAAATTCCCAAAGCGGGAAATTCGAATCATAAGTATTTTAATTTAGGATGGTCCAAGTTGATCTGGGAAATTTATGGAATCCTAGAGACTTTTCCTTTACCCGGCTTAAACCCTATGTCTGATTGAGGTTTAGCCTTTTTTTCTCCAAAAATTATATTTTTCCAGGGAATACCCCATTTCGTCTACAGCGACGACTGCGACGTCAGCAGACTCGTGTCCTTTCGAAACGAGGTGAAGGGTGAGTTCCAGAAACAAGGAGTTGCGCTTACCTTCATGCCTTTCTTCATCAAAGCTGCGTCCCAAGCGCTCGAGAAAATGCCACATTTGAATTCTTGGGTCGAGGTTTCTTCTGAACCTGGAACTGGAATCGGATCTGGAATTGCAACTACAATGGGAACTGGTACTGGAGCTGGATCTGATACTAGAACTGAATCTGGTACTGGAGCTGGAATACCTGGAATTCGAGTCTTCCCTCAGCACAATATAGCTTTTGCTATGGACACGCCAAATGGCCTGGTGGTTCCTAATATAAAAAATGTACAGAACTTGAGCATTTTGGAAATTGCCTGGGAGCTCAATCGGTTGCTGGAACTAGGCAGACGCTCGGCCTTGGCTCCAGCAGATATCACTGGAGGCACTTTCACGCTCTCCAATATTGGAAACGTATATATTTGTTTGTTTATTTATTTGTTGTTTATTCCCGAATGAAATGATTCTCAGAAACATAAATTTTTCTCCAGAAATATCTCCAGAAGATTTTGGAAATCCGAAAATATTAGTGGGTTGAGTAGAGAGAGTTGTAGATGAAAATATTTTTGAAGGGTCAGGAAAATCAAATTTTCCTGACCCTTCAAAAATTTTCGAGGTAAAATTCCAGAACAGGAACTCTTGGGTTTGCAAAGTTGGTGTTATTTTAGGGGAATTTTCCTTATTGAGATTTTCAAGAATTGTTTGAAATTTAATAATATACCTTGAAAACGCCGCCCAAATAAAAAACTGATACTGCCCCCCTGCTTCCCCCTCGAAATACTCGGACACGTGTTTAAATTTTTTAAATATCTTGTATACTTTTTGAAATATTCAGCTAGAAAGTTTTCAAATGAACACCCTGTGTATTCACATATTTGTAATTTATTGGGAAGAATTGCAAAGATTTTTGGGGGTCTCAAAATATATTGGTATGAATTCGAAACGATTTTAATTGATAATACTATTTTATAATAATATTTTGGGGACCCCGAAAATTTTTAAGTTTTTCCAAAAAAAATCCTGGAAATTTCGAATGTTTTCTTATTTTTTAAGGAAGTATCCTCGAATGAAAAAGTTTCTGAAATGGAAAATAAAAATAAAAATAAATTACGAATAATTCGGATTCAAGTCAAAACATGGAAATTCGATTTTCCCAGAATTTTGAATAACTACTTTTTTTTGTTGTTACTAGATTGGAGGAACTTACATGAAACCAGTAATTCTACCGCCACAAATAGTGATTGGCGGTATCGGAAAAATACAGAAACTACCTAGGTATGACGAAAAGGGCCAAATCGTGGCCAGGGATATTTTGAATATCAGTTGGGCAGCCGATCACAGGGTGGTCGATGGGGGATCGATGGCGAAATTTTCGAATTTGTGGAAGGGGTACATCGAAAACCCGGCACATCTCCTCGTGGGACTTTGAAATCATCATTTTTTTAATATTAATATTGTTACTGTTAGTGTTTTTGTTAATATGTAAAAAAAAAATAAAGGATGAAGATTCTCGATTTTTTACGTTACCAAAATCCCATTGAATGTTTTATTTCTTCTTTTTTTCATTAACTTAATTTATTATCTTTTATATTCATTTATTTGGCATCTTTTACTTTTATTTTTTTATTTACTCATTTATTTATCTGCCAAGGATTTCGGATTTTGCTGATTTTAAGGGGTTACACCACATTACAGCCTAGAAAAAAGCGCTTTTTTGTCAATTTATTTTTGGATGGAAGGAATAGTAATAGACTGATAAAATTTCGTGAGGTGATTAAGCATATATGTAACTATTAAGGTCGTAGTCTGGTTACTGGCACCTTTTTTAACGCATTCTTCGGAAAATTTTTTTTAAGGGAATATAAAATTCAGTCGGTTTGCTTTCTTAATGTATTATTAATGGTGTCTAAGAGTGTACAAAAGTTTTTTTTCTCTTTTAATTTATTGTTATAGTTTGGTAGCACTGAAGTGAGCGTCTCAAATAAAAAACTAGATGGCTGGTCCCGGTGGTTTCGCGCCTCGAGTACATCTGAAAGGAAAAAATCATAAAGATTATTGTTCTGTAAGCTTGTCATTCTGGTTGGAACTAGGATTAAACAATTTTGTTGAAAAATAACAAAATGGTGGACTTCGAAAAAAAAGTGACTTTTTTTAGTGGAAATCGGACTGTGAAATGGAAAGTTAGGGACGAAAAAAAAGATGCTAGATCCTGTCAGAGCTATTGATGAGTAGAATAACATATCCAAATTTCAGACCAATCAGTTGAATAGAAAATTTTGTATTACCCGGACCGACGAAGAAATAAATAGATCTTTTTGAAATTTCTACAGTTTATTATATCTATTTTAACGAGTATTTTCCATTTTTAAAACAATATTGAAAATTGACGGAGATATCGCATGACGAACCCGGATGGTCGGGGAGGCATTTTTTTATGGTGCCAAGTGTAGCGTCGTGAAAAATGATCTGAAACAGAAATGCAAAAGGATGCGGTCAGTATATGCCTTTAGTCACTCGGTAAACCTAATTTTTTGATAATAAGTTAAGAATTGTAGAAATGGCA
Organism: Gasteruption jaculator; assembly: GCA_949825005.1. Classification (NCBI taxonomy): domain Eukaryota; kingdom Metazoa; phylum Arthropoda; class Insecta; order Hymenoptera; family Gasteruptiidae; genus Gasteruption; species Gasteruption jaculator. The sequence continues at coordinate 7,712,710 of OX463762.1, forward strand.
GACATAAAATCAAAAAAGTCGATATTTTCGAAAAAAAATTTTTCTTCGCTTAAAAAAAAATCGTTAATTTTGAGAAATTTCTAATATTTTTAGATTTACCAAGTGGTCTCATATGGTTTGAAAACGTGTGCAAAATTTTGGCCCGATCGGTTGAATAGTCTCTGAGCAATCGTTGGCACAGAAAAAAAGAAAGGGGAAAAAAAAGTTTCGAGAAAAACGCGTTCAAAGTTTTGGTAACGGAAAAGTGTTTGATAAAGCTACTTACGGACTGATATGCTATGCCAGCTCCATACAGCAGGCCTTCAGTTTCTTCAAAAAAGGCATTTTGCTCCATTCGCACTACTAAAAGGCGCTCACGTATAGGTGCTATAACTTCGTCAATATTTCGAATTTCGGTCTAAAATTTGTACAGTAAATTTTTAATATATAGTACTTTTGAAATATGCAACAAAAAAAAGTCGATTTTTCCAAACCATGTTACCAGACTACGGCCTTAAAACAAAAAATTCTGATCGACAATCATTACAAAATAGCAGGATTCGAGCCATTCTTGCGAGGGTTATTGAATTTGAAGCACTTTGCGGCACGCAGTGTAGCTGGTGCAAATTTGCATCTAGAAAAAAGAATAAAAAATAACTTATTCTACAAGTCCATAGCTAGAGAAATACGTAGGGGATTTCAAAAATATTGAAATTTGTGCGATTGGCGAGTATTTGAATGAAAACATTACATTTTCCACAAAAAAAGAGGTAATCTTTTGTTAATGACCAATGTTTAAATTAACATATCGAAAATCCCCCACGTATTTCTCTTCAGAACGTTGTTTTAAGGATATTGTAAAAATTTGGAATCAAAGGAATGAAAATTGTTGAAGTTATGCTGCGTGCCGTTTTGAAAAATCGTGTCCCGAGAAAAACACGTTTAAAGTTTTGAAATGTGTTATAGACATTAAAAAAATGCTTGGAGAAGGATCGAAAATACAATGAAAAAAAATTGTTTCAGGTAATAAACTTTTTGCTACATATTCTAGAAGGTTTGAAGCAACTTTTAAGCCAAGAAACGAAAAATCGTTTTTTTGACAAATTTACAGTTGTATAACCCCTTAAAGGGGGATTGCGGTGTAACAGCTTTAAAAATAGGTGATTTTCGTGAATTTTTTTTTGGAAAACTATTAATAATTCCCAAATAATCTCTTTTGGGATATGAAGAGGCATCCATGAAATATTGAAAAAAAATTTTTTCTTGCTATTTTCTGTATTATTTACTAGTATTCATAATCCTGCCAAACACTTCCGGATTGTTGGTGTCGATAACTAAAAATGAAAAATATTCTTAAAGGTAGATAGTTTATGCTGGGGTTATACCACTTTTCAAAAGAAAACATGAACAATCAAGAGTCCTAGGGTTTTGAAGAAAAAATGAATTTTTTTTACACAAAAATTGATTACATATTGCCACTAAAAATGTCGTTGAATAATATTAAATTAAATAATTTTATTTAAATTGTTGGTATAACCCCAGGAGAAATGTATATTGATTGGATTAAGCCTTCTGTAAAGTTGATTGATTGATTAGTTTTTGCGCTATCCTAGACACCGATTTGAAAAACGTAGTTTCGAGATAATTGCTTTTAAACTTTTTGGCGGAGTTTTACGATACTTACAGCTGCTACTTAATTGCGATACTACTTTTGGAACACATTCTTGAAACATTGTATTTTTGATTTATGCAAAGAAAAAGAATTCGATTTTTTGAACCTATTACACCGCAATCCCCCCTTAACTTTGAGATGATTATGATTATATTCATAATTGTAATTATCACTGGACTCATAATTCCTGTTTAAAATTTTAACTAAATTGTAATTAAAAATTAGAGGAAAAAATTCCGATGCCATGAGAATGAAAATTTCTCCGAATCCTCATTTTTTTCCTCTTTTCCTCCTTTTCGTCGCTTTATTGTTAATAATAATATATATATTTTTTATTTGTTTGTTGTTGAACATATTATTATCATTATTATTCTACATACAACTCTAATATAGTATTTTTTCACGTAATCTTGTTCCAACATTGTCACTCTTGCTCTTGTTTGTCTTATCATTATTATGATTAATATTATTATTTGCTTTTCCTTCTGTAATTAACAATATATAGTGTCTCGTTATGTTTGTATTACCTGATTGAAACATGAAACGCGTATACCGAGGTCCCTCCTGACGTAATTAAACAACTTTCCCATTTTGCAATTTTCGCCTTTTTTTTCTGGTTGTATTGGAAATTATTTATTAATTAGTGATTACCGTCAGCGGTTGGTCGTAAAAAATTTGATTTTCGGATCCCGTATTTTTGTTTCTTTCTGATTCATTTATGCGTGCATGCACGTGTATATATGTATGTATATAATATAAATATTGTTTATTTATATACACGCATACATTTTACATACACATGTATATGTAGTAGTAGTAAAAATGCATTTTCTGCAGTTATACATAGATCCTAAGTCATTCATCCAAGAGTCGAATCCAAAATTTTAGAAATGAATTTTTTCAAAAGTCGTATCATTATTATTATTACTAAAAACTATTGTAATAATAATAATAATAATAATAATAATAATAATAGAATATTGCATTATTATGATAATCAATATTATATTATTCATCATCTCATTAATATTTTAATTCTTAATTAAATTTTACAATTATTATTACCATGAAAATGATAATAATTAATAAAATATAGGATCTCGTCATGATTATGATTATTATTATTATTACTATTATTTTTATTGGATTGAAATCATTTTAAAAAAAAATGACAAGCAAATTAAAGAATTTTGGTTTTCGGATTCGACTTATGTTTACATTAATTTCAAACATTTCATTATTTCCTTGTAATTTCTTACTTAATAAGGAATTATAATAGCTATATCATCATCATCATCATCGCCGTCATTATTATAATTATTATCGTAATGGTATTATAAATAATAATTGACTCTTAATCATACTTGTAAAATATGACTAGGAGTTGTTGAAAATATATCCATTTGAAAAATACACAACCATATATTTTATTTTAAGTGCCACATTTTTTCTTTTCTCTTTTTTTTTTTCTTCTACACGTAACGTCGTATATCTACTTCTTTCTCGTCTGTTTAAATATATTCTACACTGTCATTACAATAACATTATTATTGTTAATAATAATAATAATAATAATAATAAATTGCAATTATCATTATCATTATTGCTGATATCCACGTGCCAGTATTACCCATATTATTATTATTATTATTATTATTACGAATTTTGTAATAACTTAGTAGAATATTTGTAATATAATACAAATATTAAAGTCATATTTTGCATTTGTGATTGTTTTTCATCTTCTTTATTTTAGAGTATACGTATAGTAATTATATTATGTCTCTAGCGCGAATCCAAATTTTCTTCTTTCTAATTTATTTTTTTTATCCCCCCTCCCCTTCCCTCTTTTTTCTCATTTGCTTTTGAAGAAAATTTGGACGCCTCTGGATAAATTCTCAAGAAGTATTTCTTCATAATAACAACAACTACAACAACAATAACAACAACAAAAATAACAGCATTCACATAAAATAGTAACCTTAACGTTAATATTCATTTTTACCAAAAAATATTGTTGATATAAAAATGATTCAAAAAGATAAACATATTTTAATAATTTTACTAAAAATACCCTCTAAAATTTATTATTTGTTGCGTTTTTTCGGTACTCTCTTTCTGTTCCAGAATGTAACAATAGTAATAATGATAACAACAATAGAAATATTTATGATTACAGTTATAACAAAAATATTAACTGAAGAAATTTTTTTCGATCATTGTTATTATTATTATTTCTACTACTGCTACTACATCTAGTACTTTTATAATCATTGTTGTTGTTTTCACTATTATTATTTGAAAATTTATCAAGAGGAATTGGGCAGTTTTCAGTCGCCTTTAGTTTTTTCTTCTCTTTCTCCTTCTCTTTGTTTTTTGTTTTACATTAGCATAGAACACACTTTTGTTTCTTTTGTTTATTACTCGAACGATTTTTGCTTACTTAATTAATAATCGGGGACAATATAATTAAATTTGCGACAATTATATCGCGAGGAAGATTTCGCTTCGGCGTAAGTCTTGCTATGGGTAGAAATTAATTAATAATACAAATTAACAAAATCGCGTGACTCAAAAACAATATATATATATATATATATATATAAAATTAATTTTCACATGATTAGTTAGATATTAATAAACCGAAAAATGATCGATATCAAAGTCGTGAATTGATTCGATTTCATGGCAAGAATGATTTCTTTGTATCTGAATTGAAAAAAAGAAAATATTAAAATATATATGTTTGTATATAAACATAAAAAAGGAGAAAATAATGGATTTTCCGATGCACTTAAAAGATTATTTGAGCATATTGGAAAGACGATTAATGCGTTAATGAATTCACTCATTAATCATTCGAACAAATGGAAAGACGATTAACGCGTTAATTAGTTCATTAATTAACGCGCGGTACTTATATCCATCCGAGGATTACATTTATTTGTATCTTTCTCCATTCGTCGCTTAACGCTAATTAATTCATTAATTATTAAGAGCTCCGGGGATGTTTGAAAGACGATTAATGCATTAATTAATGAATTAATTACGAAATATTCGTTCCTCGAATTAATGTTTTTCCGTTTTTCTGCAATTTTCATTGATTCAATAATTATCGAAGTAAAAGTGCGAGTAATCAACTCACTAATTATTCGAGAATGTTGGAAAAACCATTAATACGTTAATTAATTAATTACAAATAGAAATACGTATTTTCCTTTCCTGCATAATGCGAACCCATTTAATAATTATGAATACAACAAAGTCGTTAATTACTTTCGACAATTGATTAATTTTTTTAATTAATTGCTCATTAATGCGTTGATAAATTCATTAATCGAGGAATACCACAAATCGAATTATCCTGTTTTTTGCGCAACTGGAGTACGTTTATTAATTATTCTCGAATAATTAGTGCCTCAATTATTGGTATTCCGGAAAACGATTAATTCACGGCGAGCCGTTAATTAAGTCATTAATTAACGAACTATACAAATACCTATCTAACTATCTATCTAACCATTGATTACTACGTCCTTCTTCATTCATTGATCATTAATAACTATTAATAAATATAAATATTCTCAGTCTCCCATCTTTCACGTGAAATTCATTAAAGTGGTATTTTCTTTCTTTTTAGTTCTCGTTTTTTTTTCATTTATGGAGACAACGACGAACAAAAAACTGACGATCTTTTTCTTATTAATATTAATTCTTTTGTTCGGTTTTTCCTTTCTCCTCCCTTTTCTCGAATCTCTCTACTTCCACCTGCTTTCGATCACTCTCGAATACAAATACGGCACATAGAAGAATATGTTTCATCTTTTTCCCTTCTCTCACATTATTAATAATAATTTATGTATACACACTCGCTTCTTTTTTTTTATTTTTTCTATTTTAATTATTTATCTTTCTTTCTTTCCTTACTCTTGTCAAAGCCTACGCTATTTCTAATGCATTTTAAACTGTATCGTACAGAAAAAAATGCATTATATATATTCATACGAATGCATGTATTCATGTATGTATAATATTTATTTATGTATGTATGTACGTTTGTATATGTATGTATTCATATAATTATTTATAGAAATGCAACGAATCGTTCGATCGTTGAATCGGTTCTGAAAGAAACTGGATCTCAAATGTTTTATTAATAACAATAATAATAATAGTAATAATAATAATTAAGAATAATGATGATAATAACAACATTGTTGATTGATAATATTGTTATTTGCAATATCGTTATTGTTATTGTTATCACAAGAGAAACAAGAGATTAATTGGATTATTCATTAATCCAATTATGATCGTATTAATTACATTAATTAATATAATTAATTGTAATAATAACAATAGTATTACAAAAATTATTAATGGATAATATTGATGTTATTATTATTATTATTATTATTAGTATTGTTATTATTATTATTATTTACTGATATTAGTATCACACAAAAATAATGGGTTAATTGTATTAATCATCATTAATCATAAATTCCATTTTCAGACAGAATTTCTCCGATCGACTGTTTGAATTGGTATATATTTTACTAATTAGCACCGTATTAGAAAACAGTAGAAAAGTAATTTCTGCAAGTTTGCGTTTCTTTTGGTTTTTTGGTTTTTTTTTTGTCGTTAAAGGAACAGAGAAGACACTGTTAGGTGGCATTGTGTGACGTCATCGGTTGAAAATTCACATTTTTCACTTGTTTTTCCGTATTTTCCCAAATTTTATCGAATTTCAAATATTCGGTTTCATTTTTATTTCGAAGATTTTTCGGCATTTTCAAAGAAGTGATATTAATAATAATAATAAAATATCGAAAATTTCGAAATTTTCTGCAAGCTTCGTTTTTTTGAATAAATAAAACAAAAAGGAAACATGAATTACCAACTTCAGACATTTTTTTAGTTTTCTTATTTACCTTTTAAGGAATGACTCGGATTTTCTATATTGTAATCTGCTAATTCTGTAGAAAAATGGTAAAAAAATAAAAGAATGGATGCACATTTCAGTCAAAAATTCCACTTCCTATTTTTCTTCTTTTTTTTCATGAAGAAAAAATAGGAGGGAATGGGGAAGAGATAAAAATTCGACTTTGGAGTAAAACTATTCTCGAAAGTAACTAATGATTCTTCAACTTTTTTCCAATTTCTACATATTTCCATTATTTCACCATTTATAAATATTTCCGTCGTTTTTCCAATTTCGATGAATTGGACAAAAACGATGGAACATTCATGAATTAATTTTCTCACGATTCTTATTTATTTTCAACTAATTACCTCCAATTCTAATTTCACAAAATAGAAATTCTTGGACATTTTCATTGGTCTTCCAATTTATGGATAATTTCCACGTTTTTCCCGATTTGTGGATTTTCAAAAATAAAAATTCCAATTTACGGTCACATTTCCAGTTTTCCAAGTTTCCATATTGGTAAAAAATGGATTCTTTAAATCATTTTTCTCAAAACTAATTGCTTCCGCTACTAATTTCAAAAATATCGATTTCTGGATGTTGGTCTTCCAATTTCTGGATAATTTTTAAGTTTTCCTACGAATTACGAAAAATTATCGCACCATTTTTCCGATTTACGAATTTCCACGCGTATTTTCAGGATTTTCCAATTTACAGATACTTGCAAGAAGTTTTCCTATGCGTTATCGTGCGTGTATATGTGCGTGCGTGTGTGTACATGTATATACATATATACTTCTTTAAAATATTTTGAACAGTATTTCATTAAAAAGTTTTCGAGAGAGTCTTTTTTTCTGCTTTTTTCTTTCGCTTACGACTAACTATTATCAATATCCACATTATTGATGCCTGCTGATCATCATGGAAACTACGGTGCCGGTGGCGCGTAGTACCGCTACGGCGTTGTCGTGGTCCGACTTCGTGAAATCGATGCCATCGACCTCCAGGATCTTGTCACCGGGTCGTAGAGTTCCCTGAGCCGGCCCATCCGGGTTCACCTTCGTTATGATAATTCCCTGTAAAAGGTAGAATTCCAGTTATTGTTATTAAAATCGCAATTATGAATTTGAAATAATAATTATTATTATTATTATTATTATTATTATTATTGTTATTATCTCTGTTATTATTATTTATGTTTTTATTATAACGAAAAAGAGAATTTCGCAAAATAAAATCGGAAATCATAATTTTCCATGAAATAAAAAAATTTGAATTCCGGTCAAAAATTAACAATTGCAGCCTTGCTTTAAAAAATAATAATAATAACAAATAACAAATAATAGTTATAATTAAGAGAAAATTGCAATTTTGTTATCAGATGGAAAATCGAAAACTTTTCTTACGGAATTTCTTAGAAAAAAATAATTGAATGAATTATACCGTTTCCGCGCCGGCAACACCACCGGCGATACTGAAACCAAGTCCTGGATTTTTCCTCACTTGAACCGGCAGCTGGAAACGAGAGATTTCGTCAGTTGCCTTTAAATAATAATAATAACAATTGATAGAAAAAATGAAAAAATTTCTTAATAATGAAAAAAGAAATCAGTTTCACTTTCAAAATAAAAAATGGAAATTTACAAATGATGTCAAATAAAATTTGGTAATAACAAAAACTTTTATTTTAATAATCCTTAAATAGAAAATCTCAATTGTCTATCAAATAAAATATCGAATTTTGTCAATGAAGGAATAACAATCAGTAACGAATATGGAAAATTAAAATTTTTAAGTTTAGGCAAATAAAAATTTGCACTTCGAGAAAAATTTAAATGAGAAAAAAAAAATAAATACACAAAAATACTTACAACGTTTGCATTTCGATGAGGTCCGAACATCCACTTGAACCTCGGCCTATTCTCCAGGATTTGGGAACTGTTATCGCCGTCATTGTTGTTGCCAGAGAAATCCTCCTGGAGTCGATGATTCAGAAGGACCTTCTCGACTTTTTCTGATTTCTCGCCATCGTCGTGATTATTCTCCTTCTCGTGAAAATTCCGCGTCTCTAGGTTCGCTTTCTTGAAGGAATTCTTCTTGAAGCAATTCTGCGTAATCGGGCTGCGATACTTCCTGCCGGTTACTGGAGAAGTCGGCAGGTCCTTCGGCTCGAAATTGAAGTTATTGGAATTCTCGTAATCGGTTATCGATTTCTCATTGATACTCAGGTTGTTCAGCTCGGAATGCTTCGCACGTAAAACCGGAATTTTACTGGGTTTCAGTGATTTGTTATCAGTCTCATAAATATCTTCCGCTTTCGAGTCCTCCTCCTCGGGCTCGACCGTTGAAATCGGAAGTTTCGCGAGTCTCGCGGGTTTTGAAATTGATTGATTGTCATCGTTTGCATTGGTATCGGTAGTGATCGGCTCGTTCTCCACAGTCCTCGAGTTCGATAATAAAATATTGTTTTTTGAAATAGTAGGAGTATTAAAAGTAGAGTTTTCTTCGAAAGCCGACGGACTTTCCGTGGGTTGGTCTGAAATCAGAGGGTTGGAGTTTCTTCAATTTTTGCAAACCAAGGAAAACGTGATTAAAATTCGAAGTTCCTCTTCTCTATTCTTTTTTTACATTTAATTGGATTAGAGTGAACTTTTCAATTAATCATTTCCTCTCAATCTTATTTTTAAAGTTTACAACAAATGGATATATTTTATTAGACGAGTTCGAAGATAAAAACGTTTTCTGCTTTAAATATGTCGAAACGCAAAATAAAATCCTATATATTTTTATTCCAGGAATTGGAATTTGTTGCCACGAATTTTATTTCTATTTATTTCTATTACGATCAAAGCTGAAAAATATTTGCCATTTTCTTCTGAAACTAAAATTTAGAATGTTACTTTTCTTTTCCAAGAGCTTACATTCTACATTATGTAAAATATAAAACAGCAATTTTCAAAAATGGTCTCAACAATTTTCGAGTAAATATTGAACGAAATTTTGGAAAAGTGGAAATTCAAAAACAAAAACCTTCTATTTTATTACTTTCGCAAATTTATTCAGATGTTGAATTTCCAGTTTTGCAAATTTGGCATCGTCGAAATCCCCAAAATTTGAGTAACCAGAAGCAGAAACCGAATGACAAAAATTAACAAATTTTAAATATTTTTGTATTAACTCAATAAATAAAATTTTAAATAGAAAATAACGTTTTTGAATTAAAGTTTTAAAGCTTGCATTCAAACATTTGAAAAATCGAAATATAAAAAATGCTACATTCCATTGAACATAATAATCTTTCCCTTCGATGAATATTCAAAAATTCAAGAAACCCGAAATTACTAAAAAAAATGTCATAAATCTTTTAATTTGCAAAAACCTTCATATTTACCGAAATTGAGGTGCTGGAAAAGGGCGGCTTTCTTCGAAAAAGCAGCGGCTATGTGATAAGGCGGAGGGGACAAATGAACGATATCGGTTTTCCCGTCGATAACGGAGCTATCGATCGAAGTATTTTTCAAAGTCGTTTCGACCACCAATTTCTCCGATTCGACGATTTTCGCCGTATTTGTTTCCGAATATTCTTCGGACTTCCAAGTCGCCGAATTCACGTAATCCGAGACGGTCGGTGATTTATTCAAATACTCAGTCGTTGGATTCCGAATGTATTTGGCTTCCCGAATATCAGGATTCTTCTCTTTCGCCAAAACCGTTTTATTCGCTTCGTCCGAGGATTCCTCCGAATTGGAATGTTCCTTTTCGTATTTGGTCGAATAATGATCAGCAGACTGTGAAAAACAATTGTTATTATTATTGTTATTGTAGTTATTGTTGGTAAAATAAATTAAAGAAGATAATAATTAACGGACTGAATTAATTCGAACGAATTGAGAGTCAATTTTTTTTTATTGAATTAATTTATTCTACTTTTTTTGTTCTGAGTTTTTATAAAATCCGAGGGATCTAGATTTTTATAAAAATTTACGATAAATAGATTCAATTAAAATATAATAATTCTTAATACAAAAATGAATTCGAACAAAGGTAATACGTGGATTGAATTTATTTAAACGAATTGGGAAGCAATTATTTGGAAACAATTTATTCAATTTTTCTTGCCAAAAATGGATTCAATCGGAATTTTGAAAACAACGTTCTTATTATAATTGAGCCGATTATTTTGAAAGTCGTCTAAGTCCATTTGTGAATTTTTTTTTTGTTAACTGTAATAACATGTGCCACTTGACATTAATTGTCATAAAAAACATTTTGCGAAATTCATAAAAAATTAGACTTGGAAAACTTTCAAAATAATCGGCTCAATGAAATGTAATTCCATTAGAATAATTCCTTTATATATTATGTCTTTATAAACTTGGTCACCTTCCCATTTCGAATTGAAGTATGGATTTAATTTTCAATTCTTTTTTTAAATTTCAAATATGGATATAAAGATTTATAATTTCTGAATAAATTGCAAATTCGAGTAGCTAATAAAAATTCGAGGATATGTTTTGTTCCTTCTTTATCGCCAATATCATTGCAATTATTGCAGTCTTTCCATTTGATCCATAAAATTTCGAATAAAAAGTAAGTAACATAAAAAATTTCTTATTACCTTGATTGAAGATGTTAAACAGGTACCAGATTTCGTAGCAATGGTAGGAGTAGATTTTGTAACAGTGGCTTCTTTAATAAGAGTTTCCTGTTCCAAATGGATCTAAAAAAATTGAATTAATAAAATCAACGAATAAATAAATACATAAATAAATAAACAATAATATACGAATTATTATTTTCCTGTTTTTCAATTTTTTATAATGTTTCCATTTTCAATTCGTTCCCCTCTTTGTTATTCGCGCATAGAAATTTTTTAGTTACGTATCATTTTTTGAAAATATTTAATATTTAATATTTTGATAAACGCAACTTTCCCTTCACGTATAAATTTTTTTTAGCAATTTTTTTTAGCAACATATTAATTTGCTACTTCCTGCGTTTGTACTTTTTTCTTTATTGTTTTGAGATTTTTTGAATATGATAAATCAATATGAATAATAATAATATTGGGTTGGCAAATAAGTTCGTTCGGTTTTTCATAGTGGAATAAATCACAAAAGTCGAACGAACTTATTTGTCAACCCAATAAATATAATTTTACCATATTTATTTCGAATTATTTATTTAATTTACCTTCCGATCATGTGCATTTTGATGATGAAGATTGCGAGCATGTCTAGCGAGGTTCCGCAATTCTTTGGGATAAGGAGTCGGTGCACGATGGAGTTGACGGGGTAATTCGGTGTCCACATCGGCCGCAAAACATATTCTTCTTCCTGTCCCGATTATCGAGCCGGACGATGGATCGACGCTTTGCACGATTTCTACACGAAAGATAAATAAATAAATAAAACAAATTGGAAAAAAAAGAAAATATTTTCAAAAATCTATTCGTGATACGGTAAAATTTCTTTTACAAATTAAATAGTACAAAGTTTTTATACCATTTCATTCATTATCTTCCTTCTCGTTCTCGACTGGCAGCATTAAATATAATAATTATTATAGTATTATAATAACCACGACGTAAATAATAATAATGTATTAATAGAAAATATTTAAAAAAATAAAAATAATAACAATTTAATTGCAATTTTTCAAATATCAGTCGAAATTTGGACGAATTAAAATTGGAAAATTAAAGACTCGACATTTGGAAATTAGAAATTTTACAATTTGGAAACGTAGAAATCCATCATTTTAATTTTGGAATATAAAAATTTGACGATTGGAAGATAAAAAATATGAAGAGTGGGAAAAACAAAATTTCAAGTTGAAAATAAGAAAAATTAATGATTTAAAGTTCAGGAAATTAAAAATTTGAAAATTTAAAAATCGGAAATTTCCCAGAAATTTCTTCGACCCGCGGTTTCTTAGGAAGTAATTTCTGAGAATCTCATTTGCTACCAGAAAAACGAAAAAAAATCTCAAAATAAGAAAAAGCAATCGCAGGAAAGAAAATGATTTCCTGGGACGTACTTTCAAGATCCTGCCGTGGTTTTTGAGGTAACATGAAACAACTCAACACCATCATATCTTCCTCGGTGTTGAAATCCTGCTGCAACGGCACCAGGGGCTGACTTTGATTGTCGCTGAGCCAAAGGGCTTTGAGGTGCGTGAGATTGAGCAGCGAGACCGGCAGGAACTTGATGGAGTTGTTGACGAGGTTCAAGACGGTCAAGGACGACAGATGCCCCAATTCGGCCGGTATCCTGGTGAGATTGTTCGATTGCAGTGAGAGCAGCGAAAGTGCGGTGCAACTGCCGATTTCCGGCGGAAGGCACTTCAAGTAATTATTGTCGGCGTTTAGACAATGCAGTCGGCGCAGAAGCCCAAGAGACGATGGCAGGTACTCGAGGAAGTTCTTCGTGACGATGAGCTCCTCGAGGCTCGACATCTGCCCGATGTCGTTCGGGAGCTCGTTCAGCTGGTTGTCGTCGATCTTCAGCGTCACGATTGTCCTCAAGTAACAGATGCTGTCAGGCAGCTGGTAGATCTCGTTCGACGAGAAGTTGATGATCGACACGTCCCGCCAACCCTGGATCTCCGTTGGCACCACGTGAACGGAGTTCAAGGTGCAGTCGAAATGGTTCAACCGGTACAGCTGCTCGATGTTCAGCGGGATTCGCCTGATGTCGTTCCCGTCTATCCATAATTCCGTCAGATTCGTCAGCTCTCCAACCACCTCCGGCTGCAAATTTGATGGATTTTTGTATATATATTTGAAAAGTTCGAGATTGGAAGTTGGAAAAATTTAAATTTCGAAGTTTGGATATTGAATATTTCAACAATTGAAAATTTTAATTTTTTTTTTATTTTTAACATTTGTAACGTAAAGGTACCAGTAGTTGGCCATTTTCTAAAAAGCCATAAAAAATAACATTGTTTTAAGGTGTGATGTTTCTATTTTGATGAAAGTGCACATCTTATGAAAATCTTATTTTTTATGGTTTTTTAAAAAATGGTCAACTACTGGTACTTTTACCTTACAAATTTGAAAAATAAAAAAATTATTATTTTCAATTTTTGAAATATTCAATATCCAAACTTCGAAATTTGTATTTTCCCAATTTCCAATTTCATTTCGAAAATATTTCTATTACAAAAATTTATTTCTAAAAAATCTACAAAATAGCGTTTCTAGGGAATTTAAAAAAATGCTTCACCAACAACAATGTTTCAAAATTATGGAGACAAAACAGTTCTTACCAATTCCGTGAACTCGTTATTCCCAATATCGAGCCTTTGGAGATTGACTAGACGACTCATGCTTTTCGGTAGGGTCATCATATTGTTCTCACGTAATTCCAGTGTCTGTAACGAGGACAGCCTTCCAAAATTCGCTGGAAGATATTCGATATACGCGTCGTTTATGTACAGTTCCTTCAGTCCGACGATATGCGTGATAGCGTCTGGAAATCGCTCGAACGGATTCACGCTGATATCGATGGACCGCAGATTCTTGCATTCTTTGATGCTGTCGGGCAGTTCCTTGATATCTGGAATCGACGAAAAACATAAATGGCGTGAAATTGATCGCAAACTGCACGGAGAAAAAAAAACCAACGAATTTTCTCCTACTGTTTTTGCTGAGATCCAAGTGCTCGAGGTTAATTAAAGATGCGATTGCGGGTGGCAAAGAACTGATTTCATTGTCGCTTAAAGACAGCACTCGTAATTCGTGGCACTGGAAGAGCGGTCTTGGCAAGTCTTTAATCTGCAATTGAATAAACGGTGCATTTTTTTATTCATGCAATTGATTGAATGAAATCGAACTGAATTGCATCGAGTTGCATTGGTTTCTAATGAATTTCAATAATTTTGGTTAAATTCAATTGGACCAATTGCGACTGAATGCAATTTTAGTAGACTTATTTATAATCGCATCAAATGCAATTATAATTTGAAACAATTGCATCCAATTACTTTTAATTCAATTGCGTGGAATTGAATTCAATTGAATTGCATCCAATTGCAATTAATTGAAATGCAATTCTTTGAATGGCATTGGAATTGCAAACGATTCAATTAAAAGCAGTTTTATCGATTGAATTACCCTATTTGCATCGAGGTACAATTTCTCCAGCGTCCTCTCATAAATAAAGACGTCGGGTGGAACGTCGTAAAGATTGCAGTGATTCAGCTGCAACTCGCATATATCCTCTTCTTGCGCTCTAAGGCATGCGGTGCACTGCCACCAGGCACTACCCATTTCACCTACTCCTAGGAAGTAAGAGAAACGCAAAGACTGCAATAATTGCAACGATATGGATCATATTACTATCAATATTAGTAGTGGTAGTAGCAGCACTAATAAAAAAAGAGTAATAATAATAATAGTAATAATAATAATGATGATAATGAAAAATTTAATAACAATAATAATAATAATAATAATAATAATAATAATAATAATAATATCAATTAATAGTTTTTTGATACTATTGTTATTATTATAATTAATTATATATAAGTAATATAATAGTTCAAAGTTAATTTCAATATTAATTCTAAAATAATAAGAATGATGATAATAAAAAATAATGATGGCATATAATAATTAATAATAATAATGATGGCAACTTTGAACGTTGTCGTTTGAGACAACGAGGACAATGATGATACTAATGATAAAAGTAATAATATTATCAATTAATAATTTTTTTGATACTATTGTTATTATTATTATTATTATTATTATTATTATTATTATTATTATTATTATTATCAATAAGAATAACGATGATGATGATGATGACAATGATTACGATAATGGGAATAGTGATGATGATAATAATAACAATAATAATGATGACAATGACTATGATAACAAGAATAACAATGATAACGATAAAGGCGATAATGAGAATAATGACAATAATGATAATGATAATCCCAACCATAAAAATGATGGCAACAAAGGCAAGAATACATATAATCATAATAACAATGTCAATTTTAACTAAATAACATCACAATCACTACCACCACACTCCAACCCCCTTCCCCTTTTTCTGTGAAATCAAAAGTGGCCTTTTACCGGAACTGTATCATCGACAAACAGCGATATTTCATTCTCGCATTGCCTTAAACACCAAGGCAGAGTAAATAAAGGGTCAGAGGAAGCCATTCATTGGAAAACGCTATACACTTGTGCACCAGGAACTCCCCCTCCCCCTTCGACGACATACAGTAAAACCAAAAATGCAGAAACAACCCCGCTTACCGAATCCTCGGGGAGCATTTACACGTGCAAGCGGACACAGACCCGAGGATGAGGATGACGATGACGATGACGACCACCACGACCACGAGCGTGTGACAAACGCGAACGCGGGCGCGTAGCAGCCATCTATCCGTCCTCTGCTCTACCCTCTATCGCTCTATGGCATCGTAGTATCCATCATCCAGCTCAGCAATGGCTACCGAGTGGCCGGAAATCCTCCTGCGGCGGCACTCGATCGGGACCATCGGGTTCAGGTTCGGGATCTTCGGGTTTGGGTTCGGGTTCGGGTTACTCGAGACTCGAGAAACGATCGTTACCGTTCAAGGCTACCGGCTATCGCTTCCACTACTGCTGCCGTTCATTCTTCCGGTATACGTATGTAAATACCCAATACCTGATACCTGTCATATACCTATTATCTATTTCCTATTCGGCTCATCGCTGCCGATCGGCACTTTTCCCGAAATTCGAAATCCGAAAACCGAGCACCGACGGTTTCACACGAAGCTGGAACTGGATGGAGATGAAAGGAAACCAACATGGAAAGAACCAATCCTACGCCACTGTCACGTGGTTATTTCCAGACGAGCCGACCAAGGAATGATGCACACACGAAGGAATCTATAATACGTGCATATCGTACGTGTGTGTTAAGTGTGGGAGTTGGAATAGCGGAGGGAAGAATCGATAAACAACCAATAGAATTTCAGGTGATGCTGAGGCTAATGTTATATATGTATATACAGGGTGTCCCATGCACATTGCATCTTTTCCGCTAATCTCGTATTGTCCTGAGCAGAAACGGAGGCGAAAATTCCTTTAACAGTTTTTTCCCCGTCGCAAAATTATAATTGTAAACGAATTTTTAAAAATAAGGGTATTAGTGGTCTCACTCCTATCTAATTTTAAATTTTTATTAATTTATAATGAAACTCATAAGTTGACATTCGTAAAATGGAGAATTTGTTAGCGTAAATGTTATCTAATAATTGGGTATTCGGAAAATTTATAAGTCATAATTTATAAGAAATTTGGAAATTTCAAAAATGGAAAAAATAGTTTGACATTCTCGAATCTCCAATTTTCATAGTTCCTACATCAATTGACAAATCTGCCAAATTTCCAAATTTAAATTTATTAAATTCTCAATTTTTAACTGTGAATGAGACAAGGTGGTACGCTGTTGGTGGTTCGAATTTCAACCACTGCTGCTGCTGAGATGCGGCACCAATGTTGAGGAAAGTTGAGTCTGCGGGACAGGAGATGGCAGTAGTATTGAATTCCATATCTGTGGGGATTTCCCTGAATTTGCATTTTTAATAATAATAAGAAAGTCTTTCGAAAAATTTGTCTATTTGACATTGAAATTCTTATTAAAACCTGATCAGGAAAATAATGCAGTTTCGAGAATTCCCTCGTTTTGAAAATTCGATTGATGCATACAAATTTTGTCCAACAGTAAGAAAATCGAAATTCAATATTTTTAATGGAAATTTCCCTTAATGTTGCAATTCTTATTAAAATCCAACTGGACAAGATTCGTGCGTTTGCAAGGGTGCCTTGGTGTGAGAAGCGCATGACGTATGAGGCCCTTATTGTTCGGCCGTTAAGGGGACATTGCGGTGTAACAGGTTCAAAAAATCGATTTTTTTTTCTTTGCATAAATCAAAAGTACCATTTTTCAAAAATGTGTTCCAAAAGTAGTATCGCAATTAAGTAGCAGCTGTAAGTATCGTAAAACTTCGCCAAAAAGTTTAAACGCAATTATTTCGAAACTACGTTTTCCAAATCGGTGTCTAGGATAGCGCAAAAACTAATCAATCGATCAACTTCACAGAAGGCTTAATCCAATCAATATACATTTCTCCTGGGGTTATACCAACAATTGAAATAGTATTATTTAATTTAATCTTATTTAACGACATTTTTAGTGGCAATATGTAATCAATTTTTGTGTCAAAAAATTCATTTTTTCTTCAAAACCCTAGGACTTTTTTGATTCTTCATGTTTGCTTTAAGAATGTTGCTTTAAGAAAATTTTTCATTTTTAGTTATCGGATGCTTGTAACAGGTGCTATACTAGACACCAACAATCCGGAAGTGTTTGGCAGGATTATGAATACTAAATAAATAATACAGAAAATGACAAGAAAAATTTTTTTTTCAATATTTCATGGATGCTTCTTCATATCCCAAAAGCGATTGTTTCGGAATTATTAATAGTTTTTCAAAACAAAATTTACGAAAACCACCTATTTTTAAAGGACATTTTCAAGGGGCACATATATATTTTACGACCCTTTTGAGTTAGCTAAGAGCTGCATGGAAAGTCTCTTTTAAACACTGGGCTTATAAATTTCTTAGAGAGCGATTCTGTTGCATATACAATTTTAAATAGTTTTATATTTGTTTGTTCAATCACCCTTCGTATATTCTTAATGCTTATTTCTACATTTTAAGAATCTCTTAAAATACTTATATATGTATATATTCGAAGACGTACGTTGATTTATAATTGCCTTAAATACTAAACATCTCAACACTGTCTTTATTTTAAGAGATTTGTTTAGTTTAACTCTTAATAGTTTCGTATTCATATAATTTGGAAAATAGAGAAAGTGTTGAAAGTCACTGAAAACGTGTGAGTAAAGTCATATTTTGCCGCGCAAAAGCTTTATAGTCATTGCATCTCGCGTAAGGATATAACAGACATTTTCGATGGGGAACCCTGAAAGGACTCTTTATCAAATGCTTATCAGAAAGGAATTCATGTCGTCTTGGAATTTTCAGTTGTAAATTATTATTTTAAAAAAACTTTACAGTCTCATGAAAATCGATCACAAAGTTACTAGCGAATTCCAAAATTCGGCTCCACTGGAAACGCAGTCACGGTGTATTTATAAATGCAGGGTTTAACGTTGCTGATTCAACACAATTCAACATAATATACACGATGCGTGGATATTCATATACATTTGCGACCCACAAGTTGATGAGTGTGGGTACGTATATATATATATCGGTGAGCCGCAACTTGCAACTCGCAGTTGAGTTGCTTCCTCTGCGTCGAAAGCTCGATACGTTTTTCTTAAATTTATGATAAAAAAAGGAAAAAAGATAATAGCGAAAATTTCGATCTCTTTTCCCCCCTTAATTCTATAAAGATTTTTCTAAGGACGCGTTGTTTACTTCGAATAATAATAACAATTATGATAATATATGAAAGGAATAAAAAATGACGATAAAAATTATTTAATAAAACCAAAAATCAAATACGTTATTTGGATTTTATACATCAAAGATCAACAATAATAATAATAATGATAATAATAAAAATAACGGTATCTAGATACAATATATGTAAATATAGGGCGTGAGTGTATTGGTTCGCTAATAAAAAGTCGGTGATTCGTTTGTTTTTGTTTTTCTTTTTCTGCGGAACACAAAAGAGAGAGATAGAGCGAGGGTGCGAAAGAGAGAGAGGGGATAAGATGTTTACAAAAAAGAAGAGAGAGAGGGAAAGAAGGAAAGAGCGAGGGAGAGAGAAGCACTTCCATTATTAGAAGTAGTGGCATTACACGTGAAACCGCGGGTAATTTGAGAGTGACGTTGCGACGGTAGACGTGCGTTACGTCAGAGATGTTGTCACAATGACGATGACGATGACGAGGACGAGGAGGGTGACGTATATGACGGGGAAAACAACATAACACAAGACAAGACGCTTAACACAACATAAGGCGATCGGGGAATAAATAACATGGTCGCACGTCGAAGATATTGCGTAGGTCAGCGAAGCAATAACAATAAAAAGGAGAAGAGACAATGACGAGCGTTACGACGAAGACGAGCAACGACGCAAACGTTGACGGTGTCTTGACGCTTCTCCAGGAGCTGGTAGACCTACCGTGTACCGGAGTCCAGCAGAAGATCAACAAATACGTGAGTTCCCTGGATATTGAAATTCATATTGGTAAAAATTATAATTATGATAATGATAATGATAATAATAATGATAATGATAATAATAATAATAATAATAATAATAATAATGGTAATAATAATAATAATAATATCAATAATAATAATTAGAATTATAATTATAATAAAGGTAATGATAATGACGAAGACAATAAAGATAATAACAATAAGGATGATGCTGATAATAATATTAATAATATTCATGAACTAAAATAGAAAAAATATAAAAATGACCAAATATAATAATTATAATAAAGTAAAAATATAATAATTATAAAAAATATTAATACCTGCGGTTAATTATTTTGTTATTGTTTTAATTGTTGAGAAAATAATAATACTAGAAGAAATTGTACTAATAATAATTAATTCCTAATAATAATTATTCTGTTTTTTTTTGTTATTCAGGATATCAATAACAATAATGATAATAATGCTCATAGACAATTTTCAAGATCTGAAGAATTTTTCTAATTCATCGGCAATTTGATTTTCATAATTACCTGGAATTTCAAAGTAAAATTTTGTTAATTTATAGGTAATTTTATTTATGAAATTATGAGAAATTATTAAGTCGATTATTGAGGTTTTACAAATTTCTAAATTAAAAGTAATTTTATTAATTGCAATAATAACATTCACATATATACAATTAAAAAATATATATACTGAATATACAATAATTGAATAAAAAATAAATAATAGTGAAATAAAGAAGCTACTCATTTTAAACATTTCACCTTAATTCATCAAGAAATTGATTTCCATAGTCTGCATTTTTTGTTGGAAAAAAATTAACGAATGAATCAAATTGCTAGTTTCAGGAAACGACTGGGGCAAAAATAGTATTTTTAGCCCCGATCCTGATCGAAACCGAGGAAGTAGTGATTCAGGTGGTGGGGGAAAAGATTCTGGAACGAGAGCTGAGATTACCGGTAAGAGAATGGAAATAAAAGGATTCTCTTGTTTTATTACTTTTATTTAGATTTACATTATTGAAGAGAAGCCAACCGTTAATCTATTTAATAAAATTACGAAGTCGATAGAACTTTAATCTGTATAATAGAAACCATAAAATCTCAATCCGAGATTGTATTTTCAAGATCAGAAATCATGAACTTCAATATATTATGAATTATTTTAAATTTCAATATTTCGAATGTGAAAATAATTTTATTCTTTGGAATTAAAAAATATTTTTTAGAAAATTTTGTTTTTACACTTTTTGGAATTTGCAATTTCAGAGGTAACTTTATTTTAGCGTTTAAATGAATTCTCAAGTTTAGAGACAATTTTATGTTTTCCAAATTTTGTAAAATTTGCAAATTCATCGTCAATTCAACTATGACAATTAAATAAATTTCCAAATTTATTGATCCAATTATCTCAATTTTATAAATTTTCAAATTTATTGATAATCCAGTTACACAAATTCTATATTTATCAACAATTTAATTTTTCCAAATATACAAAAATCCAAATTTAGATCTTTAATTCACGTTTTCAGCTTCGTTTGACTCTTCGACGACTCGTCGAAGAGTCAAACAATTTCTACTTTTACAAAATAATCACGTTTATTACTGAATCCTTCTTACTATCATCATATTATGTTTAAAAATAAAAAGACATACTAAATTCCTGCTAATCTCATATCCAGTCGGAAGAATCGAATTCGACTTTGACTGTTTTCGCCTCGAATATCTAAAATCTGCCTTTTGATCTTCTCCGACTTCTTCTAATGTCTCGTTTTAGGTGATCAGTCACGTTTTGAGCAGAGCAATAAAACATCGCAAGTCCGTTTCGGGGACGGCCGTAGAATTCGACCAGGAGCTACTGGAGCACCTGCGATCCATCGTCGATCCCATCCCGGAATCGTTCTTCAGCGTACCGGTGCATCATCCTGTTAAGCAGCATGTTGCATTGGTGGTCTGTTTCATCGATCACTCCAGCCAGGAGGACGTGGAGGACGTTTGTACCAATATCGTCCAGGAATGTTTCAGGTGAAATGATTATTCCAGGGGAATATTCTGATTTCATGGAACGTATTGAAACCAAGAGAAAATGCAGTTTCTCTTCAAATCTCCAACTTGAATGCCAGAATGTGCCACTGGAAATTCGGGAGGAAATGCAGATGAAATGTTTTTTGTTTTTGGGAATTAAATTGAAAATTGGTAAATTTTATATAATGAAAATTTGAAGAATTTAATTTTAAAAATATTTAAATTTTAGTAAATTAATGTTATTGAAAAGGAAATTTTTGTTCCGCGGGTGTATGATGAAAATTGCGGAGTTAAAAATAAACAATTAATTTGGGTATTTTGTTTACTAAAATGTTAAATAATTGTAGGTATTGTTTGGGAATTCTCTTGAGTTCCTTACGATGCCAAGAAGAAACTCGGTTGAAGACACAGTGCCAGGATTTACTGGCCGTGTCAAGGAAACTTTTTACACATTTAGGTATGTTTGAAATACTATTATTATTATTATTATTATTATTATTATTATTAATCTTACTATTACTACTGCAATTCATAATAACAATATTCATATTGATAATAATATGATTTGTCCTTATTTCCCATAGAGAAAAAATGTTAAAAATTGAACCAATGATTGATATAACAATTATTTTTTAGAATTTGAATTTTTTTATAAAGGAGTTCCTACATTTTTCAAAATTCGCATAAAGTTTTAATAATGATCCATTTCAAAATTTATTTCAGGTGACCTCTCTGATCTGTTAAGAGAAATTATGGCCGAAGCAAGAAAGTTGACGAATGCCGAAAGATGTTCCTTGTTCCTGTTAGACTCCGATCAACAGGATCTCGTTGCAAAGGTGTTCGATGGAGCCTCAACAAAAGAGGTACAATACAAGTTGCATCGAAACTGCATCGAAATCGTTACTTCTAGTATCCTTGGAATTTTCATTTCTGATACAGTTTTTTTACTCATCTTCAGGCATTTTATTTTTGAACCTATTTTACCAATTTGTTATATATTAATTCAATATTAGGATGGGAAAAAATGCGAAAACTTATAAAAAGGGAAAGGAATGACTCGAATTCGGTTTCTCTCTTTTTTTTATCTGTTTGAATTCTTATCAAACCGGAAGTAAGGGATTAGAATCGATTCGATAGAATCTTTATCAGTTATCGCTGATTTTTATCGCATGAAAAGTGTCTGCGATGTGTCATAATCAACTTTTGAAATCGGTTTATTTACAATTAAGTAATTTCATATTTGCGTCTTATTTATTTTATTTTTTTACAGAGGAGAAAGAATTTTTGGTAAATGAGACCTTTTAATTAATTCGAAGTAGGATTTTTAGAAAATTCGCACCGATGTGTAACATTTTTTTTCAGTAAAATAAACAAATGAGAGGGAAGTTGTTCAATTTTGAAAATTCCTCTAACTTGTAAAATTGAAAATCCAAATTTGTTTTCGAATTCTAAAAGCTACAGTATTCCAAAAATTCACCGAAAGTGAATTTTTCAACCGGATTTGCAACAATAGGACAAAGAAATTAGTTGCATCAATATAGAAACAATAATATTGTAAACTCATAAAATGTTCTGTAATAATAATTTTCAATAATATGGATTTTCATATTTACGGACAGGAATTTTCGAAATTAAAAAATAAATTCTTTCCTATTTTTTATTTCCTTTTTCAATTGAAGAAAAATGAAGATTTTAGAAAATTAAAATAACGATTTAAAAAAGTATCAAAAAAAGAAAAACTCAAAATATAAATTAATATTATGTTTTCGGTTTCTCAGGCTGTGAAGGAGATGCGAATAGCTCTGGGACAGGGAATCGCCGGCCACGTTGCTACGACTGGAAAATTACTCAACATTCGCAACGCATATGATCATCCTTTATTTTACCGTGGGATAGACGAAGTCACGGGGTTCAAAACTAGAAATATCCTTTGTTTCCCGATACGTGACGAAAACGGCATCATCGGTATGCAAAACTCGTTCCTTCCATGTTTTTCTTCCTCTCCCCCTGCTTTTGGTAAATTCATATAAATGCTAAACGAAAATTTAATTTCCTATTTAATTAATCAATTTTTGACAAAACGTCGACGTGGAGTTTCCACAATATTAATAATATATAGAATAATTACAGATTTTTAGAAAAAATAGAAACATTTTGAATATTTTATAACATTTATGATTATAAAGAAGCAATATTAGGACAATCGTTAATTCAATATAATAATTTAAGTCACGGAATGAATATTTTTTTTTATTTATAACTAATTTTATTATGATTTTATCAATCGATGCTATGTTTTACATAAAAGAAAAATATGCTAAACGAAAATCTAATTTCCTATTTAATTAATTAATCTTCAACAAATCGTCAAAGTGTAGTTTCCACAATATTTATATAGAATAATTACAGATTTTTATAAAAAATAAAAACATTTTAAATATTTTATAACATTTATGATTACAAAGAAGCAATATTAGGACAATCGTTAATTCAATATAATAATTTAAGTCACGGAAAGATTTTTAAAAAATTTTGTAACTGTAATTTTATAATGATTTTATTAATCGATGCTTTTTTTTATACTTTGCTCCCTTTTTGAGATTTAAATTGGTACTAAATTTCTAATTAACATTTAAATTTTTTCGGTTATTTAATTCATTTGTAAAATTATAATCGTACGTCATATTATTACAATATTGGTAATAGTTGGGAATTACATAAAAAATATTTATTGTTTCAAGGTGTCGCTCAATTATGCAATAAAATGAATGCCCTTTACTTCGACGTTTGCGACGAGGAGGTGGCCACGGCTTTTAGTATTTACTGTGGCATTTCTATAATGCACAGTATTGTTTATAAAAAAATACAGGACGCTCAAGCTAGAAATAAGCTCAGCAATGAATTGATGATGTATCATATGAAGGTAATTTTGCGTGATAATATATTATATTTAGTAATTATATTATATTATACTATGCCATAATCGTTATTATAAAGTAGAAGTCGTAATAATTTTTTATACTATCATTCAACTCGTTTTGATTTTGAGTTCAAGCTTTAAAAACATTTCAGAGAATCTCGATTAATTAAATTTATTAACAAATTAATCTATTTAATTTCGATTTCCGAAAATTATTAATAACGGATTGATTTTTCTTGTTCCTTTACTTTTCATGCAAACTTTGAAAACAATCAGCAGGTATTTTCATATATCAGTAATCTCTATTATTATTATTATTTTTATTATTATTATATTACTATTTATCATCACATTAAAAAAATATTTGAAGAAACTCGAAATATTGTATTTTCCTTCAAATCTTATTTTAATATTTTCTAATTTTAAAATTGCACTTTTATGAAAAAACACAGTTAACCAATTTTTCTTTAATATAATTTTAAAATATGTTTAATTAATATTTGTTTGCAAACTGCATTTTTATAGTAGAAAAGTATCGTTCTTGGATTAAAAAGTGTACGAGTAGTATTTTTTGAAGAAAATAAATACTAAAAACTGTTTTTTATGAATAAATGTAGTTCTCTTATAAAAATGACAAAAGAAAATATTTCGTGTCGTTTCCTCTTTTTCAATATTTTGAACATTATTTTATTTCTCGCGCGGTTGTTATAATTCATTGGCTCTCTATTTTTTTTTATTTTTTCGTTTACGAATGAGTGTACTTCAAATATTTTTAATAATAATAATACATACACAATCTTATTTTTTGTCGAACAGGTGGAGGAAGAAGCGGTTCAGTCGTTGCTAAATTGCAGGGACGATCATAATATCAAAGATTTCGACAAATTTCACTTCAGTCCCCGCAGCGTTCCTTACAAACACATGCCTTGTTACGTTTTAAAGATATTTGACGACTTGAGGTTCATCAAACACTGGCGAATCAAGAAAACCACTCTCGCGAGGTAATCGTCACCCTTTTTTCAATTTTTCAATTCCCAGTTTATTGTAAATAATCTGAAAAATTATGGTATTAGAATTTATGAAAAAATATTTGATTTCTCGCTAAAATTATCGAATTTTCAGAATATTTCCAGAGTATTTGCATTTTTCTGAAGAATTAATATTAATACAAAAATATTGCAATTTTAGTTTCACGATTTCCAACTTTTAATCCAACTGTGCAAAAAAATTTGATTTCTCACTAAAATTACCGAATTTTCAAAATATTTCCAGAGTATTTGCATTTTTCTGAAGAATTAATATTATTAAAAAAATATTGCAATTTTAATTTCACAATTTTAGTTTAATATTTGTCCAGAAAAATTCGTTATTGATTTTCAATATATATTCTGATTAGAAATTCATAGGATGTTAGGGAGAAGTTTATGTAAAAATTCCTTTTCTTATTAAATTAAAAGTAATTCAATTATTAGAATCCTCTGCAGAAAATTGAAATTTCGAGAAAACAAGGGAATGCTTCGAATTTGAATAATCAAAAATTCCTATTTTCGAGTATCAAGTTTATAAAAAAGTTTTTTAAAATTTCGCAGTATAATAAATATGATAATTACAATAATAAATAATAATTCTTTAATTTTTCTTCTTTTTTCAGATTTATACTCTATGTAAAGAAGGGATACCGAGATGCTCCTTATCACAACTGGATCCACGCATTTTCCGTGGCGCACTTCGCCTACTTGATGATAAAAAATTTACGTCTGATCGACGAGAATTACATGAGCAATTTGCAGGCACTGATTTTTCTGGTCTCCTGCTTGTGCCACGACATCGACCATCGGGGCACGAATAACTCCTTTCAAACCAAATGCGGCACCGTTTTGGCGAGTCTTTACAGTTCCGAGGGATCAGTGATGGAAGTGAGTATTAAAACAAATTTTATGAATTTTGATATAATCAAAAAATAAGTCTATTTATTTTTTTATTAATTTTTTTTTCGAGAAAAATGCAAGAAAATTAGTTTTTCTAGAATTTTCGTTTCTGAATTGCAATTTTTTTAGATTAAATATTTATTGGTAGTTTATTAATTATAATAACGATAAATTTTTTTTTTAGTTTCTATGGGATTTATTTTTCTCAATTATATTTTTTAAAAATTAAATAATTGCTAGTAATTTCAGTAATAATAAACAATAATCGTTTCAGAGGCACCATTTGGCCCAATCGATGTGCATCTTGAACACGGAGGGATGCAACATCTTCGAGAGTCTCGGCAGCGAAGAATACAGCGAAGCTCTGGACCTATTGCGCAATAATATTTTAGCCACGGATTTAGCGTCCCATTTTCGGACCGCCGAGAAGCAGGACGAGATGATGCGAAACGGTTTCGACAAGAATGACCCGGAGCAGAGGAAGCTCCTCCACGCCATGTTCATGACCTGCTGCGATCTCAGCGATCAGACGAAAAACTGGAGGGTTTCGAAAAAAACAGCTGTGAGTTGTTTGTTCTTTTAAACAACGTCGACTAACTTTTGGAACTCCTCCATTTCCAAGAAAATTAAGAATTTCTTTCCTTTCTCGGAAGTACCAGAATTTCTCTCTTTTTGAAAAAGTTGGATTTTTTTTTCATTTTCAAGATGAATGGGAATTTGTCTTTTGACGGAAAATTGGAGATTTCTTCATTTTCAGAATAACTTAAAAGTTTTTGAAATTTATAGCAAATCTCGGAATCGTTTCATTAGCGGTAAAATTCGAAATTTTGAATTTTACAGAAAAATTTAGAATTCCTGTAATTCACAAAAAAATTTCGGATTTGTCCATTGACCTCAAATTTACGAATTTTGTAATTTCTTTTTTCGATGTCCAATAAATTTGCAAAATCTGTAATTTTCTTTGAATGACGTAATATACATTTTCCTGGAAATGAAAAAAGATCGAGTTTTCTCAATTCAAATTAAAATTTAAAAAAATTTTTCATTTTGCTGAAAAATAATGACCAACCATTCATTGAATATTTTTTTTCTTTTTCCAATTTGTATACAACATTTTTCTGGAAATAGAAGAATTTATCAATTTTGTATTTCACAGGAAAATTTAGAATTCCTGTAATTCACAGAAAAATTTCGAATTTGTCCATTGACCTCAGATTTACGAATCTTGTAATTTTGTTTTTCATTAACACAAAAAAGTTTTCGTGGGAATGGAAAAATTTCAAAATTCGTTGCAAGCGAAGGAGAACTTTTGTAAATTTTTTCGCAAAATTATCCATAGGAGCAAATTTACGACGAGTTTTTCTCGCAAGGAGATTTGGAAAAAAGTATGGGAACGGCGCCGATAGAGATGATGGACCGAGAACGAGCTTCTATACCGGATTTACAGGAACAGTTCATCACAAATCTCGTGTTACCTCTCTTTACGTAAGTAAGAAATACAAAAAAATTATTTGCAACTCTTTAATCGACATTTTTTGGATATAACTAGTTTCCATTTACAGGAAACCTAAAAAAGTGCGATTAAAATGTTTCGATATTATTAAAACTATTAATTTTAAATAAATAAGTAAATATTTATCTTTCAGAAATGTGTCCATGGTTTTTGCGGATTTCGCGCCATTGGTGGACGTGATAAAAAAGAATCGATCGATTTGGAAAACGGCAAAATTCTTTTTCGAAAAATACACGGAAAAGGGAATCAAAGGAATGGATATTCTGTTGGATCCAAATTTCGAGGAGGAAATTTTGAGTGTTTTTGAGGCTCAATGTAAAGCAAAAGACGAAATGGAAGCGTGAGAGAGAGAAAGAGAGAGAGATTTCCAAAAACGAAAAAAAGGGTAAAAGTTACTGATAATTACGTAATTTTAAAATCATCGAGCAATTAAATATTAATAATAATTATTACGATTTTCGGACGCTGGACGTTCCTTGCGCTCCAATTGTTATTTAATTGGAAAAGTGACTTAATATTTTATTTCTCGTGTTTCTGGAATATTTATTTGCATTTTTATTGAATAGAAAAAAATGATTCTATGTTACAAATTTTATTTTATTCTTCTTTAGAGAAAAATAGACTTTCTAATATATTTATAAAGTACATTTTAAAAAACATGGTTTTGATTTTGAAAGTTGGCTCATCTTTTGAAACTTAATTTTCTAAAACCTATTAAAAAACATTATGATACATAATGATATCATTATAGTTATTATCGTAAGAACAACAACATCAACAATAATAATAATAATAATAGCCTTCGGAACTAGGAACTGTTCCATTTTCCGGGAAATTTGAAATTTTTCTTCATGAAAAGTAAATGGAATATATTCCAAATTTCGCTATTAAAAAACAAACGGCAATAATAATAGTAATAATATTAATATTATTATAACGGTATTATTATTGTTATTTAATTTGCAACCAAATTAGTTCCATTATATTCCGAAAATTCGTAGAAAAAAATATCGTTGTCGAAAATTAGGAATTTCATTAAAAAATTATTGGAAAAAAAAATAAAAGCAATAAAATTCATTATATTCGGACAAAAAAAGTACTGGTATCATAAATTTGCATTTTTAGCGTCTCGCTGATGATTTCATTTCTAGTTTAGCAGCTATCGTCTACTTTGTCAATTCTAGTCAGATTTTCAGGCCTTTTGTACATTAACAGCGTCAATTGTAAAGAAATTGTATTTTTTTTGGTTTTTAAAAATTCATTTTTTAACATCTCGAAGGCATTCATGGAATTTTTCTATATTGCCTATAAATCAAAATAAGTAAATAAAGATAAAAGAAGAGGAATTCGAAATCCCGCAGCAATTAATTTAACATTCAATTGTTTACTAATTTTTAAAAGGTTAAGGTTTTTTTCCCCATTCAACATTAGAAATATTCCAGCAAAATCTAGAATTCTCTTAATTTCAGAGATTTTTAATAATCGTTAAATTTTTTATATTTGGAATTGAAGGAATTTTCAAATTTCCTGGAAATGGGAAAGTTTTCAGTTTTTGAAACTGAAAAAACTACAATTTTTCCAGTTTTGGGAAAATCGTTCAACTTCCAAAAAAATTGCCACTTACAGGAAATTCCTACACTTATATTAAATTCAGAATTTTTATATGGGAATTTGGCATTTTCCTGGAAGTAAAGAAATTAAAATTTCTTCGCTTTAGAAAAAAAAAAAACATTTTTTTCTACCCAGAAAAATTAAGAATTTTCATGATCCCGCAAAAAATGTGGAATTATTTAATAAAGAAAATTCCAATATTTGCTGGAATCGGCAGAATTTTGTAAATTTTTTCATTTCTAGAAAGATTTGGAAGAATCTCTGGATCTTTTTATAATGGTAGGAAGAAAATATTACAATTTTTTTACTTTCTTTTTTTTTAATTTCAATAGAATTTTTTTCAGCCCTTTTATACTTTCTTTCTTTGTGGCATGAATCAACAACTGAATTATTTTTTTTATGTTTATAAAAAGAGAAATTAATTATTTTTTCTTTCACTCCATTTTTACATATTTCAAAGTTTTTTCAAGGGGTAACTTCTACCTTTACTATTGTTATCATTATAATATTATTATTTCTCGCATCTTTTTAGCCACCGGAAACATTCGATCTTACAAAAATACGTCATCTTTTATTGGAAAATAATGATTTTTGTGCATAATCGTAAATTCAACGATTATATTATTATTTATCGAATTTCCATTTCTTTCGAAATATTTTCTCCAAAATATTCATTTTCTTTTTAATATGAAATTTTCGATTTTCCTCGTTCCGCATTTAATGTAAATAATTTTCTCCTTTTTCTAGAAAACTGGAATTTTTACATTCGGAAGTTTCGTCAATTTTGAAAACTCCTTTTTTTATATTATTAAATTAAGATCCTTTCTTTTCTTCACTCCAAACGAAGATAATCGATTTCATTATCTTTATTTTATTTATTTCTTTCATTATCTTTATTTTTTTCAGTATTTGATTATTATCCATATTTTTTTTTATTATTCAATTGTCTGAATTTTTTTCACATTCAAGGTAATCGATTAATGTGAGTATTAATTTCGAAATAAATCTTAGTCGAGTGAATTTTTTTCTCTTGATTCGTGGAAATGCGTTCTACTGATTTCGTTGCAAATGCTTTTCATAGAATTTGATTTCATTTCTAATTTGTAATTTGAAATTACAAATTTTTAACTAGAATCTTTATACTCAAAAATTTTAAAATTCTAATTAAAAATGTATGTTTCATGCTATAAATTTTTAATTGAAACCGTCAAATTATAAATTTCGAGTAACACTTTCAAAATCAATAAAAAACCACCGAACGACCTTTCTCGATTGTCAAGCTTTTGCATAACCACTCGAATAATTAAATAATGACCTTATTTAATATAATATAATATAATATCTTTAAATACCGAACATCGTTGTGATCAAAAAAATCAAAAGCAATATTCAAATAATTGATTTCGAATAAAAAAAACGGAGAACAATCCTCTCCGTTGTGCAACAAAAAAGAATATAAAAACAAAACAGCCTTTTTTTGAAGTAAAAATATGATGAAAAATAAATAAAGTTAAATTTGAAAACAGTCCCTGTTAATAAACTCCGCAAATGATAAACAAAATTAAAAAAAAAATACATTCCTTTTTTTAAACGTAAACATAACAAATGTTATTCTTTGTAATAATATTTGCCATAAAATGTAATAAATAAAAATGTAATAGAATCTATCATAAAGATATTTTCCTCTCTCCTTGTCTTCATATATAAAAAAAGATTGAAATTAATAAAAATAAATACTCAAGTTAATAGTTAAACAATAATAATAATTAGTACTAGTGAAATCTAACAAAAACATCGAGAGATAAATTAATACGTTGTTAGTTCAGTAGTAGTCGTAGTAATTAACCATCTCCGTTGAGAGCTAGTATTTTCCGTTTTATCACAATTCATTTTTTTTTTTTTTTTCATTTTTTAAATTATTATTAGTAAATTCATTAGAAACGAAATCCCTTACAACTTCTAACGTATTATTATTATTATTATTATTATTACCATCATCATTATTATTATTATCAAAATATTCTTGAAATTGATTAATGTTAATGTTAATGTTAATATTAATATTTGCGACTAATAATATTTTAATAAAAATACTATATTATTATTTTTATTGAAATACTAAAAAAGATGACGCGTATTAATTAATATTCATATAATAATAATAATAATGACAACATTATTAATAATCATTAATATTTTAATAACAATAATAACAACAACAATGATAAAAAACGTTCTACCATTGTTATTAAAATATTAAAAGTTGGTAATTAATAAATATTAATTAATATCGTCATAATAATAACATTAGCGATAATAATAATAATAATAGTAATAATAATAATAATAATAACAATAATTATTATTATATATACGAACTTCATTTTCCATTTTTTGTTCTTCTTCATTTTCAATGATTATTTTTTTTAAATAAGTTTCCTTTTTTCGTTTCTTCAAAAACTTATTTTTTCCAACAGGAGTTTCGAAATTGTAGTTTAATCGATCCCTCATTCGTTCCTAATTGCAGTTTCTTCGCAATTCTTTTTCTCTGGAATTGCATTGGAATCATTTTGAATTTCCAAAATCGGATTTTCGATTTTTGCATCTTCGGACTTTGGTTTTTCCGAATTTCCCTCTTGCAGATTCTCGGAATCCGAAATCCCATTTTTCAGCTCCTCCGAAATTGGAATTCCAATCTTTTCCTCCTCCGAAATCGAAGTTTCATTATTTTCCTCTTTCGAAATCGAAATTTCAGTTTTCTGCTCTTCCGGAATCAAAATTTGTTTTTTCTGTTCTTCTGAATTTGAAATTCCAATCTGTTCCTCTTTCGAAATCGAAATTCCATTTTCCAAAGTTTGAAAGTTAGTATTTTGATTTCCCTGATTTTGAGAAACAGAGTTTTCGATCTTTGGTTTTTCGGAACTTCCTTCTTTCAGTTCCTCGGATTTCAAATCGTCATTTTTTTGTTCGTCGGAACTCAAAATCTTGTTTTCCATTTTTTCGAGGTTCGAATTTTTGTTTGCCTCATCATTAGAAACAGAATTTTCAGTTTCCGGTATTTTGGAATTTTCATCTTTCAAGTTTTCAGAATCAGAAATTTCCTGTTTGTGCTTCTCGGAATTTGAAATTCTGGTTTCTAAATCTTCCGAGTTAGAATTTTGGTTCTCGGATTCTCTAGAATTCGAATTTTCATTTTTCGATTCCTCCGAATCCAGATTTTGATTCTCCAATTGCTCAAAATCCCCCAAATTCGAACTTAGATTCTCTGATTTCTCCAAATTCGAATTTTCGTTCTTCAATTTTTCCGAAACTAAATTTTGGTTCTCGAATTCCTTGGAATCTGACATCCGATTTTCAAATTCCCCGAAATTCGAATTTATTCCTTTCGATTCTTCCGAAACCAAATCTTCAGCTCCTTTTCCCTCCTCGGGACTTTCCGAAATTCCAGAAACATCCGGTTGCCCGGCATTTGTTGGCACGCGATTGGACTTATTTACTTTAATATCACAGATTTCGGGGATCTGGTTTTGGGAAAGTTCCGGGGTGATCTCCACTTTCGAATTTTCGTTCTCCGATTCCTTCAAAATTAATTTTCGATCCTCAAATTCCTCCGAATTCGAATTTCGATTCTCAAATTCCTCAGAATTTGGCTTTCGATTTTGCGATTCTTCCGAAGTCGAATTTCGATTCTCAAATTCCTCAGAATTTGGCTTTGGATTTTGCGATTCCTCCGAAATCGAATTTCCATTCTCAAATTTCTCAGAATTTGGATCAAGATTTTGCGATTCCTCCGAAACCGAATTTCGATTCTCAAATTCCTCAGAATTTGGCTTTCGATTTTGCGATTCCTCTAAAACCGAATTTCGATTTTCAAATTCCTCAGTATTTGGCTTTCGATTTTGCGATTCCTCCAAAACCGAATTTCGATTTTCAAATTCCTCAGTATTTGGCTTTCGATTTTGCGATTCCTCCGAAATCGAATTTCGATTCTCCAAATCCTTCAAATTTGAATGTTGGCTTTCAAATTCGTCGGAATTCGAATTTCGAATTTTTGATTCATCCATCGATTCGAGATCTTCCACGAAACCGCTGTCGTTCTTTGAATTCTCGTTCTCCGCCTCTTTGGGACGTCCGGATTTTTGGTTTCTAGGGTGAGATCTTTTATCCTTATTCGCGTCCCTTTTCGTTGCGATCTCCGGAACACCCTTTTTTTGAGGAAACGCATTTTTTGCAGGATTTTTACCGATATTTTTCTGCTGGTGCTGGGGCTGATGATGGTGATGGAAATTGACGATTTTCGCCTCGAAGGATTTCTGTCGTGGAAATTGCGGAGACTCAAAAGGGGATATTTCCGGGCAGCATTCTATCTCCGACTGGCTGTAGGTAACCCGGGATTTCTGTCTGGGCCCCACACGGCCCGTCCCAGCAATACTTGGAGAGTTCACTGAAATTTATTTTAATGAAAATTATTGTTATTCTTTATTAACAATTAGATATTAGTGGTATTTATTAATATCGTCAAATTTTGATTGGTAATAATTATATTAACCCTTTGCACTCGAGGGTTGCGGATCGGAGCCATTTAAAATTAATCTTCAAACTCCGAGGGCTCCGCTATGGAGACAATGCAAAGAATTTTCGGTTCATGACATAAGGGCAAAGACAAATCGACGATTACAAAATGTAATAATTTTGTAATTTTTTTGATCTTTTTTTAATACATTATAACATTTTTACCCATAATCAATTGAAAAAACAATAACATACAACAATGACTTTTCTTTTAAGGAAAGACCAAACTGATAAAAATCGCGATTTTCGACGAAATTTTCAAACTTGAGTTTTTTTGCATTTTTTTTTCTTGAAATAAGGTAAAAATTGAAATTCTAATCTGGAGTTATTATTTTTCAGGGCTTTTTTAATTATTTTGGATGTCCAGCAGTCATATATACCTTCTCACTTTGCGCATGGGCTTATTCTCTCTGACACCTGTTTTACGTATAAAATTTAGGTTGTAGGCTATAAATCTTTGTTTTGGGGGCTGTCACTAGGTGGAATCTCTTAAAAACCTCATTTTACTCCTAGGGAACCATAAAAAAAAGGTTTAAAGAAAACAGCAGCGAATTTTCATTTTTCAATTTAGTCTTCCCTTAATGCGCATATCATTTACTTATATGTGAATATGATCTTTCCATCGAAATTGCTTCCAGTTGCTGGTAATATGAATGAAAAAAAAAAAACTTCGAGTGCAAAGGGTTAATAGATATTATACATTTGAATCGTTTATTTTGAAAGTGACTTAAGTCCATTTGTAAGTTTTTTTGTCGTTAAGTGTAGTAACATGTGCCACTTAAAGTTATTTGTCATAAAAAACATTTTGGAAAATTTAAAAAAACAAAACTGGGCTTAGGTTAGTTCATTTATAATAATAATTTCTAAAATTAAGGAAAAACGTGAAATCAGGGAAATTGATTACCTTTGACGCTCATTACAGGGGCTTTCGGACCACTTTGATTTAAGGTAACTTTGATGCCCTTATCAGTGGCGAATACAGTCCTGTTATCATCGGCGGTCCTGGAAGGGTACCCATGGAATTCGTGGGAACCTTGACCTCGGGATTCGTGATTGCTTCGAGGGGATCGAAAAGATCGATTGTATGGAGCTGGAAAAATTCAAGAATTGCATTGCATTGCATTGCAATTCTATCGTGCACTTGAGAAAGTGCTTCGAGAAACTGCAGTTATTCGTACCATTGTGTCGCCTATCGAACTCTTTGTTGTCTCTTCGGAAGTCACCCAAAGTCGGTCTCGTGTCTCTTTTCGAGACTTCGTCCACCAGGTGCACCTGCAATTGAATCCATGGGATTACACTGCGAAATCCATTCGGATGCATTTACTACAAAAAAGGGTACTACGGAAGGCACTACCGATGTGTCCGTTCAGAATGCATTCCAGTAATAGGACTATAGAGTTAGAGTTAGAGATATTTATTTAACTCTCTGGGACAGGTTCACTAAAACGCAAAAATAGAATTTACAATCCAGAAAATATAATAATACTTATAATAACAGTGATAGACTCCTCTAAGTAATATAATATGAAAATGAATAAATTAACAATCACGTAAAAATAAAAAAATAAAGTAATAAAATTAATACAATTAAACGACACAGAACTGCAGTTAAGGGGTCTCCCCCTAGTTTGACGCCCGAAAAATAAAGCAAATTTCCGGATTTTTTTCAAAGGAAAGTACTTCATCTTACGATTCCAAGTTTTAAGCGTTTGTAAGAGGGGCTCGCAAAAAAAAAAAAAAAACGCGTGTTGCTGGCGATCATGATTGCGACTGTCGTAGTCATCTGAATGAAAAAACGCAGATACTCCCTTAATCAGTATGAGTGAGGTCAGAAGATGAACCAGAACGAAAAACAGAATTGAAAAATACAAAAATGGCAACACTTCAAATAAAAGTTTTCATTTTTCGGTTACAAAGTGGTTAGTTTGTTGAGCTGCAAAATTCGAGTTTTGCAAATAATGACTTCATCCTAGTTCATGACTCAGTAGAACATGTACCGAATATGTATGTTAAGCCTCAAGTTGTTTGATGAAGTAGTTTTTGAGATATCGTGATCGCCAGGTCGAAAAATGTCGTTTCGAGAAAAACGCGTTTAAAGTTTCAGTTTCATATCTGTGCGCTCGGTCGCGCGTAACGATTCAAAGCTCAGAGCGTTGCCGAATTTACGAATTCTGCTACAATACTTTAGGATACATTCTTAAGATGCTGAATTCTTAGAAAATGCAATACAAAAAAATCGATTTTTCGAAACCGTCAAACTAGGGAGACCCCTTACGAACAGTTTGCTAGGGTTAATTTTTGATGCCTCGCAGAGATTATGTACTGAAAAAAACATTTGTTGAACACCGGAAAAGATGTCTCACTTCAAACTCTAGGGAACTTCGGTTTATACCGAAGTTGCATAGGAATAAATTCTGCGGAAATTATTCCTATTCCATTTTTAGAAAATTCTGTACACTTTATGGCAATAATATCTTAACCCCTTGCACTATTTTCACGAGTCTGAGTCGTGACGAAAATTTAAGGCCAAACTTGAATATCACGAGTCTGACTCGTTATCGATATTTCGGGCCAAACATGAATATCATGAGCCGTACTCGTGGTCTTTTGAAATAAAACGTTTTATTTTTAAAATTTATTGCAATCATATGTAATACTTAAAATACTTTTTGAAAGTTTTTATTCAAATTCATTTGAATTTCACAAATTTCGACACTCGGGCCCCGCCACTTCGGCTTTTTTCGCGACTATTCGAGGCACAG
The DNA here is from genome assembly GCA_949825005.1 of Gasteruption jaculator. Taxonomy (NCBI): domain Eukaryota; kingdom Metazoa; phylum Arthropoda; class Insecta; order Hymenoptera; family Gasteruptiidae; genus Gasteruption; species Gasteruption jaculator. Next base: position 7,749,864 of record OX463762.1, read on the forward strand.
TTGGGCACGGCTTCTTCTGAATTTCGGCGTAGTGCAAGGGGTTAAAGAACAAATTTCAAAAAAATATTTTGAAACGCATCTTGAAATAAAAATATTGCTGAATGCATCAGATGCATTTGGGTAAAATATTACAGAATGCTCAGAATATTCAGAAAATGGACCACAATCCATTCAGTGCATTGAAAAAATTAATGCGGAATACCTTATCGTTATCCCATTCCCTCCTCCAGTTTCCCTCTGCGGTTCTCTGTCGACTGATTCGATCCTCATCGATCCGATTCCGTTCGGCCCTCCAGGCTTCATAATCCGGTACCTGCCCGTCCTTATGAGGCCCGTGGTATCCTCCTTTGAAATCCTGTTGCCAAAAGTTTGTCGATGTATTCGAACTTCAAAAAAAATTGTTTTAGTAGGCATCGCAATACAATATTACAAAATGCAATCCAATGCATTTAAATAAAATACTATAAAATTCATTTTCAGAAAATGGTATGTAACCCATTTAATGCATTCGAAAAATACTGCGGCCCATTTTAAGAAAATATTAAAAATAATATTTGCAGAATGCAGTCCTATGCATCTTCAGAAAATTCTTTACAATTTTAGTTCGACAAAATTTCAAAGAATACATTAGAAAAAAATACCATAATATACATTCCAAGAAGGTACTGACAATGAGTAATGCGCTTCGATGCATGTCGAATATTACAATACGATTCTTTGCCATATATTTTTTCAAACAAGACATTGTTTAAACATCCGAGAACAATACCTTGATTGTTCCGAAAGTCACTCAATACTCTTGAAGTCACTGATCGGTTCAGAAATTGTTCTTACGATTTTTGAGATCTGGTAGAACGTTTTTTTAAATATCAAATACAAGTTTATCGAATTTTTTGAATTTTCAAATAGCTTTTCGAGTACAGGTTGTTAATAATATGTGCAGAATGCATTCCTATGCATTTTCAGAAAATTCTTTTCAATTCTAGTCCAACAAAATTTCAAAGAAGACATTAAAAAAAATGTCGTAATATACATTCCGAGAAGATACAAACTAAGAAATGCGTTTCGATGCATTTCACGGTTTATCAAACTTACCCTGTGGTACCCATCTTTGTTGCCACCAGGGTTAATTCCAGGTGCTCCACCGCCAGCACCAGACCCTCGTTTTTTAGCACCACGGGTTCGGTTGCGGCCCCGGAACTTCTCACCGTCCTTCGGAGCCTCCAGGACGTACTCGTCCCGCTCCGAGTCGGCCAGGAAGTTGTACTTGGGGTCCGGAGGTGGCCCTTCACCCTCCGCGAAAGTGTGGATCTTCTTCCCGTCGTTGTGAGGGTGGTGGATCACTTCCCCGCCTTCTTTTGGTTTCGACTCTTTGGGTTTCTGCCTCTGGGTCGGTTTTGGGCCACCGGAGAACTCGGGAGGCTCCTTACGTTCGGGCCAGTCGGTAGGTGGTACCATTTTCACCAGGGCGTTGAGTTTAGCTGCCTTCTTTTTGTCTTCCTCGACCTCCTGCGAAGGAGATAATTGCGAATTATTCGGATTTTTTGGATTTTCAGGGATTCAGAGATTTCAAGAGTTTAGATGCTAATATACCTCATATCTGCGTTTGATCTCTTCGTTTTGTTGGCGAATTTTGTTGATTTTTTCTTCCAAAGCCCGAGATTCCATCTAAAAAGTGAATTTTTTTTACTATTGGACTCTTTGGATTGCAATTCAGATTTTTATTTTCCTTATTATTATTATTATTATTATTATTAGGAGTACAAATTAGTTCGGTCCGTTTTTTGCATTGTTCAATGCATTGAAAACGGACCAAACTAATTTGTACTCCTATTATTATTATTATTTCTGATTGTTGTTATTGTTATTATTAATATATTATTAACACTTTACCGACCACAAGCGATTTAACAATATTCGCGTGTCCGTCCAGCCGCTCGATGATATGAATGTTAAATTATATTTATTAATCCATTCGAGACCGGTTGGACACAGTGTGTGCCACTTGGCCCCCGCTAAGAAAAAAAATTTTGCTCTTGGGGACCGTGTTTGAAAAAAAATTACCGTCTCGATTGGGTTAAGCTTCAGCGACATAAACCGATTGATGAGCTATTGATTGGTGGCAGTGGCGACGAAAAGCCGATTAACCAGTTAGATGTGTTTGACGAGTGTATCCGTCATAAATATACGTATTTCCTATAGGTCGCCATAGTTAATTGGTTAATAGGCTAGTGGTCGGTAAAGTATCAATATTATAAAATATAAATTTGCATTGAAATTATGAAGCGGATGCAAAATTTACTCAAAACCCTAAAACAACAGATATTTACTATGATTATTAATATTACAAAAATGATAACAATAATGGTAGTAATAATAGAAAAACATAATATCTCATTCAAAATCCATAAAGTCGAAGCAGAATTTATTCCAAACTTTGCAAAAACTGAATTCTATTGTTATTGTTATTATTGTTGTTGTTGTTGTTGTTGTTGTTAATAGTCATAACAATATACTATTACAGTGGGCCCTCGACTTTCGCACACAATTGGTTCCTGAAAGTGTATGCGAATGTTGAATGTTCGAAAGTAGAGGGATGTAAAAAAGTATGCACCAAAAACGGTGTTTTAAAGTATTTATTTATTTATTTAGTTTTCGGGTGTTTTTCCTTATAAACTTGTCAAGAGTTAGTTGAGTAGCTCCTTTTTTTTTCATTTCGTAATAAAGATTTCTATAACGCGCGGTGTCTTTTTGTATTGCCCTACGTACTTGAGATATACGCTCTCCATTGGGATCGCATTCTTCCATAATAGTTAAAAATTTGTCTAAAAGATGCATAAAGACTTCATTTATATTTGTAATTGTCAAAGTCTTTACGTTTTTCTCGGCTTCTTCTTCCTCACTTTCGTCGTGTATTTTATTGTCGATCAATTGTTGCTCTATTAGATATTCATTTGACAGCGGTGCCGAGTGAGATTCAATTAATTCATTAATATCGTCGTTGTTGACGTCCAAGTTAAATTCATTCACGAGACTAACTATTTCATTGGTGACAGTTTCCAGTGTTTCTTCAAAATTTGTAAAACCATTCGTCATTTGTGGGCATAATTGTTTTTAGGAACCTTTTATCGTCGACTCTTTTATGTCAGCCCACAGAGGGAACGTTCGACCGCAAAGGCTTACAAAGTTGAATTTTTTCAAATGTGCGAAATAGCGAATTGTGCGAAAGTAGAATGTGCGAAAGTCAAGGGCCGCCTGTATTCATATAACAAAATGTAATTTTGCATAAAAATTTGTGAAATCAATGTAAAGTTTACGTAAAAGTCTACAGGGACTGAATTTTGATATTATTGATATTGATGATAATAATAATAATAATAATAATAATAATAATAATAATAATAATACAAATACAATATTATTAATTTATTCAAGTATAATTTTTCAATGAAATTCATAAAATCAATCGGAAATGTTTCCAAAATTGAATTATTATCATTATCATTATTATTATTATTAATAGTAATAATAATAATAACAATAATAGAAACCCTAACCCCGGCTATTGATGGAAACTGTTGAAAAACCGTTACTCGAGTACTCGAAAACTCAGTACTAATCCTACTCGCAATTTCGGTTCCGAATCCAGAAAAGAAAGAAAGAAAACGAATAATGGGGGAAAATAGGCAACAACAAACAACTCCGTATTTACTAGGTATTTTCCCGGAGCCCGTACTCCCTGTCGGTCATCGGGGAAAGCAAAATGTCGTCGACCGCCATAAACGCGAAACGGGCGCGCTCTCTCTCTCTCTCTCTCTTTTGCGTCTACTATTATTCCAATGCAACAACACACCTTCGTACCTTCTTACCCTTCTCCTTCGTGCGAGTAAGAGTGGTTTCCTTCGTGGCTCCCTGGTCCCGGGTGAGTTGATTGAGCGTTGATCGAGCCGAGCCGACTGTGGCCGCGACAGAGACGATAGACGAGATTCGAGCCTTCGAGGTTGCTCGCCAGCAGCGACACTCGAGAATCGAGTAACGGTCGTTTAAACCTTCTAACGGTTTTTCTTTCCTTCTTATATTTATTTATTATTATTTTTCTTTTCCTTTCCTCTCTTTCCTTTCTTAATCGAACGACTTCGAGACTTCAAGTCTGTCTCTTGTTAATCTCTGCACCGTTTTCTGCCGTCACACAATACACTCATGGCTTGCCAATGTGTATGTGTATTGGTTTCCATTAATATAGACATATATTAAAATACATTTTATATGTATGCGTTAATATATAAATATATGTATACCTATGTGAGTACCGCAGTTGCAATCTTTAATAATAATAATAATAATAATAATAATAATGTCAATATTGTAAATATATACACTTTACATACATATATATTATATGTGCATACTACTAATATATAAAGTATTATCATCGGCCATTAACGAAATTCCTGCAATAACTGGCAGTAGAGTCGAGTACAAGAGAGGTTCTAAATAGGCCCGTTAGATGGCACCTCCATCAAGTCCGGGCATACCAGTATCGGATATTGTAGTATGTATTTGGGTGCCATCATTGAAAATATAAAACCTTTGCAGTTCACACTGCAGCTGGCCCAGATATGGGTCGATTTTCAAACTTGTACATAAGTAAGTGTTTTCCGAAAACGTACGATTGTTTCTGGTATACGAAAAAAAAGCGACAATCTATTTATTTGATCATGTAATTGAATTGTTATAATATTGTACTTTTAATTCACGCTTTAGGGAACATGTCTCAAAACGTTAAATAACAACTCTAACTCTAATTATTAAATTTTTAGGTGTTATTATTTCTTCTGGCTTAACGACTTATTGGTAAATATTTACAAATAAAGTAAATAAAGAGAGACTATCCCGATAGAACGTAGTCTGGGACGAGGTTTAGATTGGAAACTTCATCTAAATCAACTGAAACTATTTTTATTAGCAAATCTTGTAGTACCAAGACAAAGCTATTTCATTAATTTTTATTGCAAATCTTGTAATACCAAGACAAAGCAATTAAATTATATCCCTTTTTCTCGCATTTTAAGCGAAAAGTGATACGTGGAAAGATAACCCACGACCTGGATAACTAACTCTAATGCCAATCCGGTCAAAGTGTTCCGAAAATCTCAAAGCGGAACCAGAACAACTGGATTCTTCCCATCAAGGAAAGAGTAAAAGAAAAGAGCAACTGGAACTGGAAATGGAACTGGAAAAAAACCCACTCTCAACCTCCTGGATACAGTGTTGAGAGCAGTAGGAATTAAAAAAAGAGCGATTTTCTCTGAAAGAGACTCTTGGATTGCAAAACCACTGATCTCATTCTCTGCAACAGCTAAATTAATTTCAAAAACATTGCAGGAATATTCCTAATTAAGCACCGAAGACTAACGATTGTTTATGAACGAGAAAATCTAACAAATTTCGGCGAAAACGACTAATGCCACTTGGGTAACTGTCCCGATTAGTGTGCTGCTAAGCAAAATACTTTCTTTACGAAGCAAGTACCGATTTCTCTGTCACGAATTTCACGTGTTCAAAATTTATTTATTTATTTCATTTATTTATTTATTTATTTATGCCCTTGAGGTGTCATGAGGAAAAATAGAGATTATATAACGATAGAGACAGCAGGTACAAGAAAATATTGTGATAGCAGATAGACAAAGTAGTACTATGATGACAAAAGAAATGAGCAGAGTGTAAGCAATGGAAAAGAACGATAGTTGAGATACTAGGAAAATTCAAGATTAGTATTAAGGAGGCTCTTGCAAGTACAACTGAACCCAAATGTTACAAAAAATGAATGTAAATATTTTTGTATGTATTTTATGTTTAAAAATTGAAAATGATTTTCAATAAATAATTCTAGTGTAAACATTACATTTGTTGTGCGGATTGTCTACTTTTTATTAAAATAAATAGACTATAACTTGATTAACCCGTGAGTAACCGAAAAGTATATTTCCGGCCCAGGTTTACGAGGATGCCCAGTCATAGACGCACAGACGTGCGTGCTTCTCTCGCGCAGTTGCGCCATATGAAAAACATGGCTTCCCTTCAAATAACCGGATGTAATCAGAGTTTACTCACTTTAATATATAATATTTCAAAATTTTCCACGGTTGCAAGTTATTTACAAAATGTAATCTGAAAGAGGAAGCTTTTGTCTTTAAATTCATATATTTTATATTGTTCAAAAATTGGTTCACGCTTCGGAAATATAATTTTTTCCCGACTACGCTAAAAAGACCCATTTTCATCCCTATTATATGGGTAGAAAGTAATCGATTTTCGACCAGCGGGACGAAAAGTACTTTTCATCCCGCTTGTCAAAAATCGAGTTCCGCAGCGGGACGAAAAGAGCACTTTTCGTCCCGCTGGTCGAAAATCGAGTTCCGCAGCGGGACGAAAAGTGCTCTTTTCGTCCCGCTGCGGAACTCGCCTGATTCGTCGATCAATAAAGAAAAAAAAGCTATAAGTTCCTAATAATTCATACAATTTTGGAGATAACGTTCTGTGCTATTCCATTTATAACAGGAGGAGGAAGAGGTGGTGGAGGAGGTGGCGGCGTGGTGGTGGTGGTGGTGGAGGAGGAGGAGGTGGTGGTGGTGGAGGTGGTGGTGGTGGTGGAGGTGGTGGTGGTGGTGGAGGTCGGTAGTGGAGGAGGAGGAGGAGATGGAGGTGGTGGTGATGGAGTGGGTAGTGGTGGAGGAGGAGGAGATGGAGGTGGTGGTGATGGTGGTGATGGAGGTGGGTAGTGGTGGAGGAGGTGGTGGTGGATGTGGCTGTGGCGGAGGTGGGTAGTGGTGGAGAAGGAAGTGATAATATAAGACTATTACTACTTAATTACTATTTTTTTGTGAGTACCCCCCAGCGGGGCTTCGCCCCTGCACCCCAGCGGGGCTTCGCCCCTGCACCCCACCAGGGGCTGCGCCCCTGGACCCCCCTTTCACGTTCCAGCTATTTTTGGTGTAAATGCACCGTTGCGCTGTTGCAGGCGTACAAGTATGGTCTTTTTAGCTAGTCGGAAAAAAAGTATCGTATGCCACTGGGGAGGAGCGTATTTTCACCTCGTGTGATCGCTGCCCTCGCTGCGCTCGGGCAGCAAACTTCACACTCGGTGAAAATAACGCACTTTCCTCCCTTGTAGCATAATGTACTATTTTTCATGCAGTCCCATAAGAGTACACGTAAAAAAGTAACAATTTCAAGCTTTGATTTCATCAAATTTTACACGGTAAGAGGATAAAGTAAGAATACCATAAGATTGGGCATAGCTTGAACTATTGAAAATGTTACAGCTGAGTTCATAAATATTTATGCAAGAACCTCCTTAAGATTTGAAGAATAAGAAAACGCAAAAAAGCAAGTAGGATACGAATCAGTAGAAAAGAGAAAAATGATGAAAATAATAATAGGAATAATAATGCAGAGAGCTAAGCAAGGGCAGAGCAGTGTGTGTGAGTAATGAATGAGCAAATGAGTGCATGTGAGAGTAATTTATAACGATTCTTTAAACTTTCTTTTGAAATGTAATTTTAAACAGCAAAAAACTGTAACTTGTTAACTTTTTATCGAGTCTTGATTATAATTAAAGACGAAATCGTTGCCCCTATTTTTGTGTCCCTCCTATGTTCATTGAATATATTAATGTTCCCCCAGTTTGCGGGGCTGTACATTTTAGTTGCTGTAAATCACATTAATATTCAATTTATATACTTATAAATCATTTCTTAACGTTCTGGATAGAAAAGTTCGCCGAATCTGTCACAATCATGATTATAAATTTTAGAAAAACATTAATTAGACTATAACAATTAAAAAATGTAAAATATTTGTGTCCAGACCTACATTAGGAGTTTAACGTTAATAAAAAGAATACTCAGTTTTTTTATTTTTACTCGTTTTTTGGGACACATCAATTGGGACAGGCGCACAAATAAGGACCGTTACCCTACCCATTGTTTATCGTTTTATTTCTTAAACGCGAGGAAAAGTGTTCATTTATTAACACGTTAAGCGCGTCGCTCAATTTACGTGACAACCTATTTACGCCGCGTGACTCGCAGTGGTATACGTTATTGTATGTGACAAAACTGGCGAAGCCTGAACGGAAAGTTTAGCGGCGGCCCCTAGGGTTTTGCTAGGGTTTAATCGGCGTAGCGTTCAACGTGTTAAACTATCATTAACCAATTTTGCTTTGCTCGTTGTTTAAATCTTTACAAGTAGTAGGGCATGCCCTATATAATATTTCGTTGGATTTTTTGGGAATGAAACGCCTCATGTTCTGAAATCCATGAGTTATAAAATTGGTAAGAGAGTCGAAGGAAGCAACGAATGCCGCTGGGGTCTAACCAAATAAAACAAATGGAAACAGTAAATAATCGACGTCAAATAAAGAATTAAGGTCACAGAAGGTGGAAATAACAGCATACGATTGTGAACTACAAAACCAGGAGAGTGAAAAGAGAGCAAACGAAGCGGAAGGAGAGTCGAAAATGCGGAAGCGAAGATTCATCCATTATTTGAACGTCGCCAGTCACAACACTATGCTCCAATCAAATAATCAAAAAGAAGTTTCTTAAGGGGTTACATCTAGTGTGGCGGCAGAAAGAAAGGCGTGTTTTTGTGAATTTTTTGGGGGAAAATGATTGCAGGTTTCGAACGGTTTTTTTTTCATAGTAAAGGGTATATCTTCGACTACGTTTCATAATTTTTTTATTGAAAGAAATTCACAAATGTAGGAGATACAATGCATTTCCCGGAGCGCTAGGTTCTCTGCGGTGACCACTGTATCTTCCACCTCACTCGTCTAAAATCAAAAAATCAAATAGATTATGTTTTTGCATCGTATTATCTAGTCCTTAATCGAAGGATTTGAGAAAATATTAATTTTTGAAAAAATGTTTGACGAAAAGAAAGTGATTTATTCATCAAAACTTGGACTTTCGCGTCCAATCGTCGACCATTTTTTCAAAAATTAATATTTTCGCAAATCCTTCGATTAAGGACCAGATAATACGATGCAAAAACATAATCTATTTGATTTTTTGATTTTAGACGAGTGAGGTGGAAGATACAGTGGTCACCGCAGAAGACTTTTTTTCAACAGCGGTCCGGGAAATGCATTGTATCTCCTACTTTTGTGAATTTTTTTCAATTAAAAAATTATGAAACATTCGAAGATATACCCTTTACTATGAAAAAAAAAACAGACTGCGATCATTTTCTCAAAAAAAAAATTCACAAAAACACGACTTTTTTTCGGCCGCCAACTAGATGTAACCCCTTAAATGATGAGGCGGAGAATTAAATGTGTCTAGATATAGAATGTTACTGTACGATCCTTCGAAATATGTTTTTACAATAAGAATTTTTTTAAACATCCGAGAACAATACCTTGATTGTCCTGAAAGTCACCTAATATCCTCGAAGTCATTGATCGGTTCAGAAATTGTTCTTATGGTCTATGAGACCTAATAGAACTATTTTTTTAAATATCAAATACAATTTTGTCAAATTTAAAAAATTTTTAAATATCTTTTTGAGTACAGGTTGTTCTTATTTCTTCAAATTGAATTTTGATATCCTTACTCTAGATTAGAAAAGTTAATTTTGAAAGCGTTCGGTAAATTTATTTATATAAATTAGATACGTACATATATAGACGCATTACTCAACAAACACGAACCTATGTGAGAAAACCCGTTACGTGAATTACAGAAGCACTTTCATAAGAGCCAAGAACGATCATGCGAGTACCGTTGCGCCGGTAGTGGAACTATTAATTGAGTATTAGTTGGGTAAGAATTATTGGAGCAACAATGATCGGATTATTAGGTAACTATAAATGCTTCTGGAAATATTCATATGACGTCATATCTTTTGTTTGTTCATTTACCCATTTATTTATTTTTGTTTATTCACTTATTTCTTGCCATAAAACAAAAAGAAACAGCTATTGAGAATTTACAAGAAGGAATTAGAATTGGCGTAGAAAAATAATATAATTTAAAGTCTAATATCGTCCTTCGATAATCACTAAAACGGTAACACTTATAACATTAATCATACATTGGTACTAAAAATTATAGAAATTGTTCGATAACCTGGAAGCATTTAATCCTCTTCGGCCCAAGTGAACTGATTACTGGCGTTGAATTTGATTGTCTACTACATTTGGAAAAAGTAATAATCAGCTGTTCAAATAATCATATCTTATGTTTTCGGGGTCGCTCTATCGATTGCCGCTGAGAAATTTTGAAAAAAAATGACATTTAACCTCTATTTTTCGAAGAAATTTGAAAAAAATACTGATCTTTCATTCGTTTTTTCTCTTTATCCATATTTTTCGACGGGAAGGCAATTTTCTATCACTACAAAACCTGTCAGAAAAGTGATCCCGATACTCAAGGAGGAAAATCCAGCCTCGAAAAAAAAAAAAATTTTTTTTTCAACATGGCAGTTTCAAAATGGTTGCAGAAATAATCAATTTTTTCGATTTATAATTTGTGTTGTTAACAAGTTCTTTTTTCATGTCTCCAATATCAGAATATCATTGTATGGTGTTTTCGGGGTCGCTGATTACTATTCCTAAGTAAAAAGGAAAAAAAGGAATGAAAAATCAGTATATTTTTCAAATTTCTTTGAAAAATAGAGGGTAAATGTCATTTTTTTTCAAAATTTCTTAGCGACAATCGATAGAGCGACCTCGAAAACATAAGATATGACCATTTGAATAGCTGATTAATGAAAAGTCAACGTCAGAAATCACTTGGGCCAAAAAGGGTTAGACAAAAGAAATGCTTCTACATTCATCGAATACTTTTGCTGTAAACAAAAGTTATGGTAAAGATACAGAAAAGAAGAGGAACCCCAATTGTGGTGGCACTGATCGTTAAACACTTGTCCAATTGTTTGCTTATTGAGTATCAACAATAAGAAAATTTTCACCGAAACATATCGAATCAAATTTATGGGATACGAACACTTGTACAAATATTTAACTCCGGAAAATCTGTTTTCTGAATGGAGCGTATCGAGATTCCGATGTTTTATCGCTTAGCTTGATAAAACTTAAACTTCCGTATTCCAGTATTTTTCTATATTTTTTGTTTTTCTTTTTACCACAGCTGGAGGTAGCTCTTATTAAAATATGAATATGTTTCCAATATTAAAAGACGAACTTTCGAATTTCAACCCTCTAGAATTGCGAGGTATCGATGCTCGTATCAGTAGATGGGAATCCCAGCCTTAGTAGGGTTCTGAATGTAACAGATGGCGCGGTGGGAGATCTAGGCCATTCTTGGTACGAAATAATCTATGGCTATTAATTAAAATAGGATTTTGTAACCGAATTGTTCGTTTATGTTTCACATTAATGCGAAGACCAATTATTTTTAATTACGATACATCTTATTATTTAATAAGTAACAATTTATATTCCCCTCATCAAGATTTTCCCCCTTCTGATACCGATCGAACGTCGATCAAAGGGTGGCAGTAGTTCCATTTTACCGCACGAATGTTCAATTGGATAAACGCTTGTTCAATTGTTTGTCCACCGAGTATAAACGATTAGAACATTTCCGAGCAAACACATGTAGCCAAATTCGTGAGATTCGATAGTCACCAAACACTTGCTCATTTGTTTGACTTCCGAAAACCTGACTTAGGAATGGAGGGTCGTAATAGGGTGTAAGTATCGCGTATAGGCACTTATGTTGGTCAAACAAGAAGCTAGAAATTTCGTTACCGATCAATCTCTTGCTTTTTGCGTTCCAATGTTGCACAATCAAGGTCTTGGCATTCCTATGATTGTGCGGTTTTAATTTTTTTTATCGGAAGTAGAAACAAATGGGAAATGTGGATAGCTGTGGGATCAAAAGCTCGATATTTTTCTTTGGAATTCCAGTTTTCTGGAAAGGCGAACAGCGCCTTCGGGCGCTTAGCTAGTATCATTTAAAGTCCGCGCAGCTAGCGTCCAAAAAAAACATGGCTGAAACCTGTGTGCTTATGAAGTGTCTGTACGTGTAAACAACATTTTATTTTTCCGAAACTTTCAATATTATACTTGAAAATACCCACATTATTATTGGAAACAATTTTTCAACTTGCGGGGGCGACTTCTGGAACAAACAACATGCGATTAGGAGAGCAATTATTTAATAAAGGCATGTTGTTGAGGTGTAGGGGTACAAGCCCTGTCTACTAATTCCACTTTATTAAATAAATTAACACGCCAAATTTTTGTATCGCCTACATTCGGTATTCGATGAAAGCGAAGTGCACCATCATTGCTGTCGCTGTCATAACCTGGGACCACGCATTTTATTTAGTGACTCAATTTTTTTTGTCCAGGGTTGAAAAAAGCATGTTAAAGTTGTATTATAATGAGTTCACAACGCTTGAAGTTATTAAAAACTTTTTTAAAAAATCGGCAGTTTACAGTATAATTACTGAAATAATTTGACTTTTTTAAAATAAAACCTCGTATCACAACAATGTCAACAAGACACAGGTTTCAGCCATTTTTTTGTTTCCGATGTCGGCCGCTTACTTAGTTGGGGGCACTTTTAAAACAACTGGTCTCTATAGACTCACTCCGAGCGAACAGCGCCTTTTGGCGCCGTTCATTTGTTATCAGTAACTGCCCAATAATGTCCATTAGGTCGTTTGTTTTCGACGCGCTAGCAGCACACGCTTCTTGTGCAGAGATTTTTTTACATAATCAAATATAATGGTCCACAAATTTTGCCTCGATCATGGACAAATGGACGACGAATACGAGCTACGATGGTATGGAATTGAGCACTCGTGGCGGAGCGCTCATTGTCAGATCCAGCGCTCCGCCACGAAAGGGTTAAGAACTTCCCCGGTTCAGAAACGAACCACCAGAGGCGCTGAAGTCGAAGGTTGAAGTGGGAAATTCAAACCTTTAGGTTTTTAAAAAATAAGTTTTTGAAATCTTAGTTAAGTTTCCATTATTATTATTATTATTATTATTGTTTTCATAATTTCAGTATGTATCGCTTAAAAAATTCACTTCTGTTGGAAACTCAATTTTGTTTTCGCCCAAGCCTAGAACCGGACCTTGGCTTTTCAGTTGAATCATCATGCTACGTATCCCAGTTGTTGGAGAGATGCGGTGGATTTCAGTACACACTCGCCATTCAAGCACATCTGCAACAAAAATCGATGAGGGGTTAAAGGAGAACCAGGAAGCGTTTCAATATTTGTTCAAAACATTTACCCCGTTCGATCCACAAGAGATACCATCGACTATCTGTGCTTGACCGATACAAGCTCCTTGCCCGTATCGCCTACAGCGGAGTACCGTGCAGTCGTCAACCTGAAATTCATATTGCATTTTATGGAAATCTTATTGTCGAGAATCTTGGGGTCTCGGAGTTGCCAGTGACTTACCATGCAAGGTACGGCGTTCCGGTCTATCTTCTTGCACATTTCGGCTCTGGATGTCTCCAGTCCTGGCAGAAGTAGCAACTGACGATTTCCCATCTGGGGGCGATCGCGCAAACAAGCAGGACTCTCCGAACTAGAATAATTGGCAGATTTTCATTTGTTTGTTACACCAACGGTCTTGGAAGCAGCACACTCACTTGAGATATTCCCTCATTCCACGAATACTGCAAGGAGACCATTTGAGGAAGTTTGGCCCAAACCCATCATACGGGGACATAAGGAAAGGCTCCTGCGTGTCGTCCAAGCAAGTGTCGTTGTCGTGTGGGGCTCCAAATCTAGAAGTTGTATTTAATTGCTTAGTTTGGGAGTTACGGGAAGAGGAACAGCAGATGAGGGATGCTTACAAATGTGCCAACTCGTGGGCGATTGTGTAAATTCCATAGTAAGCCCCATTGTCTTCTCCAATCCCGACACTCCAAGAATAGCGAGTGGCGTGGTATTTACACGCTCCACTAGCGAAAGCCAATCCTAGGAATTCCAGAAAATGATCGAGATTCAAGATGGATTCCCATTGTGGTGAGAACAAACGTGGGGTTTGAGATTCTTGAGATTAATTAGTGAAGGTGCGATCGGTTGATTAATCGATATTTATAAGACTTCACTCAATTGATTAATAATAATTGTAAAATTGATTAATAATGTGAAAATAGAATTGGATAAGAAGAAAAAAAATTGTGACACCAAGAATTTTCAAAAACAGCAAAGTCGGGTGAAAACTAGCCGTAGAGGATAGCTGATAACTTACAAATTTTTCTGTGGAATAATTTAAAAAATTACTAGGTCTACTTCGAAGTATAAACGATATATTCCCAAAACCAAAGATGTTTTAATTAAATCCTTCTCCATAAAAAAAATCCCGAAAAACACTTTACATTTGGCCCCCTAATATGGTTTCCCCCCTTAACCCCTTGGCCTGCGTGTCATCTGCCGATCGCTCGAGCCATAGTAAACAAGAAAGTCGGTCGCACGCCGTGCCATTTAGCTGTTCAGCCGTGTGCCCGAACTAGCGCAAAATGTATACATGTATATTTCGGGGCAACAAAAGGAATTGTAAAATAAAAAATTCCTCACCATGAGTCAGACTCGTAGTTTTCGCTTATGGCCCAAATTCTTTACCACGAGTCAGAGTCGTGGTTTACGCTTACGGCACAAATTTTTTACCACGAGTCTCACTCGTGGTTAGAGGCCAAAGGGTTAATGAGGCATCCAATACAAATTTGGCGGGATGGGAATCTATAAATTCCGATTTTATACGTCAGAGGGTGACACTGGGAAAGTTTAGAGTTGGTACAGGGTAATACAGTTTAGGGTCATAGTGGTTTCATGGACATTGGTCTCGTCAAGAGCCACGGGAATCCCCCAACTCACCTACAGTCTGAGGATCGCACTGGGTTTCATCTGGATCAATAGTACAAATATTTTCCCTGAAATGCAAGGGAATTAATGCTTGGAATTCTGCCTTTATTTTTCGATTATTTGTCAGCCACTTACTTAGTCATGACAAAAGTGATGTCGTAAGACTCGAGTGGGATTGACAATCTCTGAGAATAAAAGTATCGAGGTACGGCTGTGCCCAAAACGTCCATGGCATTCACCAGTGTTTTGTCGTCTTGATACAATGCTCTTGGTAAAAATGGCGAACCGTATGAAAACTAAAAAAAAAAGAACTATTTTATTAACGCAAATAATTGCAGTACAAAATTTCCCGTTACAATGATTTTTGATTAATTACCAGGTTCAGAACAATATGGGGGATATTGATTCGAATTTTTGGTTCACTCATGGACCTGAATCGTAAGTCCACGGCATTCCAAAAGGCCAAGACGTATCTAACAGCTGCATTGACATCATTCCCGAGGGTTCTGAGAAATAAAAATACTTATTTGTGTAAAACTTTCAATAGATGCGAAAAAAAGGATTTTAATTTATTTTTGCAATTTTTTCCCAGAAGTTTCCTTTTACACTTCGAATTTCCCGCTTTTGCTGCCGATAAAGTAGGAATTTAATTTATCGGTAAAGAATTTTCAATGAATCCGACGAATGGGTGAACGTAGGAATCCCCTTTTTGCCTCAGTACCTGTAGAGCTTGGGATCAACGGCGACCAGAACTTGTGGGTAAATTATACTGGGAGCGGGCGATCGTTTTGCCCTGAGGCTTGTGGAATTCCTCGAGTTGCCTGCAAATGAATTGCACGTTTTTTAATAAATTATCATTTTTTACAGAAATTTTATTAAAAATGTCTTACCCAAGGGAGAGAAACGTTTGATCAGATCGTCATCGGATTCTTTGTTAGACTTGACTTTGTAAATAACGTGGTATTTAGTAGGGGGCAAATGCGATTGATCTTTTAAACTGCTGGATAGTAAGTGTTTGGGAACTGGACGAATACCGAGTTTGTCACCAATTGTTCCTTCCTGAAACGGCAGAATACTGTTTCTAGTTATTTTTCTAGGGTTTCATTTTATAAACTAGGGACTTACGTAAGTGGGATTCCCTTCTTCGTCTCTAGCCAATATGAGAGAAGCACCGTTCCTTTCATCAACGAAGGTTCTACCGACATTTTCAATTTTCTGGATTAGGAAAATAAAACAATTGGTTATTATTCGATATTCCTCTTTTTTAAAATAAGAATGCCTCAATGCTATTCGGGAATTCCCAAATCGCTGTGATTAATTCGCAGATAATTGTTGAAGATTTTTTAGGGACAGCAGGAGGGCGCTGTCTATAACTGACGGCGGGAAATTTAAATGAAAAAAAAACTGACTCACATAAGGTAATTCGTCTAATCTGAAGTTGTAAATGCTTTCATCGTAAGAGATACCCCAAACTTTCATATCCTTATTTGCCAAAATGCTGGTGCTTGGCTTCAGGTACAACATAATGTTGCGATCGAAAGCTCGAAGTTCGATACTGTGGGGCTCGTCGATACCCCTTTTATGCAAATTGTGGTGAATCGGTACAATTTCATACTCCGGCTCTGCAATAAACGTTTTATGAAAAATTGTGGTTTTTCACAGCCTTAATTTTCGTTAGAGCTAAATTCCCCTTTTTTAAAATATATCGTTTACTGAATTTTGAATTTTGTTTCTTCTTACTTGAGTCTGCTGGAGTCTGGAGCAGGACTCTGATGTCTTCCTCCGATAATTGCTAAAAACGGTAACAGTTATTACAGTAATTACACTTTTTTAATTAATAGTCACAAATTTTTACCGGCAAAGAAATTTGAATATTATAATTTCGCCGCCAAATTCTTCGTTCTCAATAACCTGAAAGCATTTAAATAAAAAAAAATTTTGCTACACTTACCGGAGTACTATGAACAAAAGTTGTGGCAAAGAGACACAAAAGAATGGGAATCCCAAACATGGTGACACCGTTCCACCCGAAACTATAGGTCCGATAGAGGGGAGAATCTTCCTGAAGGGAAGAATCTGGGCAACTACTCCGAGATGATTCTCGATACCGATTTAAATACTCGGTTGTAAATAAGAATATTTCCTCCAAAATGTATAAATCTCTCTCTATCGGATCTTATGATTGTTGAACACTTGTTCAATTATTTGTCAACTGAACCAAATTTGCGGAATTCCGACACTTGTTCAAATATTTAATTTCTGAAAATCTGTTTTCTGAATGGAACGTGGAGATATCGAGATTTCGATGTTTTATTATTTAGCTTCATCCAATCCAAGGTTCCGTGATGTAAGGTCATAAAAACAAGGTCTTGAAAAAAAAACCAAAAATCTTGCTACGGAATATCTGGATAATTCTTAGACATTTAAAATTTTTTTAGCTTTTTTTGCAGATAGGAGTAGCTTTTATTAAAGTACAAATATATTCTTAGCATCAGTCCTCGCCATTTCGAAACTCCACCCTCTAGAATTGCGAAGTATCGGTCTTCATATCAATAGGCGGGAATCCCAGTCTCACTAGGACTCTAAATGCAGCCAATGGCATTGGCAAAAGATCTAGGCAATTCTTGGTACGATATAATCTATGGCTATAAATTAAGAGAGCTTTTTGTAACTAAATTGTTCGTTTATGTGTCATGTCTATGTGAAAAATCATTAATTTTTAATTAAAACCAATTATTTTTAATTCATCTCTATTTACTAAATAACACCAAATCTGCCTCATTAAGATTTTCCACCTTCTGATACCGATCGGACGTCCATTGCTGGCCGAGGGAGTCACTTTTACCCTCAGTAAGACCCTGAATGCAACAGATGGCGTTCGTACGAGATCTAGAGAATTCTTGGTACGAAATAATTTATGGTTATAAATTAAAATAGCATTTTGTAACTTAATTGTTCGTCTAATTATTTTTAATTAAGACACATTTTTATTTACTAAATAATATCATATCTGCTTCATTAAGACTGTCTTGCTTCTGATACCGATCGAATGTAGATTACCGGCCAGGAGGGTCCCCTTTCACCAATTAGATAAATAGATGGTAGCTGCGGATAAACAAAAGCAGTAAATTTTGATATTCTTGTACTACGTATGACTCTGGGGGTTAGAAATGACGTTGAATCGGTAGCATCGATTAATTAAATAAGTTTTATCTCAAATGTGACATCGACACGCGCCATTTTTCGAGTATAATGAAATAAAATAAATTAGAATGTTTGCACAAGTGCCTCGAGAATGTGGGAGGGGGTTTCCCGGTAAATGGAAGTACCTGTGTTTGCATATCAAATAGCGTCGGACAGCGTGTCAAAGTGAAATTAGGAGCCACAGAGCAGATAATGCTTTTGTTTCGTGACCTGATAAATAATTCTCTACGTATACCAAGGTTACAATTTTGTCTTAATAATTTCAAGACGTTCCTGAGACACAGGGTCTTGTAAATGACCCCCAAGTCTTATTTATTGATCCGATGAATTTGAAAAAAACACGAAAATCCTTGGGAAAGTAGGAAAAATTTTAAGAAGTGTTACAGTAGGGTTCTAACCGGAGAGGTCCCCAAGTGATACTCGAGTTTTTGGATGAACTTTGGCGTGGTATTAGTTAAGAAAGGTAGTAAGTCAACCCTAAAAGAGTAGCTGCAGATACGCAGTAGTTTCCGAGAAATCAAGAGTTGAAGTTAAACGAGTACATCGTATACCTAAAACATTGAAGTTTCAATTGTAACATTGTTTAGCTGAGCGGACTCATAATCCAAAGATCATGCGTTCAAATCCCGATACCGACTATTTCTTTTTCTAACTTGTTATTACAAATTCCTTTTTATCTGTTTATTAAATATCTATTTTCGCCATTATTACTGATTTTAAATACGAAGAATAACAAAATTCGTTGCAAAAATAACTTTCAAAAGTTAATATTTATTTTTACATTATTATAATAATTTATTTGAAATTAATGAATGATCCGTTATTTTAATTATTTTGTTCGTTCTTATAATTACTGTAGTACTCAAAAAAACAATTAAAGCATAAAAATTGCAGTAATATTTTTTTTTATCTAATCTTCTAGAAATGCAACTGCATTTAAGCTGCAGAAAAACTCCTTGTCTTCGGTGAGTTTGGCAGCATACTAAACATATCTAAAAACAAAATGAAGAAATTATAGCTTATTTATTCCATGCCTTTAGATGTTTGCTACAGGAAAAAAATCATTCAAAGATTATTCGTTTTTTACCTTATCATTTCTTCATCCAGTGGAGATTGCGATTGATTTTCTGGAGATGCATTATAATTTTCTTGTTGTCTTGCTAAAGATATGGAGTAATTTTTTACTTGTCGATCAAAGTAAGCGTCGCGTGGTTGAGAAAATGGTGTACATTTCGGTGGTACTACCGATAACGT
The DNA here is from genome assembly GCA_949825005.1 of Gasteruption jaculator. Lineage (NCBI taxonomy): Eukaryota > Metazoa > Arthropoda > Insecta > Hymenoptera > Gasteruptiidae > Gasteruption > Gasteruption jaculator. Next base: position 7,769,187 of record OX463762.1, read on the forward strand.
ATGCGTTGGAACGTCAGCTTCGTCATGAAGTTTAAATTTATATAAGGTGACAGAAGCTTGTCCACTCCATGAATTAATAATGAAGAAAAGTGGTTCCGTTTTGACGTAGAATTGTACGAACGTATTCAAAAATTCCTTGTATGTACTGCTTTGTAGTTTTTCAGATTTTGTAACAGTGATGTAAATATTAGAACATTTTGTCATCCAACTTCTTTCTGAATTCTTGGACCAAATTTTTCCGTGTCTTCTTGCAGACAATGAAATCTTTTGGCAATAATTTTCCTGACATCATTTTCAATTTTCCAAACTTGTTAACAACAATAATTTTCCTAAATTTCTTAACATTCTCAAATGCAATTTCTGTCACTTTTCCCCCTTGTGCGTGAAAGTGCGATTACCGGCGATCCTATATTTGCATCCTGTTTGGTCGGTATTCATAACATAGTCTCATATGCAATGCGTTTTCTTAAAATTTTTCACCCAGCGACTCACTAAATGCGAAATTTCCGTCTAAAAATGGAAATGCAAACGCCATCGCCCACTGTTTCAGCATCCATGTTGTTACAAGTCCAGATTTTTCACCTTTTGTCTTAAGTAAACTGTCATACACCTTATTATTGATGACTCGTAACTTGTATCACATTACACGTTTTTTATATCAATTTTCCATCTTTCCAACTGCCTTCTGCTTTTTAATAATGAGTTGATTTTGAACGTAGCAACTTGAGGATGTTCTTGCGTTTGCAAAAATCAAAGAATAAATTCTGAAAAAATTTTGATTAACAAATTTAAAATTATAGACTTTAAATTATTTTTTTGAACATTTTTCACCGTTTAGTTTGTGAGTAATCGATTTTCGAAAAATAGCAATTTTACATGTTAAGTATAGGGAAAATAGAAGTCTACATGTTCTACTCAAGAATTCCAATTTACTAAAAAAGATTTTTCAACCAAACAAATTTAAAAAATTGCGTTATACTATTCTGTACTTAACAAAAAAAATGAAAATAATTGACCGTTTAGTTAATTGTTTATTTAGATTTGAACGTGATAAAAACGATGAAGTAATAAACAAGCGTAAGCAGCGTGGCAACATCGTATCGATAAGAGCGACATCTAGCGGTATAAATTCTAACTTTTCCACCGGGAAGTTTGAAATTTGCGTACTTGCATCAAGTACGATAAGACAAGATTTGCACCACAACTCTTTGGCGATTTGGCTGATATTCACTATTCTTCGTCCTTCCACTACACATTCATTTTCCGAAAGACATTTTTTTCTTCTTTTAACAGCAACACTCACGTTATTTCGCCATTCAGTTTTCTTTTTTCTTTCGAAACGGCCTTTGTGACGATGTTGATCCATCTTTGCAGGTTATGTACGAATGCGAATAATATAGGTAACAGCCTTGCCAACTGGTAAGAAATGAAAGTTTTATAGACAACGTTGCCAAATGTAAAGCGATTGAAATAATAGAAACAAATAATTTTTAAGAAGATAATTTAGAGGACTATATCACGGTGCTCTTCTCAAATATATTTTTAATAACTAAAAACATGTGTTGCATTATATGTACGATTGAACGTTAAAATTTAGTTTTAGAAGATGGTACTTTAGTCAAATCAGTGACTGTAGCTTATTTTATTTTACCTATATTGCATATATTAAACGTAAAATTAATTGTCATTGATAAATTACGTTGTTTAATTGTATTATCTGATCGATATGCTCCTTAATTTTTTAAATTTCCTATAAAAGAGAACCATTGTACGGATATTCATTTGACTAGATTGTTCCGCAAGAACATCCTTAAGGGGTTACATCTAGTTGGCGGCCGAAAAAAAGGCGTGTTTTTGTGAATTTTTTGGGGGAATATGATTGCAGGTTTCGAACTGTTTTTTTTTCATAGTAAAGGGTATATCTTCGACTATGTTTCATAATTTTTTTATTAAAAAAAAATTAACAAATGTAGGAGATACAATGCATTTCCCGGACTGCTGTTCAAAAAAAGGTCTTCTGTGTTGACAACTGCATCTTCCACCTCACTCGTCTAAAATCAAAAAATCAAATAGATTAGGTTTTTGCATCGTATTATCTAGTACTTAATCGAAGGATTTGAGAAAATATTAATTTTTGAAAAAATGGTCGACGAAAATGAAGTGATTTTTTCATCAAAATTTGGACTCTCACGTTCAATCGTCGACCATTTTTTCAAAAATTAATATTTTCTTAAATCTTTCGATTAGGTACTAGATAATACAATGTAAAAACATAATCTATTTGATTTTTTGAGTTTAGACGAGTGAGGTGGAAGATACAGTGGCCACCGCAGAAGACCTTTTTTGAACAACGATGCGGGAAATGCATTGTTTCTCCTACATTTGTGAATTTTTGTCAATAAAGAAATTATGAAACATAGTCGAAGATATACCCTTTACTATGAAAAAAAACAGTTCGAAACCTGCAATGATTTTCCCCAAAAAAATTCACAAAAACACGCCTTTTTTCGGCCGCCAACTAGATGTAACCTCTTAAAACTGGTAATAATGTCGAAAATAGATAATTAATAAACAGATAAAAGAAATTTGCAATAACGAGTTAGAAAAAAAATAGTCAGTATGGGGATTCGAACGCATGATCTTTGGATTATGAGTCTATCGCACTGACCGGTCAGCTAAGCAATGTTACCATTGAAACTTCAACTTTTTAGGTATACCATGTACTCGTTTAACTTCAACCATCGATTTCTTGAAAACTACTGCGTATCTACAGCTAATCTTTTAGGGATGACTTATTACCTTTCTTAACTAATACCACACCAAAGTTCGTCCAAAAACTCGAGTATCACTTAGGGCCCTCCCCTCGCAATAGATGGCGATACTTGCCTGATCCTACGCCATGAACGATGTTAATTATTGGTAACACAGCTCTATGTGCGATAGATGGCGCTGTCTTTGGTTGACGAAGTCAGGGATTGTGGGATATTTTTGTGGGAAGCCCCGAGTTTTCTGAGACTCAAACGAAGTGAAATGAGATTAACTAACAGATCATCACTTTTATTATCTCGTTAGAATTACAGTAATTAAGATATATCGTACATATACAATGTGTACTTTGAAATATATTTATATATAATTCGCTTAGACGTACATAGAGTCCCTATTTTTTTCCATATATTCTCTTAGATCCTCCCGTTTTCAAATAAATAAGTGTTGTACATTACATCAAACAGTCATGGTGCTGTGCAGCGTGTCTCGCAATCAACTTCATAATATTTACCTCATTTATTTACATACATGTCATTTATATATATATTTATTTATTTATACGCATAGGTGATATTTACACATTCTAATTGTTTTATTTTCAATATTTCTCTTTGTATTTGCTTCTTTTTTTCCGCTTTCCCCCTCTGGTACTAGTATATTAATTTCGTTATTTTCATTATCATTAGTATCAGATTGTGCTGAAAAATAATAATTATGGAAAAATGTACAGTTATGGTAATTTATCATTTACACTTATTTATATATTTATATGAGACGGTTATTATTATTTTTTTCTTCTTGGACCTGCCACTGTTTTGTCACAATTTTCTTTTTCCCTTTTTTTTTGTTTTTCTCGAGGATACAAAGGAGGCGCTGCTGTGCATCTTAGTCGCTAAATTGTTTTCATATTTTCTTCTTTTGGTCGAGTAGTTTTATTAATAACATTCTTTCTTTATTTAATTGGTGGAACTAGCGATTCCTAATTTTTATTTAGTCCTACACGAATTTCGTACAGAGGAGACCCACTGAAACTCGAAATCTCGAAGTTCAAGTCCACCGAGTTACGAGATATCGAATGGCCGACCGGTAGGAGGGCTTTCCCGACTTTTGTGCGGCTCTGGGATGTAACAGATGCTGCTGCGAGGGTATCACGCGCACCAAAATACTGTTTTTTTTTCAAAATCGGTGCAGATTTCGGTGACTGTTCTCATCTGTACGCGAGGTACACAAGTACTGACTGTTTATTTAACATTTACTTGGCTAATTTTAAGGTGGCTCAGAATCCAGGGTCTGGTGAAAATTAATATAGCGGCCAAAAGTTTGGTTTCAGTGAGAAAAAATAGGTCTACATTTTTTGATTTGTTTCTTCTCCTTCCGTTTTGCTTATTTTCAATTTGTTTAAATACCATGAAAGTGAAAGTTTATTTAAAGTAGTGCTATCACGCAATTTTGGCCCCGTATCCGCTGCAGGAAAAATTATGGCTTATTTTTTAAACTTTCTTCTTTTCCGTTCTCGATTTACTCCATTTTTAGCAAACAAATATGCCAATGAAGTATTTAATTGGGGTTTCGAGTGCTTTTCGGGACCATCATCATGTTACAAAAAGAGAAAAAATGAAAATTTCAAGGATTCCCAAAAAGAAAGCTGCCAGGCCACCAGAGGCGCTGACTTCGAAGGCTTAGGCGGGAAGATCAAGTCTTTGAAACTTTGAAAGCGGAATATTTGAATGTTTGTTACGATATTAATTATTATTATTATTTTAATTTTAGTATTTCGTATTTGAATTAGAGAAGGGAAAAATTTGTAAATTCTAAAATTTTGAAAGAGGTGAGGAATTCAAAATTATTTGCGGAATAGGATTATTTTCTCTCTTTCTTTAACATGATCCTGTTTCCACCCTATTTTTTTATACAATTTGCATTAACAATAATAATATTTTGAATAGAAACAATATCAAGTGGAGAATTTAACAGCTACGTTTACCCTTAAATACGATATTTTCTCTCTCTTTCTCTGAAATATGAATTTTTAAGTTCCTTTGAAGTTTTTTTCAAATGTTATAATCGATATTTACATTTTTCTCTGTATAATAATAATAAAATTTTCTTTCTTAGGTTTCTTAAGCGATGTTTTTTTTCAGTGAACGCTTATACTTGTCTTGCCCCTAATTAATAAAGCTTTTGTCCCGGCAAATTCTTTGCGAGTTTTATTTTTGAAACTCATCAGTGAAAAAAATCTATTTTTAAGCTTTTATTATTAAAGTGCTTTCTAATTTATTTTAAAGAGGTTGTAAAATTTGGGTTTTGAAATTTCGAACAATTTTTCACGGTTATTTTGGACTTTATTGAATTTCTCAACTTTTATCTTGTTTCTAGAATATTTTCACAAGTGTGTTCTTTTTGACAATTTCTGTACGTAACTTTTTTGTGATACTGAAATTCAAAATTTCCGCTTGCGTTTGAATATAATTGATTTTCTGCTTAGGCAGAATTGCAATAGATAGCGTTGGAAAGATGGCACACTGGAAACCTCAAGAGATGGCGTTAGGGGTCGAAAGTTCCCAGAAAGTCACTAGACTACGATTTCTCGTGGTGTATTCCCAGGATTTTATTGCGATTTGAGGGTGAAATCAGGAGATCAAATAATATTTAGTTTGATTTAGGACGGATGTGTCATCTCGTAGTTTCTAATGAGATTGTAATTCATAGGTACTCTTCTCCTCAAATCCTAAAGAAGCCCTTAATTAATTTACATACTCTTAAGTGTTTTTTGTCATACAAATTGTTATCGAATATCTCTAAATCTTCAATTTTTTCATTCCCGAATCCACCGAAACTTTCTTTTCACCAGTTTCAATTACATCGGAGCACCATTAAATTTTTCGAAAAGAAAATGCTTTACTTTATTTTCGCAATCGAAGGTTTGTGAACTGAAGTGAGAAATTCGCGAGCAAATAAAAAAATGCGTCTTGCTTCTTTCTTTGGTCCCAGGGGAATTTATATTCTCACGAAGAAATAGAAAACTTTTTGATTTTTGGAATGTTTAATTAAGTACTCTGTCCTTCTCCATCTTCTCTTGAGAAATTTCGACATTTTTATTCCTCGGCAGGTGGATTTGAGCTGCTACTCTCGTCGGCTTTCTCCTCTTGGTCCTTTTCAGCTTTCGCTTCTGCGTCTAATTATCAATAAAGAACCAAAAAAGTCCAATATTATTAATTAATTTTCCCTAGGAGATTTTTCGCAGCTCCCTCTGTTGGCCATCCTGGTTACTATTCCCAGGATCTTTGCATTTATAGTCTATGGTGGAACTCTTGGTGTGTTCGTAAACTTACCTCTCACGGCTTGTTCTTTCCAGATCCTCTTGTTGTCCGCCAGACACGAGGTCCAGGGCTTGTTTATCTTGATCCGTCGGTTCTCTGGGACTGGAATCATACAGAATATTTTTTTTATAAATAAATTTCTATCGACAATGGCTAAAGTCGAGAAAAATAATTTCCCAAATTAATTCTAACCAATATTCGGGTCGTCGACGCTCTCCTTGACATTGAGGATCCCTAGGATGGTCTCCAGCATGTCACTGCAGACCTGCATGCTGGGTTCGACGATGAACTCGATGAAGCCTATCTGAGATTCAGCCACTAACGTGTTGTTGCGATCGCAGAGAGGCGAAAAGGGTAATCCCAGAGCTCGTTCCTTGTCTCCTTGCCGGAAAAATTCTTCCAGCAACTGCATGGTCCATCTAGAAATGGGACCAATCATTTTTCTCAACACATTCAGACTTAACGGAATCGATCCAACGGCATTAGCCAGTAATGCTGGACATTCTCTTGGACTCATAGCGACAACGATAACGGTAACGATAACAACCTGTGGTGCAGGTCCCATCGTTTTGCCGGATGCGAAATGTCGCAGCAATGGAGCACCAAGCTGACCGCCTTGCTCTTGTCCACGCTAGGCTCCGCTAGAGTCAGCAGGTTTTTCATGTTCTTCAGTTGCTGGAAATGGAAACTCATGTCGGTGGCCAAGACCATATCGATCACGAGCGAACGGAATTCCCGGAATTCCTCACGGGACAAATTCTGCAGGATGTTGCAGTCGTCTTCTTTCAATATCCTGCAAAAAGTTCCAGACAACGCCACCTATCAGTTGATTAAGGATTCCAGCGACATAAAAACCAACAATAATTGTCATTCAAAGCACGATTCTAGTTTACAACTAGAGAGGTCCGTAATTCATAAGCGCTGGCTTGTAATTCCAATGCAATTCGGTGAGAAACTGTACAACCATAAACCATACAAAGTAAGTTGCAGGACGTATCGTACATTGGGGAATCCCCCGGGTCGTAAATCCTCAACTTTATCGGGTTCACGAGTATGTATGTGTATATATTATGGATACAAGAACACACCTGAAACTTGCAGAAATGTGGTGGTTCTCAAGTACAGCACGGTCATTATAAAGTAAAGCTGTCTCGCTGCCGGACATCACGTGGAAGTTGTTGGTGGTCCCGGTGTGTTCGTAATCATGAATAAGTGCTGCTACGAGAGTAGCGAATATCTCCAGATCCGTCAGCCAATTCTGTAGCGAGATACGATTTACTAGAATCGAGCAGTTACAATTTTTACGAGGCTTCAACGGAACTAGATTTGGTGATTTTTTATCTGGGGAATTTTTTCATAGGTATTAAAGGATCGACTAAAAATAAAGTGCATGTCGAAACACTCCTAAGTGATTTCGCTTATCTTCAGAACTGCTACGTTTCAGGTCTGGTGACTTTTCATTTCGGGACTTCTTTTATTAGGGGAATTACTAACAAAAACGTGCATTTCGGAACACGCCTTAAAAATTCCGCTCGTCTTCATGCCGCTGTGTCATGGGTCTAACGTAAAATACATATTTGCATAAGTTACAACGGAATGGATAAATGGAATTGCATATTCTTTTCAGAAAAATGAACCAAAAGTATGATGGAATGCGGCAAGAAATGATTTTCGCAATCGCGAGTATCTTGATATAAATGATCGTGGAAAAATATACAGAAGCCGCGTGTTTACCATCAAGCCCGTTTGACATAAAACGTAGTGCATCGTTTGAGCAACATCTGCCGCGTGCAGATTGTTATGATAAGGATTCTTGTGTTTACAGTAACCCTCCTCGACTCTGCTAAGGAAGCTCTCGAGCACCACCGGCGGAACTTTGAATTTGTGAATCATCCCATAACGATTCAGCAGGTCGTAACCCAGATACTTCACTGGCGCTCCCATGGCCGCGTCATTTAGCGAGAATACATCGAAGGACCAGTCGTCCAGTGTCTGGAAAACAAATAAATGTGGCTAATCACTTGTTCAGGGAAAAGTCCAGTAACCAGGGAAACCCCCAGAGCGCAGTCTAGACCAGCAGAGGCGCCGGTGGCGGTTTCCAAGGCCCAAATTGCTTCTGGAAAAATGGCTTCCCACGACTTGGGCTACGCACCTTCAGCACTTTAACGACATCTTGCGGGAATTGCATAAGAGCCGTGTTGGTAACCCTCCGGTAAATTCGGTCCACAAAGATCCCGGCTCGAATCGCGTGAGCGACGGAGCGGAATTTGGGTTTCTCGTCGGCCTTGCGTCTGGTTGTCGCCAGTTGTCTGGTAAACGTGGATGCCAGCCATTCTCGAACTTCCGGCGGCACGGCGTCCGGTTGGACTTCCGACAACTCGTCATCTTCGTCAGCCAATCTCCTAAGAATGCCAATGGTTTTTTTTTTTAAATAGGAAAGGGGTTGACGGAGAAATGGAATTTCAGTGTTCTACGGTCTTTGTACATGAAAGTTCGAGTAACTGTGTGTTTTCCCATCGATTACAGAGACTTCGCCGTGGTTTCGGTGTACTAATAGCTTTCGGGGAACCCCGAAAGGATGGCGCACTATCACATGTGGGAAAATCGAATCGTTCTCTCGCCATCTCCCGGGGAGGAAAGGTATCAGTACACTAGCCAATTTTCTCGTGCTGGATGAAGTTACTAGATGGCAGTGGGCTAAGCGTTGTATAACTAGTAATTTCCACTAATTTTTAGGGTCTTTGTGGTACCAACTGAAATTATATCGATGACGATTTAGCACTGAAAAAATGAAGATACGTCAGGAATCGCCCGAAATTATTTTAAAAAATTACTAATTAAAAGGGAAAAATAAATAGGTGTCATCGGAACTTCAACGAACATTCGAAAATTCGTGAAACCTTTGGTTGTTTCTCTCTTTCTAATTACAATAAAACTAGATGATGGATTAAAAGAAATACAAGGAACGATTGTCGATGCCAATGCTACTTTAACGATAAATAAAAAAAAATTATGCCTTTGATATGGTTTTGGTGTACTAATAGCTTTCGGGGAATCCCCGGACTCATTGCGCACTGCCACCTGTGAGAAAATCGGATCACTCGTTTGCCATCTTCCGGGGAGGAAAGGTATCAGTACACCAGCGAATTTCCTCGTGCTGGTTAAAGCTGCTAGATGGCAGCAGGCTACACTTGCAGAGTAACAAGTAATTTCTAGTAATTTTCAGAGTCTCGGTGATACCAACTGAAACTCTATCGCTAGGAACTTTACATTTCCACTAAATTCCTTGCGGAAAACTTTAAAATATGGCAAAATTTGCCCTCTGAAGAGAAAAATGGTAGAAATTGTTTAAGAATTTCTAACTAAAAGCAAAAAATAAAAAGCTGTCATCTGATCTTCAACGAGCACTCGGATATTCATGAAACCTTCAGCTGCTTCTCTCTTTCTAATTACAGTAAAACTAGATGATCGATTAACAGATATACAAGGAACGTTTCTTGGCGTCAAAGCTACTGTACAGATGAATAAAAAAAGTTTCGTCTCGATCGTGGCCTCAAATCGGGGATTCCCAGATTCGTTCCAACGGAATTCGAGGTGCGATTCGATACTTCCCTTGTACTTGTTAATTTGATCGGTTCTTTCCGTTGGAACTGATCGGTGAACCCGAGATTTTGTGATTGATGGAGACTTAGACAATAATATTAATAATAACAATAGTAATAATCATCCTAAATGAACAAAAAGATGAGCTTTCGGGTGAAAACAGCGAACATTAACGAACCCTGTCGGAGAAAATCCCCTAAAAAATGAAAATAACCAGTTTTTTCCCTGCAAAATCATGAAATCTACCTTCTGACTTTTTTTCAGATATTCTTTATGAACAATTAAGAAGCGTTTGCAATAAATAATTTTAGCGCAGAATGCCACTTTCGGATATTACGTTATTAAATTATACAACAAATTACGATATGATATTTCGTAGTATGGCTGCAAAAAAAAAATGAAGAGGTGGATGGAAAGCAGTAGTAAGAGTTTAAAGCAGTTTGTGACTAAAGTTGTAGCGGGTTAACCTTAATGAGGGTAAATCCAAGGGAGAGAAAGTGAAAGAGAGAGAGAGAGAGAAAGAGAAAGAGTTTCCCTGCGAACTCAAGGATACCAAGAGTTTCCCTAATTGCAGAATTTCTACTCGAATTATGTTTTGCTTCCTTTGGGATAATTTTTATTCCTCTTTTTCCTTTTTACCCCGCTGCGCTCGACTTTAATAACGCCGCCTAACATTTTCTCGAACATGCGATTCGTTTTAATTGTCCCATTCGAGGAGAAGAGCAAATTGTATTTTAAATTTCCCGCCAACGAATGTCTTGGAACAACCCCTTTGAGTTAATTACAATTACTTTGTCAATTATTCCCGAATATTTATTAGAGAAAAGCAATTTTCTTTATGTAAAAACCGGATTCAAAATTCAAATTAGTCTCACAGGCGGACCACCCCCAGTCGGTCGTTTTAAATTTAGTATCGGAACAGGGGTTCTACCGGCTCTTCCTGAAAGCGATGTCGGTGCTATCTGTTGAGAAAATGTGGTACTCGACCTGTGGTCATGATATCTCTAGAATGGACGTTCCCATTATTGGTAGCTCGCACGACGATTAGTCGTCAAAAGCCCGTAAAGCCCCCGAATGTGAATTTACAGCGAAGGTGACCGAGAAAACAACGAGGTGGGAACAAAGTCATGCAAAAGGTTGGTGAGATAAAAAACGTTGCTGGTCTACTTGGGAAGAGAAGTTCAGCAAAGTGAAAAATGGAGGCGCTAAAAGGTAAACGGAGAAAAAGGGAATTCCGTTTGAATTGAAATTGTAAAGTTGACACACCTACGGCGCACCGTACCCTGCTGACTGCCCGTGACAGTCGTCGACGGCTCGCGTTCCGCATCTCTATAATGTAACACCAAAGGAAGACGAAAATGTCACATCGAGTCAGAAAAATATTGGGAGTCGGAGCAGTGAAACGTAAAAGAGAAAATCGTGTTTGTCAAAAAGAACGTATTTTTCGTACATATGCATCAGCCAAATGCACTCCATCGACACTACTATGAAACAAGTGTAACTGAAAGAGAAAAAGGAAAGAAAAAACATTCTTCCCCCGCCCCCCTTTTTTTTGTCCAAAAAAGTAGAATTATTTTGCATCTTTCACATGCACCATAATAACAATAATAATCATCACCATCATCGTCAGTATTACCGTTGTCATGAATATATAATCGGTAGCCATAATAATCATGATCCACATTTATGTCTTTAACGCAGGCACCAATCCCACACCAATCCTAAAGAAAAAAAGTGATCGAACGGAAAGAAACATAACCAATCAGTGTTTCCTTTGTCTTTTGTTATCAGCAAGCAATAATGATAATGATAATAATAATAATAATAATAATAATAATAATAATAATATTCCATCATCATGCTGTAGTGTGTCGCCATCTATCCAGTTTCGAACCATTCCTGTTACACCTTGCAGCTGTCGCCGTGTCAAGAACTATGTGTTCGTGTCATGCATATGTCGGGGTTCAAGAAAATAACCAGATTTAGGGGATTCCCGGAGCCGCAGATCCCGCGCTTAGGGTTTTGAGGGAATACTCTAGCGAGATCTAGAGAGGATCGCCCGTAACCACGAAAGCCACGAAGCTAATTGTCAATTTCGTAGGATTTCCCATTTTTGGTTACCAGAATTCCCCCAAAAGACTATTTATATGTTTGCTGCCATCTATGCTAGACGTAACAATGTTCGGAATGATAGAATATTTTTTGGGCAACGACTTTAAGATTGGGGGATTCCCAGAACTGTGAGCGATAAGATTTCAATAATTCGGGACATTCCCGAATTTTGGATATGTTCCGAAATTGACTATTGGTACGGAAAATGGTTTGAAGAATGCAAAAAGAATGAAGAAAAAAGAAAAATAACGGCAAGTGATAATAAAAAATGGAAATTCCGTTACAAGTCACTGAGAATAATTTTCCCCTCCACAAAATACACTTTAATTTTTCCCATTTACTTTCTCTCTTTTGAACTCGTTTCCACATGAATCCCGAGCAATTGAAGAAAATCTGTATAAATTCTAATAATCTTGGCAAATTGTAAGGAAATGAACGCGAAATTCAAATCACACGATAGAATTTGAAACTCTACCCATCGACTTTCCGGTCTATCATTTCTCACGTTCCTGCTGGTCAGTTTCCAGAAGACTGGACGCGCTCCTGAACTTCAAGTACGTTTTCATGAACGGCGTGAAGGTAGTCGCTTACCCCCACTCCTGCTGTGAGCCACCGTACGTGGGATTCCCCATTCTCTTTTCTGGTTATTTTCCATCTGAGAGAAGACAAAGGGACTGAGCAAGTAAATATGCGGAAAATGCGCATCGATCTTTCGGGGAACGCGCGTTATTTGGTCACGGTCAATATGTACAAGGAATTTTCCTTTTTTCTTACATCTAAAAAATACCAAACGCCCACCGATCGAAGGGCAAATTCAAAAGTATAATTACGTCTTGTCTCGAGTCCAAATTGTTCCCGTTAAGACAACTCGTCCTTGAGTGCCTTTAGTTTCATAAAACAAACATCGACTCTACATAGCTACACACGTTGAATAATATATGACTGTAATTATTGTCTCTCCGTATACCGAGTAAATGTTAGCCATTGTAATATTTTAGTTGGTTTTGTTTTGACGTGTTCCGTAAATGTTAGTCGTTGTGATATTTTACCCGCTCTTGTTTTGACGAATGCAACGTGGAACTTCACTTTAACAAATTATTTACCATTTAAAAGCTCTTTCTAATTCCACGAAATTTATTTAACTAAGAAATTCCTCAATATTTTTCCATATCGCATTTATTTTTCAAAAAACTTTCGAATTCGATTTTATTGTTTCACTATTTCACTGGGACCTTTGATAACAATTCAAAATCCGTGGGAAATGCGTTACAGCGCTATCTGTCTATTTCCCCGTTTACCTGTTTCTCTTTCTCGGGGAAAAAAGTCTCTTTCTCGATGAAAACGTCCAACAAAATTGTGGGATTGGATCGGAGAATTTGAATTTCGCGTGAGAATTATATACCAATGCCCCTCTCGTGTAATCAATACCCGTGGGAATTACATACAAAGGTGTTTTTGTTGAATCAGGACGGAGAAAACGGAAATACATTTCTGTAAACATGGAGAGAATTTGAATATCGCGGAAAAACCCGTGGAGTGTTTAGTAACTAGCGCCTCTGATGTCTATCATCTCAAACGAGGACTAATCGTTCGTAAAATACGTTTTGCTAGATCGACGCTACGTTTTCGTATTGAATACGATTCCATCGTACCCCGGATCCAAGAGAATTTCGAATTTACTTGGTTCATTCCGGTGCCATTTCCATGCGATTGGTCAATTCCGTTGGATCCGATCTAGAAGAATTTCTAATTCGAGTAGTCGATTCCATTGAATCTCCCACGTGATTGCTTCATTCCGTTGGATCCGATTAAGAAGTAGATCCAAGAGAATTTTCAATTTAATTGTAAAATTCTGTTGGAGCAAATTTAGAAAATGGGGAATTTCCGTGCGATGGAACCGCAAGAGAGTTCTTTTTGTAGGCTCTCATGAAACTGTTCCTCTACATCTTTCTACATTAAGATTCTACATAATAAGAAGAGTAAGAAAAAAGGGAGTCGAATTGGAATTAGTCGTGGGTAATTGGTAGCCCGATACCTGACCCACCAATGATAACACGAAGATGTGCCTCGTAAACTTTACATTTTTTATCGCCCATAAAAGAAACACGCATTTCCCTGACACCCTCCTTCCGCACACCCACTGGTTGTTAAAAAAGATGTGCGTAATTTCATGTCTATGATGAAAGCAAGAGATAACTGACTGCCGATAAGAACAAAGGAACGAGGCACTCTTCTTTTTTTACTCTTCTTAGTATAATTAAAGTTCTTTGTTTTGTCGTTCATGTCTGTGTCACATCACAAGATCAATATTCCTTTTCTTTGTGTTTCCTTGCGAGCAAATATTGATCGTTTGATTTCGTTTCTGGCTGTGGAGAGAATATTTTCGAAAAGACATTGTGGGAATTCCTGCTTTTCGATGATCAAGGTTTGAATTTCGCGGCAATAGCGATTCCAGTGTTTCTGGTTACGGTTCAGGACCCTTAGTCATAAAATTTCAAAATTTAAGATTTATTTGAGCTCCGACAATGTCTTTCTCGAGTCCGTTTGATTACCATTACCACTATGAGAACTAAAGAAAATGACTGTTTACTCTAAACTTCTCCATACGAGCTATATAATATACCGTCTAATGAAAACAAGAATAAGTAAGATACATAGCAAAGTCAAAAAGTAGGTACATATTGAACGAGATCGTATCGATCGCGTCTCCATCGTACCGGTAAATCTACAAGTTGCTCATCTAAAAATGAGACTTGACATCGAAAACGAGGGATATGCGCGCGGCGCAAGTCTTGAGTGGGGGAGAGACTAGAGGAGTAGGGGAAGCGCTCGTCTCAGTCTCCCGCGAGCTGTCGAAAGACTCGTATCCATTTAAACGATTCTTTTCACGCACATATCAATATCAGGAGTTGTTTTTATTGAAAAATTCCGCGATTTACTTTCTGATGGAGCCGCAACGATTGTTACAAATGCAATGAAGGACCTGTTGGTGAGTTTTCGGTTTGGAATACGACGTCATCGGCACAGTCCATTCCAACCCGACGGGGAGGTGGAAGAGAAATGGGTGGCGATGAAGAAAAAAGAGGTGTAGGGAAAAAAAAAGTAAGATAAAAAGAATTTTCGGGTAAGTTGAGCGAAAGGGGCGTGGGGTAGGTGGAGAGAATTGGAAATTTTGTGAATGTGTCTCGCAACCTTGCCCACACGGGGGTGCGAAGCTTCCTTTTCTGGGTGACAATAGCGTGGCTCTGGTTCCCAAGATCGGCGTCCAAGTTGCCGGAATTTCGGGTCGACGTCACTCCCGCCCCCCTACATCGTGCTGACCGGACAAGCCCGCCCGAACTCACCCTGTAGTAGTGCTTGTTAGTCATGTATAGAAAAGAAGAGAACGATCAACAAGATATGCATGTCTTTTTTTTAAATATAACAAATTTAGTTTACCAACAAAAGGAGGGAAAAATCCAAAAATCTTTCGGAACGAAAAAGACTAACGAACGGAAGAAGAATCCGGGAAGGAGAATTCTAGAAAAAGAAAAAGAAAGAGAAAGAGAAAAAGAAGAAAAAAAGAGGATATAAATATCCATCGGCCATCCGGATGTTGGTTGTACCAAATCCTAGAGAAAACTCGTCTGTCGAGGCGACATTTTTTTGCACAGCCTTGCGATAAGATTTGGACTATTTCCTAGAGAAAAGAAAATGTAAGAAAACAACGGAAAGAGAAAACGGAACCAAGGAAAGTTTCTATACCTACCGAGGAAATCAACTTTTTGTTATATTCCAAAGAAAAAGAAATTAACTTTCCAGATATCGTATGTTTCTATTTGACTCTGCGCTAAATCAATTCCTCGTTGTCTCTTCAACTTACTTGGTTTCATCGATAAAAACGGCTTCGAGAACTCTCGCGGCGTACTGTAAATTTCTCTGAAGCAATTCTGCCGATATCTCGCCATGTTGCAACTGACGCAACAGGCATCTTAATCTGCAAGCCGAAAAAAAAATCGCAAACATTTTTTTATGACCATGAAAATCTGAGGAACTCCAAAGAAACGCGGGAATTACCTAAAGGCAGCCTTATCACAAGCGTCCGGCGTGTCGACAGCGGGTAAAGTGTCCGTCGCGAGATCAGCGGTATCGTAAACCTCACCGAGGTCTACCGACTGACTCGTGAAAGTCTCAGGCTTCTCGTGTTTGGTCAACGTTTGACAGTCGAAGCTACCACCCACGCGATTCTTGCCCGAACTTCTCCTGACTATCGTCAGAGTGCCTTGTTCTGTAAGAAGAAGTGGAAACTGGGATTGTGGTTGAAAAACCCAAAAAGGACCTCGACCCAATTCAAACGTTCGCGGAAATTGATATTGACTAGTGCTGCCATCTACCGGGAATTTTCATATTCACGTAGAGAACCGTCTCCCACTCTCGGGTCCCCATCCAGGACTCGTTTATTCGCTTTTGACGAATAAACGAGCGCCCAATGGCCGCAAGTTTGTTTCTAGCGGAAACTATTTTGATGATCCGTTTATGGTGCATTGGGAAACCCCATTGAAAGGGAAAAATTGCATAAAATGTGATGGCCTCGGGCTCAAATTTATGGAGAACGAGAAATTTTTGACGAACTTACTGGACAATTGGCCATTACGACCGGGGGACGATGGTGCGTGAGAAGAGCGTGCCGTTGGCGAGCCTCCGGCACTGCTCGGTCCGCTATCGGTGTACGTACATGTACTGGTGCTCGAGGGTGGCGTGGGAACCCCGGTATCGTCTCTCGTTGCGCTTCTATCTGGTGGAGACGCAACTGGAATCATACGAAAAACGGGAAAGGTCGTTAGAGGCGATTGCTCTTTAATTGGACAATATTGAAATTTGCATAATGGCTGATGATGACGTTACATACAGAATCACCCTTTCTTTTTTGTTATTCGATCGGCTTTAATATACACTTATTATGCAAACTAATCTTTTTAGTAGTTATATAAACTCGCAGTTTATCGATACTTTTTGTTTTCTGAAATCTCATTTCTGGGGTTTCCTGGGGAGTCCCCGGGAAGTATGTATGTATATACACGTGGCAGCAGATTTAATTGCGTTTTGAGCATGAGACCAAAGGTTTAAAGCCACCTTGGTTGTGGTTTGCCTGCAGAACTCCATTAACGTCAGTTCACGTGTTTTCCCTGAGTAGAACGATACCACAGGTTTTCGAGATTCCCCTAAAATACTAATTAACAGTTAAGCCACTAAATTCTAACCCCGTGAATTTCAGTAGAGCTCATATAGAAGATTTCCTTTAGAACCGTTCAAATTATAATGGGCCATTCACGTTAAAGTGCAGCGGCATTAGCCACTTAAACTACAGATTCTCTCTGATTGAGAAATCCGCCCCAATGGAATAAACCAATAGAGTTCTGGGTTTCACGGCATTGACCAATCAAATCGCAGATTCGTCGCAATACTCTTTTAAAACTGAGGATTAAGCTCCAATCGCCTACGCGGCAGACTATGTATCTTCCAGTGCTTTATGGCGCTAGATTTAAACAGGGAAAGCAGAAGTTGGCGAGTTTCTTAATGGAATAAAATCGATGCGATCCATACACACACACACACACACACAAAGAGAGAAGATGAGAAGGGAAACCTCCGAGGAAAGAGTGTTATCCAAACAATAGCTCGCTGATGAAAGGTCATATTAAGCGTTTAGTTTTAGTAGCAGCAGGATGTTTGCGGCACCGAGTTATTTCGGTCCAGGGTTTCAATTACGTGTTGAAATAAATGTCATACATTCGTGTGTGAGAAGATCGACCGTTGTAAAACACACGCACACATGCAGACTTGTGTTCCTGCTGAGAAATATCCAATATTTGTATACCCCTTCTATAAATTCGTTTCGACGATTAATAAAGACGAAAACAAAATAGAAACACACATTCCGATCTATTTTTCGTAATTCCCTCGGCGGGAAGGGAAGGATGTTGTGATATCGGGTCAAGTCACGGTCACGGCATGTATTAGTGGAAGTAAAAGTGGAAGAGACCGAAGAGAGCCAACCGCACGGTGGAAGTGCTATTGATCTGTAGCACCTGTCTGTATCCTACAAATTAAATTTCCCGGACGATTGTTCCCCAGCCGTAATCGTCATAACGTTGCAGTGGATGCTAGTGGTGGTAGTAGTAATGATAATGATAAGAATAACAATAGTAATAACAATAATAATAATAATAATCATCATCGTCGTAATTGTGCCCGTGACAAACGTTAGTTTTTCTCCTGTGGCTGACATTATGGCTGATTTTCAATAACGGGCGCTTAATGAGCCTGCACGTCATAAATAAAAGCACCAATAGATGGTGAACTGCATCGAACGTTTTATTACGTCCTCGAGGCTCGGGAAGGGGGGGGGGGGTTGATGTTGTGTTGTTGTTATTATTATTATCATCGTTACTGTTGTTATTATTAATGCGATTGTGGGATTCCCTAATATCAGGGGAATTAATTAGTCATGTGTCAATTCAACAGATTGAAATGCAAGTGCTGGTAATAACGGATAAGGACGTGATTGGATTTTACCGCAAAGCAAAAACTAACCCTTCGTAATAAAATCATTAGCTATTAATTAATCGCTAATTGTTATTCTGTTAGATGCGAATGGGTATTGAGTGATATTGGAAAACCACTCACCAGATCGAGAAGTGAAGGGGGGGGGGGAGGTGGTTAAATAAGATGGGGACTGTGGAAGACATTGAATGGTAGGTCCCGTTTGAAAGATACAGCTCAAGTCTGAATTTAGTTGCTCACGGAGAACGGATTGATGGGTCCAATCCGGAGCTCTTGTGAGTCCGGTCCAGGAGAATTAACCAATGGCGTGAAAGATATAAGCCGATTATTTTGAAAGTGGCCTAAGTCCTATTTTTTATGAATTTCGCAAAATGTTTTTTATCACGGCTAATGTCAATTGGCACATGTTACCACAGTTAACAAAAAAAATTTACAAATGGACTCAGGCCACATTCAAAGTAAATGGCTCATATCGTGAACGTGAAGAATTTATTTGGAGATTATCTGGAATTCGAAATGAAAAACGAGTTCCAAGAGAATAAACGAATTGTGTGGGAGTTACAAGGGAATCGACCAACGAAATTGCGGATTTGTATCCGTGGAATGGAATTTCAAATCCATTTCGGAAATTAAGCAACCGTGTGACAGATTCGACAGTGTCACCCCACGGAGTTACAGGTTCTCGTGGAATCCATCAATCGTCTGAAAGACACAATGACCTCAACTAATGAAATTGTAGATTCTCTTGGATCGAAGTTTCAGATCGATACTGATCGATTGATTGAAAAATTCAATGGTATCGATCAATGGAATTGTATAGTCTCTTACACTAAAATTTTAATTCAGTTCTAATGGACTGAACCAATTATGTAAAAGATGCAATACCATTAACCAATGATCTTGTAGATTCTCTTGGTCCGGAATTGTAATTCAGTTGTGACGAAACAATTTCTTGAAAAATACAATTGCATCAACCAATCGAATTGCAGATACTCTTGAACTAGAATTGTAATTGAGTTCTAACAGAATTCACCAGGGGTGTACAAGATACTGCAGCATCAACCAATTAAATGGTAGATTCCCTTGGAGCAGACTTCCGATTCAATTCCGAAGAAATGAGTCGAGTCTTTGAAAGATCAAATATCATCAGTCAATAAAATCACAGATTCTCGAATAGGTTCTAACGGAATGAAGCAATTACGCGAAAGCTACAACGGCATAAACCAATTAAACCTCGAGATTCCCTTACACTGGATTGATAGTTTGGAGGCAGCGTATCCAATCCCCGATAAAAGTGATATCGGGGGATTAACAGTTAATGGAAAACTAAACCTAGAAGTTTGTAAAGCGAAAATGAAACGAAATTCGCGAGCGCTCGATGCATTGGCCATTCAGTGGCGAGATTGATTGCAGTTAAATTCGCATCAGTTGCTCCCGGTGAATCTTGAAAAACCCGTTCTATTTGTAAATACGACCATTTCCTTCCCGGCCACGCTCATTGTTGGAATTGTATGCATCCGTAATTTAAAAGACGAGAGGATGAAAGGATCTCGAAGGAAACATCGAGGTCTTTCATCATGGAAAGGAAAAAAGTCTCTTTTCTACGAAGATGGGATGATGGAAGCTTTTTCAAAGCTCTTACGTCTCGCGTTTCTTTGATAACTCGTTCGATCGTAGTTTAATCAGATTTCCATCGCACTTTCCTCGTATTTTTCACGGGCATCCTCGAGGCTACTTCATTCAAGTCGATGCAGTTTGTTTAAATCTGAGTAGACTTATGCCCTCTAACAGTTGGTTTCCCGTCAACGAGTGGTCTGGGATTCCCCCCATCGAATCTGGAGAGATTCGGGTGAGCCCCGCATTGCTACCAACCAGTTTCGTAAGTTTAAGGAGGCTCTAGTGCAAATAAAAATAACGCCAAGAAAATTATGAAATTTTGTATACGGGTTAGATTTTATCCCAAAAACACCCACACAAATTTTGGGAAGGCTAGGGTACCTAAAAGCTGAGAAATAAAGTTTCTATTTTTCACTTTTTAACGCGGGCTCTTATGGGACAATGCGTTTTCAACGCACTCAATTACGTACCATAAGGTAATTGACGCCGAGATTGGATCGAAAATTTTATGCATAATAGAAAAATATCGAAAGAACATATATTGATTCACAAAATACTCCGAGGGTGCTTGTAGTATTAATAATAAATTAAAGAATACTAGGATAATGCGTTTTGTCTTCCGCTATCGACATGCTACGAGAGATCTGGCAACGCTGTACGAGAGGTTAGAAAACGCGCGTTCAAATACCAGCAGTACTGTAGTTTGTCTGAAAATAATTGATTTAGATTATTTTATGGTACAATATAAATATAATAGCTATAATAACGACTAAAAATCAATATTTAAGACAACTTTTTGTTGTTTTGATACAAAATTGCGATAAATATACGACAAGTTCCATCGTTTTCGAGGTTATCCTTCTTGAGGCTGCAAGTACCTCTTTTCGTACCATAAATATTTCTTAAACTTTTGCTCAACTTGCTTGATGCAAACACCTTTTATATACTTTTGCTGTTACTCTTTTGCCTTTCCAAAGGCATTTCGCACGATGTTCTTAATTTTATTCTATTTTGTTTTACACTGCTCAGGCATATTGCACGCTATGCGTTCGTGTCGCAGACCGTAGTTCTTTCCACGGACAAGTATGTCTATATTTCTACATGAAACGCGGCGTTGCCGGATCTACTACTACGCGAATCAAGCGACAATAGTAACTCTATATTGACTTACAGCGTAACTGTAGAGCCCCCTTAACCGTCATACAGTGCTGCCAACAGAGGTTGACCACAAGGGTGACTCATCCTATGCCTTTAAAATTGTTGTCACTGCTACAGATTTCTCATTTGTATTGTTATAATATATTGTATATTTCTTTATTGATTTATTTTTACCTTTAATTTGTAATACAAATAGCAAAGTCTGTATTTTTGCACATTATTATTACTTTAAAATTAATTTTACGTTTTCTTTAATTGTCAATGTCAATAGCGGAGTCTATTTCTTACCGACTGTATATAATTAATTATACTGTTATTGATTGTGAATTTTATATCCACGCTTCAGGGGACTAGTATCAGAGTTTCAAATGAATAACTTTAACTACTTCAAGTTGTTGCAAAATGTTTAAGGGACAGTTGATGGGAGAAATTTTGTAATAATGCTATTTTTTATGAACCTTGAAAAAAAAAGTTAAGAATTTGGTGTTAATCGTTGCATTGATGTTTTTTGTAATATTATAAAAATTAAATTGGAGACAATTGAATTGTAATTGTAAATAAGTGTAATTGGGCGTGAAAAAATTTAAAACTGAAACGAAAAAATATTAAATATGAAGATAATAAATTATAAACGTTTTGATAATTTTTCCCTCAACTTTTTTTGAATGTAACAAAATTTAAATTGGTTAGAATAAATTCTATTCGGAAATAGACTTTTTGACAATTTTTCACCGATTTTTCTTGTAATATAACAAAAATTGAAATTGATAGGAAAATGTAATTGAGCGAGAAACGAGTGGGAAAGAATTCAAAATCGAAAGGGATAAATTAGAAAGGGGGTAAAATTGGGGAACAAATGGACGCGTCGACATAAAAACTATTCCGGGGGAAAATGAATGAAAACGCGAAATAAAATTGCCGATAAAATTGAATTATAAAAATAAAGTATCGCTGGGAAGGGAATAAAATTTTTTATTTCAACAAATTGGAGTGTAAAAGAGGGAGGAGATAAAATTAAAGACACATCAAAAGTACAAATTCCAATTTTAAGCACAGAAATATTCAAATTTCGCTCGCAACAACAACAACGACGATAAAAAAAATGGGGTGGAATTAAATCGGGGGAGCAGAAAAAAAAAGCTTATAAATAAATACGGTCGGGGAGAAACATAAAAAGAGGAACAACAGCAACAACAAAGAAAAATTCCCGTAAAAGCTTTGAGATCGCCGATACCATCACGGTGGCTATCTTTAAAGCTCCCGGGATAAATTTGATAGAGTGACATACTTTGCCACCATTGGGGATCCCCTTTAATCCTGCGACCGAGGTATAGGAGTAATCCGAGGATCAAAATTGATCTCGTGATTTTTCCCTGCTGAAATGGAGGTTAAGAGCGGGGCATCAAAGAGGAATTGTCCGTTTTTTATTTTATTTCTTTTTTTTAATAGCGTTTCTTTTGTTTTTTTAATTTTTTCGAAAAGTAAAAAATGGGGGAAAGCCTCCGACCCCCATGGCCTACCAAAATTCCAGCCGAATGAAGGAGCAGGGGATAAACCGAATCGCAGGTACAGGTGTGCGTGAGCGTACTTATATGGCCGGTGCAGGATGTGTACAAGAGAACGTTAGCCGGGGCTCGGATCTCAATTGATCAATAAACCAGGTGTATACAGGTGTTTCCTTCTCTATTTACCTGCAAGCAGATACAGATCTGACAATTGATGTTGTTAAAGTACCAATAAACGTTCCAATGTCTCTTCAATATCATCATAATCATCATCATCATCATCGTCGTCGTCATCATTATAAATGTTGAAATGCTACCTACTGATATCCGTAACATGCGTGTTTAGAGGTACATGCGTGTACGTTATGTAATTTCATAGCATGCGGAGGTCTGAGGGTTGGTAATGTACCGATGCCCGTACGAATGATGGAATTATGAGGCTATCGAATTCCATCCTATCTCCCCATTCGTACTGACACGCAATTGATTCGTTGTGCAATTTTCGTTATGCAAGGATTGGCAGTTCTACGATTTCGAGGGAACCCCCTGAGGCCTGTGAACTCGCCCAAGGGGATGAACCAATCGCAGGAAAGATACAAGGGAATTGACCATTCCTATTCGAAATTCTCCTGGATATGGTTACGAACAGTCAGTAGAAACATGGTAGAGATGCGACCTATAGGCTGTGTCTCAGTTGAAGACCGAATCCTGGACTTAGAAATGGGTTCCAACGGAAACAAAGCAATTGTAGGTAAGATACAAGGGAATCGACCAATTATTATTTTTGAATTAATTGCAATTACTTTCCCGTACGATTATAGTTTCCTACTAATTTGTTTCTTTTAATGAAGAAATTCTAGTGAGAAGTTACCAAATAATTCTTAATATATTGGTACAGAATTTTTTCGTTTGAATTTTAATTATTTTCCCGCCCAGTTATAGTTCCTTGCTGATTTATTTTTCCTGAACAATCAAATTTTATTGTTAGTGAAAAATTACCAAGTAGTCCCTAATTCGTTGATACAGAATTTTTTCGTTTAAATTTCAATTATTCTCCCGTCCAATTATATTTTCTTACTAATTTCTGTTTTTGTAATAACGAAATTTTAGCGACAAATTACCGAATAATCCCTAATTTAATGGTAGAGAATTTTTTCATTTGAAATTTAATTCTGTTCCCGCCCAATTGAAATTCCTATTCATAAATAATAAAGTTCCGATTCAGATTTTTTTCATTTTTAGAAAAATAATTATTCCTATCAACAAAGGAATTTTCTCCACAATTCTTCTTACAACATTGTACAGTAAAATTCCCCATTCCACCGAAAAAGTCCTTACACCGATCGACCTACTGACACTTCCTCCACATTTCCTGTGCTCACCCTTCTGCCGGTACTTCCCCTATATATCTTCTCCCGGCCATCGTTGTATATCATTCCCATTATATACACTTTTATATATCCATAAGGTTTATTTACTAATGTATAAGTAAGAAACCCTACGCGATTATGATGAACCACGAAAGCGCAGCTGTACGGCTTCGAGTTGGCCACCGAGATATAACCGATAAAAAAGAAATTGTTCCTTTCGTCCCGTGTTCCTCTCGTTCCTACTTTACGACTCCCCTAATTCGGGGCGATAAATCAAGGACGTATCTCAGATTCCACAAACGTGATCATTTATTTCCTGCCGTCGGTATCCTCACGCATACGTATGGGGATACGCGTCAAAAGTGGGAGGGTCGATCCGAGGGTTGGGGTAAAGAAGGAAGAAACAGTAATGTGGACGAGAGAAAGGGGAGAAAGAAAAGAATGGAGAGTAAGGAATGAGGGGAATCGGAAGACCGGAAGGGGGAGAAAAATCAAGGAGAGGGAGAACGAGAGAAGGAGTAACGGAGGAAAGGAGGGAGAGGAGGAGAAGAAAGCGTGAAAGAGAGGAGGCAGAGAAGGGGAATAGTGGAGAAAGAGAAGGAGAGGAAAGCGGGAAGAGGGGGAAAAAGAGCGAGAGGAGAAAATGAAAGGAAGAGGGGGAGGAGGAGAAGAAAGAACGAAAGAAGGAGCATTGTGCAGGAAGAGTGGGGCTGAAGGGAGAAGAGAAAGAGAAAAAAGGGAAGGAGAGAGGAAAAAAGTAAGAGAAGGGGGATAAAGGATGAAAAGAGGGGAGAGAAGAACAAGAGGAGGAGAAAAATGAGGGCAGAGAGGCAAAAAGAAGAGCGAGAGAAGGGGAAGTGAAACAAGGGAAATTGTTAAGGAAGAGTGGGACCACAGGGGCAAGAGAAAAAAGAGGAAAAAGGAAGAAAAGGTGAAGAAAGAAGGGTAAGAGAGGGGGAACGAAGGATGAAAAGAGGGGAATGAGGAACAAGAGAAGGGGAACAATGGAGGAAGAAATTTCAAGGAAGAGCAAGAGAAGGGGAGGAGTGAACGAAGGTGAGAGAAGAAAATAAGAATAAAAAAGGCAACAGGGTGGAAGAAAAAGCAAGAGAAGGAGAACAACAAGAAAAGGGGAATACAAGAAGGGAGAATTTGAGAGAAACAAATGGAGGAAAGCGAGGGTGGAAATTCGTATGAAACAAATATACTTACTCACTCACACACACACACACGCATCCTTACGTCCAACCATCCACAGAAACACACGTCCCGTATGCTCGTAAATCATAAATCATCGTCCAATAAAGTACAAAATTGTGTTATCTATGTGTTTCAACCTGACAACCTTCCTTGACTTAACTGGAAATCGATAATTATTACCACCCTTCCTACTTGCCTTCCCTAAACCAACAATTAAAGACACCGGGAAAAAGTCACTCCATCGAATTTCCCTCGGGACAGGACTCGGTTTGTTCAATAATCACCCGCAATTCAATAGACTAATCGGACAACAAAACAGCGCTCGCAGATTCGCATGCGCTTTGGGATTCCCCCGAAACCGGTCTTTCCCTAGAACCTACGCCAAAATTTCAGAATCGGCCCAAAAATCGACGCGACGGGAAGAAGGATCTAAGAATCTGGTAGTTCTAGAGGATCTGGGTAAAAAGGGTCTTTCGGCATTTCGTCCCAAATCGGCTGGTTTGCGAGAAACTGGCGATTAATTTCTGGGGATCTCTAATCGGGGGATTCCCCTGACGGGAAGTTTCGCGCGCGCGCATGTATCGCCCTCTCTGTCGCGCTTATACATATGTATGGTAGCGGGTAATACGTTTCAAGTATTATTGAACCCTCGGTTGAAGAATCTTCGGCGTACATACATACGCCCACACGTGATCCGTTCCACATCGATAAGTTCGATATTAAGAAGCGTTAACCCCGTTTTCAGCGAACATCCTTCGCTTAGGTCAGGACTGATCCAGGAACCACTTGCATTCTGATCAGGCTGTTTTCCAAAGTTGCTCAGAAATTGCTCAGATTTCCAACTCCTCAGATTCCAACTCCAACTGTATCACAGTTGGAGTTGGAATTATTTATTTAAAGAAATATATTAAAGTGGTTCAAAATTACATAAAAATGGATTGGCATTAAAATAAAATGAAATAATAATATTTTAATATATTAACAAATTATTAATATCACATTAATTTATCGTTAGTATGTTATTACTATATTGCTATTACATTATTATTATTATTATTATTATTATTATTATTATGATTCCCAAAGTTGGTAAAAAAATTGCTCTACAGTGTCGCAGTTGGAGTTGGAATTATTTATTTAAAGAAATATATTAAAATTATTCGAAATTATAAGAAATAGATTGGCATTAAAATAAAATATAATGTTAATACATTTAATGTAATATATTAATATATTAACAAATTATTAATATCACATTAATTTAATGTTATTATATTATTATTGTAAATAAGAAATATATTAATATTTTCGCCAGAGTGGTCTTCGAGAACCAAAGAAAGGCTTTTTTGGGATAATTCCCTGAATTTCTGGGACAGAAATAATTTTCTCTTTTAATTTTCAGGTGCGACTGGATAATTTGTAGCTCATTATTATTTCCACGGCGGTACAAAAACGAGGATTTTATTTCCTCCACGTGGATGAAGTCCTACCAGCCGTGTGCAGCCGAGATTAAAAGCAGCATAAACCTGGAGCTGGACGCTGGGGATTAATTAGAAGCTCCGGGACGAAAAGCAAATTTCTTTTTGATGCATTTATGCATCCAGCCCGTCATTATTCAACGCGTAAACGTAAAAACGAAAATATTTTTTGCGAATTTCCACAGGAATTGGAAGTTCTTTTAGAGATTTCGAAAGAAATCAGTTCCAACGGATTTCTGAAATTTCTCTGAACTTTTCAGAAATTTTTATAGGAATTGGAAGCGATTTTAAGGGATTTTTTGAATTTCCAAAAGAGTGTGAGAATAATTTTAAATAAAGTATTAGCAAATTTTGATTATAAAAAAACCTCATATACTTTGTGAAAAGTTCAAATTTCATCATTAGGAAAATTCACTCCTTTTCTAAAAAATTATAACTTTTTTTGGATCATGAATTAAAAACACTGAGATTTTTAAATATCGAAATTTAAATTTTCCCGCAATTTATTAACCGACCAATTCGATTCCAGGGATTCCCCATTTGAAAGAATCAAAAAATTTCCTGTTCTTGAAAAAAGGATTAACCGAAACCAATAATTACCTTTTGAAAAATTCAAAATTTTGAAAAAAAAGCGGTTTGAAAACAATTTCTGTAGAATTTTTCTAGAGAATTTTGAAAAATGTGAAAATTCGACAAAAATTCGAATACATTTCTGAAAATTTTTGTCACCTGAGGGGTCAGATTCTGGCGCATGCAAGTGACCCACGGATTGCTGCTGGTCTGTTGGACGCATATATGCGCCCGAGCGATAAATTTCGGTCATTTTGCCGCTTTTTCCTCCATCCTCGGGAGCTTATAATTGGTCCTTTGATGAATTCTCGGATACGATGGAAAGTATATAAGTAGTGGTAAGTTTTACCTGTGACCTATATCCATAAATAGGTATATGTTAAACCTACTACCTACCCCTCCGAGCCACGTATGTGTGCATGTGTACCTTTCGCATGGTTGGAGTACGTTAGTGTTAATTATGTAACAGATGCTACTCCTATATTAATATCAACGGCTTTTGGTTTAAATTTATTGCGCTAGAGAAGCCTCTGCTATGTATTATTATTATTATACCCATGGGAATAATTACACTAATTAAAACAAAAAGGTGGGAGGAGAAAAAAATTGTTGATGCTCATGCGTTCGATAAAATATCTTCCCCAATTTTTAGGACGCGTGTATGCGTCCGTAGCGCTCCGGGGTGGAATCGCCATTGCAGCTGCTGCAAAATCTCAATTCTTGAATTTGATTTATAAATTCGAATTGATACCTTTGTCGGGAAAAGAAAGTTTTTGAATTCCCGCGAACGGGGAATCCCTGAAACGAATCGTCCTTTTATTGGCCGAATTAAAAAATTGCGGGAAAGTTTGAATTTTCGATTAAATTATATAATTAATGTATATTTTAATATTTTTATATTACGAATTTTTTTTTTTCGTGATCTGATTTTCTTCTTATTAACAAAAACCAGGAAACCTAAGAGAAAAAAATGAAACTTCATAGAAATTTGTTATAAAAGTTATGCAACTGGACGTTCTCCTTATACCAGGCGGCTCTTCGACAGTTTGAAAATGGGTACTTTTATTAACGTACTAATTATGTTACACGTACCCGGTCGCTGTCGGCTGCGAGAGCGTTGCCTCAAAGAAAAAATGATTCCTGTACGAGGAATTTTATTATTTACCCTGTAACGCAGGTGTTTTATGAAAAAAAAGAGCCGTTGAAAGGACGAGCGACCGTTTCCCTGAAAATCCTGCAAATTTTTCTTTCCCCTTCTATAAAAAAATATAATTGTTTTTTTGATAAATCAATGTAGAAAATAGTGTTACTAATATTTTTCAATATTAAAACTTAAATTTCCCACAATTTTTTCAACCGACCAATAGAAACGAGGTTCCTTTCAGGGATTCCCCTCTTAAGGCAATTTCATAATTTCCTCTTTTTGACAAAAGTATTAATTGGATCTTTCAATCTAAAGTAAAGGTACCAGTAGTTGACCATTTTCTAAAAAACCATAAAAACAAGATTTTTATAAGATGTGCGCTTTTGATGAAAGTGAACCTCGGTTGATGTGGCATCCAAGGTTCACTTTCATCAAAATAAAAATATCACATCTTACAAAAATCTTATTTTTTATGGTATTTTAGAAAATGGTCAACTACTGGTACATCGTCAACTATTGGTACCTTTACCTTATATGCAGAAATTCAAAAAAAATTCAGGAAGATTCCGAAAAAGTAAGAAAAATTGGCAAAAATATTTTAATCAAGGTAGTCAGCTTTCAAATAATTTCTTTCCAAAAACATTCATTATTTTGTTATAAACTATGTTACTTTAAATATTCAAAATTCGCGCCTTTAAAGAAAATATTTGAAATTCGAAATTCGCCGCGCTTATTGAATTCACCAGTAGGAGGGCGCATAATTCGGGGCTTCCCCAACCTCGTTTCCCTTCGACTCGAATGTGACCGCTTACGATTTTACCTCAAACGACAAATTGAACGTGAAAGTAAATTAATAAAGCCTTGACGTGACTTGGATGGAATTAAAATCGCGGAATAATGAACGTTACCTAGTTTTTCATGTACATATTGATCGCAAGATTACATAAGAACCGCTGCGGACAGTAATATATTTGACAAACAGGAAACGGATTTAACGTCTCAAAAGGGAAATATATTTCGAAAAAATCGAAACAAAGTGCTTCCATGCAAAAGCGCATGATAGTTTTTCATAACACGATAAACGTCGGAGATAGAATTGCTGCTTGTGAACTCGGATTGCTTTCGGGTCATAAATCACAAGCGCATAAAAAAAAAAGAATGGGGGAAAAAATGTCTTCGATATTTTATACAAATATGAAAGTCTCAGTTTTCATCCGGGTAATATTTTTCTTTAGTGCTGGGAAATACTCAAACTCATATAAACTTTATTTTCTATCTATAACAATAATAATAATAATAATAATAATAATAATAATAATAATAATAATGATGCTGATGATAATGATAATGATAATAATAATAGTAATAATAATTTATTTGTATTTCAAAATAACAATTATTAATCAATCATTATTCGAGAATTATTTTATATGGCGACTAATTGTCAATCGATGAAAAATTACGATGAAAATTAACAATAGTTGAATTAATCGTTTGGCATTTTTCCATTAGTCAAAGTGATCCGTTAATAAATTATTAATAAAAATCGATATCTCAATCGCATGAATTGTGAACATAAACGTGACTGAAGAACCGGAAGTAGTTCATGCATCAGATAAGAAGAAAAACTGACTGATAAATGGAATCTGATAAGACACTCATCAGTTAATTTTTATCATCGAAGGCATTTACCACATAAATGAAATTTTCCACGAGGTGAAGTTGGACGAAAAAAAAACACGCTCGAATGATTTCGAGGAGATTCAAAATTCCCGCCTCTTTTTTTATGTCCACTGGGGCTTAGCTTGCGAAGTGCTCCGCTTGAGGCGCAGCGGACTCAACGAAAGTGGGCTTCCCCGTGCTCTTGGGGAGCCCCAAAAGTTCGAAAACTGCATATTCCGAAAGAAATATAAAAGGGTACGTATTCCGCTTGAAGTCCTAACCCGTAATACGTCGAATTGCTGACGAAATGATAAATTTGATGCTTCCCCGAGGGGAAATATCATACTACGGAGATGAAATCGGTATGGAAGACACGTTTATTTCCTGGGAAGACGCGATAGACCCTCAAGGTCGTAATGCCAGGAAAGAAGCTTACCAAGGAACCACAGGGGATCCTGAAAGGACACCTTTCCAATGCGATAATACCACGTCAGCTGGTAAGCTAACAAAAGAGCAGATGTAATACTTTCCTCTTATCAGCGACTGGAATTATGAGCTTATCGCTCTTAAATCTTTCTGTTGTTCGTAACATCAGATTGTTATTTTTTTTTGTATTATTTGTCTTTCAAGAACAAGTACGGGCGCCAGTTACCCAAATACAAATTATTATCCCGCTTTTGTTGGAACAGTAAGATGGGATTTATTTAAGGGGGGGGTATGGTTTTGAAGGCAGAAAAAAACAGGTTTTTACAGATTTTTTTTTGGGCGTACGGTGAAAGTACATTTATTTCTGATTGTTGTACATTAAAGAGTAGTAATTGAACTATATTCTGTGAAATATTGGTTCAAAAATATTGAAAATTGACCGAATGGCAGCAATTCTTCGCAGGCGCCTCAGAAGAAATACATTTTGCGGTGCACATCATATCTCAGCACTGGATCATCTGAAATGAAATAACCAAAGTTTTTTCCTTAATTTTTATGTCCCTCTAGGTATCGCTGTCGAGTTTTTCCATTTTTTTTAATTTTTGAACTTTTTACAAGACTTGAAAGTGAAAATACCGATTTTTGGCCTAAATTCATGACTATTGTTGTTAATAATAAGAAAAATAAAATCAAAGACGAAAAAATCTCGCCAGGGTTACCTCATAAATTATGTAAGGAAATACTGTAAAAAATTTGAGAACGATCGGTTGAATAGATTTTCAGATACAGTGTGCACCGACTCAAAAAACATCGACTTGAGAAAAACGCGTTTAAAGTTTTTCGTAGCGAAAAGACCCTGATAAAACTTAGTAAGCTATTTATTTTTTATTTTACTCACATAGAATCATCAATGCCGGGACCATAGAGTATAGAACTTTCGTCAAGAATGTCCAAAGCATCTTTTTTATCAAGTCTGCGGCGAATTCTATCATTTTTAGCGGTTTCAGCTGCTCGCTCATCTGCTCTGTTCATTCGAATATCGTTGGTTCGAAGCGCCCATCCATGACAACTTGGACCAGTACTTATTCGCATCTCTTCTAGGAAGGTTAAATAAGCTTTACAGCCTTCATTGAAAACACAAGCAGCCACTGAAGATGCAAATTCGACGATAATTGCTGAACCACTCTCAACTTTCGGCGCAATCTTCCAAATAAGCTGGTTCAAACTCTCATTATTATTTTGTGTGAATCCGCCAATACATCGCTCTAGGAGAGCATCTTTGCTTAAATCTTCATAAATTGGCTTGATTCCTTGTAAAAACTCGCATCACGAAAGCAAATCGGTAGTTCACTTCATACATATGATCATCTACTCGTTCACTAGACGGAACGTAACGAGGTTCTTTGCATTTTTCACATTTTATTTTTATCTTGAAACCAAGACCTATTTTGCCACAACACTGAAATGATACTGTACTATCACAAACTGCACACTTCACTAACGTAGAAATTGTTGAAAAACTAACAGAAAATCAATGATTCTGAAATGCTTATTTGTATCTTCAGCAACTTCTTGGCTAAAACTTAGTCTGATTTTTTTCGTTGACGTACTCCTTGTCTCAATATCGTCATCGTTTCTTCGTTTATGCGGAGGAACTATTTTTTTACCTCGATACAACTTTTTACCACTCTCCTTTCTACACTCTCTGGAAACTTTTCTCGGCATTTTGCGAACAACAAAAATATCACAACGAAATAGAGTAAGAAAATACAACACGACTGTTACACTCCGCGTCTGCTTCGAAAATGAAGCAACACCAGGTACCGGGGTACCGTTACAACGACCCTGTCTAAGACCTTTCTGGAAACTGCTTAGGGACAATAACAAAAGAAGATTGGACAATAACAAAAGAAGATTGGAGAATAACAAAAGAAGATTGGACAATAACAAAAGAAGATAACAAAAGAGATTGAGAAACAACTGCCTTCCCGCTGAGCGGTTACAGCTCAGGTAGTCGTTCGAGACACGTCTACTTCCAAAGCTATATCTTTGTGAGTTTTGCTCCGATTGACTTCCTATTAACAGACAACATTCTTGAAATACTATACTTTCATAATATGCAATAAAAAAAAATCACTTTTTTTGAACCCTCAAAACCATACCCCCCCCTTAATTTTGTAATACCGAGATTCAAATTTCCCGCGATTTTTGGGTCCACTAATAAAAGGGGGGAACCGGTCGGGGATTTCCTGGTCGAAGGATTTTAAATTTTACGTTTCCTTTTTTTGCAAAATATGATTAATAAAATATTATTAATCGCTCAAATTCGAATTCCCCCGCTTTTCTAAATACGTATTTCCTAAATAATTATTATTTTCTGAATATTCGTGTCATTAAAAAATTGAGGAATATTCTGGAGTCTAATTTAATGATAAATAATTTACTTTACGTTGGACGAATTTTCTTTCCGAATGAGAACTTTCAAAAGTCGCGCCAAATGAATGGGAAAGAGAATAGAGCGCCTCCGGTGGCTTGGAAGAGCAGCTTTCTTGGAAATCGTCTTGAGTTTCGAGTCCTTCGTGAAAAAGACACTTAGAAGAGAGTTTCAAATGGTTTTCATTTTTCCTTTAAATCACAGGATCGTCTACAATTTGAAAAGCAATGAACGGGAATGACAAAACTTGGGAAAACCCTCGAGAATTCTCATTACAAGATACACAAGGCATTATCAGAAGTAAAGCAATAGCGTGCGATAAAGGGAGGTGGTATTAATACCAAAGTTTTCAATGAAAATGTTCTCGAAGTTTCCAGGTAAAAGTTTCTTGTTTTCCCTCTCATCTTCCCTTTAACATCTTATACTCGCTAACTTGTTTCGTTCCTTCGCAAACTTTAACATAGTTTTGGTTAAATTAAAATGGACGTAATTGATTGGAAATGCTATTAGGACGTACCCTACACTTTCCTTCACTTAAGAAATCATTCCTTGCATCGACAATTATTATTTCAACCGACCCTTCCCTCCACGTAATTCGGATTTGCAATGCAAGAAGCGATTTCTCGTCAAGTATTTCTCAACCCCGAATATTTACTACCTTTGGAGGAAGAATAAAGGCATCCATTTAAATATGATTTTCAAAACTCCCGCGTAAGAGGTTGGAAAAATACTAGAACGCCTCTGGTGGTTTAAAAGAAAATTCTTATTGAAAACTACCTTAAGTTCCCGGTTCGTGGATTTAAAAAAATAAGATTTTTGAATTTTTCGAAATAATTCTTGCGTTGGAATTTATTTTCTTCTCACCTTAGTAACAAAAAATTAGATAAATTTTTACTTTAGACGTAACAGTCCCAATTTTCGTATGAATCCGGCAAAAAGGGAATTCCTAATTAAACGGGTCATTCAAAATTTCCGCGTAAGGGATTGGAAACACAGTGAGGCGCCTCTGGTGGCTTGAAAGAGAAGTTACTATTGGAAACTGCCTTAAGTTATCATCCCCTCGGTGCAAATAAAAGTAGAGTTCCAATATTTTTCGCAGAAATGTTCGAGCTGGAATCGTATTTCGTCGCAACCAGCAAAAAAAAAACAGCGATAATGTTTTATTTGAAAACAAAAGTGTCAATTTTCTTAGTAATCCAGTGAAAACGAAATTCCTAATTAAACAGATTATTCAAAATTCCCGCTTAAGTGGTTTGAAACATAGTAAGGCGCCTCTGGTGGCTTGGAAGAAAGGTTATTATTGGAAACTACCTTAAATTATCAGTCTCTTAGATTCAATATTTTTCGCAGAAATTCATGAGCTGGTAACGTATTTTGTCGCACTCAGCGAGAGAAAGAGCAACAACGTAAAAAGGAAATTCCTAATTTAAACGGATCGTTTAAAATTCGCGCGTAAGAGATAAGAAAAATAGTGAGGCGTCTCTGGTGGCTTGAAAGAGAAGTTACTATTGGAAACTGCCTTAAGTTATCAGTCCCTTGGTGCAAATGAAAGTAGAGTTCCAATAATTTTCACAGAAATGTTCGAGCTGGAATCGTATTTCGTCGCGACCAGCAAGAAAAACAGCGATAATGTTAGTTCCTTAATACTTAGGAACAAAATTGCCAATTTTGTTAGTAATCCAGTGAAAACGAAATTCATAATTAAACAGATTATTCAAAATTCCCGCTTAAGTGGTTGGAAACATAGTAAGGCGTCTCTGGTGGCTCGAAAAAAAAGTTATTATTGGAAACTGCCTTAAATCATCAGTCTCTTGGTTTCAATATTTTTCGCAGAAATTCTCGAGCTGGTAACGCATTTTGTCGCACTCAGCGAGAGAAAGAGCGATACTGTAAAAAGGGAATTGTTTAAAATTCGCGCGTAAGTGATAAGCAAAATAGTGAGGCGCCTCTGGTGGCTTGAAAGAGAAGTTACTATTGGAAACTGCCTTAAGTTATCAGTCCCTTGGTACAAATAAAGGTAGAGTTCCAATATTTTTCGTGGAATTACTCGGCATGAAATCGATTTTCATCCCAGCCAGCAAAAAAAGAGTACGACAATGTTTTACGTGGGGACAAAAGTACCAATTCTCGTGATGTTCCAGCATTCTGCTGGATGTTTCTTCTGATCAACTTTAGCCGAAGTGCAAACAGCGTCGATTTGGGTCACCGGGAGGAGATCGCTGATTCCCTGGCCTTGTATTACGATCTCGCGGTAACTCCAGCGAGTACTTAGTTCAAGGAGTATTTTCAGAGGAGCGAAAAGGGAAAAAAAAGAGGAAAATGCCGGGATTCCCACTAGAGGGTATTTGCGTTGTAAGGAGTTTGTTAAAGACAGTTTCACCTGGAGGAAGATTAAAGAAAACATGAAGAAAAGCAAATTCGCCGGCATGAAAATGAAGCAATTTTCACTTTCGTGTCTCAGAAATGACAACGAGCCCAGGAGAGCCTCGATGGCTCGTCGTTCCTCTTTTTTCCCTTGTACTCATGCAATGTCGACACATGGATATACATAGACACATTTATGTATATGATAATCCATTTCTATTAGATTAGGTTTTCACGCCGAGCAAAAGAGGAAATTCCTATAACGTCGGCATCTCGGCGTGAATGCATGCGAAATTGCAAAAAGCTTCTTAAATTAAATCCTCTCCCCTTCGTGTAGCTTCCCTCTCATTTTTTTCTCTCTTCCTCATCCTCCAGAGCGACTCTCTACTTCCACACTTCGAGGTTTGGAATATACATAACTTTCGCCTTCCCCTTATTTCCCTTTCCGTTCTGTGAAAAGTGTGCCAACCTTTGGCAAAGAAAGCGCGTTAGCTAGTAAATATCACGCGAGGAAGCGTCTGTGTGCTTATCAGCCGATAAAAAGGCCAAAGGTTCAGGCATAAACGCAAGGAGTTACGCCTTATAGGCACTAAACGCCGAGTAGAAAAAGAAATTCACCTTTAGCCATAAGTGGAGAGACGCCATTTTGCAATTCACAGCCTGGGCCATTTTACTGCGTTTTTGGGATTCCCCGAAAAACTTTGTTCCCAAAGGTTGGGTAATTATTTAAAAAAAAAGAAGGAATTTTGCGATAATATAAAATGTTCAAGCATCGAATAAGCTAATCCCCAATTTTTGTGGCCGGTATAAAATTATTTAAAAAATGTGAAGTCCATATTTTGCAGAAACGGGATTCGACATTCGAAATTCCCGCGAGAATGAGCGAAATATTCATTGGTTGGAATACCGTTTCATGGAAATGAACGATACAGACGTGGTGATAACGAGCAGCATATGTAACCATACCCAGACGGCACAAATCGGCTTTCAGACGCGCCCTCATGCATGCAAACACGCGAAGAAGAACGTCTCGAAGGTCCACATTATGGCGAACGTGACGTCTGGGATGTTCGTCGAGAAAGGTACCGTAGATTTCCAGCCTTTGTATCCTACAATGTAGTCAATCGCGGTGGGAATGACTGTTTTTCTAATGCGAAGAGTCGAAAGGAAATTCGGGGGTTCCCAAGTAAAGGCGGGTTTCCATAAATTACAGTACTGGTTTTTTTAATCTTTCAGGGCTAACTCCTAGGTTTTTCCAAAAAAACTATAGAATCTAGAGGGATTTAATGCATTTTAAAACACGTGGTATTCTCAAATAAAGGCGAGTTTTCATAAAACTTAATTCAAATATTATTTTTTCTTAGTGAATCACCATAGAAACTCGGAAATATATTGACCGAGAGGGGAATTTTGGAGTATCTACATTTATATTTTCATTTTGGGGGTTCCCAAAATAGAGGCAGATTTCCATGAAATTACATTTTTCATTTTTTAGTTTCCAGAATAATCGGAAAAAAAACATACATTTTTTAAATTTACCGGGAGATTTATAGTACCGGTGACAAATTTAGTAAATATAAGGATGCGGGGAGTTCCTCAATAAAGGCAAGTTTTCATGGAATCAAATATTTGTATTATTTTCTTTTAATAATGATAATAATATAAATAATAATAATAATAATGAAAACTGGAAAATATTTCAGCCTATGACGAAATCTATTAAATCAGTATTTTTTTTAACAAATATAAAAATTTCGGAGTTCCTAAATCAAGGCAAGTTTTCACGAAACAACACTATTAATTTTTTGATAATAATAATAATAATAAAAACTTTAAAATATTTCGGCTTATTACATAATTTATTGAATCAGTGGTATGTTTAGCAAATATACAAATTGGGGGTTCTCAAACAAAGGCGGGTTTTCATGAAACGGGATATTAATATTTTGTTTCCATAAAAATAATAGGAATTTTCCTAAATTGAGACATACCAAAGTAATGAGCGGTGGACGAGTGTGAGGCAGATTTATACGCCGTGATTCATGTTCTCAGACTTATTCTCACGTTTGTCGCGTTACATGTAAGTGAGATAACATCGTAATAATCGTTATCTCTGTTTTTTATTAGATATTGATGCTTTTGCAACAACACCTTAGATTTTTTTGAAGATTAGCGCAAGAATAATAACGAAACCGTGATTTTCCAGATTAGGTGGAATGGCACTTTCGCTCGTTTTTTTAAAGTTTCCTCTTTTGGGGAAATCCAAACCTCGAGACGTGGGGATTTTCAGTTGAATGGAATTTTTAAATATTTCCGCGGAAAAGAGGTCGGCAGAGTATAGCGCCTCCGGTGGGTCGCAGCGGTACCAAAAAGGGTCTTCTTAGGAATCGTCTTAAGTGCCGAGTCCCAGGAACCAGAAAAAGAAGGGAATTTTCGATATAATTTGGAATTAAATACTGAGGTTCGAATAATTTCAAATTAATAATATTTTATTAATGAAAATGAACCATTCTAATAATACGTGACGAGAAGAAAATACAAAATTACTTTGACATGATCCTAATTTTTCTGTAAATTTCTATTACTCTATTTTTTCGATACTTTTCCAAAACTGAATGCAGAACTTTAATTAATTTAAATTTTGTAATATGTAAGTAATGAAAATAAAGGAATCTGATATTATATAATAACAAAAAATTAATAATTATATTAACATTTTTCGAAATTTTCTGTAATTCTGGAAACATCATTATTATTTTGGCCACTATTACTATTGTTATTATTATTTTTGTTGTTGTTACCATTATTATTATTACTATTATTATTATTATTATTATTATTATTAGTATTATTATTTCTTACTAGTCTTACTAGTTTTACTAGTTTTACGCCTAAAGGACGAAAAGGGGATGTTTCATGTCAACAAATGTATAGTAAATCCGGGAAATCCCCGATAGATCAGCTGAGGTATGGGCGTGTGTCTAAAAAATGATAGATACGTTTCCGGCAGAGAAAAAAAATGCAAAAACGGTACAGATGTGTCGTTAGAGGATTTTGAAATGAAAAAGAGATCCATCCATGCATCAAATGGGGGAAAAATGTCGATGCCGTTGGCACGTATTAGTGACAACAGGGAAGTGACGATACTTCCGCGGAACGTTTTTGGGATTTAATTATCGTGTACGATTTGATTGACGGATCGGCAGGAGGAAGGAGCCCATAGTTGGAAGTGACATTCGACGTTTAATGTACGTCAACGGGAATTACCAATTAGCTCCGAAAAATGAGGGAGGAAGAAATCCGCAAGCTGAGGGTATCGGAAACTTGCGAACTCTGCTTTCGACGCGTGCCTCTGCGTTTGAAAAATTGTAACTTCAAGAGGGAATTTGACAGAAAATTGAAATTCAGGGGATTTAAAGCAGACGTCCCAAACTTCAAAATAAGCCAAATCAGAAGTTCGACCTGAAAAATTTCCGATTTCAGTAGTAAAAATTTCGAGTGATTTTTTTGGTTCTTTTTTAAGTTACAACTAGAGACAAAATTTTCTAGAAATATAAGATTTGCAGGATTCCGAGTCGAAATTCCAAGCTTCACACTCAGCCAAATTTGAAATTTCTACAATTTTTTCCTCTGAAGTTAAACATTTTTTAATTTCAACCCAGAAACTATAAAATTCACAAATCCATGGAACCCCTTTTTCGCTTTCGAAATTTTCCTAAAAATAGAATCCTGAAAATCCTCAAAATAAAGAATCCCAAGACTCCCTGGAGTACCCTAGAAAATTAAATCCTCTTTCCTGAAACCTACAAACCTGATATCCCCAAAAAATTCCTAAACCAAAATTTCAGAAATCCTTAAAAATTTTCTATATAATTGAATCCTTTTGTCTAAAACTCATAAAAGTAATATCCCCAAATTTGTCTGCGAAAAAATTCCAAAACCCCCAAAAATTCTCAAAAATTCCCTATAAAATTGAATCTTTTTCCTTGAAACTTATAAAATTGATATTTCCAAAAAATTGCAAAACCAAAATTCCAGAAATCCTCAAAATTTTTTTATAAAATTGAATCTTCCTTTTTGAAACCCACAAAAATAATATCCCTATGTTTGCATGCCGAAAAATTCCAAAATCTGCAAAAATCCTCAAAAATTCACAGAAAATCGAATCCTCCTTCCTGAAACCCACAAAAATAATATCACCAAATTTTCCTGCGAAAAAATTCCAAAACCTGCCAAAATTCCCTATAAAATTGAACCCTTTTGTCTGAAACCCATAAAAGTAATATCACCAAATTTGCCTGCGAAAAAGATCCAAAACCCCCAAAAATTCCCAAAAATTCCCTATTTAATTGAATCCTCTTCCCTGAACCCAAAAAAAATAATATCTCGAAACTTGCCTGCGAAAAAAATTCCAAAACCCGCAAAAATACTCAAAAATTCCTTATAAAATTGAATCCTTTTGTCTGAAACCCATAACAGTAATATCCCCAAATTTGCCTGCGAAAAAACTCCAAAACCCCCAAAAATCCTCAAACATTCCCTAGAAAAATAAACCCTCTTCCTTGAAACCCACAATAATAAAATCACCAAATTTGCCTACCCAAAAATTCTAAAACCCCCAAACTTCCTAGAAAACAAAATCCTCTATCCTGAAACTCACAAAAACAACATCGCAAAATTTTTTGTCAAAAATTCGAAAATTAACAAAATTCCTCAACATAAAATCCCAAGAATCTTCAAAAAAATTCCAAACCCACGGAAAAATAAAAATACCAGGGGAAGGAGAGAAAAGAAAAGAAAATTAAAAAAAAAGAGAAAACTAAAAAATCATTAAAAAATACAAAAGTTTTATCAGTATCTTATCGATCGTTCTCGCTATTTCTTTTTTTTGTTTATCGATCAATCTTCTTGGATTTTCGCTTGTGACGCCGATAGATAGGCAAGCAAATAGGCAGGCAGGCAGGCAGGTACTAGGTAATTGTAATTTTTCTCGGCGAGGCTATCTCACGTATAAGAGGCCGGACACGAGCGCGGAGGACGAGTCGTCCAAGAGGTATCTTTAGAAACGAAACCGCGGAACGACCGGTTGCAATTATTGGCACAGAAATGACGCGAAGGTGGAGTGTGAACGCGGGCATCGCCTTGGCCCTCGTACTCGCGGTGGCCCATCTGGCCACTGCCGAGATTAAGGACAAGGGTTGGTGGAAGCATACAGTGTTTTACCAAGTTTACCCTCGGAGTTTCATGGACTCAAACGGCGACGGCATCGGGGACCTAAAAGGCAGGTTTTCGAAATTTTTTTCGAAGTTCAAAAATTGCTATATAGTAAATAAATTAACATATATTTTTATATATTTAATGAATTATGTATTATCCTCCCATGGTATTCAAAATGCCTCCCATGGCATCCAAAGAGGAAAATTATAGTGCCAAATAATAATAATAAGAATAACAATTATAACAATAATAATAGTAATCATAAACATAATTTATTAAACATATATATTAATATATAGTAATTTATTGATACATATATGTAATAATTACGAAATATATCTCCCCCCCCCCAAACTTATCCCCCCTCACGGTTTGAAATCAGGTGAGAGTTGGTTCTCGTTGGATTTGAAAATTCGTATCTCCGGAATGGGAAGTGGGATAAATTTTTACTTTGATTCATTTTGAATTTTTTTTTTAGAAAATTCAATGTGAAAAATGCAAACTTCGAAAGTCGAAAGAGATTGAAATTAGAATTTTGCATTTACACGAAATTGAGAAATTGTGGAAAAATTTATAACCCGGGTTCACAATATTGTACTGATTTCCACCATGGCTCATTTTGAAGGTTTAGGTTCCTACTTTGAACCTTGAAATTTTTGATTTTGTAGAAAATTCGGTATGAAAAACAAAAATTTTTGAAACTCGAAAGAAATTGAAATAAAAATTTTCCATTTGTATGAAATTGAAAAATTTTCGAATTCACGGAAAAATTTATAAGTCGGGTTCACAATATTATACTGATTTTCATCATAGCTCATTTTGAAGCTTTTGGTTCCTACTTTAAACCTTGAAATTTTCAATTTTTTAGAAAATTCGGTATGAAAAACAAAAATTTTGAAACTCGAAAGAATTTGAAATTAAAATTTTCCATTTGTATAAAATTGAGAATTTTTGGAATTTACGGAAAAGTTTATAACTCAGGTTCACAATATTGTACTGATTTTCACCAAAGCTCAATTTGAAGCTTTTGGTTCCTACTTTAAACCTAGAAATTTTTGATTTTGTAGAAAATTCGGTATGAAAAACAAAAATTTTGAAACTCGAAAGAAATTGAAATTAAAATTTTCCATTTGTATGAAATTGAGAAATTTTGGAATCCACGGAAAAATTTATAACTCGGGTTCACAATGTTGTACTGATTTACACCGTAGCTCATTTTGAAGCTTTAGGTTCCTATTTTAAACCTTGAAATTTTCGATTTTGTAGAAAATTCGGTATGAAAAACAAAAATTTTGAAACTCGAAAGAATTTGAAATAAAAATTTTCCATTTGTATAAAAATTGAGAAATTTTGGAATTCACGGAAAAAGTTATAACCCGGGTTCACAATATAGTACTGATTTCCACCATGGGTCATTTTGAAGCTTTAGGTTCCTACTTTAAACCCTGAAATTCTCGATTTTGTAGAAAATTCGGCGTGACAAATGAAAATTCAGATAGTCGAAAGATATCGAAATTAGAATTTTCCATTTGAACGAAATTGAGAAATTCTGGAATCAACTGAAAAATTTATAAGTCGAGTTCATAAAATTGTACTGGGTTCCACCATAGCTAACTTTGACGCTTAGGGTGTCCTGCTTTCAACACACAAACTTTCGATTTCGTAGAAAATTCTGTATGAAAAATAAAAATTTGAAGACGAAGGAAATTAAAATGAGAATTTTTCCTTTGCACGTAAATCCATTTAAAAATTCATTACTCGGAGCCACAATTTCGCTCGGGCTTCCACTTTGGCTCGTTTTGAAGCTTAGCATTTATACTTTACACCCGGAAAAAAAAAATAGCATTTTTTAAATCTGTAAGGAATCATGTGGAACGTACATCTGCACTCTTCTCAAAGTTAAAAGGGCGATAAACGAGGATAATCTTATCGTGTGCCACAAAGTACATATATTAGTGTCAGAGCAGCCAAGTGCCAGGAAAACTGGTGAATTGGCCAGTCATAGGGTAATTGTATGATAAATTGCTTCCCAGAAATGCTCGACACATCAGGTTTTTGTTTATCATCGAAGTATTAACATATACGAGACGCAGTCAACATATGCGTTCTTTTTTTTTATGCGATTTTTTTATAAGGAAACTTGGGGCATTGCCAAATGACCTAACATTTGAGTAGGTGTGTACTGCGTATATACATATGTGGTAGTGAAACCACGTTAATAGAAAATTAAAAAAAATATATATATGTGCCCATAATTATGAAAGTGATCCAAGTCATATTTTTTTTTGTTGATAAATTTAAAGGATTTGCTGAAAATAAAATAAAAAATTTTTATACATTCTGCAACATTGAAAGTTGGAGTTTTATTGGTCTTGATTAATACAGAAAAAAATGCATTGCAAGATAAAATGATGCGATATAACTGAAAATCTCATCTTTTTCAAATCTTGACTTAGACCACTTTCATAATTATGGGCGCATATATGCTTGGTCTTATTGAAATACCAAAAACACTAATTTTCCAATTTTTATCTGGAGGAAATCATTCGGAATGTTCAAATATTTATTCTACGAAAGATATTTGAATTGATATGGAAATAATTTTAATTGATATTCGACAGTTTATAATTTTATTCAGATATTTGAAAAAATATATGGAATATCCCATAAAAAACATCGAACGAACTTCAACCTCAATTCATTTTGAAATTTTGAAGCCCCACTTTTGTTTCGGTAAATTTCAATTTTTTTTAACAAACTCCCCCTCGAAGATACAATTTTTCAAATT
This sequence comes from Gasteruption jaculator, assembly GCA_949825005.1. NCBI lineage: Eukaryota > Metazoa > Arthropoda > Insecta > Hymenoptera > Gasteruptiidae > Gasteruption > Gasteruption jaculator. Next base: position 7,812,467 of record OX463762.1, read on the forward strand.
CGAGAACGGACGAAAATCTTAATTTTCATACTTTCACAAAATCTAGGAATTTCCAATCAAGTTCGAAAATTCATAACTTCCACCTAAAAAATCGTAACAATATTAATTTCGGTTTGTTTTGAAATTTCGTGATCTCCACTTTGATTCCAGTAAATTTTCAATTTTTTTTAAACGAATTCTCGCTTGAAGGTACTATTTTCCAAATTCGAGAAGTTCTAAATTTCCATCCTTTCCCAAAAACTAGGAATTTTCCAATTTATTGAAAAAATTCGTGATAAAAACACTTCCGCTCGAAAAATCGTACGATCTTCAAATTATTTTGAAGTTCAGAATCCCTACTTTGAATGTGAATCCACAGCAATGTAAAGAGGCCCAATTATCGCATGATTAATACGTGGGATACACATATTTATGGAAAAAACATAATTATTTTCAAAGGAGGAAACGACAAAAAACCGCGTCTCACTCGGACGCGCATCTTAATTGCCACCTATTGTATTTACCTGTCATCGGAATTGTTATAAAAATTCTGCGGTTTGAAATACGTCTTCAGGAAGAGGTAATACCACGAGCTCGAGAATCTGTTATCTAATATTCCAACAGAATAATAAAACAGAGAGAGCACTAGCCGCAGTCTCGTTAGAAGGAATTAAAAATACATTTGTTAGGGTTTGTTTATCTTCCTTGTAAATTTTTGTGGGACCTTGAAATTTGTACAGATCAAAGTAGAGATTTATAGCTTCAAAATAAATCGAAGCTGAAGTTTCCACAATGCTTCATATTTTTTCTTAAAAAATTATTATCATTTTCGCGAGATTTTCTAGAACTTTGAAATTTATAAGCATCAAAGCAGAGATTGATAGCTTCAAAATGAATCCAAGCTGAAGCTTCCACAATGCTTCGTTCCAAAGCTACGAATTTTCAAAGCAGATTTCGAATATTGTAATTTCGTATCTGCATAAATTCTGAAAAATGTATTCTTTCTTAAACATTTTTTATTTCCTTTTCAAAATTTTCTAGGACTTTGAAATTGATAAAGATTAAAGTACAGATCTATAGTTTCAAAATAAGTCCAAACTGATTTCTCTACAATGCTTCGTTCCAAAGCTACGAATTTTCAAAGCAGATTTCGAATATTGTAATTTTGTATCTGCATGAATCCTGAAAAATGTATTTTTTCTTAAACAATTTTTATTTCCATACCAAAATTTTCTAGGATCTTAAAAGTTATAAAGAAGAAAGTACAGATCTACAGCTTCAAAATAGGTCCAAGCTGATTTCTCTACAATGTTTCGTTCCAAAGCTACAAATTTTCAAAGCAGATTTCGAATATTGTAATTTCGTATCTGCATGAATTCTGAAAAATGTAATTTTTCTTAACAATTTTTATTTCCATCCCAAAATTTTCTAGGATCTTAAAAGTTATAAAGAAGAAAGTACAGATCTACAGCTTCAAAATAGGTCCAAGCTGAAGTCTTTACGATTTTTAGTTCGAAAGTTACGAATTTTCAAAGTTCCAAGTGCGTTCATTTCGAATTTGTGTTCTGCTTCCAGGAATTACCAGCAAACTGAATCACTTCGTGGACGCTGGCGTCGGTGCCATTTGGTTATCGCCGATCTACGCCAGCCCTATGGTGGACTTCGGCTACGACATCTCGGACTTCGTAAGCATCCATCCGGAATTCGGCACCATGCAGGATTTCATGGAACTGACGGCAAAAGCGAAAAAACTTGGCATCAAAGTGAGTTTATCCACTTTCTACAGTGGAATCTCCAGTTCGCGGCTTCTCCACGTCCCCCCACTCTTACCGCGTTCCCCCTCCACGTTACCATGTTTCTCCAACTTCGAATTTCAGCTGCCGGAGGCCAAAGATTTCTTTCGACCCCTTTTCGAAATTAAAAAATAAGATTTTCTCTTTTTTTGCAAATAATAAATACAATTTTAATTAACATACACCTTGGACGTTTACACAGACTCGCCCTGTATCCCAGAATCCCAAGAGTCCGGTATCCATTTAATGCCCACGGGTCCTGAATTTTCCCCGTTGATTCTCGAGCAACCGGTCGAGCTTGGACGCGTTCTTGGACTCGACCTGTAGAATCCTGACAAATCGCGTTTCTTCGCAATCAGATTGACTCGAATGCATCTTTGCATGGGGATACAGACGGGATCTGGATCCGCACGTGTGTGTGGAGCAAAGTAGCTCATCAACCCTTCGGGGATTCGACGGGTGCTGGGTTGGAAAACGTAGACACAACTTGTAGAGATTCCAAGTGGATCAGAGGCATCTCTCATCGCTACGTGTGACTCCCTATAACTATCTGTGGCATATCTGCAACGAGTCTGTGTGCTTTAACGACATAGCAAAGCTTACTATGTCGAAAGTAAGACGTCATCGACGTCCGATGCTTGTTTGCGATTTTTCAAAATTCATAACTCGGGTTTAAAAATTCGTACAGGTTTCTGCTTTGGACCCTTTTAAAGCTTTGGATTTTTACTTTTGGCTCCGTAAATTTTAGGTTTTTGGCAATTTTTTTCGAAAAGATATGATTTTCTAAAGTAGAAGCGAAAGGGAATCTCGGAATTCTCATTTTTTTTCCTAAATTTACGAATTTTTCATGGTACTTAGAAATTTGTAATTTGCATTAAAAAATTAGTATAGGTTTCCGTTTGAGGCCATTTTAAAGCTTTGGATTTCCACTTTTCGCCTTGCAAATTTCAAGTTTCTCGAAAATTTTCTTAAAAAGATACGATTTTCCAAAGTCTAAACCAATTTCGCAATTCTCTTTTTTCTAGAAATTTGAAACTGGAGTTCAAAAATTCGTACGGATTCCTGCCTTGGTTCATTTTAAAGCTTTGGATTTTTGGTTTTGGCTCTGTAAATTTTAAGTTTTTGGACAATTTTTTCGAAAAGATACGATTTTCCAAAGTAGCAGCAAAAGGGAATTTCGGAATTCTCATTTTTTTTCTAAATTGACGAATTTTTCATGGTATTTAGAAATTTGTAATTTGCATTAAAAAAATAGTACAGGTTTCCGTTTGGAGCCATTTTAGAGCTTTGGATTTCCATTTTTTGCCCTGCAAATGTCAAGTTTCTAGAAAATTTTCTCCGTGATTTTCCAAAGTCTAAGCCAATTTTGTAATTCTCTTTCTTCCAGAAATTTGAAACTGGGGTTCAAAAATTTGTACGGATTTCTGCCTTGGTCCATTTTAAAGCTTTGTATTCCTACTTTTGACGCTGTAAATTTCAAATTACTGGAAAATTTTCTCAAAAAGATTTAATTTCCCAAAGTCGAAAGTAACCAAAAAATTAGAATTTCATCGACATCGAGGAATTTCCCACTAAATTTTCAAAATTCATAACTTCGGCCCAAAAAATCCTATCGGGTTCAATTTCGGCTCATCTTAAACTTCACAAGTCCTACTTTGAACCTCCGAATTTTCAAGCTTCTAAAAAATTCCCTCTTCGAGCTAGGATTTTCTGAAATTCGCGGTTCACTCGATTCTACATTCACGAGAACCCTAAGGATTAGTTTCCACGGGGTCCTACAGAGGCGCGAGGTGTTCGTTCGGCTCGAAACCGCGCGAAATTCAACCCCAACGCAGCTACTTTCCCCTTTGTGAGACAGAGAGTTTAGAAAAAGGCGAAAATTTGGTAGATTCGTGACTCTATTATCGACTGTCTGCTATCTCCTCGCGTATGGACACCCGGGGGTCGCAAACGGATGCTTCAGTCCATAACTAACGAACTCGCCACCCACTCCAGCCTTGTTTCACACGAGAGGCACCCACGGGGAAGAGATTCGACCCTTTTGATCGCTCCTCTTCTGTAATCACCCCTAAACTCCAGCCACCCCATTTTAAGGGTCTGTCGTAAACGTCGGTTACGTAAGGATCAGCTTGTTTCCCACTTAATCACTGAATTTTATGAGCCATTTTGCCTGAATTCTGTTAGAATTTGCATTCATGGATTTTTCCATTATTTCTTTTTTTCTCCCTTTTCAGGTGGTTCTGGACCTGGTACCCAATCACACGTCCGACAAACACGCCTGGTTCCAAAGCGCTCTGAAGAACGATACAAAGTATAAGGATTACTACATTTGGAAGAAACCCAAAGCCGATGGATCGCCACCAAATAATTGGATCAGCGTGTTCAGCTTCTCAGCCTGGACTTTGGACAAGAGCCTTTCTGAATACTACTTCCACCAGTTCGAAAGACGCCAGCCTGACTTGAATTACGACAACCCCAATGTCCAAAATGAAATGAAAGTAAGTGCAGTTTTCCAGGGGAACCAGGACAACCAGCGGCAGAAAAGAGTTTTCCAGTTCCTGGAATTTTTATTTTGGAAAATACCGCTTATCTTGGGCCAAATTGGTGCATTGAAGCTCAGATTAAGGCACCGAAGTCCAAAAAATTGTCCTACTTTTCGATTTTTGTTTTTCTAGACTCTGGAAGAAATAAACATTTTTTTTATACCTGGTAGAGTTTTATGTTTTTCAGGATGTGAATTATTTGAATTTTTTGAATATTTTTATATAGAAAGAAAAGTACTTTCGAGTTTAGATATGAAAATCGTGAATTTTCCAATCCGGTTTGAAAAATTGCTAACTCTAGATCCAAAAATCCGTGAATCTTTTGCTTTAGTTTATTTTGAATCCTGGGATCTTTATTTTGAAAGCTGCAAAGTTCAAATTCTTATAAAACTTCTATCCTTAAATTACAATATTTTATAATAAAGAAGAGACACTCGAGGAATTCGATCTGAAAGAGACACTTCGATCTGGTTGGAAACCCAAATCGGAGCATAAAAGCTCAGACTGGGGCATTAAAGTCTAAAGAATTCTCTTAATTTTGAAAATTTGTTCCACAAGATAGAGTTTTATAATTTTCAGGATGTGAATTTTGGGTTTCCATGAAATTGTTTGCCAAGGTATTTTTTTATGTAGAAAAAAAGATACTTTAGAGTTTGAATGTGAAAATCATGAAATTTCCAAAACGGTTCGATAAAATTGCTAACTCTGGAACCAAAAATCCCTGAACCTTGTGCTTTAGTTTATCTTGAAGCCTGGGATCTCTATTTTGAAAGCTGTAATTTTCAAATTCCTATAAAACTTTTTCCTGAAATTACAATTTTTCATAATAAAAAAAGACACTGAAAGAATTCAAAGTGAAAACTTGAAAATATCCCAACTGGTTGAAAAATTCTCAACTTTGGATCCAAAGGTCCACGAATCTTCTACTTTTTGAAGCCTGGGATTTCTACTTTGGACGGTGCTAATTCAAAATTTCCATACTACATTTTTCCAAAAATACCAATTTTTTAATCCAAAACCAAAAAAATCTTGTGTACCCTCTGGAGCCTTACAATTTCCATAGCTCGTTTAAAAATTCATAACTTTACCTTTACAAAACGTAAGTTCAATTTCTGCATCTCTCTTCGAAGCTTCGAGTGCCTTATTTTATCACCCTGCAAATCTCAAATACCTGGAAAATTTCGCAAAAACTTATCGAGTCTGTAGTGGGCTTTCCTTAAAACCAGGGGAACCCCAAAAACAAATCTACACGCGCACAATATCCGTGTACTTTTTATTTCCATAATCCAGAAACACTGGGTAAAAGGTCTTCAAGAAAAAAAAAACAGCAAAATGCTTTTTAGGAAGTCATAAGGTTCTGGTTGGACAAAGGCGTGGATGGGTTCCGCGTGGACGCGGTTCCACATTTGTTCGAGGACGAGACGTTCAGAGACGAGCCTTTGAGCAATGCTCCTGGAGTCACCAAGGACGATTACGCTTATCTAAACCACATTTACACCAAGGATCACCCGAAAACGTACGACCTGGTCCAGAGCTGGCGCAAAGTTCTGGACGAATACGCTGATCAGAGGAACCTATCCGAGAAAGTTAGTTGAGTATTTTCTAAAAAAAAGGGGCAATACTGTTCCACTTCGTTGGAGGGAGCTTTAATCGTATAAAAAAAAAAGAAACCGAAGTGCACCCGCTGCAGTTGCTTGAAAATCAATATATCGGACGCCAACAAACACCCTCTATTTTTCATAACATCCGACTACACGTGAAGTTCCGTGGGGTTCATTTTTCAGGTCATGCTGACCGAGGCGTACACCAGTCTGGAAAATACCACGAAGTTCTACCGGTACGGCTCCCATGTGCCGTTCAACTTCAACTTCATCATGAACGTCAACAACGAATCCTTGCCTTCCGATTTCAAGAAAGTCATCGACGATTGGATCGGCTCTATGCCTCAGAATTCCACTCCTAACTGGGTGGTAGGTGTTCCAGTACTGACTCCAGTACTGATTTTTCATTTTTTCCGTTACTTTTTCAACTATTTTCACCCTAAAATGGGGTTTAGTTACGTTTTGGGGTAGAAACAGTCAAACTGCAACGTTTCCGAGTGAATGTTACTCTAGTTTTGTTTTTATTTGGGTAGGAGTCTCGTGAAAGTCCGTTTTTGTGACTCCTGTATTAAGTTTTCCGGGCAGGAGTCACTCCTACTTCAATTTTTTTGGATGAAAGTCACTCCTAGTTCAACTTTTTGGGTGGAATTCACTAAAAGGTCAATTTTTTGGATGGGAATTACTGCAAGGTCAATTTTTTGGGGTCAGAGTAACCCGAAAGCCGATTTTTCTAGGAGCGAGTTACTTTTGGGCACAAGTCACTCCTAGTTTAATCTTTTTTGGGTAGAATTGACTAAAAGGTCAATTTTTTTGGATAAGAGTCACTACAAGCTCCATTTTTTGGGGTTGGGGTTAGTCCACGGTCAATTTTTCTGGATCAAAATTATTCCACATTTCATTTTTTGGATATAGGTCATTTTAAGGTCAATTCTTCTGCATATCGGTCAATCGAAATTCAATTTCTCTGGGTAGAGTTTACCACGAAAACAGTTTGGACAATTCCAAATTTAACATTTCTAGGTCACCTCAATGTCAATATTTCGTAATGTCAATGACTCCAAGGTCAAAGTCTCTAAAAGGGCCAACTGACTTCCAGTACCTCCACGGGACTTTTACAGCTGATCTTCTTCTTATTCAGATGGGGAACCACGACAGATCCAGAGTGGCTACGCGGTACCCGAATCGACAAGACCAGATGACGATGCTAGAGATGATCCTGCCGGGAATCGCGGTGACCTACAATGGAGAGGAGATCGGCATGCTGGACAAGACCGATATCACTTTTGAAGAGACGGTGGATCCGCAGGGTTGCAACGCGGGCAAGGACAAGTACGCCAGCCGCTCGCGAGACCCCAACAGGACACCCTTCCAGTGGGACAGCACCAAAAACGCAGGTAAGGACGTCCCCTGGGAATTAGCGCTGACCCTGACGGTCTCCGATCCCTCGGACACTTCCGTTACTGGTTCAGGAAGCGCAAGGGCAACCCGATGGTGGGCCAACCAATTTTTGGTACAAATCCCAGTGGTGGGGCAAACCCTAGCAAAACCTTAGCGCTCCCCTAGCGAAACCCTTGCAAAACCCATTCAATTTTGGGCAACGAAAAGGGTGTTAAAGAGGTGGATAACTTGGACGTGGGTCACTTGCACCAAAATTTGGGCATTTGGTCAAGCCACGGCTGGTGCCCAACAGTGCCGGAGGTCTCGTGGGTCAGTTTTTTTTTACGTTTCCTGACCTCCAGGGTTCAGCACCGGCAGCAAGACTTGGCTGCCGGTCCACAGCAATTACAAGCAGCTGAATCTGGCCAAGCAGAAGTCCGACAAAGAGTCGCATTACAAGGTCTATCAAAAACTGACGGCTCTGAGGAAGTCCTCGCAAGCTCTGAAACAGGGAAAGCTGGAGAGTCTGGCGATGAACCAGCAGCAGGTGCTGGTAATCCTGAGAAAGGTCAACAGCGAAACCGTGACCTTGCTGATCAACTTCAACACGCAGAAGGCCGTGACGGTGAATTTGTCCAAGAACCTCCCTACAAATCAAGTCCATGTGGTCAACGTAGCGAATGTGGGCTCCTCGCTGAAGGCTGGGTGAGTCCCGAATCCGTTTCTTTTTTCTTTCCGTTTTTTTTGGCCAATTGGGAGATCATAGGTAACACTTTTTGCCACAGGACCAAGGTGAATGCGAGTAAAATCACGGTGGATCCGAATGGTGGCGTCGTCTTGCGATCCACCAGAGCTGATGGCTGTTTCTTCGCCTGAGCATTTCTGGTGTTCAGGGTGTTGTCATGGCCCTTAGTGAACAACGCCTTTTGAATGACATCGATTGTGACTTATTCAATTGAAATACTTGTAACGTTCGATGCAAATTGCATCTTGCGTTTTATCTTTTCTCCATGTATTTGTAATTAATAAAGAATCCATCATGAATTGAAAACGTTTCTGGCAAAGTTTCACTTCTTACCAATGTCCCATGGGTACGATCGACATATTGTTTGATATCTAGGAAACCAAGGGAGCTAGGGGAAATGATCAAGGGATTGAAAAGTTCCCTTTCATCGAGAGCTATCATTTTCGGTTGGGCCGTTTTTCTCTGAGGGTGAAAATTTTTGTGGAAATGGATCTACGAAACTTTTTGATTCTATTGTCTCATGGAAGAAATGAATATTCCGTCAATTATCTCCAAAAAGATGGGATTTAGTGAAAATTACCAAGAGATGAAAAAGTTTCCTTTTATCGAAATCTACGATTTTCATTGCAACTGTTTTCCCCTAACTTTTGTAATTTTCATGGAATCGAGTGTCGAAAATTCCCTAATTTTATTGTTTCATGGAAGACATGAATATTCTGTCAATTATCTCCAAAAAGATGAGATTTAGTGAAAATCACGAAGAGATGAAAAAGTTTCCTTTTATCGAAACCTACGATTTTTGCTTCTACCGTTTTCCCCTAATTTTTGTAGTTTTCATGGAATCGAGTGTCGAAAATTCCCTAATTTTATTGTCTCATGGAAGAAATTGATATTATGCCAATATCCCGCAAACTATAAGAGCGAGGAAAAATATCGAAAGAAGAAAAAGTTTCCTGTTATTGAAAACTACAATTTTATATTTGAAAGGTTTTTCTCTAATTTGAGAAGTTGTCATATAAACGGGGGATGAAGGTTGGTGGATTTCGTCGGGTCGTGGAAAAAAATGATACTTCTTCGAGAAAGGTTGTAACTTCCATCCCTTATTTTTAACTTGTCAGAGGAGGGATTTTAGACTACAGAGGAGAAAAAGTATCGGGGAAGTTTATTCTCTCTAGCTCTTGTTTTCCGAATTCTGCTTCCTGTATCTAAAGCACTTAAGGCTGCTATGAGAAACAGCCTCGTAAATTCGCTGTGGCAATCGTTCAACCACCGTAAAGTAGAAGTTGCGAGTTCTGGAAAACTTCTGTTTCGCGCTACAAAAACAACTACCGCGGAAATTTTCGTTATAGCTCTCATAGTTTTCGAGGTAATGGGTAGAATGCGAGCTCCTTTGATGACATCATGAAATTCGAAAAACATTGATATACATTTCCATGAAAACTTTCACAATTCGGGAAAACACTTTAAATAAAAATTGTAGGTCTCATTAAAGGGAAACTTTTTCATCTCTTGAAAATTTTCACTAGCTCCAGTGGTTTTCGAGATAATTGGCAAAATATCAGTTAATTCTATGAGACAACGAAATCAGGGATTTTTCGACGCCCGTTTCTATGGAAACTATCAAAATTGAAGGAAAACTGTTTAAATAAGAATCGTAGATCTCGGTGAAAGGAAACTTTTCCATCTCCTGGTAATTTTCATTAAACTTCATATTTTTCGAGATAATTGCCAAAATATAAGTTAATTCTATGAGACAACGAAATTAGGGATTTTTCGACGCCCGTTTCCATGGAAACTATCAAAATTAAAGGAAAACTGTTTAAATAAAAATCGTAAATCTCGGTGAAAGGAAACTTTTCCATCTCTTAGTAATTTTCATTAAATTTCAGATTTTTCGAGATAATTGGCAGAATATCAGTTAATTCTAAGAGACAACGAAATCTGGAATTTTTCGAGGCCCGTTTCCATGGAAACTAGCAAAATGGAAGGAAAATTGTTTCAACAAAAGTCGTAGATCCCGATGAAAGGAAACTTTTCCATCTCTTGGTAATTTTCATTAAATTTTATATTTTTCGAGATAATTGGCAGAATATTAATTTCTTCCATGACACAATGAAATCAGGGAATTTTGGATACTCATTTTTTTGAAAACTTTCAAAATTACGGAAAAACTGTTCAAATGAAAATTGTAGGTCTCAATGAAAGGGACCCTTTTTACCTCTTGACAATTTTTCCTAACTCCAATGATTTTCGAGATAACGGGCAGAGTGTCAGTTTTATCTACGATACCATGAAGTCAGAGAACTTTTGACTCTCGATTTCACGAAAACTATCGAAATTCGGGGAAAATCGTTGAAACAAAAATCGTAGATCATGACAAGAGGAAACTTTTCTATTCCTTGGAGATTTACACTATCTCCCATAGTTCTCGAGATAACGGGTGAGACTTAAATATTTTTTCACGACGTGATAAATTCCGGGGCAGGGAATTCACCGTATGGAGGGAGGGGGCAAGTCGGAGCTACCCTCTTGGCTGAGGGATGATTCTACAATCGCGCAAGGAGGACTGGTAGCGTTAGTGGCCCCCGAGGTGTGATTCCCAGCGAATGTATGAGGAGTCGGGAAGAAATGTGACTCTCCACCGACCGTGTGCCGATCGGATATGGGGAAAAGAGAAAGATTTGCTGGACTGCAGGATCGATTTCGAATGACTCTCGCCAATAAATTCGCGGCTGTCGATAAAAGCGGAAGGAAGGACCGCGGGGAGAAAAAATTGCGGGCGTTTCTTTCCATGGAACTCATAAGTCGGACGCAGGAGTGGATATAAAGAAGAAGCTGATGGCGTGTAACAGCTTAAGCTCATCCGACGTTGTCGGGAAGGAAGACATGCTTTCTCCAGAGCTTAAGAGCTGGCTTTTAAAGAATTCCGCTGCTTCCAGTCGAAGACCTTCTCCGGGGCTTTTCCCGCTGGGAGTCTGCATCGGTCCGATACCGGGTCAAGACCCAGGAATGGTCCCATTCGAGCCTCATTCGATTTTTCTAATTTTTTTTCCAACTATTTTCTCCTGTTTTGGGAAAATTGTAATTTCGAGAAGGAGAAAATTTCAAACTAATGGGGAAATTTGGGATTTCTTGAACGAAAGTTAGAAATTCTTAAAACAGATTTTGAATATTTGAGGATTCGAGGGGAAGTTAAAATTAGCAATCAATTTTCATTTGAAAAATTGTAACCTTAAGAAGAAATATGATGGGTATTTGAAATTTACGGGGTAAAAAGGGGAAATTCAGGGTTTCGAAATGAGCTGAAGTAGAAGTTTCTATGATTTTGTGAACGACAGTTAGAAATTCTTAAAGCGAATTCTGAAAATTCGTGGATTCATTTAGAAATTGTGCTTACAATTTTGGTTTGAAAAATTGTAACTTTAAGAAGAAATATGATGAGTATTTGAAATTTATAGGGTGAAAAGGGGAAATTTCAGGATTTCGAAATGAGCCGAAGTAAAAGTTTCTATGATTTTTTGGACGAAAGTTAGAAATTCTTAAAGCGAATTCTGAAAATTCGTGGATTCGTTTAGAAATCGTGGTTACAATTTTGGTTTGGAAAATTGTAACTTCCGGAGGAAATATGATGTGGTTGTGAAATTTATGAAATAAAAATAAGAGATATTGTATTTCAAAACTAGTCAAAGTGGAAGTTTCTATGATTTTTTGGACAAAAGTTCGAAGTGTTTATAGAGAATTTTGAATATTTGAGGATTCGGGTGGAAGTTAGAATTAGCAATAAATTTTCATTTGAAAAATTGTAACTTTAAGAAGAAATATGACGAGTATTTGAAATTTATAGGGTGAAAAGGGGAAAATTCAGGGTTTCGAAATGAGCCGAAGTAGAAATTTCTATGATTTTATGTCCGAAAGTTAGAAATTCTTCAAGCGGATTCTGAAAATTCGTGAATTCATTCAGAAATTGTGATTACAATTTTGGTTTGGAAAATTGTAACTTTCGGAGGAAATATTATATGGTTGTGAAATTTATGAAGCAAAAAGGAGAGATACTGTACTTCAAAAACCAGCCAAAATGGAAGTTTCTATGATTTTTTGGACAAAAGTTCGAAATGTTTATAGCGAATTTTGAATATTTGAGGATTCGGGTGGTAGTTAGAATTAGCAATTAATTTTCATTTGAAAAATTGTAACTTTAAGAAGAAATATGATGAGTATTTGAAATTTATAGGGTGAAAAGGGGAAATTCAGGGTTTCGAAATGAGCCGAAGTAGAAATTTCTATGATTTTTTGGCCGAAAGTTTGAAATTGTTCGAGCGAATTCTGAAAATTCCTGAATTCGTGTAGTAATTGTAGTTATAAATTTGGTTTGGAAAGTTGTAACTTTAAGGTGGAGCTTGATAGAAATTTGAAACTCTCCTGGTTCGAAGTAGCCAAATTCGGCTTAATTAAAACATCCCCACAATTATTCATTCCAAAGTTACAAACTTTTAAAGTTCATTCCAACATATACGATTTTTTCTGAAAAATTTTAAACTTTCCCAGTTTCCAACGCGCTTTGGAAATTCATAAATCCAGGAGGAAAAATCGCACAGGCTGCAGGTTGAGCTTATTTCAAAGCTCTGGAGTTCCGCTTTGATCCGTGAAAATTGCAAGTGTCTGAAAAAATCCTCCTTGATGTTACGACTTTCCGACGCAAATCGCGGATTTTCATGTCCGGGTTCCAAATTTTCTAAACTCGGTGGGGAAAAAGAAAGAAGAGGACGAGTGGGAAAAAAGAGATTGAAATTATTCCCCAAAAAAAGGGGAAAAAAAAATTCAAGGTGGCAAATGGCGTAAAGTGGGAGAGGCAAAAGTTGGGATGAATAATAAGAGGAAAATTCATGAATATATTTCCTACCTGATCCTTTCGGTCGTAACGGTACCGTAATGTTGCATTTTTCCTTCGACATAAAGAAGAAAAAAAATATATAAAAAAAAATGAAAAAATGCTCGTAATGATCAAATATAACGGATTTTATTGGATCGCACATACATCCGAGTCCCAAGGAGCTTTTTCTCGCAGCCCCCGGTGCTGTAAATATTCATAAAGGCTATAATTCAATTTTCAGAATTTTCGAATCGGGAATAAAAGTGAAAAATGGAAGCTATTGATATTCATGATAATTTTTTGTACTTTTTTTCCTTTTTTTTAAAAGAATAATTGTGAAGAGTTCACGTTTATTTTCGTTTTTTTTTGGCGTTTGAAAAATTGTAACATCAAGGCGAAATTTCATAGAAATTTGAAATTTGAAGGGTAAAAAATGGAGATTCTGAGCTTTCAAATGAGCTAATGCAGAGTTTTCTAGGATTTTCTGGACCAAAATTAGAAATTTGTCCAATGAATTTTGTAAAGATGTCGATTCAAATGGAAATTGTAGTGATTTCTTTTGCTTTGTAAAATTTTAACTTCAAGGCGAAATTTTATAGAAATTTGAAATTTAAAGGGTAAAAGATGAAGATTCTGAGCTTTCAAATGAGCTAATGCAGAATTTTCTAGGATTTTCCGGAGCAAAGTTAGAAATTTGTATAGTAAATTTTGTAAATTTGATTATCTTTGCTGTAGAAAATTGTAACTTTAAGAGAAAATTTGATATAAATTAAAAATTTCTAGAGAAATAAGGTGAGATTCTGAGCTTTAAATTAAGCCATAGTGCAAATTTCTAGAACTCTGAAATCAAAAGTTACAAATTTTCAATTGCCAACTGGAAATTTGCAATTTTACTAAAACTTCCAAATTGTTTGATTCCCACATTCCTTGTGAAAAATCATAAGAATACAAGGCCATTCGTTAAAAATTTGAAATATACAGGGACCAAAGCACAGATTCTAATTTTTTAAATAATCCAAACCCCAAATGTCTGCTTATAATTAGATTCTTTCCACAGTTATAAATTTTTAAAGCTAGTAAGAAACCAACAAATTTCGCTGCGAAAATGAAATTCCCTAAAACTGGAATTTGAAGAGCTTCAAAAATATCTTTTCCACTTTATAGAAAAACCATGAAAATTTTCTCCGAAATATTGAACAAACAAAAATAAATGGAAACACGAGTCTCATTTATTAATCGACTGCGATAATAAAATCTCAGGTCCATAAAAATGGTCGTTTTGGTGCACATAAAAAAAAAAAGAAATTTGGTTGCTGCAACCAAAGCAGCTCTTGATGACCGAGGAATTTGACTTAATCTTAACAAAAAAACTAAAAAATTGTTCGACAATTTGGAAGGAACGAGAAATAATAGGTGCGAAGGCACTCTCGTGGTTGAAAGGCACTTAAATGCTCGGTGCTTTCACTGTTTTCTGGAGAATCAAAACCGGTTTTAATACTTTTTAATGATCCAGTAGTCGATGAATTTCGAATATAATATTCTCTTGATATTATATATATTTAAAAGGAAAAATGTATGGGTATTTTAATTTTGAGGAACACACGCGGTAATATTATTAATAATAATATTTATACATTCTCTATTATTAATATATTAATAAGATAATATGTACTATTAATATAATGTTAATAATAATAATAATAATAATAATAATAATAATAATAAATAATAATAATAATGGAGAATATTTATATTACTTTAATAATATAAAATTAATAATATAAAATTTCAATAATATAAAATTGAAAAAAAAATTGCGAAGCAGGGTTGGAAATTCATAAATTTGATGAAAAATATTGTAGAGACTTCCACCCCTTCCCTTAAGGTTATGATCTTCATTCGGGTCCTAATTTCCGAATTTCAAGATCCTACGAAATTTTCCTCTAATTTGTTCGAATACGTTCGTGGAAATTTAGAATGCAAAAAACCAGAAAATAAATTTAATAAGGAATTTCAAAAAACCTCAAGGATCTCTTTGAAAAAAGATCCATAGGATCCAACTGAAAAAAAAACCCTTAAAAAAAGAAGAAACGTGAGGTCCCCATAGATCCCGTGGAATGAAACAAATTCGTAGCTAAAAATCTTTCAGGAATCTCTGGGGATTTCAAAATCCATTGGCGATTCTCAGAGCGTAAAATCCCAAAAATTTAAAAACCTCTTAGGAATCTTTGGGATAAAAAATTACTTGGAGAAAAAACTCTCCGAATCTGGAGACCTGTTGGATGAAGAATTCTGAATCTTTCCGAAAAACTGACCTCTGGGCTGAAAAATCTTGAAGATTTGAGGGATGAAAAATCTTTAGGATCTGCTTAGGGATTTCCTAAGGACCTCATAGAGGTCTCTCGCAATCTAGATTTTCTGAATCTCCTAGAAACATAGGATCCTTCAGGGATCTCTCAGAAATTCTTCGGTTCCAAGAAATTTCTTAGCGAATCCTTTCCACTCTGGGTCTCCTGGAGATCCAGGAACTTCTTAGGGATCTCTTAGAGACCTCATAGACATCTAGAAAATGTCAGAAATTGCCGTTTTCGAGGTGAAACCGTGATTCGCGTGTAATCTCTCAGCTCGAAAAACCTCTTGGATGTATATGGGTCTATTGAATTCTCCATCTCACGATGTCTCCATTCAGAACTTTTGGTATTAGAGGGGTCTCGATGTTACGTCACATGGTGGAAGAGAGAAAAAAGAAGAAAAGTAGCTCAGATTCTTTTCAGATCAACCAGTAAATAAGACCAAAAAAAAACTGGTCCAACCAGTGCTATATATATATAGTAATTTATATATGTATACGTATGGTATATATATAGTACTGGTTGGACCACATATAAATTTACAGATTCATGTATATGTATATATTTATACACGTATGTAAATGAAAGTCGAAATTGATAATACCGTGATCGTCTTACGAAATGTCAAAATGACATTAACGGCGAGACGTATGTAAATCGTTGGCATTCCTGAGATCAGATTTTGGGGCAGTCAAGCTTATACGTGCGAACTACGCTGATAAAGATCGTGCGACGCTGATAACGAAGCAGCGTCACTGTAACAGCAGCGAGCAAACGAAGGAAGTAAATCTGACACTTGACAGTTAATAGCGATAAGGATGCTGCCACTGATAACCTTGCCGTTATCACTTCTCTCCGATGCCGAGATTTACGGAAGCTCCGATAAAGATATCGCTGTGGAATCCTTTCGAATAACATCCCAAGAGCCCTGAATCCCCAGGATCTGGAAATCACTTATAACGTTTTTTTTTTGTAAATAAAATTCGTGGGATTCAAAATTTAAAATTAATAGATTTAGGATCTATCAAAAATTCCTGAAATCTGTGGAATCCTTTAGGGATCCGCTGAAAAAAGGATCTTTAGGATCTACGAGAATTGTTTACGGCCAATTTAGGAAGAAATTTGTAGGATCTGAAATTTCCCTTGGAAACTGAATATTGTTCAAAGGTCCGGTGGAATTAGAACCGTAGGAACCGAAGGACCACTTAGGGATCCATCGGAATAAAAATCTTCGAAAATTCCCTAGAAATATTCTAGAGAAAAATCCACGGGGTCCGAAAATCCCCGTAGAAATTCAAAATCGCTAGAAGGTTCGGTGAAATGAAAATCCTAGGATCAGAGGAACCTCTTGGGGCTCGATAAAATAAAGGTTATCGGGATTTTTCTAAATTTAATGGGAATTTTCTATAAAAAAATCTTTGGGTTACAGAAACTTCTCAGAAATTCACGAAAAACTGAAACTTTCAGAAAGCTCATAGGAGTCTTCTAGGGAACTCTTAGTTACCTCTTAGGGATCTTTTAGAAACCCCTTGGAATTAAAATTTTCAGGATCTCCAATAATTCCTTAGAAATGCTTTAGAATCTAAAGTCCTTTTAGACTCTAGATCTTCCAGAGACCTAAGATCCCTTAGGGTCTTTTCTCAGAGATCTCTTAAGAACCCATTGAAATTAGAATTTCTCCGATCTAAAAATTCTTCGAAGATCCTGCAGGCCCTGGATCCTCTACAGATCCCGGTGTTCCTTCAAGATGCCTAAGGGATCTTTAAGGGACCTCCTAAGGATTTTTTAGTTCCTCTTAAGAACCCTTAAGGACCTTTGGGGATCTTTTAGGGATCTCTTAGCGCCCCTTAGGGACCTTTAAGAAATTGTTGTCATTTGTGTTCCAAAAATGTCAAAAGGCTCCAGATCCTCTACGGATCTCGGTGTTCTTTCAAGATCCCTAACGGATCTTTTAGGGACCTCTTAACACTAAACCTACCATGGAGCGGTCAAATGACCTTTTTCACATGTATTTTAAATGGCTTGGTGACGTCACGGTAGGTTTAGTGTTAAGGACCTTTTAGGGACCTTTGGGGATCTTTTACGGACCTTTTAGGGATCTTTTAGAGACCTCTTAAGGACCTTTTAGGGACCTTTGTGGGATCTTTTAGGGACCTCTTAGGGATCTTTTAGAGACCTCTCAGGAATCTTTTAGGGACTTTTGGGGATCTTTTAGGGATCTCTTAGTGATCCTTTAGGGACCTCTTAGAGACACCTTAGGGACCTTAAAAAAATTGTTCATTTGCGATCCAAAAATGTGAAAAATGTCTGTTATGTCGAGGTAAAAACCGAAGGTTCGGCTTTAGTAGGACAGGAAAAAGTTTGCATTCTGTATTCCGTCGAATCGGAAGGCAAAGGAAGCTCGGAAACTAGCAGTCTATAGATTTGTATGCACGAAGCTGCCGAGCTTTCGGCATTTCTGCGATACGGACCTACATACGTATATACACAATGCGGCATGTCAAGCGTATAATTCTCCCGTCCTCTCTCCCAATTTACCTATACGGCAGTAACGAGAGGCGAGAGAACTCTATGATGAATTTCGTGCACGGCACAAACTATCTCATCAGACGTCCTCCTGTATAGCAATTATTCCTTCAGGAGAGGACTCCGAAAGGAGAAGCCCGTCGACTCTCTCTCCATTCTCAGCGGCACTTAATGCCTTTTCCCATTACATTCTAACCGAATTCCTCGGCTCTCCGGCGACGATCCGCCAGGTAACGACCGCTTCCTGAAGGGATTTCCGAAAGTAGGTCCAAGAAGTAAAATGGCTCTCCAGCCCGGAAATAAATGGGGAAAATCTCATAAGGAATTCTTCAAATTTTCAGAATTTTTACCGTGACGAATTTTTACAAAGTTATTTTTTCTCTAATTTGTTTTGAGGTCCCAGGTTTCTTTTTGAGGATTTAAAAAGAATTTTTTGGAATATTATTCTACCCAGTTCATAAGGAATTCCCTAGATTCTAGGGATTATTATTTTAAGGAATTTTTAAAATGAGAATCCTCCGACTACTCCTCCAAAAAAAAAAAAATTGAAAAAGAATCTGAAAAATAAAACAATCGAACAAATCCAAAAATCTCTTTGGATCTGGATCTATTTTAGGGGTCCATTCTCTGACACATTTTCAAGATCTACAAATTTGTTTGCGGATCCGTAAAAACTATATAATACAAAAATCTCAAAAATTCTAAACTCTCCTTGAATCTAAATTCTTTTGGGGATCGGTTTTAACATAGATACTCGAGATCTACAAATTTCTTTTGGGGTCTTGTGGATCCCCTAGAAAAAAATAAAATACAAAAATCTGAAAAACAAAAATTTCTTAGAACCTAAAAATCATTTAGAGAACAGTTACAATACAAATTTTCGAGATCTACGAATTTCCTTGGGGATTGTTTGCTTTAAAAAAAAATACGAAAATTTGAAAACCTAAAAAATCTCGAGGTCTAAAGATCCTTGGACCCTCAAAGTTTACTAATTTCCTTGGGAATCATTTGGATCCTTTTAAAAAATTTTTTACAAAAATCTGAAAAATCTCACAATCAGGAAAACCCTTAGATTTTAAAAATCCTTCAGGGATCGGAGATCTACGAATTTCCTTTAGGATCACCTCAAAACTTTTGTTTTAAAATTTTATTTTAAAATCTCTTCGAATCTAAATTCCTTTAAAGTTCGATTCTCACGCAGACTCTGGAGATCTACAAAATTATTTTTTAAATATTCCAAAGCAAGATAATCGAAAAATTCCAAAAAATTAAAAAGGTATTTTAAAAACTGTAAAAATCCATCATGGGTCGGTCGTAACGCAGATCCTCGGGATTTAGAGAATTTTTCGAAGATCTTTTGGAAGATTCGATCCTCAAAGAAATCGTTCAAATCAGGAGTCAATTGGTGGGAACAATTAATCGGTAAAAAGCACACGTGGGAAGTTATTTTCGAGTCGATAAACTCGCGAGACCCGCCATAAACGGGGGACGTTAATCGAAAATGGCATTTTCATTGAACGGGAAGCGGCACTGGCCATGGACGTGCTTTGTAATGAGAAAACTCGTCCCTTTTTTATTCCCGACAATCCAACTATCATGAAAGTTATACCGCCGTTCACGTGCGTGTGGAGGAACTAAGTATGTATGTACGTACACACGAATATCAGTTACTCGGCTGACATTTCATTTTTATCAGCCCGTGTGCCGGCGTTATTACGTAAGCGATAGGTACTCGTGAAACTTCATGATTCCGAAAACGCGATAAGGCGAAACCATACGCATTTTGGGAGAAGGTTTGACCACCGTCCCCCTCAAAAATCTGGGATTCAGAGTATTTAAGGATATGCTTTTTTGAACAATTTTTTATTTTTCCAAGAATTTTGCAGGTCCTAGGGATATTTTTTACAGCAAATCCTTTACGGATTTTCTAGGTCTTAGGCATGTTTTCTCCCCGGAAAAGACTCAAGAAATTTGTTGGATTCTTCAGGCTTTCATTCTAAGAATCGTTCAAGTCCTAGGGATTTTTATTACACCAGATCCGTGTGGAATTTTTCTTTCTTTCAGATTTTAAATCTAATCAGGATCTAAAACAAAATTCCTAAGGATTTTTGTTAAAACAGATCCTGAACGGATTTTATAGATCCCCAAGGAACCTTTTGGCTACTTCAAATTTTTGTTCTAACCAATTTTCACTGAATTTTTTGGGTCCTAAGGATTTTCATTACACCAGATCCCTGTGGAAGATTTTTTCTTTCAGATTTTTAATCTAATTAGTTCCTTAAGAATTGTTTAGGTCCTAGAGATTTTTATTAAAAGAAATCCTAAACGGATTTTATAGATCCCCAAGAAACCTTTTGGATCCTTCAGACTTCCGTTCTAACCAATTTTCACTGAATTTTTTGGGTCCTAGGGATTTTCATTACACCAGATCCCTGTGGAAGATTTTTTCTCTCAGATTTTTAATCTAATTAGTTCCTTAAGAATTGTTTAGGTCCTAGAGATTTTTATTATACCAGATCCTTGTGGGAAGATTTTCTTTCAGATTTTTAATCCAATCAGTTCCTGAAGAATTGTTTAGCTCCTAGGGATTTTTATTAATACGAATCCTGAACGGATTTTATAGATCCCCAAGAAATATAAACCTTTTGGATCCTTCAAATTTTTGTTCTAACCAATTTTCACTGAATTTTTTTGG
Source organism: Gasteruption jaculator (assembly GCA_949825005.1). Classification (NCBI taxonomy): domain Eukaryota; kingdom Metazoa; phylum Arthropoda; class Insecta; order Hymenoptera; family Gasteruptiidae; genus Gasteruption; species Gasteruption jaculator. The sequence continues at coordinate 7,832,947 of OX463762.1, forward strand.
TCCTAGGGATTTTCATTATACTAGATCCCTGTGGAATATTTTTTCTCTCAGATTTTAAATCTAAACAGTTCCTGAAGAATTTTTTAAGTCCTAGGGATTTTTATTAAAACCAATCCTGAACGGATTCTATAAATCTTTTTTCACTTTCAGATTTTTATTCTAACCGGTCCCTTAAAAATATTTTAGATCCTAGGGACTTTTATTGGAGAGGCCCCTAAAGGATTTTCTAGATTTAAGGAATTTTCGTTTATAAAAGATCCCAAGGAATTTCTGAAAAACCCTTAGACACTTGGAGGATTTTCAGTTTTCAAGATCTTCGGCACCCCAAAATCCCCATCAACGGGTTCCCAGAAACTTTTTTTAATTCAAAGCACCTCCGTGTATAAAAAAGATGAACACAAAATAAATAATAATACTTGTATAAAATTATTTTATGAGGAGAATTGTTTTCAAAAAATATGTGAGCTTATAAATTCCGAAATGAGATGAACCTTCTTTTTATGAACCTCAGCATCCTTGCATTATCCCCTTCTGGGACCTTTTCGATGGTATTATATTAAACTAAGTGGATAAGTGTACGTTATCTGGATATAATTCATATTTGCTGCGAGAAGAATCGATATGATAATTTTCCCGCCACGATCCCTGTTGCATTTATATATAATTCATAATCATACGCTGGGGATAAATTCTTTCAAGATTGCGTGTTACATGTCTCCCACTTCTCTCTTATTTCTTTTTTTATTCCGTACATGTAGCAGGAGCATATTGGGAATTGCTCGGCTGATCCCTAAATTTCACAATTTTTGCTTGAGCCGAATAATTCCTCAAAGAAAAAAATATTTCTTTTTCTTCTCCTTTCTCTTTATTTTCTTTCCAAAATTTATTTTACTTTTTGGCCATAGGGATTGAGAGGATCCAAAGGATTTATTGGAACAAAAATTCGTGGAATGAAAAACAGGTCCTTGGGATCCAAAAAGACCCACAAAAATCCTTAAACTTTCCAAATGCTGATCCTTAAATTTCACAATTTTTGCTTGTGCCGAATAATTCCTCAAAGAAAAAAATATTTCCCTTTTTTCTCCTTTCTCTTCATTTTTTTTTCCAAAATTTATTTTACTTTTTGGTCATAGAGATTCAAAGGATCCAAAGGATTTATTGGAACAAAAATTCGTGGAATGGAAAACAGGTCCTTGGGATCCAAAAAGACCCACAAAGATCCTTAAATTTTCCAAATGCTGATCCCTAAATTTCACAATTTTCGCTTGAAACGAATAATTCCTCAAAGAAAAAAATATATCCCTTTTTTCTCCTTTCTCTTCATTTTTTTCCAAAATTTATTTTACTTTTTGGTCATAGGGATTCAAGGGATTCAAAGGATCCAAAGGATCCAAAGGATTTCTTGGAAAAAAAATCGTGGAATGAAAAACAGGTCCTTAGGATCCAAAAAACCCACAAAAATCCTTAAACTTTCCAAATGCTGATCCTTAAATTTCACAATTTTTGCTTGAGCCGAATAATTCCTCAAAGAAAAAAATATTTCCCTTTTTTCTCCTTTCTCTTCATTTTTTTCCCAAAATTTATTTTACTTTTTGGTCACAGAGATTCAAAGGATCCGAAGGATTTATTGGAACAAAAATTCGTGGAATGGAAAACAGGTCCTTGGGATCCAAAAAGACCCACAAAGATCCTTAAACTTTCCAAATGCTGTTCCTTAAATTTCACAATTTTTGCTTGTACCGGATAATTCCTCAAAGAAATAAATATTTCCCTTTTTTCTCCTTTCTCTTCATTTTTTTCCAAAATTTATTTTACTTTTTGGTCATAGAGATTCAAAGGATCCGAAGGATTTATTGGAAGAAAAATTCGTAGAATGAAAAACAGGTCCTTGGGATTCAAAAAAACCCGCAAAGATCCTTAAACTTTCCAAATGCTGATCCTTGAATAATTTCCTGAAGAAAAAGAAATTTCCTTTCTCATCATTTCTTTTCAAATTTTTTTTTTTCATGATAGGGACCTAAAGGATCCATGGGATCCAATAAGTCCAAAAGAATTCTTGGAATATTAATTTGTAGATACGAAAAAAGGTCTTTGGAACCCAAATCAACTTTCAGAGGTCTTCACGGTCTCTAAATTTTTTTCGGGATCCCTTGAAATAAAAATTCGAAGAATCTGAAAACTTCCACAAGAATCTCCAGGAAAGATGAGACCCCAATGACCCAGAATCTCCCCAGGGACCTCCCGCCATAAGATTCCCTATAATTCATTGGAATAAAAAAGTTCCTGGGATCCCGATATCAGGAACTCTTACAGATCTGTTAGAAAAATCATTAGGATTTGCAAAATTCCTTCGAGAACTCATAGAATTTTTATCCTAGAGATCTGGAAATTTGTTAGGGATCTATTAAGGATCTTAGGGATCTTCCAGTTTCTAGGATCTACAAAGTCCTCTAGAAATGAGCTAAATTTGAAATTCCTGGAATCTTCAAAATTTCAAAATCTTAAGTTTGAAATCTTTAAATCTTTTTTAACATTCTGTTAGAATTGGATAGAATGAAAATTCCAATAGTTGCCAGGAAATCTTATAAAGAAATTCTCTGATATCTGAAGATTTTTCAGAGCACTTTTGAGATATTCTGGGTAACTGGTACATTTTCTCCACAATGTGTGTACACGTGTGTGCGTTCGGGTATACCAAAAGGAAATTCTTTCCATTTAACTTTCTGAAGTTCAATTATATATGACCCCAAAGGCAGGCATTTTTAATATCAACATTTTTCTGCCATGTCTAAAGTAGTATTCGTTATAATAATGGAGGAACTCCACCGAGAAGAACTTGTTTTTCTCCTTTTCTTCAGAAAACGTAAAAAGCGTTTCGTTCTTTCATCTCCTCTTTCTTACATGCATCCAATTATTATTAAAGGGAGACAAACCCTGGCAAAGCGAGGACTGGTTAGAGAAGGATCCAATATATATGTGTATAGTATGTGTTTTGCAATTAAGGGGATTTGAACTAAGATAATTAATAATTTCCTCGTCATCCGCATTTTTAAGGGTGTCAATGACACTTTGGTGTGTAAATATTGTTTGTCGTCTCATTAAGGGCACTTTTCTTTCCATTATTTATTAATTATAATGTTACCAACATTTTTATATTCTAATTAAATACTATTAATTTGGAATTAATTAGTTATTATAATTATGAACAATTAATTTTAATTTAGTATCGCCTTTCCTCCTAATTAGTAATGCAATTTTTTTAAAGCCGAATTAATTTTATTCATTTTGTTAATTTATAATTGAGTGTTTGCTTGATTAATTATTGACACTAATTACCAATCAATGAAATAATCTGAAATATTAATTGTCAATCCAGAGTCACTAAAATATTTATCGATTAAGTGCCTCCTCTCCTAATTATAAATGAATTAACTCTACTTGATTAAACTAGTTACTAATTACTAAAGTACTCGGATACTTAACGATTTAAAAATCGTATTACTCAATTAATTAAGCTACTAATTTATTTGAGAACTTCGGAACTCAATAATTACTTCATTAGTGCGACACGATTAAAGTTACTAATTAACGAAGCGCTGGGGCTCTCACCGAGTAATTAATTAGTGTCGCTCAATTTATTAAATTACTAATTAAGAAAGGACTCGGTTGCTTGATGACTACAAATTAGTGTCACTCGACTTACTAATCATCAACGCACTTAACCAATCATTGAAACTAATTACGAATCAATGAAATAATCTGAAATATTAATTGTCAATCCAGAGTCACTAAAATATTTATCGATTAAGTGCCTCACCTCCTAATTATAAATTAATTATCTCTACTTGATTAAACTAGTTACTAATTACTAAAGTACTCGGATACTTAACGATTAAAAAATCTTATTACTGAATTAATTAAGCTACTAATTTATTTGAGAACTTCGGTACTCAATAATTACTTCATTAGTGCGAGACGATTAAAGTTACTAATTAACGGAGCGCTGGGGCTCTCACCGAGTAATTAATTAGGGTCGCTCAATTTATTAAATTACTAATTAAGAAAGGACTCGGTTGCTTGATGATTACAAATTAGTGTCACATTAAGTCACTCGACTTACTAATTATAAACGCACTTTGGTAGTTCATAATTAATTAATTATTCAATCAATTGATTAATAATTAATTAATTAAACTGCATATTCTTCTCCACTCTTACGATCAATTAATGAACGATTGTCAATTCTATTAATTCCCTAAATTACAGAATAAACTCAAGATCCTGGAAAACCAAACGAGATCCTTTCCCAAAAAATAATAAAAAAGTATTTCTAGTGACATATTCTCCGCCAGTGGCCCCAAAAAGCCGGTGGCTGCTGAACTTTTGCGCAGCGGAAAGGGGATTCGGCCTCGCATTGCAGTTGAATGCAGCGGAAAGCGCGTTCGACTGCGTTTGGTGCATTCTCGCAGGCTTACCAATAACATAGCTATACCCGTCCAGGGTGAGGACGCACTTGCGGGTGGCAGCTGACGCGGCACTCGAGGCACTCGTGGCTTGTCTGCGGGAAATCCGCTTGGCCAGCCCGTAAGCGAGGCTGCTACCGGAACCGGCAGTGGTCGTACCAATCGTCGTCCTGCCGGAAGTTGCCCGAGAATCACTGTTACCACCGTTACCAGCACCATCGTCACTAGCAGCTGCGGTACCGGCTGCACCGGGATCGGAGTGGCACTTCTGCACGGGCTCTTTGTTATTTTGCCGGGACATCCCTGCACTCATGCCTTCCTCCACCCCCTGCCCTGCCGATCAATCCCCCAATTCTCGCTTATCACCGCATGTATCGTCCATTTTTCTCCTTTTCTCTTCTTCTTTTTTGTCAGGTTTGCCAATTTCAACGATAAATTTCCACCGTCAACCCGAAACCCGAAGACACCGAACGGGGGTGGAATCCCATGTCCCGACCCTTATCCGCCGGTGTGATAAGGGTGTCATTCGAATACACGTGCCTCTTTCCTCTATCCCATTTGTAACCAGATTTTTTTTCTTTCTCTTCCCCCTTTTTGCCTTTATTTATTTTCTTTATTTTATTTATTTCTTCGGCGGAAACCAATTTTTCATTCCCACAAATTGAAAGAAAAATGTCCCGATAAATTCTCAATTTCTTCTTTGTTTTTGCATTTCGCGGAATTTGGAATCCACAGAACCCGGAGGATCCCGGAAAGTCAGATTCCAACGGAAGCACCAAAATGCAGCACCGAATTCTCCAGTATCTGGTTATTTTTTTCTTCCGGTTATCTAGGGAATCTTTTCTTTTAAAATTTCCTGGGGTAATTTTTGAAGGACAAAGAAAGTTTGAATATTCTCTTTTTCTTCAATTCGGAGATTTGGAAATTTTGAATCTAGAAGAATCACTGAGATTTAATAGAAATTTCTCCAGAATCTGGTTGTTTTTTTATTTTCAATTTTTCTCGAACAATCCTTCATTCAAAGAGATATGTTGAATTTCTGTTTTTGAAAATTATTTCCTAGGGATTTTCTTTGAAATGCTCTGGGCATTATTGCCCCTAGATTTCAGTAACTTTCTCCAGAAAACTTTCTTTTTTAGTGATATTTCTTGAGTCACTTTTTTTTCTTTCTCTTTTCAGTATCTTCTTCACTCTTTAGTACCAATTCCCTGAAATTCTAGTGTCTTTTTCAAAAATTCGTTGCTTCCTAGTAACTTTTCCAACTCTCCTGCTAATTTTCCAAAATTCTTTAGAAACTCGGTTCCAGTTCCATGAAGTTCTTAGTCGGCACCAATCTTATTTTTTTAATTTCAAAAATTTGAGGTTTTTGTTTACAGGCGTTAATTTTTGACAATTTTCTTTTCCGGAATTTCGCTGGAGTTTCAAAAAAACCCTGAAAACCCTATTTCTATTTTTTTTTTTCGTCTTCTCAAGTCACAGTTTCTTCTTGGGACTCTTTTCTTCTCCAAAGATTCCACCCTAGAACTTACCCCCTTCCAATCGAAACTCCTCAAATATTTTCCAAAAATTCTCCAAAATCCTCAACAATTCCGGGAATTTTCCAAAACTTTTTTCAATCCCGAAAAATCTTCTTCCTTATCACCCGGGGGTGGCTCTTGCTATTGCTTCCCCTCGGTGGGTTATAAAAAACGGCACCCCCTTCTCCTTATCTTCCTTTTGACGCCGAAAAATATGCCAAAAGTAATATTATTATTATTATTATTATTATTATTATTTTAATTATTTTCCTCCTCGGGTTCCCTTGGGGGGAGAATCCTGTTACCCCAAAGGGGGTGAGAAAGGGGTTGGTTGGAATTCCGAAGACACCAGGGGGTAAGTGGTCGCTAATTTGTTTACAGTTCGATGCCGTGCGATATATCGATCTCTCGGTCGCTCCGGTATCTGACCCCGAACAACCACAACCACCCCGATTGCTACCACTTTCGGGGGGGGGGGGTGATTTTACCGGTTTCCGGCCGATTTCTCAAATTTCTTCTTCGTGTTTTTGGAACTTTCGGGGCCGATTTTTGGTAGTTTCGTTACTTCTCTTTTTTTTTCAACCCCCGAATCGGTCGGGGGTGCAATCGGACGCGCTCGGAACACGCGTGGCGGATGCGAAGACATTCACGGCTGACCCGTTCCGCGGTAACGCTACAACTGAACCATATTCGAAATCCTCCAGCGCGTTAGAGGTAAAAGCAACCCCTCTTGTGCTAGCCTTCTCTTTCTCCGGTTCTCTCTTTCACCGGTTCGTACCTTCTTCCCTCCTCCACCTCCACCTCCTCCCCCACCTCCTCCTGTTCCTTTTTTCCATTTTCGCCTTTCCTCTTTCCCATTTTTTTGATCTTTTTTTATTATTTTATTTTATTTCATTTTTTTTTACCGCGGCAAAACTTCACACTTTTTCCGACCTTTCCTCGCCGAAAAACATACGTCTTCCCGGATTACCGGTACTTTTTCAAAACGATTTATTACGTCGCGACATTCTATTCTTTTTTTTTTAATTTTTCCTTCTGATCTCACTTCTTAGACTTCCGCGGATGTAAATTTATTTTCCTCTATTTCCTATCTTTTTTTTCCTGTTTGTTTTCGAGATTATAGTTTCAGAGGAGAGTCTTCGATGAGTAAAGATTTTTTGGAAATTTTCTTTTGTTTTTGTTTTTCGTTGACCTCGAGAATTCGGGGTGATTTGTGGTATTTTTTTGAGGGTTCCAGAAATTTTTGAAGATTTCGCGGATTTTGTTTAATGAGAATTTCGAAATCTCTTTCCGTATTCTTTTTAGAAACTAAGATATTTTGCTTCCTGACGAATTTTCGAAAATTTATAAATCTTTTAAAATCAATAATTTCGAGAATTTAATTAAGTAGTCTTGAAATTTTTCTGATAAATTATAGAAAATTTTCTTAAAAATTTACAAATCATTGAAAATGGATAATTTGAAGAATTGAATCAAATAGTTTTGAAATTTTTTGGTAGAAGTTTTAAAATTCGTTTACAGGGAAAAATGTCGAGCGATTGCGTGTATTAAAAAATGGATGCGATATTTCAAGATTTTTTTGAAAAACTGTAACTTTTAAGGGGACAATTTTGGGGGAAAATTGATTAAAAGAAATTCAGGAAAAGTTCGCAAAAATTAAAAAATATCTTCTATATTTCCGAAAATTTCGGGACATTTTTATATATTTTCTTAGCAAGGAATTTGAATAAACCAATTCCTGATTTATTTTACAAATTTTGGGACTACTAAAATTTGTTAAAAAGTATTTCAATTATCTACGCAAAGGATGAGGGTCCATAAGGCGCGTTTTTGGGCCCAAGGGAGCACAGAGTCGCAACATCTTCATTTTCACATATATGATGTGCTTTCGTGTGTTTCGCAACATATATAAAAAAGAAAGTTGTGTGTAATTGCGCTCATATTAAAAAAACGCGGTCGATTGTGCTAAAAAAAGCAATTTTTTTTAAATAATAAAAAGACTTAGCTCTGCTCCAATAAAAAAAGGGATTAAATTAATTAAAAAAGACTTAACATTGTTCCACCAAAACATTGAAATTATTAAAAAGATTATTGTTGTATAAATCCGAGGTATTATAATTTTTAACCATTATTACTTCGAAAATCCCGCCTTACGGACCCACATCCCTTACATCAACAAATCTCATAAGTATATTTATTTAATTATCAATCTCTGAAATCCTGTATTTCCTTTTTCGCTTATTGATTTATCCATTAAAGTAGATTAAATAATTAAAAAAAAATGCTGGTTCATTTTTTCGGGGGACCAAAATCCGACTGAGGACAAAAAACCCAAAAAACCTTGACCAAAAGGAGAAATTCCCCATTTCGCGCTAATGGTAAATCCATTTCCCTGCTCTCGAGAGCTCCGTCTGATTGGGTCGTATGTCCGAGTTACCTTTTTCGAGCGTGAAAACGACGCAGTTGGTCGCTCCGAAAAAGAAGAGGAAAAAAAAAGCAGAAAAAAAAATGAGGAGGAGGAACGGGAGAAACGTGAAAGTGAATGACACACGAGGGACCCGAACGAGAGTCTTCGGTCGGGATAACGAAATAATCGCAGTTAGACGGGAGTCGTGGCCGCGGGAGCGAGCGTGGAGGGTGTCGAGACTATTGATGGGTATTAGGAGGAGATGGATACTCGCATCCCGCAAACTGCTTTCTTTAATAGCCATCGCTTGGCGCGTAGGAAAGAACAAGAAGAAAGGAGCAAAAAAAAAGAAGAGGGAAAAATAATCAGGCCAATCGTTACCGCCACGGACGCGGTACCTCGGGCTTAGGACTTTAATCAACTTTTTTTTTCCTCCTCTTCGTCCTCCTCTTCCTGACTTTCCACTCGATTGGATTCACGTAAAGCCGGATTTCGGCACATGCCGTGAGAAGTTCCAATGTAATGGCATTTGTACCATAAAGGAACCCCGACGCGCGTGCGAACGAGTAAAAACGACTTCAACGCCCACAAATGGTACCGGTGATACACGGAATGCAGTCGATAAGCTAGCAAAAGCACTGCAAAAGGATGATTCGATGAATTGTCCAATCGGGTTTTGAATTTTCGCGCCGTTACTGCGGCGCCTCTGCCGGCAAACGCGGGTACTTGACGGGGGGATCCCGCCGAAAGAGTGCGAAAAGTATCGAAGGCCACAATTATCGCGATAACTTTCGGTAAGAATTTTTTAGAGAATTCGAATTTTGAGGATCTCGAGTGCGGATTCCAAGCTTGCAAATAAACTAAATTGGAAATTTTTATGATTACTCGTTTCGAAGTTTCCACGAGTTCAATGGTTTCCGTGAAATTATGGACGTTTAGTGTGATTTCTGTGAGTAGGAATTCCGTGGAATTTTCATGATTCTTATGAGATTTCCATAGAATTTATAAAATAGATTTTTACATATTTGTAAAATTGCAATTGAGTTTCTATAAAATTTCAACGAGATTTCTATGAAATTTCTATGAAACTTCAAAGATATCTCAAAACTTTTAAGAGTTTCCACGACCCCCCGGTAATTTTTGTAAAATTTGTATGAGACTTTCAAAAACATTATCAGATTTTTCCGATTCCTATGAAATTACTATGATTTCCCTGAAAGTTCCATAAGATTTTTAAGAGTTTTCTATAATTTCTATAAGAATTCCATAGGATTTTTACAATTTGTAATATATTTCCACAATTTTTATGAGTTTGTTTTGATTTCTCCGAAATGTCGATCGAATCCCCATAATGATTATAAGGTTTCCATGATATCTTTACAATTTTCTATAAAATTTCTATAATTACATAAAATTTATTATAATTCCTATAAGAATTCTATAAAATTTCCCATAACTCTCATCAAATTTCCATAAAACTTTATTTATCAATAAATGCTAATTATTACGTATAATTCATTAATAATAAATAAATTTCTCAGATGTTTCTATGTAATTTCATCAATCCCATATTTCCATACCATACATGGAAATTTATATTTATACAAATTAAATAAAAGCAAAATAAATAAGTCAATATAAATAATCACCCAATAAATAAATAAATAAATACCTCCCTAACAAGTATTTAAAAACCATTTTGGGCCCCAAATTATGATTAATCCGGTTACACGCGTAAAATGCAATTCCGCAAAATTCTCCAAACCCAGGTAACCTAAACTGATCTTCAGTCTTACCCATTAGGCTACTAGCTCTTATCAGACTACACAAAAGCTCTCCATTCAAGCTGCATTTTGCCGCCTTGCCTGTAGAAACTACGGCAACGAAAAGTTTCCAAGTGTAATAAGTAACCACCCGTTTCCGGAATTGCCAGTGTTCTGGAAAGCTTCCTTTCAGCGACGGCGCGAAATTGTTGGGAATTTCAGATAAGCTGAAGTAGTGCCACATTTACATGCACCGTGTGTGCGAATGTGTCGTGAGAAATTCGAAAATAATGGCATTTGCACTATAAAGGAGCTCCGATAGGCGCACAAACGACCAAAAACGACTTCAACGCCTATAAATGGCATTAATGATGCACAAGATGCAGTGAAAAGCGAACGAACGCGGCATAAAAGGATAATGTGATGAATTATGTAGTCAAATTTTGAAATTGGTGCCGTTACTACTGCGCCTCTGCCGGCAAATGCAGGAACTTGAGCGGGAGTTCCTCGAAAAAAGAAATGGCGACAATCGAAACGATAACTTACGGTAGGAACTTTTTGAAGAATTCGAATTAGGAGAATCTCAAGCGAAGATTCTGAGTTTTGAAATAAACTAAAGTGGAAGTATCCATAAATATTTGTTCCAAAGTTATGGACTTTTATAGAAGGTTCGAAGATTTCCGAAATTCAACCAGGTTACCGTTTGCTTTGGATGTTGTAACTTATGGGAAGCAGTTGATTAAGATTTGAAATTTATGGGGGTCAGACTAGAAACGTGAAGCTTCGAGATGAATCAAACCAGAAGCAGCTGCGACTTTTTTTTGTGAAGTTACAATTTTTTAAATAGATTTCCAAAAATGATTGATTCATATTTTTCGCGCCACGAGATCTCACACTTAGCGCCTCTGCCGGCAAATGCAGGGACTTGACCGGGGGTTCCTCGAAAAAAGAAATGGCGACAATCGGAACGATAACTTACGGTAGGAACTTTTTGAAGAATTCGAATTAGGAGGATCTCAAGCGAAGATTCTCAGTTTTAAATAAACTAAAGTGGAAGTATCTATAAATATTTGTTCCAAAGTTATGGACTTTTATAGAAGGTTCGAAGATTTCCGAAATTCAACCAGGTTACCGTTTGCTTTGGATGTTGTAACTTATGGGAAGCAGTTGATTAAGATTTGAAATTTATGGGGGTCAGACTAGAAACGTGAAGCTTCGAGATGAATCAAACCAGAAGCAGCTGCGACTTTTTTCTGTGAAGTTACAATTTTTTAAATAGATTTCCAAAAATGATTGATTCATATTTTTCGCGCCACGAGATCTCACACGTAGCGCCTCTGCAGGCACACTAACGCACGAATGACGAGGATTCCTTGCACCGGGTATTTGAATAATTTCCCTTCTCTTAAATAAATAAAATGGAATTACTTAAAGATAGGAAAGGATCTGATATTTGAGAAAGTAAATGAACAAATAATAATGAATAAAAAAATAATAATTCTTAAATAAAATACATTTATGTTCTCGTTTTATTATTATTGCGACTATCATTATTATCAATATCAACATCAAAAATATTATTGCCGTTTCATAGAAATAAAATAAAAGATCGAATAATCTTTTAAGAGACAATATACGACTCGATCCGAAAAATAAAAGGCAGACTTTTGTCAACAAAAAAAAACATTCATTAGGGTAATAAAAGAAAACTCCTTTTTTCTCCTCGCATCTTTTCATTTAAAATTAGTCAGAACGAAAAGGAAGGATTAATTTAACGGAAGACGAGCATCCGGGGATTTCCCTTTTTAAATGAAGATTGAAAGTTTCTTTTCTTGGAGGAAAGGAATCAGTTGTGCGCTAAAAAATGCAGGAGCAGCGTAAAAAAAAGCGAACGGAGATGGAGAGGAATGAGGCGAAACGGGGAATTACCAGTATTTTCCTACTCGTTTAATTTTTTAAGGCACTTGTTTTAGCGACTAACAAAAGCTTTCCACTCTTACGTTTCTTATTCTATGAATTATTTCTCGCTATTAGATTGGAGGGCTCGAGTCACGTGACATCGAGTCAACGAATCAACTGAGAGCGAAAAAGACCCTATTTCTCCGCTCTATGCGGTAGCAGCAGTCGATTCCGGACTCAATTGACCGCCGGTACAACCTTTTCGCGTCGGGTCTCTTGAAACTCCGGCAGGTGTCACGTCGCGCCATTGCCGCGGCTCGAACACCAACGACTGAACGCAGTCTTTCTGTCGGACGGTAAAACAGGAACTCCATCGTAATTTCCGTCCTCGATACGAGAGGTCTCCAGTCCTATTTCAATTCCTGGTTCGTCGAAACCGGAAACAACAATGATTGGCGAGAGGCAGGGGCTTCCCCGAGCCCTTTATTAAGACTCGCGGGCTAATGACGCTGCAGATAAGTCTGTCGGGGGTTGGGTGTACGTCTTACTGCCAACTTTCGACCCCAAAGCTGATATACCCTCAGCCCCATCCCCAACCCAGTGAACCCTCGACTTCCCTCCATCCGGGAACGGATTCGCCTTTTTTTCTCCGATTTACTTTGCTTCCCTTTTTTTTCTTTATTCGGTGTCCTTCAAATGGATTTCTCAAAGGGTGTAATGAGCCATACAATCTTCTTTCATAAGGGTCGACGTAGTTAGGTTTCATGATGAGTCATCTTAAACCTACACCTCCCTTCTTCCTTTCTATAAAAAGTACGCGGCTCCGTTTTTTGCCGGAATTAAGAGCACTTTCTCTTACAGTGACTTTATTTACTCGCCTATCACTCGACTAACAGTATATACAAAGAGGATCACGATCTCTTCAGACGGGCATTTACATGAAAAAGGGACGCATTTGTAAACCACGAACTATACGACACACAGATATGCCGTTTCCCAGCGGCGAGCACTAAAATGGGAAGAGCTATCTGTGTGTGCTTCATTTTTGCCCGTTCTACTAACGATAATGCAGCGAAGTTTTATGAATTTTATATTGCTGCCGTTAAAAGCCGGACTTTTTACGGCCCGATGCAAAAACTAGATAAATGATGCCGTGTAATTGCAGTTTCTCGAATGGTTGCGCGTTTTTTTTTTCATTTATCCTTTTTTCCGAAATGTCCTGTTTTCTGCGAGAGGAATTTTTCGAGCTCCCCAAAAGGATTTACTTTGTTTCATGCAATTCTTTTACGCATGTTTACTGAATTGCAACTCAATGTATTAAAACGGAATAAAGGTTATAATAGTAATTATTATTAAATTCTTCGTGAACTAATTTTTTGCAAATAGTTTTGAAAATTTTGAATATAGCAACGTTAAAAAATGCCCACAAAGTTTAATACCCGATTATTATTCTCGCAAACTCGTTTTTTATTGGATAATTCATTTTTTGGATTCAAGTTTCCTGTAAAAGTATAGAAGCGAACAGCAGCGTCTCCAGTGGAAAGATCTTGAAAATTCTCCAAATTTGAATATTTATTCAGTTATCTGAGAGAAGAATTTTTCGAGCTCCCGAAAAAAATTTATTTTGTTTTATGCAATTCTTTTACGTATTCTTAGTGAATTGCAAAACAATAATAATAATAATAATAATAATTATTATTATTATTTTCTTTTTCAACTAAATTTTTACACATTTTCTTGAAAATTCTGAAAATAGTAATGGTAACAAATGACTAAAAAATTTAACTCCCATTGTAATTCTCGAAAACCGGTTTTTTATTGGATTATTCATTTTTTGGATTTAAATTTGCCGCAAAAGTAGAGAAGAGGACAGTACCGCCTCTGGTGGTGGCGAGATCTCGGAGATTCCCCAGATTTGAAGATTTAGCGGTTACTTCGATTGTTAAGAATTCGTTTAATTGACGATTTATTTAATTTTAAATGTTAATTTTTAAATTATAGAACTTTTCGAAGTTTATTATTTTGGAATAGTTCGAAAAATTGAACTACTTGAAAATACAACGGCATTGATGGAAAACACGCACGCCTTTCCCCTTTAGTTAATATTTAACTTTCGACTTCACGTGCATAAATCCATAAATATGATATTTTATAGCGAGTAAACAGAGCAAATTAATTGGGTTTATTCGGTATTTAAAATTTTATCAGTTACCATTTCGAAAAGCTTTTAGCTACAAAGTTATAAAAGTGGAAGCAATAATTATTCACAGAGAAACGGAATCCGTTATTTCAAGCGCAGAACACCGCAAGCTGCAATTATATGTATCGAATTTTTATTTCTTTTGAATTCGCTAAAGCAAATATCCTGGCTTTATTAAAACAAATATCATTTTGCAGGGATTACTAATTTTTTTTTATATTTTCAAATACACGAGTTTTTTGCTTCTAGGCATTATTTAAATCAAAAGCATTGTTCCATGCTTTTTTACCATTTCCGGGATTTTTTTTAATCCTAAATTAAGAAGAATCCCAGAAAAGTACATGAGATCGAAAAACTTCCTGATTTCTCCACCAGGTGCTCGTATACAAATTTCACAGCTGCCATCTACAATAAATAGTCCCATCCCCACTAAGTAGTCTAGGAATTTCAAACCAGAAGATTTTTTACCAAAAAAGAACTGATTTTTTTCACCAACTGTAATTACCTATGGTATAAGTAGCGCCATCTAGGTGGAAAGTAGCACTTTTACACTTCTTGAATAGTTTATGGTGAGCGGCAGGCGGAAGCGGAGGCGGTTCCGGCGGTGGCGCTGTCGTCACTGAACCTTCTCTAAGCTTTAAGGGACTTTTCCCACTTTTCTCGGTCATCTTTTACTTCTTATTCAAACACCACATTGCTGTTCTTTCTCAAAAAACTTCACTCTATAATTTATTTAATTATCACCTTCTTTTCTGGTCATTTACAAATTTTCACGGTTTCAATTAGAAACGCACGGTTAAAAAAAAGGGTTTTTTTTCGTCTTCTTTAGTTTTAGTTATTATCTACTTTTACTTTTGATAATTAGTGCCTTTTTAGTTTATATAAAATACTAAATTTGTTAATTTCACTAGTGAAACAAAGTTACTAAATTCTGGTGGATAAAATTTCTTTTATTTAATTTTAAAAAATTTATAGACGCCACCCCAAAAAATCTCTCGTGGTTAGTCGAACAACAATTGAAAAATTAACGTACAAAAATCACTAGACAAGCAGGTCCGTTCCGATTGAGGACTCCTTTTATTTGGTCGTTACACCTTAAAAGTCCCTAGATTTAATTGCTGCAAACCAAAAATCTATTTCACCTCGCAACGTTAATTACAAAAAGTCCCTAGATCAGTATCTCGAAATTCTAGGGACTGTTAAATCCTAAAAGTCCTTTGAGCTAACTCTTACATCCAAAAAGTCCCTAGATCTGATTCTTGCAGGTCTGAAACCTACTTTAGCTCACAACTCTTGCAATGTTTATTGCAGAATCGGCCTCTAAAAAGTCCCTAGAGAAGTCAAATACCTTAAAAGTCCCTTTATCCAACAGATGGACATCAAAAACCTCTTTTACCTTCTTTAACTCAACAATCAACTCATAAAAAGTTACTAAACAAGTTTCTTCGGCTTCATAGCCTCTTTATCTTTATGTCAACACTAAAAGTCCCTATATACGATTATGAAACCCTAAAAACCCTTTTCATTTCGCGTTTCTTGGACTGCCAACGGAAAAACCAAGCAACAAAAAGTCACCAGATAAGGCTCCAGATTAGGTGCACCCTGCAAAACCTACTTCGACTTACAATTTTTCGACCAAGGACGCTGTCATCGAAACAGCGATGACCTGTAAAATGTTACTAGACTGTTAATCGCTGCTCGCTTATAGCAACCCTCTCTTTAAAGCACACAAAAGCTTTGGGACACCGCTTTACGGCTCCCAACGGCTGATGGCTTTGTGATACCCCGTGGATGTTTATTCGCCGTCATTAGTTCGAGTGATACGGCAAACTAGCGTTAATGATGCGCGTCGATAATATCGTCGCAGTCGGATCCCACCGCTAAAAGACTGGTACGGTTAATGCGAACTGTAAATGGCGACAAAAGCCAAAAGGGGGAATCCCCTTTCGCTGCTATCGAGTGTCAGCTGAAATTGGGTGATCGAATTATCACTCGATCAGCCGCAGCTAATTATTCTCGTTTCTTTTTGTTGCTTTGTTGGAAAGGAAATGCCTTTTGTTCTTTTGCTAATTGGTTAACACAATGGAGCGAATTCCGATTTTTCTGTTTGCCGCTCCGGGGTCCCCGGGGTCTGAAGGGAACTCTCTTTCCATGGATGGGATTCGATCGAACGAGCGATGGGTCGTTCGAGCCCACGGTGTTCGTGGAGCTGTGCCATCGGGGTTTCTAATTGTTTCTCAAGATGGAGAATCGAACAGTGTTGATCTTGAAATTGCGAGATTGCATCGAAATGGGGCTTCCGATGGGACGATGGCTGGGTAAGGTAATACTGTTGGCGTTTTAATACGAGACTCGTAATAGCTTCGGATGGCAACGAAAACTCAGCTGATTACAGGAAGTGCGGAATGTCGGAGCTGCTGGATCCCAGAGAGACCCGTTGAATGCTGATGAAAATACATCAGCGCGATACAGAGCAGGTACATACGTACGTACACAGCCGGGGGATTCCATGCAGGTGTAATCACTAAATTTCAATGGCACTGCGAGGATTCCAAAGCCATACTCTCTCGTTTTCCATCTATTCACGTTTTGTTCCTCTGTGTAATTACCCGGCCATCGCTGTTTGTATATTTTTTTCAACTTTGCCATTTTTCCTGCTTTTCCGTGGAATTCTTTTCATTGAATTGCACAGTAGCAGTTCCGGTCGGATGAATAAAATGAAATCGAGGCAATTCTGTTGATTAAGTGGACCCTAGTCGACAAAATTCTGCCGGCCAAATTCAACTCGGTCGATGGAATTCCACGGACTGAATTGAATTAGGGAAAATAACATTTTGGAAACGAAAATCAAATAACAGACTAATTGATCAACAGTTATTGACGAGAAATTCATACTCAATTAAAAGAAAATGCATAGGGGAGTAAGCATGGTGAAATTGCCCCGGGCAAATATTAAATTGTTACTTCGAGGATACGTAGGCGGCAATGATAAAACACGATAACCCTCAAAAAATCAAATGTCTAACTCAACGGGGTTTCGACTAAATAAAAAAATACTCGTTTCTCTCGCACCGCGGGGAATTGAAAATTTATTTCGTCCATTCCACTGCCCTCGACGCACTTCCCAGGGTTGGCTGTTTGTATATTTTTTTTATTTCGCCACTTTTTTCCTGCTTTTCTATAGAATTCTGTTCACAGAATTGCACAGTAGCAGTTCCGGTCGGATGAATGAAATGGAATCGACACAATTCTGTTGATTAAATGGACCCGAGTCGACAAAATTCTACTTATCAAATTGAACTTGGCCGGTGGACTTCTATGGACTGAATTGAACCGAGGAAAAATATCATTTTTCAAATGAAAATCAATTAATAGACTAATTACTCAATAATTAATCACAAAAAATTCCTAATCAATTAAGGGAAATTTGAATCATCGACTCGAATCGACGAAACCATAAATTCCCCGACTCCAGTACCGACCCTCGCCGCCAGAGGCGCTGTTGGTCGTTTCTCTCGCACCGCGGGGAATTGAAAATTTATTTCCTCCATTCCATTCCCCTCGACGCATTTTCCTCGGCTTAGCTCTTCCAAGTCTTCCGACGAAAATTATTTAATCAAGCCGCGCACGAATTTCACCGGCATCCCAGCAGTAGTTCCCCTCTAACTTAAAATTTAAATAGATTCAGCCCGAATTAAGTCGAGGAAATTCCCCAAACCCCCTGCTGAAAAATTGGAGAATCCTTAGAAGCTCCCCAGCGAAACGAGGGAAGCTCCTTACTCGAAGTGCTCGCATGGAGGCTCTGAAACTTTGGGACTTTGAGGGGAAAAAAAAACCCGTATGTTAATTATCCCCGAAGTTTGGCAATCGTCGATTTCACCGGCTGACAATGGAGGCACGGAACAATGGAGTAACGGTATAATGGGTGCTCCAATTAAATCCACCACTTCTCGACCCAACTTGATGCGAGGGAGGAGCTGCTTTTTGGAAGACAATCAAAAATTTCGCATTGGCGGCGCAGAGGAGCGCCACGATGTGCTCCCGGGGCCGCGGGGAAAGGATGAAAAATGCAATTGGCAAGCCGTCCGAGTGTTTCGACTTTATCTATGCGTCCGTGGGCGGATCAATAATGTCAGGACAAGTTTCCCCGTTGCATTTTAAACTGGCGATGATTTTTCTTGGCCTGGAAAAATATGCGGGGTATATTTAGGTACACGTGTGTGCACACTAACACACACGCGATGTAATAAAATTTATCCCACATGCAAATCAGATGTCAGATCAGCTCGAGATAGGTGGGATTGAAGCTGAAAGGAAAGCGAGGGAGGACGAGGATGAAAGGACTCGAGGAGACGTAATAAGCATAAGCCGTCTTTTTTCTCCTCCCTCACAGCCAAGCAACCGGAACCGAGTCAGTTTTGTTTTTATTCCCACTTCCTCGCTGCCTTCTTCTTCCTACTACTTGTACATTCTGTAATTCTATTACAGGCAACGATAAAACTTCTTCCCTATTGATCCTCACGCAACCATGGCTACTGGACACAACACGCAACGTTTTGTTTTCATATTCAACCAGGACTTCATGTTTTCGACTGTTATTCCCTCTCTGTTTCCACTTTTCAAGATTTCGTTATCATAAATCCGTCCGGAATCTAGATCAGTCATGGTGATAGTCAACAAGCACCGGGAACGCAGGGGAGTCCCGTAACGATTCCTATCAGCGAAGGAAGAAAACGTGCAATCGAATTTTTTTATTGGGGGTTAATGAATTCCCTCTGAAACAGAGGAATCTAGAAGTTAAAGCCCGTAAAAGTTAGAGCCCATTATTTAGGGACGCTGGTAAATGATAATATGGGACAAACAATAAGCCTAAAAAAGAATACGTTCGATGTGAATTTGAATTTCCCGCCAGGAAGTTTGAATAATTCGCATTCAGCGCCTCTGACGGTGAAATGCATGACTAAAGTTCGGGGAATCCCAAGATTAAATAGGCGAAACATAAGATAAAGGATGCACAATATTTTTTATTTCTCAGAAATAGGATTCTCCAAAATTTAATTTATACGCGAGGACTTGGAAGTTGTTAAGAGCGTCTCGGGAGATAAAATTTGGTACTAAAATGTAGGAACTTCAAATTAAAAATGGATAATTAAGAACATACACAAATTTTTATACAAGAAAACAGGCTTTTTTCAAATTCAAATTCTCCTTGACGGTTTCGAAACGATTATAGCGCCTCTGATATTTAAAAATTTGTACTAAAATGAGGACTTCCCAATTTTAGTTTGGAAATACATTTTTTTCAACCAATATTCTTCGCGAATGGATAGAAATGAGCAAAAACGCATCTGGTGGTGAAAATCGGTACTAAGATTCGGGGATTCCCAATACCAAGTGGAGGAAACCATAGGTAACAGAGGAGATAGATGGTATTCCGGTATAGAAAAAGAAGTCCTTCTGTTTTGAACTCCCCGCGACGGTTTGGAAATGATCAGGGGCGCCTCTGGGGCTAAAAATCGGTACTGAAATTCAAGGCTTATTGTTTTGAAGTGCTCAAGTCATAACGAACACAGAAAGGGACTTTTTTTACAGATTGAAACGGGGTTTTGAGGTTTTATTCATGCACTTTGCGGTTTTCTTCGGCTTAATAATGGAAGAGCGAGGCTGTAAGTTAAAATACCCGAGAAAGTGGAACTATGCGGACGGAATAATAAATGAGGAGGCGCTGAAATGAATATTCTATTTGCTCCGGCGTTTTCAGTACTTTGTGCACTCGGTCCGACGCATCGAGTATCTGCGAATTAATCGAGCCTTCTACCATTCTGGGTGTCATCAATCATTCAAGCCTTTGGAGTAGACCTTCCCCTATTGACTATAGCTACGCGTATTCATACCCCACAAAATCCATCTACAGATTGCATATATATTATATTACCCCAGAACACGGATATGAATCCCGCCGGTATCGATTCGCCAAATGATGCATTTCCTGGATGCTGAATTCAATATTTTATTTTTCCCTTCTTAAGATATTTTTGCACCAGAAAATTTAGGACTTTGTTGCACAAAAGTCCGGGGAATCCCAAGTTTAAATAGACGGAACGTAACATACAGGATTCAGAGTACTTTTTATTTCACAAAATTTGTATTATGCGCGAGGACATGGAAATTGCTAAGAGCGTCTCTGGAGATAAAATTTGGCACTAAAATGAAGAAATTTCTATTTAAAAATGGATCATTAAGGATATTAACAATTTTTTCTACAAGAAAATAGGTTGTTTAAAATTATCCAGATTTTGCAATAGGAAGAGAATCAAAATAAAAGACCCGAAGATGGTGGTTTTTAACATCAACACTCGATCCAGCTCTAAATCATTAAAACAACCAAAAATTGGAAGATTAAACAAAAACGCTTGTGGTGTTTAAAGTCGGTACTAAGATTCGGGGATTCCCAATTACAAGTGGAAAAACCACAGATAACAGAGGAGATAGATGGTATCTCAAGTTTAAATGGACTCACATAAGATAGACGATACAGAATATTTTTTTCATTCACACAGATAGGTTTCTCCAAAATTTAAATGGTGAGGACTTAGAAGTTGTCAAGAGCGTCTCTGGAGGTAAAACTTGGTACTAAAATGAACAAAGTCCCGATTAAAAATGAATAATTAAGGGCATTATCAATTTTTTACAGGTGAAAATATGATTTTTTTTTTCAAATTCAAATTCTCCTCGACAGTTTCGAAACGTTTATAGCGTCTCTGGTGCTAAACATTTGTAGTAAAATTTTATGAAAGTTAATAAATTTATTTTTCCCAATTTTAAAATAGAAGAACCAGCATTACAAAAAATATCGACCATTTTAGTTCAGAAACAAATTTTTTTAACCAATATTTTCCGTGAGCGGATAGAAGTGAGCATAGATGCTTCTGGTGGTGAAAGTCGGTACTAAGATTCGGGGATGCCCAATACCAAGTGGAGAAAACCATAGGTAATAGAGGAGGTAGATGGTATTCCGGTATAGAAAAAGAACTCCTTCTATTTTGAACTTCCCGCGACGGTTTGCAAATGATCAGGGGCGCCTCTGGGGCTAGAAATCGGTACTGAAATTCAAGGCTTATTATTTTGAAGTGCTTAAACCATAACGAACGGAGAAAGGGTCTTTTTTTAAAAATTGAAACGGGGTTTTGATATTTCATTCGCGCACTTTGCGGTTTTCCTCGGTTTAATAGTGGAAGAGCGAGGCTGTAAGTTAAAATACTCGAAAAAGTGGCACTATGCGGGCTCGAAAATCTTTGAATTGGAAGAAACCGCTTCTGGGATTCCCCCAACTTTTAAGATTAGGTCGATTCTTAGCGGCAGTGGTATCCTTGCGTGGCCGCGATAATCGTAAATTTGAAAACAGAAGCGTTGGACAATTGCCAGTTTGAAAAATTCCTCCAGCTAACGGAATGAAGTCTTAGAGGAAATTAAAGCGAATCGATATACCGCACCCCAGCAAGCTGTAAAAAGGGAAGCTATTTCAGCGTTAAAACCCAAAGGATGAAAACCTTAAATCCATTTGGGGAAACAATGAGCCCCGGAAAGTGTGCTGGCGTGGAAGAGTAATTAAAAATCGAAATGTTATTTATAGTTTTGAACGCTACTATTGTCACTGAAAATCGACTCCACATCGTTATCCTGTCAGGCCTTCATTTAAAAGCACCGTCAGGATTCCTTCTCTCGTTTCAGCCGCATTGTCTCACGTGGGAAGTAGGTTAGAGAAATCGTCCTCTCTTTTATCAGCCCTCCGGAAACTACAAAGCCTCCCTGGAATTTTTTATATCATCCGCTATTCATTCCCAACTTCTGCTTGCTTATGAATTTCCGCATATTGAGTAAATACACCCACCTGCCGAACGCGACTGTTCAACTAAAAGGGGTGGCTTTTGCCTGAGCATCCCGATAAGGGGTGTTCATTGCCGTTTGGGGCCAACTGCTAATTTCTAACGGTTCAGAATTGGGTCAAGGTTGATGAATACCCGGCCCAGCTAGATCTGGACCAGTCTTAGACAAATTATTGATTGTTAAAGAACTATTATTGGGTCAGTCATGATCCAAAACTAGAACTGGACCAAATTTATGGCAAAGTCTGGATCAATACTAGATCCAGCAGAGTCTGAGCAAGATCTGGACCAAGTTAGGACCATCCTTGGCATGTACTTGAACTGGACCAAGTTTGGTCAATGCCGGGCCCAGCTAAATCTGGACCAGTCCTGGGCAAAATGTCGATCAATTATTGATTATTAAAAGACGGGTATTGGGTCAGTCACAATCCAAAGTTGAACCGGACCAAATTTGAAGCCAAGTCTGGATCAGTACTTGATCCAGCACAGCCTAAGCCAGATCTGGACCAAGTCTGGATCAATTACCCACTTTTAAGGGATCGCTTTACAAAGCTGGAAGCGGGGAGGCTGGGTCAATGCTAGGCCCGATTTAGTTTCGACCATACCGGGGTGAATTACTAATTTGTAATGGAACAGTATTGGCTCGACCTTGGTTCAAACTTGTTCGGGCTTGAACCTGGAGCAATCTGAGCCAATACTGGCTCAAGTTTGACTTAAGCTCCAGTCCAGTTCTGGTTAGAGCTTAAACTGGGCCAGTCCTGGACTCTGGACCAGTATTAAGTCGAACTTGACCCGAGCTAGTATCGGACCGAGTTTACGGTTGATTCTGAACCTCCTTGATCATGGAAATTGCTTTGGAACCACTTTGCGATTATCGACTCTTCCCTCAACTCTCGAATTTCCTCCCTTGCGCTTAGAAGAAAATTTCCTTCCCCTAAAAAAGGACCTTTTTCTCCACTATCTCTCGAAAACCACTATATATGTTCATATGTGTAAGTGTGCTAATATATATTGGCCCATTTATCGTCGGCGTTTATCGCCACTCCTTCGTGCAGGTACCAAGTCCTACCGGTTCTACCCCTAGCTTCCAACGGACGTATGTAGGTTCATAAAAACACCATAAAGAGGACGATTCTCGTCGTACCACGCACCAAAACTTCTCGGGGGTCGGGATACAAAAAACCGACACGCGATGTCGACACGTAGTGCAGCCTGCCAGCGCGATAACTACCCTGTACTTATTTATCCCCCTCCCCTAATCCCTGCTGTATCAACCAAATTAGCGATTTTTCGCAATTGTGAATATCCACGATAATTAGCAGCTTGGCTATGATATTATTATTATTATTATTATTATTATTATTAGTATTAGTATTATTAATATTAATAGTATTATTAGTATTTTTGTGTCTGTTACTAATTATTCTGTTAAAATCAAAATTCCTTAAATCGGCCAGAAAAAAATTCCTAATCAAAATTGTCATTACTATTAATATTTTTATTGTTGTTATAGTTATTATTATTATTATAATTGTTATTATTATTACGATTATTATTTTTATTGTTACTAATCTTTTTTTATTATAATTACTAATTATTTTACAAAATTAAAATTCTTCACACTCTCACGGAAGACGCATTCCTCTTTAAAATTATTATAATTATTATTATTGTTGTTAACATTATGATTAGTACCAATTACTTTATGAAGTTTAAATTCTTAAAATTCTCAATGGAAAAAAAATTTTCATTAAAATTACTATTATCATTATTATTATTGTTAACAATAATTTCGCAGAATAAAAATTTCCTAATTTTTGCGAGGACAAAAAAGGGGTAAAAGGAAATTAAAACCTTTCTTTTTTTTTATAAAGAACCTTATTTCACGTCATCGTCGATACCGGCTTTGATTCGCGTTATGGAATTAATTTCTTATTTCTTTTTTCTTTTCTCAAAAGAAAACGCCGATCGAAACCGTCACAGAACCGGAGCTTTTTTCGACGACGCAAGCTGAGACCCGATCGGTGCACGGCCGAATCCGCGACTCCACGTGCCTCGCGAGCTTTCGAGACCAAACTTAAGCCGTCCTGACAAGCTACTCCAGAGCAATAGCACCGGTATGCGCAAGCGTTTATCAAGGACACCAGGAATTCACTGTAAAGTCCTAGAAAATGTCCTATTTTTTACCCTTGCCCGAAAATTTGAGGAAAGAGTGGTAACAGGGAAGACCATTCCGCATCAATTTGTGGGAATTTTACTAGATCTTGAGACTTTTAGAGCTGGAAGAAGAAACTCGGAGCTTTCGACGAAATTTTCAGGGAACATTCTTATATTTTTAGAACTGGAGTTAAAAGCTCTCTTAATTTAAGCCCCTGATTTTGATTATTGTGGAATTGACGAACGGTTGGTTCAAGACCAGAAATTTCCAGACGTTTGAGGACATTTTAGAAATATTTGTTATAATATTTTTATGAAATAGAGATTCTGAGCTTCCGAATCCTTTTTTTCCAAAAGTTCCCATGATTTTTCTGTACCGAGATAAAAATTCCTAAATTCGAGGAAAGAGCTAAATTTATTCCTCTATTTTTTCTCTAGCATATTTTGCCATATAAGGGAGCTTTCGAATACTTTTTCCAAAAGTTCCTACCATTTTTAGAACTCAAAATAAAAATTCCCACACCTGAACTTCCCAAACTTCAATATTGGGAAACTTGCAAAACTTCAGACTATTTTTTAAAAATTCCAAGAACCAAACGATACTTTTCACAAGTTCAACATTTTACGGGTTGAAGGTAGAGATTCCGAGCTTTCGAGTACTTTTTTCCAAAAGTTCCCGCGATTTTTAGAACTCAAAATAAAAATTCCCAAACCTGACCTTCTCAAACTTCGATATTAGGAAACTTGCAGAACTTCAGGTAATTTTTCAAAAATTCCAATAACCAAACTGCAATTTTTTTAACAAATTCAACTTTTTGCGTTTCAAAGTAGAGATTCCGAGCTTTGAAAGCCTTTTTTCCAAAAGTCCCCATGATTTTTCTATACCGAGATAAAAATTCCTAAAATCGATGAAAGAGCCAAAATTTCTATTCCATCGGTTTCACGATCGATGGGGTCGACTATTGGGTTTAAAGAGAGAAGAGTGATTTTTTTTCTCTTTCATGTTGTGCTACATAAGGAAGCAAGAAAGTGAATCTTCTACAATAACAAAAAAGGAAACAAGCGTTGCTGCTGTTGCTGATGTCGCTGCTGTTTTATAAGGAACACAACGAGACGAGGTGTTCTGTGAGCTGTAAGAATTACGCTTGGCTGCTTTCAGAAGCTTTTCCACCCTATCGGTTTGCCTGCTTTTTCTGTTCTTCTTTCTTTTATCCACTTTATGTTTATGTATGGGAAAAAGATACGGACTCTCCCTTGTTCTGCTTGTACGCGTGATAGTGATGATGTTGAAGAAGAATTTTTTTTTTATTTATTCTCCACGGATTATATATTATTCCCCAGCGATATCGTTCCCTCGAAAAATGTTGCAAAAATATTGCTACAATATTTTAATTTCCAGATCGAAATCAAAATCGATATGTCGACTCGAAAATTTTGGCATTTGAAGAAAATTTTTTCGGGATTTCTAATTTGGGGAATCAAAAGCTTTTTTTGAAAATTTCCTATGACTTTCCCCCGCTTAGATGAAAATTCCCAAAATTGATAATCGAATTCGAAGTTTTTGGGAAATTAATGCGAACGGGGGTTTCGATTCGGATCCGAATATTTGTCACGGTTATGGAAAATTTTTTTGAGAGTTGAGATTTTCAGGTTCGAAAGTAGAGGAGCCATGCTTTAAAAACTGTTTTTTGGAAAAGTCTTACGATTTTTCCACTTCGAGATAAAAATTCCCTAAATTGAGAATTGAATTCGAAGTTTATGGGAAATTAGTCAGAACAAAAGATTCGGTTTGGATCCGAGAATTTGTCACAGTTATGGAAAATTTTTTTGAGAGCTGAGATTTTCGGGTTCGAAAGTAGAGGAGCCAAGCTTTAAAAACTTTTTTTTGGAAAAGTCTTACGATTTTTCCACTTCGAGATAAAAATTCCCTAAGTTGAGAATTGGATTCGAAGTTTTTGGAAAATTAGTCAGAACAAAAGATTCGGTTTGGATCTGAGAATATGTGATAGTTATGAAAAATTTTATTGAAAGTTGAGATTTTCAGGTTCGACAGTAGAGGAGCCAAGCATTAAAAACCTTTTTTTGGAAAAGTCCTACGATTTTTCCACCCCGAGATAAAAATTCCCTAAGTTGTATTGCAAAATAATGATTTTCGGACTATGCACAAAGTTTAAGTGGTTTTTCAACAATTGTAAGAGTTGGAGGGTATCTAATTAAAATTTCAAATTACTAGGTTTGAAAGCAGATACTCGAAGCTTTCGAACCCACTTTTCCAGAAGCCCTTAGAGCTTTTCAACGAGAATTAAAAATTTGTGAATTTGAGAAACAATCCTAGAATTTTTCACTTCCACGAAATTGAGAACCGATCGTCCGATGGGATTTCAAAAATTCTAAAAAATCGACAGAATTGAATTAAAATTTCAAATTTTAGGGTTAAAACCTGAGACATGGACCTTAAGAATCCAATTTTCCGAAAGATGCTATATTGTTACAAACCGGGATAAAAATTTCCAAAATCGAGGAGCAACCCAAAACCTGTGTCCTATAAATTTCAGAGTCACTGGTTCATTCAAATTTCCCAAATTCTCGAAAATCCACAGGATTAAATGAGGGATTAAAATTTTTTAGACTCGAAACCTTAAACCCAAACTCTTTAAACCGATAATTGCGAAAATCCCTACGTGATTTTAATCCGAGATAAAAATTCCCGAAACTGACGGTCGCGATAAAACCTCCTTTTTTTTTTATTAAACTTCTTTTATATACATTTCTATAATTATTATAATAAAGGAGTTGAAAATGAAAGGCTCTCTCGAACCGAAAAATCCTTTTGTTCGAAGAATGCGGCATCCTCTGGTGCGTTTATTATCTCTACCCCATCGCTTGTAATGAAAAGCGAGCAGAGGGAAAAAAGGAGGAAAATTGAAAACAATAAAAATAAACGTCGGTAAATACATATGATATGAATAATAAAGTTTAGTGCTTCTAAAATTGCTTTAAGCTTCTATCCGTATCCGTAATCTGTATGGAGAGAGGAAACAAGCTAAAACGACGATCAATAAATTGATTTGCCCACTGACGAATGTATTTTCGAGTTCAAGCGGTCTCTCTTCACTCCCAGGCATGATTAAAATTATCAAACTGGTAATAAATCGAGACCACGTTGAGAGTATTTTCCTCTTTTTTTTTTACTTTTTTTTCTCCTATTGCCACTTCCACTGTAACTCCTCCTTCAGTCCTTTAATTATAGCCATACTTTTTACCTTTCCAACTCGATATCTCCTCTCCTCCCCCCCCCCCCCTTTCTCATCGAAAAAGTGACTATTTTCACTCCTGTAATGGTTTATTTTCCCCGGAGATTCGAATCAAGTCAATTTAAAATTTTTCCTATCTTACTTAAGGAAGCCAATTTTTCTTTTTCTTTCACAAACTTTCTTATTGGATGCTGCAAACTGCAGCTATGTCAACCGGGAATGCACCAGAAACGAAACAAACGTAAATTTGAACTCCACCACGCGAGACTTGGAAGGGAAAAATTTCCAGCAATCGGGAAAAGTTTTTCAGAAAATTGAGATTTCAGGGATTAAAAGGGAAGAGCAAAAGCTTTCGAAAGCTTTTTCTTGAAACTTCCTACGATTTTTCTAAAAAAAGATAGAAATTCCCAAAGATGAAAACTAAAAACGAAGACTTCGTGGAGACGCAAGAGGATCGAGGGTGGAGTTCGAATTCGGGAATTTATCACGGTATAGGGAAATTTTTGTAGGAATTGAGATTGACAGGGTTGAAAGCTGAAAACCTGAGCTTCGAGATCCATTTTTCAGAAAGTCCCTAGGATTTCTTTGAGCCAAGATAAAAATTGCCAAAGATGAAGACCAATGTTGAAGATTTTGTGGAGATAAAAGAGAATCCAGGATGCAGTTCAAATTCGGAAATTTGTTACGGTATAGGGAAATTTCTGTAGGAAATAAAATTTACAGGGTTGGAAGTAGAAAACCTGAGCTTTGAGATCCATTTTTCAGAAAGTCTTTAAGATTTCTTTGAGTCAAGATAAAAATTCCCAAAGATGAAGATCAATATTGAAGATTTTGTGGAGGTAGAAGAGAATCGAGGATACAATTCAAATTCGGAAATTTGTCACAGTATAGGGACATTCCTGTAAGAATTAAGATTTACAGGGTTAAAAGTAGAAAACCTGAGCTTCGAGATCCATTTTTCAGAAAGTCCCTAGGATTTCTTTGAGCCAAGATAAAAATTCCCAAGGATGAAGACCAATATTGAAGATTTTGTGGAGATAGAAGAGAATCGAGGATGCAGTTCAAATTCGGAAATTTGTCACAGTATAGGGAAATTCCTGTAAGAATTAAGATTTTCAGGGTTAAAAGTAGAAAACCTTAGCTTCGAGATCCATTTTTCAGAAAGTCCCTAGGATTACTTTGAGCCAAGATAAAAATTCCTAAAGATGAAGACCAATATTGAAGATTTTGTGGAGGTAGAAGAGAATCGAGGATACAATTCAAATTCGGAAATTTATCACGGTATAGGGAAATTTTTGTAGGAATTAAGATTTACAGGGTTGAAAGTTGAAAACCTGAGCTTCGAGATCCATTTTTCAGAAAGTCCCTAGGATTTCTTTGAGCCAAGATAAAAATTCCCAAAGATGAAGACCAATATTGAAGATTTTGTGGAGGAGATTTTGTAGAAGAGAATCGAGGATACAATTCAAATTCGGAAATTTGTCACAGATTAGGGAAATTCCTGTAAGAATTAAGATTTACAGGGTTAAAAGTAGAAAACCTCAGCTTCGAGATCCATTTTTCAGAAAGTCCCTAGGATTACTTTGAGCCAAGATAAAAATTCCCAAAGATGAAGACCAATATTGGAGATTTTGTGGAGGTAGAAGAGAATCGAGGATACAATTCGAATTCGGAAATTTATCACGGTATAGGGAAATTTTTGTAGGAATTAAGATTTACAGGGTTAAAAGTAGAAAACCTCAGCTTCGAGATTCATTTTTCAGAAAGTACCTAGGATTTCTTTGAGCCGAGATAAAAATTTCCAAAGTTAGAAACCAGCAATTACATTGGGATAAAATGAATAGCGATTCAGTTCGACTTTGATAATTTATCACTAACCAGGAAAATGTTATTAAAAATCGAAATTTTGAGGATTGGAAGTAGCAAACCTGAGCTTTAAGCCACATCTTTTCAAAAGTCCCTTTAATTTTCTTGAGTCGAAATAAAATTAAATCGACAAAAATTGAAAAATCCGAGTAAATTACCTATAATTCATTAATACAATTAATGTAATTAATTAATATAATTTATTAACAAACAAAATCAATTTCTAATAAATGAAAGAGGACATGAAAATAGAAAACAATCGTCTCTACATTCTCTTGTTATTATCTGCGGGTAACTGAAGGAAACCACAAGTACTCCCTGGCAGCTGTTGGCAATTCTACCGCTACTACTTTCACTACCCTGTCCCTACCCTGCTTTTACCCCTTTCTTTCACTCTCTAATGCGAAACTAACCGACTCCCGTTTAGCAAGGAACCGAACTAATTGTAAGAGAACTACCCATCTTAGAATCGATTTTTGCGAGAAATCCATTTTTTGTTTTCACGAAATATTTTGGATTTTGCAAAATTATAAAAAATGTCAATGATTGGAACGAATTTTATTAAGAAATTCATAATTTTCATGTTTGAAAGTAGAAATGCTATGCTTTGAAATCCATTTTTATTTAAGGTCCTAGGGTTTTTCTAAACAAAGATAAAAATTCCAAATTAAGGTTTTCCTTGTAATTAATTTTGGAATATAATTAAATGAAAAATTGAATCTAAATTTTTAATTCGAGTTTTAAAGTATATTTAGAAATTTTAATTAAATTTGGAGTTCAATTAATTGAATTTGAATTGGAAGAGCTCCCGGAAGGGGCAATTTTCAAAATTCACTCCAATTTGAGACTGATTGGAACTTTTCGGTACCCAAGTGCGAGTGTGCTGCATTTTCTAGACCACGTAAGCGGCGAAGATCCATCACAATAGCTATCGCGGTTATCACACCCTATACTGACGGTTTACGTCAAGTCAGCTTGCTCGGGGATTCCCCATTCTCTTCCCTGAATTGTCTTGATAGATGGATGGATGGATAGTTCACAAACGCTGGATTGCGCTTGAATTAAACCCGATAGCTGACACAGCAAGAGTGCATGTCTGTATATATACATGAGATGATCAAAAAAAAAAGAAGAAAAGTGAAAGGGGTTTGGAAACAAAAATAGAGAAGAGTCGCTATTGTACCGGAAATAATGCTAAAGTCTCGCGGAAATTACGAAAGAATCACGGAATTGCGGAATTTTTATTTCGGTTTCTATAAATCCTAGGGACTTTTAAAAAAAGAATCTCGAAGCTTAGGGTCTCCACTTTCAACCCTAAGAATTGCAAATTTGTAAGAAAATTTTCTCTGAACCCTAAAAGTTTCGAAAGACGAACCGAAATTTTGTTTTCATTTTGAGTTACAAGGATTTAGGAATTTTTATGAGTTTGAAAAAATTTTAGGATCTTATGAAAAAAAGGTGCTTAAAGCTTAGGATCTTCACTCTCAACCCTAAGAATTGCGAATTTTTAATAAAATTTCCTCTAAACCCTAAAATTTTCGAAAAACGAACTGAAATTTTGTTTTCATTTTGAGTTATAAGTATTTAGGAATTTTTATCTGATTGTGAGTTCGAAATAATTTTAGGAACTTTTGAAAAAAAAGGTGTTTGAAGCTTAGGATCTTCACTTCCAAACCTAAGAATTGCGAATTTTTAATCAAATTCCTTCCTACCTCTGAAATTTTCGAAAGACAAAGTGGAATTTTTTTGAATTTTACATTTCCGAAATTCCCGAATTCTTATCTAGGTTTCAAAAAATTCTAAAGATTTTTGAAAAAAAGCTCTCGAAGCTTAAGATCTCCACTTTCAACCCTAGGAATTGCAAACTTTTAATAAAATTTCATCCCACCCCTGAAATTTTCGAAAGACGAATTATAATTTTTTGGAATTTTGGGTTACTGCTATTCAGGAATTTTTATTTGGGTTTCAGAAAATCCTAGGGATTTTCGGGAAAATGGAATTCAAAACTTAAAATATTCACTTTCAATCCCTCAAATGTTAATTTCTAAAAAAAATTTCCTGAATAATAATAAATTATCAAAGTCGAACTGAATTGCTACTGGTTTTATGAAACCTTTATTCCGCGTTCCCAAATTTGAGAATTTTTTACCGCCGGTTTTTGGGTTCCAGAAAATCCTAGGGACTTTCGGAAAAATGAAAATCAAAGCTTAAAATATTCGCTTCCAATCCCTCAAACATTGATTTCCAAAAAAAAAAAATTCCCTGGGTAATAATAAATTGTCAAAGTCCAATTGAATTGCTACTGGTTTTATGAAACCTTCATTCCGCGTTTCCAAATTTCAGAACTTTTTATCGCCGCTTAGAACAATCCTAGAGACTTTTCAAAAAACGGTTTTCAAATCTCAGGATTTCAAATTTCGATTCGGAAAATCTCAGCTCCCAAGGAAATTTCGGTTGCTATTATGGCCACTTGGGCTTCGACACAGATGCAAATTAGAGACGCGTTGGTGCGCTTATTACATCAGTCTCCTAAGGAGATGCATTAACGCAATTAAAAGACGGATGATGCACTTTTTTCCTTCCCGTTTACTATTGATGTTAATGTTATAGAGGGAGTTGGAAATTCGATTTAATTCAGTTTTATCGATATTAACGTTTGCCATCGCGAGGAGGGAAATTTATGCGAGATGAAAAAATGAGGAGACGAAGGAGGTACATGAAAGGACGATGAAATAACCAGTGACACGAGACTCCACTGAAAGCTGACTCTAGTCCTGCTTTCTAAGAGGCTTACGGTCTCCGTGTCGGGAGAAGAGTTGCTATTTCCATCCCGATGACGAAGGGAATGGGGGCAAAAACGCAACCGATGGCTCAAAGAACGAATTTTTATTTTTATCTTTTTCGATTCACTTATTTTCATTTCACGGGTATCGCAGGATTTGTAATTAAACTTGATTTCGACCGAGGCTAGAGACAAGAGTGGTAACAGCCGCGGGGAGAAACGAGACGCTGGAAGCGGGGTTTTACGTAATTTCGTATAATTGGAATTTCACTTATGATTTTTATCTGGAGTTCAAGGAAACGCAGCAAACTCGGAGAAAATGGGTTTCAAAGCCCAGGATCGCTGCTTCCGACCCTCGAATTTTAAATCCTCGGGCAATTTTTCCGCACCCTCTGGAATTTTTCCTAACCGAACGAACGACTGCCTGGAAGTGTTCAAAAATGTGCAATTTCCAATTTTTATCTCGGTGCCCGTGAATTCCAGGAAATTTCCCAAAAGAGGATCTCGAATTTCGAGATCTACACTTTTAACCCTAAAAATGTCAAGTTCTAATTAAATTCCCTTTAGTTACTGGAAATTTTTGAAAACGAACTGTCATTGTTTTTAAACTTTGCACTACTGGAGAATTTGGGGATTTTTATCTCGGCTTAGAGAGGTCGTAGGAATTTTTGCAAAATTAAAATCTGCAGCTTAGACTCTCTACTTTCACCCATAAAATTTTCGATACTTGAGGAAACCCATGAGCTTTTCAAGTTCTAATTAAATTCATATTAATTAGTAGAAATTTTGCGAAGGCGAACAGGGATTTTTTTAAAATTCGCAATACTGGAATTTTGCAAATTTTTATCTGAGTTCGAAATAATTTTAGAAACTTTTGAAAAAAAGGTACTTGAGCTTAGGATCTTCACTTCCAAGCCTAAGAATTGCGAATATTTATTAAAATTTCTTCCTATACCTGAAATTTTCGAAAGACAAAGTCGAATTTTTGTGAATTTTACATTTCCGGAATTCCTGAATTCTTATCTGGGTTCCAAAAAATTCTAAGGATTTTTTAAAGAAGGCTCTCGAAGCTTAAGATCTCCACTTTCAACCCTAAGAATCGCAAATTTTTAATAAAATTTCTTCCTATCCCTAAAATTCTCGAAAGACAAAATCGAATTTTTGTGAATTTTACATTTCCGGAATTCCTGAATTCTTATCTGGGTTCCAAAAAATTCTAAGGATTTTTTAAAAAAGGCTCTCGAAGCTTAAGATCTCCACTTTCAACCCTAAGAATCGCAAATTTTTAATAAAATTTCTTCCTACCCCCGAAATTTTCGAAAGACGAATTGGAATTTTTTTTAATTTTGGGTTACTGGTATTCAGGAATTTTTATTTGGGTTCCAGAAAATCCTAGGGACTTTCGGAAAAATGGAAACCAAAGCTTAAAATACTCGCTTTCAATTCCTCAAATCTTGATTTCTAAAAAAAATTCCCTTTTATCTTGACTTATCGTTAGAAAGGTCGTAGGAATTTTTGCAAAATTAAAATCTGCAGCTTAGACTCTCTACTTTCCCCATAAAATTTTCGATTCTTGCGGAAACCCACGAACATTTCAAGTTCTTATTAAATTCCTCTTAATTAGTAGAAATTTGCGAAGACGAACGGGGATTTTTTTAAACTTCGCAATACTGGAATTTTGAGAATTTTTATCTCGGCTTGGAGAGCTCGTAGGAACTTTTGTAAAATCAGTGTCTACAGCTTAGACTCTTTACTTTCACCCCTAAAATTTTCAATTTTTGAGAAAAATCCATCCAATTCCTGTAATTTTTTTAAGCCCAAAGAAATGTTAACAAATTTCGTAATATCGAAAATCCAACAGTTCAGCTGGAATTTGACAATATATTACCGTATATGGAGATTCGATAAAAGATTGAAATTTTGGGAGATGAAAGCAGAGGCGCTAAACTATCGTAAGAAATTATTTTTCCCAAAGTCCTCTACGATTTTTCAAAATCGAGATACAAATTCCCCAGCCTGGAGTCTCGACAAAAATGTTTCATGAAACCAGGAACGATTCGGTTGGACCTTGAAGAAAAATTTTCATAAAAACCAAGATTTAAGGGGTTGAAACATAAAAGTTCACATTTTCGAACCCTTATTTCCCGAAACCCCTGGGGCTTTCCCGAAACCGAGATAAAAATGTCCAAAGCTGGAATCACAAAATTCCCCATCGACAAAAATCTAATTTACGGAAACACCGCGACGGACGGGGGTGGTCTGAAAGAAAAACTGCACCACCCCATCCCCTTTTAATTGCCTTAATGCATCTCCTTAAGAGCCTGATGTAATAAGCAGCACACGGACGCGTCTCTAATTTGCATTAGTATCGAAGCTGGAGTGGCCAATAGAATTTAGTAGCGCGTGCGTGATATCACGGAATATACATTTCCTCCAACCCCGTGCCACCCCTTAAGGAAATCGTATTATCAACTTGAAACAGGGTTTACATTTCAATCTCAATCAGCATTATAATAATGGCGATAACCCACCAAATTCAATCCCGGGTTTGATCGAATAATCACCCAGCGCCACCTCTGGAGCCAAAACCACCCCTTTAATCCCAAAACGGGTTCAAAAGTTACCCCCTGAAGCCCCTAAACGGACAAATTCTTCTTCCGGTGACTCTGGGATTCCCCTTCCGCTCCGCTATTTCGGGAAAACCACCATTAAGAACGTCTAGCGCGAGAGCGCGGGGATTCCCATGCACCCCTCTGCCGGTTAGGCTCTTGTGGCGGGAAGGTTTGAAATTTCAGACACTCGAGGACCACCTGAATCCTCTCAAGGGAGCTCTGGAGCGTCGATCCTCTTGAAAAAGCGATGCCGCCTCTCCGGGGAATTTTTTTTTTCCAATCGGGAAATGCTCAGAATCGTGTGCTCTCTCTCGGGTGGGCTGGAGGAGGATTCTGGAGGATAGATACTTGTCTGGAAGAGCGCTGGAAGGAAGGAAGTTGACTAAGAGCGATGAGTGTGTGGGTTAAAAGAGGGCGAAGGCCGGTCACTAAAGTGTCAAGAGCTGGCAAAGGGGATGAAACGAGTGAAGGAGGAGCGGAGCTACGCCGTGAAGGATTTAACGGATGATGGGGTCGTGTGATGCGATAATGTTTATTTTCTTTCAAAGTAAAAAAATATATATAAGTATATGTATATATATATATCTATCTTGAAGTTGAGATAAGAATTCTCGAAGTAGGAGGAGGAGAAAATTGGAGTGGATCAAATTTTACCACCGTTTACGTCAGCTTTTAAAATTTCTGAAAGAATGATGGAATTTCCTTTAGTTGAAAGTAGGGATCCTAGGGATTCTATCCTGTTTTGCAAACGGCCTTGAAATTTCTCTAGGAATAAATAAAAATGTCCATAATTGAAAAATTGTACCTCTGATTAGCTCAGCTTTTAAATTGTTTTAAGGAAAACTGAAAATTCTTTGGAAACTAAATTTTTCTTTGGGAGGAAAGTAGGAATTCTAAAGTTTAAAATCCATTTTTCCAAAAGTCCCTAGAACCTTCCTAAACCGAGATAAAAATTCTGTAAGTTGAAGAAATTCAAAAATTGGAGCGAGTGAGATTTTACAAGCGATCGGTTGAAATTTCGAAAATCCTAAAGCACAGATGGAAATTTTTCGGAACTTGAAATTCATTGTATTCGAAAATAGAGATCTCAAGGTTCAAATCACAATTTTTCAAAAGTCCCTAGGATCTTTGTAGGCTGAGATACAAATTTCCAAAAATTAATAAGTTTCGAAATTACAAAAATAAAAAAAGGGCATAAATAAAAAAAAATGACTCTTTCATCAGCCACTGGTCCAACTTTGAAAAATTCTAAAACCGGGATGGAATTTTTTCGAAAATCGAATTTTTCAGAGTTGGAGGCACGGACGCTAAGTTTTCTATCTCAATTTTCCAAAAATCTCTAGCACTTTTCCAATTCGAGATAAAAATTCTTAAAGATCGAAATCAGATTATCGTAAATTTAACACGCGAGTCTCTCTCTGATTTACTCTCAACCTTTTTTTGCGTTCAACCCCAAAATGGGTGAAACCCGAAAAGCCTCCTTATATTTCAAAACTCGAATTATCTCTTGTTTCCTTTTTTCTTTTTTTACGTGACAGCCGATCTTCTTCATGTTTTCTACCGGCAGCAAAACGCCGTCGTCGGTCCTATAAATCATAAATTCCTCTTTCAATTGACTTCATATTGAATGCGAGAGGAAAAAAGAGACCCACCCTCCCTTCCTCCCTCCCTTTCACCCTTTATTCAGAATTTATCCAACATCCTTTTCATCTCATTCGATGCCCCACCCCAAAGATTAATAGAAAATAATAAAGAAAAAAATCAAATTCAATAAAACCCCATGATTTAAAGCACAGAGAGACCTATTATTTCATTCTTTTGACGATGAAGCAACACCTCTTTTTGCCATAATACGAAAGACGTTATCAAATGGAATCAAAGGAAAATAAATGAACGATTTTTCCACGGTTGAAGCGATAGCTGGAAATGAAATGATATATACCGAGTGTATATACATGCCTTTTTGCAAGGGTAGCATTCTGTTTCATTTGCCATCCACATATTTATTTAAACAAAGAAAGAGGAATGGAAACCTGGAAATGTGGGAATTCTAGGGAATTTTTTTACGGCTTGGAAAATTGCTAGGGACTTTTCGAAAAATGGGATCGAAACATCGGAATCCCTAATTTCAACTGGAATAATTGCCGTTTTCAAAAAAATCCTGTACCTGGTTTAGAATTTTTTAAAGTTGAATTATTTGCTGAAAAATTGTCATTAGTTATAATTTGAAAATGTCGTCGATTTTTGGGAATTTTTAGGTCGCCTTAGAAAAGTCTTAGGGACTTTTGGAAAAATGGAATCGAAACATCGGGATCCCTACTTTCAACGGAAATAATTGTGCTTTTCAAAAAAATTGCGTACCTGGTTTAGAATTTTTTAAGGTTGAATTAATTGCCTTAGAAAGGTTTCAGGGACTTTTGGAAAAAAGGAATCGAAACTTCGGGATCCCTACTTTCAACTGGAATAATTGCGGTTTTCAAAAAAATCCCGTACCTGGTTTAGAATTTTTTAAAGTTGAATTAATTACTGAAAAATTGCCATTAATTATAATTTGAGAATGTCGTCGATATTTGGGAATTTTTAGGTCGCCTTAGAAAGGTCTTAAGGACTTTTGGAAAAATGGAATCGAAACATCGGGATCTCTACTTTCAACTGGAATAATTGCGGTTTACAAAAAAATTCCGTACCTGGTTTAGAATTTTTTAAAGTTGAAATAATTGCTGAAAAATTGTCATTCGTTATAATTTGAAAATGTCGTCGATTTTTGGGAATATGTAGTTCGCCTTAGAAAGGTCTTAGGGGCTTTTGGAAAACAGGGATCGAAATTTTGGGATACCTACTTTCAAATCGAAAAATTGCAGTTCTCAAAGAAAATTCCGTGACTGGTATAGAATTTTCGAACGTTGAACTAATTTTTGGTGAACTTCGACTTGTCGTAAATTTGAGATTTCTTAAGCTTTTGGGAATTTTTATCTTTTGTTGGAAAACCCCTAGGGACCTTAGCAAAAACAGGATCGAGAGATTGAGAGGTTCGATTCCGACGCTAAAATTCTTAACCCTTACGAACTTCTTTCTCATTAACGACGGATTAACAAACCCCTCGTTGAACTCGTTCCGTGGGACTAACCTAAACTTATCCCCCCAAATCACGCTTAAACTCGAGTTAAGCTTTTCGACCCTTATCAGTCTATGGGTCTGGCGTGTGCAAAACGCGTAAAAGTTAACTCCAAACGAGAGGTGAATTCGAAATTTCGTTACCTAAAACAAACACCGGAAATTCGACGTCATTTTCGGACCTTGAAAAATTAAAAATCAATTCTCGCAATTATAGTTTCAAAGTCCAAATTTTTGAAAAATGGAACTCTAATTTTAAGATTCCAATTTTTAACCTTAAAAATGTCAACTATTAATAAAATTCTCTTTATTGATTAGAATTTTTTATTTAATCTTTGACAACAAATTTCTTAGTCGTGATTTGGTAGTGAAATTTCGGGAATTTTGTTCTCAAAGTAACAAAGTTGTAGAATTTTTTAGACAAAAGAAATTGAGCACCTAGAATATCTACTATTGACCCTAAAATATTCAAATGGTAATATCAAAATTCGGCTTCGAAAATATTTATGTCCACTAAGAAAAATCCTGTAAATTTTTGTAAAAATAATTTTGAAACCTTAGAATTGCCACCTTCGATTCCAAAAATTTCAATTATTAACTAAATTCTATCTAATAATTAAAATTTTTTCATATAATTTTGATACTGTTTTACCAAGAGATATCTCGCAGTCTTAATTTGGAAATGCAATTTCTGGAATTTTTAGTTCGAAGTAGAAACATCGTATCGATTTTTGGAAAAATGGCATTGGAAGCTTAGGATCCCTGCTTTCGACCCTAAAAATTTCAAATACTAATGAAATTCTCTCTGATAATTAGAATATTTTTTAATATTTTTTTTCATTTTCTTACCAATAAATATCACACAGTCATAATTTGGAAATGCAACTTTTGGAATTTTTATTTTGGAGAGGAAAAATCGTTGGAATTTTCGGGATTGGAACTTTAGGATTCTTACTTTTAACTCTAAAAATTTCAATTATTAACTAAATGCTTTCTAATAATTAAACTTTGTTTAAACAATTTTGTTACTTTTTTACCAAGAGATATCTTACAGTCTTAATTTGAAAATGCAATTTTTCGAATTTTTAATTCGAAGTAGAAAAATCGTATCGATTTTTGGAAAAATGGCATTGGAAGCTTAGGATCCCTCCTTTCCACCCCAAAAATTTAAAATACTGATAAAATTCTCTCTAATAATTAGAATTTTCTTATCTTCTTACCAATAAACACCTCATAGTCATAATTTGGAAATGCAATTTTTGGAATTTTTAATTCGGATTGGAAAAATCGTAGGATTTTTCGGAAATGGAACCTTAGGATCGCTACTTTCAACGCTACAAAATTGGAATCATTCATAAAATTTTCTCTACCAATTAGAAAATCAACAATTAATTTTGTCTCTCAGAAGTCTCTTTTCAAGAGATTTCTTTCATAGTTGGGAAGTTTTTCTGGATTCTTTGTTGGAGTGCCGAGATTAAGAAGAACGCCATCGGGTGTACGTCACTTAAACGAGTCTTATACGTATATAGAGCATAGATTTAGTATAAAGGAATCCTTACCTCTCGCAGAAACATGCTTCTCTTTTTCCATTTCTTTAATGCGGAGCAGCCAGAGTCGTCGTTTCTTTGGGTCACTGCATCGCGAAGCTCGGTGGTTTTAAGAGACTCTCTCTCAATTTCCTCGGCCCTTATATATTTTTCTCAGCTTTTCTCTTCAATTCTCCCTTTCTCTTTTCTTTTTCTTCTCTACTCCGGGAAAGTAATTTTTTTTTCACGTTATACTTAACTGTTTTCGGGAAAAAAAGCACCGAATAGGCGATTCTGGTGAAAAATACCTGTTTATACTTACAGAGGTTGTAAACAGAAAAAAAAGCAGTGAAAGAAAGAATGAGAAGTGAAAACGTATGAATGGAAACCTGATAAGTGCTTCTTCTTATTGCTCGGCTCTCTTATTCTGCGCAATTATAACGCTTTTCAAACGGCAGCGAAAAGTGTCTCGAAACTGAATCGCTGAATGAAAGCGGATATATGAAAACTGAAAAAGGAAAACGGAAGAGTTCGCTTAATCAAAGGAAAATAAATAGAGGTGAAAACGAAGAGACGTCGCGGCATTTTTTCTTCTCTTTTCTCGCGGTCGTGGTTTGGAAGTGCAACTTTGGGAATTTTCATCTCGGGGTAGGAAAGTCCCAGGGATTTTTGAAAAAATGGGATCGAAGCCTTAGAATCCTTACTTTCGACCACAAAAAATTCAATTGTTAATAAAATTTCCTCTAATAATTAGAATTTTTATAAATCGAATTCGGTTTTAATTTTCAAAGAAATTTTTCACATTTGTGGTTTGGAAATGCAACTTTAAGAATTTTTATTTCGGTGTAAGAAAGTCGTAAAGGTTATTGGAAAAATGGGTTTAAAGCATTAGCATCCCTACTTTCGACCATAAAAAATTCAATTGTTAGTAAAATGTTCTCTAATAATTAAAATTTTTGTAAGTCGAATTCGAGTTTGATTTTTAAAGACATTTTTTACAATCATGATTTGAAAATGCAACTTTGCGAATTTCTATCTCGGGGTAGAAAAGTCATAGGGATTTTTGAAAAAATGGGATTGAAGCCTTAGAATTCCTACTCTTGGCTGTAAAAATTTCAATTACTAACAAAATTTCTTCCGATAAATAGAATTTTTACAAACCGAAACCTGATGAAATTCCATCGAATTATAATGCATTTTGGAAATTCAATTTCGGAAATATTTACGTCAAATTAGAAAAATCCCAGATAATTTTGAAAAAACGAATACGGAAGCTTAGAGTGCCTGCTTGCAAGCCTACAAAATTCTGTTTCCAAGAAATTTTTTTTTTCTACAATCAGAATTTTTTATTTCCTATCGGAATTTTCAAGCCTTCGGTAGCTATTTCTCTTTCCCATAATATTAAAATTGAAAAAAAAACTTCATAAACGAAATCAAGGCGTATTAATAACTTGACTGTTTGGTCGTTGTGAATAAAAATTAGCTTGTTTAGAACAACACCTTCGACATTTCCATAATGCAGAAAATTCGCTCATGCGGAAAATTCATCCGCCCTTCATTTGCAAGAGGTCTATTTATTTCTTATTTAACAGAAAAGGGTAGAAAAAAAAATAAGGTTTAAGGTTGATATGTTTTAATCCCGGCAATATTGACATTATTAGTAGTCGTAGAACTTGCGCTACTAGCAGAAGTGCTAATTGAATGGATTACATTTAGCAATCGATTTGTAAAGGAGTTAAGTCAGTAGGGGAACTTTAATGGCATTATCAGGCAATCAATTCGACAGCTCATCTTCTACTTCTGCTTCTTCAGTTTCTCTCAATATTTCGAATGACGTTCGTCAATTGCAATTCCCCTTCGAATGAAATTCCTCGAAACAGTTTATCGGAATTCTTGATCTTTGAAAATTTTTACCTCGACCAATAGAAATCGCATGACATTTTGAAAAAGGGAAATTTCAAATTTACGATCTCCAATTCTAATTTTTCAAAATTTGATCCTCCAAAAGATTTCGTTTTTAGCAAATCGAAGAAAATCGTAGGACGTTTTGAATGAACAGAAATTAAAAGCCCGAGATCCCTGAATTCGATCCCGGAAAACGAACTTCTCAAAAAAGATCCGTCGGGTCCGTATGATTTTCAAAATCTGAAAGAAATTGTGACCCTACCAAGTTTCGAAAAGTTTTTGAAATTTTCAAGGTTTTTAAAACGGCTGACGAAAATCGCGGATCATTTCCGGAAAAAGTGATTAAAAGCTCGGGATCCCTACCTTCGGTCCTCACAAACTTGAATCTCAATTGAATTCCATTTTACCACTGGAATATTCGAAAATTAATTGATCGTTGGTAAATTTCGTCTTTTTTGAAAAACTTAAAAATGGGGAAAAATAAAGGAGGAAGTGGAAAGGATGACAAATTTGTTTCTATTCTTCTCCGAAATTGCATTTCCAGTGCTGCGAGGGAACCCTTTAAATCCCGCGATTCCTCCGGCCTCGGGAGTATTTGCTTCGTTCGAAAATTGTATTTTATTCGATAGCAAATCTTTGACAATAGACGAAACCCCCGGATTTTGAACTCAAATCACGAAGCAGAACGTAACAATAAACTTGAAATCCCCGCGCGTGCGTCCCTTCTATTTCATACGTTCCCTACTAAATTTCTTTTGAATTGTTGGACAGACATATGCATGAATGGGGTGCTATTGCGGAATTGAGAAAAGGAAACTAATTGAAAACAGTAACCGGGCAAAGTGTGGGAATCAATACCAACAACGGTGACCTGCCTCTAAGCGTCCCGCGGAAACCAGGATTGTTTATTTCGAATTTTTTATGTATGTGAAATTTCCCCAAAAATACGAAAATACGAAATCCCTTCAAAGAACTGCCGTATTTAATTATTTTATCAAAACGGAGAGTGTCCGTGTGCCCCGAATTCCAGAGGAAAATAATTTTCTCATATATATATATATATGAAAATATTGAATTTTGAAATTTTCGAGAATCAAAAAAATATATATTTATCGAAATTAATATTTTTACAGAAACTACTATTTTTGACTAATTTTTTAATTTAAAACAATAACATCGGAAGCCTTGGGAAAAGCTGTGGAGGTATCACTCGGGGTGACAAAAACCGGGAAAATGGAGGAATAACGTTATGGACGAGATACAATAAGGGAAATATATGAGACAAATAAAAAAGTACAATGAAAGTTTTCCTATATGTGGAATGATAGATATATATATATAAATATATATATACAAGAATATATATCACGAGAGATCCGAACGTAATCTCAGAAAAAGACTTGTACGACAGACCGACGACGGAGGGCCACTGAGGCTGTGTTTGAACCCTCAGTTTCCATTCCACGGGGGAAGAACTCGCGTGCGCAGCGTTTAGACGT
The DNA here is from genome assembly GCA_949825005.1 of Gasteruption jaculator. Lineage (NCBI taxonomy): Eukaryota > Metazoa > Arthropoda > Insecta > Hymenoptera > Gasteruptiidae > Gasteruption > Gasteruption jaculator. The sequence goes on from OX463762.1 coordinate 7,875,797, forward strand.
GTACGGTTCTCGTATCCTTTTTTCCCGCGTATTCGATCCTTATTGGATTACAATTAATGCGGGGCATTTTTTTTTTGTTCAAGGAACTATCGTTTGCGGGAAATCATATCCTCGGCGAATAAAGTTTCGGGGTTGAAAAAAACGTTGGCACGAATTTTATAAATGATATAACCGGAGGGAATATTTTTTCTATTTCCTTTTGGAAGCCCCGATTCCCACTTATTTGGAAAAATTGCAGAGTTCAGGGAGGAAATGGGTAGGAAAATATCGGAAAAAATCACCCCAATTTTTGAGAAATCCCGGGAAAGACGAATTTTGAGATTATTAATTTTCTTGATGTCAGTAGAATTCGAAGAATTTTTAGGGTGCAGAAAATATATATGAAAATAATGATTGAAGTGACCAAGACGAACGTAACGCGACGTTAAAGACAGAAGGATAAGGTTGATAGGTAGGTAGGTCGATTATAGATATTAATACGAACATGATATGTTCGATCATCACTTTGCCGTGCAACGACGTGTAAGATCGACTCTCTGTTAAAGCTGCTCGTATCCACCCATCCTTCGATTCTCTCCACCTAACGACAAATACGTGATTGTACTTTGTATCGACTGCGAGGTAACATAAGTGAAAGGGGGATTTAAAAATGAACAATTTACTGCGTTCTCGAATTACCCATAAGATGAAATTACACGAAGCTCAAATTTTCCGAACGATAGGGAGCCGATCTTGCGATTTCGTTCACCCACTCTACCCATCCGCGATCCTGGTTACGTGGATATATTGTAGATTTCATATTAAAAGCGCACCGCTTGACCCCGTATTGTTAATTACGCTATACTGAAGAGCGTGAGTGAGAGAAAGAGGGAAGGCTTTGGAAAGCTTCAAGTACAGAAAGTGGGAAGGCGAGCTTACTTGTGCACGTCCTTGTTATTCAAGAAGCCAACATGTACGTGCCGAATTTAACATCTTGCATTTGCTGGCGACTTAACGCCATCAAAAAAATCTGCAACCAAATCAACCCTGTTGTTTCCCCGAGAATCCACAGAAACGGAAGAACAGAGGAGAAAAGAAATGGGTAGCAATGGAATTCGCAACAGTTTCCAATGCGAATCCAATTATTGCTCTCAAAAGGTGTCCTAACAGGCCCGTGAAATGCATGGAATTACCATTATCAGGAATTTCGGGGGTGCCTAATTGCTCGGAAGCTTTAATATACTTTCAGTGACGCAGCATTTAGTCTCCGGTAACTTCCACCCTCTTTTTATAACGTTTTGAAAGCTCCCTCGAGGAAACATCCGATAAAACCTTCATGTGCTTCTAATTTGTTTTGCTGGTAGGCAGAGCGGAGAAAGTGTTGGGAACAGAAATCGAACCGAGTAGGTAACCGTGTATGGCAAAGAAATTCAAGTCTTTAGGGTGTTTCTGGCACACAGTCGTAAAGCATGAAATTCGTGTTCTCGAGGTCGTTAGGAACCCCGGGATAATTAGACGCACCAATAAAAGTCTTTGTATAAATCCCTACGTTTTTTTGAGAAAAACTGGAACCGACACGACAACTACAGGAATATTCAAAAAGAAAATAATTTCTGCAATTGTTATCATTTTTCCAGTTTCCCCAAATTTCTTCGATAGCTGAGTTGGTAGAGCAGTTGAACCTTACAAATATTTTCTTACCTTGACCTCTGACCTTTGAAAGAAGATTCGACCCTATACTTGCCCTTGCTCCCCTGGGACCTGGAAAATGTTTAAAATGAATTAATTATGAATGAATTTTAAGGGGGAAAAGGAAATTGAGAATTATTAAGAATATTTATGGGAGTCATTAATAAAAGTATTCGAATAAATCCTATTTTTTAGTTTCAATAAACTCTGAAAACGAACAAAACTGTTACGGAAATATGTAGAAGCAAAATAATTTCCGTAATTGTTATCATTATTCGGTTTTTCCCAATTTCTTCGATAGCCGAGTTGGTAGAGCAATTGAACCCTACGAATATTTTCCTACCTTGACCTCTGACCCTTGAAAGAGGATTCGACTCTGCACGTTCTTCGTTCCTCCGGGACCTGCGAAATGCTTAAAATGAATAAATTATAAACACATTTTCCGCAAAGCACGATAATCACGATCACGTACACGAAGGCGATGTTTTTGACTGCTCACTTCTACTTGCCCGAGTATTTAATAGCATCGTCACAAGAGCTCCATTTAAAATTTCTTGGAGGGGAACTGCATTTGACCGTGTACGTCCTTCACTTCTGCGGGACCTGGAAAAATGCTTGAAACGATGCAATTATAAACAGACTTTGAAAATAAACTGAACAGGAAGCGGAGAAAGATTCTGGCATTTGCATGAAAGTGTGTTTTTTACTGCTTATTCGCATTTATCTAAATATTTACTGGAAGACTCAAGGCATTTCTTTGAAGATGCGGAGAAATTGCAAAAACGGAAATTCAGTGAGAAAACAATTTCGTGTCCGATCGTTATCGTTGCCCCGGTTTCCTCGAAATTCACTTAACCTCTGACCCTCCAATTAAAATTCGCCTCCGGCTTTTCTGGAACCTGGAAAAACATGTCGGAAATGAATAAATTATAAATAGGTTCTCAACGCGGTGAGAAGGACGGGAGCATTCTGGCATTCCAATGAAAGTGACTCATTATTTTACGTCCATATTAAAGATTCCTTGTCTTCGATTACCAAATTCCATCGAGTCCTACCGATTCTCGCCTCCTATAAATGCTTCTACACCTCTCGATACCCCCTCCAGGCCTTTGCACATTCTACGTTTACGCCCTACATATCTCTCGTTTTCTCGTCCTTCCTTTTTAGTCCACTGTCATGGTATTAGAATTTACCGGGACGGAAACATCACCGATATCGCTTACAATTTTCACTGAACTTTCTTACTTTATTTATCTGCGTGCACATAGATACTGTTTCTGTTTCCTCGTCTAGCTGTCATAGATATTTATGGCTTACGGGAAAAATCGGCCATTTTCAAACATGGGGTCAAACCTTCTTTCAAAGGTCAAACGTCAAAGTGAAAAAATATTTGTGAGGCCTAACTGCTCTACCCGCTAAGTTTTCGAAGAAGATTGAGAAAAATGAAAAAACGATAATAATTACAACAATTGCAACAATTATTTTGCTTTTCAATACTTCCGTGATAGCTACGATCGTTTTTACAGTTTTTTCTTCCAAAAAAAATGGGACCTTTTCAAATATACTGTTATTAATTATTCGCAGTAATATTCTGAATAATCCCTTTTTTTTCACACAAAGTTGGTTTATAGTTAACCTCTTCAAGGACGATTTTTTTATGGCGAGAAAGAAATTAATTAATGTTTTTTTTTTCCTTTTACGATTTAACCAGTGCAACCAAACCAAAATAATTTTGATTTCTCTGATTGAAGGATTCTGTAGTGAATAAATTGTTATCAAATTTTTGTTCCATTTATTATTGACAGGAACCATGAATGTAAAAGACGAAACGTCCACATATATGGCCAAGGGCGTGAAGAGGTTAATTCATTTCAAGCTTTACCCAGGCCCAAAAAGTGCGAAAGACATAGAATGAATTTTCTTCTAAGGGTCGAAGGTCAGACCAGGGAAATATTTCTAAGGTTCAATTGCTCTGCCAACTAAGCTATCGAAGATATTTGAAATAACTGGAGAAATGATAACAATTACAGAAATTGTTGCGTCGCAATACGTTTTAATATTAGTTAATGTATAAATGTTATTACATGTACTGTTAAGTATCAAGGATCCGTCAATGAAACACATAACACTAACATTTGCAGGACACATGTTCAGATGGGAATTACCCATGTTTAGCATCGGGACAAAATTCTGTATGTGTGTCCATAATTATGAAAGTGGTCTAAGTCATATTTTTTTTGTATTGATAAATCTCAAGGATTTATTTTAAATAAAATAAAAAATGTTTATTGGTCTTGATTAATGAAGAAAAAAATGTATTGCAAGATAAAATCATGCAAGATAACTGAAAATCTCATCTTTTTCAAACCTTGACTTAGACCACTTTCATAATTATGGGCACATATATGTTTTAATCCCTCTCAACTGCAAAGTCGTACCTTTCTATTTTATTTACTCAGTTTTTAAGGTATACAATTCACAATTTTACCCATTAATCACTTAACTTTCATGAAATTTATTGCATCTACGCAGCAACAGTACTCATAACTGAAGCTTTAATATTCAGGTACAAGATAATTAAGACGCTGCAATCCTCATATACACAAAATTTGTACTTTCTACGGCGTCCTTTCTCCCACTTAGTTATTTTCGACCAATCATTGATAGCTATGAAAAACCAACCCCTTTTAGAACCATCTACAATTCACTATCCAATATTTTACACTAAACCAAAAGTTCAGTTACTCACCCGAACACGAACCATCAACAGCATATTTGTAAAGATGAAAATAAAACTAGCGTTATTGTTAAATCAAGCATACATTCATTTAGATTGCCTCAACTCCTCGACAACTTTCAACTAACTCTGCAAAAATAATCAGATTGGCACGTAGTGTTTTGCTAGTTTTAACATTTGGCTACAAAACAGAAATTATTTTCTATTAAAATGTTTCTGTAATTATTTGGTCACTTTTACAGTTTAAAATAAAAGACAAAAAATAGAACTTATTTTAAGACTCTTTTTAATAACTCGTATAAATATTCTCAACAATTCCAGAACTGCTCTTTTTTTGGAAAATCCGATTATAATTACTTCATTTTAAACATTAGAACTATAAAAAGGTAACAATTGCAAAAAAGATTTTGTTATAATTATAGTATATATATCGTATATATTATAGTACATAATATATTATAATTCCATAGCTGTATTGGTTTTGGTCTACCCGGAAATCGATTGGCTTTCCGGTGTATTGGTATATACAGAAGGTATATATAGATATAGTAAACGTCTTCAATCAGATCACAATACCGTATGTATACATATATATAAAATATAACGAATTCCTGCAGTCAATATTTCAATTTCTTATGAAATAATACCGAAGTTATATGATTATTATTATAATTGCTACTGTTATTGTTATTGTCATTGTTACAAGTCATTATAATGTCTTAACATATCATGTACATATAATTGAAGCTAAGTTCTATGGTATTGTATGTGTTGGTATCATAAATATATGACAATTCTCTAAGGCTGCTTTAATAATAAGCATAAGCTGAGCTTTCGTGCCTGTGTTATTATTATTGTTATTTTCGTCATTATATTTGTATTCTTATTATTATTAAAGTTGGTACTTAGAATTTATACGTACACGCAGATACGAATTTCCATCCATTACTTTTACCTATTAGAAGACAAAGGCTCCTTCATAACTACCATGAAAATCTCTTCTGCGGAAATTGCTGGATATAATGGCTGTATGGAGTTCTGTTGTAATTTGGGATATTCACGTGGGACTACTGTTACGTAGAGTAAGTCGGTGGTAGCGTGGGTGTAGGTGTACATTAAGAACCCTCCTGTCCTAAATTATCCAAATTCGCGGTTTAATCCCCGATGATGGAAATACAGGTTCCGGAAAATTTTAGAAACGTAACGAGCGAGTGAAAATAAAAAGCGGGGGTGTTAGGAGATTTGCAACTGCGATATGGGAAATGGTTAGACGGGGTTAGAGGATTCTGGGTAACTAATTAAAAAATTCTTGGAATGATTTGTGACTGGGATTCTGACAGAGATAAGCTATAACTCTCGGGATAAGAACTTTAAAAGTGCCTTTTTTATATATATGCAACCCTCTCTTATTAAGTTTCTTGGAAGGGAGGTAGAAACCGTTTAAACTTTTTTCAGAAGTATTAAAGATGAAAAATGTTTTCTTCTTTATTTTTATGGTTTAACTATTTTTCCAAAATTATTCGATAGCTTCGTTGGCAGAGCAGTAAATTGGAATTAAATGTATAACATTTTTGAAAACGTTCAGAAATCTTGTTTGTGAGGCATTATTCTCGTGATTTTCTTCGACAGATTAGTTGGCAGAGCAATAAATATTGCGATTGATAGTGCAACAACTTCAAAATTATTTAATGGTCCTCGTTATAATGTATTATTATTCTCAAATTCTTCGATAGCTTAGTTGGCAGAACAATGAATATTGCAATAAATTAATTATCTTCCTTGTGATGTATCAGCAACTATTGCGGGTACTTTCTTCGATAGCTTAGCTGGCAGAACGGTAAATCATCCAAACAATCGCAGGGCAAAGCAAATCAGGAACTATTGCAACCTCTTCTAAGTGACTTTGACCCTCATATCTAATTTCACCATCAGCCAATTTCCCCTCCACTGTTGCTAAAAGTACTTATTACGTTTGAGGCGAACGAATGAATAACTTGCAAACGGTATAAATAGATATCCGGTAGTCGATATGAAGGTAAAACAAAAGCAGCGCGACTGCAGAAGATGGATTCCCAAGAAGCTGATGAAAGTGCGACTTATGATTTAACCGAAGATGTAAAAGTTCCTTTCTTCGAAATGGAAAGTGAAAGCTTTCTATTTGAACAGCTGAGAGCTCTATTATTATTATTATTATCATTCTGAGTCTTATTATTGCTGAGAAGGCAGTTACTGTTGTTGTTGTTATTATTATTATTATTATTATTATTATTATTATACCACGAAGATGATAAGGAAGAGAATCGTAGCCGCCGTCTTCATTATTTTTGTTATTATTATCGTTTTTATTGTTACCTTACTATGCTATGACGGTAGGTGGTTCCGACGCGTCTCACAGGTGGCGCGTAAATTGATCTCAAGTCACGGTCTCAAGTCTCAACTTTCAGGCAGAGTTGCCACATCCGACTTATTAGATTTAGTACGGGCTACTACGCATGTGTGGATCCTCGTATCGAGTAACCGCTGTTGAACCCGCTCCTTCCAAAATACAAAAGCGTAAATATATAAGATCATACATACACTGTCGGTAAGAAAGATATTACAGAAAATTGTAATAAAAGATGGAAGCACTTTAATAATCTATGTATACAAAAGACAATAGTATTGAATATAATCTAAGTACTTAATATAGATTTCAGTGAATTTATTACATCCTATAATTTAAGATAACCAATATATATTCTCTCTTCAGTCTATTGGTATGAATATTAAACATATATATTTATTTAAAACTTACGGTCCAAGAAGAGATAATTAAAAAATTTACGATTGGACAATCGAAAAAAGGGGAAGGAGAAGAATACAGCGACAATTAAAAAAAGACATTTTTATCAATTTTATGTATAATTTATAAAAATTTATCTTTTTTGTGGTTTAGGAACCCAATTGAATTTAAAATATTTTGAATACAGTCGAAAGTAACTAACAATTATAAAAGAACAATTAACCTTTTTAGTTAAATGTAGAAATAATAACTTAATTACTAAACGTTTAAGTTTGAAAACTAAGTTTTCAATGGTCAATTTGAAAAATCGTTTGAAAAACATAATTGAAATTATAAAATGAAAATTTTGAGACGAGAAATTAATGAAAATCGTTTACAAATTTACAAATTGAAAAGAGAAATATATTTTACAAATATTACATGATATAATAATAGTTTACCCAATTATATATTAGAAAAATTTTAAATTAGACAAAGTAAAATGTAAACAAGTCCTGTTTATTTTCTAAAAAAATTTTCGTTCGTAGCCACATGTTATATACGTAAACAAGTCACACAATTGGATTTTATAAATTACGCCATCTATTGAAAATGACAGTGAATAGACAGTGAATATTGTCAGTAAAACAGTTTACAGTGTATTTGATATGTAAACTATTTTACTGACAGTAAAATAGTTTGAAAGGCAATGCTGCTTTCTACAAATACAGTATTGACTGTCAGTAAAATGGTTTACATATCAAATACACAGTCAGTGAAATAGTTTGCAGTGTATTTGATATGTAAACTATTTTACTGACAGTCAATACTGTATTTGTAGAAAGCACATCGCATTTTAGCTGTTGGTAAGCTTATGATGACAGATTGCATTACGGTAACGTATCTAAGAAAGATTTAACTTCAAAACCACAGGAATAAACGGGTTACAAAACATGTCTGATTCCGACCGAAATGATAATGAAAAAGGGATAAATAAAAATGAGAAAATCGAAAGAGAACGAAGGAGAAAAATAATAAGAAGAAGAGGAATTCCTACTTATTAATAGAATGTATAATGCAAAGCCCTATTTTCTCCTATTGCATGATTCCGAATTGACACTAATCGGCGACCAATCAAATGACCGTCAATCAAATGTCATGATGCATACACACATATATAAATTATGAATTCGGGGAGTCACGCGAAATAGGGAATTTTCTTAAATATAATATAAAATGAGTAGTTGTAATGATTTCGTAGGAGACAAGTTTCAGTTTGGAATTTGATTTCTTACCGGAACGATATTAGAAAATATAATAAAAATAATTTCAGAATAATTATTATTGATAAAAGGAATTAATTCAGCAAAGCGTTATGAGAACTTTGAATTTTTGGGGAACATTCACGTTTTTCTGTTTGGTGACAAATGCTGTCGTTTTTGGAATTAACAAAAATGATTTGGTCGAAAACTATTTTTCATATAAACAGGTTCCCTCCGTTGTTGGATTTTCCTGCGACTCGTCTGAATGTAAATTTCTCCATGTGTATCACAAGTTTTGGACAAATTTCTGTCTCTCAAATTACACTTTTTTAATCAACTTGAATTGTTCAACATTTTCTATCTTTCGCTAATTTTCCACTTTAACTACTTTAACTTTTAATAATAAGCGTTCAACTGAGTCTGTAAAATTAAACACAATTTTATTGATAGCTAATTAATTAAATTCGTTTTTTTGCATCAGCCGACATAGAGCTCATGAAAAGTTTTACGAAATTGGGAATTTATTCGATGATCCGCAAAATAAACGCCACCAAATCGTCGGATTTATCGGATTTCATATCTGCCGCTTATCATTCCACCGGTGTTTTCGTCGATGTTGAATGTGGGACAGTAGAAATTCTCGATTTGTTCTCAAAAGTATGTATAATTTCGTTAATTCTGCAAACTTTCACTTCACATATATAATTCGATATTTTTTATTCTAACATATGATAAAATATTAAAATATTATATATTAATTTATATATAATATTATCAAACTACACAAATCTCCATATTCCCTTTCCTCTGGGAATCCCGGTATTATTAAATCTTCCACGAATTACAGTGGTCAACATCTTGCAACTCTTACGCAATTGGTTCCTTCCGTTAGATCCGACTTCGTTCCTAACCATTTTCCCTCCATTCGTTGGAAACTCGCCTTTTCTCGGAATTCACTAAGTTTCCAAAATTTTCATTTCTTTTTGGTAATAATGATAAGAATAACAGCTGTAGTAATAATAATAATAATTGTTTCTAATAATATTATTATTTGTCAATATTAATAATATAGTTTTGTATTATTTATATTTTAATCTTTCTCTAAAAGATGAATATTTTTTTTCGCAATGTTGGTATCAAGTGTAACAAAAGTTGGCAACTCTGAAATATCCAGGCATCCGAACGCTTTCAATTTGGGGAAATTCATCACTGGCTGATCCTCAGCTCGGGGGACAACCTGACGAACGTCATCGAGATGGTGAACGACGACGCTTTCGGCGTTTCCACCGATTTCGTGATCGCCTTGAAGGACGTCGATGTCAATGAAGGTTACATCCTCTATGACCTCTACAATCCTTATAAGCTCCGCGGGACGACCTTGAACACGACCCTCTTGGGCCATTGGAATCCCCATTCCGGACTCAAGGTCATCCTGACTCAGGCCAAAATCCACAGACGATCGAATCTGCATGGGTTGAAGCTAGAGGTCAGCGGTTTGGTGAGGATCTTAAAGACTGGGTCGAATTCCATGAAAGACTCGATTTTTCCAAAGTGGAACCGATTTTCTTGAAAATCAATCCTATTCCATAATATTTTTCCTTGACCCCTTATTTTTGTTCTACAAGGTCAGGTACCAGCCCAAAAATGTGGCTCTGCACGAGTACCTGGAAGACTACACCACAAGGTCAAAGGACACTTATGCTAAATTCGGATACGTCTATGTCCAGCATTTAGCCGACCTCTACAATTATACGTAAGACGTCTGAAATCATTTTGACTTGTTTATTAATTTATTTATGCGCTCGTTTGTTTTAATTTTTAGGTTCAATTACACGCCAGCTACCAATTGGAACCCGGAGAACAAAGTAGGACCGATAATTACGGGACTTTATGATAAAACTGTCGATTTCTCGGCCACCCCCTCCGTCATCACACCCGCCAGGGCCGCCCTCGCTAAGCCGGTCGCTCAAGTGTGGCCGTTTTGGTGAGAAAATTGGAGGAAAGAGAGAGAGAACACTAGTAACTCCCATGGAACGCCTCTGTTGGCGAATTTCTAAGTACTGCAATGAATTGTCTGAATGATCCAACGGAAATCTGCACTCGTATGGAAAATCCAACGGAAAAAAATAATTTCATTCCCTATTATACCCACCGAATTTTTTCTTTAGATGAATTTTGTTAAGTTTCTAGCCAATCATATCAAAGTTCCAAGAGAATACTCGAACCAGATCCGTCCCAACAAAATCCCCAATTATAAAATAGATTCAATGGAAATCTCCAATCGTATTCCAAATTCCTTTGCAGCAGATAAATCCTTAACCAATCACTGATTCAAAATTCTGTTTTTGTACCCCTAGGTGCTGTTTCGTGCTACTGTCAATCCACAGGAAAACCCTAAACCAATCACTGATTCAAAATTCTGTTTTTGTACCCCTAGGTGCTGTTTTGTGCTACTGTCAACCCACACCAAAACCGTAGAAGTCAAGGGGTTCGTGGATCCGCTGGCAAAAGAATGCTGGTACGCTTCTGTCTTTCTGGTACTGGTGGCAACGTTTACCCTCGCTTGTATTCTCCGTTTGGAGGTGCGCGGGATTGCCAAGCAGTACGGTCTCGCTTTCTTCCTCATCCTGAGCTCCATTTGCCAGCAAGGTATGTCTGGAAGGCAGTAACAAATTTGGATAAATCCTTTGAATTGGACAAAAATCCGTTTAATTGGTGAAATCTGTTTGATTGGACAAAAACTCCAGTCGCACAAAAATTCCCCTAATTGGACAAATTCACAGGCTCCGTGTTCCTGCCAAAGCACGCATCCGGTCGCATCGCATATCTGCATGTCATGTTCTTCGGCCTTCTAATCTACAATTATTACTCCGCTAGTATCGTGGCCGTCCGACTGAAAGACCCCCTGGGAAAGATGAACAATTCCCTGCGAACCCTAGCCGACAGTGGGTTCGCCGTCGGGGCCGAGAGGTCGCTGTACCTGAATTTCCTGTTCTTGGTAGGTGTTGGAATAGGAATCCCAAGGATTAGAAATTATTAGTTCTGTTGAGGTTTTTTTTTTATTCTATTGAACCTTTGCACAATAGAAACGAGACTTTGATATACGAATAAAATTTTATGGACTCCGGTAATAAATGAAGATTGTCAAATCTCCATACAAAAGTATCACTAGAATTATAATCAAGGCCGCGAAAAGGAACAAGACTATAAAAAAATAACGTCTTGAAAAGAAACACGCTCGCGATTCTGAGTCGACTTCGCTCCTGCTCGGTCCAAGGAATAAGAAAGATGGTGCTGGAACGAGATTGGTTCAAAACCGCAACGGTCACACGAGGGCGTGTGGCGCTCTATTCGCAATACGCACGAGCGCCATCTTCTTCCGTCGCATGGAGAGCAGCATGCACACATTTATTAAGTTTAACAAGTTCTAAGGGAAATCTCAAAAGTCATTGCTTCTTTCCACTGGATCTTTCGTATGATTCAAGATTTTTATTGAAACGTAGCGGAACTTTCCGTTAGGTTTTTCATTCAATTAACTATAGGATTTATGGATTCGATCTCATGAAAAGCTTGGACAGAGAATGAAATTCTTTTGTTCACCAGAACCCGGATCCGGATATCCAGTATTTCTACAAGAAACGATGGGTGGTCTTGCCGGATTCAAAGAAGTACTACAGCCCTGAGGAGGGGATCAAGAAAGTCGCCAAGGGAAACTTCGCCTTCCATACCGAAGCCGTGACTGGCTATCCCCTGATCGAGCGGCAATTTAGTCCGAAGATGATTTGCCAGATGACAGAAATCTGCTTGTACCGGGATCCTCTAATTGGTCTTTTCACCAACCTGCAGAGTCCAATTATGGAGCTGTGGAAAATCGGGTGAGAGATGAAGAGTGGCCGCACTGGTCATCCTTAGTGGGATTCCCAAATAAATTAAAGAGAGAAACCTAAAAATCATTCGATTGGACCCAAATTCAAAATTCTTATAGATGATTCCGCACATTTCTTATTTCTTGAGCTTTTTCTCCGAATCTAATAGTTTAGGAGATATGGAAAGGAGGCGGTGGGAGTCGAATGCAGCGCTCCTAACGGAGACATCGGCAAACTAAGAAAGGGGAATCCTTCGATCCCGGATATTGTGGGACCTATTGGTACTAGAGAAAAAGTTGTTGAACAAAAAGTGACGAGTTTTTCACGAGCTATCAATCGCTAATGGGAAAATTCCATTTGAATGATTTTTAGACTCTTGAAATGGGGAATGATGATAATTTTTTTTCCAGCTTGCTTAAATTGATAAACTCCGGAATCCAGCGACGGGAGCTGCAGCGTTGGTATTCGAGGAAACCCCTTTGCGACGTGAACTTGCTGACGGCCGAGAGCATAACCATTTACGAATCGGCGCCCATTTTCATTTTTCTGATTTGCGCCGCCGTATTTTCGCTTGCTATTTGTTACGTGGAGCGAAAGATTTTTCAGTACACGCGGAATAACAAAAAATAGTGGAATTGGAACACTTGGGCAAAACTGGATACGACAAAGTTGGATAAGGGGGCACACTAACAGAATAGGGTAGTGGAGTAAAATAGGGTACACAGAAATAATAGAGCATATAGGTAAAGTAGGGTACCATCCAAAAATGAGGTACTGGATACACTAATGGAATAGGACACTCGGGCAGAATGGGGTACGAGAAAAAAATAGGGAACAATGAAAATAATTCCTGTATCTATGAATTTTTTTGGTGGAAAGAAAGTCGGTTGATGAACATAAAATGAGGATGTTTTTGAGTAGAATTGTACATATTTGTAGCATTTCTTCATCATATCATATCTAAGCGCCGGGGGGAGAACAGAAGGAACCGAAATATATAATAAATATACATTATATATGTGTGTGTCCGATTATCGTTATCAGAGAGAGCAAAAAAGGATGATCGTGAAATGAATGACGCCCACTACTAAGCTGATTGCAGTAGTAAATCACGTTCAGTGCAGCACCAGTGAGTTGTGTGGAGTCGTGTTATAATATATTAATAAGTATATATACAGATATATAGATATATATATATAATCAATGAAATTCTTCAACGTCATGTCATTAGTTATCAAGTGTCTTTTTATCTCGGATTTGCTTATTTTTTTTACAGGTAAATTAGTATCCACTCCCATGGGGTTCCCCCTTTCACCTGAGACTTATATGTTTTTATATATTAATAATATATTTAAATTATTAGAGTATTCGAATATTTCCTCTTTCTCTGCTCTTATTCAATTGTTTATTAATTTATTTTTTAAACATAAACAATATTTTCTTTCTTTACTGGATTTTATAAATATATGTACATATCATGTACATACGTAACATACCCGTGTTTCTATATATTATCAACATTTGTCTGGAGTTTCTGGATTTTGGTATACTCGTAATAGTAAATAATTTTTGTTCATTCTCCTATAGCTTGAAAATCTGAAATAAGAAAAAAATAGGAAAAACAATTGAATAATACATATGTATATGCATATACATCTATGTAATTTAAACTATAATATTTTTATTTTTCAGTATATGGATATCCGCAAAATACGTTATTGAACGACGTAGAAACTGTGATTAAGTCGGTGATGAAATTATCACAAAAAAGCGTGACGTTCAACTTATACACAAGGTACTCCGTACACATATGTATATTTTTCTATACATATACATATTCCTGCCCCCGTAATTTAACAGTTTTAGTGATAATTAAATTAATTTCTAATTCACCATATTTACAGAAATTCACTAACGATATACTAATATAATAATATTATGATAATAAAAATAATAATAATACTAATAATAATAATAATAATAATAATAATACATTGATAGGACGAAATTGTCGTACCGAACATTACAATTTGTACCTCCTAATTCTAAGGAATTGCGAGAATTTATTTTTGTAGACTTTGCTATATTTTAATATTCATCAAAATTGTTTGTTTTGTTTTTCTTCTGGCTTATTTTTATGGAAAGACGTATCCGCATAATCTATATGTGTATATAGATATATATTTTTATTAATGCGCCTTATGGATACGTTCATCTATTCTCAGCGCTGACGATGCCAGTGGCTTGACAAATATAAATATAAGTAGCTTATATGTATATATAGAATGAGAGTGATAACGGAACCGAGAATAAATCTAACGGTATCAAACTATTTTGCACCCCCTCTCTGTTAGAGAGAGGCATTTATGTCGTTTAAATGTGGTGAATTTGCCGATAACGGATGGCTCACGTTTCGAGGTCCTGGGGATTCCCTGTTGATGGTCTATTGTAATTGGAGAATTAATTTTCCGATTGAGGAATTCGGTAGTATAACGGAAGGAATGGATCTAGTAAAAGATGCAATGAAATTGGCCAATGAGATTCGTAGTGGAGTTGTATTTTATTCTGAATTCGGTGATTCCGTTGGAACTTATTTCCGAATATTTGTCGAAATTCTTTCAGGGAAAATCCATTCGGGGAGGAAGAATTATTTTTTAATAATACAGAAATTCTCTATGCTTCGCATTTCAACGAAAGCAGACCCACAAAGTTCATAGTCCACGGGTTCAGCGATACCGGAAACGAGGCCTGGATTCGTGGCTTGATCGACGGTAAGGACCAATTGGATTTCGTTTCGTGGAATCCCAAGACCACCACCTCAAACTAATGTTTAACTCGAAAAAGAATCGAACTTAAGTTGGCAACCTACAATCGGCGCCATCTGTGTTTTGAATTCTGTACACAAAGTTCACTTGGGCTCCAGTGTTGGCAACTAAATTCTATGAATTCCCTAGATTTTTAAAAACTAATTAAAATAAATAGAAATAAATGATTCGAAAATTGATTGCAGCCTATTTGTTGCACGAAAATGTGAACGTGGTGGTGGTTGGCTGGGGAGTTTTAGCTGCCGACGTGTATCCGATGGCAGCTAATAACACCCGGAAAGTTGGACAACTCTTGGGGGATTTCCTTGAGTTCCTCAACAGGGAGTCAAATCTGGAATACAAGGATGTGCACATTTGCGGGCACAGCCTGGGTTCGCACGTGGCCGGGTTTACCGGGGCTTACTTGGATGGACGCATTGGTCGTATCACAGGTATTTTCCCCAATTATTTTACTTTATTCGCTTACTAATTTATAATAGTTAAATAATTCCTAAGTTGATTAAAAATTAATTTTTCCACCCCGAAATCAGGTTTGGATCCAGCGAGTCCCTTATTCGAAACCATTTCTGGCATCGTGGACCCGGAGTACCGACTGGACCCGAGTGACGCTCAATTCGTCGACATCATCCATACGAGCGGACCGGCATTCGGGTTTTTGACACCCTTGGGTCACGCTGACTTCTACCCGAATAGCGGGAAATTCCCGCAGCCGGGATGTTCCTTTCCGCCAACCACGAGTAAGTGACCACTACTGGTAAAGGAATGCAACCTTTGCAGCTTTCCATTAATCTAATCGGTAGAATCCGTGTAGTATAATCGGGAAATTCTGAAAATTCCCATGTTCCAGCCTATTGCAGTCATTCGCGAGCACACCAGTACATGACGGAGAGCATCGGCAGCGCGTCGGGATTCAAGGCCCGGAGCTGCGAGAGTTGGGGGAAGTACAAAGACGGCCTCTGCGACTACAACCCCGTGGTTCTAATGGGGGAATACGCGTCTGCATCGTGAGTATAGTTAAAAGTGGACAAAATTTGAACGCCAGCCAATCAAAAACGAGTTTCTAGACGAAGTCTGACTATTAGCGAAACGAAAGTGTCTATTTTTGGACACATTCTAATCAAGGGTCAATTATCAGCATCATATTAGACAAAATCCAATAAAAAGTTAATTGAAAGGGAGTATTTTGGACGAAACCTAGTCCTGAGTCGTTAAAAAAAGGGTTTCGGGACAAAATTTAAATAGGAGTCAATCGAAAATGCATTTTTGGACAAAATTTAGGTATAACCTAATAGAAATCCTGTGTTCTGGACAAATTCTATGGTAGATGGAATCTGATTAGTGGGAAACATTAGTAACCCTAAAGTCCCCACCGATCAGAAACATTTTGTCCAATTGGTGGTCCTGAGACCAGCAATTGTGTCCAATCAGTAACTAGTTAAACAAAATTCTGTTTGCAGATTGCGAGGCCAGTTCTATCTGACAACTAATCCTGCGCCGCCGTTCGCAGTGTAATGGATCCAAAGGAATTGGACAAACATAAATTTGTTAATCTCTGAGATCGGAATTGCTTCCCTTCCACTTACTAGTCATTTCTAAGGATAAGTTATTTTATTTATGGACGGAGGATCTCAGATTTTGTTGTTGTTTACTTTATCTTTGTTCTTCGAAATTAACAGCAGTGTTGAAAGGTACTTTTTAGTAGGTACAAAAGTCAAAATTAATTAAAATAAATTTCACACAAACCTAGGAATATATCCAAGTATATATTTCAATTATTACTATAAAACATCAATATCTACCAATTTTATTGTAAGCTAATTAGAAATATATTAACCCTTTGCACTCGAGGCCTTTTTTCGCATGCGCGAACCAGCAACTCGAGACGATTTCGGCCAAATTAGAGAAACACTTTACAAGTATTTTAAAATCAATTGTAAACAAACAAACGTATACGCTAGGCAAATATCACTCTGAGTCGATTGGTGCGCCGCCCTGTGGCATTCGCGCGCAATTTTAGGCGGACAGCAGAATGCGCGCGTGCCGCGACCTGTCGAGCGATTATACAACGAAATTCAAATAAAATGACTCACGTAATTACAAAACGGGTTCCAGCCGGTAGATTTCAGCATTTTTCGTCCCAAAAGTATCTCAAAAGGTGTAAAATTAGTGAAAAGTTTTTGCCTGAGCGATGTGAAAGAAATAATCGATGACAATCATCGAAAAATTAGTGGTTCGATTGGGAAAAGTATAAAAATGTACACCATTACTTTTTCTCTCAACACTATTACACCCCACGACACAACAATTGCGATTTGATGACATTTTTTCTTTATTTAAAGAATTTTCAGTAAGAACTGTTGACATTTCGACACTAGTTGACACGTGGCATGGAAGTCATTTCTCACCCTAGAGTTGTCATTTCCCGTCAACTGCCGGCGCCACAAGAGATACTTGCCTAGCGTATACAAATAATAAAGTATTTCCGAGAGAAATATCTTATCACACATCGTAAATAAGTAAATCGAGCTACTAACGACTTTCGTTGTAGCAACGTCGCTCGAACTGACGCTTCAAGTCGGCCGGGAGCCAGAACGGCACCGCTCGGGTTGGTACTACGCATCAGTCGGGTGCCAAATCGGCACCGCTCGAGCGCAAAGGGTTAACAAAATATGTAGTTTTCGATGTCTTCCTATTGACTTCTATTTCTCCCTAGACCAATCAGAGATTGTTCCATGCCGGAGCTAATAAAAACAACCACTCACATAACCAATGGAACGGTTTCAACCAACCGAGTTCCGAATTCCGTTGGATCCAAATTCATTTCATTCTTATTCTTATTCTTTATTTGCAGTATTATATCATATGACCTTGGATAACTGAAAACTCGCGATTCTTACCCGTGTTGCGTCCTGGTTCGTATCATTTGTTGAGCGCCAACTTTGAAAGGCGGTGAAGGTCCTGCGTCGTTTAACCACGAATGTGGAAATCCATCGTTGGAACCCGCTGACGAGATGTTGGAAGGGAAAATAAATTGAAAACACAACTTGGATTACTAAATACTTTAAACTATTTATTTAAAAATGTAGGGTCGTTTGCTAAAAGTAACTTATTCGTTCGAGCACAAAAAAGGAACTGCCTAAGTAATTAAAATCCTTAAACTCTTAAACTCCGACTTACCCTCATAAAACCTACATTTTAAGTGTAAGGGAACTCGAGTTACCGAAGGTACCCGAAGAATCTCTCGAAGAAACACATATAAAAACTTAGTGAAAGTTCACACGTGGGTCTTAAGGGTCCGCTAGCGCGAGAAGGGCGAAACAACACGCGAGGTCCCTGTGTCTATTCAGTACGATCTCAAGGACTGTGCATGTTAAGAAATCTTGACATTTTCAAGATGTTTCATGATCTTGTATAAAAAATTAACAGCGAGATCGAATGCCCTTTTAAAGATTTAGAATTGTAAGTCTTTCATGAAGAGGTTCTATTGAACATGGTTTCGAATATCCTTATATTTATTTCCTTAGCGATCCCTCATGCATCCTTATTGTTTATTTCTAAACTTAAAAGTCTGTTAACATAAAACTACACACGATCGCAGGTAATAAAACTTCTGGACGTACGGCATGCTTTCATTGTCGTGTATAATTGATCTAAATGTGTCGTAAAATGAAAGCCAATTTTCATATTTACCGTCGAAGGTTGGCAGCTGCATCTGAGGCAACTTCATGTGAGGAGGTTTCACTCTGTCCTATATATCCATGGTCATCTGGTTTTCATCTGTAAGACAAGCTTTATTATTCCTATAATAATAGAATCTATGCTGTTTTCTGAAAAGAAGCAAGCTGCAAGTAGAAAGTTATTTAACAAGGGTAATTCTATATTATTTATTATATGATTATTCATCTGAATTAGATTATCACCCGCGAATTTGCTTGAAGCCCCATCTATTATGTTATTGTGCAAGCTAGGACATAACACCCGTGTCGGCATTTGTCGTCCACAGTGGTCACTGACGTCTGGTAGTACCGATACCGTTCCCTAGAGGGCCAGGTTTCACTGGAGTGAGAAAACAATAACAGACGGTAATTCTGTGACTTTAAAAATTGTAAGGTGTTAAATAATTGAGTAAATAAACAAATAAATAATTAGTTAATCTTTTGAAAGCAAAAAATGTCTCCCGAGCCCACGCACGAGCCAATCGAGGAGACTTTCTCCGCGGCTAACGTCAACGACGGAGTCCGGATGACTAACGACACCGACAGCGAGGACGAGGACGTGGACATAGCCGGGTACTTGCCCTTGTCGCAGATCCCTACCGACAGCGACCCCATGCTAGAGGATGACGAGGTAGGACCATGCTAGGGACTTAAACCCGGAGCGCAAAGACTCTTGAATTTTTAGGAGGCATTGATAAGAAAGAATGGAAATGTTCAGTAGGTGGAGATTTTATTAATGGAAATATTTTTTATCTTTCTCGAATTTGGTTTCAGGACGAAGAGTGGATGATGGCTGCTCCCGGGGAAGGAGGCTTTCCAGGGTTGCCCGGGTCTGTGGTGGAACAATCGATGGTGAGTACGAACTTAGAGTCCATAGGAACATGGTTTTCCTCGAATGAAGCACCTTCAGGTTCCAGGTTGTAGTGGAGTTAAGAGTAACGAGAGAGTATAGGAATATGAGAATATTATTATTATTATTATTATTATTAATAACGTTTATTATGCCATGAAATTCATGGGCAAAAGAAATACAAACAAAAGTATATAAATAAGATAATATGGTTTACATATAGATAATTTATGAAATATTTTACATATTTAATTCTTGGATCGACATTTTTATTAATTGAGACTATTCCGGTGGAATGTAGTCTGGGTCGAGATTGAGATTGGAAACTTAATCTAAATCAAACAATTCGCATTTTTTAAGCGAAAAGTGACACATGGAAAAATAACCCGCGACCTGGATTTGAACCAGGGACCTTCACTTCTCCGTAGTGAAGCTCTTGTCCAACTGAGCTATCGCTGAGCTTTTCGCTTAAAAAATGCGAATTGTTTGATTTAGATTAAGTTTCCAATCTAAATCTCCACCCAGACTACATTCCACCGGAATAGTCTCAATTAATAAAAATGTCGATCCAAGAATTACATATGTAAAATACTTCATATATTAATTTCACCACTAAAGGAAACAGCCCAAAAATATAGATAATTTATAGAATAATTTAAGAAAAAAAAAGGATAATGGGAGAAGACAGATATATAAAACGAGAGACCCTTGGCATACAATGACGTCTGAGAGACATCATCTATTCCACCAGCCATTGTAGGCTTTGACGTCTCCGAGACGTCAAGAAATGTCTCCGGTCGAGGATGAAAATCCTGCATTGATTCTGTTTTATTTCGAATTTTGAAATGAAATGTTCGGTTTTTAACTTGTTGATATACAATGACGACTGGGATACGCCATTCATTTTTTGCTGTTGTATATTTTAACGTATCTGAGACGCTAAGTTTGCACATACATTTTCAGTTGAGTCAAATTAAATAATGTTTTTCGGATGCGTCAAATTCTTTTTTATTTGTATGTCAATGGATTAATTAGAGTTGAGATTTGAGATGAAGCCAAAGGAATACGGTTGGGCCTATGGAATATAGTTGATTTCTGAGTATAAACAGTTTATTCTCATTTTCAGCAGCATCCGTCCGAAACGATCCAAGTTTGGTCCTCCACCTCCTCTTATTGTAATCGAACGTCGAATATCGACCTGGATGCGGACAAGATAGACCAGGTGAAGACGGTAATGGCTTCCTTCACCTTGCCCACCACGGCCATTCCAGAATGGGCCAATACCATTTCCGAGGAGCAGTGGAAGGAACGATTAATGGATAGGATCAAGGAAATCCAGCAGCGTGAGGGAACGTAGATAGATAGACTTAATAATAAAAATAATAACAATAACAATAATAATAATAATAATGACGATAGTAATAATTAACTATTAGTTTATTAAGTCGAAAAAGTAAGAGCAAATTTATTGAATTCAAGTTTCTGAAGAAAAGGAAATTAGGAAATTTATTTATTTGAAGCTTAAATAATTA
Organism: Gasteruption jaculator; assembly: GCA_949825005.1. Lineage (NCBI taxonomy): Eukaryota > Metazoa > Arthropoda > Insecta > Hymenoptera > Gasteruptiidae > Gasteruption > Gasteruption jaculator. The sequence goes on from OX463762.1 coordinate 7,897,014, forward strand.
ATGAAGTCTTATGTTAGTTATATTTGATAATATAATTTATTTTGCTTCTTTTTTTTAGATAGTTTAATCGTCTGAAGAAGGCTCTGATTAGCGAGCCGAAACGTTACGATATCGTAATCTTCTAAATAGTGGTTTAAAACCAAGGAAGCAAAATAAATTAATTAAAGTTTCTGAAAATTAACACAAAAAAAATATACATGTCGAATTGAGAAACCTCCTCCTTTTTCGAAGTCGGTTAAAAAAATGGAGAAAATGAGGAAGAATGATGTAAATATGAAAATGAGGGATTGGTCAGTTCATTGATTGATTGATTGATTCATTGGTAGAGGAAATTTTGAAAATGCAGTGTAGAAAAAAAAGAAAAGGAAGAAGAGAATTATAATAATTATAATAATAAAAAAGAGATAAATTTAAGATTGTTAGAAAGGTAATGGACGAAATTTAATAATAACCACGTGACTTCAATCTATCGGTATTTTATTAAAAATAGTTAGTGGAAAGAAATTTCAGGAGGGGACTTTATAAAAAAAAGGAGAAATAATGAGGGGGCTCATAATTCAAATTCGGTCTTTATAGAAGCTGCTTTCGACGGGTTTAATTTCATTCTCAGCGTGGCCACGTCGTCGTCTATTCTCACAAGTTTCCGGAATTTCTGTGGAAGTAATGAATGTGTAATTAATTATCCGATCAGTGGTTTTCGAATTAGAAGAAGACATAGAATGAATTCCTTTTTATGCAAAGTATTACTTTTTTTATAAGGTTCCCATAGAAATATAGTAATTTCTATTTTTTTCGAAAAAATACACATAAAAATCCTCATTTATCTGCTTTATTGGTTTTTAAATTAAGGTGCAGAAAAGCGCAACTCTTGCACAAGTCTTGGAATGTTGTGCTACTTCTCTGCAGTTTCAGCAAATAGAGAGTTCTAAATCCAGGATCCAAATTTAAAAATTTATTCCAAATTCCAAATTCAACATTGAGATTTTAGGAATTAATTCAAAATTCATATTTCCAAAACCATATTTTAAATTCAATAATCAAAATTCAAAAATTTCATTTTCAAAATTCGAAATTCAAAAGTTAATTCAAAATTTCAACTTTGTTAACCAAAATTCATATCTCAAGAGTCAAGTCATAATTCAAAGTTCATACAGAATTCAACTTAAAAAATACAAAACTTAAAATTTTAAATAAATAAAAACATTTTTTTAAATCAAATTTCATATTTCAAAAAAATCAAAATCTTTATCCATAATTACCTCGGATGCAGTGCCAGGGGTAACGTACCAAATGTAGATCATGTACCCGGGGATACATAGCATGGATGAGAGTCCGCTAAACCACCCCAAAAGGTGACTCCACCAGGGATATTCGTACGTGAGGTATTTCACCGGGACAAATTTGATAATGTTGAAAGTGAAAACTCCCTTAAATAACAAAAGAAGAAAAAAAATAACAAAAAATTAACAAAATAAAAAAATCTGAATTTAGGAAAAAAAGAAACAAAGAAAAAACTTTAGACAGAGAGAATGTAAAAATGGAAATTAAATAAAATTGTATAAATAAATAAATAAAAATACAATGCAAATTGCCGGGGTGGTAACGGTCCAGCAGATTTTCCACCAGAAGCAGGGGTAGTAGCCGATCATGTCCCTGATACCGTCGTAAAAGCGATTGACCCCGAATGCCCAGGAAACTGCGATGCATTCGAAGAACATGAGGAACAATAAAACGAATCCGCTGACCGCGTAGGAATCCAAAAGCTGGAAGACGTACATTCCTCCCTGAAAACCCGGGAATTAGATTGGATTGAAAATGGGAATTTCTTAAATATTTTTGGTCGGTTTTTCAAAAAATAGGGATTTTTGAAATTAACTATTAATTATTAACATTTTATTAGAAATAAAATAAAATTGATTGATTATCTATTCATTTAAAAATAAAATAGTCAATAATAATGTAATTTTGCATTTCTATTTTTTTTTACAAACCTCGGTGACGCAGGACAAGCCGATAAGATACGAAATGAAACAGACGATGGCTATGAAAATTTCTTTCCGTTTCCTCAGTAATTTTGGCCACTCGTCAACGGCTGCTGTTATAAATCCCTCCACTGTACAGAACTGTGGGACAAAGGAAAGATATAATTTTTAATTTTTTTTTCTTTTTCGCATTATTTTATCAATTTTTCAAATTTCTATCAGCATTTTCAATTTTCCTTATTTTTTGGATGATGGGGGACTATATTGTGATTTCAAGAATTTTCAGAATTTACAAGAGTAAAATGGGAGTTTTTGGACTCAAATGACATTTCGGGGCACTAAAATTGAATTTTGGAGGATTTAAATAGGATTTCGAGAGATCAAACAGCGACTTTTGGGTATTGGGCGGGGATTTTATTAATTTTGTTTTTTTTTTTAGTAAATATCGATAGTAGAAATTAGAATTACCGTTGATTGAAAATTAATTTTCAATGGGATTCTCCCCATTTTTGGATTTTTGGGACTAAAATGAGATTTCGAGGAACCAAACAAGGGTTTTTGAAGATCGGATTAGGATCTTACTAATTTCAATTTTCAGTTATCTTTATTTTTGGATGATGAGGGACTAATATAATTTTAAGAATTTTTAGAATTTACAAGAGTAAAATGAGAGTTTTTGGGCTGAAATGAGTTTTTGAGGCACTGAAATTGAATTTTTAGTGATTTAAATGGGATTTTGAAAGACTAAACAGCGATTTTTCGGTATTGGATGGGGATTTTATTAATTTTGATTTTCTAGTAAATATCGACAGCAAGAATTAGAATTACTATTTAGTCAAATTTAATTTTCAATGGGGCTCTCCCCATTTTTGGATTTTTGGGACTAAAATGAGATTTCGAGGAACCAAACAAGAGTTTTTGAAGATCGGATTAGGATCTTACTAATGTCAATTTTCAATTATCCTTATTTTTGGATGATGAGAGGCTATAATGTGATTTTAAGAATTTTTAGAATTTACAAGAGCAAAATGAGAGTTTTTGGGCTGAAATGAGTTTTCGAGGCACTGAAATTGAATTTTTAGTGATTTAAATGGGATTTTTGAGAGACCAAACAGCGATTTTTCGATATTGGATGGGGATCTTATTAATTTTGCTTTTTTTTAGTAAATATCGATAGTAAAAATTAGAATTACTGTTGATTGAAAATTAATTTTCAATGGGACTCTCCCCATTTTCGGATTTTTGTGACTAAAATGAGATTTCGAGGAACCAAACAAGGGTTTTTGAAGATCGGATTAGGATCCTACTAATTTTCATTTTTCTAGTAGATTAATATTGATTGAAATATAATTTTCAATGGGATTTTGCTGCAATATCAAAATAAAGTTTTGTGCCTCAATACCTGACTGTCCAAGCCTATTAACAGCAACATGAAGAAAAATAGGCAGGACCAAATCGACGCTCCCGGCAGTTGTAAAACCGCGGATGGATAGACCAGGAAAGCCAGTCCTGGTCCTGAAAATAAAACAAAACTGTTATTGTAATAAGAATTTAATAAAACTTTCATAAAAATTGTGGAAAATTGGATAAAAAATAATTAACGAAAGTCAATCTTGGTGCTGTAAATAAGAAAATTCGAATTTAATACTCATTTAATTAAACAAAGTTTACTCTACCTGATGCTGCAACATCTGCAACCGGTTTTTGTTGCTCGTGGGCCATGAAACCCACCACCGAGAATATGACGACCCCGCTTAACATGCTGGTGCAAGAATTCACTGTGCAAACTATCAAAGCATCCCTAAAAAAATATTAAAAAATTCAAAATCTTTCCAATTTTTTTTATATTCAATTGTTATACAATTATTATAATTTTTATATGTATTTTACTACCGTTAATGGGAACAAATAATTTTCAAAGAAGAGCTGTAACTTTATTTTTCAGTTTCTGTGCATCCCATTTTTAAATTTATAATTTTAATTATTTATGAGTTCACCCAAAACTCTCTATTTTATAAATTTGAATACTGAAAAACTAATTAATGTAGATATTAAGAAATTACAAAATTTAAATTGCTTAATATTTCTGGAATATTTCTTTCAAACCCAAATTAGAGAGTTTTATACTACAATAAAATAATCGTATAAAAAGTAAATCATTGATTTTAGTTTCTCCTAAACACACTTCTTACAAATGTAAAAATTTCAAACTTAATTGATGCAGATTTAAAAAAATTATAAAATATAAATTACAATATATTTTAGTATCAATGTTACAATATTTTTCTGTGAACTCAAATCAGTATTTGTATATTATGAATAATTATAGAAAAAAATAATAAAATAATTGTATAAAAAGAAAATCTTCAATTACAATTTATCCAAAAATCTGATTTTTTAAATTACAAGTTCAGAAATTTCTTTCAGATCCAGAAACCGTTTTTAAAAAACCCCCTTTTCTTAACATTTTTTCATTTTTGTCTCCACCTACTGCCTCTGCTGGCGAGGGAAAGGGTAATCCCATTAACATTAGACCACGAACTCTGGTTATTCCCAAAGAGGTGGTTCACTCACTTGTAAACGTTATTGTTGAATTTATTGTAGCTTCCCAGAGCCACCAGGGCACCCAGGCCCAACGCGTAGGAGAAAAATATCTGCGTCACGGCGTCGATCCACACCTTGAATGGAAATTCACATTTTATTCTAATTTCCGTTCTTTTTTATTTACTTCTTTTTTTGGTATAGAAAAGAAGCCGATCGGCAATTTATCGGTTCATGACCGATTTAGTTTAATTTGAAACTGTTTATTTGCTCAATGACCGGGTCTCATTTCTTTACCTTTTTTATTGATTCAAATTAATTCAAATTGATTTATCAACACTTTGCCGTCCGCGCGTCTGATCGGGATTCTTTCGTTTGGCGCCGGTATAAATCTTTATGTACGACACCAACGTGGTGCCACCGGCGCTTGCCCGATAGTTTTCGCATGACACCAACGTGGTGCCACCGGACGGCGTAGTGTTAAATACAGTATTATAGCTAATATAAAAACCATGAAGTATAATATATAATAAATATGCAATACCGTTATTAAATAAAATGAAAACAATTATCAAGTGAAAGAAGTAAAATTAATTATTTGATCGCTTCTTGAATATAATTATCATCAAAAATATGTGTGATATTATTGTTAAATGAAATAAGTATCATTACTAAGTATCAAAATCACGAGAAGATTGTATTTATAATATGATATAATATTATATTTATAATTAATATTATAATATAATATTATTATTAACCTGAAAAGAAAATTATCATTATTAAAAAAAAATAAAAATAATTATGAAATGTAATAATACTTGAAATGAATCAATTAATTACCTCGGGATCACCCAGTTTCGACAAATTTGGGGTCGCATAGTACCTTAGGCCCTCTATGGCTCCCGGTAGGGTCAGACCTCGAACCAGAAGGACCGCCAGTAGGGCGTAGGGGAAAAGGGACGTGAAATAGACCACCTGAAAAAGATGAAAGACTTTACTTTATTTTATTTTATTTTAAGGGCATTTTTTTCAGCATTTGTTTATTTAGATGCCTATTGGTTTGGTGAAATAATAATAACAGCCACAACAATAATAATAATATCAAAAGGGATTTTATAAGAATAGACGGATTTCTAAAACTAAAAAAAATGCACAAGGAAGGAAAACATAGATTCTTCGAAATTTCCTTTCAAAAAATATTTTTAAAAAAATACATATTTCATATAATTTAATATAATTTAGTACCTTTCCGGTCCATTTCACGCCTTTCCAGATGCAAAAGTAACACATGATCCAGACGACGGCGAGGGTACCAGCCAATTCCCATCGCACTTCACCGATATCCTCCACCCCCGAGGATATTTGCAACGTTCGTCTCCTGGTTATTTAATTTTGTTTCTTATAAATTATCGTAATAAAAAAAGCAATTTTAATAATAATAACGATAATAATAATAATAATGATAATAATAATGATGATAATAATAATAATAATAATAATAATAATAATAATAATAATAATAATAATAATAACAATGGCATAAAGATGATAATTATGAAATAAACAATAATAAAATTGATTGTTATTCATATTATCATTATTTTTATATTTTAATATCCACGTCATTATCATTATCATTATCATTATCATTATCATTAATATTGTCGTATTAATAATATCAATAATAATAATTATTATTTATATGTATGTGAAAGGTACTTGGTTTTAAACTAGACCATTAATAATTTTGGTATACTAGATTTCCATATACTTTTATTTCATACGTTTCGGTCCTTAGTTGATGACTCTCTTCGGCGTGAGATTTGGCAGTGTTACATTTGTATTTCGTCGTTATGTTTATAATAAATAAAATAAAATATTTACATATTTAATTCTTGGATCGACATTTTTTATTAATTGAGACTATTCCGGTGGAATGTAGTCTGGGTCGAAAAGATTGGAAACTTAATCCAAATCAAACAATTCGCATTTTTTAAGCGAAATGCTCAGCGATAGCTCAGTTGGATAAGAGCTTCACTACGGAGAAGTGAAGGTCCCTGGTTCAAATCCAGGTCGCGGGTTATTTTTCCATGTGTCACTTTTCGCTTAAAAAATGCGAATTGTTTGATTTAGATTAAGTTTCCAATCTCAATCTCGACCCAGACTACATTCCACCGGAATAGTCTCAATTAATAAAAAATGTCGATCCAAGAATTAAATATGTAAATATTTCATATATTAATTTCACGACTAAAGGAAACAACCCAAACCATACAAATAAAATAATGAAATTTATAAAATCCATTTTTTGTCCGGTGTTATAAAAATGCAGTATTAGTTCGGAACAACGAATTAAAATGAATTTCTCAGACATCACGATAATTTCAACCACAATGAATCAATAAAACTTCATTGTTTTCCGTTAAAAATTTATATAACAATATAATATAAAATCACAAATAAATTTTACTCCATATCATTAAAACATTTGGTATTAACTTCTGACCTAATACTAGATTTTTATAACACCGGACAAAAAATGGATTTTATAAATTTTATTATATTATTTGTTATAAACATAACAACGAAATACAAATATAACACTGCCAAATCTCACAGTGAAGAGGGTCTTCAGTCACTAAGGACCGAAACGTATGAAATGAAAGTATGTGGAAATATAGTATACCAAAATTATACAGGGTGGGTCACCATATTTTGCCAGTAACCACATTTTGAGGTAAATCTAGATGGCAAAATGTTGTGACCCACCCTGTATATGGTCTAATTGAAAACCAAGTATCTATTACATAAATTATAATATAGACTAGCTAATAATTAAAAGACATATTAATAATTATTATTATTATTATTGCCGTTACTACGATTGACGTCATTGTTATCATATAATAATAATGATAATAATAATTATTATTATTATCATTATTATTATTATTTAATAACTAATAATAGCAACTACGAACTGAAAACTCACTCCCAAAATTCCTTGACGGGATCCTTGAGCAAGGTATGGCTCAAGTTGCCGATGGACGTGGCACAAATTGTGTCCCCATTGTTGGGCCAACAAAGGGCACTCAAGCGCTCCGTGGGCGTGATGCAATACCTGGTGTTCCATGAGTTCCCGCAATCCCTCCATGGAACGTCTTCCGATCCAAAAAAAAACAACAAGGAGAGAAATTAGAATTAGAGACAAATATTTCGAATTTTCAGGGTCGAAGGCACGAGAAACCATTTGGTAAGAATGGCATATGCCCACTGTCACGGTGGTAAACAGAGCGAAGTTGCAAACAGCATGCAAAGCAGGTGTACGCCATAAAAATTACCGGCTCGTAGGGAGACCAAGAAGTAGAAGAGAGCCCACGCCAGAATAATAATGTAGTAGACGTTCGTCCAGCATGAAAGTACGCACGTTGCATATCCAATGCCTGTTTCCCGAACAAAAAAACGCAAAAACATGAACAATGGTTACGAATTTTTTCGAATCTGTCTCAGCCCGACTTCGAGCTGACTCTTCTCCAAGACTAGCCCCATACATTTTTCAGACACACATCGTGTAGGCTCGTACCAATTCCATACTATCGCCATACATGGTGTATCATTATTATTATTATTATTGCAATTGTTAAGATTATTACTATTATTATCAGATTAAAAAAAAATATGGTACGTTTAAAAATTGTACTATTTTTATTATCAATTATTCTTTAATAATTATTATAATTACCATTATTCTTATTGTAACAATAATAATGATAATAATAACAATAACAATATAGTACGTTAAAAAATGGCCCTATTACTGTTGTTGTTGTTGTGATTATTATTATTATTATTATTATTATTATTATTATTATTATTATTATTATTATCATCATTATCATTATCATTTATCATTATTATTTTTATTATAAGGCACCTTTAAAAATAGGGGCGATCTTGAACACCCCGAGTCCTCCTATGGTCATCATCTGACCCAAGGAAAGCTCCATCAGGAACATAGGCACCCCGGCAAGGGCCAGGGCGATGAAATAAGGTACCATGAACGCACCACCTCCGTTCTTGTAACATAGGTACGGGAACCTCCATAAGTTCCCAAGACCTATGGCTAGGCCAACAACTGACAGGATGAACTCCACCTTTAACAAGAGATCCCTGATTATTATCTACTAGGAATTCCTCCGAAATTTTGTTCACACAAAATTTCTCGGCATTTTTCTAATTTTTTCAAAGAAATGTTTAAAATCATTGAAGGTCCTCTGAATTTCTCAGAAATGTTCTGAAATGAGAAAATTTATTGTATCAAAATTTCCTTGAAAATCTCGGGGAACATTCCAAAACGATCGAATTTTCAATCGAATTTTCTGAAACATTAAAAAAGAGTCGTTAGAATTTCGAAAAATATTAGAACTTTTCCGAAAAATTCCGAGACATTTCAGAAATTTTTTGAAACCTAATTTCCCTGAAGATTTTGAAAAATATTTTATTTTGCGCTGGGAATTCTGGGAACATTCAGATGAATTCTAGAAATTTTCTGATAATTGAAAACATTTTTGAAACTTTCAGACACCATTTTTGTTTTAAATCTCAAAAAACTCTTGAAATCGCAATAAAGGTTTCTGAGAAATTTGGAGAAATTTCTAAATATTTCCAAAAAAGTCTGACCAATTTCAGCTGAAATTTAAAAAAAATCGTCACCAGGAAACTCTAGATCTCCGCGGTTCAGTAGCTTACCTTGCTGCTCCAGCTGCCCCGATCGGGCAAGTCGTCATCTTTGGGGCCATCGCCGGCCGTTTGGAGGCACTGGATGGCCTCGAACCGGAAGTCCGGTTCCTCGCCACCATGGGACGTCTTCACGGGCGGCTCAGAGAAGAGGGCCTTCAGCTCCTGGACGGGGTTCGTCGGCAACGGGCTCGTCGACCGGTCGACCTTCGTGGGGACGATGGTCCCGGAAGTGGTCACCCTCGCGATGGGATTAGTCCGAGCCGCGGACGAGTCACTCGACGGCATGATTTTGGAGTTCCCGGAAACTCGCGTCCTCTCACCTCTTCATTTTTTCCCTGAATCCTGATCCACCCACACCCAGTTAGAAAATGAAGTCTAAGAACCATTTTCTGACCTTTTTCTAGGAGAAGGTCAGAAAATGGCTCCGAAATTGGCAAACGAGGAGCGAAAAATGCCCGTTCTGGTGTATCGATATTTGTTTTTTAGGAGCACGGTGTCAGCTTCTGGATCCAGTTGGAATTAGGGAAGAAACTGGACCAGTTTGTCGCATCCCTAAGAAAGTACGAATTTTTTGCATTTTTTAGAAGAAAATTTGCAGTTTTTTTCTTTTCCAAAATTGCGAGAGGTCAGAATCTGGTTCCTTAGCAATAATCGGTTTCTGTTTTTTTGTGGGATGTCAACTTCTGGTTCCTTGTTGATTAATGCAAAATGATGCTGGATCAATTTGCAGCATCCCTGAGAAAGATGAATTTGTGTACATTTTTTTAGAAGAATTAAAGGGATCAAAATCTGGTTCGGTGGCAATAATGAATTCCTATTCTTTTTTGGGGGGGTCAATATTTGGTGCTTGTTAATATCGAGATGATGCTGGACCAATTTGCAGCATCCCTGATAAGGATGAATTTGTTTACATTTCTTTAGAAGAATTAAAGGGGTCAAAATCTAGTTCGGTGGCAATATAAATTTTTATTCTTCTTTGGGGAGTCAATATTTGGTGCTCGTTAATATCGAGATGATGCTGGACCAATTTGCAGCATCCCTGATAAAGATGAATTTGTTTGCATTTCTTTAGAAGAATTAAAGGGACCAAAATCTGGTTCGGTGGCAATATAAATTTTTATTCTTCTTTGGGGGGTCAATATTTGGTGCTCGTTAATATCGAGATGATGCTGGACCAATTTGTAGCATCCCTGATAAAGATGAATTTGTTTGCATTTCTTTAGAAGAATTAAAGAGACCAAAATCTGGTTCGGTGGCAATATAAATTTTTATTCTTCTTTGGGGGGTCAACATTTGGTGCTCGTTAATATCGAGATGATGCTGGACCAATTTGTAGCATCCCTGATAAAGATGAATTTGTTTACAATTTTTTAGAAGAATTAAAGGGATCAGAATCTGATTCCATGGCAATAATGAATTTTTATTCTTTTTTGGGGGGTCAATATTTGGTACTCGTTAATATCGAGATGATGCTGGACCAATTTGCAGGATTCCTAATAAAGATGAATTTGTTTGCATTTTTTTAGAAGAATTGAAAGGATCAAAATCTGGTTCGGTGGCAATAATGAATTTTTATTCTTTTTTGGGGGGTCAATATTTGGTGCTCGTTAACATCGAGATGATGCTGGACCATTTTGCAGCATCTTTGAGAGAGATGAATTTGATGACATTTTTTTAGAAGAATTAAAGGGATCAAAATTTGGTTCCGTGGCAACAATGAATTTTTATTATTTTTTGGGGGGTCAATATTTGGTGCTCGTTAATATCGAGATAATGCTGGACCAATCTGCAGCATCTCTAGTATAAGATACAAAATTGGCGATGAATTTGTCTTTGCATTTTGAAAAATGGGGAAGGTCAACTTCTGGTATTCGGACCAAGAGAAGGTACTGGACCGAAGTGCAACATCCCTGAAAGATGTGATCTGGGAGGTCGAAGGGTCTCTTGCTGTTGACAGTGTAATAGTGCATATATGTAAATATCTATACGTGTATGGATTATTATAGATACATATAAAGTCACAACGAGTTACTTCCGTGAACCCAAGCGCGCTGTAGTACTGGTTCTTAATTCCCGGCTGCAACCTTGTCCCGATTTACGACCTGACAAAGGAAAGTGTGTCACTATCAATTTGCTCGCTGCTGGCCCTCGTCTCCTCCTTTGCTACCTGTTACACGCGCGTTATCGGTTCAACCTAATCAACCCTCCCTTACACCCCTCCACCTTCTCAAAGAAGGATTTCTTTTTTTGAAAATCTAATAGTAAAAATGGAAAAACTGGTTGCGGTTTCGAAAAATGGAATTTTAAAACTCCAAAAAACTAAAAATTTTTTAAAAACCTGTAAAAAAAGTAAATTTGAAAATTCCACCTACTCTAATAACGAATTTTAAAAGATTGTCTAAAAAATTACAAAGATTATTTGAAATTTGTTAAGTTCAAAAATTCCAAAGTCTTGCTTCGAAATTTGCAAAATTAGAAAATCCCAAGGTTTTGGAAATTGCGATGCTTCGAAAACTGCAAAATTTGAAAATTCCAGATTCTCGAAAATTGCAAAAATTGTTTCGAAAATTTAAAAATATTGCTTTGAAAAATCCAAAAAATGTCGCTTCGAGGTTTCAAAAAGTGTTTGAAATGCAAAAATCGCCTTCGAAATTCCATACGTTATTTTCAAAATGGCAAAAGACTCATAAAAAAAGTTATGAATTTTGCTTCGAAAAATTCCAAAAAATTCGTTACGAAAGATCCAAAAAATTCGCTTTTCGATTTATCCCTTCCCTTGTTTTTTTCATATCATTTTAAATCACAACGAGAGGTCAAAATTTGCACCCTTTTGCCCCCCCCCCCCCCAAAAAAAAAACAAACTTCACACCAGCTTGAATGGCAATTTTCGCTCACGTGATGCTCCTCGTTTGCCCGGTAGCCTCACAGTATTATTCAAAAATAACGATTGTTTATTTTTTTTTTCAAATGTTGTAATTCAGTTTTTCTTGTTTTTACTTTTCGAAGAGTATTTTACGGAAAATTCGAAATCGGCGGGAAAACACACTTCGGCACGAAATTGGAAATGTTCTTTTTGTTCTCTTCTTCTTTCCCTTGTTTTCCGGGCACTCGAATTTTCCGGGCCACCGCTGCGCTGGTCCTCGAAGTTGACTGTCTGAGAGCGCACAGATTTCTGCCGGCCGAGCTTTCGTAGGAGAACAACCCCACGAAAATCGTCGTGGTCGTAGTCGTTGTCATTGTTGTCCCCCCGGGAGCTTTAACGAGGACTTACGCGTTTGCATACGCACCTCATCTGCCTCCATTTGACGAATTAACGCCGCAGCGTTTCCACTCGGCTTCTATATTTAGTCGGGACGCGCGTATATATGCAATTATGTATGAAATATATGTACTTGATACGTTCGATGGGCTCGGATGCATCTAAGCACTTATGCACTTGCATAAAGACACACGGGCCACCGTGGTGCCGAGATTTTTGAGAATCGAAATGGGCTGCGCGGAGATGTTCGACATTCCGGTGGGCCATCCTCGAAATTTCGAAATTCCATCGAGTCATGTGGGGATTTTCGAAATTTGGTAGGGCCATTTTCGGAAATTCAAGGGTCCCAATGGGCCACACGAGGAGATTTCCGATTTTTTAAAGGCTATTTGGAAAAACCGGAACTTCTGGGCCACCCGGTGCCCAGAATTTTTTTGGACCCCGGATTCATCGCGATTTCGATGCATCCAGTTTTGGAATTTTGCAGACAATTATTTTTTTGATTTTTGGGAGCAATTGTTATAACTTGATTAGGCGTTTTTTGGAATTTTTTAAAAATAATATACGGAATTTCGAAAAACAAGGAAAAAAGAATATTTTCAATGTCGTGCAGAAATTTGTTTTCCAGACGATTCCAAATTTTCCGTAAAATAGTCTGAAATAGTTAAAAATCAAAAAACAAAATCATAAGAATTGAAAAAGAAGAATTGTTTTTGAAAAATAGTGTGCGGCTACTGGGCAAACGAGGAGCATCGCGTTAACGAAAATTGCCATTCGAGGTGGTGTCAAGTTTCTTTTGGAGCAATGGGGTGGGAGTTTTGACCGTTCGTAGTCATTAAAAATGAAATTAAAGGAAAAAACAGGTGAAGAGACATATTGATTTTCGAAGCGATTTTTGGATTTTAAAAGGTTTTTGGAACTTTGAAGCAACTTTTTTGGATTTTTCGAAACCATTTTTTTTATTTAATGCAATTAGAATCTTTATATAGAAATGATTTCGCTAGTTTTTGAAATAATTTTGCAATCATCGAAAAAATTTGTGCAATTTCCAAAATTGGAATTTTCGAAAAGATTTTTTGAAATTCCTTATTGTGTAATTCTCGAATAGAGTTTTTACAATTTTCTGAAAAATTGTTCAATTTATTTCGGAGTTCTAGAATTCAGTGTGTTGGAATCGCATCTAGTTTTTAAATTTCTCGTGTTCGAGTTTAAAAAAAAAGAAGTCCCTCTTATTTCCTTTTCTGTTTTTTTTTAATTGTTACTGGTGTTGACGAGGTACTGGAAAAATTATGGAACGATGGAATAAGAGTTCGTAGGTGGAAAATTGTAATGAGGTTCCCTCTAATGAGTGCTGGAATGAGTGCTCCAATTAATACTGGAATGAGGTAATATTGAATCACTAATTAATATTTCTTAAATACAACAAATTCAGGATTGGGACACCTTTTAAAACCGGATCAATGGTTAAACAAGAGAATTTGAATAAATATTTGTGAAGTTTTGATTGATGATTAATAAACTTCTTTACTGTGGGTAATTGATCTTCTCGAGTGAAGTTTCATTATATTTTGAATATTAGATTTACGATGTTCCGATTCGTTCTAAATTGAGTTCTAAATTGTTCTAAGCAGTGTGAGTTGAGTTCTGAACAGTTTTAAATTGAAGTTCCAAGATGTTCCGTTTTGAAATCGTTTCGATGACAAGTTTACATATTTACCGTTGACATGCACGCGATGAAGTTTTGGATTAAGTCTAAAATTGTGATGGAAGGAAGTTTGTATAGGATGATGCTTCAAAATCAATTGCAGTTGAATTTTCTGCAACTTTCCCTTTCGAAGATAGGATTTTTTAAAATCTGAAGCTAAACATCGAACTTCAAAATTTCGTCGAAAGAAACTTTGGAATGTTAATCTACTGGAAAATTCGTGGCTACCCGTAGGAATTTTTGTTAAAACTGAAATTTTCATGATAGAAAATAGAAGGTTGGAGCTTTCAAATCAGCTGCAGTTGAATCCTCTACAACTTTCCCTTTCGAAGATAGGATTTTTTAAAATCTGAAGCTAAACATCGAACTTCAAAATTTCGTGGAAAGAAACTATGGAATGTTAATTTATTGGAAATTTAGTAGCTACCGGCTGAAATTTTTTCAAAAATTGAAATTATCAGGATAAAAAGTAGAATATTTAAGCTTTAAAATCAGCTATAATTGAACTTTCTACAATTTTCTCTTCCGAAGGTACGAATTTTTTAATTTGAAGGTAACAACCGAACTTTGAAATTTGGTGGAAAGAAACTATAAAATGTTAATTTACTGGAAAATTCGTAACTACCAACTAAAATTTTTTCAAAAATTGAAATTATCAGGATACAAAGTAAAATATTGAAGCTTTAAAAACAGCTATAATTGAACCTTCTACAATTTTCTTTTCCGAAGGTACGAATTTTTTAATTTGAAGGTAACAACCGAATTTTGAAATTTCGTGGAAAGAAGCTATAGAATGTACTGGAATATACTGGAAAATTCGTAGCTACCGACTAAAATTTTTTCAAAAATTGAAATTATCAAGATATAAGGTAGAATATTTAAGCTTTAAAATCAGCTCTGATTAAACCTTTTACAATTTTCCCTTCCGAAGGTACGAATTTTTTAATTTGAAGGTAACAACCGAACTTTGAAATTTCGTGGAAAGAAACTATAAAATGTTAATTTACTGGAAAATTCATAATTACCGACTAAAATTTTTTCAAAAATCGAAATTATCAAGGTAGGAAGTGGAAGGCAGATGATTCCAAATCAGCTGCAGTTGAACCTTCTACAATTTTTCCTTTGGGAGGTACGAATTTTTTCATCCCGAAAACGTACCGAAATTCTCGGACCCAGATTCCGTCCTTTCTCGGCTCGGAGTCAATTCTTTTTTATTTTTCTCCTGTTACATTTTTTATGCTTCTTCTCTTTTCCATTTCTTTTGAGGGACATGAAAAGGGAGAGCAAAGGTTTAGCGTTCAGTAATTGATCTCCCTCTCGTACTATAAAATTATGATGACTCGTTCCGGAAGAAGCTTATAGCTTCTTTCCGCCTCTCATTATTTTAATATTCGAACTACATAAAATCGCTCTATTTACTTGTATATAATCTTACTTCCTGCACGTGGTGGAACACATCTACGTGTCCTACGTGCGTGTGTTTATTTAGCTATTGTTATTTGTTTCGACAGTGATACGTCATAATTGAATCTACCGTCGCCTTCACGGAAAAAATTCGAAACTTCGAAGTGACTGGAGCCCTCGAGCTGGAGAAAAATTTATTTCAAAGCTCAGTTTCCCAGCTTTCGAATGAATTTTTGCTGGAATTTCTATCTCTCTTACCAACGGAAAAATTAATTCTTTCTTGAAGATGAAAATGTGAGATTTTACAAAAAATCCTGGACTTTTATTTTGAAAATAGAAATTCCTAGTTCGGCAAGGAATAATTTAAGGGATTGCGAATCTGCGCCATTTTAAAGCTTAGTTCTTTTTGAATTCGGAAAATTTGAAGTTTCTGAAAATGTTCTCGTTTTTTCACGATTTTTGAAAACTGGATTGGAAGGTGGGGAATTTGGCGAGTTTTCGTTACGTGGTTTTGGGATTTTTTTGGTTGGAATGTCGACTTTTTTTTAAGAGTAGGTCGTCCACTTTGAATCCTGAAAATTTGAAGATACCAAAAATATTCCCCCTTCGGTTGACTAATTTTGGAAAATGATTGCAAAATTTAGAAATTTAATGATTTCTTTCAATGAAAATAATAAAAAATTTGATACTCGATTTTTAAAAGTTGTAAAAATTTCAGATTTGCGGTATTTTGAAGTTCCAGCCCATTACTTTGAACCCCGAAAATTTCGAAATACCAAAAAATTCCCTCTTGATTTTATTAATTTTGGAAAGTGATTTTCAAATGTAGAATATTTACAATTCCTCTCAATACGATTTTCGAATCTTCGAGTGTAAAATTTTATTCTCGATTTTGGAAAATTCGTCAAATTTCAGATTTGCAATATTTTGAAATACTAGCGCTTTACTTGGAACCCTGCAAATTTTGAGTTCGCAAAAATTTCCTGCTGTGACTTATAAATTCGCGAAACGAATAGAATTTCGAGGTAAGACAATAGAAATAAATGACAATTGGAAATTAGATAAAGCGTTATTATTATTATTATCATTATTTGAAGGTTCTTCTGTTTCATTCACGTATAAAATCATTGTATTTCCTAATCGTTGGATAAAGTGGGAGCCTATGTGCTGTTTTACGACGATTCCCAGAAATATTTAGTGATGTTGTTAGTATTTCGCATATATATACATATATATATTCTTGAGTCGTTTTTTATTTGATTCAAACCGTCTTTGGATCCTTTGAAGTCGACATCGTTTCTTGGTTTCTCGGTTTCAGTGCAAAAAGTTCAAAGTGCCACGAGAAAAATTAGAAAAAATAAATCTGGAAAATAATCAACTGTAAATTTGTATTAATTATTTTACAAAGGGATTAACTAATTTTATATTTCATTTTACATAGAAAATTCCTTTTTTATATCCTTTTTTATAATTCTCAATTCATACAGCATGTAAATTTTGGGGGTTCTCGAAAATCAACGAGTTTATTAATTCTCGAAAAATTGTGGATTTATTTTGATTTTTTTTCTCACAGAATTTCAAGTTTTTAACTGATTTTTTGAAAAATTTCTGTGTATTTTCAATTATTGAAACCGAAGAAATGAATGAATTAATTGATTGTTAACATTCCATTTTGAATTTATTATTAAAGAACATCGCATATTTTTAATTTTTAAATAAAAGAAAAAAAGATTCAAAACAAAAAAATTTAATTGCATAAAAATTTATAAAATTATTTCAATATTTTTCCGCAACAAAATTCCATATTACAAGTCCACAGTTAAATCCAAAAATAATTCCAATTAAGGCACAGCTTCCAAATTCCAGTTGAAATTTCGAAATCCAACGTTCGGCCGAAAATGACCTGGAAAACCGACCGTTCCAGGGCCTTGAGCTGGATCAATAGCTGGAGTAAGATTTCCCTTCTTTTCTTCCCCAAAAAATTTTAGACTTAAATTCTTTTTAAAAATAATATTTGAAAGTTTTGATTTTCTGAAAAAATGTTATTTTTTTTGTTTTTGCAGCCCCTGTATTGGGAACGACATTAATTATCCTGTTTTTCACCTTTTTCTGGAATTACAAGCGCATGCGAAGCTGGTGGAAGGGACGTGAGAGATTAATACGCTTTGCTGCAACGTTACCTGGACCACCTGCTTTGCCACTAATTGGCAATGCGTTACAATTTGCGTGCGAACCGGAAGGTATTACCTTTCATTATTTTTTCTCTGAATTATATTTTATTTCATTTTATTGTTTTTAAATCTT
Source organism: Gasteruption jaculator (assembly GCA_949825005.1). Lineage (NCBI taxonomy): Eukaryota > Metazoa > Arthropoda > Insecta > Hymenoptera > Gasteruptiidae > Gasteruption > Gasteruption jaculator. The sequence goes on from OX463762.1 coordinate 7,914,952, forward strand.
ATTTTTAATTATATTTTATTCAATTCGCCTTTATTCTTAATTTTTATTTTAATTTTACGAAGATCTATGGATTAGATTTTCTCCAAGCAACAGCTTTACGAGCTTCAAGGAACTGGAAAATTTCATGGGAAAAGCTTTACTATCTTCTGTGGGAGAAAAATATTTTTTTTTAACCGGAGCAACTTTACGACCTTTGGAAAGCGAGTGCACAAAAAATTCGAAACAGCTTTATGACCTTTCAGGAACTGGCAAGTCCATGGGAGCAGCTTTACGACCTTCGAGGAAATCATGGGAAGAAATTCAGAACAGCTTTGAGACCTTTCCTCGCGAAAAAAAAATTAAATAATATTAAAAAGATTCATGAGTTGAGGAAAATAATTCTCTAAATGGGAGAAACCTTACGACCTTCGGGGCGAGGAAAAGTATTTCGAAGCTTTCGTTTTTAAAAAAAAATATTTAACTAATAGGGAGAAGCTTTACGACCTTCGGAAAGAAAAGGTGGAAAATGAGAAGAGCTTTACAACCTTTGAAAGGCAATATGCAAAAATTGAGAACAAATTTCTAATTGTTCAAGAGAAAAATTATGAAATATAAAATTTGCTGTTTTTTTTATCTCTATATTTAACACCCTAATTAATTTTTTTGTTTCAGAGACTTTGAACAAAATCGTCGAAGTTTGCAGCAGCTATAAATCTCCTTTTCGGTTCTGGTTGGGCCCTAAACTATTAATCATTCTCACGGAACCGTCTGAATATGAAGTAAATAAAATTTAACTGATTAAAACTTAATCAAATTTTCGTACCAATACAGTAATTAATTAATTAATTTACCAATTAGTTATATAACAAATATATATAAATTCCAGATTATCCTTAACAATTCCAAAGCTTCTCACAAGGACTCAGCCTATCGATTCATGGAACCTTTTGTTGGCAAAGGACTCGTTAGTGGCTCGGGTACGAATCTCTCCAGCCACAAAAATAATTACAAAAATTTTAATAATATTAAGACCAAAAACAATAGTTATTCGAATTCATGGGCAGCAGGCTTCATTACTATTAATTATGCCCTATTTACCATTATTGCTATTAATTGTTTATTACTTCTAATTTTGATGATTATTTAATTATTTAATTCACGAATAGATGATATATATATATAAACATTATTTAATTAATTCATTAATCAATTACATCACCGGTGTACCGGGACATTAACGATTCATCGGATTCGCGCAGGACCCGGGCACAGGCTGCACAGGAAATTGATAATGCCGATGCTGAATAGTAAATCCTTATCCCATTACGTGGAATATTTTAACAGCCACAGTAAATACTGCGCTGATTTATTAAACGAGCTGACAGACAACGGGGAGTTCGAAATTCTGCCATTTCTAACCCGATGCACGGTGGATATAATTTTAGGTGAGATGCAATTTTAATATGCAATCAAAGTTGCATCGGTTCCCGCGCTGCAAATGGCAGATTTTATTACTGCGTTGCGTCATTTGTTGTCATATTATAGATTTACCTGAAGTAGCCTCGAATGTTATTTATTGCAAATTATTATATTTTATTCCAGTTTATTTACAAATTTTTTCCTTTGCGATTAATAATTTTGCAATTTTTTCTTTGGCACTGATTTTTCAGATATTCTCTGGCAAATATTCGAATTATTATATTTTTAGATTTAAGAGAAAATAATAAAATAAATATAAGAATTATACTAAGAATTATATATTATTGTTAACAAGTTTTTGTTCTTGCTCCAATAATCAGAATAATAATTGTCATAAAAATTATCGAATTTCTCTAATTTTGGAAATAATCGGTATCATTATTGTTATTGTCATTTTAATTGCAATTCGATCCCAACAGATACTATTATCGGAATCGAGGGGGATTCCCAGAAGAATGGCCGCCAGGATCTCGTTTATTGGACGGAAAGGTATATTTATCAATAACTCTTCGATATCTCGCGATACCTCTTCGATGGATTTCCAATATCTCGTTAATTCACGTTCGATAACTCGATGCAAGAAATCTCGAAAAGCGATACTTTGTTCATTTGGTTGTTACTGGATCTCCATGGGAAAATCTTTACAACGCCATCTGTCGATAGGCTTTGTTATTATTTCGTTCCACCGTCATTGGTCAGAGATACCGCGGGAAATCGATCATTGTTCGATCGATCGCGCGGGAAAGGGACTTCTAATTTTGAAATTTAATTAACGATTAATGATAATGCATTTTAATTCTTCAAACAGGATGTACGAGTTGGTGCACCTGAGGATGCTGAAAGCGTGGCTGCATCCCGACTGGATATTCTCTTTCACGGAACTCGGGGCTCAGCAGAAAATTGCACGAAACGTCATCCACGGATTCGTCGAGAATGTAATAATTTATAACATATTTTTTTAATTAGAAATATTAATTAAGTCGCAAATTCACCTTATTCTTTTTTTTCTAATTTTTTCTTCTCTTACAGGTCATAGAATTGAAGAGAAGAGAAGCGCGCGAAATTCAAATTAAAGGAGATCACGATCAGGACCAACGAAAACGACCTGTCGCCTTACTGGAGCAGGTCCTCGATCGGGTTACTGAAACCGGTTTAATGAACGACAAGGAGATGAGGGATGAAGTTTATACTGTTTTTACTGCCGTTAGTATATTTTTATTTTAAATTTCAATATTTTAAATATAAATATAAAATGGAAAAATTGTTAGGTCTTTTGAAAATGTAATTTGAAAAATGTTATTCAAAAGATCGCAAAGTTCTTTCTCTTTATATTTTCATTTAATTTTTACTCGTTAATACTTTTCTGAAAATTTAAATCCAGAAAGATTAATTTCAGTCTTTCCCCAATTGAACTTAAAAATTTAAATAAAAAACAAATAAATAATTATTTATTAGAAAAATATCCAAAAATTGTCAAACACTTACCTATTTTTCTTTAATACAAAAAATCGTGAAGCTTTTTCCCCTTTATTCGACAATTTTTCATTACAAAATAAATCCCAGATTTATTCCAGTTTTTTTTTATTTAAAAATTGTTTCTCCGTCAAATAGCAAGTTTTTTTCTGTTTTAATTAAAATTTTTTCTTTCATGAGCTTTCCTCTCATTCCAGGCGCAGGACACGACCGCTGTCATTAGTTCCTTCCTGTTGCTCATGTTAGCAATGCATCCGGAAAAGCAGGTGAATCACCGGAAACCTAAATTTTTTTGAAAATTTCCAAAAACCGAATTTTCTTTTTTTCCCCCTTTTTTCTACTTTTTTTTTTCTTAACCATCAATTTCAGGACAAAGTTCGCCAGGAAGTGAACGAGGTCCTGGGGAACAGCGATGACGTCATAGAAGCACACCTGTCGGAGCTGAAGTACCTGGACCTGGCGATCCGGGAGACCTTGAGGCTCTTCCCCATCGCGCCCTTGATGGTCAGACGCCTAACCGGGGACGTCGACCTTGGTAGGAATCCCTTGAATTTTGTATTTTCTCCAGTACAAGTCCAAGGAAGTGTCCGCACCAATTTCTGACACCCCATTACTAGGTTCCTGCACGATCCCGGAGGGATGCTCGGTCGTGATGGCCCCATTCGTGACCCATCGAAGCGAGAAGTTCTGGCAAGATCCCGAAAAATTCGTTCCGGAGAGATTTCTGCTGGAGAATTCCAGGGGAAGGCATCCCTGCGCGTTTTTACCCTTCAGCGGAGGCCTTAGGGGTTGCATTGGTACGAAAAATTGCTAGGAATCAATTTAATGTTAACGTGTTTTCTGCAATTTGTTTAATAATGGTTAACAATGACAACCACAACAACAATAATGATAATAACAACAATAATATTGATATTTAATAAATAATTCGAAATTACGCATATTTTTTTTTAATTTCAGGGCAAAAATATGCCATGATGTGCATGAAGACGATAGCAGCGAATATTGTGAGAAGGTATCGACTAACGACGACCTTTTCGCTGGAAAAGCTCCGACTGAAGACGGATATATCTGTCCGATCGCGCGATGGTTTCAAAGTATCAATCACGAAGGTTTCGTAGTATGCGAAGCTCGGATTGGTTCATTAGACATCACAAGGGACATTTTTTTTAAGTGTTGTATCGATCGAAGATCAGTGAGAAAGGAACTGAGAAGAAGCTTTGCAACCTTTTGTGTAAAAAAAATAAATTGAAAGAGCTTTGCGATCTTTTGTATACAAATAGAAAGAGGAAGAGCTTGATGATATTTTTTGTAATAAGAATTAATAAAAGGGAAGAGGTTTTCGATTTTTTATGAAAAATAAATAGGAACAGCTTTACGACTTTTTGTGTAAAAAAATAACTTTGCAAAACTTTGCTACCTTTTGTATAGAAAAAAAGGGAGGAGCATTATGATCTTTTGTTTAATAAGAATAAGTAAAAGGGAAGAGGTTTTCGATTTTTTATGAAAAATAAATCGGAACAGCTTTGCGACCTTTTGTGTAAAAAAACAAGAGAAGACTTTTTTGACCCTTTGTTTAGATATTAAAGAACTTTTTAAACTACTCCTGCGTCCTAAAATATTTCTTTCCCTTTTGGGTAAAAATTGTAAAATTGTTCTCTACTTTCATCCAAAGCTATTACTGCAAAGGTCGTAAAGCTGTTCTCCGATTTTTCCAAGGTCGTTTCTTACAGGTCATACTGTCGCTCCGCCTTGAAAATAATTTTTTTTATCGCTCTTTTGTCGGGAAATCACAAAATTATTTATATTTTTCAAAATTCTTGTTTCAGCGAAGGCTGTAAAACTGTCCATCCAAATTTTCGAATCTAATAAATAAAAATATAACAAACAAAAGAGGGAAGGGGAATAGAGGAGAATAAATGAGACGCGAGATATCCCACAAATAATCCGTTTTTCTTTTTTAGTAATTATCTTATTACGAATTTTCTGGTACAGTCATCGGATTTAAGTGAATAATTATAATAAATCAATCAACCAATCAAACGATCACCATTTCATTATTATTATCATTCCTCTTTCCTCCATTTTTATTTAATATATACACACCGTTTTTCATTTATATCAATTATGAATAATTTGTTTTCTTGTCAATTTCTTAAACGTACTAGTGATTAATTTCAGCTACAATTGTTTTTTTTTATTTCTTTAGCTCATTTTGATTTTCGAATACAAGGACCCTAAGTCGCTACCAGTCATTCCCTTAAACGCCTAAATTTCATTTGTTATACCAATTTTTCCTCGTTACCTCTACTTATAAGAAATTCATTTTTCTTTATTTATTATTATTTATTTATTTTTTCCATTCCATCGTAGCAGATTCATTCCAGCTTTCATTCGTTCAAAAAAAAAAACAACGACACTCTTAACAACTGTTTTACCGCATAATTGATGCTTTCACGTAAAGTTCCATTTTTCTTCGCTTTTTTCCAAATTTACACGTTAATTGATATGACAATAAATCAAAGACACCAGTCAGATTTTATAATTTTTCATGTTATAAACAAACAAATAACATTCGTATGTACAATTCATTTTTGTTCTAATTTTTTCACTCAGGTAACAAATTTAAATTTTGAAATTATTCGAATTTCGCGCCAAGTGTTTCAACTCTTGGGGAATCCCACGCCAACATGTGCGCAGCGACATCTGGAATGAATTTCCGGGAATTAAATCTCATTAGGAGCTATGGGAATTTATAAAGCGTGATCTAGTGATTTTTTCGAATGTTTTCTGGTAATTCCACTAAAGTTTTCTGTCCGAACTGAAGAATTCTCAAACCCTAGGAATTTTAATTTCAAAACCTTAACTTGGAAGTAGAAATACAATTTTCGAAAAACCACAAAGGATACAAAAATTGGAAACGCGATTCTAAACATTTGTGAGCAGCCAACCTCTGGTCACTGGAGAACCTGGAATTTCTCTTTTCATGTTTATTTATTTATTCAATTATTTATTGAAAAAAATTTTTTTTTTCAACTCCGCACGGATATTCCGAGACTCCCATGCGAGGAATTCCTCAAAAAAGGAAAATAATTACTCCTTCTCCTAATTAAAAGTGCTTATAGAAAACGCGAGTTCAGGATGGGGCTTTCATAAATTGCAACTAGGCAAAGTTTTCGGGATTTCCCTATTAAAATGGGAACACAAAAGGTGGAGAATGAGAAGAAGAGGCAAACAAAAATAAAAACGGGCGTATAGAGTAACTTAATTATGGAATAATTTTAATTACCCAGCGTCTAGGAAATGCAATATCTCCTCAGACGCCCTTAATGATATCAAATCACGTTCTTGTAATGGCTGAAGGAACACACATACGTTCGTAATTTTTCCCCGGGAGCGGGAATATTACGAACCGTGAAACGGCGTCTCTCCTTATTAACAACCTGGAGCCTTTCAAGTTATAATTACTCTCGAAAATTTATTTTCAACCTAACCTTTCGCCTTTGGCCGAAGACGGGTTCCCTTTGGAAAACTAGTTTGCAACTCCAAACAGGGCGGGAACTGTTTCTAACAAGATGGTGCATAAAAGAACACGTCTGAGTTACGAGTCCTATCTTTAATCCACATGGTTCGTGGATGAGCAGGAGAAGGAACTAACTAGTGGTGAATGCGGCAGTTTTTGTTCCCTCGTTGGAAATTTTGAGAAAAATTGTATTAGATTTGAGAACTGTCCTTTTTGAGAATTCCAAGAATGTGTAAAAAAGGAAATTTACCAAATTTCCGTTGAATTTCTGATTTTTTGATTGAGCGTGGATTATAAAAAAAACGGGATTTAGAAATCTGAAAAATGTGTAAGCGAGAAGTCGAGTGTTAATAAAAGAACGTGTTTCCTTCATAATTTTGAACCGAGTATTTTTCCAAAAAAACATTAACGAGATAATAGCGGAATTAAAAAAAAACTGAACACCCTTTAAAGAGAAATCTAATCTAAACTCAAAAACTATAACATTTAGGGAAAAATGGTTCCAGCAAAAGTTATCCGTTTCCCTAAAACGCGCCTATTTGCATTCTAGCGATTTTTCGATAGGATCGTTATTTTCCGAGAAAATCGGGAAACTCGAGGAGAGCTGAGCACCTCTTAAACAGAAATCCACCCGTAACTGAAAAACTACGACCTTTAGGGAAAAATGTTTTCAGCAAAAGTTATCTGTTTCCGTAAAACGCGTCTATTGGCATTCTAGCGATTTTTCGATAGGATCAATATTTTCCGAGAAAATCGGGAAAGTTGAAAAAATCCAGCATCGTTTAAACACCAAATCCACTACCAGCTCGAGAACTATTATTTTTGCGAGGAATGTTTCAGAGAAAAGGCGTCGCTGGAGTTTGCCATGAGAAAATGATGACTCATTGGTGGCGTTGTTGAACTTTCTCTTGAAATAGTATCCAATAATAATTTTTTCTTGAAAACTATTTTTTTTGGGCGCTGAAGGTTTGTGTAAATGAAGGAACGGACCAGAGATTGATCAAATTGTGGATGAATCGAGGTTGACTGTCAATAACAGAACGTCTTGTCGGTAGAAGAACACAGTCAAAGTTGACTCGAGAGTCATAAATTTTGTGGGATTTCCCTACTTTCGATGTTTGGCAAGAGGTTGTAAATAAAGGAACAGTACTTCGCTAACGAGGAATCCAATAAACAGCGATCGTAAATAAAGGAACATACCTTTATCGGAGCAGTGTTCCAGTTTAGGGGAATCCCCTTAATGAAGCTTTGGGGCAAAAAGAAAATAAAAGGGCTAAAAATACGTTGGGGAAGAATACGTAATTAAAACAACGTGCAATTAATGTGCAAATATAGAGGCTTATTTTAAAAGCCAATAGTGTTCATTAATTATAATCTGGGGGATTAAAAACAGTTTATAAATTGGACAACACACTTTTATAATACAGCTTCATTAAAGGGGGATTTCCCTCTCCGCTAATCTGGTTAAGTTGAAAACACATTTACTTCATCTAATCAGTAATAATTGCGTAATCTGCTTATTTCCCTCAGAATCAAACGAATTAATTGTATTTACAATAAATCCTCCGCAATGACGCTAACCCAAATTATTTCCCGCACGAATTAACAAGCTTATATACATACAACATCCTTAAATTAAATACAAACGTAACAACCAACAAATTCAATCGACACGGCGAAGATTCGGCCCCGGGTTTGAATCCCGAAAAGAAAACAAAATCGCCCCTATCTCGGAAATCATCAAATATACAAAAAATATTTTCAGACAAAAGTTATGGATTTTCCTAAAACGCATCTTTTTCGATCTCATCAATTTCACGCTAAAATCGATATTTCTCGAGATAATGAGGAAAAAGGAAAAAAAACGGTCACCCTTTGAACACAAATCCGCTGTTATCTGGGAAACTAGAGACTTTTGTCTCTAGTTTGAAAAATGTTTTCAATAAAAGTTGTTTTCATCGATGGCGGGCAACTTTTTGCATGGTTATGGTTTTTCGTCAGAATCGGCATTTTTCGAGAAAATCGTGATTCCATGAGAATGCATGTTTTGACTACTTCGTTAGCAGGATTTTGAATATAAATAATAAAAGTTAATCACAAAGGGAAACATATGCTTTCTCCCACGTTTCATGTTTCAGTAAAGCCAGAGCTCGACGGTATTTTCTCTATTTTTTATTCGAAAGATCCTGGAGCTATTAATTGCGCAGCAGCGGTCGTACAACGATCGTTTGTCATCGTCGTTGGCAGACGTTACAATTAAGCATAGTTCTCTTTTCTCTCTGTGTGGGTGTATGTGTGTGCGTCGTTTGATCGTCGGAATTATTGCTGTGGAGTTTGGAGGGTGAGTACTCATTTTACCTAACGGGTAATTGTATACTTTGTAAGAGTTGGATAAAGCTAATGACAAAAATGATCGTCAAAATGAGAGACGCGATAGGGAAGCTCGTTTCAATTTCAAGAATTATCGTCGACAAAATGATCCTGCGGATAAAAATAATTCTTTCCTGCACCAAAACCAAACAATTGGATTATCAGGAATGCTGTTTTTTTAGAAACGATCAAATAAATGGAAAAATCTAAGTCATATCCAAAAATGTTTCAAACAAAAGTTACTTGTTACCCTAAAATGTACAAATTTGCACCCTTGTAATTTTTCGATAGGAACATTATTTTTCAAGAAAATGGAAAAAATCGAAAAAAACTGAGCACCCTTTAAACAGAAATCCACAAGTAACTCGAAAAATTCAACCTTTAGAGAAAAATTGTACAAGCAAAAGTTGTTTATTACCCTAAAATGCACTCATTTGCATCTAAGGAATTTTTTGATAGGGTCGATATTTTCCGAAAAAATGGGGAAAGTTAACAAAAATTAGGCACCTTTTCATCAGAAATCTATTTTTAGCTCAAAAACTATTATTTTTACAAGGAAATGTTTGAGGTAAAAGTTATTGCTTTGCGGAAAGTGCACCTGTATACATTGAAATCGGTTCGAAAAAATCGATATTTTTCGCCGTTTGCTGAAAAATGCCAATTCATGAGGAAACATTGAGAGCCACGGTGGCGTTATATAACTTCCTCTTGAAGTAGCTTTCAAAGAAAGGCGTGCAAGAAATTTTAACAACTTCCCTGTCCTGAATTTCGCCCTGTTGAATAGTTTTACCGAGTGAATCGAAGTATAATCTCGACAGGTAGAGAAAAGCTGGTGGTTACTGTATTGTACGGTATTTTTTTGTCTTCCTTTCGAGCTGCTACGAGAAGTACTATCACCACACCAACCAAGAGATTATGGGGACGAAGCTATTCTGGACGTTATCGCGAGAAAAAGGGATTACGGGCACGGAAGTTGCCGGTACTTTTATCAGCTTAAGATAAAAGTAGGGCGTTACATAGTTTTCACCGATACATCAAGCGGGCTCCCCTTCTTTTCCCACCCTTCCTCCAAATTCTTCTTTGCAATAACATTAACCGGATAATTTCCTTCAAAGGTTTGTTCTATCAACGAAAATTCCATTAAGGTGTGACTATTCCGTGTTTCCTAACGATTCTGCCATGGTTCTAATAGCTTCGAGAAGTGTGATGACCTTTTGTTCAACAAAAGCTAGAAGATAAATAATCGTCGGTGAACTTTTGTTAATTTGTCGATCCCTTTTCCTAAAATAGCGTTTCATGTGCAATCAAATTTTCAACAGAATCAATATTTTTCGAGATAAGGAAGTAAATTGGAAAAATCTGGCCACCTTTCAAATCAAAATCTGATCATAACGTCAGAAATACGACATTTAGAGAAAAATGTTTTGAGTAAAAGATGTCCCTTTCCCTAAATTACATCTTTTTGTATGGATCCAATTTTCCAATAGAATCATTATTTTTCGAGATAAATCAAGAGTTTGAAAAAATCTGACCACCTTTCAGACAAAAATCAGTTGATAAATCGAAAAATAAAATATTTACGAATAAATTTTTCGAGTAAAAAATTATTTTTTATCCTACAATATACTTTTAGTGTTAAATGAATTTTTCTCTAAGAGCGATATTTTTCGAGATAAGGCAGGAAATCGCGGAGAAAACTTATCGTCCATCCTTTGACGCAATAAATTCTTACATTCAACGACTTCCCATTCGACCGAAGTAAGACTTTAATGCAGAAGTAATTAGAAACGTTACTGCCGGTGGTAAAAATGAATTATTCGCATAAAGTTCAGTCGTAGACGACGAAATCCGGGAGAACCTTTAATTCATTTCTTTATTCTTCCATGCATACGTTCATTCAGTGCTTATATTCTTTCCCACGCTTTCAAATTCTACATATATACAACGCCATACACTTCGCTAACTCGTCTATTTATTTTATTCCTTCCCGTTTTTGTGGAAAGCATGCTAAGAATGATCTCGAAGTTTTTTTCCCCTTAAATACACAGAATGACATTGTCCAACATTCTGGCGGCAAAGAAAACGCGATTTTGCGTCCGGAAAATTTCAGGAACCCGAGAAAAAGTAAATACGAGATTTCGAATTTGAATCTCCCGCCTGACGAGGACGGGAGCCCGCAGAGGGCGCTGTCTCGGACACAGTCGAGTAGAAAAGAGCAAGAGATATAGATCAACGATAAATTTGAAATAAAGTGTCGTTGGGTTGCCGCCAGTACGCCGAGATTCTTAGTACAAAGATGGTTTTTTATGATCCGGATGATTTTTCATCTCTACAGAATGTAAAATAGACTAGTATTTTTTTGTTCTATTTCATAATAAAAGATACAAAAAGATAGTCTCAGTACTTAGTGTGCACGTGCCTGCCTTTGTTTTATTAATTCGCATGTCTAATCTTCTTTTCTTGTCGCAGACAATTTAGATTTCGGTTGTTAAGAATTTCAATGGCACGTTGTTAAAATTCAAAGAGAGTCTTTCCTTGGAAATTAAACTACTTCTTACTTCTCCAAGCTTTTGCCTTCATCCGCTTATCTATTTTTGTATCTCCAGCGCGACTGTCGCGTTATCGAAAGTTTCCGTTTTTCTCGATATTTTTTTCATTCCTCCTCGAGGTCGGGTTAGAAATTCCCAGGCTCTGGAAATTTCAGACACACACACGCGGTCGCGTTCTTATAGTTCACGTTTTCACGGCAAATTCAAATTCAATCGTAGCTTGCGCAAAACAAAGAAAAAGTTGCTTAACAGTCGGCATCGACCAGTCACCTTGCGAAGGAGCCGGCGTGTAGGAGTAGTAGGAGCAGCGCCAGCGTTCGAGTCGCTGCTCCGCTATTGCTTGAATTTCCATGTTGCATCGCCGCAGGATGTTCTCCTGAAATCCAACAAAAGACACAAATCCATAAATCATGTTCCTTTCTTCTCTTCTATTATTATTCCTCCTTTCTTTCCCTCCCCCCGTCCCCTCGAGCCGTGTTCCTATTCGTTATACCCTCCACCGATTTATCCCGCTTGTTATGTTTTCGGTATTTATAGTTTTCGGTTGCTCGAGAATTGCCTTTGTCTTCCCCTCGACGTTTAAAAGCCAATTAAAATTGGATGGCTACAAAGACGATTAGCCCGATAGTGAAGAAAAGAGAAAAAGAAAAAAAGCCCGGTAACGCTTGTGTCTGTGTCTAAACGCTCGAGACATTTCTGCTGACACCAGAGGAGGTGACGGCATCTCTGCGTGGATCGTGGAAACGAATAGAGCCAACCCCGAGTCCCCGACGAACTTCTAACGTGTCCCGTAGGTGGGGGAAATCCCGTAGAGTCGCAGGGTGGGGGCAGACTTATCGTTAGTACTCAGCAGCCTGGCGAGAGATCGCGTTCGATAGTCGGAGCCGCGGCTCAAAGTATCTGTCTTCACTGTTATCGTTATGTGGGCAGTCGCCCTGTTGATAGACTCTTTCTATACTTTGTATAATCAGGAGTTTAACCGAAGTCCAATGTGAAGGGAATATCAGAGTTTCCGGCGCTTCTTCCGTTTAATACGACCCGGATAGACGCGTCGGTTGGGATTCTCGTGCTTTCTTTGTCGAACGACTGGGTTCTAATGGTTTCTTTGTCGCATGGTATCATGGGATTCACATGACGGCGGCAGAGGCTAATGCTTTGTTTTTGTAGAGGACTATCGAGTGGACGCGAAGCTTTCTCGTGCTTTCTTTGTCACAGAGTGTCGTCGTATAAACGAGTAAGTGTTGGAAACATCTCTTTTTCGTTATTTCATCTCTCAGTTTGGGAATTACGAATGTTTTTCTTTATTTTCGAGGGTCGTTGTGTGGAAACAGGTAAGTATCTACAATTTTGTTACCATAGAATTATTAATATCCTTTCTCTAGAATTTATGGTGTTTTTTCAAATTACACTGTCATCAGGTCGACGAGGGAACTACTCGAGCCTTCTTTATTGTACGTCATCACCGTGCGGACAGGTAAGTGTTAAGACACCTTTTTTCTTATTTATTGCTCCGGTTCAGGAATTATTAACGTTTCCGTGTGTTCCACAGCGCTATCGTATGGAAACAGGTAAGTGTTTAACATTTTTCTTCATTACTTAAAATCAATAATGTCTCTTTTTTTATAATATTACTCTGCATCATGGAAATTTCTCGTGCTTTTCTTATCATACATTATCACCAAATACTCGGGTAAGAATTTCATTAATTATTAATTCTGAAGTGATATGTGCAAATTTTTCCTTTATTCGGCGGGATCATCACTGGGATCAGGTAAGTCTCTAAAACATTTTGCTATCTTGTTAAGTTTCTAACATTTTCCTTTAGCATACGGACTTAGTCGTAGCTCTCACCGTTACGCTGCATCATCTTACCGATGTGGGAGTTTCTCGTGCTTTCTTTATTGCCCTGCATCATCGCAGCGACGTGGGAGTTTCTCGTGCTTTCTTTATTACCCTGCATCATCGCATCGACGTGGGAGTTTCTCGTGCTTTCTTTATTACCCCCGATCACCTTATCGATGTGGGAGTTTCTCGTGTTTTCTTTATTACCCAAAATCACCCTTTCTACGTGAGAGTTCCTTGTGCTTTCTTTATTACACAGTACCGTCGTACCGTCATGGGAGTTTCTCGTGCTCTCTTTAATTCAGTATTATTCCCAGTACGTACTTATACCGAACTAGCACTAACCCAGAATTCCCCGGGTTTTTCCGAATACCTGACAAGCTACGAAATCTCATTTAGGGTAGTTGCAAAACCTAAACTCTTCCCCGTTTCCGAGAAATCATTTCTTACATTATTGGCACGATGATGTGATCGAATCGGAAAAACTCATCCGAGATTTCACGTCGAATATACTAAGTTAGAATTTAGTTCCGTATGTCTGTTAAGCATCAAATTAGGATGGTATCGGAAGGGGAGATGGAAAACGTGGGAAGGTAGAGACAAGAAGGGATGACGATTATAGAAGGAAGTTTACAAGGTAGAAATAGGTAAGGGATAATTGAGGTAAGATATTGTCTATGATTAGCAACATGAATTCCTCCTTGATTAGTCACGTTGAAGATCGAAGCTTTCTCTGTAGTCACAGATATATAGGTATAATACTTAAGTTTCCCCCAACGCCAAAGAGACGTACTAAAGACTGTGGAGTGCTATAACTACGCGTCTATATGAGGCTTTAGTCATCGTCTCGATGCTTTTGCCATGTGCCTGAACTTGTACTTAAGAGCTGCAAGCTTATATAGCGTATAGGTATACGTACCTACAAGTATCCGTCATCTATATATCTATCAACCGAGTTTCTAACCTCCCCGTCTTTCAATAGATTCTAAAACTTTCCTTCTCTTGCTCCCTCTTTCTCCTCATACGTCTTTAAGAATCTCAGCGAACCTTAATCCTTCATCCTTTCTATCCCATACCATAGCCACCACCCCTGGAAATATAAGACGCCAAGGATGAAATGGATGAAGTTCCCCCGAGGGTTACAAGTTTCCTTTGATTCAACATCTTCCAAATAAAATAACAACTACTTGTCTTTCCAAGATATGACTAGAAATTTATCGTATGACGTTTCTCGTATTAAACAAGTCGTTGATGTTTGGCTTGGGTAAATGCTGAGATTTGTCTTTTGTTAATATCGCCGTTGTCTGCATCGAACCCGAATGTGGGTGTTCTTAACTGAAATCTCGGCAAAGGACTCGAGGCTCCCCAGGGTCTTCCTGCGATATGAGATGTGAATTTCCGCCGTTATCATCCTTATCACCGAACTCGTTTTTATTCGCAATTACGCCGGCGATAAGCATTAGGGAGACTCTCGGTGACGTGGGTATAGCAAGGGAAGGTTCGAGTTTTTCGACGAACGATAGATATTCTATCGTTCTATTTTTTGGTTTTCATTTCGAATAAAGTTGCGATAATATGGATTTTATGTCCGACGGTCGGATGATTTGTGCAGCATCCACAGCGTGCGTGCACTTTGTACATATTGTGACGATGCATTTTAAATGCATTCGCTATTTAAGATCGACGAGACATGATATTAAATAAGAGCTCTCCCAGAGACACCAGTTAGGGTCATTATTGTATTTTGCGGACGCATAGACCTCACGAGGACGCTGTGACCACTCTGAGAAATTGATATATTTCTCATGGAAATATCTTTTATATATATTCCGGCAAAATCGAGAGAGTAAAAGACGGAGGATCGACGATGGAGAAGGAAACCTGGAGACCTAGGAGGACCGAGAGATCCAGAAACGTCTTGACGAATACGGGGACGCCCTTATTCGTCCAGAAAAGGCATAAGCAGACGACACCAAGAGGCTGTGACGTCATCCTCGGGGCCAACTTCGATCGTCTCCAGCCGAACATCGATCAGGACTATTTGGCGACATCTGGCAGGACACGTACGGACTGATAAGCGGTCGATCACCCGCTCTATCAGGATACGAGTCTGTCTTATCGACCTAGATCCTCTCCCGCCGGAAGATATTAGAATTAAGGAACGATAAAGGTGCGTAACCCCGAAGACATTTTGTCAGTCGTCCCGGAACTATTGTAAGGTGCACTGGGAGAGAGAGCCAGCAGCCAAGGGCAGAATCCGGCTAGAAGCCGAGACAGATTTTGGAATAAGAGGCCGTGATTGTTTTTGGAACGGGAAGCCCGTGGCAGATTCCATAAATCCTTTGGTACCGGTGAGTGCACTTTGCATTATTGTAGGGACTTGCAATTGGTTTTCGGGGTTCCACCAAGTCCAAGGCAGATTCCTTGTACGTGGTATGAACCAATTTTGCACATGGCGTCCTTCCGAGGTTGGAGTGCGTCCGGCGTCTAATTCGGGCGGCTGTACCATTTAGTTATTTGTTTGTTCGAAATGTTAGAGTTATATAAAGATTATGTTATTCATTAAGATCAGAGTCGTATGATCCGGAATGTTTTTGTGTAGTAAAGTCGAATCATTTCAGGGCAAATTGTATATGGATTAGTTGTCAAAGCCCTCTCAAGATCAGATTTTGTATTTATTTAATATTCATTAAATTCTTATTTTCTTTTATTTAGATTTGTGCATTTAGATTTCTTTAGTTTGTCTCACCAGACCCCACGTTTCGTTCCCCTCGCCGACAAGAGTTAGCCTTGCCGATGGGATTTGAGTCTTCCTGGATTCTTAGAATAGTATAGAGATTTTGATTCGGATAGCCGAATCTGGCGCCCAATTTTGTCATATAAGAATCCAGGAAGCCAGAACTCATCCCTGAACATCCAGACCATTTAGAACGGTTGAGAAAGTATATTCTCACAAATGGCACCCAACGTGTGTGTCTTATTGAGAGTATAGTCTCACAAATGGCACCCAACGGGCCATATAGAAGGTTTGAGAATAAGAATATTCTCACAAATGGCGCCCAACGTGAAAATAAAAGGGTTGTGAGAAAACTTAAAAAATTTTTCAGTTCAAACTTTCCGGAATTTTACGACTAATAATGTGATTTGGAACATAATTTTGTTGTCTTTGCATGTTAATTTATTCAATTAAGTGGAGATTATTTTGTGATTAATTTGAGATTAATTTATTGAGGTTAATTGACTGAGATTAATTTATTGTGATTAATTTATTGAATTTTCTTCTAATAAGAAAATTAGAAATGTTGTTATTTAATGTATCAGTAAATTATTTATATTATTTAAATTATTTATTGTGTGAAATTTGATTAGAAAATTTATGTTTAAAAATTTTCTTTAGTCAGAACAATTTTCGAAAATCTAGAAATAGCAGAAATAATCATATATTAGGAGAAATCAGTCCGGTAGAGTGAAAAGAATGTGTAGTAGTCACAAAAACCAAAGATTTAAGTATAGAGGCAAATTCTATAGAGAGATTAAGAACGCCGGTAGAATAATCATAACGGAAACGTCGCTAGAAGAAAAAGTCGCGAGCGTATCAACAGAGAATCTACAGAATAGATTAGAAGACATAGGTGTCCATATAGAAGGAAATAGGGAACAATTGGAAAGTTCTGGAAGAAGATTTTGTAAATATCGAGAAATTCCAGAGTCAAATGTAAATTTAAATTTGAATAAAGGAAGAAATATAAATTCACCTCGTTAAAATCTTTCAATATTTCAGAGGATTTGCACCTAATTTAGAAAACGATTTTGTGATCATGATTGAGGCACATCTAAACTAGCTCATTTATTAAAGTGTATTCAAGGAAAAATTATTGTGTATCGGATTACTGAACAAGTATAAAAATCTTACTCAAGCAATTAAATTTTCATTTTAGGAACAATTGGATGTAGATTCCAGCATATAAACTTTTATTAAATGAGACGAATTTTGGAATTTTACGAGATTTGGAAGTTGGAATTTAAGAGTTTGAAATTGCTAGAGAACAGAATTTTAAAAGTATATCCTAATACAGAAAATCCAGGAAAGTGTTAATAAAGGAGTTAGTAAAGATAATAATGAAATTTATCACAAATGGCCTCTATGAATTATAGTTTGAATTTTGGAATATTCCGGGAAAAATTGAGGAAATTTGAATTATAGTAAGAATTTTGGAATATTCCGGGAAATATTCGGGGAAAATAATTCTATACCCAGTATTAACTCTAGAGTCGCTTAAAAACGCAAAATGTCTCTTTTAGAGGATGTTTAGGTACAGATTAGGTGTGCGGGTTCCTACTTTTGTCCAGGATGGCCAAAGGTGTAAGTGGAACGCTCCAGTCTGTACAGTTTAGGAGTATAGCAGAAGGCTAAAGGACCACTGGATGGTGAGCCGACTTGCTAGGACCCAAAGTTTGCGGAATCATTTCCGCTGACAAATAATGCGTTTAAATAGATACTAGTACTTCGAGAATTCATATAGAAAATGAATCGAATATGTATTTTTTTTTTGGAAGCGACAATAAAGTTATAAGGAACGATTTTGAAAATGTTATACTGTGGTAGTGGGGGAACCCCAAGAATCCCTTTTGCGGATAAAGATAGGAAAATTGTTAATGGGGCACCCCAAGATTTCTTTCTGCGGACAATAGTATTAGCTAGCCTAAAAATTGTTCTGACAATGAGTAAAAAGAAGAAAATAGAATCCTGAATAAAATGAGAAAAATCTGAAGAATCGAAATAGTGACAGCTTGAGTTCAATTCGAGTTCTTCAGTAGTGATTTTGGTAAAAATGAGAAGAATAGTTGTTAAATTAAGTAATCTATTTCCGGTATAGTAGTGCACACATACGGGACGAAAGATGATACAATACTAACAACAATTCTCATAAGGAAATTTAGAGAAAACAATCGATTAGAACTGGTTAAGGTAACCATACGATTGTTAAAAGATAATTATGGTTAAAGTTTATGAAAAGTATGATGTAATTAGTAGTATTGAGTAGTGTTAATATCCGTGATGTTGTGTTATACACCGAATTATTCACCGGATGGTCACAGAGTTCTCGTGTAAGGGCTGCTATGTTTAGAGATTTTGAGACCTTTGCAGTCCTTGCATTTTGCGGAGTGTTCTCTCGGAGCATGTCTCGTCTGGGGGGAAGGTTTGTGACGATGCATTTTAAATGCATTCGCTATTTAAGATCGACGAGACATGATATTAAATAAGAGCTCTCCCAGAGACACCAGTTAGGGTCATTATTGTATTTTGCGGACGCATAGACCTCACGAGGACGCTGTGACCACTCTGAGAAATTGATATATTTCTCATGGAAATATCTTTTATATATATTCCGGCAAAATCGAGAGAGTAAAAGACGGAGGATCGACGATGGAGAAGGAAACCTGGAGACCTAGGAGGACCGAGAGATCCAGAAACGTCTTGACGAATACGGGGACGCCCTTATTCGTCCAGAAAAGGCATAAGCAGACGACACCAAGAGGCTGTGACGTCATCCTCGGGGCCAACTTCGATCGTCTCCAGCCGAACATCGATCAGGACTATTTGGCGACATCTGGCAGGACACGTACGGACTGATAAGCGGTCGATCACCCGCTCTATCAGGATACGAGTCTGTCTTATCGACCTAGATCCTCTCCCGCCGGAAGATATTAGAATTAAGGAACGATAAAGGTGCGTAACCCCGAAGACATTTTGTCAGTCGTCCCGGAACTATTGTAAGGTGCACTGGGAGAGAGAGCCAGCAGCCAAGGGCAGAATCCGGCTAGAAGCCGAGACAGATTTTGGAATAAGAGGCCGTGATTGTTTTTGGAACGGGAAGCCCGTGGCAGATTCCATAAATCCTTTGGTACCGGTGAGTGCACTTTGCATTATTGTAGGGACTTGCAATTGGTTTTCGGGGTTCCACCAAGTCCAAGGCAGATTCCTTGTACGTGGTATGAACCAATTTTGCACATGGCGTCCTTCCGAGGTTGGAGTGCGTCCGGCGTCTAATTCGGGCGGCTGTACCATTTAGTTATTTGTTTGTTCGAAATGTTAGAGTTATATAAAGATTATGTTATTCATTAAGATCAGAGTCGTATGATCCGGAATGTTTTTGTGTAGTAAAGTCGAATCATTTCAGGGCAAATTGTATATGGATTAGTTGTCAAAGCCCTCTCAAGATCAGATTTTGTATTTATTTAATATTCATTAAATTCTTATTTTCTTTTATTTAGATTTGTGCATTTAGATTTCTTTAGTTTGTCTCACCAGACCCCACGTTTCGTTCCCCTCGCCGACAAGAGTTAGCCTTGCCGATGGGATTTGAGTCTTCCTGGATTCTTAGAATAGTATAGAGATTTTGATTCGGATAGCCGAATCTGGCGCCCAATTTTGTCATATAAGAATCCAGGAAGCCAGAACTCATCCCTGAACATCCAGACCATTTAGAACGGTTGAGAAAGTATATTCTCACAAATGGCACCCAACGTGTGTGTCTTATTGAGAGTATAGTCTCACAAATGGCACCCAACGGGCCATATAGAAGGTTTGAGAATAAGAATATTCTCACAATATGTACACCATTCGCAGGACATGTTTGACATTCAATTTTATAGGGAAGTTGATATTTTACGAGTTACCCCGAGCGAAAGTGTCGGATGTGCGCGTGTGTGGGTGAGTCATTATTGAAAACGCAGTACATAAATACGCGAGCACTGTTTACATCAATTCCGAAATCACTGATAGGAGTAATGCGACGATAATACGTTCGGGAATCGTCAAAGGAATTCCAATGACCGTTCCAATCACGCAGTTCACCCACGGACCCTTGACTTCTCGTTCACGTAGCCCGATGGGGATCCACCCGTCATCGTTTTTACATCACACTTTGATGTCGATTCTTCACATTTGGCCCATCCGCGGTTGCTATAATCGTATTTTTATTTAACATTACATCTCCATTGGATTTCCGTTGCTTTCGTATTTTATCTCATTTTTTTCTCGGCTTCTCCTATTTCCTCTTTGCTCTTGCAGGTTCTTTTCTTGTCTTTTCTGCCCCGGCTCTACCGGAGGTTGTTCTAATTTACGGCGGGCAATTCGCAGAGAAGACTTGTATAGTAGCTGAAAGCGGGCGGAGGCGGCGGCAGAAAGTAGACATTTTTCAAATGCGTTTATATATACTAAGGTACGTGTATATACCTGCCACATAGCAGAAAATCTTCTCCGGGCGGCTGGCTACCATTATGCCCGCGCTATACAGGCATCATCAACATCCAATGCATGCAAAGGCCTGGAATTTGTGTGTACAGAGCGTTCCTTGTTTGTTTAATAAAACGAAAGCGGTAACTATCGTCTCATAAAGAGAAAAATGGATAGGATATTTTGTGAGCAGTCGAGACTTTCCTGTCTGACAAGAGCATCGTGAAGGGAAGCGGTAACGCAGCCAGCGAAACACGAATGTTTCCAGAAAAGCACTGAAGTTACGACGAAACTCGATTATAATTCTTTATCCCCGTGAAGAGGGCCATTCTTCTCGTTACCGCGGCGAAAATTGTTTCGCCCCGTGGCCGAAGTTCCGGACACTTATTAATTCTCGAGAAGGGCTTGACGGTTAAATAATTCGACCGATAGCGAAACATATCAATCCTCGTACCGTGGGCTGCCTCATTGCGGACTCATCGACTGGCACTTCTCCGTTATTACTATTCTCGACAGCGATGGTAAATTGCTGAACACGGTATCGTTAATATATGAAATCGTAACAAAAGTTGGTATATTACGCAATATCGGGATAAAGGAGGAGGCGGTGGAAGAGGAGGGAGAGCAAAAAAGGATGGAGGTAAATACGAGAAAATACGAATTGGAAAGACGGAAAATTATATGTATATAGTTATATTATACGTCATTTGAGGATCCAATAACTAAACCAATTATCCCGCAGGCTCGATGAGAAACTTTTAATCCATCTCGCGTCGTTGGAATTATTCTTTTGAATATTGTGTTCAAGAGAAAGAGAGAAAGAAAAGTTATAAAAAAAAGTCTGAAAAAAATACACTACAGCGGTGTAGCGAGAGCACATGGTGGTATTGTCCCAGTTCTTGTGTGACTTCTACGTTTGGAATTAAAATTATTATTATGGTATGGAATAAGTATTCCTCGACGCAAGGATTGGGAATTGCAATTTACTATTGAAAAGCGGCGTAAAGGACAGAATCCGATACCTAATAACAAAAGGAGTATTCATTTTCTTTCTTTCTGCCTCTATTATTCGTCCTCCCTTCTGTCTTGCTCGCGTACATTTTTGTTCTTCCAACATTTTTTTCTCGCTCGATTCATCGTGTTTTTCACTTTAGAAAGAAGCCTTTTCTCTCGATCTTAATGTATATAATTCCGTCATACTTTTTTTACCCGGTTTTTTAATATATTCCTCAGTGAGTTTTACGAAATTCTTTGTTGCAGAGACGTCATCGCAGCCAGTCACGAATTCCTCGGGTCTACTTCAATCAGCCGGTGCTACAGCGACGATCGATAGGTGAGTTTCAATAATATTCTCGTTATTACACTGTTTTGTCCCACGCATGTGCGGATTTATAATTATTTTCTTTCATTGCTTCGGGCAGTCATCGGAACGACGTGGAAGGTTTCTTCGTCCAAAATGCGAATCTCTGGGTACCACGGTGCCGAAATGCAAATTTCTCGTGCTTTCTTTAACGCACTGTACCACAGTGTCAACGTCGGACGATCTGCTGCTACCCTTGTACCCTGATGCATCATCCCTGTCCCAGTACCCCAGTTTCTCCTGGTATCCTTTTCACATCCTTCACGTATCCTTTCCCGTCGATACCTTCCGTCCACGTGGGAATTCTCGGGCCTTCTTTATCACACGGTACGACAGTGACAGCAAAATGTGAATTTCTCGTGCTTTCTTTATCACACGGTACTACCGTGCCAACGAGGGATGAACTTCTACTTCGCTTACCCTCGCCACGATCTTAGGATTTCGGGCATTTTTGACGGGTACGACCTCTTCGAAATTCTCCAAGCGATTGGAAGTTAGTCGATAGTTGTCGGACTGCAACGGTCACTTTGAATGAACTGTTGGGTATACCTTGGCTGAATGCAGAATGCAGCCTATTTGAATTGCAAGTATCGGCCATTTCTTCATTACGCAGCATCCAGCTTCCCTTGCAGGCTGTCGATACCTATTTTTACAAATAATGTAGGGGTATTTACGAGCAAGCAGTTTGATAGTTGGTCGCATCCCTGTTGCTAGTATCATTAAGTGGCCATAAATAGAATCGGTCGGTGTAGCGCGACTATCTCACCCGCAAGCGCGTTTCTAATGTTCGCTTTGATCAGGAATTCCCGTGAACTGCAAATTGAGCAGCATGCAAAGCAGCTTGCAAAACAAAGCACAGTTCCATAATGCCGCTTGCACTCAAGGTACTTAATGTCTGCGTCCCTAAAAGCGGCAGGAGAATATATTAGCATTTGAATCGGAGGAAAAAGTGTTGAAGTTTTAAGAAGGGGAAACGAATAGATGGAGAGCATTTATATGAAATGTCGTCGTTTAAGTTAAAAGGCTCGGGTGATGTATACGACGTATGTGTGGACGTACACACACGTCAAGTGGTTCCAGTGGAAACATATTCAGGCCTTCTGGGTCTCGCTCATAAGGACGTAGTGCATGTTATTGTTGGTACTAACTTAGTCTTGGACGTTTGCATTACGGGCTCTGAATTTATACACGTGTGTGTGTGTGTGTGTGTGTTCTACCGGCTCTTTTCTCTTTTCTTCCCCGTCACTTTTTCGTCCTTTTTCCCCGTAATCGTTTCTCGAGCATCCGTTGCCATGTGCAATTTTCCGGTGATAAGTCCTGCCGGCTCTTCCACCCCTCGCTTGAAATGCAAAGATAGGTATTACGTGCAGTATTGCTATTACCACTAATACTAATACTAATACCAACCCTGCAGGCAGCTCTACGTATCCTGCTACCCCATTCTCTCTCTCTCCACCCTCTTCCTAGCAATATGTAAACTGTCTTACGCAAAATACACGTTTCCATATCTCCATACCAGCTAAATGCATATAAGGGTACACGTAAGGGAATATATTATTCAACTTTACTTTACTTTACGTCTGGTGACAAAAAAAGGGAGAGAGAGAGGAGGAAGTAAAGTCGAAGAAAACTATAATAAATTTCCAAGACAGTTGCGAGAGTAAAAAATGGGAGATTGTTGAAAACGTAAGAGATTCTCCCTTTTCGGCTGGCAGATATGTGCGGCAGATAGTATTTAGACAAATGGATGGACGGGTGTTTGTGGCCTTTTTTTCTTCTGCCTTGGGAAAGTGCCCCTGGCTCGGAAGCTTTTTATTAAAACCGGTAGTATCATTTTTTTTTTTTTTTTCCACGTCTTCCACCTCCGTTTCGGGGAAATATCCGATAAGGATCGTTTCTGCAGCTCTCGATGGCTTTCAAAGGAAGAAACGCCTTTGAGGACGTTGATGGCGACAGAGACGGATGGCCAGTTGCTTCGTAACTACGTCGTGCATAAATAACCTCGTATATTATTTTCCTACGTTTGATACATCCCGTAATATATATTTTATTCCGCTCTCCTAGCCCCTCGTACCGGCGCGACTGCAGTTTTCGCCCAACGACTTCTATGTGCTTTTATGACTTTAAGCGTTTAGTTTATCGGATTTATAGCCGGGATAAAATTTGCCATCTCCCAATTCCCTACGTCCATGGGACCACGTATCGTATTGGCTAACTCTTATGCGTTTGCTCGTACGGCCGAAAATATCCGGACTCTGGACTTGGAGTCGCAAAAAAAAAATATTGGTTACATTCCCCTTTCTCCCCATTTCCGCCCTTATCGGTTGCAAAAAAATGGGAAGAGAGACAAACGCGAGCGGGTTCACATACGATAGCATCAGTTATTAAAATTCGGTTTGGATAATTTTAATACGGTCTTTTGCTGCTCTCTCTTGTACATTTCGCGCTTTTATTATTTCGGTAATAAACTCCGGTGGATATTACTTCTTTTTCGCGAGGTATATTATTATTTTGTAGCCATAATAATCCGGATTATTAACTGACCTCTCAAATTGTATTCCATCGCAATAAATTCAAATTTAATACCAGTATGGCCTCGGCTGCAGCCAAAGATATCGTGTTTAATTATAAAAGCGTTGTTTCCTCGACCCACGGTGACGCATAAAAAGTAGAAAAAAAAGGAACCGTCGAGTTGTTCCTGGTTGGGCTAATAAACGCGTCAGGCCGAGGCCCGAAGTTCTACGTCCAATCGTTGAGAGGAAACAATCGGTCAAAGACAGCTTCCCGGCAAACACCGTGCATATTGACGGCAAGCCAATCACGCCGAACGGAGTTTGAATGCCATGCAGTGCTTTCGAATGGTTTTGATAGAAAGCTGTTTTCGGGCATTTGCTCGCACATACATACCACCCCCGGGCGGGTATGTACGACCAAACGTATGTACGCCTATATATACGGACTCACCCACCATTGAGAACGTGCACTAAAACACTTGCTGATTCAGCAGTAGATGGAGCGCAGGTGTAATTGCCCGAATCAGCAGGCACAGCTCGAGAAATCAGTAGGCGTGACGTCCGCGTTTGCTTTTCCGTCACCACACTGATCCCACCTCGTTGGCTGTAGTTTACTACGTGATCACCTCTGTACCTTCAAGCACAAGCACAAGGAAATGGGAAAAAAGACACAATTGTATGATTCAATTGGGAGAAAAATTGGAGAAAAGAAAGCGAGAGGCACTTTTCTCTTTTTTTTTAAATCAAAAAAGCAAGTTGACCTTTTTTTCTGGGAAAAATGGAGAATTATTAGATGGCTAAAGTCTGGGTGGACAGAGTAACTCTTGCGGCAATGAAAGACGTCAATGTCATTGTCGGAGTGTTTAATATCGAGAAATGGGGGCGCGAAGAACGGCGGACGTATGGAAGAGAAGTATCGAGTACAGTGAAAAATATACGAGCGGCGTACGGGAATGTGCGTGTATATAGAAAGTTAATTAAACTCACCAGTAAATGAAGGACGGCGGCTCAGGTGTCTGTAGAACAATACACGTGAGATTTATATCACTACCGCTTTTGATGTAGAGTTCTGAGTTGCCTACGATTTTCGCTTTGGACACTGAAACGTGGATGGAAATAGAATTAACATCAACAACATCGGCCACAACAACTTTATTACCGTTCCTTCTCTCCTTCTTTCCTCTTTCCTTCCCCCAATCTCGGCGCAACTTCTCGTCCAACCCAATTAACTCTCTAACGTGTGCTCCTCTATGTATCAGTGGTACTCCACAGAAATGAGTCGTTTTGCTCTGGAGGTAGAAATCGGTGTTTTGGGAAATTATTCAAGAAGATTCGGTTTAACAAGGCGTGATTTTTTAAGGCGTGCCTTATTGAGGCGTTGCTTAATAAGGCGTGGTCTGCTAAGGGATGACCTATTGAAGCGTGGCCTATTAAGACTTGATCTATAAAGGTATGGACTATTAGGGGGTTGCTTAATAGGGCGTGGTTTAGACAGACTTGGCTTAAGAATGTATTACTCAAGTAGGCGTGGCTTAAAAAGGTGTGGCCTAAGAAGGCAGTCTTTAAGTAGGTGTGGTCTAACAAGGCGTAGTTTATAAAGGCGTTACTAAAGAAATCCCGTCCTATGAAGGCGTGGCCTAGTAAGGAATGATTAGAAACGATGTAAAGGGAGGAGAAATGGCACGAAAGTGACTGGTAGGGATTAAAGCATCACCCACTTACTCGAGAGGCAGTGGCCTAATAGAAATGACCCATTAAGGAGTGGCCCAATGGCAGAAATGCGTGCAACAGGAGGCGGATTGTTAAGGTGTGGCCTGACGTTACGAGCTTTAGTAGGGCAGGGGGTAATCTAATAGAGAGTGGTCTCGCAGCGGGCGATATAGCGAAAGCTGATGTAATAGAGAGTGATCTATTAACGAGTCGCCTAATGGGGAGTGATTTAATTGAGAGTGGTCTCGGGGAGGGCGGGTGATCCATTAACGAGTTCCCGTCTGGCGGAAAGTGATCTACCGGGGAGTGGTTGAGCTTGGGCGGAGGTCGGGGGAAGTTGGAACTTTCTCTAGAGTTACATCGGCCGCTGCACCGGCAGTGGAGCGATGACTTACCGACTACGCTTAATTTGTAGGCCTGGCTGATCTTCGGTTCCGTGGAAACCTGACACTCGTACGTTCCACTATCCCGAACTTGGGGCGAACTAATCTTCAAGGTCCATTCATCACTCCCGTCGCTGTGTAAGGACTGGAAGCGCTGGTCGTTCGTGTAGGTTAGGATGCCCACCGTGAGGATGTGCAAGTCCCTTTGGCGGATCCACGATACCTGCAAGAAACGGACACACCCGATAAGCGGTTAGGGCACCTCAATTTTTTTGTTGGTTTAGGCACATATGTCACGCTGGTACACTTTTTGGCCCACCACGCATTGATTTTAGCGTGTGCCTCTTTGGCTATGGCTTCCGTGCGGTACGGTGGTGTTACTGCTCGTAGCTACAACTACACGGCTGGCCATAGCCTCCTGGTCGAGATAGTGGTGTGTGCGACACCAGGGGAAATTTGATTTATCGTCGATTACGATCGGTGATTGGAATGGGACGGACGGGTTCTCTACGTCAAGCTTGTGATGCATGGTAAGGCAGATAAACGTATAATGTCACTATTCACTAGGGTCATGCCAACTATCCGCAAAATTACTTTGTAACGGTGGAAAACAACTGGAGCGTTTGTCTATATTTTCAGCCGCTATCAAAAGGACTCGATAATTATTTGCTGCCAGTTCCCTGTTGTCAGCTTCCGCATAAAGAAAGGGGTTATAAATCCAATTTTTTTTTTTCCCAAAGCGAATGGAATAGTATATTATTGACGTCCGAGCTGTCTTTAAGCAACGCGTCCATCCATTCGTTCGACATTTATTTATTTATTTATTTTTCGGATCGATCTCTGTTTGACGGATAAAAGAGACCCGGGGTGAGATGATGGCTCAGTTAAAACGAGATTGACATCCTAGGTTACTGTGAGGACGTGAATTTTTTTTTCAGCAATTCGTGGAATGTTCGAGCATTCCAAAAAGGTTGGCTAAAATTCTTTAGGATTTTTTAAACGGGGGTAAAGATTTTTCCTTAAGCTTCAGCGGAATGTCAAGGTCATTGAAAATTGAATCACATAAAAATCAATGGATTATGAAAAATTACCATTCTGATCAGAAATTTGTTGGAGTCTTGACAATTTTGTCCGACAAAGAGGAGATCTCAATCTTTCCAAAACGTTTTTGCAAAAGGCTCTGAGTTTTTTAGAAGCAAAAATAGAAATTTTTTAATTCGAAGCCTAAATATTTCAATATTTTTGTAAATTGGAAACTTGGAGAATTTTCGACCCTTCTTTCAAAAACGTTTATTCCTGGATAAAATCGTTCGGATATTTGGAAATTTCACGCTCCATGCTAGAGTATGCTAAAGACTGTAAGCTTTTAAATACGCTTTTGTAAAAGCTCACAGATTTTTTGTGACCCCGGAGTCACGAATTTTCAAAGGCGAGCTTGGAATAATCGGATGCCATAAACTCCAGTTTCACACGCGTCGATATAAAAATCTGTAATCCCCGAGTTAGAATTTCGCAATTTCCGTGCGATCTCCAGCTGCTACATTCCCTAAATTTCGGGGTTGTAGGGAAAATGGCCGTGTTATTTCTCAATTTGCAGCGTAGGAGTAGGAACATCTGGGCTTCGAATTATCTCGTCCCAGATTACGCTAATTTGGGCGAGGGAATTAAAAGAACTCGAGTCTGCTTCCATTCTTTTTGATATTCAAAGCACACATGCAACCTTTTCGCGGACGCAAATAATTTCAAATTTACGAAAAACGAGAGAAAAATCCACTCCGAGGAGGAAAATTAATCTCTACCGCAAATTTCTTCAATTTTTATTCGAATCCTCTGAGGAAAAAAAAATACATCGGACGTCAGTTTCATTTTTTTTCCCTATCAAATGCGTAATTTCCTGTGAAAGGGATCGTATGAAAATTCCGTCGGACGCTGCACTTTCTCAAATATCGAATTTTAATTAATTCCTTACGAATGAATTGTTATTGATGGCGTTTGGTAATTCCGAGCTTATTGAGAAATTTGCATTTCATTCGAAACGAATTTTTACGTGAAATTCTGAAAAACGAAAGACTTACAGCTCGATCTCCGAGGTTTCGAACTCGACAGTGCAGGTACGCCGATTGACCCACGGTCGTTATAGTTTCTTGCTTCGTCGAATTGTCAAAGTAGGGTTGACTAAAGGGCTGCTCCCAATAAGAAGACGGATGGTGCTCTATGACGGATCCTCCACCTCCCGTCTTGGCGGTGCATTCTGCAAAGAAAGAAAAAAAATTGTACTTGCCGAGAGTCAGCCAAGTTAAGGGTCGATAAAAACGTCGGAGGAAGATGACAATTTTTTGTGACATTGCAAAGCTTTCGAGCTTTCCAAAATGTTTTTGCAAAACTCGCTGCGATTTTTTAAACCGGACTTATGAATTTTTAAAATCGAGGCTGAATCTCAAGGTCATTGAAAGTCGACGCAGCTTCGAGACCTCATCAGCTACGCAGGGATCTTCGGGGAACTTCATGTTTTTATTCCTTAGAGCAGAGATCTAGAGCTTGAAAATGACGTATAGTGGAAGTTCCTGCGAAGCTTCGGAGCTGTGAAAAAAATTCCTGAAGTTGAAGGCTCGATTTCGAAGTTTTTTCGACGAAATCGACTCGGTTTTGAGAATTCTTTTCGTATGGAAAGAAAATTTCTTAGAAACTGAAATTTTTAAGGTTCAAAGTAGAGGTTTCGAGTTTTAAAATGGCGCAAAATGGAACCCGATACCGCTTTTATAGCCCGAAGAAAAAATTGGTAAAGTCGAGAACCCGAAGGATTACTAATAATACTTGAAATCTTTCTGTCGAAAATCGGTTTGCTCCAGCTATTGGCTCCTACGATCGTGACTAAAAGCTTCCAAAAAAGAAAGAACGAGTAGAACACTTTGTAAATTTAAGGACGATTGATCGCAATCCTGCTGTAGGACTCCGCTTCTGCCACGGACAGGGTAACAGCGGGAACCTAAGCCCACTAAGATAGAATGTCGAGATTAGACTCGATCTTGATTCGGTACTAAAGCGAAAAATATAAAAACTTCATTTTCACCGGAATAAAAGAATGAAAACGAATAATCGTTAAAAAAAAGAAGGGTGGAGTGAAAGCTTCGAGGTTTTTCTAGTCAATAATGTACCAACGAGATAGAGAGAAAAGATAGAGAAAGCTATTGTTAGATTCAAAGATGGTACCATTTCCTTTTACTGTGACATTTATGGCAGCAATATTGAGCCAGACTTTTTGGGACATGGATTTCCCCAAAAATTTTAAATTTGAATGACAATTTTGCAAATGCGATCGATTTTCGGATACCCTTTAAACTATTCGTTCACTTCAAAAACTGATAACTCCGGTTCCAAAAATAATAGAGAATTTTGCAAAAGTGCTTTCTAAAACTGAAAACTTTCACTTTGCCAAAAAAAAATGCCGATTTCCCAACAAATTTTAAACTTGAATTACAAATTTGCAAATGCGATCGATTCTCGGCTACCCTGTAAACTATTCGTTCAATTCAAAAACTCATAACTCCGGTTCCAAAAATGGTAGAGTATTTTGCAAAAATGCTTTTTAAAGCTGAAAACCTTCACTTTGTAAAAAAAAAATTGCCGATTTCCCAAAAAATTTTTAATTTGAATGACAATTTTGCAAATGCGATCGATTATCGGATATCCTTTAAAGTATTCGTTCACTTCAAAAACTCATAACTCCGGTTCCAAAAATAATAAAGAATTTTGCAAAAGTGTTTTCTAAAGCCGAAAATCTTCACTTTGCCAAAAAAAATTGCCAATTTCCCAAAAAATTGTAAACTTTAATTACAGATTTGCAAATGCGTTCGATTTTCGGATACCCTCTAAACTTTTCGTTCGCTTCTTAAATTCGTAACCCCGGTTCTAAAAATGTTAGAGAATTTTGCAAAAGCTTATAAGTAAATATTTTTTTGTCTGTCCAGCCACCGTGTGATAATGCCCAAGTTTCGTTCCTCGCGTATTTTCGTTCGAAAGTACCCTGGAGGCTCCTTCTCCAGAGATTGCTTTTACACAAACTACGCTACCATATAGTAACTCCAGGCATTATTCCTTCCAGAGATAGAATGGGAATTAGAAGGGTCGGAAGTCTTAGATGGAATGCTGGAATGAAAAGCTGCGAATAAAAAGATCCTTCTTCGTATTTGGAAAGATACTTCTTTCTCTAAAGCTTTATTTTACAGCACGAGAAAATGTTTCCATTTACTTCAATTTGCTCCTTCGTCTCTTTTTTCCCTTATTCTTTTCCGTTGGAGAAATGGAAGTTGATAAAAATCACAGCCTCAAAATCGTACAACGAATTTTTTTGGGAATCCTTGAAATTTGTTCAATAAAAGCTTGGGTCCAACGCTTTTCAAGACGCTTTTGCAAACGTCTGTACGACTTTTTGAACCGGAGATACAAATTTTGAAAGTTTAAGCGAAATTTCAAGGTCATTGAAGGATAGACAAATTGGTCTCTCGACTTTGGAAAAGCCAAGATTGAAGCAGATTTTTTTCAGACACTTGCGAATTTTTTCTTTCGAGGCAAAGACCCTGAGCTTTCCGAAACGCTTTTACGAAAGCTCGTACGTTCATTTGACTCGGAGCTAGAAATTCTTAAAGTTGCAAAAAAGTTTAAAGGTCATTGAAAATCGAGGAATACAGGGACTGGAAACTCGTCTTTGAAAAATTGTCACTCGAGGCACAAATTTTTTGGGATACTGTAAATTTTTTAATGGAATGCTGAGATTCTGAGCTTTCGAAATCGCTTTTGCAAAATTCTTTACCGTCATTGGATCCGGTGCTAGAATTTTCTGAAGCTGATAACGGAAACACCCGGACTAGAATTTCGAAAATCCTTCCCTGCCTTCTCCTAATCCAGATAAACAAGGGAGGGAATTTAGCCTGTTTTACAACGTACGGGGTAGGAAGAATCGAATTAGAGGAGAACAAGCAGCACGAAATGAATAAAAAGAGGATTGAAGGCGTAAAAAGGAAAACCGTAGAAGTCGGAGGTACGAATTTACAATGTGCATGTAGCCATAAATATATTTGCAGGGATCAATCAGACCCCTACATGGCTACATTCTGTTCACGTTGGGCCAGCTTGGCGTGACACTGACAAATGTTCTACCTTTGATCAATACTCAACGCCACAGAAACTGACGAAGCGAATGTCAAGACATCCTCGCTTGTGTTGTTATCAACTTCACTCGCTTTCCAACCCTTAACATTTTTTATTCAAAGCATTTTTCAGATTTCTCCCCTTCCGAGGGTATCAAACAGGACTTTTAAGACTGATCTTATGACAAAATCGTCACACACGGAATGAGGGTGGCAAGAGGATGAAGATGGATCATGAAGAGGATCTAACATATCAATAGCGACGCTAAGTATGACGTGGTACCGCTTTTAGTAAATCACCACAAGTTACTACCACATTTTTTATAACAGTTGAATATTTTTTGGGGTGGAGTGGGGATTCTAAGCTTTGAAAAAAGTTTCCGCTAAATTCTCTGGCATTTTTAGAACCGCAATTATGAATTTTTCGAGTCAATGCGAAATTTTTAGATCATCTGCATATCCATCTGATTCGGAAAATTATAATTCAAGGGGGAAATTTTTTGGGGAATTGGCAATTTTTTTTAGACAAGTGGAGATCTTAAGCTATAGAAAGCGTTTTTGCAAAATTCTCTACCATTTTTGGAACCGGAGTTATGAATTTTTCAAGTCAAAGCGAAATTTTTAGATCGCCTGGACATGGATCTGATTCGAATAATTGTAATTCAAGGTGGACATTTTTTTTTAATTTACAATTTTTTTCTAGCAAAGTGGAGATCTTAAGCTTTAGAAAGCGTTTTTGCAAAATTTTCTATAATTTTTGGAACCGGAGTTATGAATTTTTCTAGTCAAAGCGAAATTTTTAGATCGCCTGGACATGGATCTGATGCAGAAAATTGTAATTCAAGAGGGAAATTATTTGTAAAATTGGCAATTTTTTCTAGCGAAGTAGAGATCTTAACCTTTAGAAAAGGTTTTTGCAAAATTCTCTGTCATTTTTGGACCCGGACTTATGAATTCTTCAAGTCCAACCAAAATTTCAAGCTCACCGAAAAATCGATCGCATTCAAGAAATTATAATTTAAAAGCAACATTTTATTGACATTTTTCAAAGGCAATTTTTTATGACAAAGAGATGATCCCGAGCTTTTAAAAAAGCTTCGGAAGAGGACTGTAGAATTTTCTGAACAGGAGATACAATTTTTAAAATTAAAAAAATGTCGCGAAGAGGATCATAAATTTGTAATTTCGAGTAAAAGGGGACAGAAGTGTATTCAGAAAAAATTGTACTTATCTGTAAGAGGAACAGTTAAAAAGAGAATAGTTAGTTTAAGGTGTATTTGCTAAAGTTCTTGCGAGGGTCGTTGACCACAATTTCGGGAAAGAGTAGGTCAAAGATACACAGTTGGTTTACTGACAAGACAATCTAGAAGATGTTACTTGCAAGGAAAAGGGTTTATTAAACTTTTCTAGAAAGGAGGAAAAATGTTGTTTTTTGTTTTATTACTGTATGATCTTAATGGTTTGTATACACATAAGCAAGAATAGTAGAAGTACTTTGTTTCTTTGTTGATAAAAAGTTCTCCAAGTTATAAAAATCGTAACATCGGTTACAAGAGTTGCAGAAAAGTTTTCGAAAGAATTTTCAAAAGCTTGAGATACCTCTACTTTATCTAAAAAAATTTCCAAGCTCCTAAAAAATTTTCGTTAAAATGATAATTTTTAAAAGTCGATCGATCAATTCCTCTATCCCTCAATTTCCACTGACCTCGAGCTTCGGATTCGACTTCAAAAATTTCTAACTCCGCTTTGGAATGACCTATGAACTTTTGCAAAAGCGTTTTGAAAAGTTTGAGATCTCTACTTTCCCATAAAAAATTCTCGAGGTCCCATAAAACTTAGGCATTAAGTGACAATTTTTCATATTCGAGTCATTAAATTCTGTATCCCCCAATTTTCCTTTATCCTGGATCCCCACTGTGACTTTAAAAATTCCTAACTCCGCTTAGAAAAATCCCACGGACTTTTGCAAAAGCGTTTTCGAAAGCCCGGAATCTCAGCTTTGACGGAAAAAATTAGCAAGCTTCCAAAAAATTGTCACTCCGAATGAGGGTATTTAAAATAGGCGAGTAGCCGATTTCCCTGCCTTTGATCTACTTCCCTCGGGAGAGTATCCATAGACGCATATTTTTATTTATTTATTTAATAGACAAGTACATACAGAGTGCATACATTTTTTCTATAGGTACACGCATACATTCATACGTTGTGTAAAAAAAATTTTGCAACTACGTTTCCTGCATACGCTGCTACAACGGCGACAACGATGCGACGAGAATTGGTCGCATTCGAGTAATTTGCAAGGCAAAGGGGAAATCTTTCTCTCTCGGTTCCTCCTTCCTTCTCTATCCCTCCCGCTATTTTATCCATAAGCTCGCCATTAAAATACTGTTGTCGCACTCAGCAGGGGACGGCTCGTTTATTAAAATTCCTTCGATCGGCCTTTCAAAAAGGGAATGTTAAAGGGGTGAAGGAAAAAAGGAAAAAAAAGAGGGGAAAAGCCTGTTAGGAAGTTACACGTTCCTCTTTTTTCCTTTTCACGACTTTCTCCTTTTATAATGTTGGAACATACTATTGATTCTCCATAAAAATTAGTCGTTTGCTCGATTCCGTTGATTTTAATGAATTTCTCGTCGTTATTTTTCAACAGAATCGTCGAAATTCTTCCAAAGCATTTAAATTTCGCGCCCAACCACGAACCATGCAAAGATGTAGAGTCGACATCCGGTTTACCCGATAACCCGCGAGATTCGAAATCGAAAGACCTCATCGGTCAATAACTGATCGTTCTTTCAATTAATTTGAGGGGTTTCGGTTCTCCGCGAATCCAGGACCGAAGTTTAACGAGGGAAGCGACTTTGGCAACGAAACGGAGACCGGAAAAATAAGACACTAGGAAACAGAATGCAATTTCCTAATGCCTCTCCAGCTTTAATAACAACAAAGGCAGTAATAATAATAATAAACATCATAATAACGAGGAATTACTGTTATTATTACTGCAAGCTAATAATTTTAACAAACTTAATATAAAATATATTAGAACAAAAAAAGGGGGTGGGGTGGAGGTAAAGTGGAAGCTTTTAAATTAACAAACTTTCCTTTGCTCTGCCCGCTTTCAGCGTATAACGGAACTTTGCGAACTTAAATCTTCATTTTTTTTAATTTGATTTTTTGCTTCCTATTCTTATTAACTACTGCGCTTTTCTTTATGCATTTTAGAAGGTGCAGAGAAGCGACTCTAGTGGGGACTATTAATTCCGACAAATTAAGACACCTGCCGAAGTTATTAAAAATGGAGGGCGATAAAAAAAGTTGCCGCTCGGAGGGATCGGTATTTTAATTTTTTAATTAAACGGGTTTTCCTTTTTTTTCTCCTCTTAGAATAGTGCGTCCATAACGA
This sequence comes from Gasteruption jaculator, assembly GCA_949825005.1. Lineage (NCBI taxonomy): Eukaryota > Metazoa > Arthropoda > Insecta > Hymenoptera > Gasteruptiidae > Gasteruption > Gasteruption jaculator. Next base: position 7,949,920 of record OX463762.1, read on the forward strand.
GTGGCTGAATTTCGCCTCAAAATCCTTACACCCCTTGCACGGGTTTATAGGAGACCGTAGAAGAAAAAGTTTTTTATGCCACACAGACGCTATTTCCTTCCTACGGGTGCGGAGTTTGGGGATTTTTATCTCGGCTTAGACAAATCCTAGCAACCTCTGCTTTGCGCCGTTTTCAAGCTCGGAGTTTCCACTTTCTATTCTGAAAATTTCAATTTTCTATCACTTTTTGTATATCTACTTTAAAAAAATTCAATATCCAGTCAAAATTTCTGCATTTTCTAGAAAAATCACAATTTCCCAATTTTCCTTTGGCTTTGAGGGGTTAAAAAAATCAACTTCCACTTTGTGTCATTTTTAACCTTAGGATCTTTAGTTTCGACCCTAAAATTTTCGGGATTCTACAAATGTCCTCTTCGATGTCTCCATTCAACAGGAAAGGAAATAATCGAAAAGAGAAAGAAGCAATCGAAGCAGAGAAGAATGGAAGGAATAAGAAGAGGAGGAATCACTATACATGTACCTCAAGTAAAAACTTTTCCAATTTCTTAAGAGCGACCAGAGGGATGGGAAACAGAAAAAAGAACAGCTTTCCAGCAAATACTTGTAGTATCGCACGATTTCATCGCTTTCCCATTTTACCAATTAATGATGTTCAAATTGATTTTTCACTTAGATGGTAAGATAGGTAAAAAAAAAATTGTCTTTCTTCCGTAATTGCTTCCCGCAAAAGTTAGTTAATTTGTCAATTGTGAAATGGACTCCTTTTTTGTAGAACTTTCTCTCAAAATTAATTTTCATATTGGAAATGAATTTCGAAAATTTTCAGGAATATTATCTTTCTAGGGTGAACAAATTGTAACAAATTCCACTTTACGTTCTTTTTTTTGAAATTTGAAGTCTCTACATCAACCACTAAAAATTTAGAAAATTTAAAAAAGACTTCATTGTATGTAAAAAAAATTCGTAAAATTTCGATTTTGAGATCCCCTCCTTCAAACCCAAAATTTTCAAAATCTCAAGAAATTCTCTTCAACTTCGTAAATATTTGTCTTGGTTTGGAAAGAATCCTAGAAACTTCCTTTTTAGGGCAATTACAAGTTCAAGCTTCCCAAAATCAAATTATTAAAAAACCAACCCCCGTGAAAAATTAAACATCATTAAAAAAAAAGAAAACAAAAAATCCTATTTTTTCTTCTTTACATGGACTCTGGAAATTTAAACAATAGCGACACGGCAACGGTACCGCGTCACGTTACAGCCGAGGAAAGGGGGTTGGTGGCTGAAAATGTGAATTTAATAGTCTTCGGATGATATCATTAAATCCCTTTTTTTCTTTCACTATTAGGAACCACGCTTGTTACTATCCTCGATCTTAGAAACTCGATTGCATGTCTCGAATCATTAAATCCAGGCTCTACACACGAAAGATTCTCGTTATTTCCAAATAGAAAGCAAAAGCTTTCTTTCCACCCCTACTCTCTTTTTCCTGCGTTCATTTGCGGGCTGGTTCCCGTTTTTCCTTTTTTCTTTACAGTCAAATTCGTGTCCCTAAAATAGAAAAAGAAGGTTAATGTCGAGCAACCGGTCAGATTTGCACCCCAACGGGGGTGAGTAATGAAAACACTAGCCAGAGGGACCGAGAAAGGGTGGCACGCGGGGGTAGGAAGCGTGAAAGCGCGATTCGAATTAGATAAAACTCGACGCCCTAATTACCTTTAATTGCGATACGATTGTTTCCTTCTTTTTTGGCAGGGAAGTGGAAATATCATCAAATTTCGATTTCCGCTAAAAAGGGGGAGAAATAGGCCATCTCTAGGATCTAGAATTTTTTTTCTTTTTTTTTTGTCGCGGAAGAATTTCAAAGGTCCATTTTTCGGGGGATAAAGAAGAATGTTACTCCTTGTATACTTGCGATCAGCTGGTTGTAGATTTTCGAGGAATTTCCTTTAAAATTCGAAATTTTTTAGGATCAGGGTAGGAGTTGGATATTTTAAAACGGTGGAAACTAAAAGTTTCTGGGATTTTTCAAATTCGAGGAAAAAATTCCAAAAGTTGGAAAGGAATTTCGCAAATCATGTTGGGGATAATGCATAAGAAATTCGATTCCTATTTTTGGAAATATGTTACTGTTTCCTAATAGGTTTTTTGGGTACTTGAAATTTTTTAATTCAAAGAGGAAGTTCGAAACTTCGAAATGACGCCTGGTAAAACTTCTAGGGACTTTTCTTGGTCAAGCATAAAATTCTCAAAATCAAAAGACTTCAGCTAAAACCAAAAAGTAAAAAAAGTCGTACTTTCAAGGTCCAAAAAAAAAGGCCACCCTCACTAAAAGGAGAAAACCACATCTCCAAACCCCAAAAATATCGACTCAACCAAAAACAAAATAAAGAAAAAAAAATCGTGTCTGCAAAATTCAAAACCCGAAGAACAACCCTCTCCACAAAGGGACAAAAGGAAAAAATTTCTCCAGAAAATACAATTTTAATAAACAATGAAAATAATCTCTCTTCCCCTTCCTCCTTCCTTTATAAATCCAAAATGGAACAGAGGGAAGAAAGCACAGGACCTCTTGACCACACACAGCCACACACGTGCATGCATGGATGTATCTCCTTCGAAATCAAATTCGCTGATTCGTCTCACGCTTAAGCAACCCCGACTCGAGCCACCCCCGTATAACCGGTAGTACAAGGGGTAGAAACAAGAACTGTCACAAGCAAACGTTCGGTCAATTATAAGTTGTTTCGAACGTGCCTCGCTTACACAAAGCTACGATGGCGGGAGGAATTGCAGTTGTACGTACTTACGTACGTTACCCACTCCAACGTAATGGGGTAGTCGAGGATCTCGAGGAGGGTGGAAAGAAGGAGTCGAGTCCCAGATAACGCAATGCTGCGACGAGTTCTTCATAAAAATGAGTCATTTACTGGATTCTGTTGATTCGGATGAATTTCTCGTCAGTTTATTTAATCGAAACGTGGGTTTTCTTTCCAAAGGATTCAAATTTCGCGCCCAGCCATGAACCACGTAACGATATAGAGTCAACGTCCGGTTTACCCGAGAGTCCGCGAAATTTGAAAACGATCGGCAATAAATCGTTGTTTCCTTAATTAAATTCAAAGTGGTCGGGGTGTCAGTCGAAACGGAGAAAGAAGCAAAAGAAAAGTTTTAGATAACACGACGTTGCGATGAGTTGGGGGACACTCTCACAAAGAGTACTTGGCCGAGTAAATCACTCGCCATAAAACGGAATTCGAAGAAAAGAGAGACAGAAAGAATGAGAATCGCTTCTTTTTCTCTCCATTCGATTAAGGTTAACGTAAACTCCGTCGGATAATTTTATCTGCACGTGATGCAGCTCTGGGATGAAAGCAAAGTACAATCGATACACGATGCATTCGATACCACGACGCCTTTCTCGTTAAATAAACTTACGGTTTTATTATCCGGCTACTTTTGAAAAAAGAGGAAGAGAAGAAAAAAAGAGGAAAAAAGGAAAGGAAGTAACTAAGGCGATACAGCCCTTATCTATCTACCGTCTTATCTTGGCCTCGCCGAGGAATCCAATTTTTCAAATGTCGATTTAAGTATAACGACACCTGAGAAGAATAGTGACTGTTGTCTGGGAATCTGAGATTGAGGTGCATTTGATACGGACTGAAGGGAAATGCGACATTATGAAAGATTTATTAATTGTGAGATTTTTGTATTTTAATTCTGTAGTTTCAATATATTGTTATTTTAATTTTGCAATTTTTATATATATCCCAATTGCAATTTTATTTTTTTAAAATTATATTTATAGAAGGGTATTCCTTCTCCAAAAATTTCAAATTTCCAAACAAACTTTTTCGATATATAAGAAATTTTCAAACTTAATTCGAATCCCCGCAGTTTTCAGAAAACCCATATATTCAATCTTCAATTTTAGGAATTTTTCCCTAGATAAAGGAAAACCGTCAAAACTTCAATTTTGCACATTTTGAAGCTTGGGATCCCTACTTTTAAGTCTACAATTTTCAAGTACCCAAAAAAAATTTCCTTCATAACTCAAAAAAAGTTCAAATTCGTTTCAACTTGCCGCGATTTTCTTAAATCCTCCACCTTGGCTCTCCCGCTTTGGGAATTCCTACCTAAACTCTGGGGAACCCTAGGAACTTCCGGTATCCGCCATTCCCAGACTGGAAACATCCTCTTGCCAGTCTGTGAATCCCCGAAATCTGGCGAGGTCTCTCTCAACGTTACAAATCACCGTTTCGCAGCAGCCCTGAACAAATCCGTCGGCGGCTCTTTCCTTGGGAATCATACTCGACACATACATATTCATCCCTTATGTAACCACCCTTTCGTATGTATCCTGATACAGCCCAGATCCGCACCCTCCCCTCCCCACACACACACACACACACACACGTGTTTCAACATTTTATTCACGATCGATAACCGCTGTATTTCGAACAAGATAATTTACACTGTACTGTACTCACGAAATATTCGTTGGGGAATAGTTGGGGTGCATATATATATATGTGTGTGTGTGTGTGTGTGTGTGTGTGTGTGTGTGTGTGTGTATTTCGGCAGTATAAAGCTCAGCGAAGGAAATGGGGTACACCTTGGAAAGCTGGGGCAGGGGTAATCTACAGGCGAGAGTAGTTGTGTTTGAGATAAAATAAAAAAAAAGAATGAAATTACCCAACCCCCAACCCTTAGTTTGGAAGAAGAAGAAGAAAGAGAGTAAAAAAAGGAACCTGATGATTTTTTTTCGAAAGGGTTGTATCGGTGAGCACGAAGCTCCGTGTACATTTGCCATGAAGTAGCGAATTGCATGTAATAAATGTACCGACTATATATAAGCTGCCATCACGCTCGGAAAGGTGCTAAAGGGAGAGAATGGGGACGAATATTCCAGCGTATCAAGATCGGAACGAAAAGCGAGGAGAGAGAGTAGGTGCTGCTGCTACGAAGCTTATCAGCTACCCCCAAGCGGGTGAGAGCGAGTGGTAGTAGCAGTCTTTCTTTCTGCCGAAGCGATGGTGGTTGAATAAAAGCAAAGCAAAATGCGAGAAACGGAATGGGGTTGAAGGAAAAGGGGATGAAGGGGGTGGAGAAAGGAATCAAATAGATGAATAAGGCAAGGAAGAGAAAATGCTCAGTTAAAAGTAGAGAAAATAGTTGATCTTCTGCTCCTCGCCACCTTTGTATCTCCCTTTTTCTTGCCACACTACCCTATTTTTCATTTTTCCACTCCCGATCCTTCTCGGTGCTGCTTCTCGAGACTATTGGCTGCTAAATATTGATGCTCCCTTCAGACACGATTTTTATCGCGCCGAGAAGACTTGCCTCTGTGTCTCTCAAAGAATCCTTAAGGGGATTAGTTTGATACGCCGTTAAAGAGCCACTTTGAGCGTCGAAGATAAAAGAGGAAATTGTCGAAAACTACTCCTGAAAGTCCTGAATGCAGTTTTAAGCGACACCTCGGTGTTGGTGATCGCCATCCGTGATTATATTCCACGAGAATGGCGTAGAAGCGAGAACGGATCCATCGTGCGATAGAGCTTCCACCTTCCAACACAATTTTCTCGGAAATTTGAGGTTTCCGAGAAAAATTGTTGAGGAAAAAGAGTTGCATCTCAATGAGATCTGCAACTTTTACTCGGGGAATTTTTTTCTAAAACAAGGAGTTTTTGAGTTACGCCTTTCAATCGCTTTACCTAATTATTAGCATTATTTTGGTAATGGAACAAGGGAGAACCGATTTTCTGTAAATCTTTGTAATATTTGAAAGCAATTTTCTATGATCAGCAAAAATTATCCGGAATTATTTCTTCAAAGAACTAAAAAAAGAGATAGGATCCTTCATCTGTTGAAAATTTCGTTTTTGTCCTCAATTATTACGGAAATTTGCGAATTTTGAAAAAAAGAATAGTCTGAACAAAAAAATTACACCACGTAAAAATGTATAACATTTATTACAAACACTCTCCAAGAGGAGCAATTTTTTAATTATGCCACTACTTCTCTTTGTCCAATTTTTAGTATTTTTCAAAAACACGGATATTCCGGCCTTTCGTTGCTTTCAGAATTTATGGAATGGCATATTAACTTTAACAACCTAAATTTGAATTTCCATGAGCACCACTCGAAGCGAGAGACAAATTTGCAGCCGCCGAAGTTGCGAAAATTCCACCAATATACATTTTTCCGTAACTGGAGAGCAAATTCCGCTGCTTAGAAAAGCCAAAACAACTTCTGACTGGCATTAAACATCCACGGCACTCCATGCTCCGCGTGGAAAGATAAATATTTTGCTACATCCAAAACCAGCTAAATTTAATTTGGTAATTTAATGTTTACTGTTTACGTGCGCGCTCTTGTTAGGAGGAAAATCGACACTTCCGTTTCCCTTTGAGAGGAAAATTTATTTTTACTCCATCCGTTATCAACAGCCAAGAGTGTTTACAAACACGTACACTGAGCGATCTCTTAATTAGTGGTCGTTTTAATTTTACCAGATGAAGAATTCACACGGGTGATCTAGTTTTCGTCTTTGGCCTCGAATAAGTCGGAAAATATCGGTTCTGGGTGAAAACGCTAAAGGACCAAAAAAGTGTATTTCCTGAAAATCTTCAACTTTTGTTGGAAACAATTTTCTCTGAAATCGATATTTCCGGATTTATGCGGCTTCCGAGATACCCCAAGTTTCTAGCATTTTCCAAAACCGAGGAAACTCAAGCGAAACTTACTTTAGATCGTGGTATATACGGAATTCGGTGTATAAAAAGCAGCAAATACGTACGTAGGAGTATGTGGTGATTATTGATTGTTTCAATTTTCATAGTTTAATATTGGTAATCCGGCGGAATGTTGACTATTGCTTTAGCATGCAAACCAAACGATTCTACCGGAATCACAGGCATGTTCTCTGGAACTTATCGAGTATCTGCTGCTTAATATGAGAGATAGCAGCAGTGAGCAAACCATTGTTACCTGCGTGCATGGTCTATCCGAGATCTGACAACGGACAACACAAACGCCTGCCGTTCTTCTCTCCTTGTGCAACCATTAAATTGCGAGATATTTCAAGTCGTTCGTTCGCAGATGAGTCAGTCTATCAGAGAATTTCATGAAAATTTGCGATCACAGGGCGTTTCGGCATCAGGCTGTGCTCGTTCGAGCGATAGGCATTCCGGGAAATTGAAATCCCTCGATTACTCGAAACCCGTTCGACTTTCAGGAAAGTCGTTCAGACGAAGTTTGTAGATCTCGCCGAGACGCAACTTTTTCGTCGTGTGCAGTTTTCCTCCACGACTTGAATTTACCGAGATAATCGACACCTAAGATGAAAACTTCAGCACCCGACATCGTCGACGGACGTTTTTGCCTTTTCTGAGGGATTTCAACAAATTATTATGTTAAAAATTGTTTCTAGCACTAGCGGGCAATGCCTTAATGCTAGAAAAAAGGATATTTCCTTATCGTTTTGGCATCCAAGGATGATTAACCCCCTCTACGCTGGTGACCTTGAGAGACGATAAGCGAAAGAGTTCATAAAAATTGATAGCGAAGCCATCTTCAGTCACTCCAGGCATCCAGGCAAAAAGTATGTCAATAAACCTCATCTTAAAGACAAAAGGACGATTTGTTATGGCGCCCAGGATCCTGTTTGATAAGGATCAAAAGGTCTTGAAGGGAAAGAAGAGGCGGGAGAAGAGGAAGAGAACAAATAATCCTTGAAATTCTAATACGCATCGTAAGCTTTCTGCCTCCCTCTCTCTGTTCCTCGGCTACAGAGGGAAAAGGAAACGGAAGATTTTCTGAAAAGACAAAGAGACATCCTTGACGCTATTTCGCTTTGCTTCATTGCAGGCGAATGGGGTAGCCAAAATATAGGCTTGGAATGACGCCAAGATACGATCTTTCATGAAGTCTGCACAATTTAACGGGTTACGAAAATAAGGTTATCCGGGAAAGGTCAAAAACTGCCCTCACTGGAGACGTAGGACTTTTTCGGTCCCTTTCGACGGATCGAATTCCTTGGATGTATATGTACGAGTGCAGATTAAGATCGAGCCTCTCATTATTTTTTCGCGCCTGCCCGAGATATTAACGGATTTCAATTTCGAGAGATAACCTTCATATCTGATAACTAATAAATTGTGTAATTAATTAGACAGGATAGGAATCTCGAAGCAGCCATTAAACTTGAATATTTAGTGCCCCGACGATGCGTGTTGCTGGGCAATAAATGCTGTGCTGAAAAATGCAATTAGACTCCATTCCTTGAGGAAAAGGAGTGGTTGGAATTTATAACAGCCTCGTCTCTGCACATAATCCCTGACTCCTAATATACTGTTTAGCCAACCGGCGAGAGGTACGAGAAGAAGGCACGAAACGACCTGTCGAGAGGACGCTACGAATTTGGCAAATCTCGGCTCGCTCGTATCTCTTGAACTATCGATTTTCGAAGAAAACGCTACGAATGAAAATTGCAGATCTCGATGAAACGCTCCTCTTTGCTCACGGATGAATTTTCTCTAAAGTCAATATTTCCCGAGATAATTGACCCCAAAGACAAAAAGTTCAGGAGACGATGGGTTCCGAAAATCAGCCACTGAAGGGTATCGATCTGGGTGAAATGCGAGAATCCCTGGGATCATTACGCCCGATGTCGTGCAAGCGCTTATTTTTATGAAGTTCTAATTAAATAATTCAGCAGGAAATGTCTCCGCAGGGAGCGTCTAGACGCTCGTAAGGCGTACCGCGTGTTGCAAAGTTCGAGTCGATGGTATTTTTAGTGTCCTTTTTTGCTGGGTTGGCTGACATTCTACATTTGTGTCGGACGGAGCATAAAAATATAAAAGTTCAATCACGGTTGCCAATAATGTCATTACAGTGCAGCGAGTGCTGATTGCAGTGGAAGCTAACATCATAGTTACAAACGAGTGCTTGCTCCGCTCCCTCTGCGAAGTTTATTGAAGCTATGGCTGGTGCGATATTTAGTTACCCGCTTCTTTCCTATCTGCCGGAGATTTTTTATTTTTTTTGTTCGCTCGATACTCCTCGTAACTTTATTTCATTTGTTATCAAACGAATCTGGAGACACCAAATGGCTTGTAATTTCAGAGTATAATAAATTCTATTTTAACTGTCAGCGGCACGCCGATGAAGCAAAGCACGGAACCCGTCGACCGACATTGCCGCGGAGTGCTTCTATAAATATTAATGGAAATAGGTTGTATAACATTAGATTAATTATTATCAGTTCGATATTACGCAACCAGAGTCGGCATAAACGCTTGCGTAATTTCGCCATTACTGGATGAACCTTGTATTCCCATACCACTTTCCTTAGGCAACTAATAAACCTGCCAATTACACACGATCGCCCGTTGACGGCTTCGATTTGCCAGCATCATATCGCAATTCCTTTGAAAATCCCTCATTTGCGATTGTCTATCGATCTTCATCCTGCGGGCTCTCTAGCCAAAATTGAGCATCCCAAAATTGTGTCCTTCAATGGCCAAGGCCACCATACTACTCGTTTGACCTTGAATCCTGATTCTATGACCCAAAACGCCACCCTGTTGGGAATTTATCGGTCAGCAGGGGCTCAGAAGTGGTTTACTGACATCACCAAGCATCCGGTACCTTGTTACGGACCAATTTCAGTCGCTGGGATACGCAAACGTGGGCGTTTTGGAGGTTAGGAATTCAAGGGTAGAAAGTTGTAAGGAATAACAGCGAAAACGTGTCAACACTAATACCGAGGAGTGAGTTAAGCCTCTATGTGAGAGTAACAAGCAAGTTCTTAGCGACGTTTTCACGAAGAATAAAGCCACGGATGGATGCGATGGCGGTGGTGGTGTTGGTGGCGGTGGTGGTAGCGGCGGCGGTGGAAGTAGCAGCAGAAGTACTTTCGTGTTTCGGCTTGAACTTCTGATGGCTTGGGTAAAACAAAAGAACTGATGTTTCAAAACTCCAAAAAGCTGGTTTCTGAAGCTCCGGACAGAGCGAAGGAAACGTCTACTTACTGTCTTTCTGCGTTGAGCGAGGAGCGAAATGGAAACGGTGGGATCGGAACTTACCCTCGTTTATGATCATTAATTCGTAATCTCCTACTTTTTTCGGGATGTTAACTTTCAAAAGAAATAAAGCGAATGCGAATTTTTGCTATGTAACCTTCGCCCGAGCTTACGTGTGAGGAATTAATGGGTCGAAAGTTATGCACTTGGTCTGCATTTCTGCAGAGAACGACCCTTAATACGAGTTTCAGAGATGCAGCGTAACGAATTCTCGGAGTGGTATGAAAAAGAGAGCCCTTCCAGTACTCTCGAGCGACTTTCACTGCAAATCCTGCACTCGGTCCACAAAAACCCTCGATCTGCCGGCAAAAGAGGAACGCTAAGAATCTGGGAAATTCGGGATCGCTCGTACCGGACAAAATATCGATTTTCGAGAAAAATCGATTCAATGAAACTTGTAGATCTCGACGAGATACATCTTTTTCGTTTCTCGCAATTTTTCCGTAGAGTCGATATTTTGCGAGATAATGGACCCCAAAGACGAAAGTTTTGCGACCCAATGGATCCAAGCATTGCGCAGATTCACGAGGGCTTCTACGGTTGAAGGCGACTCGTATGCATCGTCCTGGTTTCCCCTCGTGCCGGATGATCCGAAGCGACTAAAGAAGATTCAAATTCTAATTTTTGCCCCAACCAATCGCGTCTCTCGCACGACCCTTGTGCGAGAGTACCTCTCAGGGTAGAATGTCTCAGTCAGCATTGCGCTGCAATCGTAACGAGCTACGGTTGAAGTTAGCTGATAATTAGATTCTAGAGTTACAATCGAACCGCACAAGAGCATCAACACAAACCCATGGGAGCGTTTCGTTCCCTTTTTCCAAGAGTTCCACTTGCACGCTGGCACTTGTGGACGCGTGTACATGAGCAACAAACCATTTACGCTAATTAATGAAAATTCTTTGGAAATAGAATGCCAGGTTCACCGGCAACGTGGTAAAGCAGCGGAAAGGTAGTCGTTTTTTCGTCTTTTTTTTCGAGGAAAGTACAAAACAAGGGAAAGAGGGAAATGTTGTCGAGACAATGCATAACAATTAAGTAGACTCACAAAGTTTTTGTCAGTCGATTTAAAATGAAATATTACTTCTTACTTATTCCCCGAAGGTTTATGAAGATACAAAGAAAACGCGAGGGGAAGCGAAACGTGTGTTGGATTGTGTGTGAACACTCTCCACGGTTGGCGTAACAAAGTGAAGAAGAGAAAAGAAGTAAATTAAGACACCGAAGAAAGGAGAAAACTATGGCGGATTGTTGGACTATGAAGAAACTTTAACGAACGGAGCTTTCTAAATAGACACCAACCGTAAGCTTCTTAATTAGACGCTTTCCGTTAAATGAATATACAATGCTCAAACTAACTTCAAACTGGATCAATTTTTGAGACCTTCGAGAGAAATGTTGCATTAACGAACTCGTGAATATGCTCACAACAGTGGAAAATTAAATAATAGGGGACTTTTGTCGGCAGAAGTTTCCGGGGAATCGTATTTCAAAGGTAGCTAACGGGGTCATCGGTCATTAAGTGCTAAGATTTGCAGATTCAACTCCTCCTACCTTGAGAAATAATAGTTTTATCGAATATTTACATTAGATAAAAAAGGTGTATTTCGTTGAACTCTACAACTTTTTTTTAAAGCATTTTTCCGTGAAATCAATATATTTCTAGTTACGAGTGATTTCCGATAACCCCAAATGTGACAAGACCAGAAAATGCAAGGTGGGAGTCACAAATTGGCTCGGAGTAACATAAAATATTTCGAGATCACAATTTTTGATGAAATTAACCTTCGATGGAATTGTAAAAATTTTATATTCAGGAAAATGAAGGTAAACCATAAAATCCTTCTTCGGATGCGGAAGGTTTCATTTTCAGCTAATCATTTCTCGCAAAATATCACTCCTATCGAAATTTTGCTTGGAACAAAAAAGATGAGTCTCATTAAACTCTACGACTTTTATTTGAAACATTTTTTTCTTAAAATAGTATTTTTCAAGTTACGAGTGATTCTCGATACCCCCGAACTTGAGTAGCGTTGTAAGTTTATAGTATCGGTGAACGTTCTTGAGATTTTTTAAAAAGAAACGAAAACCACACTTCGAGTGTTGGAGAAAGTTATCAGAATTCGTGTGAAATTCACACTAAGCTCGGAAATATCTCGGAAAGCAACTAATTGAATGCCCAGACTAGGGTTCAATGGATCCAGCTTTGTTTTGAATCCATTAGAACTTGGGTGAGTGCAATTCGATGGAGTTCGGAAGAAACAATTTCATTTCCAAACTTGAGGTCAATATCTGGCACGTGGAATCGGGATTCGTCCTGGGGAAGGTAAACACTTCTTCCGGTGAGTGTCTGAACGATATTGTAGGATTGCATCTCGAACCTGAGAAGTTCGATTGCAAAGCATCTTTATGCTGACGTCGATACTGATAGGATTCCAGTTGGGAGCTGGAGTTAAACTACCGATACCATTAAGTGGTCTACAGTTTAAAGTGGAATTCGAACCATCTCTTTATATTCCACAGTTACTCGAGGCATTTTCAAGAAAAAGTAGCAGAAAACCATAAAATCTTCGACTCACCATTCCTCGGAAGCTATCGCTCCTATCCAGATATTGCTAGGAACGAAAAAGATGAATCTCGTGGAGATCTACAACTTTCATTGGTAGCATTTTTGCATAAAATTAATATTTGTTTAGTTACAGGTATACCCCGGAACCTGAATAGCGGAAGTATAGGGAAGCGGTCAGAAATTGTTCCTGGACCGCAGAAAATCTGGTATGAAATGTTTTACAAGCACTTTTTTGTGAAAATCAGCATGCGATAGGTTTGGAAAAATGTTATTTGCAGAAAAATGGGGGTATACCAGATAATCGTTCATGGGGTTCTGGAGCATTCATTTTCGGTGGATCATATCTCGAATTATATCGCTCCTATCGAAATTTTGCTACAAATGAAAAAGATGTATCTCGCGGAGATCTACAACTTTTATTTGAAAAATTTTCCCCTAAAATCAGTATTTGTTGAGGTACGAGTAATTTTCTGAATCCCTAAAAAAAAGTCGTGGGACAAGAAAGCTCTTGGTGCATAAAAATGAAGATATACAGCCACGAGGGGGGTGAAGTATGGCGCTAGCATTCCTTCGATGATAATCGTACGCTTCTGTAGTACCTGGAGTTACTTGCGAACCCTTCTTACAGTTCTTAGCTCGCAGGAGAAACAGCTCGTGAGATTCTGATGTCGACGTATTTTACGGGGACTCGTAAAAACGAAATTTAATACGTGTCTGGAATTATATATCGTTCCAGTGTGTAATTAAAGCACGCCAGGCTTCATCAGATAAGCTGAGTTCACGCCACATTTGGATTTATCCGAAACTGCAAGTGGTTGCTACTTTCAACCCTTATCATTTTACAAGAGCTAAATGTTACCAGGTACAAATACCACCACCTCACCCTTATTTTATTTCAATTCTTAAGAACCCGAAACCACCCTATCGTGTTTCATCCCCCTTCAGGTTTTTTCCTGCGATAAAATAAACTTGAACGAACTTCCACCCTGACGATGAAAGCAGATTTTAACAGTTCCAGTGGATGCGATATGTCAGGTACTCGTTAACTATGGGGTGAGTAACCCTAAAGTGGAAAAAGGGATGTTTGGTAGGACAGCAAAGGGGAAGATATATTTTTGCTTCATTTTAATTATACGGTTCTGGACACAAATTTTCTTTCTTTAGCAGAGATGGGGATCGTGTTCAGGTTCAAGGGGACAAATTTAAGAAGAGTTAGTTTTTTCAAACCCTTTTTTTTGGAATTTGACTGGAAGCAATCGTAAACTTGGATTAATAATCTAATGGATTTTTCAAGCGAAATGCGAATTTCGAAGTCCTACTTTTTTCAGGGTTCAACTTGAAAATTTATAAATCCTGAATTAAAAAAAGGAGAAATGGCCTGAAATAATTTTTTGAGAGCTCCAAAACTCTACTTTTGAGCCCATACATTGTTTACCCCTGCCGAAATTTTCCTCATGGAATTTAAAAAATGCAGAATCCAAAATCAGGACAATTTCCTAAAATTCCTCAAAGTCCTTTCAACGCCTAACTCCCGAAAAACCTCCCTTAAAAAAAATTTCTAACCCTTCCGAGTTATCATAAAAATTCCCAAAAATGGGATTGGTTTGATTTCCTCCAAAACATAAAAGTAAAAAATAAAAATGGAGTATAAAGGGAATAACGTGGCACGCGGGGTGCCGTTTGGAAGCCGTTCATCGATTATCATAAAGTCATACGACCATTACGACTTCGGAAGAATGCAGGGAGGCAAGTTGCATCTGCTTTCCATACTATTCGCTCAGCCTCTTTCCTCCCGGCTCCTAACAACTTGTTGACACTCGTGTAAATGCAGAAACGCGTTACATTTATAATACAGACACTGTCGTGCATTTAAGAGAAAAGGAGTGGAAACTGCAAACTTTCAAACCGCTCCATCGCTGTGCGGCAAAAGTTGCAGGGATTGCATTGCCATGTTTCTACATGCAAGCGTTGGAGGTATTATGGGTACATATGCCCTTGCAGCACATACATATACCTATATATTTGTACTGCAGGGGTTGAAGAAATATAAGAAACCCCTTCTTCTCTTTTTTCCACCACTGCTGCATGTAGTTCCTCGAGGATGGATGCAACCATTGTCATATGGCTGCTCTCCAGGATTGTTTGAACCCACCCCAACCCCCACCCCCACCGCCACTCGAACTTCGCGAGGGTAAAAGTTATTTTGTATTATTTTCTTCATTTCATTTCATTTTATTTTACTTCATTTTACTTTTCTTCATTTTTCGCCAGGATGAATTGAGTTATCATTTCCCAGAGGGTGAATTCTAATCAGCCGAGATTTTTTCAAACTCACCTGGGCTCGAGAGGCGACTGTAATTTTTTTGGACCGGAATAAAAATTCCAGAACGTCGGGAGGTGGGACATTTAAGGAAAATCGATCCCACTCGGAAATTTATCACGTTAAAGGAGAATTTTTTGCGGTGGTGAGAATTTTAGGGTGGAAGGTGGAACTCTCGAGCTTCGAAATGGCGCCACACCGGAATAACTGCGATTTTTCAAGCTCGAGATAAAAATTCCCCTAGATTTTTTGGAACAGGTGTGAAAATTGCACAGTGTCAGAAAATGGAATTTTCAAGGATGAGAGATTTCCCTTCATGAATTTATCACGCTAAGGGAGTATTCTTCGCGGTGCTGAAAATTTTAGGGTAGGAGGTGGAGCTCTCGAACTTCACAACGGTGGCAAGCTGGAGTTTTTCCGATTTTTCAAACTTGAGATAA
Source organism: Gasteruption jaculator (assembly GCA_949825005.1). Taxonomy (NCBI): domain Eukaryota; kingdom Metazoa; phylum Arthropoda; class Insecta; order Hymenoptera; family Gasteruptiidae; genus Gasteruption; species Gasteruption jaculator. Next base: position 7,965,328 of record OX463762.1, read on the forward strand.
AAATTCCGAAAGTTGACAATGAGAAGTGTAGCGCCCGGAAAATTTATGGTAAATCGGTTTCTGTTAGGGAATTTTTAATGAGAACCGAGAATATTAATTTTCATTCTTAAAAAACTGGAGTTGGATCAGGAAATTCTGTTCTCCAAAGTAGCGGAGATCAGAAATTTTCGCGAATTTTGTACGCCGAGATAAAAATTCTCGAAGTTGAAAATCCAAAATCACGATTTCTTAAAAAAACCTATCGAATTCTTAAACAAAAAATCGTCAAATTAAGAGTAAGTTGTGCTGAAATACGGTATTTTCCGAATCGAAAGTAAAAATTTCCAATATTGTGGCTGTAGAAATTACATTTTTTCAAATTCGAATCCAAATCAGGAAAACAATTTTTTTAAGACGGAAATCACAGGCCCCTCTGTCGCCAGAAAGGTCGCAGCAATTTCTTAAGATGGAAAAAAAATGCAAATCTTCATTTTCGATGCATTTTGTGCCTCGGATACCGCTGGGGGAGAATTATTATTATTATTATTATTATTGTTATTATTATTAAGAAGAAAGCTTCGCCTTGGCGTCATTTGTTACTCGAAGTTCGGGAGGGTGGAAGTTTCGATGTTATTTCGTGCCTCCATTCTACTCGGGCGTTCGTTGCTCGCGTATGTGTAGGTGGAAAATTGTTGCGAGTTTCTTTCTCACCTGAACACAACTTTTCTTCATGCCACACGTGAGCTTGTATGCGGAGGATATAAAGCAGCTCTTTTAAAAGAGTTTTTCTGAGTTATCGTGAAAGTGGAAGCAGAGGCAGAGGCAAAAGCCGGGCATAGCATTCGCATGCATATGTATGCACATATATGTCTATACATATAGGTATACACATATATCTACATATACTCCAGTTTTCCTCTAAAAAGGGACTTAAAATTTCACAACTTTCTTTGACATCACCAGCAAATCTCGTCGACGCAAAAATATCATTCAAGATTTTCAAATCCTCGCTTCCTTCTTATTAGGTTTATTTATTCTTTTTTCTTTATATTATATTACCAGTCACTCATTGGAATTTCCTCTGCAGTAATAATAATAAGAATAATAATAGCACACATGGTGATAAAAATAATTATTATAATAATGCGGTTTGGGTTGCTTACTTAATATTAATAACAATATTAAAGATTAATATATAATAATAATAATAATAATAATTTCCATGTATCATTTTTTCGCTTAAAAATGCGAGAAAAATATAAAATAATTGCTTTGTCTTGGTGTTACAAGATTTGCAATTAACCCTCAGCGGGTACTCTATACTGTTTGTCCCGATCCGGGTACTCTGGGTCTGTGAGACCCGAGCGATTTTCAATCGCTTATAACTCGGAGCCAAATCATCGTAGGCAGACGTTTTTTTTTTTAAAATCCATCGCCAGAATCTCAAAAAAACGAATGCGTGATCCATTTTACTCCAAATCTAAAGGTTTTGTTAATATTTAACAAAATACAAGGAGACCTTTCGAAAAAAAATTTTTTTTTCAAATTGTTGTAAAAAAATGAAGAATAAAGATAAATTAATTTTAAAAACGGTTTTTTAAAGCTTAAGTGTTGTACTTTAAGGCTGTATAGGTCATTTTTCGATTAAATTAGGATAAGCGATTTATTTTTGCGATTGAAAGTTAGTATTTTTTACAACGTATTTTTCATATACACACGGCCATTATCACTAGAAAATTTGCAAAAAAAATTGTTTAAAAAATTTTTTAGCCTACCTTATCATAAAATAAGATATATATACATGCATACATATATATATACATATGTATATAATATTTAAAAATATATATATATATAAATATAGAGTTGCAATGGTAAAGAAAGATAAAAATCGAGATATATTATTTGAAAAGTATTTATTATCTGAAAACTATTATCATTGTAACATTGTAATTATTTTTTACATATCGGTAGTTGAACAAGCAGAACAAATTTTAGATCTATGTTCGATCTTCTTTTTCCCCAGAAGAAGCATCATTTTCGTAAATTTCCTCCTCGTTACGGTTCTCGATTGCTGCCAACTCAGTGACGGACCGCGTGCGAGACCGCGTCTCCATTTCTGCCTTTAAAAAAAACTAAGCTATTAAAAACTTTTTTTCACGGGCACTATACATTAAAACATATATTTTTACATTATTAAGTAATTTAAATATAAATTCTAAATAATTATAATTTTTTCATAAAACTTACTTTCTGACACTACGGGTACTCTGGGTCCAGGAGACCCGAATCGAAGTTTTCAATGCTCCTAGCTCCGTAGGTGACGTCGCACTGGAATGGCACGAGTGCTCCCTCGATTTGGCACACAAAAAAGGATTTTTCCCCGCTATAACGAATCCCCCTCCCTTGCGCCCCTCTGAGATATTCACATATACGATTTTGCGCTCGGGTCTGTCAGACCCAGAGTACCCGCTGAGGGTTAAAATTAATTGAAAATAGCTTTGTCTTAGCATTATAAGATTTGCTATTAAAAATAATTTCAGTTGCTTTAGATTAAATTTCCAATCTAAATCTCGTCCCAGATTGCATTCCATCGGGATAGTTTCTCCTGGTTTACTTCAATGTGAATATTTCCTAGAAAACCGAATTGCCAAATAAGCAACACCTAAAAATCTTATGAATAATAATAATAATAATCATAATAATAATATAGAAAGTTTACCTCGTGGAATAACCTATGTGATCTCGGGAGTCCAAAAAACCCTACCCTAACAATGTACCCCTTTTAAATATTTTTGTCTTTTAAGCATATTCGTTTATGCGACAAAATTCTGAGTAGAGTCGAACTCTCGGGTTGGTGCATAATTATCAAGCGTTTCTTTGACGTGATAATATCGTTTAAAAACGCCTGATAATTATGCACCAACCCAATAGTATATAAGGCAATCAGCCTATTATCCTCCATAAAATCTAAAATCTTCTAGGTTTGGAGAACGAATAGAGGAAAATAAGAAGAAGAAAATCAATCATCATAGACACCTTGCATGCTGTGTCCATGGTCTTGCTATTTTCCCTGAATCGTTTTTGGTTTTACGAACTTGGATATCTCGTTTTTTCGAAAGTTTTAGCTTTTTGGTGCCATATTTATGATTAGTTAGTTACTCGATTTGCCAACTGTTGTACCAGTTCTTTTTCTCTATTCAGATTGTCAATTAATTCACAGAACTCCGTGTACTTTTAAATTTGAGGTACCTGTTATAATATATTTCAGTACTTCCCTACCATTTTTCGAATAAGTGCGGAAATGTGCAACCACTGTTTCAGGACTTCAAGCTAATTCAGAATGCGTTTGAGCGCTTCTTTTGCAATTATTTTAACGAGAGCGGAAGTGCCCAATTAAGGTTTTAGTAATGCAGAAATTCAGGCTGACTCTTAAATTTAAGAAGACTAGTGTGACTCATTTTTTCATTTATGTTTCAAAATGTATATAATTACAAGCAATAAGACAGATGATTTAATTGTTCTTTGAAACTTAGAATTACGTTAAATACTCTTAAATTTATAACGACGTATGTCATGCATGTTGACAACACCAACAACAACAACAACCATTATAATAGTAGTAGTAGTAGTAGTAGTAGTAGTAGTAGTAATAATAATAATAATAATAATAATAATAATAATAATAATAATAATAATAATAATAATGGTAATGGTAATAATAATTTTTCTAAAATATTCTTGCGAGATTAATAATTTCAATAGCCGGAAAAGAATTTTTCAGGAACTAGAAATTTCTAGAGTTCAAAGTAAAGACTAGGAGCTATAAAATGAGCTATGGTGGAAGTGCCCAAAATTCCTTGTTCCAAAGTTACCAATTTTTTAATTTGAACGTCGTATCGAAGGGAAGTTTTTTTCCTTTCTGCAGAATAATTTTCAGCTGTCGTAAACATTTTTTCAAGGTTTTGAAATTTTCAGGACTCAAAGTAGAGATATCGAGCTTCAAAATGAGCTATCGTTGAAACTTTCACAATTATCCTTTCCGAAGTTACAAGTTTGTTAAGTTCACTCCGGAAATTCCTCAAGTTTCTTTGAAACTGAATATCAGCTTTTTTTGGTATTATAATTTCCAGGTATGCAAAATAATTTTCAGGATCTTGGAAATTTGCGGGCGTAAAGTAGAGATATCGAGCTTCAAAATGAGCTATCGTTGAAGGTTTCACACTTATCCTCTCCAATGTTACAGATTTATTAAGTCGAGTCTTGATATTCCTCGAGTTTCTTTGGAAATGACAATCATAGCTTTTTCGATATTATAATATCCACGCACCGCAAAAAAATTCCCAGGATCTTGGAAATTTCAGGGCTCATTGTAGAGATATCGAGCTTTAAAATGAGCCACGCTGGAAATTTCTATGCCGTTTCATTCCGGAATTGAGATTCTTTTTCTTTTTTCTCTTTTACGAAATGAAAGTAAATCCTTCTCGACGTCGAACGTCCGCAAGATATTGACGTTACGACGTCGCTGGGACGGCACTGTGTGACCGAACGTTATTTTTTTTTCAATAAATAAATAAATACACTTAGGTTGACGGCATTTCACGTGGTTTACATGCATGACTTCTGACTGAAATTCCAGTTTAAAGGCAGAGATAGAAAACGCGGTGAAAAAGGTTTCGGTAGGGAAAAGAAGAAATAGATTTTCCACCTAACGAGACGGAAACCAACAAATACTAAAGTGAGGTCGTGCGCGTCCGTGGGCACAATGCCAAACATAAAACACACATACAGACACGTACGTGCCTGGCCATGTGCACAAACGCGATACATCTACAAAATGAAGAGCGCAGCGAAAACGGCCAAAAAGAAAATATATATGTAACAGACAAGCGAGCAAACAAACACATTTCCATCATATATTTATTTTTGACGCTGTGTTACACACATCAGAAATTTCCACCATAGCTTATTTCATTTATGTGCGGCTCCAATGTGTGACGTGTAACGCAGAGACAATATTTTGTCACATTTCACTATTTGTTTGTTTATTTATTTTTTTTTCCGACTTTACACGTCCGTGAATCTTATGGGAAATATGGCAAAGGATGCAATTTCCATTTTCCAGTTACGGGAAACAAAAATATTACCGTCACTGACAATTCACCTCCGAGAAATACTGGAGATATTTTATTAAAATTATTCTTTTTTTTTATTTTCCAGGAATTTCAAAGATACAATTTTGATATGAGAAAATATTATTAATATTATTATTATTATCATTGTTATTATTATTAATAACAACATGGAAATTCAATACTATAAATTATTATTGTTATTAATAATAGTGAGAATTAGTATTTGTAAATTACCTTCACCATTAAATTATTTAATATATTCCAAATATTCATTGTGAAATTAGATATGAAATCGATTTAATCCAATTATCGGATTAAATTCACAGAAATACATTCACATCCGAGTAGACAATCCCCAAATATTCCAACAAATTGACACGAGTGATTAGATTTTCATGGATATCAAAAACTTCCCTTATTTCTCTAAATGGAATTTCTTGAAATTTAGATATGTTATTATGGGACATCGAGGAATAGAATTTGCTTTGAATAAATAATTTTTTAAGTCAAACCTGAAAATTCTTTCAATTTCTTTGGAACTGAAAAACAGCTTTTCTAGTATAATATCCAGGGTTTGCAAAAAATTTGTCAGGAACCTGAAATTTTCATGGTTTCAAGTGGAGACCCCGAGCTTGAAAATGTGCTTTCGAAATTCATAATCAAAATTTTTAATATTATTCCTTCCAAAGCAAGGAATTTTTTTTAATCGAAGCTGAAACTTCTCAAAATTCTTTGGTACAAAAATTAACATTAGCAGTATAACAGTCTCCAGTTTTCTAAAAATTTCTAAATGGATTCTCTTGAAATTTGGATAATTTGTTCTTGGATTTTGGAAAACCAGTTTTATTTTAAATAATCTAAAAAGAAAGCCTCTGAATTCTAAATTTTCCAGCTTTAGTATTCCTCTTCATTTTCCTTTTCCCACTTTATTCATTTTCCAAAGAATTTCCAAAGCAAACGCGAAGGAAAACGTGGAACGTGATTTTTCTTATTCGTTTTAACCCCAAAGCTGTATATCGAAAAAAGGGAAACGTGATAATAAGTCTATCTTTTATGTGCCTACGAGAAAAATATGTTTTCGCAGTTTCAGCGAACGGGTAATGCTAAAATGCATCGTTTTGAAGGCAAATTCACGTTCTTGAGAGCAAACAAAGTACTCTGCAATTTCCTAGATGCCATTTTCTCTACGATTATGGAGCGGCGCTGCGGGAAGGAAAAAAATGCAGGCCAGAGATGCATTTTTCTGCGATTTCGCGTAAAAGTACATTTATATGCGGAAAACGGGCGGATAAATAAACAGATAGACGGGTAAATCCGAGTACTGATTGTAAAATGAAATTCGAATAACTGTGTTGGGATACGATTGCGCAGTAATGCAGGAGCACAAGATAAATAATTGGGAAAACTCGAAACCGCTGTAGAAAAGTAATGATGAAGCGAATAAAAACCGCTGCGAGCCGTTTACGAGGTATTTTTACCTCGTGGGAAAATTAATTTTTATTAAAAAATATTTTTATTGACAGAATTGCGTAAAATATCATAATTGGGGTCGACCAGGCAAAAATAATAATAATAATAGTTGATGAAATCGTCCGGGAATAGCAGGAAAACGTGTTTATCATTCGAATTTGGCGCCGAATCCACCGGAGATGACGTAGTATCTGTCTATCCTTGTTTCCGCGAAACTACGAGGGGACTAGCCTCTGCTCCCACTCTTCGGTTCCCGCTTCTTGCTTTCCATGATGGCGAATTCCTCAATGCTCATCACATTCTGCGCTCTCAATTTATTCAAACTCGTTGACTTTCAGCAATTACACCCACAAGTTATAAACTATCTCTAAATACGAAATGAATCGATTGACAAAAACAAAAATTGATGATTTATGGGTACATCTCGCACGATGCCAGAAATCCTCGACTTTGGAAACCGGTCACGGCATTCTCTCTTCGCCTACGAGATTACAGTGGACGACGAGCTCCGATCGTATCCTTTCAAGAACCACGTCTTTTTCATCCATCCAAGGCTCTTATATACAAAATTCGGTTAAATGGCACCTAATTTACACTTTTATAGATACATTTTTGCATACGTACCTTTTGTACTTCTTACAATCGCGAACGACACGAATTGATGCAAGCACTCACCAAAGATCCAACGTCGATAGTCGAATGTTAAAAGAGGGGGTAGGGAAGGAACTGAATGCCTGATACAGGCCGCGTTTACATGAAACGGCGGGCCTTACGTAGACGCAAATTTCGAACTGGTACTTTTTCTTCCAAATATCTTTTACGAATTTTTTTTAAGGCGAATCTGAAAATTCTCTGAATTTCATAAAATCGACGAAAAGCATTTCTTCTGCTTGTATAATAATTTTTAGTTGTCGCAAAAACTTTTCCGGTATTCTGAAATTTTTGGGACTCAAAGTGGAAACATCGAGCCTCAAAATGGATTGTCGCAGAATTCATCAGAGTTCTATTTTTGAAAGTTACGAATTTTTTAATATCTAATTTGATAATTCCCCAAATTTTATGGAACTAAAACCAGTTTTTTCAGTGAAATAATTTTCGGAACCGGGAAATAATTATTCAGGCTCCGAGAATTTTCTAAATTTAGATTGTAAATATTCCGAAATTTAAATTGAGCTACAGTAGAAATTACTAGCGCCACCAGTGGACTAATTTCGAATAACCGTCGAACACGCAATCACTGTTATTAATGCCGAAAATGGGCAAATCTCCATTTACTAACGTCACCAGCGCTATCAACGGGCAAACTTCGAAGCTTGACGCCGTTCCTGAAGTCGAGAGACTCACGACAAATACTAGATCGAGATTGGAAGGATAGACGTAACGCTTAAGCCGTCATAAGGAAGCTTAATTGTCGTAAAAAGGGAGATGCTGGGAAGGGTACTAATGGCGGAAGATTCAGTCGGGCGGTTTATGGCGACACGCAGGAAATTTCGTAGAAAATTAAGAGCCATGTAAACGCGGCTTAAGGATTTCCTCCGGGGAATCCTGCCGTTCTCTGGACTCCCGCGCTCTGCACAATTCCGCGGATGCACCTAAGGACGGTCTTTTAATGCGTTTCTTAATGAATTCAACAAATTGCGCTTCCGGTTACATTTCTTTCGCGGTCATTTCGTTTAATAGCTCGTGCAGAGGCGTTTCCTAGTGAACTTAAGACCGTAGCGCCGCGTAGCGCAGTTTACCGGAACCAATGGTTTTCGCGCGAAAATTCAAAATGTTTCGTGAAAAATTATACTCGAAATCTTATAGAATTAGGAAAAATTAATGGAGACATTTTGGAAAAAAGGAAAAAAAGTTGAATTTGTTGAGAATTCTCTTTGCCGGCTTCAAAGGAGCCGCGAAACCAGGGAACGGCTCCACTTTTGACAAGCTTCTACATATTTTACATCCCTCTCAGGGTGCTTTCTGCAGGGCCTATTTGCCATTGAAAGGCTGCAGCACTTTCTGCTGCAAGGAAATGTTTTCATATTCATAAAAAAAAGATCAGTAAGTAAGTAAATAAATAAATAAATAAATAAATCGAATCCTTTTAGGTCACGAGCGACATGCCTTTAGACGTTGCCTCGTTCTTGGAAATTTTATGCCCTCGAGGTCGTCAGCTAATATCGGGATACCGAAATATCGAGACATCGAGGTATTGATTGTCTTCGATTTTATTTCGTCACAGTCATAGACAATGCAAAGGTAAATGAGTTCAAAGACCGAGATATCGATCGATTGTGTTCGATAAAATTGAAAATTTCGATTTTTTTCTATCGCAAATATCGAAATACGCACCTGATCGATGCGAGAGAACTGCAATCAGCGACACGATGGCCTGCAGCCAAGCCTTCCCTCGCTTTTCCAAATGCATTCTCCGTCTTCTTGTTCGATCACTCGATTAATATCGATACTGCAACGCTTATCCGTCACTCCAAAGTATACACGAGGATTCCCACGATTCTTTCACGTCTTCTCACCCATTTGTTATTGTTATTATTATTACTATTATTATTATTGTTATAATTTTAATTATTATTACAAAGTTTTAGTATCCTTATTATTATTCCGATTTAAACTTTTATCACAAAATTTAACCAATAAACAAAGTAAAAGGAAAATTTTCACCGTCACTGTCGGTTCTTTAATTATTACTATTATTATTATGTATAAAATAAAGGTTAATCGACCTTTTCACCTTACATGTTTATTTACACGCACGAATGCACTCCTCTATGTTATTTTTCAATTTGTTCAATTAATTTATTTATTTATTTGTTTATTCTTGTGTATTTAATTTTCTGTGCGTTTCTTTTTCTTCTATTTTTGGACGAGAGTGGGGAAAGGGGGATTCCCGGACGAGTCACTTATTCGTCCCTCGCTGTTTTCTTCCCATTGGAGGATTTGAATTTCGCGGTTGTTCTGTCGTAATTCCGATGCTCGATTCTCTTGTTGTTTCTACGGCAACCCCGGCATCGGATCCCACGGCAGAATTTGCATTTCTTCTTCGCTAACCAGCAATGGAAGATCCGCAATGATTCGTGCTTGTAGATGTCGCTGCTGTCGAAATCCTCGTCATTATCGCTGTTGTTGCTGTTCATAAATTTCAACATTTTTTGCCGCATTCCCCGATGGAACTGGGCCCCCCTCCTTTTCTTCTATCTTTCGCTTCCTCCTTCTTCTTATTCTTCTTCACCTAGGGACCTTATCTCGCCGAGATTTACTCCCACGGGTCCAGCGTTAACGAGGTGACGCTTCTTTCCTGCAACGAGAGGAGACAAAAGTGGACGTTAATTTAAATAATGCGTCATCCTGTCGTTATGATTATCACTATTAATATCGTTATCAGTGTATTGCTAAATAAATGTTTGACGTTAATAAACTGTTGTCATAATACTATAATACCGTTATTGTTATTATTATTATTAACGTCGATACTCATTGCTATTAGTATTATTATTAATTATCGCAGCAACAATCAATCGATCGTACAATATCTTGTTGGTTTATTGTTAATAAATTATTAATATTAATACAACGTTAATTCCACTCCTGCTGTTGTCGTTCTTGTTATTATTAATTATTATTGCACCCAATCGATATCTCTTTATTATTATCGTTGCAAATGATTATTAATTTATCACTACAACACAGTATTGTTAATAACAACGTTTACTATATTTTGCTGCTGCTTCTGCTGCTGGTGTTATTACTAATATCGTTTCTGTGGCAATGATTATTATTATTATTATTATTATTATTATTATTATTATTATTATTATTATTGAAGGTCCTTTGTTGTACTTAGTTGTTTTATTTTCGGCCGAATTTGGTATTAATTGGTACAGACGTTTCGATCTTTGATGCAGATCTTCTTCAGTATTTTTTGACATTAAAATATAAATAAACTTTTGGTAATAAAGCAATAATGTGTATTGCGGTGATCATCTTATAATGATTTATATTTTCATTTGTTAATGATGAAAACTGAAAATTGTAAGAAACATAGTATTTGATGTATATTGAAATGTGTTTAATATAACCTCAAATTAATGTAATTATAAATTAGGTAATATATTATATTTGTACGTACCAAATCATGTATGAGATTTATATTTTGAATCCTCTGTAATATACTATTACTTTAATGACTTTTTATTTATTTATATTGTTTATATTACTATTCTATTTGGTAAAATTATTTCATAGAAGTAATTAATGATCTTATTTTCTGTTTCTTGTTGATGGTTGTGACTGTATTAGTGGTAATCGGTGGTAATTCCGATGAGTATAGCTTTATAGTATGATATCAAATACCCGGTAATTACAAATTCAGTTTTCATCTTGCATTAGTTAGTTCAAAGTTAACATTTTAAATAGATTAAATAAATAAATAAATAATTAAATAATTAAATAATTAAATAAACAAATAAATAGATATTAAGTTTAATAGTAACTGGTAATAATATTAATATTCTTTTTTGGATAGTCATAACGTATAAAATTTTTTAGTCAAAATATAAAATGATATAGTTATTTAGTTTCTAATATAAAATTATAGTAATTATGTAAATCGTAACAATCTGTTTCAATGTTAATATTATTTCCAGTTTCTTTAATATAAACACTTTCTAGTATTCTTCGTTTATAAGTGTCACTTTCTGTATCTAAAATTTTTTAATGTTCGAAATCAAATGTATGTTTATATTCTATAGCATGTTTTGATAATCCTGTACTTGTTCTTTGTTTAGTAATATCATAGTTATGATGATAAAAACGTTTTTTAGCATACATTTTGGTTTCACCAATGTATACTTTGTTACAATCTTTAATAGTAGATAGAAAATTTTGAGAAGGCATTAATATTAGTTTTTCTAATTTGTTCTTTTTGATCTTTTTTTAGAATTGATTTTTCTATATTGCAAATAATCTTTTCTTTAGGTAAATTATGTTTATTATAATCTATACAGTGTTTTTTGTCGTACGATACGAAATCTATGACTTCATCTGGTATATTAATATTTGAAAGATTGTGAAACCATTTTTCTTTTCTTGTTTGAATTAATATTATTATTATTATTATTATTGTACCTGATCGATTTTTGATCTACCATTACCCACAATAATTATAATTTACACTTCGTTATTAACATCGTTAATAGTTTTATGCAATCTTATCGACAAAATTATTAATATTAACAATTATTATATCTGAATTCTGTCGTTATTGCTGCTGATGATGGTTCTATCTGTGCTATTACAGTAAAACCTCGATATAACGGACCTCTATTTAACGGACTTCGGATATAACGGACAACTATATTATACACATTTTCGTAATTTTAGAGACTCCTTTATTGTTCTTAGTTTTGTTGTTCAATCGATATAAATAGTAGTTGCTTCTGATACGTTTCGATCTTTTGTTGCAGATCCTCTTCAGTAATTGTGTATGTTTTCCATTGGTGATGAAATATAAATCGACGGATAATATAATTATCGAAATAAACAATATAACATAATGAGTATTGAAATTAAATACAATCTTCATTTTCATTTTTTATGATGAAAACTGAAATTATAAGAAAGGAGTAAATGTAATTTTAGAGAGTTGATTATAAAAAACAGCAAACTTCAAAAGTGCAAACAAAACTTGATTCCTTTTTCAAAGTAGGATTACCGAAAGCAAGCGCGTCCATATCAAACAGCAACGTCACCTCACGACGAGTGTCCGAAGACAATTAAATAGAACTTTTTTGTGTTTTGTATTTTTTATTTATATCTAAATACAGTGTATTTTCAAAAAACAAGTTTATTCAAAACAAGTTTTTTCAAAACTAAAATCATTATCCATTTTGAACCTATTTTTATATAACGCACTTTCGGCTTTAACGGACACCCCCTCCCCGCGAATAGTCCGTTATATCGAGGTTTTACTGTATTATTATTGTTGTTGTTGATGTTGCTGTTATAATACTATTACTACTACTACTATTATTTTCGTCAAATTTATTGTTAATAATATTGATAATACTATCGTTGTTACTAAAATCATTATTCTTATTATTATCGCTATCTTCTGTCTTCCATATAAATAAAAATCAATGGCTAAATGTGTTTTCAAGCACAAAAGTCGAGAAAGGCTCGACCAATTTGGCTAATTTTATTTAAAACTATTCGTTGAAGTTTTAGGAAGGTTCTTATGAAGAAAAAAAATTGGAGAAATTGAACGCAAAGGTGTAAAAACCAAATTTTTTTGGTTACACCCGTGTAGAATATCATTATTCTGTGTTTAATGCGTGTACGCAAGTGTACGAAATAGAAAACTGAATTTTGGAAGTAGTTGTTGTTTACGATTATGACATTAAAGATACAGAAAAAAGTATATTAACAATTTGCAAATTTACACCTCAAATGATAAGTTTATGGGACTGCGACAGTCCAATAGCTTTTGACAGAACGAAGCCTGTCGAGTCAGCTATAATTTATATAAATAAATATCTATGAAATTTGAGTTTCTCGCACTCTTAGCACGAGAGAAGCCGTGCCAGGGGCTGCTAGTTTATATTATAATTAGTGTTGTTGCTATTGTTGTGGTTATTATTATTATGACCGAGAATGCTTATAGGGCTCCAAACCAGAAAAAATTAAGGAAAGCTGAGGGGAAAACATGAGCATTTCCTTTTCCCAAATTGCAAGATTCCGAAATCCATCCTGGGATCTTTGTGACAGAATATAATCACGTCTTGGGACTCTTACGTTGGGAGTACCTACAACGCAGACATGGCACAGCAGGGTATGGCGCAGTAAGTGAAGCTAAGTTGGGTTAAGTTAAGCTAAGCTAAGCTCGAACGTTATGTACTTACGTAAATCTTATAATCAAGCAGGAGAGAAGATTTGTAGTAAGTCAGGGATATATATATATATATAAACAGTTTTCGGGAAATTCATCCATCCATTTCTACAACGAAAGACGTGTAATTGGGTCTTGCTGAATTGCAAGAAGGCAGGCACGAGTGGGACAGAAATTGGGATAGCAAGCAGTAGGCATGGACAAGGCAAAGAGGGTGAGAAAGCGAGACGGAGAATGAGAAAAGACATGACACCGTGTCCCAGCATCCCAGGACGCTCAGACTCGCATCCGAGGATTAAAGTGCCGCAGCGAGAAAAGATAAGCAAGGAACGTACCAGGAAGTTTAACATCCACCGCAAGTGACTCGATTGCAGCTGGTTTCCTCAAAAAAGGAAGAAACAAATTTCGAAGGAAATATATATATATATATATTACTGTATATAAATAATTATGATTTAACAAATAAAGGAAAGGGATCTTGGGGAAAAGAGGAAGAAAAAAATGGGTTGAATAGCCACTGCAAAAGTCGTAACGAAATAGCAAAAAGCTAAGATTGTACAGAGCGATCTCCAGTTGACGCACTGGCATAACGGGTTGCTCGACAAAGCTTGCAGGCGTCAAAATTTTCGAGGTTAACTTGAAAATTGGGTTGGTAACGGAAGAAAATGCGCTTTATCTCGAAAACGACGCATTTAAATGGGAAATTGCAAGAGTGCATTTTTGTAGAGAATCCTTTTTTGTACAAAAAAGATTATATGGTGGTTTTCGATATTTCTAATAGAGTTCGAGATATCGATACCCGAGTTTCGATACCGATGTTTGGGGTTTCAGTTTGCTCAAGGATAACTCGTAAATATCCTGATTTGAGGAAAAATCGCGAGTGCTCTTGTCTGGAGCGAAGTTTGGTCTATAAAAAAGGTCCTGGGAGACATTTTCATAAAACTGCGAGTTTAGGAGATATCCATGCCGGTAGATTTCCATTTCTGCGAATGGCAAAAATCACCATAAATTCGAGGTGCGACTCCCGAGCTTTTTTTATCGTGACGTGCTCGACTTTAAAAGCGATCGTTCGTGACTCAAAAACTTATCAATTTCAGTGACAAGAGGTGGCACTGGCTGCAACAGTTTGCGTCCCTTGAAACAATAACAACAACAACAATAATAACAACAACAACAACAACAACGTGACCAGCCCCACGCTGTTGCTCGTAAAAACTTGTCCTCGTCCCACATAAAGTTTACCCTCCCAATCAAATTGTATCCCTTAACTGGACTCCCGACACCCCAAACAATTTTCTTTTTATTTTCTTTCTGTCTTTATTTTTATATTATTTGTGTGTAGTTTTTTATTATATTTTGTTTGAACAATTAATTATCTATTTTTAAAGACGAAGGTAAACATTTTGTTTTTTTAGGGGGAATGAATTCGTTACATGAAAGTAAAATAATTTCGTTAACTGTATTGTAATACATTAATTGAGGGATGTAATAATTTGTATGACGTTTTTTATACAATTTGTTATGCTAATATTTTTTAATTAACATAATTATGTAAAATCAAGAGTGAAATTAATAATCTTTACCAATAAATTCAAGGCAATAAAAACAATTTCGACATTTATAGCATTTTAATAAATATTCTATTAAAATAATAAAGAGGTGTTTTAACTTTTCATATAATTATTATATAATTTGTTTAATGATTTTTGTCTTTACCGGTACAACCACGTAATTTCAATAAGAGAATTAAATACTTTTTCTGCAAATGTCGAAAATCGATATTAGTTCTCTTATTTCCAATGAATAAGAACCCCGCCTTTCTTTCTTTAAACAATTTTTTGTATTATTTTTTCCCCGTCACGAAAAATATTCCGCTTTTTCTTATAAATAATATGTGAAGGAAAGAGAAAGAAAAAAAAACCATCTTCTCAAATCTTCTTAAATAAACTGTTCCTCTTTTTTATTATCATTATCATTAATCCTCTGCAGCAGAAATGCAATAATAAAAAATAAAAAAATAATAGCAAACGGACGATATAATTAATGAAAAAGCACTACCATCTCTACATTTTTCATTACTACCATTATTATTATCAATCTAGTGCTCCTATCCTTTAACAACAAAAACAATAAAATTTCCTCTTCGTTGAAATATTTTTATTTTTATTATCCGCTGCAACAAAAATGAAATTTAATAACAACCATAATTTTCTCGTGTTTTTTGCAGTAAACCACTGGAACGAATTTATTCCTGACGAAAGCAAAAAACAAAGAGAATAAAAAAGGAAAAAGGTACGATAATCGAGAGAGAAAACGAGGGAATTATTTCATTTATTTAATTTCAACAAGAGAACGCGGCAGTAGGTAGAAATGTGATTTCAAGATTAAATACAATACCGACTACACTATATTACTATTATAACTACTTTAAACAAAAAGCGATGAGAGATCCGTCGGGAAAGAGATAGAGAGAGAGAGAGAGAGAGAAAATATTCAGGATTTGCTGTGCTAAGCTTTTGCCGTGGCGAAATTTCCGTCGCAATCTCTCTCTCTCTCTCTTTTTATTTTTTATTTTTTATTTTTTATTAACTATTTTCTTTTTTACGATTTTTTTTTCTATACTGAAGTAACAGCCGCGTTTTCACACTCCTGTAAGCAGAAAAGGACAGAGACAGAGGGAAGAGTTGCACGGTCGTTGGTATTTTTAGTAAAAACAACGGACTTTGTACTTGTTACAACAGTAGCTTTTCACAAGTACTTTTCTCTGTACTTTTCCTCGCCTCTCCTCTCCGCCTGTCTCTCCTCCTTTCTCTACCACTCGGCTCTTCTTCGATAACTCTTTGTATCGCCATACATCGCGTTTGTATTTTATTTTCCATTTAACGTCGCATCTCCGCTTCCAATTGTTCCAAACAGCTGCGATTTCGAACAATGCCCCGCATCTGTGCGAATTTTTAACGCAGTTCCCGTTAATCTCGAAGAACGACGGGAAAAAGCTCCCGAAAGAACGGACTCTTCTCTGCCGAGATATTTTTCTTCCAGTTCATTGACATTTTTTTTTTCATTCGAAAAATACCAATTTTTGAGGAAAATCCGTTTACAACTTTTGAATCGCGTGGATGTGGTTTTGAGAACCAATTTTGCGAATTTATTATTACCGTCTCGTTAACCTTGGAGGGATTTGCAAAAAAAGATTCTTAAAGTTTGGAATCTCGGCAACGATCATATATTTTCTTCAATATTCTACGAATATTTTCCAAAATGTTGCGAATTTTTCTGTCAAACGATTTTCGGTCGATTTCATTTTCCTCCTGGTGTTTTGTTCCGGGTTTGAGAATTTATAAAAGCTGTGTTTTTGATTCCAGTCAATTTTTCAAAAAAACTGTTTTCAAGTCTAAAGCCTCTTCAGTGAGAATATATTTTTTCCAATATCCTGCAATTTTTTTTTCAAAAAAACAGGAATTTTTGTGAAAAACGAATTCTTCTTATTTTTTCTTCGCACCTGCGAGTTTACCTTCCACTTTGAAAATTTATGCCGCGATCCCTACTTGCTTCAGAAATATTTTCAAAAAAGCAGCAGAAAACTTGGAATCTCTTTTTCGAAATTTTCTTTTTTTTTCGAAATTTCTAGAATCTTTTTTTCTTTTACTGAAATCCAATTACCACACGATCGGTCTTTGCAGGTAGTTTCCATTTGCTCGGAAAATTAATTAGCACCGTATCAACAACAACAAGAGAAATTGCAATCGGGTTTAATTAATTTTTATTTGGGAAATAGATTCAAAAGCGGGAAGCGAGTGAAAATGGAAAGTAATAAAAAACGATAAAAATAAATAAGGAAGTAAAAAGGTGGAACACGCTGGGAGAGATATCGTCGCCATAATCTCGTTAAAAACAAGTAAGACGTACACGAGACGCTGTATATTTTCCAAAGGAAATCGTAAAGTTTCGAAAACTGGCAAAAAAAAAATAAAAGAAATGGGAGAAAAGGGAAAAAGTCGATGAAACTCCGAAGATTTGTTTCACCCTCTTTCCCCCGTGTCTTCTTTTTTTTTCTCTTTCATTTACGGTTCTTATTTAAAGTGTCGCCAAATGTGTCAAAAGCAGAAAAGCTCGAAGGTTTCGTGCTCCTCGCTTTCTTTACACAATAACTCATTTCTACCGGCACACTTTCGCATTGTGGTTGCTGTGTGTATAATAAAGCTCTCGCTCCTGATGGTATAAAACCCAAGAAATGCTCATATTTTCTTATATTGACATCGATAGCATTCGTTTAACACGAACACAAACAGGAACTCTTACAATATCTCGAGGCTGAAAAGGACTTTCATTTATGGCTGAAATGTCTTTCCTTTCCTCTGTTTCCTCGCCTTCTCCTTTTCTACCCTCTTTTTTCCGCCACCGAGATACAGTTATACCCCATAACCAAAGTATATTACGAAGCTTTATGTTTTCCCCAACCAACTAACCGAAATGGTCATTCTCCGGCGGGATTTCCCGCAGTCTCGAGAGAAACTGAGTATTCAAAAATTCATATCTTTTTGAAAATTCATCGTAACGGATTTAAAAGAAAAATTATCTGAAAACGCGGATTTCAAGCTTCAAGAAGCTTTTTTGAGGCATTTTCCAAGAGCAGTAAGTACGTAGTTATAAATTTTCAAAGTTTTGGGTCGAAATCGATGATGAGAGGAAAGCATTTGGCTTAAAAATTCGGACTTTTTTTTTCAAAACCAGTCGTAGCAAATTGCAAAAAAGAATATTTTTAAAGGGGAGCTTTCGAGCTTCAAAATCATGTCTTGTAAATATTTCCAGCATCGACGGTTCTGGAATAAAAATTTTCCAAAGTTGAGAAGAAAAATCGGAACTTGCATATTAGAAAAAAATTTGGGTGCAGATTTATTAGAAAATTAATATCTTTTTGACAAATGACGACACAGATTTTGAAAAAAAATTTCTTGAAAGAGGAGATTTCAAGCTTTCGGATCACTTTTTGCTAAGAATTCTAGGGCTAAGTGGGACCAAGTTGTAAATTCGCAAAGTTCAAAAGTTTTTAATTGTCGACACAATTCCAATTAAGATGAATTGTGATATTCAAATGAAGAAGTAGTTAAGAAGTAATTGTTACAAAATCTTGCATTGTTAAAATTACAATTACAAGAGCTTCCTTCTTAACTAAAGCGATGTTAAATGTCAGGCATTAGATTGAAACGTTAGATCACGCCATATACTAGATTCATCATCTTACATACTATCTAACTACTTCGTACTTCGTATATTGTTGAGCCTTTTAACTTAATCGCTCACGACATCGTTCAAATGCCTTATGATAATACTTCCACTTAGATTCGCATTATCATAAGTGGACGTACAAATACGAGCGGAGGGACATGAATCTCAAAATTTTGCCTTGGTTTCAAACTTCGTTAATTTTTATCACTGGTTCCATGCATTTTAAACAATTTTGCAAAAAATCATCCGAAAGCTTGGAATCTCCTCTATGGAAAAATTTTTCACCGAAATCCCTACGATTATTTTTCAAAAAGTTATGAATTTTTTAATAAAAGTGTTTTGAAGATTTTTTTTCATAATTTTTTATTTTGGATTTTTGAATCTAGTTGTACTAAGTCAAGAACATTTTACAAAAAAGTGTTTCAAAGCTTGGAATGGCCTCTTTAAAAATATTTTTTGGAAAATTCTCTGCGATCTATTTTCAAAAAACTACGAATTTTTAAATGCAACAACTTCCAATTCTTTCCAATCTTCCCAATTTCGATTGACAGATTTCAGATTTTATGGATCCGGTTCTACCAATCCCAGGAATGTTCACAAAAAAGCTTCTCAAAGCTCAAAACCCATTCTTTTAAACTTTTTTTTTCAAAAACCTCTACCATAATTTTTCGAAAAGATACAAATTTTAGAATGTAAGATTTATTTCCTCATTTTCTCTCTGGATTCTCAATTCCGGAAAATTTCGCATAATTTATCCCCGGTGCCCAGAAGTTCTTTTAAAAAAAAACTGTAATCCTCTCTTAGAAATTTTCATCCCTCGGAATTCTTTATCACGAGTTTCCTCAACACCGTGGATTTTTTCCCAGAAGTATACGTACTTAGTAGAATAAATAAATTACAAAAGTTGCATCGTCCCCTTTTTTTCTTTTTTCCTTTACTTCCATGTGATTACAACTAAAAAGAAAGAATTTGGCATCAGTCAGGGTGGATTTCTGCCTTTCTCGTTTTTCCCGCATTTCCCTTGGCTCCTTCCGTGGACCCTCTGGGTTAATGTAATTTTTTGTCAGTAACACAATTAAAATTTTACGTTACGATTTATTTCCATTAGAGGACCTACTTTCCCTATTAGATTTATTTTCTCTCTCTCTCTCTCGTTCCTATTTTATTTTTTGTCTCTTTTTTTGCAAATTCGCACGAGTTTCCGTGGTACTATTTTTCTCACTTTGCGTCACGGGAGAAAAGTTCGCAAAAGTGGAGGACAAAAAAGAAAAAATAATTTTCGTCTAAAAGCACAATAACAATATTATAAATCAGTGGATGGTCCAAATTTGGTCCAGAAAGATCTACCTGCAGGTGGTTAAAAAACACGTTGATATAAACCTCGCACGAATCCATCACAAAACTTTTCCTTTTCTTCACAAACTTTTTATCGCTAACTCCAAAACTAAGTAACTGCCACCCCCTTGTTTACAAAATAAAAAGAAAAACAACATCCCCCAACTTATTATTATTTTTTTCAATTATTTTACATTCGAAAATACGCGTTTCGTCATTCACTTCATTTTCAATTGTACGAATAAAACGGGGCTTCCCATTAACGTCGCGCGAGAACTCGAACTCCTCTTTGTACTACTTTTTACACTGTATCACCATGATAACACGTTACATTGTTAAAGCCTGAATACGCGTTAGTGGTCTATCCGCAACTGAAAGCTTCGCAGCAGCCAACCCCCTCTTTGTGTTTCCCTGAAGCTCCGCCAGAGTGCTTTTCTTACCCTTAGAGGGACGCAAAGCTCGGGATATGTCAGCCCCTACCATTTACCAGTACTACTACTACTACTACTACCCTACTGCTAGCAGGGACACCACTACCCTCGCTGATGGAACCACGACTGGTACTACTGTGACTACCACGGCTACTGTTGCCACTTCTTCGGCTAAATATGAATTTTTTTGGTCAAATAACTCCGGGGATTATATTTTTTAGGGGTTTTTCAAATATTCCGAGCTCATCCCCGACATTGGGAATTTACCAACAAGGTTCTATCGATCCCTGGAATTTTTTACAAAAAGCATCGCAAAGCTTGGAATCTCCTCATTGAAATTATTTTATTTTCCATTCGCTACTATTGTTTTCGAAATTCTTACAAATTTTTGTAAATATCACCTTTGAATTGGATTTTTTTTTCTGATTTTCGATTCTGATTCCGAATTTTAGGAATTTATAATTTCGAGCCTATTCATCAGAAGAATTTTTTGAAGAAAGTTTTCTAAGTCTTGGAATTTCTGTTTTGAAATTATTTTTTTTTCGAATTGGCTACGATTATTTTTGAAAAAAATACAAATTTTTGAGCCTGACAACTTTCAATTCGATTTTTTTTTATTTTCGATTGTGATTTCGAATTTTGAAAATTTATAATTTCGAGTTTATTGATCCTAGGAATTTTTGGAAGAAAGTTTTCAAAATTTTAGAATTTCCGTTTTAAAATTATTTTTTTTCCGGATTGGCCACGAATTTGTTTGTAAATGATACGAATTTTCGAACGAAATAAATTTAAATTGGAGATATTCCGATTTTTTATTCCGATTCCGAATATTTTGAATTTATAATTTTGAATCTATCGATCGTAGGAATTTTTGGAAAAATTTTCAAAATCTTGGAGAGTCATTTTTGAAGTTTTTTTTTTCAAAATCATCTACGATCACTTTGCCAATAGGTATGAACGAATAATTTTGGAGTTTCGCTTTCGATTTTTTTAAAATATTCCAAACTTTACGATAATATTTCGGATATAATATTTTCGCCGGAAAATCGTCCAACTGAGGAAAATATCTCACGCCATGTTGAAAGACGCTGAATAAACTCCGAGGGAAATTACGGACAAGTGTCTTGAAGTTACTTCCGTACTTTAGAAAATTTGAGCTTATTAACGGAATTTCAGGTAACGTTCTTCGCAGGCCATTCGAAGCCTTATGAAAAGATCCCCTTTGAAATATTTTGATAAAATGCATATTTATCATGATACTTAAAGTCGAGTTCAAAAGAACCATTGAGAAAGGGAATTAGGGATGAGTATCTTCAAAGTTGCATATGTACAACTCCGCCATCTGATAAACTTTTACGAGCCGACTGGGCATAAAATTCATTTTAAAGAAATTCCAAGCACTCGAGGGAGAGACTGTGAATAAAATAAAGGTGAGAAGCAACTCGAAAAATGAGCATTTGCACCTTCAACGCTACGAATAATTCTAGTTGCTAAATTAAAAATCAAGAAATCAAGAAACAACAATTTTTATTCTGAAAATTTTTGGGAAATCCCCCGATTTTCGAGGGTCTTGAGAAGGGATGAAAAAAAAAAAAACAGGATTTAAAACCACTCTTCATATCATCAAGGAAATGATGATATTCACGGGGGAGTTTTATCTCTAAAGACAATTTCTTGGTAAATTTTAACACCGCTCTCATCCGCACGAAAGTTATTAATCCCCGAGGGAGGTCCGTTAGGGGAAGCTATGTTTCTTGCTTTCTGTCGCGTTAATGTCGTCAAAAAAGAGGAGAGAAATATGAAAACTAGGTAAAGAAATAAAGAAAAACAGGAGCAGAAATTCCAAGAAAATTCTTCCCTATTCCAAAATTTGTAATTCCAGAGCAACGATTTTTAGAAAATTTGCAGGGTAGAAATAGGGTTTAATATAGCGTGTGGGGAAATTTTTTGAAATTCTGGTTTCCAAAAATATATTTGAGGTTTATTTCGAAACTAATTGATTTCAGAGGAAAAATAAATTGCGGAAGAGAATTACTTTTTACTTAGAATTTTATCATTACCAGGAAAAAATTTCCAGAGCATTGAAATTAATTGGGTAGAAAGTACACAGTCCGAGCTTTAAAATCTGCTTTTGCAAAAATTTCTACGATTTTTTTTCACAAAGATACGATTTTGTTAAGTTGAATCCGAAAGCATTTCGATTTGGAGGAAAAAGGAATTTTAGAGACAAATTCTTTTTTTTTGAAAATTCGTTACTTCAGCACGATAGTTAGTAGAAAGTTGAATTTTTCTGGAACGAAAATAGCGATTTGCTGAAATCCCACTTTTCAAAAACGGGGTTTTTAAAACCCCATTTTCTAAAAATTTCTACAACTTTTCGCACCAAAGTTACGAATTTTTGAATTTTAATTCCAAAAAATGCAATTTGGGAGAGCAGATTGTAATTTCTTGATAAGGGTTTCCATAAATTCACAGTTCATAGAGTTTCTAAACTAATGACGAAATTTCGAAATTCCACTTACCTTCCTTCGACATGGAGTAATTGTGTAATAAAGAAAGCACGAGAAATTCGCCCGCAATACGTCAAATGCAATTTTCTGATAAAGCGTCAATTTTCGCAGCCACGCCATTCGAAGCCAGAAAGGAAACCCCTTGAAGGAGCTCTCTTTTATTCCTTTTTTTCAGTTTTTCTCTTTCGAAACATTATTCTCTTATTTCGAAAATTTATTCCTTCCGTAAAGTTTTAAGCGCGATTATGTGGCGCGAGAATTCGAGTATAAATTTTTCCGAATTTTCCTAATCTCGCCGTGAGACAGAGGAGAAGCTATCGCGTTTCCCCTTCATAACACTCATCCTTGTGCATTTGTCTTCATTTCTTGCGGTACTCTTGCCGGATACATAGTTATGATTTAGCGCCGGAGTTCATCCTGAGGTGAGTGGAGACGCTTGCATTAAGGTGCGTCAACTTAGTCGTAATCATTTTCGTCCGTTTCTTCGTGACGTGCGAGAACTTGTAAATCTTTCGGCGTGGAAATAAGCTTTGCGCCAAAAACAAAAAAAAAGTAAAAACCCACCCCACCAGAGATGGGGTTTCACTGGAATCTTGGAGTCGTCCTGTAGCAAAAAGAATATGACGTTCCGGGGTGATTAATCTTCGCGAAACAGCGCCGGGAGTGAAATTAGGAGCCGGTGGTCTAAAATATCGCGGCATCCGACGGAGCTTTGCGTGAAAAGAGCAGCATCTAATTTCACGGAGTGGAAGTGCTTTTGAAAGAGGGAGGTAAGAGCATACGTGCGACTCCCCCTTCCCTCTAGCTGTTTTACCTGCATCCACTCGCCATGGCGATGGAAAGAATCGCAGTGGATTTAGAGGAGACAGTCTCCATTCCTCTCTTTCACTTAGGAAGAGTTACTCAAACTAAGTCTTGATTAAACTCACTTCCAGAATTCTTTACCGGCAGATTTAGCTCATCCAAAGATTGTTAAATTCCGGGTCGAAAAAGAGCCAATGTATGTGTGTCGGTGTGTGTTTATGTAGGTACTTTTAAAAAGTTCTTAGCACGCTCGGCTGAACTAAAAGAATTTCAAGAAAATGCTTTTAGAGAAGGCATTATATGCCAGATGTCCACCTTTAGGCTACTACTGTTACATATATATGTGTACCTTCCTACTTTATACCGGAACCAGAGCGACGGTCAGAGAGAGAGAGAGAGGGAGGGGAAAAAAGCAAGAGAAGAAGCTTCTCTTGGGATCAATTGAAGACAAACTTTATCCTTCTTACGTGACTGCTTCTTTATCTCATCCGCAGGCTATTATTTCCATTCTAGTTTTCCTTCATTAGCTGCCTTTTTGCCAACTTACAATGCTACATCGTGAGGCACCACCTCTACGTCGGTCAGCCTCCCAGCCGATACGCGGTATCAGAAAGTGGGTGACACGCGAGGTCGCGATGAAAATGTGTCACTCGGTGAGTTTGCGAGGCGTTAAATGCCTCAACATGGAAGGTGTTCTTCTCCCTTTTTACGTACCGGCTGTAAAACGTATCCCGAATAAACACTCTTTTCATATGCAGATTGCATTAACGCGATAATGGTACGCGAAAATATGACACGGTTGTTATTCATAAATGAAAATCGTATGTAAAAGAATTTCACGAATGGGCAAAAATAGGGGTGAATAAATAAAATGCAATGGAGTAATAGTCGTAGTTATAATATAGAAAAGAGAATATGTTTGTAGGGGTAGCGTAGCATTAGTTAATTAGGTTGGGCAGGAGGCGTGACGTCGTAATTATTGCAACGTAGCAAGCAAGCAAGCAAGCAAGCAAGCAAGCAGGCAAGCAAGCTACTACTGCTACTACCACTACTACCACTATGACTGCCTGCCACGACAAAGTTATTAATTGCTTCCTACCATTCCAACGTTGGTCCGGGCAAACTCACGTAGGGGTGTTCCACCACTACTCTCGCTCCTGCTACCACCACCACCATTATATTACTAAATACTAGACAGCTATAGCAGCTAACCCCTTCTTTCTCCCTCTCCCGGTTCTTACATTCATCATCCCTCTCTTTTAGCATAACCCACCTAATGATCATCACAATTCCTTGCTCCAAATTCTATTAATGTTTGATACGTACCCTAATAGACCTTTCAACAAGTTACCTCGCCACGGAATCGTCGTGTCCGGTTCGGCCAAATATATAAATCCAATTAAGGCTTTTTCGGAGGAAACGTAGGTACAAGTTGAGTCAGGCTCAGCCTCGGGTTATTAATGGACGGGCTCCCACGATGATATGTAGTAATAAAGAAAGCACGAGAATTACACCATTCTTTTGTAGACGCAAGCCAGGACTCCTTAGATGTTGTTGTAGAATAAAGAAAGCACGACAATCACAATATTTGTTTGATCCTGAATGTTAAAGAAAGCACGAGATGTCCCACGCTGATACTGAGTTCCACTAAGAGCAGTGATTTCACAAACCGTTGAATCCTCGTGCCTCCATTTTGTTGCTACCGATCACGTGGGATCGTCACTGAGGTGGCGGCTGGTAGATGTCGGTCCCAAGGTACCAATGCTTCGTCTGGAAGTGGCCTGGAGGGGAAGAGTGGTGGGAGGGATCCCTTTCCCTGCTACGGTGAAGCGGAATGCAGAATACGAGACAACTGTGTGGTATTCGTCTTAAATAAAGCACATGTAACGGTCGTCACGTCCACGCTGTAAAAGAGAGAAGACGAGAGAATTAGTAGTTGCGGGAATAAAGAAACTTATCGGAAGGATCGCTGTGTAAATAAATCGTAAGCTGGCACACCGGTTGCTCCAATTAATCGAGGAAAGGTGGAACTAAGGACCCCGGGAAATGGAATAAGGAAGGTAAAGGAAGACAGCAATATAGATTTGTGTCAAGTGGAAATCCTCGAAAACCCAGTGTTGTGTTAATACATATAAGTCGACGATTCCTTGACTATTGCAGTGATATTGTGATCCACTGACCGGAAGGTTGGTGAGCTCTTCTTGGATTTATTTAGGGGAGCAAATGAATAGGTTGGTTGTATGTATATATACACACACGGAGATTTCATGAGAACGATGCGATATAAAAAAACACTATAGTAAATATTCGCACAAGTCAGACAAGCGTTATGTGTACAAACGTACACACGGATACACACAGAGACGCGTGCGCGTATAAGCTTCGTGTCGGCTGTGTAGGAGAGACGTCCTTGGACGAAATGAAGTGATTTCCTCTATCTCTTGACTCATAGCGATACAGCAAAGCTCGCCAACATTTTACGACGACTTTTTTTCGTCCCTTTTATCTCCCTTACGAAAAGCCATCGGACTTTACAGAATGGCATTTGGACAATCGTGGAAAAACTTCGCCCTTGTCGTTTAATTAATTTGCACTAGCATCAGCAGCAACAGCAGCAGCACCGGCGTCTTGAATTTCTGCCGTGAAAGGAGACGTAGTTGTTGCTGCTCGCCGTCATCATGTTACGATGCTTTATAGATGAAAAGTGTCAGGCGTGTTTGCAACCCTCTCACGTTTTACGCCGTAAAAAGGAATATAAAAAGGAACAAAAATGATGTATTTCCCTTGAAAAGAAGCTATGTACAAGAAAAAAAAAAGGAACCCCGTACCTTCATACTTGGAAGTTAGCTCCCACCTACGCCTATTAACCTCTGCTCTCTTCGTCGGATGAATATATTTCCACGACACGGCCAAAGTGTGTTTGGAGTTTCAAACTCTCCCGCAGCCTTTACGCGTCCACCTTCATCCGACACTTGCGTGGCGCTGCAGGCGGATCGACTGGGTTTCGAATTCCCCGCCGAAATTGTCGTCCACAAAATGGATGTTGCGGGGAAACACGGTATTTTAATCACTTTAATTCTCCTCGGTTGTCATTAAAACCGGGAAAGTTTTGCCCACACACCCGTGGGAACAAAATACGGAGGCGTTCTTGCTGACGAGTATCTTTGAAAGAAAACAAAGCAATAAAAACACCGCGCCTATTTTCCTAGATTGCTTGCGGTTGATACGTATAATGCACAAAGCAATTCACAAAATGCATCCGGTGAAACGCAATCACTGATATTGGACTCGAAATTACGATGATGAGTTTTGATCGACTGGAGTGCGCCTCCCTTGGATTACACCGCGATAATTTACTAATGAAAATTACATCGGTCCTAATTGTCGCCGGTTGGGGGAATGACAAAAACCTCGGGAAAGTGAAAGCAAACGACATTTCGGAGCTTCGTCCCGATATCTACGAATAAAGGGGGAAAAAAGCGTCTGCGAAAATATGTCGAACGAGGGAGGGTAGAAATCAGTCGGAATGAAAAAATATCTCGTTGGGAACGAAATCCTCGTGAAAGAAGTGAGATACAAAAGTGATTCGGACGAATGGCAGGAGGAGGGTGGGAATGAAAGTGAGAGCTGAGAAAAGCAAACACATGGCATCAGGATCGTAGTGTCGTACGTCGACGTATTGTTATTCTAGTCCCGGATCGATTTCATCTTATCGCAACGTTTTCCATTACATTACCACGCAATAGATCAGTTCGCTCATATTCTACTCTCGGGAGGAAGCTTTCTATACAATGTACTGGGGCATCCTCGGAGACAGTGGGGAACAAAATTTTGCGATGAGACACAAAATAATCCAAACAACTGGGAGATGAGACAAGAGGAGAATGTCAAGAACGAAGCGATAAAACGTTGAAATCAAATGCGATCGCATTTCATTGCAATGTGCAATACGTTTTTAAAAAATGCGTTGCGGGAATCAGCCTGATTGTGAATCACCGTAGGAGCCTCTTTCTGATGAGACACAACAACGCCACCCCGTCCACGTGGGAATTTCTCGAACCTTGGTTGCCACGAACCGTCAGCGCATAGATGGCTGAGTGCCTCTCTTTCTCGCACATTGCAACGCTGTGGTACTCGTGTGCCAGATTCTAACGTTTCTTCTATTTTCTTCCCTCCGTAGGGTTACGGTATCTACATTGGAGCTGGAGCGGAGTTCTTTGTCTCCTCCTTATGGTATAGCGTCGTCCTACGGGAAGGTGAGTCTATTTTCATAATGTAGTACTACGACAGCGGTGGCAGAGTTCCTTATATTTCTCTTTTCTTTTTTCAGGGCCATTGCATGGACGCGCGTCCTCTGTTCCGGAACGCCATCGGGCCAATGGGTAAGTTTTTCGTGCTTTCTTTATCGTACGATACATTATCGTATAAAGGCTGGAATTTTTCGTGCTTACTTTAACGTACAATTTTATCGTACCAACGTGGGAATCTGTCGTGCTTTCTTTATCGTACAAAATCATCATACAAATCTGCAAGTTATCCGTGCTTTCTTTATCATACGATACAATCGTATCAACGTGGGAATTTATCGCTTTTTTTTACCTCACACAAAATCATCGTGCCGTTAAACGAAATTTTTCTACTTACTTTGAAGTACGATATTACCGAATCAACGAGCGAATTTCTCGTACTTTCTTTAGCATCTGATTTTCTCGTATCAACGTGGGACTTTTTTCTGCTTTCTTTATTGCACAGAACCATCGCATTAATATGCAAATTTTCCGTGCTTTCTTTACAATACGATATTACCGTATCAACGTGGGAGTTTCTCGTGCTTTCTTTAATTCCAGACAAAAATCCTGGCGAATCCGTTTAACGTTAAATTTCTTTCGCTTTCCTACACCCTGCAGGTTGAATAAAATACTCCGAAAAATAACAAATTTATATCGTTCTGCATCTGCTGGAAAGGCAGCATAGTGTTAAGTTTCAATCTTCCATCCGCAGGACAAATGAAAATATACGGTACGATATGATTTGTTGTTCTTTCAGAGCACATATAACGGTGCGATATATATTCCCCTCTCTGCTTTACTTGAAACGACAGGATTATTCCAGCCGTAGTTCCGTCCTTATTTCGCCCCCCTTTCCCCGCTTCCCCTTTACTCGATATACTTTCTCGTCTTGTAAGCTTTCCACAGTTTTTCCTTTTTACATTACTCTCACAATCGATATCCACGATTTCTAACGAACTTTTATTATACCTTTTCTCTCGCCGTCTCCTTAAGATCGCTGAAAAGAGAAATAGAGTCTCCTCGGTCGGAAAAAAATTACCGCCGTCCAAAGTATACGGGGCAGTGAAGAATTTCCGAAATAAAAATCACCGAACATTTCTCGATACGGTTTTCTGGCTGATTTCGAAGATTAATTGGGAAGAAGATTTTTGCTTCTCCGCATGGAAAAATGTCACGCTGCTGCAAATCCAAAGAAATTGGGATCTCGCTTGGTTTCTTAAAAATGATTTATCTGCAAATGTTTCCCTTATAAGTTCGCAGTTTCTGTTATGGAGGATGGAAGAAAAAAGAAGGGAAATTGAGGATTGAACAAAAAAGAAGATGAATGTTCCGTGGAAGTAGTTGGTATCATTTGCTGGAAACGCAAACATCTCTAACGAATTATGACGTTTCAAGCGAGTCGAGTTCAACGGACGGGGAGAAATTTGCTTTTCTACCAAAAAATAGTGCTTTTAATTTGCCTCGAATATTTATTCACAGCAGTAAAAGTGTCTCGATGTTTTTTATTCGTTCTACTCGAATATCATTCCAACCGTGCGTTTCCTCTCTGTTCCCTTCGCTTTCGTAAACAGTGCGGAGATACACTTTTTTGCGATCCTCTCGCATTTTGTTATGCAATAAGAAGAAAATTTAGTAGCTCACGCCGGGATACGATAAATATTTCTTTAATTAAGATCAGTGAATTTTTCACAAAATGGACGTATTTCAGAAGAATTACATTCTTTCGTACGGAAAAAATGTCGCGTAGTTCTTCGAGCTCGCGATACTGAAAAAAATTGCTTAGATTCAGTCTTTTTTTAGATCTTTGCCGTTAAAAGGGACCCTGCGGAATTCTCTCTGGGATGGAGGGGTTTAAAAAAGCTCGCTTTAATAAAAACTCCATTATTTTAACAATTTCTTCCATTTCTTTTTTTTTCCGTCTCCCCTTTGAATCCAAGACATTCCACGAATGTAGGAAAATCCGTCAGGTGATATCACGAACGGAAGAAAAAGAAGCTTACATAAGCATAAGCGTAAACTCTATGTCACGAAGAAAGTAGGGATAAAAAGAAAGCGGGGGAAAAAGTCTACAGCATTCAAATGGTTCCATTGACATTCGTTCTCTCTCAAAGAACGAAAGAACCCCAACATTTTTTTTTTTAGCAAAAGCCCGGTCGTATTATGAGTGGCAAGATCTTTTCACAGGCACATGCTACGAGATATCGTATAGAAACGTCCTCATCTCTATTTAGGGGTAAAAGAAAAAGCCCGTCCAGTTGGCCTTAGCAAACGTCGGGTAGTGGATAACTTGAGGGAGCTTTCGAAGAAGAAAGAGACCCTTTTCCCTACCATGTCAAATAATTCCGTAAATTTTTTATTTTTCAGCAAAATATTTATTCAGCCTCCTTAGGGTCGAAACCCCTTCTTGTTCCTCGAATTTTTTTGCTAATTTTCGAATTCTCCTCGCTTTTCGAATGTCACTGCCGATCAATCCAACGTGATCGATCCAGCCGCTTGGCTGGATAAATGCCCTTTTTGGAGACGTTGCGACGAAATGTGCATTCATAGCTAACTGCAAGTACGTCGAAGTCAGGTACATAGACATTCGTTAAAACTTTCGCCTGTTCAAATAATGTATCGAGAACGTATATATCGAATATATATTGCGTGACAGTAAATCCAACTTTGCTAGTTTGGTTAGCTAAAGTTAGTTTCGATTGCTTCCTCTGTAGTTTAGACTGTTTAGGGATCTGCATTATATCTGTATTTTATCTGCACGTGTGCATAACGTAGATGCGCCACTCGATAAATAGACACATTTAATTTATGGAATCGTATTCCAGGATATTTATTTTTTTATTTACCGGAAATCGAGCATCCGAAGAATGGATAAAATCACGAAATTAATTTGCTCCGTTATTAAAATTAAAATTCCAATTTTTTGTCAATTCCTAAACTTCCAAAAGTTTATTAAAAATATTACAAATATTTGTGTGGGTTGTTTGATAAAAAATAACTGTAAACAAAATTCCAAACGTATCAGAAAGTTCTCCAGTTTCCAATAAGTGTCTTATAAGAGTTTCGTAAATTTACGAGTCTTTTTTTTTTCAATAAAATCTTGTGTATCAAATTAAATTCTTTATCATCCAACACAAAGGAATTTTCTCAGTGATATGTTCCGCCGAGTAAAATCGAAATCGAGGAATTCTTCGTCCCTCTTTTCGGTGACTGGGGGAGAAAAGGTGAAAGGGAATGGAACCGAATTGTAAGATGGTCATTTTACTGCCAACGGAGGAGTAAGAAATGGATCAATATAAGAGTTGGATATCAATACGATAAAGTGTACGACGAGAAAAAGTGGAAAGGAGAGAGACAAAGAGGAAGAGTTAAGCATCGAGTGATATCAGAAACTCAAAAAAAGAAATGAGGCAGGATATTACTTGGCAGCATACGTACAGATACGTATGCCACAGATTCACGGAGTCGACTTTTAATAGGACGCTTTGAGAATGAGGTCTCAGCTCTTTTTGCTCCTCGTCCCTCCTTTTATTACAATTATCGATAAAATCGTCCATCGGAATCCCGGAGAGCCGTTAAACGACTTCTATGAAGCTAACTGTACATTAGTGCACCTGAACTCGTTCAAAAAGCAGCAAAAGGACTTTTCTCAACACATTACCAGCGATTCACGCTCCAGAGGCCTCGGAGTATGAGTAGTTCGACTAGGGCCTGAGGGAGGGCGCCGTCCGTGAGCGTCCAGCGGGACATTCGAAATCTTCGGATTCGGGATCAAGCCTGACGTCGGAATAACACAATTTCAATCGACAAATATTTTGTTTAAATTGCAAACAATTGGAGAAACAACAAAAAAAGGAGAATTAAAATTACAGAATGTTTCCATTTCGTTTCTTCGAGGAGACGTTCGTGGAATTCTCGGCACGACGATGGAGCACGCTCACAAAAAAATACCGGAGCCAGTGATTCGTTGATAAACAACTTTTCTCGTTAATGACAAATTGTGGAATTCGCAAAACTAGTTTTTCCTCCCGATTTCTTAGATGGAAAACTCGCAACCCTCGCGAGAAAAATGTCTTCCACTCTTCGATGGCAAATAAAAGCAGACAACTGCGAAATCCATTTAATGCTCTTCTATTATTCCCAACAACTTTTGCTTTTAAAGCGAAAGAGGAGTTTGGAAAAAAAGGATCTTCTCGCTAGGGTGGGTGAAGTTGCAGGGGGTTGAAAGTGGAATCGCCCGAAGGACTGTTTCTGCCACCGGAAACTTTCGAGTCTCGGGAACAAGACATCGTTATATCAAAAGATCACACTTAATGGAAAGTAGTGATAAGAACTCCCGGAAAAATTAGTTGAGTTACACCCCCGATAATCGCAGGGCCTCGGGTTCCATCCCCGAGACAGGGTGTTCCTGGAAATCCACCCTCCCCCCTCCAAAAAAATACATAAGAACCTAAAACCACCCCAAATCCTTTAATGAGCCATCCAATTTTAATTTCCCCCTTAAGAAGCTTAGGCTTATAATTCCTCCTCTTCTTTTTGATGATGCGTTTGTTTTTTTTCTTCTTTTTCGTTGTTCTCATCCGATGGCTGCCTGAGAAAGAAGAGTGTTCTCGCTTGATAGGGTGTCGTTTTCATCCCTTCTCGCCTTTGGGAGGCTTCTTAACTGTTCCCGTCTGCAGCTTTGTCCCTTCGCACCCCAAGTGACATTCTCTTTCTCGTTTCATTCCCGTCTTTGATGAAGCTCACGATTCGCGAAAGTGCGAGGAGAAGGCGAAGGTGCCTTTCACGTGGCTTCCAATTACTCCTACCATCGCAGCGTCTGGTACGAAGGACTGACTCCCTTGGAACATCCCTTCGTCCTTCCTCCTTATGGACAATTTATGAGACGCTCATTATGAGATTTCTACGCAAGTAGAACGCCAGCGAATGGCGTTGAGGCAAAACGTTGAAATATTTAAGGTTGATTTATGCTCAAATAGAGGAGGTGCTGAAGACGGTGTTTACAGTGTTTTGTACTTTTAAGTATGCATTTAGCGGGGAGAGAAAAAAGGCACAGGGGGAGCGCAACACTCGATGTCTCTTCCTATTGTGCCGTACCGGGAGTTTCTCGTGCTTTCTTTATTATCGTTATTACGCAGTGTGCTGCCAGCTATCGTACCCAGAAACGAGGGTGGGACTTTCTCGTCTTTTCTTTGTTATTATTATTATTATTATTATCGTGAAATGCTATCGTATCAACCTGGGGATTTTTCGAGTTTTCTTTATTGTTATTATTATATTATTTTAACAAACTATTATGTCGACGTAAGAATTTCACGTGCTTCCTTTACCATTATTATTGTTATAAAATACTATCGTATCGATGTGGAAATTTCTCGTGCTTTCCCTATTATTATTATTTTTATTCTTATTATCATTGTTGTTGTTATTCTTGTAGTAGTAGTAATAGTAGTAGTACTAAAAAATAATAATAATTCTATCCCGCCACTACGAAAATCCCTCATCCTTTCTTTATTATTATCATCAGTATCGTTACTAAGGAGTAAACAATTTCTCGGGTCAGTCTATTCCCATGCAGGGTAGAGTGTCTGCTATTTTTCATCGCGCCCCAAAAAAATATAAAAAACGAGAAAGAAATCCCAGTCCCATTAAAGCCATTACTTGTTCATAAAATGGTATCTTCAAACCCGTTAAAGTATCTTATAAACACTGAGTTTGCGGAGAAAACGAAAA
The DNA here is from genome assembly GCA_949825005.1 of Gasteruption jaculator. Taxonomy (NCBI): domain Eukaryota; kingdom Metazoa; phylum Arthropoda; class Insecta; order Hymenoptera; family Gasteruptiidae; genus Gasteruption; species Gasteruption jaculator. The sequence goes on from OX463762.1 coordinate 7,999,126, forward strand.
AGAAAGGAAAAAAAAGAGAGAGAGAGGGAAGAAAAGGGAGTAGATAAAGAAGGACGAAAACGGTCTCTCGCGTAGCCCTGGGATATTTTTTAGTGCCGATAAGGTTGCTGATAAGCCTATTCTTGTCTAGATACAATTCGCCGGAAAGTACACGGAGATAAATTTCGTTGGATAACGACGAAACCGGTTTCTTTGTGGATGCAAGTCGTTTAAACCACGAGTGGATGTTAGAAAAGACTCTCCTGGTGAGCGAAAGGAAAATGGTTTTTCTTTTTTTCCCCCTTTTCTTTGGTCCCACGTTTTGAAAGAGAGTAGCTTTTGGAAAACACGCTTTAAAGAAGGTTAAACAAACCCCCTAGGGGACATTCGCACTACTCATAAAAGCTCCCGGACTACGCCGAGTTTTGAGACTTACAGATTTTCCTTTCTTTCTGCGTGGAAATAAATGAAATAAATAAAAAAACAGTTAATTTATTTTGAACTTTCGAATACCTAGTTTTAATTGTAGAATTTTCTAGTTCCGAAGAAACTTTCTCCTACCAGGTAAAAATTACGAAAGTACCGAATACCTTGTTAAGTTTTTTTTCTGTCTCCAAATTTCCAGTTCGAAACGGAAAAATTCGAAAGTCTGGATTAGAAACTGGTATCAACTTTTGGTTTAATTCATTTCGAAGATTAGGATCTCCGCTTTTAGCCATACAATTTTCAAGCTCCCAATGAAATTCCTTCTGGTTGGTAAAAATTGCCAAACCACCAATTACCCCTCGAAGTTATTTCCTAGCACCAAACGTTCAAATTCGAAGTAGAAAAATTCGTTATTCCAAAAGTAGAAATTGCATTCACTTCCGGTTTGATTAATTTCAAAGCTTGGAACCTCCAGTTTTAACCATAAAATTTTTAGGTTCTCATAAAATTCACCCTGACAGGTAAAAGTAGATTACACCCTCGGAATTCCGATTACTCCTGTTCGTGCCCTTTTTTCGCTTTCAAACACGGGTAACCCGAAAAAAAAGCGAAAGACACGGTTGAAGATGCAACAGTCGGTGAAGCTGGAAGCGACTGGAGACAGTGGAGGGAGCGAGAGAGACCTAAATAGACGGATAGAAGGAGACAGGTGGCATCAAATTATTGCAAACAATTACGTTTAATGAGAAGGTTAACGCCAGCAGCCTCACACCTTCTCTCTACCACCCCCCATGCCACTCCCGTCTCTTTAACCCCTTGAAACTGGCGTGAACGTGGATGCAAATGTGCCGACGTCGAGTAATTAGCAAACAGAGTAGTCTTCAACCCTTTGCCATTTACTTCTCCACCCCCTATTACTACCCACTATTACTTCTTCTCCTTCTTCTTACTTCGCGTGGGTTTCTGTCATCCCGGAATTATCGGATGATCCTCCCGGGGGTCGATTGAAGCTCATCGAATTAATTAGGGGTGCAAAAAGGAAACGGTTCGATAAAAAATTTGGATATTTCGGGGTTTACGAATTTTTATCCGCCAGGAGGAATTTTATGCGACCTTGACAATTTTGTGGCTAAAAGTGGAGATTCCAAGCTTCGGAATTAATTAAACCGGAAGTGGTTTTGATTTTTGGTTCCAGAAGTACGAATTTTTTAATTTTAAATTTGTACTTACTATTTTTCCCGAACGGGGGAATTTCCTAGAGTTTCTAGAAATTTCAGGGGGTGGTTTTACTACAGGTGGTGATTACGAAACTACCCTCCCCCCTTTCTCGCCCGTTTAGGGCGCATTGCCATTCCAGCAGGTCTATCTAATTACAAATTCATTCACTTCATCCAATTAGTGCACTACAACTCGAATGGTGAAATAGCATTGGGGGCGAAAACGCCTCCGTTATCCCTAGTTATAGATTCCACTCGTGTTTTTGTGCAATCGAGATCATCCCCTTGCCTACTCCTTCGCCCGCACCCACACGTTTCGATAAACAAAATCCCTTCAATTATCGATGGAATTAAGTCCTGCCGGTGCCCACAGGAGAAAAGACTTATTGGAGAAATTCGTAATTCCCGAAAAACTACTTTTGAAAACCTTAAGTTTTCAGGTGGAACGTAGAGATTTCGAGCTTTAAAATCCTTTTTTGGAAAATTTTTCACATCTTTCCGTTTCAAAGTTTGAATTTTTTAATCCAAATTTGAGAATTTCGGTTTCGATGGAAAAAAAAACGTTTTTAACAAAAAACCTATTCGCATTTAAAGATTTTTTGCTTGCACACAAAATTTTGTAGTATTTTGTAAATTTTATAGTAGAAAGTAGAGGTTCTGTTCTTCGAAGTCGTTTTTTCAAGAACTTTTTGTCACCTTCTGTTCCGGAGAAAGAATTTTTCAAGTAAAATAAAAAGCCTTTAGAATTTTGATGAAAATACATTTTAGCGAAAAAATGGTTTGTTTTTCAAAAATGTTTAATTGAAGGCAACATTTTTAGGGATCTTTGAAAATTTGTAGGGTTGAAAGTAGAGACTCCAAGCTTCAATATAATTTTTTTGGAAATCTTCCAGGGATTTTTCCTGCAATGTTAGAAATTGTTCAATTCGGGTTCGAAAGCATCCCTCAACTATTCCATTGGAATGAACGCTCTATGAAAATAGAAAACATTCATCTCTCACAGAATATCCATCTTAGAAATAACTAAAATATACAGTTATGGGATCCATTAATATCAAGGGGATTCCCTCAACACTCGCAAAGCGTCGTAAAATCGTAAACCCGGCTGTTGTCTTCCTCCTCTTCTTCCTGTTCTTTCTCTTCCTTCTTGATATATCCAACTTTATGTTTTCCACCTCAAGTTTCGCTCACGGCTTCATTTTCTTCGCGTGGATTTCTTTTTCCAGCCCTCCTGCGCCACCCTTTCTGTTTTTTACCACCCTCTCACTGTACACCGACTTTGCGTGGAAATGCTAATGTTGTGAAAACAACTGATGTGAATTAAATTTCCTTGTGTTTAGTCCCGTTTTTCCCCTTTGCTTTGATTTTTCTCCTTTCCTCCAGCCAGGCTGAGAGTGTTTTTTATGTTCCAGGGAAATTAACGTTTTTACCGAATTTTTTTCCTACCTCCCGTATAATTTCAATATTATTCGAAATTTGCACCACTCGGAGATAAAACGGAAAAAAAATTCTGTTCATCCAAATGGAATATTTTTAGCCCCCACTAAAAAATTCATAATTCTGGAAGTAGAAATCCCAGGAAAGCTTACAAAAATGGATTTTGAAAGTCTCTACTTTCTGCCCTACAAATTTCAAGTTTCTAAAAAATTTTATTTAGACGCGACAATTTTTAAGACAGAATAAGACTTTTCCGTAACATTTTCCTCTCAAGAACGAATTCTTTCAACTTTATTTTCAAAAATTTATATCTTTGGAAAGAAAGGTCGTGGAAATGTTTGCAAGAACAAATCTTAAAGCTCGAAGTCTTTACTTTCCACCATATAAATTTTCCAAAAGTTCTTTAAGTTTCAACGTAAGAAATTTCGAAAGAGACAAGGATTTTCCTTTAAAGGTGATCTCGCCTCTAAATTTAATTTCTTTAAATTCCATTTAAAAAATTCTTATCTTTGTAAAAAAAGATTGCGGAAACTTTTGTAAAAATGTATTTTAAAGCTCGAAGTCTCTATTTTCTACCCTAAAAATTTCAAGTTTCTAAAAAATTTTGGTTCTACAATTTTTGAAACAGAAAAATTTTATTCTGTATCATTTTCCTCTCAAAAGCGAATTCTTTCAAATTCAATTTTAAAAATTTGCATCTTTGGAAAGAGGGGTCGTAGAAATTTTTGCAAAAAACAAATTTTAAAGTTCGAAGTCTCGACTTTCAATCATATAAATTTCAAGTTCTTCAAAAATATTGTTTCAATATAAGAATTTTCGAAAAAGACAAGGATTTTTCTCTCGGACCTATCTTGCCTCTGAATTCAATTTCGAAAATTCGTATCTTTGGTAAAAAATATTGCGGAAATTTTTGCAAAAATGTATTTTAAAGTTTCAAATGTCTACTTTCTACCCTACAAATTTCACGTTCCTGTAAAATCTTATATCGAACATAGAAATTTCTAATGAATAGAGAAAAAAAGTGTCTTGATTTCAAGAACGACTGTCATAAACGTCAGTTAATTGGGGATATTTATTTCCCTTTAATATAAAAATAGAAGGTAGATATAATAGGGATCATTTATCCCCAAATGAGTTGAATAGTAATAGACGTGCGGTTCTACAACGAACATGATGAGAAGAAAGGACGACGATTCTACTTTGCTTCCCACTCCTCGTTTTCCTTTTGTCTCTTTCTCAACATACCGCTCATTTAACTAAAATCTCATTCCATTAAACTCGCTGAAAGTATGAATGAGAGCTTTGATTTGTCATCTATAAATTTTCTTTTTTTATTTTTCAAAAGCTTTAGTTCAGCTTCGATTCCCTTTGTACCGAGTTTGACGATATTTTAAGATTCCTTTATGAGGTAGAATTTAAAAATTCATAACTTTGAAAAGAGGTATTGTAGATGCTTAAAAAAATTACTTTGAAACTCGATGTTTTTTACCATTTATTCTGTGAATTTCCAGTTTCTGTAAAATTTTGCCTCCATGCTAAAAATTTCGAGGGAGAAAAAGATTTTTTCTTAAAAATTTATTTAATTTGAATCCAGAGCATTCGATTTCTACTTTAGAAAATTTCAGCTTTGGAACAAAAAATTAGAGAATTTGCGAAGAAAGAATTTTGAAGCTTGGAATTTCTTCTTGCTGTTCTGCAAATTTCAAGTTCCAAAAAAATTTCACTTGCGAACCACGAATAAGCGAGAACGAAAATTAAATTTTCAAGTACTTCTTTTATTATCAAAAAACAAAATTTGTACAATTTTTACATCTTGAAATTTCTATTAAAAAAATTTTGGTTCAATATTCAGCTAATGAAAATTGAATTATTCCAAGGTTTCAATTATAAAGATGAATGTATAAATTATTTTTCGGCTGAAAGGAGTTGAAAAATGTAAAAAGAAAATGTGAAACGGGGAAAATTGATTGGGTATCAATTAATAAGAGAAGAAAGGAAGGAAGAAAGGCAGGAAAAAAGAGGGTTTAGGCGAGTCAGCAGGAGATGTATGTAAGGAGCAAAGGAATAACATTGGGTTAACGGCAAAATTTAACGATGGAAAACTTTGGAAACGCCAAAGGCAGATAAAATAGGATTCAATTCTTTGGCTATGCATGCATGCAGTTACGTTTCACGAAAAGAACTTTTAGTACAGTACTATAGTATTCTATCGTATGGCAGTAGCAGCAACGGCAGTAGCAGTAGCAGCAGCAGCAGCAGCAGCAGCTAAAGAGAAGATTAAAGGAACAAAGTTTTCTCCATTTCAGTACTACGTCACGGAACAAATCTGAAGAAAAGAAAAAATAGGTGGAAAAAATGGGATAAAGGAAAGAATTGGAAAGATTCGTCGTGCAATTTCTTATTGAAAGTACTATCGGTTGTTTGAGTCTCTCTCCTCCTTGCAGGGAAGAAGAAAAAGAAAAAAAAGGCACATTTTGGGGATTTATTTACTGTCAAAGAATCGAACAATTTTTTCCCGAAATTTTTATTTCGATAAAACTTGCTCCATGACATTTTAATATTTTTTTAAAGTAAGTTTGTATAGCATTTTTTATATATATTATAAACATAGCATTTGTTGGAATTCTAATTTTCTATTAATACGCAATTAATTCGACAGAATTCTATTTCTAAAAATAAAAAAAATTATGTAAATATTTACAAGCTTTTAATGTAAATTCCACTATTATTAGTAAAGAATGACTCATCAATACACAGTATACGTAAATATATATATAACCCGTGGAGGAAGAACACAAACAGAAACGTGGAATTGCATCGGTACAAGTGTATTCTTATTAGAGAGGAAAAAGTAAAGTGAATAGCATCGAAGATTTATTTGAGCTTTCAGGTTTCTTCGATAATAATAATAACAATAATAGAAAAAAGGAAAGTTGCAGAGAAGGTGCATACAAAGATCTCTGGAGAGAACTGCTACGATAGTAAATCATGTTGGAGCTATCCTGCTGTCGTATTCTCTGTTACTATGCTGAAACCACTATGGGAGTAGACAGAGTGCGCTTTATACACCACTAAGTATCTGCATGTAAATATCCATGTACTCGTGGTTGCAGCATCCGCCTCTTTTAATTTCTACCTGGACCGAAATCATTTATTTTCATCTCGATGCCGCCTTGTTCCGATATTTCCCGGTTATTGTATCAAAAAGACTATTTTTTTCTTTTTTTTCTGTATAATTTTCCGATAATTAGCCATACTGCATCGAAAGGAGTGCAATTATTGCTTAAGTGCAGTTGTTAAATGTAATTATTAGTTAGGTGCAAGCAAAGGAGAAAAAGAGATTGGACAGGGGAGGAGCCAGTAGAGAAGAAACTGGTGAGAGTTGAAGAAATTGGAAGAAAAAGGAGAAAAAACTGATAGGAGGAGAACAGACTGAAACATTGGGGTGGAAAAATTACAAGAGGGAGAAGAAACAGCTAAGAGAAGGCGAGAAAATTGGTGGGAATGAGGAGATTGAAACTGCAATAAGGAAATACTGGAAGAAGGCGGGGCCACAGGTAAGAGAAGAAGCGGATAGGAGGAGAAGAAGTTGGAAAAGGGAGGAGCAGAAGCTGGAAGATGAAGGAGAAGAAGTTTATAGGGGGAGAAGGAACTGGAAGAGGGCGGGGCTACAAGTAAGAGAAGAAGCGGATAGGAGGAGAAGAAGTTGGGAAAGGGAGGAGCAGAAGCTGGAAGGAGCTGAGGAAGCTAATAGGAGGAAAAAGAATTGGTAGGAGCAGAAACTGGAAGAGGGCGGGCTAACAGGTAGAAGAAGAAATTGGACGAGGGCGGTGCACTAAGAAGGAGAACAAGCTAATAAAAGGAGCAGAAATCGGTACGAGAAGGAACAGTTGGAAAAAAGGAGGAGCAGAAGCTGATAAGAGGAGAAAAAACTGGCAGGAGGCGGAGCAGCTGGTATGAGGGAACGAGTTGAAGCTAATAGACGGAATTTTTTAATCCCCACATTTTCCTTTGTCCCGTCAATTCCACCTCAATTATTATCGTTCAGTTTTACCGGAGACTTCCCTTCGAAAAAAGGAAAGTAAATAGAAGAAGAGGTTTCAGAAGTTCCTTTGGAAAGCTCCTCTTGTTTTTCAATGCCCCGTCTAAAACGTCATGTTAATAATTCTTCCTCTCGTGGGAGCATGGGGGAAAGGCGCGTGTCATTCTTATTGTTTTCCCCGATAATCCGAGATATGATAAATGTGAACATCGGGCAAACTAGCAATCGATTAGAGAAGGAAACTCAAGCATTTTTCCACCTTTCAAACTTTTCGCATTACCGGCCGAAGCCGTGGGTTCTGTTCGACGAACCGTTTCTCAAACTCACTATAAATACCTCATTTTCTTTTTTTCCTCCCTCTGTCTCTCTTTCTCTCTACTTATTTCTTTCCTCCCTCGCTAAACATTGAAACTGAAAATCAATGTTGCGGCGGATCTCGAACGAAGACGTTACGGAATTTCGGTGGCTTGCCAGGGACCTCAACAGGTGTGTGGTTTAACGTAATCGCGATAAACAAAATACCAGAGGGAGGGAGGGATCCCGGGATTGCTGAGGGATGAAGGAAAGAGGGGGTAGTAATTATCCGGCTGTGATTTGGTCCGTGTGATGGTAAAGAAAGCACGAGAAATTGCCAGGTCGATCCCCGGTTGTTTAAACAGCAGCTTTACGGCACAAAAGCCGTGGTGGAAATTGATAAAGAGGTGAAGTCGGTCGAGGGGTTGCGATCGTCGTCTCTAAGCCCGGAGATTGAATTTAACGCACTTCTTCGAGCCCAGGTTTCCGAATTTACATAGGAGATCAGCGTCGAGTTCATACCGGTCGGGGTAAGCCAATGGGAGAGCACACACACGTCGTCCCTCGTCGCTCCAGGATCCGTGTCCTCAGTTAGTTGAGAAGCGAAAGGTTGGGAGTGGTATCGACACCCACTGGAACTACGTCTTTCCGATGGTCGCCAGCCGTTATCTCCATTTCCTTGACACCGGGTCCTATCTGCAAAAGGGAGAGAGGGATGAACCAGCGAACGAATGAAACGAAAGACAAGGCAAGGAAAGGAAAGGAAAAGAGCCAGACCGTCCCTCGTCTTTATGTTCTACCTATGAAAACGATATCCGTAACGTATGCGAAAACACGTGCGCAGAAACTATTCCCATAATTATTATGTAAGAGGGTTGTACATGTGTGTGGCTACGTACGTACACGTTCCCTTTTATTGATCGGAGATTTTAACTTTTAAGATTATACGCCACGGCGGCATCACGTACCAATGTTATATTTCCATTATCATAAAATTACTTTTGTTACCATCCGTGAGATAGGTATGGATACACCTCGGGCTGCTTTCCCCCCAACTAGATACTCGGCAGAGCTTCTTACGGCGGATACGAGGGCGTATTACAGCCTCGGATGCGTAATAAATTTCACTGAACGCAAATCGCCGGCGTACCAATGTCTCGGAATTGTACTACTAAACTTCTTTTCATACCATCGGTCCCTTCCCCTTTTTCCAGTTGTTCCCCCTCCATCAAGCTCCTTCCTCTCCTACCAGCTGCTCCTCCTACTTTAGCTCCTACCAGTTTCTCCTTTTCGCCTCCTACCAATTTCTCCTCGCCTATCGGCTCCTTCCCCCCTTTCCAGTTGCTCCTCCTCCAGCAGCTCCTTCCACTCCCACCAGTTTCTCCCTCCGCTCCTACCACTTTCTCCTCTTTCTTCTACCAGTTCTTTGATCTCCTACCAGTTTCCCTCGTTCCTGCCGAGGTTCGGCCACGTCACTTTCCATTCGAACTGGATTTGCGGTAACGCGAGAGGGGTGCACTTGATAATTAAGGACCTAGTATTTGTACGTTAGTATTTTAGCAGTAGAAATAACTTCATCCACCTTCAAAGGGCATCTGGGCAGGAGGGAAAGAAGTGAGACATGCAAAGCAGAACTGCGATGACATTAAAGCACGGGAAAATGAGAAGAGGTGGTAGGTAGGTTTTGTAAAGGGTTAGTAGTATAGCATTGGGGATTGCCTCTATGAGTTTGGCAGGACAAAGGAAACTTGCGTCGTACGTTAGCACACACATACGAGGAAATGCAATGCCCTGGACACTCTCCGGCACAGACTTAGCCGGAAATCATGCGAGATATTCATATTCATATATGCGACCTTCTCACGTTGTAGTTGGCTTTAGTTCCTAATAGTGGTCTTAGTGAGGTCGGGGCGCTAGTAGCAGTAGTAGTAGTAGTAAAAGTACTGGTGGCTCTTTTTGACTAAGGCATTATGTTTCCGTACATAAAACCCTGCTGAGATCCTCGTTACCACCTAAGGCACCCCGACCGTTACGGGTAATTATTAATCGCAGCTTCAACCCCTGGAAGAGATTAAAGATCTATTTCGAATTTTTTTTCTCTCTCGATCCTTTGACGGAAAAAAGGGGAAGGGGGGGTTGGGGTAGTCCAGATCCTGCCGGTCATGATAACGTTTTTGTCAAAACAGTCGAGATAATTTGGTTACACGCTAATAATATGTACCCAGGTGGTGGAGGCACGTACGTGTGACACCGACGCGAGGTTTTGTCTTTCCCAAAAAAATCGATGTTTAATTGGACCGAATTCGCCTCAACCCACTTATAATTCCATACAGTGACGGTTGAAATAATTGGGCAAACGTGACTGCCATTGTAAAGGTTTTTCCCGCGCTGTTAAATACTAGATGCTTGGATGGGGGCTTTCTTTGTCACCACTGCCACGGTGGTGTCGTAAAAGTGTTTTGGGATTTTCTTCCTTCGTATATTTCTTCATTCTTCCGACCCGATCGTGCGTATCGGTACAATGAAACCCGGCAATCTAGAAATCACTCCTGCACGACCTGCTTGGCAATGTTACACGAAGACGTGGCTTAAAAACATTCGATACCATTTTTCGAAAAAAAAAAAAAAAAAGGTTTTCGAGGCAAAAGGGCTCTTTCCCTTGGTAAATCGAGGATTTCGACGGTGCCATTGCATTCCTCGTGAAAAAATACGTCGAGTGGGACCTTTTCGAAAGTCCTAAAAAGATTAGCCAATCCAGAGTTCGGTCTCTCGCGGAATCCTAATTCGTCACTCACAATCGGTTCAACATCGCGTGAAAAGGAAGGGAAAGTCGAACTAGACCACGAGGAAGCAGGACGTTGCAATCATACGGTGGCCGATCGCTAAATCAAATGGATGGCAGTTTCACAAGACTTTTTCGGAAGGGTATGTATTGAAACTTTTATTTGAGCACGTGCGTGTGTGCGTAAGTGTATGCTTGAGTTCTTGATGCGTGCGCATGCGGATATGTATGTGTGTACTTATGTGTCAGCTCAGATTATACCATAATTCCTATTGTATTTTCAAGTAAAACGTTAAATCACTATTTGTTAAGCATAAAAGTGCAGTGGTACACAAAAAATTCTGTTTGGACTAGTTGAGCAAACTTATAAAAACAAATACTTATCCATCATAATATTTCGTAAAACTTTATATAACAAATAATAAGCGTCACGAAGAGTTAATCGTAAAAACGAGAGAAATTATTTAACGACCTAACAGTGTCGATGCAAGAGTATTGTTTACCTTTTGTTCACGTTTCAGCCAGTGGTATCGTATCAACATGGGAATCCCTCGCGCTTTTCTTATTATGCAGCATCGTCGCACATCGGTACGTGAATTCCCCAGGGTTTCTTCGCTACGCTGGATCATCGTACATACGCGCACACGTGGGCATTTTTCGTGCTTTCTTTACCATGAAAAATCATCATACCGAACGACAAATTATCCGTGCTTTCTTTATGATACGATACTATCGTATCAACGTGGAAATATCTCGCGCTTTCTTTATCATACGACACTATCGTATCAACGTGGAAATTTCTCGTGCTTTCTTTATTACGCAGAACCGTCGTATCAATATGGAAATTGCCTCTGCTTCCTTTACAATACGATTATTATCGTAAGGACGCGGCAATTTCTCGCTCTTTCTTTAACACACGGTATTATCAGCCAATTTCAGATACTTTCTTTATTATGCAGTCAATATTCCTTCCTGCTAAGACGCCGTCTTTATCGGGAATTTCAAGAGAGCAAGCAGGAGCTTAAAAAGTGCACGCTGCACAGTGTCGGAATATTTGACGACGACATAATTCCGTGTGACACTTCCTGAGAACGAGGAGGACGTAAAATCTAAACTGCACAGCAGGAATTTACACCCCTCTTACCCACCACATCCATGTATAATGAGTACGCACACAGTGACTTGCCCCCATTTACCAAAAGTTCGTTAATTCGTCCAACATTAACGAAGGTTCTTTCGCCCTTCTCCCTCTGCCCTAATCTTGAAAATTGTATTAGGAAAAAAAACGCGTAGTTTGGTTTCGCCCCGTAATGCCTCAAATAAAACTTGGGCAGAATATCAGTTCCGTCCCACACGGCGTCGAACTTCTAAGCTCATTTCCATCCTAATCGAACGTAATCATTCTTAATGGTTGGGTGCTTGACAATACTGTTCATTAGTGAACTCACTAATGAGATACATTATACGGAGAAAACCCACTACATTTACTTGCACCACGATATATAGAATTCCTCAGTTAACGATTTTACAACGAAACGGTTCGTTTCATTATTATTTCATCGAGTTCTCGTTCGAAATATAACAAAAAAAAATATTCCACCCTCGGGAATTTCGCATTTTTGAAAATCCAGAACGAATAAGGGGTTGGTCCATTAATTCCTGGCCGTTATCAATTTATTTATTTTGCATATTACCATTTTGTTTCCATCGCCGTGTACGTCCAATGCAATTACATTTAAATTTATTACTATTTGCTGCCGAAGGACCGTGTATAGAGACAACTTTAACGAGCCGGCAGGAGTTTCTAGTATATAAGCGTGTACACGTACTTAGACGATCGCGCTGTCGGCGTGGTTGGACTTCATAGAATTCGACATACTTTGAAACTGTCCACCTGTCATTTCCTTTTTCAAAGAACGCAAGTTCGTCCTTTTCAAAGGGCAAATCTGTCCTTTGAAAAGGACGAATTCCAAGTATTTCCCTTTAAGGTGCACTTCTATGAACAAGCTGCGATTAAATAAGGCTGACGATGACAAAGTCAGGAACGGTGGCATTTCTGCAAGCGACGAACGATACGAATGTGAAAAGTGCATTTAAAAATGCACCGTAATCGCCCGATATTTAATTACGCGGTTGCGGTTTCCGAGCGCCGGAGAAAATGAAAGAGCTTCGAAGCAAGAACCGTTATATTGAAAAATTCGTAAATCTAAGATGAAATTTCGTAAATTTTTGAACTTTGTGCGACAGAATGCGGAGATTTCGAACTTTGAAATCCAGTTTTTGAACAATTTTTTTAATTGTTTATTCTAAAATTCGAAATTTGTTAAAATGGATCTTGGTATATTCGATTTGAGACTGAAAAATTCTTTTTTATTTCGGAATTTATAATTAAATAGGAAAATTTTTGGAAAATTTGTAATTTATAAGGTGAAAAGCTCAGACTTGGAGTTATAAAATCCTATTTTGCAAAATTTTTTGCAATTATTCCTACGCTGACAATTTTTCACACCGAATTTTAAATTATCGTGATTTTCTCGGGAATCTACTTTTCTTCGAAATTTTACCTCCCAGTTGGAATTTTCTAGAGAGCCGAAATTAAAATAGCGGAAAGTGGAGATTCAAGGCTTTGAAAAGGCTTTTTATCAATCATTCAACGATTTTCCTACAGAAGCTACGAATTCCCAAACTCGAAACCTTCGCTTTCGGACGAATTTAACAACAAAAAAAAATATACTGAAACTATAACAGATCGGGGGATTTTTTTTGTTGGATCTAAGTGCAAGGAGAGAAGAAAGGAGCTTTGTAACAATTAATGATTGCGGCCATTAGACGAAGATTTTTTTAGATCAAATATTTTCCCCGGAAAAAAAAGGGAAAAATACTTGGAGGAAACGAAAGCTTTCATAAAGATATCAGATCAAAGTGAAGTTCTTTTTATCCAAAACAAAAAAAAATATGCGGTTTCTTGGGTTGGTTAGAAAAAGTGGATCTCGATGAATAACGAGAAGTATACGACTACTCCTTTGAAGTTCTTCCTTTTTTTACCCAGTCCCTTACAACCCACTATTTTTTCCGCTCAACGTAATTGCACTTCCGTCTTGTCTTGTGTACGTATAGAAGAAAAAAAAGAGAAAATAAGGATGAACGCATACACGAAAGTTGAATAACGAGGACGTGAAGACAGACTTTCGCGTTGTTGTACTTAAAAAAAATGATAAAGGCGTGCAATGCGAGGATGCGTTTGAGGGAAATATGATATTTTTGTGCCCTCCTTCCTTCTTTTCCTACGTGCAGTTCTGTCTAATGAGTGTATCGTAACTAACGGTTTTCTGTAATGAAATTTCTTCATTTTCTCCTCCTCTTCTAGAAAACATTCTAATTAGTTGCAAAAAACAAAAACAACCAAGGAAGTTGGAAAGAAAATCCAAGTTAATTAAAAAAAAACCGAAGGACGATCTCCAGACCACCAGGGTTCTGCTGGAATTACAAGTTTCGGATTCGCGAAATTTATCTTCGCCAAACGACGAATTGGATTAAATTCAAGAAAACGTTATTTTCAGGTTTCAGATTTGTACCTTCGATCCTGTAAATTTCCAATTTCCCGGAAATTTCTGTCATCAAATAGAATTTTTCTTTAAAAAAAAGGAAGCTTAGGAAAAAGTGACATTTGACATTCAAATTTCAGAATTTTTATCTTCGGGAGGAGAAAACGTAGAATGTTCGATAAAAAGCCATTTTCAAGCTTGGCATCTCCCCTTTTTATAGGAAAATTTTCAACTTTCTAGGCTATTTCTGTCAGAAGTTACGAATATTCAAATTCAAGACGACAGGATTTCGAAAATTTCGCAATTTTCGGAATTCAAGTTCAGGAATTATTATCCTGGCAAAAAAAAAATCCCACGTCATTAGATAAAAGCTCACTTGGAAACTGGAAACTTCTGCTTTCTACCCTAAAGATCCCAATGTCCTGAAAAATTATGCCTCGAATTTGCTCAAGCCTATAACCAAAGTCGTCATATTGTGGAGTTCCATTTCCACTTGTAACTTAATTTTTCGATGGAATCCCCCCTTTGCTCTTTTTTACTACCTAATTCGCATTAAAAAAGAAATAAAAGGGTCAAAGGTGACTGGTACGCTGTGGCATTAATATATTTTTTTTATTGCAATCGAGCGGCACTCGATAGCATCGGTTAGCCGTTCTTTTTCCAGACGCGTATTTCCGCCCTTTTCTTTTAATTATCCTCAATTCGTTGGTTTTTATATAAACAAAATGGCAGACCGCGACTGTAACCGATTCTCTTTTTTTCCCCACTATTGGGAATCGTTATCCTAGGCAACTTTGCAAATGCAACGTCGTGCTATTAGTACTTCCGTGCTTTCGACCTATTTCGGTACTGATTATTCTACTGCACTGCGTGAATGAAGTCTCTCTCTCCCTCTCTCTCTCTCTCTCTCCACTCTTTCCGAATGTTAGCTTAAAGCTGATGCATTCAAACTTATCCCACACATGCTCGATCCACATCGACTCCCTCCGAATCCACCAAAAATCTCGTAGGATCAGCCCGAGTTGCTTCGGGCGGTTCCGTCGAAACTCGGGAAGGTTCGTCGTTCTTTGAAGTTTCAATCCGATAATACCTGGCGACACCTGGTGAACATCGAGCTGTTCGTCACTACTTGAGAGGCACAATGGAGGCGATGAGTGACGTAATATGCGGAGAAAGGGAAGAAATTGGAACGTGGATGATTAGTAAGAAACTTGTGGGGCATGAATGCATCATTCACGGCACTTTTAGCCTGAAAGAAGGCGAGCGTGGGTATGCACGTACATACGTACGTTGTTCCGCTCGCCGACCTACTTTCAGGAGTACAAGGTTTTACCTACTTTTCCGCGAGCCGAGGAAGTCTTCGGTTTTGGTCGAAGGCTGAATTGGGAGTGATGGGATAACGACAGAGAAAACGGCCAATCTGAAGCTAAGGACGAATACAAGGTCAGTGACCGAAACAACAACTGGCCCAAGGATAACGATAAGGATAAGGACAGAGATAAACTCGTTTACAGCGTTAACCCTAGAATCAGAAACAACAGCAATGACAGAAACAACTGGGACAGCTTCGGAAACAATTATAAGAATATTAACAACACCAGGAACAACGATAATAGCAGTAACAATGGTTACGACCTCAGGTGGAACGGTGATAACAATGGTAACCACGTCATGAACAATAACAATAGTGACGACATTAGAAACCACAGTTACAACGTCAAATGCATTAACAAGAGCAGCAAAAGCAGCAATGTAAAAAATAATAACAAAGGAGATTAAAAACGTTACTAAATTGGGAACACAGCAGTAGCCTTGTTTCGAAAAGGGAGACATCGTTGTCATATCCAACAGCAACAACAACAATAGATGCAAGAAACAACAAACGCCATGACAAGAGGGTTGACTGGAGTGGGTCTCAAAAACAATCTCACTCACTCCCGTGGCGAAACGAGGTGAAATATCAGCCCCGGCTTTCTTGCTCTCGGCCGTCTCTCGTCTTGCTCTCGGCTGTTCTTGTCTGGAGGGAAAACGCATTGTCCTCCAGCTTATTGTGTTTCCTGCTCCTTATAAGCGGACGGCTCTATTCTCCACGCCGTATACACCAATACCAGCAGCAGCGCCAGTACCAGCGCCAATAGCAGTACCAGTATCAGCACCAGTAGCACCACCACCATCACCATCACCTCCGTCTCACGCCGAGGATCAAGACCCTATTGTCGTCGTGTAAACAATTTGTCCGATCCCGGGAAGCGATTCGATACCACCAACAGCTGACGCGATTGCACTTTCATCGACCCGACATCGAGAGGCCCCCGATCTGGCCATTCGCTAATCGTTAGTCGGCCGTTAGAGTGCATCAACCGGTAATTTTCGACGGCGTTGCATAAACAGGACTCACTCCTTACGAGTGAGTCCTCACCAACATCGGTTTTCGATATCAATGGACGGATCCCAGCTACGACAGCGCTGGCTGTGCATTATGGTTGCACGTGCCACGAAAGGAGCAGTAGTTTGTGGTTTAGCTGTTATTGGCAGCCAAGTGCGTGTGCATATAGCAGAGAGAGCGAACCAGAGAGAGATCGAGAGTGAGAGGGATGGGTTGCATTAGTGGAGAGTAATACGACACACACATATACGTTGTGGATGCTGACTAGAGAGAGGTGTACCGGAGTCATGTTCTGTTCATTGCATAATGAACAGTCATATAGGTTCCGGCGACACTATGTGGTTTACATGCGTCTATAACAAACAACGGTTTCATAAAGGACGACGGAGCAAAGGCTCGGTAATATATGTATGTATATGCATGTACAAATGGACGTGTGTATGCATTTGTGTCCGAGCGCCATAGGTGCAAATACCGTGCATGGGAGTCGCCGTCACGGACTGCGGAACGAGTGTTGTAAAACTACAGGGTTAATGTACATATTTACGCGACGTTTCGTTCGTGATAAGTGTGCATACAAGCAACGGGACTGACGACGACAATGATGATGTCGGTGGTAAGTTGGTGGCAGAAATGGGATCAACGTTGGTGGTACAAACAACAAAGTCCGGAGTATCGAGAAACACGGTGAACTGATGGCAGAGTGGTTACGGGCAAGGAGGAACAGCAGGAACACCAGCAATGACGGCAGGAACGAGTTTCGTGGGAATGGATAAAGGAGAGAGTGTTAAACGAAGCTCAACGTCAGGAATAATAGAAATGTCAACAGAGGAGACGATGGCGTCAAGAACAACAGCGGAAGCCTCAGCTTGGACTTCAGTTTCGGTGTCACGACAGTAACGCCAGTGGGAGGAGCCACAGCGTCAGGAATGACAGGAACACCAGTGAAAGGACCAACAGCGTCAAGAACATCCATAGGAATGTCGTCATAGCGTCGAAATCATCCCACGCTATCCGAAGCCATCACCTTTGCCTCGGGCTTTCGAATTCCATCACGACGCAACGACTCTATTCGATTCCCTGGTGAGTAAACAAACACTCAGCACGGAACACATACGAAACGCTCTTTCGCCCATCGCTGCTCTTGCTAGGGAGTAACTTTACTGAAGATATTACATTTTCATAAGCAAACAGCCAAGCTGCGTTCCATGGTGACTTCGTCTGCTGGAAAAAAAATTCTTATGCGCTGATACGTAATCCTCATTAATGATTCAAACCGATTCCGGACTTAACCATTCACGGCCCATACTGGAAACAAAAAATCAAGGAATCTCTCCGTTCTCTCGATTGTGCAAACCTTCACTGGGGGAACTTCTTTGTGTTATCAACGAATCTGCGAATTCCGGGATATTTGTAGACACGAAAGTTTCCACGCATTTTCCATAACGGGTCTACGAGGGAGAGCCTTAAAGGGAAAGACACATAAACGTATTCGATTACCCTTCTTTGGTCCATAAAAAGTCCGCGTAAGAGCATAACGCTGTAGCCCATTTTTTTACGATGACAACGAACATGGAAAAAGGTAGCATCAAACATTTTTATGATTCATGAGTCATTAAAACTTGCGCCGTATAATCAGCAGCTCGGCAAGAGGCTATCGCCGTTTTTCCAGACCTACCAGACGCTCGGAAACGGGACATAACTCGTCACTTGCGGGAAACCTCCGGTACAATCCATCGTCTAGCGGTGAATGAATGGACTAAAAGCCAGTAACGGAGAATCTTGTGTTATAATAGGTTATTTATTTCCGTACAGTAGAATTTTGTAGGTAAGTGAAGAACTTTTATAGACTCGGGATTAAAAATTGTTTACTAAGAATATTATATTAATTTGTGAGTTAATTTTATCGGATACAAAATTTGTAAATAATATCAATATATACATTATTTTTGCGAGGATTCGGACTCTAATCTTCCGGTGGAGACCACTCACGAGTCAATTACAAGACTCAGGACATTTGAAAACTGGAACCCATGTCCTTCAAATTTACACGAAGCTCGGAAACGGGATAGAACCAAGAACTTGTGGAAAAGTTTCGGCAGTTGCCACCGCCTAGCGACAAATAAACGAACTAGTGGTTTTTCTACAGGCGGTAAGGTAGGAATCTGCACTTAATACACCCTTCGGCACATTCTCAGCGGGAATTCGAATGCAGATCCGCGTGTCCATTGAAATATAAGTTTCTCGTGCTTTCTTCAATAGGGCGTAACGAAAAAATCGCAGTCCTTTGAATTCATGGTACGGCACCTCGAAGAAATTACGCGAGAGATTGCCTCGACTGTGTACACGTATACGCGTGTAGGTACACACAACCAAGACCACCGACATTAAACATTTTTAATCTCGTGTCAGCAACAGTTTCCGCAGCATGAAATTAAGTACACTCGTTAGCGAAAACGCTAATGCATAAAAGATTCGCGTCTACCTTATAATATATATTCTTTCTGTGGTATTTATTTTTCTTTTTTCGTTTCCTTTCGCTCCTCAACTTTCGACGCGAAACGCGTTAATTAGAAATTCTCTCGGAACGTATTGGAGGTGGTAAACACGCGGCAAGGGAAATTTTATGGAAAAATTGTTATTGTATCGCTAAACCCACGATCGGAATTACAAAAGTTCCCGGAATAATTCACCTTTCAACGTCATGGGAAACGTGCATATGGTGGATATTGGGTCTCTTGCAGGTGCTGTTGTGCAAAAAAAATGAAAACCGTGGGAGGGAAAATTAAACGTATGCCGGAGGGGGGGGGGGGGGGGGGGAGGTACTTAGGCAACTTCCGAAAGTTCTACTCGCTTCATAAATTCTTGTCTAAAGCCAAAAGCAGCTCGGTTAAACTCCTATTATGTTCACCACGTAGGTTATAAGAGGATAAAGTCTCCGTTACGTTACGCTTTTATACCTTTTATGTATAAACATTTTGAGGCATTACTAATTTCGAACAAGATTTCACGTACGATCGTTTAAAGGATTTTCCAGAGGATTAGCGGCACTCCCGGGAGTTCGCAACAGCGACGTATAAATACCGACTCCCAGCTAAAGAGTTCCATCGGAAAGTCAAGCTTTTCGATACGAAAAATTGTAGCTTCCAAACCGAAAGTCGCGGAGTCTTAGATTTTGTACTGTTATAAAGCTACTTGTTACCGTCTCTACTTGCTACCCTGTGAATTCCAAGATCTCGAAAAATTCTGCCCAAAACTTACAAATTATCAAACCCGAAAAAATCCAGTAGGAATCTCAGTAACGCGGAAATGCATCTCCGGCGATGGCAAAACTCAACGGGGAGAACCGCAAAGACACTACAGTACCTCATTTTTGCCCTTTACTCAATTGCAGAAAAAAGAAATTAGAGCAAGCGGAACAAAGCACCCGTGCAATCTCGAAATTCCCAGCGCTAAAAAGCATATATGCATAAATCTGCTGTAAAATCTTCGCCGGCTAATCCTCGGGGCTTTGCCTCGCTGCCTGCATGCCTTGTGGATTGCCAGCGGGATGCACTCGATCAATCGCCCTTACCGGGGGTTGTAAGGTAGGTGTAAGGCAGCTATGGGAAAGAAATTACGATTCCCCGGTTGCATGTCTGAAACTTTGAACTCCCTTCGAGTAACGTAATTTCCAATCCTCAGTTGGCTAATCCTTAATTACTCGACAATCGAATTTTTTCTCTCCCTCATCCTCACCCCCGAAGGGAGGGGAGGAGGAATACAGAAGACTTCCGTTATAAGGCCGGTGCCCCAATTAACCCTTTGCGCTGGAACCCCACGGGAAGGACGCTAATACGATTTGTCCCGTTATAAGGCCAGTAGCAACGACCCCGTGTGTGGGAAAGCGATTAGCGCCTTAGTTTTCCATTAATTGCCCCCTTGCTTGATGATGTGTGTGTGTGTGTATGTGTGGTAAGAAAATAGCTATAGGGGTGGAAAATCGAACGAGGAAAAAATCCGGAGGGAAGAAAGCAGCCAGTAACAAGAATGGCAGAGGTAATAGTAGGTAAAACTGTAATACAGGCACTAATAGTACCGGCTACAAACACACACACACACGCACATATATATAGACACATGTACGCAATGCAGTTGCGAGTTTAAATAGCCATCCTCTTAGTTTCCTCTACTTTCTTGGACTCTCCACCCACAACCCGAGTGGTTGATGTGAAAGGATACAGGGGAAACACAGATAAGAGGTTACCCAGGAATGCAGGTATGTATGAGTGTGTGTGTAACACACACTAGAGATGCGATGCAACGTAACGTAACGTAATGTAACTTTCTTATGTGGACGCGAGTCGAGGATAGTAACTACAGAAAGAAAGCACACATACGCGGACGCCCGCGGGCACATACTGTCACAAATACGTGTGTGGCTCCTACTGGGGTTAAGAAGTACAAGAAGGTACCTTGTAGCTTCATGCATTAGCAGTTTCACCCTTATCACCAACCCTTAACTGCCCGCGATAATACGTGTGCGTTGGATGGAGCCAATATGTGTATGTGTATATGTGTTATGGAGTACCAGAACAAGCAAAATGTAGTCGCCATTAACACTAATACTCTCCGAAGACATGGGGCGTGTCAGGCGCATTCACTGATGGCCAGCGCCGTAACGGGCCAAAACAAACGATCGCGTCTTGGGTGAACTACTTACGCCTTTTAAGATAGAAGCTTCCTCACTTCTTTTCAGCACGAGAAGAAAAAACGGGTCTCCGCAATGACCGGCCGTTAGAGACATTTATGGTGGAAGAAACAGTGGAAACGCACCCCCTCCATATGCCCCTGAATGGATTTTCGATTGAACCTAAATCCAGTGGAAGCCTAATTTCGTCGAATGGCTCAGGTGTAGGTTAAAATACTGGCCGGGGAGGGGGGGGGGGCTGCATTAGTAGTGGGGGTACCCTCCACCATAATCCTGGACCCGATAGCAGCTCTCCCTAGCTACTTCTCCTTTTAATCGAAACCCTAAATTGGTGGTATAGCCGGTGGAGTGTCGTTCCTCGCTAGGGGAGGTACTCGTCACGATAAATTCCGGGAGTCCGGTAATTTCGTTGGAAAAAGAACGCGGTGCGATTAATTAACGGCTGGAAAAACAATTGTTAATTCGTGGAAATTCGTCGAATAGATCAGTGCAGCGTCAGGCGGAGCGGAGGGTCGGGGGACGGTCCGTATTTGTATATGCGACTGCGTCCGGTACAGAGTCGTGAAAAAAGGTATAAAATAATGACGAACCCTTGACAAATGGTAGCAACTACTAGCGCTATTTGGACCGACATTGCGGCTTTCGATATCGCCGTGTACGTGCAATAGCAGCGGCGTATAATGTGTATCCCGTTATATCCTTGTTTATTCATCGAGCGAGAGAAGCGACGAGTAAATAAATAGCGAGAAAATAGAGACGGAAAGAGGTTGCGTATAATTGTAGATTGTAGAGCAAACCGGTAATATGTAGTACAATTCCGTAACTCAATGAATGTTGAAGTAACGAAGTATATACTGTTTGAAACCACCGTTATGCGTCCGGCTGTCTGCGTGTGCCAGTGTATCTCTGCAGGTATTCCAAAAGCCAAGGGAACCGGTAACCGTGTACGAATACAAGCAGGGTAGGATCCGCGACTAATACCACCGCCGGCATCGGCAGTATATCCAGCAGTTACACAAATTTACGATCGTATTTGCATTGAAAAACCGATGGTATTTCAATTCTAATTCGAACCATAACGGAGAGAAGCTTTGCTGATACAGAGCGCGTCTTGGAATGCGCCACCGGAGTAAGAGAAACCCCTTCCTTGTCTCAAGGTTATCGCTCCTCAACGGAAAACCACCACGCGCGCGACAAAAGCCTCTCTTTTGCGCCAAGGTCGTGGTTTTCCCACCAGAAATGCCTCTAGAGTGGGAGGATCCCCTCCCTAGTAGCAAGGTTATAGGCCCCCACCTAGAAAACGACGTTGCAGGAGGTTCCCCCATCGAGGACCTACTCGTTATATGGTATTGGAGTCGAGACGCACGAGAAGGGGGTAGATTGGAGGTCGGGAGTGGGGATTCGATTTCATTACACGGAACTCCCAAGCTGTACTTTTACTACTTCATGCGTTGCTACCCTAAATCGAGTTTACTTAAGTCTCCGTTGGCGTCTGCGTTGGATTGACTCGCTAATGGCTGAGAAATCGGGTTACAGAGGAAAGAAGACGGGTAAGGAGAGCTCCACTGTAGCTCAGGAATGCGAAATGCAAACGGTGGAATATCGGATTCAACGACTGCATCATAAGATTTAACTTTTAAATCTCTAAATGTACCATCAACTTGCATATAAGTCGCTATTCTTTTCCACGCTCGTTACATAGTCAAATAGAAACGATTTATACCATGGCATCGACCCGAATGTGAAGTCCTGCTTCGCCTTCGTTTTACACACTAATGAATCTTTTATGCATCCATTCTCGACCGAACGCCTGCTCTTTCCTTGATCATCCATTTCGTCGAAAGTGTCTCGAAAGATGGTACATCGATCTATCGATTCCTTGTGCTTTCTTTAGAAACTCTCTCCAATCCGAGATTCAATGTCTCAAACTTGATTAGAGTTTCCAGCCATGAAGGGCAGATGATTAGCCGTCACCCAAATAAGCCAGACCGTGGGTTAGGGCAAAGTTTGAATGCGAACTCGTCTTTTAATCTTCTCGGGCAAACGAGAGATCAAAAAGGAGGGAAAAAACAGGTCCTGGCTAGCGGCCAGTCAGTAGCTGAGATGCAGCGTTGCTTGGTACCATCGTAGGTCGTAATGGCACCTACTCTCTCTAGTGGGTACTCGGTCTCTCTACGTCTCGATTAATCTAAAACTGGGTTAATGTCTCTGCTTTGATATCTGTTCGTCTGACAAACCACCAAACCATCTGCAGCAGCGACCGAAACCTCTTTTGCTTTCATATGTATCAGATTCTGCACGTATGAAAACCGGCCACCCTATCTCACCAAATAGCAACGTACGCGCGATCCCTCTGCGCCTTTCCCAATCTCTCCCCCTGACTCTATCTCCGATCCATCCCTCATGCAAACAGCTGCACTGCCAACCAAGATTAGTTCCATACGTTCAATGTGAAACGAGGGTCCGTTTCGTCCATCGAATCACAGATGGTTTCGATTGAGGTTCACGTAAGCTTAAAATATTCCCGGATTTAGCGAATCTGGCCAAAGGGTGTACCATTTTCTTCTCTTCGATCTCCGTGACCTTGAACAAGCTTTCTCTTCGTTGCAATCAACGTTGAGTCTCGACAAGAACCTGTTACTACCTTGACCTTGGCAACTTCTTCCAACTTTAAGGCCTCCATAGTAGCCTGGTACTACCGTGACCTTGATTTTTCCCGCTCCCTTCGTTTTCCCCCCAGGAATGTGTCCATAGGAGTTCATAACGGCCGTGACCTTGACTGCCTTCACCTACTCTTTGCATTTTTACCTCCACAGGGTCCCCAGAGACGTTCTTTACTACCTTGGCTCTGACTATTCCTTGCATTTTCTTTACCGATAAGCCTCCGCAGGTGCAGAGAGACGCGTCGAGGATGAGAATTGTAGCAAGTAGAGGGATCGTGCCTCTCAGACGAACGATGGCAATAAAAGGAAACAGGGGATTAGCGCTTGACGCAAATACGCGCGGATGGAGAGGCTGCGGTATGCTTGACAAATCACGTGTCGATAATTAATTATGCTTAGCAACGCATTAATATCCCACCCAAACGATAACGTATCACCCACGATATTGCAGATCTGTTGCGAACAGCTCCCCCCCTGTTAATGAGTCATTAATTCCACTACACTGATGTTCATCGTGTAGTACAAGTGCTTGCCGATCGGTACAATCAAACCTTGTTTGTCACCGAGCACCTAAGATTTATAGCCACAAATTCCAAATTCCGAGAAACTTCGAGGATTTGGCCATTTTTTTCCGGGCACTTCTGAAAATTATGTCGCGATTAAAAGAATACCTGGAATCGGGGAAAACCGAGTACACTTCCTCCCTATTTTTGAAATTTCACAAAATTGGCGGGAAATGTCGGAAAAAAAATGCAGTCGTTGCTGGAACTTGATACTGTTACTAATCAAGAATAAAAGGAAACTACTAAGAAGCTTTTCAACAGCGGTGTCATAATTGCGAGAGTCACGTGAGAGCAACACTTGAGTGAGTTATGTGAGAAAACGGCGAGGATTTACTAGTCATTAATGTAAGAATTACAAAGGGAGGATGGGGGTATAATATCGATACACACACGCAGGGGTCAGAGGTAACAGTTACTGTAAAGATAAAGCCGAGGGTTACAGCTGCTATGTACGTATATGCATTATGTACAATATACACAGGAATGGCAAGTGCACTAGAAGCCATAAGCTCCTCACGCGAGGCGCGCTTGAGGATTTATGGTTACGTATAGCTATAATAGCTAACGTCAAATAACAACAGCAGCGTACTGTGTAACGAGCAGTGGCTCTGTCGTGCCGATTTTGCATGCGTCGGTTTCAAGATCCACTGTGGATCGACGTCAGCTTGCATTGAAGTTTGTGAATTTACAAACTGCAAGATATCTCGTTAAAAATGCATTTTATCGAGAAATCGAAAGAATGCTTTTTTGTACATCTCGAAATTTTTGAGAGAAAAGCTTGGATAAAGATTTTCCACAGAGCTTCGATTTTTCGAGATATCGAGCCTCGGAATCGGGTATGTGTGGTACAGATTAGAAGGATACGTATGTAATCACTATTCGCAGGATATCTCATTAAAAACGCATTTTATCGAGAAATCGAAAGAGTGCTTTTTTATAGATCTCGAAAATTTTGACAGAAAAGGTCCTATAGAGTTTTTCCATAGACCTTCTATTTTTCGAGATATCGAGCCTCGGAATCGGGTGCGCGTGGTACCGATTTCAGAATACGCATGTATTCACAAACCGGAAGATATCTCATTAAAAACGCATTTTATCGAAAAATCACAAGAATGCATTTTTACGTAACACAACATTCTTGACAGAAAAGGTCCTATAGAACTTTTTCGTAGACCTTCAACTTTTCGTGATATTGACCCGCTATGCCGTCACTGCTCCAAATTAGGTGCCCAATTTTTTCCTTTCAATCAATTCTACCTTTTTTTCTTGAATTTCCAGGCACACATGAGTTTTTGAACAGACTCATCTTGATTAACGAGAGAAGCAGTAAAATCCAAAATCCTTCCTCTTTATTTAAATGTACGAGCTTACTGTCCGTATGTATTTAGTATGTGTATAAATTTATACATGAGCTTTTCTTTCCATTAAAACATCCTCTTATATGTATTTATATATTTAGAAAGTTCCAGGATCTCAATGAAACGAAACGTAATGAAGTTTCTCGGAAAGTAAAGTACATCTCGTTTTGAAGTAATTCGTACAGGTACGGACTCTTACCTGTAATCCGGCCAAGATATAAGTGCAAATGACACACACGAGCTTATACATCCCTTCGCCTACTTTCCCAAACACATACACACACACACATACCGATGCGGGTCCACCCACGTGAAAGTTTATGATAATTACTGAGAGTTAACTTTGCTTTTAGACGTGCTCGGATATTCTTTTTGACTGATATTTTAAGTACTTAAGTATCCAGACTGGTTGCCAGGATTTACGGCGTTGTGAAACTCCTACTAATCCCACTTCTTGAAACGGTTATCCGGTTTTAACAATACAAAAGATAGAAAAAAGTGAATAAATCAAGGCATCATTGGCGAACTAGAAGGTCAACAAACAACTCGAGAGGATTTTCCACTCATCTGCTTTTTAAAGACTCACTTTCAATTTTTATCCTCTTTTTTTTCTCCGAAAAAGTTCAGGATTTTAATATATGCTACCGATTCGAACTAATTCCAATCGGAAATGAGACGATATCGAGCATTTACGAGAATCGTTTCGAGGAAATAGCCGTCTAGCGGCGAATGTTCGAATCTCGGCCAAAGTCGCAATGCCGGTAAAGTGAATTCTCGAAAAACAAAAGCGAATAAATACATTTTAGATTTTTTTTGGGGATACTATAAGGTTTTGGGAAATGCAAAAATTAGATGAGACAAGGAAAGAATTGCTCAAAAGGAATATAATTTTAGATTTTCCAAAAATTGGTGATTTTTTTTTTTAATCAAAATATTCTTGGGATTCGTTGTACTTTTAAAGGTTATTTTCCCTAAATTCCAATTTCTTCTTTTCCAAAAATCTAAGTATTGGAGGTTTTCATCTACGAGGATTGCGTGGAAAACCATGCTCGGATTTCGAAAATATGGCGGAAATTAGGAGAAAAAAATCAAGTTACCACAGTTTCATGATGAATCATAAGCTTTCAAACTGTTATAGTAAAATTAATGGTTCAGAATTTCTAAATTGCGATTCTCATCATCGGAAGTGGGACGATATCGAGCGTTTGCGGGAAACGTTTCGAGAACATTACCGCCTAGCGGCGAAACTGTGAACTTCGGTCAACGGTATTCCAG
The DNA here is from genome assembly GCA_949825005.1 of Gasteruption jaculator. Taxonomy (NCBI): domain Eukaryota; kingdom Metazoa; phylum Arthropoda; class Insecta; order Hymenoptera; family Gasteruptiidae; genus Gasteruption; species Gasteruption jaculator. The sequence goes on from OX463762.1 coordinate 8,025,783, forward strand.
ATTCCTGCATCCGTGAAAGTTATATATGAAACTCGACGAAGTTGACACAAGTTCTCAATATTTTTTGCTTTTCTCATTCCCTTTTCTTTTGTTACTTCCGTGTGCATTCTGTTTCGCAAACTGTACCTCTTTCTAGTTCCCACGCTTTCGGCGTAGCAAGAGTTCGAACGAAATGAATGAAATTCCTGAACCGAAAAATCACGAGATATGCTTTTCTCGAACGGCAGTACACGAAGGTATGAACCAGGGAGAAAAAGTGGACAAAAATGTTGAGAAGAAAAAATTGGAGGAAGCGGAAGAATTGAAAAAGTCTCTATTTTACGGGTTATCGCGCGCGTTTTTATACGTCCCCCTATTGGAAGAATTATTCAACGGAAAATTGAAGGAGACGTTGTAAAATTTAAAATGTATATATTGATCTGAAAAACGGGAGTCTCTCTTTTTCCTCCTCCCCTAAGGTTTCAGTCTCGAGTCATGAATTTTATTGCAATCGAAGATTCACGAATTTATTGTGGATTTTGTCCGTCGCCACTTAGAAAATTGGTCTTTGAAGAACCGTAACTCGAGAACAAATCATCCGGCACAATCCCCCATTGGCTCATTCCGAAGCTCGGTCCATTCGCCAGTTACCCTGCGAATCCCAAACTCGGAACGAGAAAAATTTCTTTGGAATCTAGACAAATTTTGAAGCGACAGACGATTTGACCTTGACTCCTTGAAAATTCGTTCATTGGGCAACAAAAATTACAGACGCTTGGATAAAATTTTATTCTAAAGCTACAGGTCCCTTATATATACCATAAAATTTTCAAGACCTCAAAAAAGTCTGTCAGAGAGCTACGAAATTTTGAAGACGAGCTCGTTGCGGGAGCTACTGTGAAGCAAGACGTAGTAACGTTCGGGTATGGAGAAAGGGTGGGAGTAACCACCACCCTCTTTTAAGTGACACGGTCTTTTTTTACAATATTATGTATTGTACCATATTATACCGCAATAGTTTGTTGATTTCAGTACAGATGAGTGAAATTGAGAGCAAAAAATTGGAAAGGGACGGGGGCAGGGAACGGCCACACCCGGTACAGGGGGTCTCGATCTCGTGTCCTTAGGGAAACAGTATATATATGTATGTACAAATACAGGGGATATAGAAACGCCAGAGTGCAGGTGGAGTGGAGTTGAAGGAAAGTGTCCGAGAAACTGGGCTACTCGTGCTTTTCTGCCGGAGCACTAGCTGGCAGCCGTCCAAATGCGGCTTAATTCGTGAAAAGTGTGGTGTACCGCTGCTTCCTTACAACCTTCATCTCCAAATATTACTGTACCCACGTGCGACGACTTTTCTGAGAACTGCCCGGACCCACTAGAAAATGCATTTGCCGTAAATGCCCATCCTCGAGACAGGAAACGATTTCCTCTAATGGCACCGTCGGGATCTTCGTCTTAAAGTACCCAGATATAGCCAAACCAAGCCCATCGTACTGCGAGAGGCCTTATAACGGGCGCACTTAAAGAGAGAGGCCTCACAATCGTAGCCCCTAGACCGGGGCGAGGGTGCGTATAGCGAGAGACCTGGTAACGACGACCAGGATCCGAATCAAATTTTTTTCAAAATTTTTTTGGAAAAACGAATCTTGGTGTCAGACTCTAGGGCCTCTCGCGCCTAAAGAACAAACACGGAATGGCCGGACCATGGGATTTTACAGCGAAAGGACTGCTCAGAGGTCGTGGTCTTAAATTAGGCGGCCTTGTACCGAGTTTTTTTTTATGACAAACCCTGTTACGATGAGAGGTTTTATAGGGACTGGCCTTATACTGCGTGGTTGTAAAGCCTCAGACCTTATAAAAGCAGCCAAAATCTGGAACATATTTTTTTTTTTTGGGAAAAACATACCCTACGATCAGATACTGGGTCTCTTGCGCCCAAGGAATATTAACGAAATCAACAAAAACACGTAAATTCAATGCTACAGCTTCACGAGCATATTCGATCGCCGGGTCACGCTGACCCGTTGCCTCGGACGGCAACGTATTTAACATCGCGTTCAATTAAAAGTGGGATATAATGAAATCGGGGAAAATCAGATGACGCGAAGCTTTAACAACCCCCAACCCCCAACTCTCACACTCCCTCGTTTATTTTTTGATCGTTTATTCGTTAGCAGTGCGAGCACTCGAACATCGTTCAACAAATATTGCAGCCTCTCTCACACGCGCCGAGGGATGACGAGACGTCATGGGGCGCGAGGGGAAAATTTGAAATTCCAATTTCCCTGTATTCTTTTCGAATTACTTTTAATAGAATAAAATCAGAAGGAAAGGCTACAGCCTCGGCGCTTTTTTCTTTTTCTCTCGTTTTGGAGAAATCATTTCTCGACTAGTAAAAATCAAATCGTCAACTCGTTTTCTCGTCCTGCTATCGGTCCGCTGTCCTCCCCTCACACCCTTTTTTGTCGACGGTTCGGTGTTCCGTCGGACGACTCCATACTACTGATCGATCACTCGACGAGGTGGAACAAACGATTCGAGTCCGGACGGTCGCCGTAAAGTTACTAACGCGAATAAATATGTATATATACCCCCACACTGGCATTTATATATATATATATATATATATATATATATATATATATATATATATATATATATATACGAGTGTGGGGGTGTAATTGTAAATTTGGAAAATATGGGAATTTTCAAAAACAAAAGAATTTTTTCCTTTATACTTTTTTTGGAATCTTACAAAATTTAGATATTCCTCACTTTTTGAAAATGTATATATTTTCCAAACTTCATAAAAATTTGAGAGATTTTCGAATTTTCAAATATAAAGTAATTCTTGAATTTTGTGATACCTGTAAATTTATTCAATGCAGAGGATTCGCAAAATTGAAAAATTCATATCCATCTGGAATTTAATCATTTTCGAATTTGATTAATTGTACGAATTTGTATAATTTGGGTTCTCATGAAATTCGGTTATTGGCAAAATTTCGAGAACATGCAAAATCATAGAATTCGAAAATTTAAAAATTTCTGGAACTTACGAATTTGCAGTGTTCGTATTTTGAAATTGAAAATTAACAAGCTTTCGAATGTTCGAAACAAAAATCACGAGGCTCAAAATTCGAACAATTTTGATAATTAAAAATACACGAATTTTATATAAAAATAGGAAATTCGAATTTTCTACGATGTTGAAGTTCGTAAATTTTTGAATTTGAAAATTTCGAGAATTCCAACGATTTCGAACTTCTCAAATTCCACCAGTTGGCGCAATTCGAAATTTCGGGAAAATTTTGTAAAGTACGAAAATTCGCCAAGTACATTCCACTTTTCTTTTTTTTAAATCTGAAAATAAATAAATAAATCACATAAATGGATTTGAAAATCTAACATTTGGTATAACGAATAAATAAATAAACGTATCGAAAATTTTATCGGCGAAATTTCTCGTCATTTAAATATTTATGACGTTACTCTATTCCTATTTTTTATTTATTATTATTATTATTATTTCCATTATTATTATTTATAAATATTCACAAACGAGACTCGCAGCGTTACGATGAAAAAAAAAAACTGCACAACGCATGATCGGTATCGTGGAGTGATAAAACGGTGGATGCGTCGTTGAAACAACAAGTCACGTAGGCATTATATGCACTGACTGCACAGTGATTGCGTCATGTATGTATTTTTTTTTTCTTTTTGAGTTTATCCCTCCAATACTGTTCTGCGAACCCCGATGAAAATTCTTCCCACCCCTTCTCTTTTTTTTGTAGTTGCGTGGTTGGTTACTTTTTTTTCATTTCACCCCCAATTTTCCATTTCATACCGTACCGCCAGGCTGCTGCTGGTCGTACCGCAAAACGACTCGGCATATGTTGCTAACGTTTTCGCATGAACTACAAATGATACATTTTTTATTATTTTGTTTTTTTGGAAAATCGGTACATCCCGAAACTGTGTTTTAATACCTTTTAATGTTATCGCACCCTTGCCCTGGATAAAATCGGAATTAACCTCGCAGGTGCTATGGGCGTATATAAACGTCCAAAGTAATTCATTTAAATGTAGACATGTATTTTAGGAAATTTGGAAACGGCAATTTTTCGAGAATTGAAGGAATTCGATTTTTCCATGAATTTCGGAAATTCCCAATTTTAGGAAATTCGGAACTTGGGCAATTTGGCAAATTCGAAGTTTTAAAAACATCGTGAATTTCGATATTTTTGAAATTCGAAAAACTAATGTGAATTTTTCAAATTGGGGAATTTGGGAAATTCGGAATTTTAAAAACACCGTGACTTTCGATATTTTCGAAATTCGAAAAACTAATGTGAATTTTTCGAATTGGAAATTTAATGAGTTTGCGAATTCGAGAGTTCTTGAAATCCCATAGAAATACAAATTACAAAAATTTGAGAAATCCGGAACATAACGAATTCGCAGATTCTACGAATTTTCAAATTCTGTCGACTTTGAATTTCGAAAATTCAGCAATTTCAGTTTCGCTAATTTTCTAAAATGAGTATAAACCTCAAATTCCTCAAATTTTCCGAATTCTTAAATACCCTGGTTTTCATAAATTCGAAAATTCCCGACTTCCTCGGGTCACAATTTATAGACGCAACCGGATGAATCCGCTTATTATTATTATTATTTCCGGAGTTAAAGTGGATTTATCATAACTCGCCATACACTGGTTACACTCCGGTATCTTTTTCATATCAAATGGAATCCACATTTACCGCGAATTTTTCCAGCTGTTGCATCAAAACATAACATTATATGCCGTTTGATGGATGTCCCTCGTGAGGAGAAGCCAAGAAGAATATGAGGTTTGTTCGTTCATGGCGATCTTTGTAATCCATCATGGAGCCTTGAGAGGTAATCCGATGAAACTCGGATATCACCGTTCCAACGGACGTCTTCGACGTTACGCTCGAAAAGCAATTACTTGAATTCGCCTGAAATCCATTTACGGGATGCGAACTCGGAACCTGGAACCTGCAACCCTGAGCTGCTTCTGCTTCTTTTCAAAACGAATTATCCCAAATACTTTATTCGGTGAATTTCCCAAAAATATGAATTTTACAAATTTTTACATTTTTCCAACTAGCGAATATTACAAATTCGAGATTTTTTTTAACACACACACATTTTACAAATCTGTAAATTTTCTCAAATATATAAATTTTACAAAGAATTTAGAATCTCGAATTGTCAAATTTCATAATTTGAATATTTTCATAAAATTCTAAATACATACAATTTTCGAATTTTGAGTTTCGATTTCTAAAATTATGCAGATTTCCAAATTCCTAAATTCCAAGATTCTCCAAACTGCGAAATCTCCACATTCCCAAATCCTCCTCCCCCCCCAAAGAAAAGATTCTGAAACCCAAGAACCCCCACAGTCCCTTCTGCGACAACGCCTTCCGAATGTTGTCACTCATTTCTCCTACCCTGGCTTCCTCTTACCCTCTTTCTCATCCTCTTTCCCCCCTTCCTTTCTCGCTTTCCCCCTTCGCCCCTTCCTTCCACTCACCCTGCCTCCCTTTTCTTTTCTTAAGTACCCGACACTCGTTTCGAAATTACCCTTTAATAGGCTGGAAGAGGCAGAAGACGCGGGAGACGTCGAGGGAACCGGTACAACAACGGACACATAATAACTGCTACAGCCATTCTGCATCTGACGTCTGGTGGAAATTACCTGATATCGATAGTCGATTGCTCCAGTATTACAACTTTTTCTAATTTACTTTCTTATTCCCTTTGTATCCTCCGTACCTTCATCATGATAATAATAATAATAATAATCATAACAATACTACTACTAATAATAATGATGATATCAACGCAAGTATACAGTAATCCTGCGACAGGACGATTACCTCGATTATCACTTAATCATCCTTTAATCTCACATGCCGGCGATTGTTATGAATTCATAACATCAAAGGGAATTTTGCCGCTGGGATTAATTCAGTAGCAAAAAAGGGAGGAAAATTTTGGAATCCATCAAATGGATTCCAAAATTGCTGTACTTAATTTGTTATTTATTGTTTCTACTTTTTTATTTGTGGGAAAGGAATTTTCATACCGGGGATTCTTCTAGCCCCGATTTCGGAAATTCAACCGCAATTTATTGAGATTTATTCGAAATTTCTCCAAATACCCGAAGTCGTAAGTAGATACAGTGGAAACGTACCGACGCATCAATACCTTGCCTGTACAGTGAAAGAACCAGCGAGTGGACGGCCGGCTTTGCTACAGCTTTACCACTGTATCCCTCCCTCTTCTTCTTCTTCTACTGGCACTAGTATCGGTATTGGTGCCGTTACCACTGTCCCCCACTTCCCCGACATCCGCCCGGTACCACTACCGCCGCTCCCAATACCGGTGCTGCTACTACTGCCACTACTACTGGTGTCTGATCGTTTCTAGCGAGAGTCCGTGGTCTGACTACTACTGCTTACTACTACTAAACTACTACGGTTGCTTATACTACTGCTACGGCAAATGCTACGGTGGCTGATACTACTGCCACGGTTCTTATACAGCTACTGATACTACTACCGGTACGGCTCGTCTGACCAACGCTGTAACGTTACTACTGTCGCTGTACTACTATTTACCGCTGGTGCATTCGGACTGACCAACGCTGCGTCATTACTCCTGTCGTTACTGTTACTCGCTCTGGAAAATTCAACATTTTTACATTCCCCCTCCCCTGCAATAGTCTACAATTTTCCGTACCACACTTGAAGTCCCTGTTTGAAAAATTCAATTATTTTTGAGGCAGAAAAGAAGCAGCAGTAAAATTTTGAAATTAGATTTGAAAAATTCCTAACTCCGCGAGAATAATTCGTGGAAGCTTTCAGCGAAGGAGCTTTCAAAGCTGAGAATTTCTAGTTTCTAGCCCGTAAAATTCAAGGTTTCCAAAATATTTCTCTCCAAATTAGAAATTTCGAAATACACAAAAATTAGTTTCTGGGCCTTCAAATTAAAATATGTCCAATTTAGGAACCAAAACTTTAGACATTTCCAGAAAGCTGCTTTTTAAAGTTCAGGGCCCCTGCTTTTTAGTCGATGAGTTACAACTCTTTAAAATATTTTTTTAGAAACTACAAATTTGAATGCACGCGAAAATGTTTGTCCGAAAAATTTCTTCGATGAAATTAGATCTCTTGGACATTGAGCCTAACAAATGCCTGACTCATGAACGAAAAATTTCTGAAATTTAAAAACAATACATATTAAAGCTCGGAATCTTACTTTCTAATCTGTAAATTGCAGTTTTTCAAACAATTTTCTGCCGTACCAACAACATCTGCTTCCACTTACCGAGTATCCATCGCTACTCCCACTACTACTAATGCTGCCACCATCAGTCCTAGCAGCGTCGTGACATTACTTCCACCACTACTACCACCACTCCCACTCCTTATTCTGCTACTACCTGCTGCCGTACCAACGACGTTTGTTTCTACTGCCCCGCTCCTACTCTCCTTCTTGATGGCCCTGTGCCGTTTCATCGCAGCTTGATATTACTACTGCCTGCCTCGCTCATATAAGGCGGCTGTCCACAAGTAGTAGAGGTAAAGGTAAGAACCGAGCCGAGTCTGTCCCGTATCGTACCTATACTCCTTATTTCCTCCGCTTTCTATGATATTTTATGCATTCTTCCGACGGCAGATACGCTTCAACTAAGATATATTAGAATAAGCCGGATGTACTGTACCCTATACCTCCTACACATCCAAATATGCACCCCTTCCCACACACACACACATACACTAAAACGCGCACTAAAATACTTACAGACAAGTCAGACACTGGTTGGGGAAGGTAGGGTCTTGTCGAACCCCAGTCTTGTGGGTAGCAGGTATATAGGAAATTCGTTTTGCATTTAGAGATACTCTAAATGTGCGTGGGTGTGTGTTAATATTGTAGGGTAGAAAGTAGAAATTCTCAGCTGCAGAATCCTTTTATAGGAAATTTTCTATCACCTTCGTTTTCAAAGATACGAATTTTTTAAGTTCATTTAAAAATAGAAAATTGAAACAATAGGAGAGGATAATTTTTAAATATAAAAAAATTGGAAAATAAAAAAAAATTGTATAAGATTTTCTTGTATTGAAAAAAAATACAAAATAGAAAAAAGGTAGGGTTTTGTTTACTCAAAAAATAATATAGAATTTTTTCACTTACTAGAAAAATAAAAAATGTAAATTCCATGGAATTTGAGATTTTCCTGGCTCCTCTCTCTTCCCCTTCCTTTTCCATTCGTCTCTAATTCTCCCCCAAATTCACCCAAGAATGGGTAATTTGATTATATCAAGAAGTAAAGGGAGAGTGTTAGAATTTAAACGATACAAAGAGAAGAAAAAAAGAAATAAAGAAGAAAGAAACAAGAAGAAGAGGGAAGACTAATCTAAAGAGATCCTCTGATTCTCAAATAACTCCTTTCGATGTTGGGAAAGATAAAGGGGCTTTGTCCTAATGGCTCCCTCTGGCCCTTTCAAGTGCTCGATAGCGAGTGTTTCCCATCCATCGCCGCAGCTTCCTACAAATGTAGATTTCGCCCCCTCACGGTTACGAATTCACTCACCCTCCCACACACACATACACGACGTTGTATCTTCACTACTACCACTACAATTCGCTCCTAAAATTCCTAGATTAAAAAACCCATTCCAATTCTTTTTTCTTACTTCCATTTTTTTAATTCAAAAAAAGGAAATTAAAAAATGTTTAATTCTGAGAAATAGGAAATTTCAGAAATTTTAAACAAAGGCATTTTTAAAAGTAGGAAATGTCAGTCATTCGGTTAAATTGTGTCAAGAAAAATCCTGTCTCGGAAGAAAATTAAAAATACTTCGGGTGCGGAAAAAGGGGGAAGGAGTTTAGGGGTAGTAGGGGGTGAATTTAGGAAATTAAAACAATTTCGCATTGGAAGGGAGAAAATGAAAACAAACAGGAGGGGATCGTAGGGTGTAGGGATGGGAGAATCGCTTATTCGGAACTTTCCCTTTAGGAATTACCTACAGGATTTCTACCCTCCCCTTTTCTTTTCTTCCGCCCCCGGAAGACTGATTGCTTTCATCAAAACTTGAACCATTTATAAATCGATACACTTCATTAATTCACATTCTTTTATATTTCCCTCCACTTCTTTTTCCTCTTTCTTTCTTTCTCCCTCAATGATTCGCTTTCTTTATTTTCAGAATGTTTCTTTTACTACGAATCAAACGACGGAAATAAAAAGCTATCAAAGAATTTTTTGGTCTCTCAGGGAAGGAGGGGGGGGGAGGGGTGGAGGTACTTACTCTTGGCCCGCTCTGAGGAGGGAAAGTTAAGAAAAAATATATATATAGATTTTCCAAGGAATATATTAGGTCGTCAAGGATGAAACTTGTAAAGTTATCAGCAAACTTCGTTTTTTTTTACAAATTTCATCCTTGACGACCTGACATTTTGTTATTATCAATAATAAAGAAAATCTAGTATTTTTTCAGTATTTTTTCAAAATCTCAAATAGGATCTTGAAAAATTGTATCGAATTATTTTTTTTTAATTGAAATTTGAACCTACTTTCCGCCATGTAAATATTTATTTTCGAAAAAATTCGACTACAAAGTAATAAATTCGGAAACGGGAAAATTTTATTTTATTACCTGCAATTTTATCTTCTACAAACTCAGTATTTCGAAATTCCTATCTTTGGGAAAAAGAATCAAAGTATTTTTTCAGAAACAGAATATCAAATTTCAGAATGTCCACTTTTCCCTCTGCAAATTCGAAACCTCCCAAAAATGTTTTCGCGATCAAAATAATAAATTACAAAATTCATTCAAAATTCTTAACTTGGGAACAAATTTCCAAAAGGGAATCGCAAAATTTGGAGTGTCCACTTCCCCGAAAAATTCATATTTAAAAAAAAATTTTCTCTGACGTTACAAATTTCGAAACATTATTTTTTCCTTCAAAATTGAAACCCTTCGAATTCTAACTTACGTGTCGGTTTCGGAGGGAAAACCCTGAAGGGCTTTATAGAACGGCCCTTTAAAGCTCGAAAGCTGTACTTTCTATCTTGTTAATTAGACATTTGAGGGAGGACCAATAAATCCCTTCTTTGTTCCTCTGATCCGATCCCGTGTTTTTCCCTGTATTAGCGTAATCATTATTAGTCCGGCTAATACTTATTGAATTTTGGATTTGGTACAGTTCGACCTCAAATTCTGTCTGTACACATATTAGGCCGTATATGTACACGATTTTACGGTGCATAGACGTGCTAACCGAGTAATCGTTTAAACGACGTTTATGCGACGGAAAACTGGATTTATGCCGCGGAAGCTGTAAATAAACGCCCCCTTGCACACACCGTTGAATAAATAGGCCAAATAACCGGTTGTTAGCCCACCATCGGCGAGGACAATGAAACGCGATGGCAATTTCAATAAATTTCTCTTCGCCAAAAGGGAAGACCCTAACATTTTCTAAATCACCCCCCGGCCTTTTGCCGCGAGGAGCACCACCTCTTAAAAACACGCCAACTCCCCATGAATCATAAAGAATTTCACTCAAAGACCCTCCGACGGAAGCCTTGATTATTCTAATTTTCACCTGTACCCTTCAATTAATTGGGAGTTATCATTATTGTTATTTCTTCTTTTTTTCACACTTCGCTCCGGTCGGAAGTTCATAAATAGTAAGAAAACGCGACGTGCCGTTAATTTCCCGGTATATAAAAATTCGGCATTACTCGCTGCATTTTTTTAGAACTTTGAAATTTTCAAGCTAGAAAGCAGAGACTTGTAGCTTCAAAATAGGGTTTTGTGGAAGATGATACGATTTTTGGTTTCCGAGTTATGAATTTTTAAATTTCAAGTTACAGGACTTAGATTCAAGGAGAGAAAAACTCTTTCGCATTTTGAAATTTTTCATTCCGGAGAGAAATTTTTCCTAAATTTGAAATTTGTAGGGTAGAAAGTAGAGATTTATAGCTTCAAAATGACGTTTTACAAAAAGTTGTACGATTTTTGGAATCAGAGTTACGATTTTTTTTGTGTTTTTCACCCTTTCACGATTTTATGAATTTAGGCAAAGCCTTTATGGTGGTGGAGTAGAAAATTCGGAGGGTTCGGGAGTGAAAATTTTCGGAAGAGGGTGAAGATCAGTATCATTGTCGAAGATGTAGCTTTACTATGTTAGGAGAAGCCAATGGGTTCGCAACAGCTGTTAACGATCGTCTGCTGGGAATTGGGGTGAGAGGTATCTGCTCGAAATCGACCTCGTTCGAACTGGTACATACAACCACTACAATCGACAAATATGCATGTGTGTGCAACACACATATATGTGTGAAATTTGATTACCCGCGTTAAGCTGCCAGCACCCTCCTCAATTTTACAATTCTATGCTTTCGCCGGTACCTAAGATCTCCGACGAGGTCTCAATTTTTTGCAGTCTTAAACTTGACAGATTTTCGTACCGATAAACGAAAAATTTACGTAGCTCTGAAACGAAATGTTTCGAAGCCTTGAAATTGATGGTCCAGAAAATAGAGGCTTCAAGCTTTGAACTTATTTGTTGAAAAATGTTCTAGGATTTTTATTTCCAAAGATATAAATAAATTAATTGCTGTTAACGAAATTGGAAAGAAAAAATTAGGTATAAAAAGTTTCTATAATTCTGAAATTCCTAATTCGAAAACCAAATTTTTGGAGTAGAAAATAGACAATTCAAGATTCAAAATAATTTTTTAAAAATTTTCTAGGACGTTTTGATTGAAAGTAGGGAATTTTTTAATATGGATTTCGAACGAAAAAAAATTGGGAATAAACATTTTCCGTGATTTCCAAAATTTGTAGCTCAAATACGAAATTTTTTTATATCTTCAAACTCATGGGGTAGAAAGTAGAAGCTTCAAGCTTTTAAATTATTTTTTGGGAAATTTTTTTCGAGCTTTTTTTTCCAAAGTTAGCAATATTCTGAGGTATATTTCGATATATTCCACTACGAGAAAATATGTCCGAGTCCCAAAAATTTCTAAAAATCCAAACTTTGGCAAAATCCTAAAATCTTTGAAAAATCCAATACCGCCCAAAATTTCAAAATATCCTAAAATTATAAAAGCTCAAAAAAATTCAAATGTCATTTAATACTAAAATCTCCTAAAAATGGAACATCTCTTAAAATTCAAAATCTCCCGAAATTTGAAAATCCCTTAAAATTATAAAACCTCCCAAAAATTCAAATTTTATTCAATTCCAAAATCTCCTAAAAATTGAATACCTCTTAAAATTCAAAACCTTCCAGGATCTCAAATTCTCTCGAATCTTAAATTCTCCTAAAATCCCGAATGTTCCGAAAATTCCAAATTCTCTCAAAATCCCAACTTCTGCCAAAATCGCAAATTCTCCGAAACCACCCCTTTTCCTTACAACATCCACTTTCCCTCAATCCTCGCACGCCTCTTGATTACCGCAAACGTCAGCAGTCCCTAAAACAGTCATAAAGGAATCGACAAAACCGTAAAACCAAAACAAAAATGAGAAAAAAAAGACGAAAGAATTCCTACTGTAATTTGCACGAGAAAAAAAAAATGGGAAAATGTGAGACGATGCATATTTATACTAAACACTGAGTTTCGGGGTCGTTAAACATTTCGGATAAATCGTCCATCTGACAATCCGTATGTGAATGCGATATTCGGCCTCTTTCCCGCTGGCTTTCTGTACAAATCCACCCCGTTTTGATATCTCTACCTTTATCCGCGATCATACGTATGAATGCGACACTAGTTTCAAACCATTTATGCGTGCGTGCATACACGCCAAAAGCTATCTGCTGGATGATGCCCGGTTGGAAAAGGAAAAAAAAAAAGAGGATCGGACTTGCCCGTAACGAATAAAAAAAGCAGCAAAAGACAGATACGAAATTATTGTTTGGTAATCTCTTTTTTATTCCGCTGCATCCCCCCGGAATCAATTTGCAGAGGGAAACAAATTTTTGTCCTCGTGTCCTGTCGCGCCAGTTCTCGTGGCTGCAAATAATAGAATTTCTGATTTTCCGTGGATTTAAACCTCGCGAAAGCGAAAGTTTCGTGATTTTGTGACGTTCAATGGAATGAAAGGAATAAATTGGAATGAATGGAATGAATAGGAAAATGAATGGAATGAATAGAATAGATTGGATGAAAGGAATGAAAGGAATAGATTGGAATGAATGGAATGAATAAATTGGAATTGGTTGGAATGAATGCAATTAATAAATTGGAATGACTTAGAATGGACTGGAATGAAGGGAATGAATAAATTGGAATTGGTTGGAACGAATGCAATTAATAAATTGGAATGAATGAGAATGGACTGGAATGAACGGAACGAAAGAACCAAGTGAATGGAAAGGATCAGTAAGTTGGAATGAAAGCATCAAACGAATAAAGACGATCATCAAATTCGAATGAATGAGCAAATAAATTGAGCCGATTATTTTGAAAGTGGCCTAAGTCCAATTTTTTTTAATTTCGCAAAATGTTTTTCATGACAGCTAATGTCAAGAGGTACATATTACTACAGTTAACGAAAAAAAAATTCGCAAATGGACTTAGGCCACTTTCAAAATAAACGGCTCAGTTGGAATATTTCGAATAAATGGAATGAAGGGAATGAACGAATAGATTCGGCAAAACGAACGAGTGAAAGAATGGAACGAATGAATTAACACTATTTCTACCAAAGGTGTCAAAAGACACGTTTTAGAATTTTAATTTAGAATTATTTTCGATGTTTAATTTTATCTTTTTTTTTTAAATCCACAAACGGGAGGTGCTTGGTAGAGCAATTATGCGACTGTAAAAAATTTGGTATTTATTCATAAATTCTATTTTAATTATAATTTCTATATTTTTCGTTTTGGATTTTTAATTACGCATAATTAATAGGTTTAATGAGTAAATAAGTGAATTAAATCAATGAATGAATTTAAACAGAAGGAAGGAGTAAAAAATGGAATGGAAATATGAGTTGGAGTTAATGGAATGAATTAATTAATTAATTGAATAAAATGAGTGGGTTTTAATGAAAGAATGAATGAGTGAATAGGTTTGTATCCTTCCAATTAATTCATTTCCATTTACTTTGAATAAAAAAAGGTGAATGAATCGAATGAATAAATAGAATAAATATATTTCTATTAATAAATGAATGAATGAGTGCATAAATAAATTGGAATTGAAAAATGGAGTAAAAGAATCATTAAAATAACCACTCAATAAGTAAATTAAGGGATTACGCCACTCTAGGATTTTCGAAAAATTAATTTTTTTTGGTCTTAAATGGTTCCTTGGTATCTCAAAAATGATGTCCCAAAAGATTATGGCCGGGACAAATCCCAAAGTACTCGATTTTCGAATTTTAGTACACGACCGCCCGGTCCGCAGCGCGCTACTACTCAAAACTTTAAACGCGTTTATCTCGAAACTACATTTTTCAAAATTGGGGGTAACAGAACTCAGACAATTTTCAACCGATTGACTTGAAATTTTAAATATACTTATAAAATTACATTACCCATAAAAGTACATATCACTCTTTTTTTATATTGCATAGTTCATTTGTTATTAATAATTTTCTGACGATTTTTTTCGCAATTTTTTTCAGAACTGCGCCATTTTGTAAAAAATCAATATATCGAAACAGTGATATGTACTTTTATGGCTGCTCTAATATATAATCGGAAAAAAGTAACTGACTTATTATAATTAAAAAATTACAGGCAGTGCGTTCCCGGCAGTTTGGCCTGGAAAAATGGAGGCGTCTTCGCAAAAACGCTCCACAGCCGCCATTTTGAACATAATCGCTTCAAAAAAATTAGTGTATAATCGATCATATGTATAATAAACACCCTTTTTCGTAATTGCGGTTTATTTTATAGTTTGTCTAAAAAATTTCCCAAAAAGGCCTATTTTTTCGGCCTCTAAAGTGGCCAAACCCCTTAATGACCGATTAATCGTGTAAAGAATGAAATCAACGGTGCAATGAATAAATAAAGGAATTAATGTGGTTGTGAATGAATGAATACAACACGGATGAATATTTACCTTCGTCAGTAATAACTTACTTCCGGGTGCAAAAAGTGATAATTTCTCCACCGAATGGTAAACAGTCGTGAAGCAAAAGTTAACTTTGACGTTAGTGTTAATAATAATGATAACACAAGGAAGTTCCCGACACGGAAGGTTTTACGATATAATTGTTTAAAGTCCCGAAGTTGGAGGTACAGCCAAGTTTCGATGCTTCTTCATAAACGCATAATTCTTCGCCTCCTCCTTTTATCTAAAAGGAAGAGAAGAGAGGAGCATGGGATACAGCATGGGAGTATATGCCGGCAGGCAGGGGATGTATGCATGTGGGTTTGCCAACAGTTTTCTGGAGTTAATAATTCTCCCGATAAAATATGACTTTTAAGGATGGGAAAGTTTAACTTTCTATCCACTGCTATTTTTCTTTTCACTTCTTTAAACATTGGAAATAAATTTCGCGGGCGTCTTTTTTATTTTTTCATCCGCGCCTCGGCTCTGATATTATTCAGGAGTTTTTTTTTCTTGGTAGAGTAATTAATTCGGAAATTCTATGATATTTAAAAAATTCCCAAAATTTGCGTAAATTCTAGAGTATCTCGAAAATCCAAAATCTCCGAAAATCGCGAAATTTGCATAAATTCTGAAATCTATCGAAAATCCCAAATTGCTCTGTCTCAAAATTTGCGTAAATTCTAGAATATCTCGAAAACCCAAAACCTCTGAAAATCTCAAAATTTGTATAAATTCTACAATCTCTCGAGAATCCCAGAGCGTTCAAAGCCTCGAAATTTTCATAAATTATGAAATCTTACAAAAATCCAAAATTTTTCAAAATTTGCGTAAATTCTAAAATCTCTCGAAAATCCAAAATCTCCGAAAATCGCGAAATTTGCATAAATTCTGAAATCTATCGAAAATCCCAAATTGCTCAGTCTCAAAATTTGCGTAAATTCTAGAATATCTCGAAAACCCAAAACCTCTGAAAATCTAAAAATTTATATAAATTCTACAATCTCTCGAGAATCCCAGAGCGCTCAAAACCTCGAAATTTTGATAAATTGTGAAATCTTTCAAAAATCCAAAGTTTCCCAAAATTTTCGTAAATTCTAAAATCTCTCGAAAATCCAAAATTTTCGTAAATCCTAAAATCTCTCGAAAATCCAAAATTTTCATAAATTCTAAAATCTCTCGAAAATCCAAAATTTGCGTAAATTCTAAAATCTCTCGAAAATCCAAAATTTTCGTAAATTCTAAAATCTCTCGAAAATCCAAAATTTGCGTAAATTCTAAAATCTCTCGAAAATCCCAAATCTCCGAAAATCGCAAAATTTGCAAAAATTCTTAAATCTATCGAAAATCCCAAATTGCTCTGTCTCAAAATTTGCGTAAATTATAAAATCTTTAAAAAACCTAAAATCTCCCAGAATCTCAAAATTAGGACTACCGAAATGTCCCGAAAATTATAATTCCCATAATCGAGAGATTCTCCCTCCGAGGGAAGGAAACCAATTCGCGGGTGAAAGGGGGAGGAGGGGGGGGGCGAATTTTCTCCTCCCCTTTCTCAGGAGATTTGCAATATTTTCGCAAATGAATGCACTTATTATCCTGTTAATAGAAAATAGATGGAAGGACAAAGAAATGGGGGATAGAATGCACCATAGAAAGGGAATAAAGCATGTTGATAATGCGTCTACTGTAATCTGTCGGACGGTTAAGCTCTTGTAAGACGAGGATTATTGTGGCTTGTACAACTATCCCTAGTGTTTGCGCTTTGCAAAGAGTAGTTTGAGTGCTACCATTGGCTTATACTATCCTCTCTCTACCTATTCTCTAATATACCGCTTGTCGTATATGATATTCTATACACACACGCACGTACATCCCCGTACCTGGGCCTTTGTACATCGTAGATGCAGATAATTCCATCCATCCATCCATCCAGCCAAACCACCCAACTATCCGACCAACCATTCATTAATTCTCATAATCGTTCGTTTATTAATTCATTCGTTCTTCCATTTATTCATTCTGTTCGTTCTTGCATTCACTCCAATTCATTCATTCCCATTCCTCGACTTTCATTAATTCATTCATTTCCTGTTCCTTAATCCCCATTGATTCACTCATTTAATTTCATTCTCCTTATTTATTCGGTCCCTCTTTTTCATCGTTCATCGATCATTACATTATTCAGTCGTATTACTTCATTTTTTATTTGAATTCATTCATTTCATTCTTCAATTCCGATTAACTTATTAATTCGATTCGTTCATTCGATTCATTCTTTTAATTAATTTATTCAATAATTGACAAATGTAATATTCATTCATTCTTTAATTTTCCATTTGAATTTGTTAATTCTTCAATTTATTTTTGTTTTACTTTTTATTACAATTCATTTTAATTAATTCACTCATTTAACCCATTCGTTATATTCATTCATTCTTTAATTTTCCATTTGAATTTGTCAATTTATTCTTAAATTTATTTTTGTTTTATTTTTCATTACAATTAATTTTTTAATTGATTCACACATTTAACTCATTCTCTCTATTTATTCATTCCATTCTTCAATTTCAATTCATTTACTAATTCAATTCGCACATTTGATTCATTCATTCGATTCATTCATTCAATTCATTCAGTCAATAATTGACAAATGTAATATTCATTTATTCTTTAATTTTCCATTTGAATTTGTCAATTTATTCTTAAATTTATTTTTGCTTTATTTTTTATTACAATTCATTTTAATTGATTCACTCATTTAATAACTCATTCTCTCCATTCATTCATTCCATTCTTCAATTTCAATTCATTTAGTGATTCAATTCGCTCATTCGATTCATTCATTCCATTCCTTAATTTCGATTCATTCCTTCAATTCATTCATTCAACGATTGACAAATTTTCTATTCATTCATTTTTTCTTTTTCAATTTCACTTTGCTAATTCTTCCATTTGTTTTTGTTTTATTTTTTTTTATTCACTCATTAATAACTCATTTTCTCCATTCATTCATTCCATTCTTCAATTTCAATTCATTTACTAATTCAATTCGCTCATTCGATTCATTCATTCGATTCATTCATTCAATAATTGACAAATGCAATATTCATTCATTCTTTAATTTTCCATTTGAATTTGTTAATTCTTCAATTCATATTTGTTTTATTTTTTATTACAATTCATTTTAATTCATTCATTCATTTAACTCATTCTCTCCATTTATTCATTCCATTCTTTAATTTCAATTCATTTACTAATTCAATTCGCTCATTCGATTCATTCATTCGATTCATTCATTCAATAATTGACAAATGCAATATTCATTCATTCTTTAATTTTCCATTTGAATTTGTGAATTCTTCAATTCATTTTTATTTTATTTTTTATTACAATTCATTTTAATTGATTCATTCATTTAACTCATTCTCTCCATTTATTCATTCCATTCTTTAATTTCAATTCATTTACTAATTCAATTCGCTCATTTGATTAATTCATTCGATTCATTCCTTCAAGTCATTCATTCAAAGATTAACAAAGTTTCTATTCATTCATTCTTTATTTTTCAATTTCCATTTGTACATTCATTCATTTATTTTTGCTTTAATTTTTATTGCAATTCGTTCATTCGTTTAACGTTAATAATACAAGTCCAATTTCGAACAAAAAAAAATATTATAAAGTTGATTCGGAGTGAAATTGATCCCCATCAGTATCAAGGGTTATCAATATCAAGGGTTGAACCCAGGGCCTGTAGATGAAAGACAGGGCAGTCGAACGTTGCAGCAGCTGATATGCGAGAATAAAGAAGCATCCGGGAATGAGTTCCAGGTCATTTGTTCGATCCCCGTTGCCATTCCCAACGCCATTCGTTTCCCGCCGTTCTTTCCATTCGATATCGGTTAGTTACGACGTAGGTGAAGTTGGCTGATGCTACAACGAAGGATATTGCAAAGTTACAGTATGAATATCTACTCGGGGCATTAAACTAAGACGAGGGTTGCATATCGTCTTACGCATTTACCACTTTCATTTCCTATTCAATTACCAGCCCCGCATACATGCACCCGAGATCACATGCACTCTGGCAGAAACCCCGTCGGTCGGCCGCCTTATGAAACGCTCGCTTTCGTTTTACCAACGGCGATTCGTGGTCAGTTCTCATCTAATTAATCTTCCATGACGATGAATATGACATTAGTTTCCAGCAAAGTAGACTGGATGGCTTATCTGCTCTATGAATTCCTAAACTCGCAATTTCATTTCCAATTTCATCGCAACCTTCCAAATAGCTTTAATAGATCGCTACGAAAATCAGTATTGAAATCTCGTTGCAACTCAAACGTAATTTCCTTTTGTACTGAAATCACATTCTGCACGCGTACATGTGTCTTGTATGACCAGTGTGTATTTGTGTGTGTGTATTGACAATTAAAACGTTGAACGGGTCAATGAATGAATGGTTCATGTCACTGATTCATTCCCATTTATACTTTTTTTTTATGCATTTGAACGAGTGGTCGATTGGACGAATGAGTCGGAATAAAGAAATTGTAAGGATGAATGAATGAATGAATGAATGAATGGCTGAAAATTTAATTCCATTCATTCCTTTTCTCTGTTCTAAATTCATGGGATGAACGGGACTGAATAAATGAAAGGATTGGAATAAATAAATTGGAGCAATTAGAATGGAATGGAAGATGTGAAAGAATTGGAATGAATAAATTCGCAGGTGTGTAGATGTGTATGCGTGTGTGAATCAAATTATGACGTAACAGATCAATTAATCGACGAATGATTGATTGATTAATTGATCGAATAAGTAAATAAATGAATGAATGGGTGTCCATAATTTACCTACATTCATTCATTTTCATTGTTCAAAAATCTAAATTTTCCCAAAATTTACACAAATTGTGAAATCTTTAAAAAATCTAAAATCTCCCGGAATTCCGAAATTAGGACTCCCGAAATGTCCCAAAACTTATAATTTCCATAATCGAGAGATTTTTGCTCCGAGGGAGGGTAACCAATTCGTGGGTGAAGGGAGGGGGGCGAATTTTCGTGTGGGTGTGTGTGTGCGTGTATGAATCAAATTATGACGTAACAATTAAATTAATCGACGAATGATCGATTGATTAATTGATCGAATAAATAAATAAATGAATGAATGGGTGTCGATAATTTACCTACATTCATTCATTCTCACTGTTCTGAATTCATGGAATGAATGAAATAAATGTAATGAATGAATTAGAAGCGAAGAGTGTATGCAATGAATAAATTGGAATGAATGGATGGAAAAATGAAAAGAAGGAATGGAATGAATAAATGAATCGGAATGGAGGAACGTAGTAGAATGGAATTCCACTTTATTCTTTTCATTCATCCAGTCCATTCCTTTAATCCATTCATGTGTGACTGAAGAAATAACATGAATGAAGCGTTTGAATGAATGAAGGAATGGAATGAATAAATTGGAATGAATGGAATGAGAGCACCCAATGAATGAATTAATCAATTTTTCAATTGGAATGCAAGAAAACAAATGAAGAAACGCGAGAGAAGAATGGAATGAATGAATGAATGAATTAATTAATTAATTAATTGAGCTGAGAAATGAAAGTGGTGAAATAGAATGAATGGAAAAAATGAATGAATGAATGAATAGATTACGTTGGATTATATTGAAAACAGAATATCAATCAAACCATATAGAAAATCCATACATGCATATATGGCACATAGAGTAGGTATGTGATATATGTACGTTCCCTCGTGACTCCATCCCTGTCGCTGTTTTGCGTCTGCAACGATGCACCGTCTTTTGAGCAATATAAATCCTGGATATGACAGACATGACAAACGTTCGCGATCGCCATGCGGGACTCCCTCGCTACTGCACACCATCTTTCAAGGGGCAGACCTTGCATTTAATGCGACATGGCTGGCTTTTACTTTTCCATGCATATACATACATACGTATACGTACGTATGCACCCCGCACATGCACCAATGACCGACGTCCAGGGAATGCATGCACGGTATTTTGCAATTTTGTTTTAATTATTATTATTTATTCTCTATTTTTATTACCACTACTATTATCACTATTTTTAATGTTATTATTATTTTTAAAAATACAATAATATTAGGGATACCGAAAAGTAATCAAAATTTCTTCAGAAACTAACTGTGAACGAGCTCATTGAAGAAATTTTGATTACTTTTCGGTACCCCTAATATAATATCATTATTATTATCATAATTTTTTCAATAATAGTAACATTAAAATTATTATTATTGTTATTATTATTATTATTATTATTATTATTATTATTATTATTATTATTATTATCATCATTATTATCATTTTTATCATTATGATTATTATTATCATTTTTATCATTTTTATCATTATGATTGTTATTATCACTATTATCATTATTATTATTGTAATTATCATTATTAACCTATTGTAACCATACCTCAGTTGAGTATACATATTAATCACTAGTGCGATTTGGGTTTTTAAATTTTCGAAGTTTGACAGCTCGTAGAAGAAAAATAGAAATGTATCATATAATAAGATACGTGTTTCGGGATAGAACTTTCCGAAAAATGCATCGCGAAATTACTAGACCGAAGAGAATCATAGGGGATACGAATTCGCACGAGAGTGGTTACTGCGGGTTAATATTTTTTTTAATCACTATTATTCTCATTCCAATGACGATTTGTAATAAGGGCGATGTTTTATGTGACGTCGGTCGACAAAGTTCAACGTGAAAATAAATAAAAAAAAATGAAAAATGTGAAATAAAAAAAACGGAAGAACAGAGGGAAAATTAATAAAGCGGGTAACTTAAAGTTAGAAAAATCCTGTGAGAGATTAAATTATACATGCGGTGGAATGAAGAATGATGCATTTTATTTGCATGACGAATCACTTTGTGATAAAGCACAAAACTTGAAAAAGAGAAGAAATAAAAAAAAAGAGAGAGAGATATGGAGGGAAGGAAGAAAATGGGAGGAAAAACGAAAAGGAAAGGAGAAAAAGCCGGAGGGGGTGAAGGAGGGCGAGGGCAAAAAATGTTCCGAAAGAGAGGAAATTCGATTTTCTTTTACTCCGTACGCGCGTTGCCATTGTTTACACGTTTCCCTTCGGGTCCTTTCTTTATTATTTATATATTTTTATTTTTTATCTTTCGTAAAAACTACCCCCTACATTAACAGATTTTAGATTATTATTATTATTATTATTATTATTATCATTATTATTATCATTATTATTATTATTATTATTATTATTATTAATAATATTATTATTAATACTACTACTTCTACTATTATTATGATCATCATCATTTTATACAATTCTAATTCGGGCGAAATTTTCGTTGGAAAAATAAACGAAAGGAAAAAGTTCTAAAAATTTCTTTTTAATAAAAAGAGAGAGAGAAAAAATCAAAAGAGAGAGAAAGAGATGATTAAAAAGTACAACGATGACGAATGATGCAATGAATCTACGGCAAGAGTACGTATTGGTTTATCGGACTCGATATTTTTTTACTTCGCTCCCACCCAAATTTTTGTTTGTTTTTTATTTCGCGATTTCATTGTGTCGCGCTCCAGAGAAATCCATTATTTCCTCGTTGAGACACCTACCGGTTGACTGCCGTTATTTCCAGGTGGAATTTCCACGTGGTTACACGGGCAAATGTTTGTTCGCCGTTTTAATAACTTCCAGCGAAATTGTTTAAACAATAAAAAGGGGAAGAATGGAACGAAAGGGAGGGAAGGGAACTCATAATTTCGGATTCCGGATTATTTTTTCTTCCGGAAAATCTCCACGAAAAATAAATGTTTAAACTTGTATCGGAATCGACGGGTTTAGGAGTTTCACTTCCAAAGCATCGAACGCCTGTAAAAGGGATTTATAAATTCCGATAAATTTTCCGAATCCTCGCAGAAAAATATCTTAGGGATTTATGATTCCATTTTTATGGAAAATGTCCAGAGAAACTTCACACACTTTTTAGAATTGATGGATTTACAAATTCTGTTTTTAAAACACCCGGTGTCTATGAAGGGGATTTAACGATGCCAATAAATTTACTGAATCCTCACAGAAGGACGTCCTCAGGATTTAACAATTCTATTTTCTTTTTTTAGAAAATTTACTGCGTTTCCACGGAATCCTGGGAATTTTCCACGATTAGAGAATTCCAGTTTTTTTCTTTTTTTTTAAATATTTCTATCTTTCAACGGGAAATCAGAGCGAGGCTGCAAACGAGGGGCCAATTAACCGCGAAGTTGTCGGATATTATTTTGCACCAGGGTTTCTTTCGGACTGGCGTTGAATAAATTTCCGGCGGGACAATTGACTAAACGTTAAATAATAATGTTGTCCGTGGCTGTATGTTAATTAGCATCGCACCCGTTGTTCTGGTCGCTCCCTGATATACATACATTATTTTACTGATGCCTAGTTAATTATGCATATAACCGACCGCACTGATACGCATTTCATTTTAAAACGCATTCATTATGTGCATCCCCGTTGGATTAAAAATTTATATATACAATAATTCTTTTATTCTGTTAATTCGCATCCCACCCCCTCCCAAAAATGAAACTCGAAACTCCGTGATTATCGAAACTGACGAAATTCGAGTAGTCAAGAGGAACGGTAATTCTCCTTTAATGGAGTTAATAAATTCCGTTGAAAATATTAATTTTTCATTTTTTTTTCCATTATTTAAATACCTTAACTCCGAAATCCTAAAGTCAAAATTTTTTTCATGTCTGCGTTACTGATATGGAATTTATTTCGTTATTCAACATACCCTTTCATCATTTTTTTCCAGGAAAGGGATATACAATAGAATTACAAAAATAATAAAAAATTGTATTATAAAAAATATGCATTTCAATAAAATTTGAGTTTTCTTTGAAATTTGAAAATTTTCGCGTAATCCATCGTGACCATCTTTCTTTTTGTCGAAATTCGGAACTTATTTCGATATTCAACATACCCTTTCATCATTTTTTTCCAGGAAAGGGATATACAATAGGATCACAAAAATAATACAAAATTGTATTATTAAAAATATGCATTTCAATAAAATTTGAATTTTCTTTCAAATTTGAACATTTTCGCATGATCCCTCGTGACCATCTTTCTTTTTGTCGACATTTGGAACTTATTTCGACATGTATGGAATTTATTTCGATATTCAACATCCACCCTTTCATCATTTTTTTCCAGGAAAGGGATATACAATAGGATTACAAAGATAATAAAAAATTGTATTATTAAAAATATGCATTTCAATAAAATGTGAATTTTCTTTCAAATTTGAAAATTTTCGCGTAATCCATCGTGACCATCTTTCTTTTTGTCGAAGTTCGGAACTTATTTCGATATTCAACATACCCTTTCATCATTTTTTTCCAGGAAAGGGATATACAATAGGATCACAAAAATAATAAAAAATTGTATTATTAAAAATATGCATTTCAATGAAATGTGAATTTTCTTTCAAATTTGAAAATTTTCGCGTAATACATCGTAACCATTTTTCTTTTTATCTTCTCATAATTTTATTTGTAATATTTATTTATTTATTTATTTATTTTCAGAAAAGGCGTATATAATACCACTGTAGAAAAACAATAAAAATTGTATTATTAAAAAAATGCTTTTTAATAAAATCTTATTTTTCGTTCAAATCGAAATTTTTCTCAAAATTTATCGTATCCATTTTCTGTTTGTTCCGTTCTTTTAGGAAAAAAGGGGGAAAGTAATTTCAATTCAAGAGAAACACTACCGTAAACAAATCGTGAAAATTGCAGCGTAAAAATTCCTAATTTCATTTAAAATTCCAATTTTTTCTCCAAATTCATCCTATCCATCTTTCTTATTTCTATTTTAAAAAATTTTTTTTCAAAACGTCGTAACTGATATCAATTGGAAAATGGCAACGTCACACCGTAGGAGCCATTTAGAATTCAGGGGAAAGGAAAGACAAAGGAAAAGCCAACGGGGAGGACAAAGAAAAGCGGAGAATTTTGGCAATAGCTCCTTTCTTACTTATAACAGCATATTTCAGAGACATTCGAGTTATTCCTCTTATTGCCATTGCGAGCATAACTCGAAAGGGTGGGAAATTTACCGAATGGAATTTTCACATAGTTTTCAGGCTTAAAGATATTTTAGTAGATGGCGGGGGCAGATAAATGAAGGAATACAAAAATAAGCATCCGGAGGATGAAATTGCTTTTGGTATTTTATCCGGGTGATTAATGAACCGGAGAAGAATCTCCCCAAGGTATCAATTACCGCGCAAAAAACATATTTTTTTCCATCCCCTTCGGATTACGTCAACGGGGACGTGCCTCCTCCGAGGAAACGAGAGTGTGCCCGAACCCGGAATTATTAAATCCCGTGGAAACCGAAAGAATTTTACTGAATTTTCTGAATTCTCCTTTGGAGGAAATTAAGGAAAAATGGGGGTATTATTTCTTCGGAAACGGAATAAATTTTAGCATTTGTAAAATATGCAATCAATAAATCTATTAATTTCAAACAAAAGTGAATTGAATTTTTCTACAAATTTTCCAAAACTGCAATTATTTAGTCCCGAAGATTTTTTTTTGAAAAATGGAATTTATAATTCCATTAACTCCAATACAAATGAATCATTTTTCTTTTCAAAATTTTTCGAAAAATTGGAATTGTTAAATCCGAAGAATATTTTTCTGCGAAAACACAATAAATTTTCCATTTTCCAAAATATAAAATTCATAAATTTATTAAAAGCAACAGAATTTTATTAAATATCACCATAAAATTTCCCAAATAAAAAAAACTGGAATTGTTAAATTTTTCTGTGGAAACACATGAAACTTTTGAATTTTCAAAATACGAAAATTCAAAAATCTATTAATACCAACAAAGTTCTGTTGCGAAATTAAAGAAAAATAGAATCATTAAATCCAAGGAACATTTTAGCGCGCATTAATTATGCAAAAAAAAAGGCTGTTCGCTTTACGTAAACGCTGTAATTCGGTACTTCCGGTACAAGTTTACGGGTAAAAGTCGTAAGAAAGTTCGTTAAACTTCTGGAATACTGGAATTCCAGAATACTAGAACGGCGTGAGATTGCATCTCTTCGCGGAAAGGATAATAATTTATAAGTGGAAAATGACGAAATTCTCCGGGCTCTTACTTATTTATTTATATATATTTTTTTTCTGTCTCTGCGAAATGGATCCTAAACGATTTTCAGTTGGCATGAGAGAAAGGAGTTCAGTTGCCGGAAAAAGAATTTAAAAGCACGAATGAGAAAGTCAAGAGAAAATAGACATGGTAATGGCTTCCCTCTGTGCAGTAAATCCATCCTGTAAACTGGGTAAATCCTGCCGCTGTCTACTTAATCACAGTGAATTCCAACGCGAACATTTCACGTGGGTACGTTCGTATTCTTGGAAATGGAAGAATTGCATATACATAAGTAACGCAAATTTCCACGGGGGTGCAGACCCAACCCTTATGCAACCTATCGTTCCCACCCCTGCCTGCACGTACCTTTGGAAGCACACAACAGCAATTATGGAGTCCATTCTCGCTTCCAGACTCGTTAAATCTTCCCGTATCGGAATTATTGGATATCTCCACCCCCCCTTTTTTGAAATCGCTAATTCCCTATTTTCCAAGAAGTAGAAAATTTTTTATTTTCGGGATTATCAAATGCCCCCCTTTTGTGGAATTCTTTGATCCCCATTTTTCAAGAATTCGAATTTTTTTCGGAATTATTAAAAACCCCCCTTTCGTAGAACCGCTAATTCCTCATTTTTCAAAAATTATTAAATTTTTTGTCGCAATTATTAAATGCCCTTTTTAAGAAGATATTAATTTCTATTTTTCGGGATCGTTGAACAATTATTTTCCTTGCAGAATCATTAAATTTTCATTTTTTAATGCTCCGGAATTTTTTTAATTTAAGAATTTCTCGAGGAAATTATGAAAACCCCTTTTCCTTACAAATGTCAAATCCTCTTTTTGAAAAATATCCGTACCCCGAATCTCGCTTGAAAATCTTCGGCAAAATAAGTTTAGGGATGGAACCATCATCCAAGGGGGTAAAATCCGAACCGCGGGTGGAGAAACTTTCGAAAAATCCGCGTTTCCTCTCAAAATCAAGAGATGGAAAAAGTAGCACTCGCTGGTACGCGGAGAGGTTGACACACTTTCCACTTGCTTCTTGGGGGTGGGTTGGGGGTGCAAGGCGGGTGCAGGATACTTGTAGTGGCACGAAATCAATTTACATTTTCGCGAGCAGTATCGCTCAAAATGAATTTGCATACCTGATTCGCTGAAGAACATCAAGCAATCTCACCCCCTTGCCCCTTACCCACCCCCGGACACCCCCTCACACTGCGATCCTTCATTTCTCCGCGACTATACGTCGTACTTTCATTTAAAAGTATAATATTGTCCCCTCCCCCTTCCCCTTTCGCTTTTCCCAGAGTCGATTCTTTCCTTCCCACTTTTCCGTCTTTTTTTCGAAAATTGTTTTCCACATTATTTATTAAATATCGAGAGGAATATTTCCTACGTCGAAATCCACCGGTATGGAGATACGGATAACAGATGTTCCAATAAATTACTCCGATCAAAGTGATCAGTCATTATGAAAGGCAACATCTTTCCATTTGCTTTCTTATATAGACTTATTTTACCTCTCCCCTGCACTTCGTATTTTTAGTTGACTTTGATATCAATCGAAAGAAAGCCAATTTTCCACACACAGCTCCTTCCAGTCGTGCGATGGCTTCTTGGCTATCGACGATAGGTCGATATATCTTCCGACGAATGAGCGAGATGATGAAGAACTGATAGCAACGCCAATATTGGCGTTGGAAACGAACTGCTCGCTATTCGTCAAAACAAAGGAAACGAATCATTCCCCGTCAAAAATCGCGTAATTTCGTCACTTTGTGTTTTCCCGGCAGGAAGAAACGTCTTTATTGGATATATACACCAGCAGAATAGGCGATAGAGGGGTAGATAAGCAGGCAGTAGGAACAGTGTGTGGAGTGACGTCATATTACAACGTGAGCTATGGTAGGCTCGACCCTGAGGTAGTTGAGTTCGAGTGTGACGCGTAAATTGGAAGGGAGCAAAAATTCAGAGAGTGTGGAATAATAATACGATGGTTATCGTATTTAAAAGAAAGCACGAGAAATTCCCACGTTAACACGTTTAGTGTCGGTCACCGGTGACCGACACTAAACTTTCCGTTCAGACCGCGCTGGTTATGACAAATGCAATAGCGTATACCCTTGCGACCCACGCGGCATGAATAGGGAGTCACGTAAATTTGACGCGGCAGTTAACGCGTTAATACGATAGGTATCGTATTTTAAAGAAAGCACGAGTAATTTCCACGTTGGTTCTGGAAAAGTGGCCTTAAAACTGTAACACAAGCGGTTATGGAATTGGTCCCGAGGTAGTAGAGGTCAACTGTAGGACGTAAAGTGGAAGGGAGTGGGCACCAAAGAAGTGGAGAGTGGGTGTAGAATGGAAGGGGTACCAAAAGAGTGGGGAGTGGATTCAAAGTGGGAACGATGACGTCATGCAACACTTGAAACAGTAGAAGAGGTACAGGGTGTGAAATTACTCTGTCTCGGGAGGGAGGATACCCCCACAAAAAATAATACTATGCGACACCACGTGCGCACATCCATGGAGCATTATCCGCACAAAATCGGTTCTTCCACTCCATTCTAATTTTAGAGCGATAATGGCTACGCTAAAACCACAACGCGCGCGGGATTTCGCTAATTTCCGATGTTAAGTTGACGGCGGGATATTGAATAGTGACGTTCCGCGGTTACGTTTGCTAAGAGGATTGCGGGATACCGTCATCAAGCCCAACAATAATGACCAGCCCCTCCCATCACTGCCTAGAGTATCTCCCATAAAGGGTGGATGGTTCTATTAATAGAGGTCACATTCTGGCTCATGCTATCAATTTTCGAACAAAAAAAGGGGGTCTCTCTTGATAAACGGCAATTTTCGTTGATATTGAAAAAATCTGATCACTTTTCGGAACCGGTGAAGGTCACACGGGAAGGTAGTATCGTTCGAGTGTGGAGCGGAAACTGGAGGGGATATGGTAAAAAAAGCGGAGTTCGAGCGGGGGATGAGAACTCCCAATCGATTCGTAGAAGCGTGGAGTAAAATTGTGGAGGGGCAGCCCCTGAGGTGGTGGGAGAAGCAGGTGCGGCATTAAGTAGTCGATAACTCGATGATGAGTATGCAAATCGACGAGCGTGGATGTTTTTCAACAACGACGGGGATCTGAAAGAGGATGAGGAGAAGAAGAAGAAGGCGAGGATTGGAAAGCTACTGGAGGACCGAAGGGTTTATGCACATTTACGTGTACACCCGCGCCCCAGAATCGATGTGACCTAAGTCCATGTTGCGAAGGGCTGACTTAGGTCCTTCCAACCAACGGCAGGTGGCGTTTACATATACGCGCACACTTATATTCAGAGTTTACGTACCTCTCCGGCTCTTTCGCTCACTCGTTCCAGTTATTGGCTTTTCTGGCAATAAATTAAGTCCCGATCAAGTTCTTGTGTCGAAAATATACTCCCGATATGCACATTTTCAATCGTAAATGGCTTCGATGGCTGATTATTTCCCACTGGAACTCCGATAAAGGGTGAAAACGACCCTATGGAAAGTCTGGATCTCTACGGAGTGTTTTAAACGTCCGGTAGGGGGTCAATTGTATCGAAATAGACGGTTTCCAGAGTTAGACCTCGAGAAAATTTGTCAAGGTTAAACCGAGTTTTCGTCATTTTCAGCCCCTATGCGTTCAATTAACCGGTTTAAAGCTTACTTCTAGGCGATTTCACGTCAATATAACAGTTTTTCGAAGACAACTCTTTCTTGCACGTGTGTTTGATTCTGTATGTATGTGAATGTGAGAAACGTCCATATAAAGTAGGAAATTTTCGAGTGGAAACATTTTAAAATACATTTTTTGCTCTCTTATATTTTTTTTGTTTCTTCTGAGAAAGGAATAAGAAGGGTAAAAAGGCGACCCAGTTTTTACTTTATGCAGAAGAATATGTGTGCACGTACACACGAAGCGCGCGCATACGTGTTGCCGTCAAAGTGAGTTCTGCCGAAGTAGTTAAACAGCAAAACAGAAAATAAAAGTTACCGGGAATGTATAGGGTGGAAATTTCAATTTTTTAACTCGATATGCAGACTGTCCACGTCACTTTGCATGTTGTCTATGCATGGAATATGGGGTGGTGTGTATTTTTATTTTCTCCTTCCACCTCCCAAGGGATGAAGACACGTATAAGTGAATCCGAGACTGAAGGTAGAAGGAATACAGATTTTTGTCGTTTAACAAGTACGGGGGAGGATTTTTTTGAAACTAGACCTTCCTTCCTTTGAGATTCCACAAATCAAGGATCCTCGCGAATTTTGCTTCGCGTTCCTCTTTTTTCTCACCTTCGATTCCTCTCTCACAACTTCTTCGACTCGTGGATGTCGATAATGTTACAAATGCGACCGGCAAGTACGAAAAAGCCTTTTCACTCGAGTTTGTGAATCTCCAGTTACCCACAGCATCCCCTGCCCTGGAGTTTTCGTCGAAAAGCGGAAGACATGTGATGTTTACGCAGAGCGTGACGGTATAACGATACCGTGGCAAAGTGGTGCAATTTATCGAAGCAAAATATTCTCGGGAAAAAGAGGAAAATATCCGAGGGAAAAATAGTCGCGCAATTTAAAATTCAACCAGTCGGTAGGAAGCTACGTACGTACAAAGGAGATCGCGATGATTATATCGAGAAATCCATTCGCCATCCGAATCACGTTTGTCAAACGACCGCCAGAGTTAGACGCGGAGGAGACGTCCTTTAAAGTTAAAAGGTTGTTATCAACACCTGCTGCCTTGGTTCCATCCATTTACGCGTTGTAGTGACACCTCTTTCCGCTTCTGTCTCTGTCTACTACATTTCTCACCCCCTCCTCCTCTTCGCCTATTTGTTAGAAAGTTCAAACAACTCGTTGGATGCTCCAACGAGTCTTCCTACTTCCTTCCGAGCTCCAACTTACTTTCAACTTACTATCTTTCGCGGTGTAACTGCGCTTAAATACCAGCTACATTTATATCCAGGTGTACTGCAGTTTGATAGTTTCGCCCAAGCCACACTTCGCCTTCTTAGTCGACAAATGGAGATCCTGAGAGCTGCAGGCGAGTCTAAGTAGATGTAGTAAACAAATTACTAGCTACGCAGACGCTAGACGCTATGGTAGGTAGTGGGGAAGTAGTAGATGGGCGCCTGGAACTCAAACGGTGGAAGGGATGATGAGGAAAAGTGGAGGTATGTCCGCAACGCAGACGGTAGAAGGGATAGCTCAAGGCCACGAGGGTAGTAGAGGTACGCCTGTGGCACAAACGGTAGAGTCACCGATTGGGGCAGTCGAGAAATTGACCGATTTACTTGAAATTTGGTATCCGACAGCTCTTCGAGCCCTTAACGTCAAACCCACCACTGGAATCCAGAACCCCGAAAACCCAATCCAAAATGGCGGATCAAGAATGAAAAACGTATGGTAAGCTGAGGAACAAGGCCTGATTATGTGGACCGTTTTTTTTTGCTTGAAAAAGGAAGAGAGATGGTATCGAGAATATGCACATGCTGGATAAAAAGAGGCAAAGCCGAGCAGCACCTCAGCAATGAGATTGCATTTTAATGCAACTGCTAGAACGTTTATCGGAAACGAATTTACGTTTTCCCTTTTTTTTCTATTTTTTATTTCATTCACAACCACTATTATGTTCCCGTAATTTTCTCCATATCAATTTCCAAACTCTCTCTCTCTCGGTCTATACTTTCTCCTTTCTCCTTTGCCATCCATTTTTCGCCGGCGCTTTTGCTCTCCGGTTCGCACTTTTGAATTTAAACCGAAGCTTTTGCTCGAATATTGGCTGATCCGTACATTCAATTCCATGTTTAATAGAATCCATTCAAACTCTCGGGCAAAATAAAAAAAAAAGGTATATATATATATAAACACGATTTCACTACTGGAAAGTTCACCTTGGAAAAGCAGAAATTTTGAAAAAGAAATTCGTAATGAACCAGTTCTTTTCTCGATGGTTGTCGATAATGATAATAATCGACACGACTTGGACGGACCTCGATGAACTCGAAAGGTGTATTATTCCAAGGAAAACTTAGCGATGCGTGCGTCGTGTATATGTTTCCTTTAAAAGCGGCAATATCATCACGTAAATATCGTACAACAAGTATAATCTATCCGATCGAATATACAACAACAAGGAAAGTTCAATGAGTGGATGCAGTGGGATCAAAAGCCTCTGCATGTGCATCATTGCAGCAATAGCGAGCGCCTATAGGACAGCATCATCGGAACCAACGAACCATCGAACCAGCCAACGAACCAACTATCCGAGCTAACTCATGCAGCCTGCAGGATCTCGCTGGATAACGGCATTAATTGAATCGCTATCGGACGTGCCGTGGTCTCGCGTTATTCTATTACCGAAGCAGCTATTGTCTACCGTGGTTTATAGTCCAACATTCAAATAACCCACCCTCTCGGCTTTTCCTTTTTCCCGTACCGACGTATACTTCCAATCAACTGGCTTGGGGGCTGATAATTAGCTGGAAATGTGAATCGTGACGGGCTTTGTGAAACTGCCTGCCCCCTGCTGGAGGTACCAACGTCAAAAGAAGCTCCGCTTTGCCGGACCGGCGACCAACCTACCGCAAAATCACGGAGATTACTGCCACGGCGGGGTAGGTTGGTGGTCGAGATGACGTAGAATCGCATCCCCTCCCCAAGCGGAAAGACCATCTCCTCTTCGAAGGATTCCTCGAGATAAGAATACAATATTTTGGATTAGTTGAAATTAAGGGAAAAAGAAGGAAGCCAAAAGATGTAACAAATATGGAAGCTCGGTCGCTGGGCGACCTGCAGCTGCTGGCTATATTCTCAGGGTCTAAGGTAGCCGCATAGTTTGGGGAGTTCGGGTAATACGTAGGTATTTGTCTCGCACATCCTGCAAACTCTCACACGAACCAGGCGTAAGGACGAGTTATTCGCGTTCCTTCGTTGTTGTCGTCGTTGTCGCCCACATCGTTTCAAGCAAGTTCCACTCCTCCGAAGCTCCGTGACACAAGTTTCGCTGCTTAAAGTCAAAGTTGCGGCTTAAACATGAGCTGCATATTCCTCCGTTACGTACTACCTCGGAATCTGCTAAACAATATGACTTACTACTACTACAAGCTCCTGCTGCTGCCGCTGATGCTACTGCCGCTACACCTACCACCACCACCACCATCATCATTCTTCGCTTCCACCTCTCCGCCTCAGTCCCTCCCACTCCGCAGTCCCGCTCTACTTCCACTCTTATCTTCGCGTGTATTTACTGCTGCGGCATTTCACGTACCCTCAGCTACTTCCTGAAGAATTTAAGGCCTCTCGAGGCAAGGGGACACCGGAAATTTTTGAGTCATGCAATGAACTGGACTTGCTGATGACGACAATGAAGTTCAAAATACGATGGAGTAAGATTACCATCGTGGGAATTTCTCATGCATTCTTTGAAATGAGGTGAGTATCGTTTCAACCTGAAAATTTCTCGTGCTTTCTTTAAAATACGATAATTTTCGTATCAACGTGGGAATTTCTTCTGGTTTCTTTAAAATACGATAACTATCGTGTCAACGAGGGAATTCTTCGTGATTTCTTTACAATATGATAACTACCCTATCAACGTGGGAATTTTTCGTGCTTTCTTTATCATTCCGAAAATCATTACGTCATTGGAAACCTATACCACCTCTACTCCCAAACGGATATTTAATTTAGATTACGTGGAAATGGTAGGTTCTGAGTTTAATTTAAAACTAGTATAATTAATTTTCTCGACGTTATTGATTTTCATTTCTATATTAGCATCCGCATATTGTATTGTTTACTTTCATATATTTTTTAATATCGTTCCTTTGAATCTACGACGACACAACTTCTTTTTCATCAATTTTATAGATTTTCTATATTTGTAGGATTCACGCCATAGGTTGTTTGTCCCAGAACTGTTTGATAAATAGACTTTTATTATTATGGTTGTTGTTTCTCGAGTCTTCTTTGTTATACGACAGTCGTTTCACGTTTTCTTCAACGCCCAGCTCAATTAGTAAACTTCCGCGTATTAAAATGCATCGGTCTCGTGATGAAACGCTATTAAAACCAAAAGGAGTCGCGGAAAATTGCATTTTTTCCTGAAACTTGTGGTTCGAATGATCTCGATATAATACAGCATTCCATTACGCTAAAAATAAATGTTTACTTTGAATGGAGAAAACTCCGTGTAGCGTCCCTCTCTGAGAGTGTACATGTGTGTACATGTTTTTGTTTAACGAGTCGACACAAAGGTATAAATATTATGTGTCTTGTGTACTATGAAAGAACTTTGGCGAGGAAGGCAGGAGGAGATGGCGCGGGATTTTTACGGAACACTTTAATTGCATTTACTCTTTTGTTGCATTATATCCCTACGCGGTTGTAGATTTACTTGGGATTTCACTTCATTTTACTTTTTTAATTTATTTATTTTTTCCCCTTTTAATATATCCTTTCTTTCCTTCTCGAAGAAAGAAATGAAAAAAGAGAGAAGAAGCGAGAGGGAAACAAAAAAAATGCTGGTTGCCAGTATTTCTATTATGAAAATCCCCTTTTCATTGAAAATTTACCACGACGTTACCGTACAACTTTTGCCTACATAATGCAGCGTACCCTTGTACACGCGTTTGATTTAACAGATATTCAAAGCTGCTTTTGTGTGAAAGATAGCTTCGCTTCGAATGTGAGCTTCCTGATTTTTAAAAATAAGAGAAAAAAGGAGGGAAGAAAACAGTTACGACTGAACTCCGTCATTATGCCTCTTGTTACTCTCGCTTCCCTCCGCCTTTAATATTTCCGCAATCTGCGAAATGTAATCTTAAGATTACGTGAAAGACAATGTAATCTAACTTCTTTGGAAACTCGTTCGAGTTATATTTTCTCTCCCTCTCTCCCTTTTTTTCTTGCGTGTGCGAGAAGTGTTTGTCATTTAAATCGTACCGTTTCTTTCATTTCCCCGGCCTCTTCTGGTCGCGAATAAATGTGAGTTTAATATTGTACCGGGGGAGCTTTCTACCACCGTTTCTTCATGAAGAAAAGTATCTCGCATTTACAGAAACATCCACCAGCTCTGGACGTCGATGAAAAATCCGTTTCCTTATCTTCAACTTTTAGGATCGATCCCTCGTTTCCATCTCCATGGAAGGGTTGCGATTAGCAATTTAATACATTATCAAGGAAATAATTCGGAGAGAAAGAGGTCCTGGAAAGTATCGTCCTGTGGAAGGCTGCTACGAATCTCATATCCGTCTGAGACGCCTGATAACAGTAGGAACGTTAGCTCTGAGATATACATGTACTTCGAGTGCTAGATGTGTGTGTGCGTGTGTGAGAGAGAGAGTACCTTTGTAGGTAAAGAGGGGATGGATGTTACCGAGAAATATTATAGCACACCATCGGTGCCATTTCCGTATTCTGATTGGAAATTGTCATACCGCAGGCATCAGAAACTATCTCTGCTCCATTACCTGTGCGGATATTAACCGGAAGGATGTCCGCACTGCAGCGTTCTGATTCTCGCAAGTTTTTGATTGCGTTTTCGTCGCCTATGGAGAGAGAGACAGAGAGATTTGCGGATTCGAGAGAAAACGCATTCGTGTACTTTGAAAATGCATCATTCCATGAATATGCATTCGCATTCCTGATACATTTCACGAACCGTCATTCTGCAGACGCGGCATGCTCGCGTGTATGCCGCTACTTTGGCCGTAATGAAAATTGACATCGACGGAATTGCCTCGACGCAATTCTCGTCTGCCGATAATTACAACGGTATATTTTAATTCCTAATTACATGTGTACGTGTTTCTTCTTTCATCGTTCGAAGCCCCAGAGGCACTCGAGACGATACTCGTGCTTTCATTCGACTCTCGTTGCTTGTATTCATGCACAAACGGTACATAAACACACACACGCCAGGTGGAAACACATAATTCACTTTGAATCCGATTCACTAAAGATATAACGCGTTGCTCTCTCGAGAGGACTTTACGTTATTTCGTTTAAGTACGAGTCGCATCTCAAGTCCCTCAAACCCCTTTTTGAATTCCCCTCCTTTTGATTTTTTGCTTCTTAGCCTCAACAACTAACTTCCACTCGTACTCTTTCATCCAAAGATTCCGTTTCCATTAAATCACTTGAAATCTGCTAATTTCCTGACTTCTAAAGCGCTTCTTTTGCGACTTAATTGCGATACGTGTTGTATAAATAAATGTAAATAAATAAATTGCATCTCCTATCCTTTCGGAATAACAGCCTTTCAGCATAGCGAGTTTTACACATCAAAAGAAGTTCTTTCGTTTCAAAGTTTCTACCTCTATTACGTAACTCTATGAAAATGTAACATTTTCCGAATCTGAAAAGCTCGAGATGAAATTCCCCTATTTCCAAATCCGTCGATTTTTCATTCGCTTGCGATGGAAAATTGAAGGTTGCAAAAGCTCATCCGTTAAAATTAACGCTAAGTGCTTTTTTCCTACACCGAATGTCGCAGGAGGAAAGTTTTGTCGAATGAAATTCCTTGAACTCCAGTCGAAATTACAGTAAAAGGTTCAATTGTCATTTTAATCAACTGCTGTACCTTCTAGCCTGACTTTATGAAATAAAGAGCGAGAGCGAGAAATCCAGTTACTTTTTTCAAGCTTTATCGTTCGAAAGAAGCCCAATTACCTATAAGAGAATCCTTACGAGTGTCTATCTTTCTTCCTCCTAAGTAAAAGATTGATTTTTCAAGGGAATTTCTCTCAACTTTCCACCGTTCATTCCTTTCCTTTTTCAAATCCAAACGTTTGAAAAGGAACGAAATAAAAAAAACAATAGATTTTGTCAAGGAAAGATTAACGTTCTAATACCGTTCCTTAATGCAATTCTGTTTTAACGATTTGGAAAAATAATTTCGTCTTAAGGATTCGAGTAAATATTTTAATTGGGGGAAAAACGTTGGAAAAACTTCTAATTGCACTATTAATTAAGAAAGAAAATGTATATAAAGTCGGAGAAAAGGCGGAAATTTATAAACGAGAACCACGAACACACGTTTTATACAAAAACTGTATTTTTACGTAAAAACTACACGGGGACGGCAGGAATAAAAAGAGTAATGTCGTTTTTAAATCATCAAATCCGCGCTGACTTCTACGTGAACCTCAAAGTATCTAATAAAAGTTTTCATTACCTTCGATTTCGAATTTATTGATAGGTTCTCTTATTTTTATGGTGGCCATTTGTTGCAAGCGAATTATATTTAAATGCTCTATATGCTGTAACCGAAATATAGGGAGGAGCTTTATTGAAAAATCACGAGAGCAGCTTTTCTCTGAAACAGTCGCATGCAATTTCTCCGGGGAAGTAAAGAAACCATTAGAAACATGCTGCTCGATGCGGTAGTATTTGAGTATTAAAGGAAAGCTAAGAGACTCGCGTTGATACGATAGTTATCGTAGTTTAAAGAAAGCACGAGATACCCCCTAATTGGTAAAATGTGTATCATATTTTAAAGAAAGCACGAGAAATTCCCACGTTGATACGATAGTCATTGTATTTTAAAGAAAGCACGAGATTCTCCCTCATTGGCACACTGGGTATCCTATTTTTAAAAAAGGCACGAAAAATTCCCACGTTGGTACGATAGTATCGTAATTTAAAGAAAGCACGAGAAACTCACACTACCATTGCTGATACTCGAAGCCTGTAAAATAAAGAAAAAGCAATTAGAAGCATCGACATAAAAATAAAAGCACCACGAAAGAATCGACATCGTTATTATTAATTACACGATGCGCTAAAATTGTTGAAGATTTTTTTCCTGTCACAGGGACCAATTTTTTATGGAACACGGAAAAATGGTATCGTCGAAGAGAGGAAGAGAGAACGCGCGGATAAGAAATGTCTGTTGCACCAGTGAATTATGAGCCCACTTTTTTTTACATGACATCTATTATTTTTGTCGCTGCTGTATTATTTTATTGATATTTTCGTATCCACTCTTTGCATTTTTTCGTATTAAAATGGCTTTCGGATTTCTTTTGTTCGGACCACAATCCATTTCGTGGGAAGGTATTCGCTTCTTAAATCATTCCCAAATCCACAGAAACGGTCGGAGAATTCCATAAAGAACAGAATTATGAGTTCCTATATTGATTCCAATAAAATTAGATACGTTTATAAGAAACATAAAAATCCGGAAAGACCCACTTCGGATTCCTTCGTCATTTCAATACATTGGCGACTGCAATTGTAACCGCGTTACGGGCAAATCAAATAAAAGATACCGGGTCTGCAATTTAGACGGAGTTTAAAATCATCCGTAAAAATTAGATACTTTTTCCCAGGGGAAAAAAAATTCGATACTTTTCCCTCCGGTCGTATATATCGCGGGAAAAACCGCACCGGTTGTTTGGCCGATACAAAATCGTCGCAAAAAAAAAAGGAAAGGGGACAAGTACTTATAAAGGTGTCAGTCCAAAGCGGTAAAATTCAAGCTTAAACGTTATCCGCTAGCCCGAAGTTCTAAATTACAGCTTAAACACATGGACGGGAAAAAATAACAAAAAAGAGGATATTTAAATGCGCAAAAACTGATTGGATTCATTTAAAAGTTTCCGATATTCCAGACAGAAGGAATCTAAAAGTTTTGGGAAGCTACAACCAATAACACCCGTACCGTGTACCTTTCTGGTCTGATGAGCCGAGTGTGTTTTAAACAAACACGAAACTCCAACATCGCCGATGTGTTTTATAACAAGTTTCTCGCTGCATGAATTACACATGAAGCCCCGAACGCAGGATTGTCGGTCAGAAGACGAAATTATGGAATTACGGGAATTTTGATTTCGGGGGAAAAAAACACAACATTTTATCGACATCAATTGTTCCACGAAGACAATGACGTCATGTTGTGTGTTTAAAGAAAGCACGAGAAATTCGCTCGTAGACTCGATGAGACAGAGTTATAATAAAGAAAGCACGAGAAACTCGCACGTTGACGCGGTAACTGTGGAACAAGAAGAATTTTGTCAGTTGAATTTGTAGAGAATAATTTTACAGCCACTTACCTTCTTATTTACGACTGCAGTCCGTCCTTCCTGTCGGCGAGGAATTTGTGAGTCCGCAGAGGGGAGAGAAACCGTTGAGTCCCGGCGAGAACCCATTGCGCTTGCGCTATCCCCAATATCTGACCCAACGTGGAAGGAGAGGAATCTCTTTATAGTGGGAGAGCAGAGTCTTCGTGAAGGTAAGTCTGATATTTCATGTCTTCAACCATTATTCTTTTATATATTATTATTATTATTATTATTGTTGTTATTATTATTATTATTATTATTCTTGTCTGTGTCATTATTTTACGAAATGTGGTTAAAATAGGGACGATTGTGATGTCGAAAAAATATACATAAATATATGTGTATATAACTTTGTATGTATCTGTGTGTTGTTCGAAGCGAAGCATCTCTCTTGAATAAATCATTATTCCCTTCTGCCATTTTTCCAATATTTATTCTCTACACAGTTTCGCACTTCGACGAGGATTGTTATTTTAAAAACAGAGGGACAGAATTTTCTTTTTTATTTAAATTTAGTTTATTGATTATCTTACGTTGTACAACTGTGCCTTTCGATTATTCCATTTGAGATTAAAATACGCGATTTTCGAGGGAGAAATCAGGCTGAAAAGATGGGAAAGATAAATTCTGTTCGCTCCCTGTAAAAAGTGTAAACAACTATTCGATTAGAGACAAAGGGGTGTTTTATAAAGGTGGCAGGAGTCGCTAGGGACTCGTAAGAAGTCACTTGTGTCGCACGGAACTTCCCTTAATTTATGGGTCAACCGTTGCAGCTGTTAACGTGTCATACAAAGTTTTGCGTTACCACTGTCTTTTTTTTATCATCCAATTTTTCATAATTTCTCTCACGTTTTTGAAAACAAATGGGTACGTAAGAAGTGTTAAAGTACGGAAATTATTTTTTGACGGCTTCCATAAATTCCACATTTGTGACCTATTTTGAATTATGGTATTTTTGACATTGACCTAAGTGCACATTTTGCAGAAGTTTTTTCAAACATTAAACAAAATTATTAGGGCAACTTGAAAATAGGTGGATGCAAGGTACATTTAACACCATAAACCTGTATTTTTAACACTTTTTGATAAAGTCGTAGAAGAATTTGAAAAAAAAACGGAACGATTTTACCCAAATTCGAGGGTGACGCGATTCAAAAATTTCGCGAATTTTTTCGGGGAGTTAAGTAACACCTCAGTGAAAAACTAAAAATAGGGAGTCATGAGCAGCATTTAACACCATAACCCGGTATTTCTAGAATGTTCAAAAAAGTTACGGAACAACCCGAAAAAAACTCCGGCTGGCTCCGGAACCCTCCGAACATATTTTAAGCCCCCATGTGCTTTCGTCACCCTAAAGCCCTGGCTCCCACAAATTTGTCCATTCGTTACTCCCCCTTTTGGGGTCACCTGACCGGAAACTGGTGCAAGAAGAATTTCGAGATTAACCACATTTAAGGAGCTATAATTTATCTTTTGCCGACCCTTACCTCTTCCATGCTCATCGCCGTCGTCCTTTTCCAAGAGTTCACGAGGAAACTCTTAATTAACAAGCAAACAAAAAAGAAAAGGATCTTCAACCACGTAGATTTCAGATCCTCGTGAAAAAGGAGGAGGCCAGATGCGGGAAGATAGACGAGCGTTAAGTATACACACTGTAGTCGGATGCTTGAAACAGGCAATGGACGAACATTCTTCCTTTCTCCTTGTCTAGTTTGGTCGCAGTACCATTGCAGAACCGGAAGTTGGCTTACATAATTCGTCCTTTGTGGCATTACTTTGCTTTTAATTCACATCGTTATGTGGAGGGCGTACAGGATGGGCTAAATTGCATTCAACGAATTTTCCTTGAAAAAGGAAACTGGATTTACGTAGAACTCTCTCCCAGATTTTCTCGAGCTTTTTTTCATTCCTCCATTTTTTTTTTTTGGAATGTATTCGAATCCTTTCACGAATCCCACCCTTTTCACAGACCGGAAACTCTGACGTCATTCGAATTTTAATTTCACCCCAATTTGAGGACGCCAGTCTCAACCTTGATCGACCTTGAACACTGTGAACGTGTATAGACGGTCGTAGCATCGAGGAAAAACTTTTGGTATTCCTTCGTTTGTGATTTATGGATACCCATTTAGATTTACACGCATTTACAGCCGTGCTATGGACGCGTATACACGTCTACAGTTGTTTATATGGTCCACCTCGTTATATATGCGTCTATCGCGCTGGAATAAATTGGAGGATAGGATGTGAACACACAGTTTTGAATTTTCGCATCAGTTGATATCCCAATCCAACCCTAATTTTAGGATTTTAATTCCAGCCTGGAGTGACTTTACGCATTATGGACGCGTATACACGCCCGTAGAATGAAGGAATACTTTCGTTAGTAATTCGCTGGGGTTTATGGGTAATCGATTGACATTTACAGGCATTAGTGAACGCTGAATTGCCGTGCTATGGACGCGTATACACGCCTTTGGTTGTTTTGATGGTTTACCTTTGTATGGTCCCATTCTATGGCGTCTATCGAGCTGGAAAAAATTCGACAACGAGGTATAAACACCTGAGAGGAATAATAAGGGTTGTTCGATGTGAAAGTGGGTATGGGGTGGGGCCAAACGAAGGCCAAAGATCGCGCGTAAAGACGATAATGACTATCAAAATTCTGGAAACGTCCCATTAGGTAAATTGTGAAATACCTAAAGGATCTTCTTCGAATGTATTCAAGTCAAACCACGTTCGAATTCTCACGAGTGTAGCTGCCATGACTTCTGCCTAAACGTTCCGTCTGTACGTTTAGGTGGGTATTGGTTCCGGAGGTACAGGGACCAAAGGGAAAATTCGCTGGTGTCTAATTCGATTATTTTGCAGATATAAACCGCTGCTGAATGAGTTCGACGTCTCTTCGGTAAATTTTCGGGAAATATATGACCTTTTTTCGACGTCTCGGAGGATGAACAAAAAACAAGAAGGGAATTTTTATAAATAATAAATAAATGCGAGGGTTAAGTGGCAAAAACAGTAAAGTAGCAGACCCTGGGAATTTGTTTAATATGTTAGGGTACAGTTTTTGGGGGTTGTAAAAATTGCGTCTTATAGTAGAAAATCCACTTAACGCCCTCGTATTTTTTTTTTCCGAAGAAAGTCGAGCCATGGTGCCAAAAAAAATTACCGGCTTTTTTTTCACTAATTGTAAGTTTTGGGAAATTCGATCTGAAATTGTTCACAACTTTCAAAAGCTTTTTTGAAAATTTCAAAAATACAGAGTTATGGGGTTAGAAGTATCTCGTTCGTTTGTATTTTTTCTTTCCCGAGAAATAACTCC
Organism: Gasteruption jaculator; assembly: GCA_949825005.1. Lineage (NCBI taxonomy): Eukaryota > Metazoa > Arthropoda > Insecta > Hymenoptera > Gasteruptiidae > Gasteruption > Gasteruption jaculator. The sequence continues at coordinate 8,068,529 of OX463762.1, forward strand.
CAAAATATTTTTAAAAAATCAAAATCAGTAAACTGAAAATTTGCTTACCAATTTCTTCTTTACGTATTTTGTCAAATTTTCCAAATGGATAAAATTTTGTATTCGCGCTGGATTATCAATTCTTTGGTTCATAATTTTTCAAACATGGAAACCATCAACGAATTCGTGAAAAAAAATCCAACGTCGAATTACGGGACCGAAATGCATCTCGCCGTAAAAACACCTATCCCAGGATTCATTTAAAAGGACGAGTTATGTATTGAGTTTAGAAGATTTATATTACATATATGTACACACATGTGTATAGGTGTACACTCACAATAGTTTGCCACTCTTTTTATTTTCCCTACATTTTATTTTCCGCTTCCAAACGTAAAAAAGAAATCCTTTTTTTTGTTCGTTCGTTACGTGCTTTTTTTAATTAACCACTTTTCAAACCGAAGCATTCTCTCGCATTGTTATTTCACTAATCAAAATATAAAAGCTATGCTGTAAAAAACGAATCAAGGCTTTGGCTACAAAAAAATTGCCAAACATGTCGGTAGCCGACTAAAAGAGTTAAGGCAAATAATGCTATTTGAGGTACCCCAGATTGATGTTTGCAATTTTTCGAGAGGTACACCATTTTTTTCGTGCAAAAATAAATTTCAAAGAAAACAAATGCGATTTTTTTAATCAGTAGCCCCGAAAACCTCGAAAACGATACCTCACATGCCATAGTTTGTTAAAAAAATATTGACCTTGGAAAGGTCAAAATTTTGAGACCTTTAATTTGCATCGGCAGAACTATGGCATGTTGGGTATCGATTTCAATGTTTTCGAGGTCACTGATTCCGAAAATGAGGTTATTTTTCCGCATTTCACAAATCGGAAGTGGGAACTTTCAGGGGCGTGGGAAAAAAGGGATTTTTTGCCTGAAAAGCGAAAGCAGCCGCGTCAGCGGTGTGTTTTACAACAGCGGTCGTATATCTGCTGAAAGTATAGATACTTAATTCTACTATAGCTTTCATTTGTGGAAATAATCTTCATGTCAGTAAATCACGGAATGGTACAGATGCAAATTCCCGACAGTTGTAATTTGCACGGTTCGTAAAACAAGCTGCTGGAACAGGAAAATACTCGGTACTTTACTTGCCGGGTATAGTATAAAGTACTACATAGGGGAAGATAGAGGGTCGGGAGAATGTGGAAGTAGACTGACGCTAAAATGAAATGCCATACAGAATGAAATTACCATACACAGAATGCCCTGATACTAAAAAGAACCTTAACCTTTCCTTTATCTCTTTCTTACAACCTCGAATTTATAATATATATGTATACATACGATTTAAAAAAAAGAAATATATATATATATATTTACACACACACATACCCAATTTTGGAAATCAATAATTTTTTCAAAAAGCTTGTATGTTTTTTTGAAATTCCAAAAATATATCCCTAAAGAGTACATCTTGAGCTAAATGCACCTATTTTTGAAATACCAAAATAAATTCAAAAAATGTCCTAAAAAAATTGGTAACTTTTTCCCGAAAATCATTACTTCCACCTTCGCATCCTCGCTTTTAAAAATTACTCTTTTTTTGGAAAAACTTAATCTCTTTTTGGATAATCTAACAAGTAACACTCGCTACCATATCTCAAAATTTTCTTTATTCCCAAAAACCCTAAAAAATTTATAAAATTCGTATTTTCCATTTTGTAGAATTTTTCAAATTTTGGAATGACAGGAAACATACATATTCCGTTAGAAAAATTTTATGCAGCGAGTCGACACTTTTTCCGGCCAAAGAGAGACACCTTTAGCAGGAAAAAAAATTCTCGAGGGGCATAAATTAAAATGAAATCACGGTACACATTACAATTACATGGAAATTAGATCCTGGAAATGTATTAGGAGGTAACATGCAAAGTCGCGGCTCTTTCGTTTTCTCTAGCAAGTCGATACTCATTTTCTTCTGTACGTAACAGTATATATATATGTATATAGACGAAAATTAACATCTCTATATGAAAATTGACGTTATGGTTAAATTAGGATTGTTTCTCCCCGATCTAAACAAGTTCCGAAGGTGTTAACGTCATTATCATTGCTTTGATTTCAGTTCATGAACTTCTATCACGCAAATTTCTTCCAGGAAATTTACATACTCAATCTGATTATTCTAACAAGGTGGAATTATCAGGCATTTTTTCGAATAAGAACGCATACCAGACCACTTCCCTCCCAAGCGCAGAATCACCGGGAAATGACACTTTGGGTACCTTAACTTCGTCAATTCCGATCCGATCGAAAAAGCGATTGGATTTTCGAAATCAGCGACTTCGAAAATGTTGAAATTGATACCCCACATGCCGTAGTTCAAATTTCAATTTTTGACCTTCGGAAGGTCAAAATGTCGGAACTTTTGATTTTTGGTTTTGGAGCTCTGGCGTGTTGGGTATCGATTTCGTTGGTTTCGAGGTCATTGATTTCAAAAATGCTGTTAGTTTTTCGAAACTCCATCGTTTTCGAAAGATAACAGGCCCTCTTGCGATTTTTCGTGACTATTTTTGCGAAAAAAAGGTATTCTTCGGGGTAAGAAGGTACCATAACTGTACTTTAGTATGGGAATAATGGATTCCCGGATGAACATAACTCAGCAGAAAATTATAAACTCAAATCAGAGTTTCTATACATACATGCACATTTTTTAAAGAGATTCCACATACATTTTCTTTATTCCGGAAAGTTTGCGGAGCCACACCAAGTTCACACGGATCGTTATTGTTATCTTTCGCAGTGTCGACGAATTGCGAACTAACTTGAAATATATTCGTACTATTAACTTTATACGTCGGGCTGTTACGTAATGTATGTGGCGTGATATTTGCTTAACTTCACCCTTATCCAACAGTTTCCGCTTTTTTAATCGAATTCACGTGTCCACTTCCATCTGGTTTAAAATATCCCCAGTAATACTGCCATTTTCGGAATCTGCGACCTCGGTTACCACGAAAATGATACCCCACATGCCATAGTTTCTGAAAAAAAAATTCTGAAATTTTGAATTTTTTCAATAAAAAGTTTCACGCTAAAATATGGCATATGAGGTATCGTTTTTTACGTTTTCGGGGTCGCGGATTGTTATTAGTTTTTGGAAAAAATGAAAATTGGTGTACACCATAATTCTACGATTCTCTCGAAATTGATAATTTTTTTAGCTTCAGTACCCGAAATTTTCATGAAAACTATAAAAATTTATATAAAATTTCACATAATGAATTACAAAAAATTGAGAGCCCAAATTTCGTCATTTTCCCTGTAAAAAATTAATAAAAATTGAATTCCAAAATGTGGCATGTGGGGTATCGTTTTCGACGTTTTTAAGGTCACATATTCAGAAAATGGCATTATTTTTCGGAAAAAATGAAAATTGGCGGAGTTAACATACCTTAGGTCCAAGTTTCTCTCAAAATCGATAACATTTTTATCTTCAATACCCGGAATTTTCATGAGAACTATAAAAATCGTTATACAATTCCATAGGATCAATTACAAAAAAATAAAATCCCGAATTATGTCATTTCTCAATAAAAAATAAACAAAAATTGAATTTAAAAATGTGGCATGTGGGGTATCGTTTTCGACATTTTCGGGGTTGCAGATTCCGAAAATGCTATTGGTTTTTTGAAAAAATGAAAATTGGCCGAGTTAAGATACCCCAATTCCAAGTTTCTGTCGAAATCGATAGTGTTTTTGTCTTCAGTACAAGGAAACTTTATGACAGCTTTTAGAATTTATATGAAATTCTGGTATTTCATTAAAAGTCTATAAATTGACACAATTTCCCCCCTCTTTTAAAGTACGTGACATCAGAAATATATTATATTCTATTTGAAATATCTTAAGTTGCTCTCTGATAAGTTTCGGGCTTTCCCTTTATTACTACGAGCTTCAAATGAAATTCTTGTCTAAGTTTCATTTAATCTAGTGACCCTTCCTCAAATCAATTAATCAAAAGACTCTACTTAATATCCTACATTGCGAGTTTGTCAATTCTATTCATGATTACTACTCCTATAAATTTCTAACAGGATCTTATATCGAACGAAACTTTGTCACTTTATTATACGCCTTTCCAATTTATTCCTTCTATTTGACTCTCCTTCAAAAAAACCCATTCTATTAGTTATGACTTAGGAACTTTGTCATTAGAGAGATTATGATTAGATGTCATTTTTCAGCAAAGGTTAAACCAAGAAAGGGGTGATTTTATGATCCCAGACTTTGCTGGACATCGCTTGGGAATTTTTTATTCGAAACTTTGATGGTAAATTTAATATTTCAAAAATAAGTACACGAAGCTCAACGTGTAGCCTTTAACGACCTATTTTTCAATTTCGATGAAAAGGGAGATGAAAATTACAGCAAATCTTGCAAAAAAATTATCAATTTCCAAAAATATAATTCGGTTACTGAATCTTTTTTTCAAAATTTCTAGGGGTTATTCTAAACTTTCAAAAATAGGTACTTTTAGTCCAAAAGGCCTATTTTGACGGCCTAATTTTGAATTTCGATAAAAACGAACCCAATCTTTCGAAAAAATTCTCAATTTTTAGAATTACAAATTCGAATATTCAATTTGTAGTCTGCAAAAATACTTTGGTAATTTCTTTTAAATTCCTCTGAGTCATTTCAAACTTTCAAAAATAGGTACACTCAGCGAAAGATGTACCCTCTGACAACCAAATTTTGGAATTTCCAAAAACCGAATCTAAGCCTTCCAAAAAAATTGACGTTTCACAAAAACCAAGAGTTCAAGATCACATTTTCCCAAGAAGTAGAAATTTTTTTCCCACTTTTTCCATTTTTTTCAAAGGATTCCAAAACTGGGTATGTATAGTTCCAGAAATGGACCACCACCCCCAATTTTTGAAACCTCAAAACTTTTCGTTATTTCCAAAAAGAGAATTGGATAGGAATGTGTTCTCTTCGAAAGCTGACGGATTATACAATTCCTTTAAATTGGGGTAAGAAATGGACCAATTTCTCAGCGTTATGGGAAAACATCTCCCTTTCGCTCCCTGATTCCAGCATTGAGCGAGATAAAAAAGCGTTGACCTTATAGAAGTTGGCTCACCTTCGAACCTTTCGCAGGCGACTGGCTTTCCTGCGAAATGGAAGCCATCAAGACGAAACTTTTACAAGCTTTTTCCCTTTTTCCTCAATTTTTTTTTATTTTCTTTTTCGCTTCCTCCTTCTCGCTCTCAATCCTGAGAAAACGCAACGTAACTCGGTCAGTTATATCTACCCAATGTATTTCCGGTCGTTTCACACGTCACGTTTGAACGGTACATTTCGTGGCCTGACAGCTAAATACAATGAGCTTTTCGGTTTCAGTTTGGGCTTTCAACGTAAAAAGGGCGGAGAATAGCCTCCACGTATATATATATGTATTCACGCATACACCCATACGGACAGATATTTACAGTGTCTATTTATTTACCAACAAATTCTATGGTAAACCCGGTAAATCTGTCCGTTTTGTAAACAAAACACTTGGTTTCGAATTTCCCGGATTTTCCGCTCAAATCGAATCTATCGAATTTTCGGGTTGATTGACTCTTTTTTTTTATACACCTGTAACGTTATTTATTGTTCACGAGCAAAATCTGAGTCTATTGAGGAGACCCGTAGCGTGAAAACCTATTTTTGTAGTTCCGATTAAAACGCAACGCTTACCCGAAAAAAATTTCCAAAAAAAATCGAGAAAACGTTGAAGCTTAGCAAGGGGCTGAAATGTTTTGAGAAATTGCAATTTTTGGGGCGATGATAACAAGGGTTTTTTGGAATTTGAAAATTGGTGGGTTGTAAAGCAGGGGTTGTTGAGTAATCGTGAATTTTTTGTGGCTCCAAAATTTCGAAGTACGTATTGAAAAAAATACATTGACAATTTGGATCTTTGAGTCCATAATTACTGCGATTGTTTTTAAAAATTTTTTTTCATACGGTCAAATGACTTTTTTCGAGAAACAAAAAATGCCAGGTAAATAGTAACTTATGTGGTATATTCATACATTTTTTTCGAATCCTAAAATTTTGGAAATTCTCATTGAAAAAAAATATTAAAAATGACGACCTTTGGACTCACACTTGATGGGACAATTTTTGGAAATGTTCCATAATCGGTCAAGTCATTTTTTTTCAAAAAACAAAAAATACTGAGATATACAGTAATCATGTAGTATTTTTATAAATTTGTTCTAGATCAAAAATTTTGAAAATTCCTATTGAAAAAAAGTCAAAAACTGAAACCTAAGAATTGAAGTGTAATCATTTCAATTTTGAGAATTTTTTTGGGGTATGTAAAAATGATCTTTTTCCAAATTTCAAAAATATTGGTTTTTTATAAAAATCTCCAATATTTGTACTATACTTTCCAAAATGTTGAGACTTCCGACGGGAAAAAAAGAAAGGAAAAGTGAAAAATTACCAAAATTCTTTCCATATCACGATCGAATCAATTGAAGAGATGGGGTGACTAAACTGGCGTGTAAAAGTATAAAAAGATTGATTTCTTTGGAGCCCTCTAATCAAGAAAAGAGTGCGGAAGTAGAGAGTACCGTGTGATAAATCAAGCGTTCAGGAAAACCCGGCATTTTTCGACAAGCAGAAAAAATGTACGTTCTCGCGGTGATAAATCAGGCAAAAAATTCACCATGAAATTATTTCTTTCTTTTCTATTTTAAAAAAAAATTAACGAAATTGAAAAATTATCAGGAAATAAAATTTAAAGATAATAAAAATGGTAGGATTTTGCAATTTTTTGTAAAGGGAAAGGCAAAAAAGAAGAGCGGTAATATACATATATATAAGCTACTTTACCACTTGGGAAAACATAGCTTTTTTCTCAGTAGCCCATTTTGGTCATCAATCTTCACTTACGTCTCGGCATCAGCTTGTCTACGTTCGTGAAATGTTGGGTAATGAAGAGTGCTTTACTCAATTCTTTCAAGACAAAATGTTCCACAGATCATTGCTTTTTTTGCACATAGCTTTCCTTTTACTTCCATTTTATTTGGAAGTAATACGTCATGTATTATCAAACAAACCGAAACTGCAGATACGCGGGAATTTTTTCCGGGAATTTCTCGATGGATTTTTGGCGTTTCAAAAATATGACGTCATAGCGCTAAAAATACCCTATGACAAAATATTTTTTGAATTCTCAAAAAAAGTCTTCCAACATCCCAAAAAAATTGTCAAATTTCTTTCTTTCAATGCTGGTACTTCGGTTTCGATTCTCCACTTAAATTTTGAGAATTTTGTTCACAGATTCGCGGTGACTTTTTTGAAATTGCAAAAATTTGAAACAGTAGTACTGGATGTACTGAATGAGAAAATATTTTTCGAATTTCGAAAAAAGGGGTTCTACGCGTCTGAAAAAATTCGACAAGTCGATTCGAATTTTCTATTTGCAGCTTTACCTTGCAATTTGATTAGAAATATTGTCACTATATTGTCGATATTACAGCGCCACATGGGAGAGGAAAGTTCGAAATCCTATTTGCGATAAAACCAAAGAAATTTAAATAAATTGAAAAAAAAAGAAAACTGCATTAAATTCAATCCCTTAACTTTCAATTCAATTTTATGAGAAAATGTTTGCTTTAACGTTCGTTCCCTTCTTTGTTTCTCCTCTGCTTCTTTTCTCCTATATTTTTTTTACAACCCATTAGATAGCAGTATAACACTAACATTCAGTTTTCCTTATCTGATCCATTATAAAGTTGATAAGGCAACGTAAGTTAAAGGGAATAGTAAATGAAGATTTTGTCTCTAGGGCAAAAAGGGAGAGACGTGGTTTTCCTTTTTTCTATGTGTATATGTAGTATAAAGTATTATATAGGATAAAGAGATCTTGGCATGAAGCCACAATCGATGCTGAATGCAACTTCTGGAAAGTTTATCCGGGCAAAGAGCTTAAAGCTTGATGCTATACTTTGAACTTCCGACGCTTTCATACAACTAAACTTTCTCACCGATATCACATATGTATTTATACGCTTTTGTTTAGACGTTTTTTTCCATCCAGGTGTCGTCTAATATTACCCGCAAATTTCAATTTCACTTTAGCCTCTTGTTTATTTTAAGACTTTTGAACCACAAGGTGTTTTCTTTTATCCCTTCTTCTGAAAAGGTCACAGCAACCTTTGGACAAAAATTCCCAAAGTCCGAAAAGAAAATCACAATTAAGGTTTCAATGCCAGGAAAAGGAAATTTGAGAAAATTGTTGGGCTGCTAAAAGAGCTTTTTTGAAAATTCGAAAAATATTTATCCATACAGTACACCCGGTATTACAAACCTCTATTTTTATAAATCTGAAAACGTCACCCCAACACTTTAAAAAAGAATCCCAAAGTCCAAAGGAAAACTGAAATCGAAGTATCGACGTCGAAAGGAAGAATTTTGAGATATTTTTCGGGATGTTGGAAGAGCTTTTTTGAAAATTCTAAAAATATTTACTCATTCTCTACTTCTGGCACTAAAACTGTCATATTTTACGATTTCGAAAAAGTCACCGCAACCCTTCGAAAAAAATTCCCACAATCCGAAAGGAAAATCAAAATTGAAGTATCGGCATCGAAAGGACGAATTTTAAGAATTTTTTCGGGATGTTGGAAGAGCTTTTTTGAGAATTCGAAAAATATTTCCTCATTCTGCACATCTGATACTACAATTCCCATATTTTACAATTTCGAAAAATTAGTCGCAACTCTTTCAAAAAAAATTCCCAAAGTCCAAACGGAAAATCGAAAGCGAAGTTCATTGGTTTTTTAAAAATTGAAATTTCAAAACCTCCTAATCGATTTTCAAAAACTCGTAGCTATGATGGAAAAAATTCGACCCTTCTTCATTTCACGCCATTTCGAAGCTTAAATCCTCCCCTTCGAATGCTGTAAATTACAATTTGCCTCATCTAAATTCCCCATAGTTAAAAATTCCCAAAGACACGTATATACAGCTAATTCCCATTAAATTTAGTTTAGTCACAAAGATCGACAGCGTCAACGTTTACGCACACACGTTTCCACCCTAAAATGTATCCAAATAAACGTCCCTACATCCAAGTAGAATACGGGTCCAAATTGAGATACGCCAGTATATTGCAAACCCCATTATACCCTCCCACGCTTCCCCTCTTTCCCTCGCTCTACATATTCAACCCTTTCCTCTTTTAGTTAAAGCACATAGTGAAACGTTAAAGTTAGAGTATATTCGCACCTCTGCAGGGTTGTATAGTTGTATAGTTGTACACTACGCCGAGCATTTATATGCAAATGTATACGTCTGTCATAAAACGATAATATCAATATTGATTGTCATGTGATATGCAATCATTGACTTTAACATTGCAGCTGCATATTTATTTCACCCCACGAGGAATTTGAGGACCTCGAATTTTCAAAAATCCGAAAAAAAAGTAGATTTTTGAAGATCGAGCGATTTATGGATAGCTGGGACACAATTTTTTTTTATAAAAGAGGAGTTCTTGAGCTTTAAAACGCCTCAAACCGGAGATTTTTACGATTTTTCCCTCTCGAGTTATCAATTTTTTTACGATTAGGAGTGGCGAAGAGTGGGGGTACATGAAGAGGCAGAGTAGGGGCAGCGCAGGAGTGGGATCAACGGTCAACCGCCTCACCACGAAGTTGCTCCACGGCTGTCCGGACACTACATAGTTAGAGAAAGTGATAAAATCGGGGGAAAAAATAGGGGAGAATCGGAAATTTGATATTTAAGGGTTGGAAACAGTCTCTACAAATGGAAATGGCACCAGTAACTCGCTAGTTAAGTAATTAATGGATGTAAATTGTGCAATTTATTACCGTACCTACGTGATTTCGATGACACCGATATTTTTATTGTTACCGTCATCAGAATTATTATTATTATTATTATTATTATTATTACGATTATTATTATTATGATAACGAGTCGATAGCAAAGAAGCATAAAGAAATAAAATTTAATAATCCATATTATACGGATAGTCTATTAAATTAAAGGTTAAATTATACAGGAATTTCAATTAGGAAAGTCCAGCATCCATGTGCACCACACGTGAATGCTGGACTATACAGTACGTGTTTGTGTGATATGTACCCGTTCGACTGTTTTATGCATTTATGTCATGCTCATTTAATCTATACGTAAACATGGCACGCGTGGGTGTGTGTGTGTGTCTTTGACAGCCTCGGGATCACATGAAGATTTTATTTTAATTTCTCGTCACGCAGTTTATATGAAACATATTGCCTGCTAGTAATCATCGTCGAAGTAAATTACATTATGTGTGTGATGTCACCGTTCACTCACACATTGCCCATTTGTTTTCCTATGAAATTCGAAAATACCCTCGAGCCGTTTCAAATTCAATAATTCCTTTACCCGAAAGGAAATGCCGTAGAGGCTTCCGGTTTGCGTCATTCTAGGCGTTAAGAGTAACCCTTCAATCCTGTGAATTTCAAGTTTCTAGAAAAAAAAAGGTTTCGAAGTTAGGCATATTTTAAATAAAAAGAACAGGAGGACGACGACGTAGGGCAGAGTCCGTTTTGGAGCCAAGGCGTAGTGGGGACGTTCCCCCACTCTCATTAGTCTCCTCTGTACGGCTGGAGAGAGTCCCCACTCCATACCGGTGCAAGTAGAGGGAGAATACCGAAGTATTAATCTTCCTCTTCGGGATTTCCGCGTAGCAACAATCGAGTTCAACTTCAATAAATAATAACTCCGCAATGCAATGTCGTAAAGGCATTCGGTTTGCGCCGTTTTGAAGTGTGGCTTGCCTTCTTTCGACCCCGTAAATCTCCAGATAGTAAACAAAATATTTTTAATAATACACAATTTTAAGGAAGCGAAAAAGTTTTGTAGCTTAGATTGAAAAGTCATTTTTCCAACTTTCCAATTCATCTTAAAAAATTCGTAACTTGGGAACGAAAGATTCCAAAAACTTCCGCTTTGCGCCATTTTGCACTTCAGAGTTTACTCTTTCAACCATATAAATTACAAATTTCTAAAACACTGCTTCTAGAAATAAAAATTTGCCAAAGACACAAAAAAATCGTACAAGTAATCTGAAAATCAACTTCTACAAAATTTTAATCTGAGTAGGGTAAAGATAGCAGTAGTTGACCATGTACGAGTAGTTGACTGTAAAAATCCTATTTTTTATGGTTTTTTTGGAAACTGGTCAATTACTGGTGCATGGTCAACTACTGGTACCTTTACCTTAAATAAATTTGCAATTCAGAAAATAAAAATCGTCGAAATTTCCAGTTAGCGTCATTTCAAGGCTCGGGGGTCGTTCTTGGAAGTGGTAAATTTCGGGTTGCTCTAAACGCACCTCCCGGGAGTTGAGAATTCCTAAAGTGAGAGCTGCCCACGGGTTGGACCGAAAACGTAGGAAGAAAAAAAAATGAAAAGGTCTCTTATCTGCAACCGGTACGTGTATCACACGTATAGGTGCATAATACGGACATGTACATACGTATTACTGCGGGCATTGCAGTTATCGTGGAGCAGCTACTACAGACGAAATCAACGAAAGAGAGTAGAGTCGTAGAGCTCAAGGATGCGGAAAGAGAGACGGTTCCTGGGGGTTCCTCTTAGCCGTCGAACCGGAAAGTCATGACTCCGAGGTAGTCCCCAGGGAAACTAACCTACCCTCAACATATCTACCCTTCCTTCATCCCTTTTGCACTCTATATACATGTACAGGCCATATATAGACGTATTTCATGTTCCGCGGCTTTACCTTTTCCCACTTTGACGTATACACTTTTCATTTTTCCCCTTCACCCCGGTCTCTCTTTTTACAGAAAGAAGTAGAATGTTAAGTGGACGTACTTACTCAGTTACCACTACTGGCAAGTTATTATACAAACTTGAAAAATTGAATTAAGTCGGAAAGAAAAAAGTATAAAAAAATGAAAAGGGAGGAACAAGAAAAGAATTCCAGTGAAAAAGGAAATCTTTGATATTTCCCTGCTTCCAGCTGGTATTTCATATAAATCTGAAATTATCAGGGTATAGAGTGGAGGTCCTAGGCTTCAAAATGTGCTATAACTGAAGTTTCTACGACCTTTGCCCGCCGAGATAAAAATTCTTAAAGTTGCAGCAAAATAATTTTGTTGAGATGTTCATTCATCGAAAAGGGAAATTTTCTTCTTTCTTAGAAATTCGAGTTAAATTGAAGGATCTTCCAATATTTTTCAAATTTCGAGGTAGAAAATAGAAATTTCGAGCTTCGATTTAAATTACAGCTGAAGGTTTTAAAATTTTCTTCTTCCGAGATAGAAATTTCTGAACCCGAAATTGAAGATTCCTAATTTCTATTAACCAAAAACGGGAATTTTTTTTACCTTTGAGTTTGGTGAGGAAACTTCTCAGAATTTTTACATTTTCAGGATAGAAACTGGAAATTCGAACCTTTAATTTGAGCTAAAGCCGAAGTTCATCCGATTTTTTTTTACTGCGAGGAAAAAATTTCAGGACTTGGATTTTTTTTCTTTGAAATTTCGCTTCGGTGGGAGTTCATAATAAAATCACATAAAATGATTAAAAAGTAAAACATTCGAAAAAGTAGAAAGTACTAGAGGAAGAGGGGAGTGGGGTAGAGGGGGGCAGGAAAACTAGGATAAATTATTATGAGAGAAGAGGACATCATACTGGACCGTTCTCGAGAGCATCTGTTGAACTTTGGACATGACCTGCTGATTTCGATTACGCTTGTACGGGCTGCCGTGTTCCGGTGTAAGGGAAGGAAATGAGAGGAGGGTATGACAAGTATAATATAGTTGTACCCTACAAGGAATTGCGACATTTCACCAACGATAATTTTCCTGTTATTACATATTCCCACAGGTTCGTGTGTTCGCATTTGCTATAGGATTCTGTTACAAACCTCATATCGTAACTTTTGCCCGTAACTATCTGCCCTTTCCCTCTGTCTCTTTCTGTCCCACGGAAAAGTACCCGTTATCAGTACGTTACAACGTGCATACGTCATTGAAAGTTGCTACGAAACAAGCGACGGATTTCAAATAACAGGACACTGATTTCCAGGCGGAAAAAAGCAAATCGAAAAAATGTAGCAACATTTTTTGTTTTACTTTACTACCAGTTTTTTCCAGGATTTTCCGCTGTTTGGAAAATACCACGGGTTTCTACAGAGAATTGAGTATAACTAGGTATTTTTGGTTCCGGGACATTTCATGAAAGCAGGTCTCCAAAAAATTCCAGGATCGCCCCAAAAAGGAATTTATTACTTAGAAGACTTTTTTGAATTCTTTCTTGGAACTTTAAGATTTTTTGGAACTTATTTTAAATTTAATTTCGGTTATTCTATAGATAGTGGTATTTAGTGTCGGAAGTTTTCGAAATTCTCGTATTTTTACTTTCCCAAGAAGTCGCAGGAAAAGGGAGGAGAAAAATTTGGTAATTTCTGAAGATGCGTTCGTGTTTTTAAGAAAAGCAAATTTTCTTGAGAACTCGAAGATTTTTTTCGAATTTTCGAGTTGAAATTTGCGAAATTCTAAAAATATCCTAATTTAGTTCAAGAAATTCTCAAGAATTTAATATTTTTGCATTTCCAAAATGTCACAAGGAAATTAAAGAAAAAAATTCGAAAAGTTTCAAGATGAAATCGGTTTTCTTAAAAAATCTTCAATTTTTCGTTTCTCGAAAAAAATGTAGATTTTTTCCAAGATTACGCGTGGGGCTATTTCGTTCGGTTTTGGATATTGAATCGCAAAGTGTAATATATCTTCTACAATTTTGCAGACACCCGGTTTGCAAAGAGTCACAATGAATCGGAATGTGCAGTTTCGGTTTGGAGCATGAGCAGGGAAATGATAAATTAAGTATCCCATTGTTTATGCATGCAGTGTATGAATTACAAAATGACACTCTAGGTCATTAATTATATAAATGAAATATACCTAGACATACCGGCAGAATGCACATATAAATAAATAAGGAAATAAATAAATAAACATACAAATAAATGCGCGTCTATGATGAAAAATTCTGATATCCGAATTTAAAAATTCATAGCTCAGAAACAAAAATTCTTGGAATCTTCAATTTTGGCTCGTTTTAAAGCTTGAATTTTCCACTTTCTTTCCTATAAGTTTCCAATTTTTATAAACGTCTCTCTCGGAAATAAAAATTCTCCAATTAATTAAAAATTAATAATTCCCCAACAAAGTAATCTATTTTCTCGAAATTAAATATATTCCAGTGCAAGTTTGAAAATGCGTAACTCTAAAACCAAAAATCCTGCAAGCTCCAATTTCTACTCGGTATTGAACCCCTGGAATTCCACGGTCTACCCTATAAAATTGAAATTTCCATAACATTCCCTCCAGAAAATAAAATATTTCCTAGAGTTTCATTCTGTCCCTTTCTAGAAAATAAAAAATTCCCAATTGATATTTAAAAATTTATAACTTCAAAACTAAAAATCGTAGAAACTTCAATTTTAGCTCATTTTAAAGCTTGAATTTCCCACTTTCTTTCCTATAAATTTCCAATTTTTATAAACGCCTCTCTCGGAAATAAAAATTCTCGAATTAATTAAAAATTAATAATTCCCCAACATAGTAATGCATTTCCCCCCTTTCTCAAAATTAAATATATTCCAGTGAAGTTTGAAAATGTGTAACTCTAAAACCAAAAATCCTGAAAGCTCCAACTTTTACTCGATATTGAACCCCTGGAATTCCACGGTCTACCCTATAAAATTGAAATTTCCATAACATTCCCTCCAGAAAATAAAATATTTCCTAGAGTTTCATTCTGTCCCTTTCTAGAAAATAAAAAATTCGCAATTGATATTTAAAAATTCATAGCTTCGGAACTAAAAATCGTAGAAACTTCAATTTTGGCTCATTTTAAAGCTTGAATTTCCCACTTTCTTTCCTATAAATTTCCAATTTTTATAAACGCCTCTCTCGGAAATAAAAATTCTCCAATTAATTAAAAATTAATAATTCCCCAACATAGTATTGTATTTCCCTCCTTTCTCGAAATTAAATATATTCCAGTGCAAGTTTGAAAATGCGTAACTCTAAAACCAAAAATCCTACAAGCTCCAATTTTTACTCGGTATTGAACCCCTGGATTTCCACGGTCTACCCTATAAAATTGAAATTTCCATAAAATTCCCTCCAGAAAATAAAATATTCCCTAGGGTTTTATTATGTCCCTTTCTAGAAAATCAAAAATTCTCAATTGAAATTTAAAAATTCATAACTTCCGAACTAAAAATCTTAGACACTCAAATTTCGGCTTATTTGAAATCCCCGAAATTCCACTTTTCAACCCGGAAGTTTCAACTTTCTGAGAAATTTTCTAGGCGAGATAAAAATTCATAACCGGCGGATTTCAGAATGACCGGATGACAGGTAGGTTTCGGGGCTGCTGAGAACTCGCTCGCTAAGCTTAGCGTCCATAGTATATTATACCATGCTCCATATACCCCAGCCGAGGTATATGGAGCAGGGATGGAGATGGGGGAGGTTATGGAAGAGGGTAAAGTGAACGCGTTTACATAAATTTCACGCACTGTACTACGTATAAAAGCCAAGGGAAGGGCGAGTCGAGACAACCCGAGGGCTTTATTAAACCTTACATCACCGTTCTCATCATCATACTGTGAGGAGTGGAGCAGAGAGTGGAGAAGATGCAGAAGAAAAGCTCCTCTGCTCTGCTCTTCTCTTCTGCGCTCCTCTTTCCTCTCCTCACTCGCTTTCCCTTTCGCCGTAGCGCTGCTGCTGCAATTGAAATCGCAATTGCAAGTGTTATTGCACCACTTGCTGATGTAACCGGGTACTATATACACCCCTATCCGCTGCTCCCGTCATTATTTCCATAACACCCCCTTTTGAAAGCAACATTAAAGAAGGGGGAGTTCCCGTGAAAGAGAGTCGAGTTTTAAAAAATCGTAACTCTCGAAACGCTGGATTTTGAGACCCCCACGAGGGATGATTCTGAAATACGGAAACGTCACTTTATACGGTAAAATTTTGGAGTGCCTGAAAAGTTTACCCCCCTTGTAGGATTTTTTATAAAACGAAAGGGGTAGTTTCTTAGATTCCATATGGACAGAATTTAGAAGTTCGACTTCGAAAATTCGTAGCTCCGGAAGGGATGAATTTAGACACCTTAGCAAGGGATGATTTTAAACCCTAAAATACCCTCATCCTAACCCGTAAATTGCAACTTTCCCGAAAATTCCGATACTTGGCTAAGAATTTCTAAAACCGAGAACCCGTTCCGGTTCTCAACCGATTCGAACATTTCCAACCTCGACTTCGGAGATTTTGATCTCGGGGATGAAAACCCGTGAGAGTTCTAGCTTTAGCTCATTTTGAAGCTCGAAACCTCCCCTTTTACTATAAAATTTTCGAAGTTGTAGAAAACTGCCCGAAGAACAGCGATATTCCCAAAAATAATATCCCTTCTTTCAATTATTTTCACCCTTAGCAGCGAAACTTCTAGCTCAGCGTTACAAAATCGAAAACTCAGGGGGTGGAAATCCCCGGAGCTTCCAATTCGATTTTTCTCAAGGCTCGGACCCTCTACTTTCCACCCCAAAAATTACAACCACCTAAAAACCCTCTCCGTAGAGCAAAAAATTCCATGATTTCCATTTCTGGAGTCAAAAATCACCTCTCGGCTCGAAACCTCACCACTGGCAGGTTGAAAATCGCGCGCCAGTTAATCCCCGTGAGTTTGCAACTCCCACGATTCCACCCCACCATGACCCCCCTCGGCAACATAAATAATAGTCCTCGGGAGTTAATAAAAGAGACATTTAGGTAAGAAAGGGGTGAGAAAAAGTAAAATTAATGATAGGGGTTGTAACGCGGGAGGACGTGACGCTGCTTTTGCTCACGTTCGAAACCAGAATTACCGCGAGGGAGGGCGAAAAAATTCGTGTACACTTCCCAACCTCAAGCCCTATCCCTCAGCCCCCTTACCATGGGGTGGTTTCATCCCCTCGTGCTAGGGGCAGCTTCGTGGCCGTTCCAAATTTTTTCTCGACCCTGCAGACGGACCTGAAGGGTTGCAGCCACCCCCTGGAGTGAGGTCATACGTGAGTTCTACCCTTGCAATCCTCATCCCTGTTACCCAAACCACCCCAACTCCCGTTACCTTTTCTTTTCTTCGTGTTTACGTGGAAACTGTCGACTCGAGTTCGTGTAAAAGCGAAATTCCTCTCTTACCCTCTCTCACCCCTTTACCCCTTGGTGTATCTGGTGGCAGAAGGAACGTCGCGAATGTGGCGTGAAAATGGGCGATTCCACGTTCGTGTGGGGATGTGTGTGAGTATGTGTGGGGGGCACAATGCAAACAACAATACGCAATCAAGTAGTTGACGGCTGACGTTCGCATTACCGTGCCATTGTTAGAGCCTCCACCGGTATTCACGAATTACGAAGCTACTACTCGCCCTCGCTCCCGATCCGAGGGGGCGCCAACACAACCCCTGTATCACTCCAGCCCTTTCCCAACCCCCAGTTTTGCTGAAAACTCCCACACACACGCACACATCCGCGGCACTCGGCTTAAGCTGCGCTAATAGCGGCTGGGAATGAAGTGTGTTAATAGCGATGGTCTTTGAGGTGGTTTTTCATCACCCGTGATTTTCTATTACCCCGAAAACAAAAGAATTTCACTAAAAACAATGATTTCTCTCGAGTCCAAGTGGGATTTTCTTCACTTAGAAAATATGTAGTTTTTCGAGGGAATTTTGTGGTCCCTTGAAATTTTTAGAGTCGAAGGTAGAAATTCCGAGTTTCACAATGAAGTACGTGGAAATTTTCCCAGTTTTTTTTATTTATGAATTTTCTTAACTGGAATTTATAGTTTTCAAGATTTTCGGGGATGAAAAATTGGGTTTTTGAGTCCCAGGATTTTTAGTACTAGGGGAGGATCTCCTAAAGCTTTCAATTTTTCACGATGGAAAGTAGAAATTCCGAGCTTCAAAAATTGTTCGATTTTTAATTTCAGATTTATGAATATTTTAATCAACGCGTAAAACTGCGGACGCGCATTTTGATTAAAAATCAGTCACGACTTCGAACCGAATTACCGAATAACTAAATGAAACACTTCGAGATGGCGATTTTGTTCGAAAACTACTATTACACACCTGGTGTGCAATCGGTCTTATAACCTCTGAAATCAATTGCACGCACGGTGTGCAATCAGTCTCGAATGGGTTAAACAATGAAAAGCTATACCAGTAACAAAAGTTACCCCTGACACCTAATAGACACGAGAAAGGAGGGACGAATGGCAAGAAGAGTTTCAATCAACAGGGTAAAATCCCTTTGCTTAAGTTAGAAAGAACTCTTTGAGAAAAGAAAACATTCTTTTTAATTTTTGCAAAAATGTGTTTACCCCAAAAACTGGGAAATGCAAGATTCTCCTTTTTATGCGAGAGAAGAAACTACGTAAAATAAAAATAGGATTTTTTTGAAAATAGGTAGAGTTTCTTATTTCCTTTCATTCCTCGTTGAATCTTGTTCTTGGGGTAAAATTACAAATATTTGTTGCATTATGGCGGCAATAAATTTGGCCAAAGCCAATAACTGCCCCTTTTAATAAAACGATTCATCGCGTCTATTGTCCATTCGATCGCTACGTTATATACATTATTATCCCGTTATGTATACATACATATAACCACTTTACCTTCTATCTCATCTACAATACGTATTGAAGGAGAACTTTGCATATTACCCCTTAGGAAAGTTCAGCATAATTTTCGACTATGATCAATTCCGAAGAAAAGATATAGTAACGTTATATGGCGGCAGTCGGGGTCTCGGAAGGTTGGATGTTTATGCTTTGAGAGTCGCCACTTGCGCCCTTCTGGCCCTCAGATTTTTTGGCCTCCGTATACATACATACATACTACATGCATAGAAAGGATAGATATTATAGGAAAATATTTGGGGTAAAGCATTTCCTCCGTAATGGGTACTATATGGTTTTTCAATTTTAGGCCGTTTCATAAATTGCACGGCAGTATATCGTGGGAAATGAATTATTTATTTAATAAAAACTCCTGTTTTTAGTGAACAATACCGGTTACGGAGGGTACAGGGATGAAAGAACAAAGGGGTGGTTTTACGAGAAATTTTTTATGAAAAAGATCTCGTTTCTTAGTTTGAAAATTCATAGCAATGAAAGGAAAAGTCGCAGACGTTTCGACGTTTGCTCATTTTCCAGCTGTAAATCTCTGCTCTCTACCCTAAAAAATTCAGGGTTTTAGAAAATTTCCATCTCAAAAAAAAAAAATTCTTGGTGAGAGAGGTTCCCTTCCGCATTTCGAAAAATTCGGAATTTCTCACGTTGGAATTCAAATATTCAAACTAAGGACGGGAAAATCGTAACGCGTTGAGCTTCGTCGCATTTCAGGGAGGAGAATTTCTACTTTCCACTCCGAAAAACTCAAGTGTCTAAAAAATATCTACCGGGAGCAATACATTTCCTAAACGGAAAAACCTCCTTTTTTCATTACTGATTAACCCTTGACCTTGAAAAACTCTATACCAAGACCTAGGAGTTCCGGGATTGGGTTCATGTCAAACCTCGGGAATGTGATAAAGAAAGCACGAGAAATTCCCAAGATAAGTACGATGGAATCGTACAATAAAGAAACAAGAAGAAATTCTCACCTCGATACGGAGATCCGGTGTGATAAAGAAAACATGACAAATACCCACTCGGATACGATGTTTCCCTGTAATAAAGAAATCAAAAGAAATTCTCCACGTCGATACGACGATCTGGTGTAATAAAGAAAGCACGAGAAACTCCCGCGTCGACACGATGATTCGGTGTGATAAAGAAAGCACGAGAAACTCGCATACCGGTACGACGATCTTGCGTTGCAAATAATAGCGTGAAGAATTCCGACTTTGATTCGCCGCCAATGCAATCTGAAAAAAAGTATACTTGTCCATCGGTAGGCCGCTGTGATGTAATAAATAAAACACTGAACACTTACCCGTCCGGAGAATCCTCGATGAACTGCTCGCGGGGATACGAAGACGCCGCAGAATGACCGGCATCCAACGTTGCAGCCGCTAGGGACCGAATGCACCCGACGTGCTGCCCTCTCGTGGTCGAGTATCGCCAATCGAGGATGATCTTCCTCTCGACGCCATGTTGTCGAACCGAGCGACCAATCAGGACTCGTTTCCACCACTCCTATGTTACGTCTTGGAAAGGTTATTGTTTTGTTGGACTAAATGAAACGGTTGTAACTATATTTAAGTAATAAAAACGTTTAATGATTTGCAAATCTAAAAGAAAATGTCTCCGAAATTTAAAAGTAGGTACGCTCGTCGCGAGCTGCTGAAGATAATTGAACCGAACCTAAAGAAAAGTCTTCCTTCTGGGACCAAAATCTATCGCCTCCAATAGTGGGAGGTGTAAACGCTATAGTGAGAATATTTATTAACATGATCGTTCTTATCCCTCTTTTAACCCCTTGCACTCGGGCGGCGCCGCTGCGGCGCCAGTTTATGCGCTAATATCTTATGTCTCGAGGGCAAAGGGTTAATAATTATTTCATTATTCTAAGAATTCGTTTATCTTATAAGTACTATTTCTGTATATAATCATTATCGAAATTTGACCATTCCCACATTTATGAAACTTGGGGAATATTTCCGCCATTGTTATACACAGGATATAATAACACCTATGAAATCCTCAAACCGCACCTACGCGTAAGGTCGTCAGAAAGGAGCTCCTGCGTGTGTATGAACGATGAGTTCCATCGAACGCAGGATCGATTCGAAAAATCGGTTATTGTAGTGTCAAGAGTGTTACCATTATTCCGTACCAGCGCCATTTCCTGGAGATTCCGGCATCCATTGGAAACTCAGTCACTGGAATAACAACAACACTTCGATAATCGTTTATTAAAAAATGCAGACCGAAGAAAACACGTTAAGGGACACGGTCAGTCAATCCCTCGTAAAATGAATACGAGACGGAACCAAAAGCAGGAAAAATCATGGTTCGTCTATTATTGATCGAGAGGCCATTTCCCCCGGGATATATCAGAAGCTCGCCGTATATTTGGAACCTCGAGTCCGTTTGCCAACACGGCTAGACTTTCGATGCTGTCCAAACACCTCGAAGAAAGAAACGAATCTCGTTTCGCTGTATAACTTCGAGCAAACAGTGTTGGTTTGTCGAAGTTTGACGAGGAGCGCAAAATCAATTCCACACACCTCTTCCTCGAAGTCTGCATCGGAAGCTTCACCACCATTCATTTGTGTACCATATTTTTCTGTGTTGGGTCGGGCAGAAAGTACTCTCGTGGCTTCCCTCTCCAAATCGGATACATACGTGGGATCGAGAGCGATAACTACTATATCCGCACTCGACTGAAGGACTTGGTGTTCTCCGCTGCGACCGAATCAGACACCATAAATGCCAAACGATTGTTGTAACAACAATTGTCGATCCAATTATGCTGCACCGCCCACACTCGAGCTGCTCTCGCTGAATCTTCGTACCAATCGTAAACTCGTTGGGTTCATCCAAGACGAGTTAGCAACTCGTTTTTTCCTCTCGCCCGGGAGATTAATGAACTCGGGGAAAAACTGACGAGTGCTTCTGCAGTACCTTGTCCTCCACTCCATGTTGTTGCAACGCTGCTGCCGTCTACCGGCTGTTTTCTGGTTGAAGGTAGCGAAGAAGGTACTTGCGATGCGAAACCAGATAAGACGCGACATAGTCGAGGACCAGCGCAATGGGCCTCAGCTGTTGCTAAGCAGAGGAAACGAGTGAATCCGCGGAGCCAGGAACGAATTTTCACCAAGTTGGGCGTCAGAAGGATTCCAAATCCTAGAAGCTCTTGGCCTATGTCGGTTGAATCGCTATATTTATGTTTCTTGGCATCCACCACTGGGTACATTAAAATTCATAGCGAGTTACCGTCGTTATCGAGGTTATGCACTATTATCACAACCGAGTGTGAGTGTTTCTTTTGTCCTCATTGTGTTTTCTTAAATGTCTTAATGTGTTTTCTTGAATTTGCAATTTTTAATTGCGGAAGTACGAGCATACAGGTGGCTTCATCTCCAATGAATACCAAAACCTCGAGAAATTGGGGTTGGTGCAAAATAATGGCAACGCAACTGGTACCACAACAGTCGCTTTTTCCGAATCGATCGTGCGTTTCGATGAAACCCATCGTTCGCAGACATGGAGAAACCATTTTCTGGCGCCGTTACGTGAAGACGCGACTTGAGGCTTTCGTAGGAGTGGTAAAATCCAACCTTGATTGGTCGCTCGGTTCGACAATATGGCGTCGAGAGGAAGATCATCCTCGACCACGAGAGGGCAGCACAGCGGGTGCATATGGTTTCTAGCGGCTGCAGCGCTGGATGCCGGTCATTCTGTGGCGTCTTCGTATCCCCGCGAGCAGTTCATCGAGGATTCTCTGGACGGGTGAGTGTTCTGTGTTTCATTTGTTACATCACAGCGGCCTGCCGATGGACAAATATACTTTTTTTCAGGTTGCATTGGCGGCGAATCAAAGTCGGAATTCCTCACGCTATTTTTTGCCACGCAAGATCGTCGTATGCGGTATGCGAGTTTCTCGTGCTTTCTTTATCACACCGAATCATCGTGTCGACGCGGGAGTTTCTCGTGCTTTCTTTATTACACCAGATCGTCGTATCGACGTGGGGAATTTCTTTTGATTTCTTTATTACAGGGAAACATCGTATCCGAGTGGGTATTTGTCATGTTTTCTCTATTACACCGGATCATCGTATCGACGTGGGAATTTCTTCTGGTTTCTTTATCGTCTGATACCATCCTACCCAACCTGAGAATTTCTCGTGTTTTCTTTATCACATCCCCGAGATTCGAGAAGAGCCCAATGCCAGATCTCTCGGATCTTTTATTCCTGATCTAGGACTTTTCAAGGTCAAAGATCAATTTCGAACCACTTGTAACGAAGAAAGGAGGGTTTCCTTCTTCTTTAGAAATTTATTGCTCCCGCAAGAAATTTTTGGAAACTTGAATTTTGCGGGATCAAAAGTAGAAATTCTCCTCCTTGAAATATCACAAAGTCCAAGGTCCAAATACTTTCTTGTATGTTGTTATAAATTTTATCATTTCAACGTGAGCAATTCCGAATTTTGTAAAAGCCGAAAGAGAATCTTTCTCTTTAGGAAACTTTATCGTCGTGAAGGAATTTTCGAAAAATCTGAAATTTTTAGGATAGAACGTGGAAATTTCGAATGTGAAAATGAGCTAATGTGGAAGCATCTGTAATTTTTCTTTTCATTGTTATGAATTTTACGATTCCAATATAAATTATTTAAAACAATAAGACATTTTTCTGTTTCTAACAATTCCTTTATAATGACCTGACAATTATATCGAACACATAGATACCATACCAGTAATCACCGGTACCTTGCAACAATAGGGAACCCTTTGCCTTTGAGCACCCAATTTGCAGAGCCATAATGTAAGGTAATGTAATCGCGTCTAAAGGAGGAGAAACTTTATCCTGCCCTCAAAATGAATCTTGAATAAGGAACATTTACGCAAACATAATGCTTCTCATGGGTGTATTTGTATACGTGGATATGTATACACACATGGAGGGAGTACGAATTATGCAGCGAACGACAAAGTAAGAGAAAGAGGGGCAGGAATTAGAAAAGAGAATGAAAAGGAAGGGCTGACGTCCTCATTATGTCAAGTGCTCGCTGTCATTTACGCGAAGTTACCAAGATTCCTCTAGTACCCTCTTCGGGACAGTGTACTCGAGCTCCTCCGACTGACTACTAGCACTCCTATGCACCTTCTCTGCATATATTCAGTCTTATATACGCGCTCATCTTCATCCCGTATCTCGACCGTCTTCAACAATCTTCCTCTTCTCTTACATCTACTTTCTTTGCAAACCATCTTTCTTATTTTCTTACTTTTTTTCCTCCGTTTCTTATTTCCCTCCCTTCTCTTCCATCCCCTCCGTCGCGTCACAGCCAATCCGGACGCGGTATCAAAACCACTAGAGGCGCTGATTGCATCTAGGGAGAAAATCAAAATTGGCGCAAAGTTTGAAATCGAGACGAGAAGTGTCCGATTTTCTCGGCAAAAATATTCTGTTTTATTACAGATTTATATTTTTAAAGCGAAATAATTCCATCCAATCACGTTTCCTGACAACGAGAAGTAAACAGAAAATATCATTTTTAGCACAGAGTGAATCTTATCATTAAAACGAAAAATGTTATTCTGAAAAGATGTTTCGCAAGTGTCCTTCAGCCTCGAGAACCATTAAAATAGAGTTGAAAGAGACTTTCGCATAGTCAAGTTTAACTCTAGTTGCTTTCGATTCCAATCAGTTTCATTACTTCTTTCCCTAAAATCAACCACTTGAAATGTTGTAAATTTATCAATTCTCGTTCCTCGGTTTAAAATCTCTTGATATTTTCGCCTTCCGGTTGGAAAATTCATAATAGTGGAAAAACAGTCACAGAATTTCAGGACATGAATTATTTTATAACTTGATATCTCTACTTTTTGCGTAAAAAAAGGTTTACAATTTTCAAAAACACCCCTGTGAAGAAAACATTACTAAAGGGAAAACCTTCATTGTGTTTCAAAAAATCTCAAAAATCTTCACATTCGGATTGAGAAATTCTTAACAAAACAGGAAAATATCGTAGAAACTAGAGCATTAGCTCATTTTGAAAGTTAAAATTTCTTCTACGTGGTTTGTAAAATATATAGTTCTGAAAAATTCTCCCTCACAGAGAAAAATTCTGAAAAATATATAAAACTCTTTTTTGGTTTCGTTTAAATTGAGAAAAATTAATTATAAAAAAAGAAGGAAAAACCACAGAGAATTTAGTTTTATGTTATTTTGTAATTACGCGTGTATCCGGGGCCGGAATCTCAATAGGAACAAAGTTATAACGAATTTTTCGAAAAAAATGGAGCTCTTGGAAGAAAAGGGCCATTTTCCGTAGGAAATCGGGGTTCAGCATACGGGTAACGGTGCCATTGCATTTCTTATGAAAAAAATACGTAGGCTGGGCAGTCGATTCCTCTATTTTCTACTTTAAAAATTCAAATTTTTGAAAACTCTCTCCAGGAGAAAAAAATTCTGAATTCAAAAATCACCATTTTGTTTGATAAAATTCGAAAATCTTCATACTTCGATTGAAAAATTCCTAACAAAAAGAAGAAAATTCGCTCAGACCTTTGTTTCGGCCCATTTTGAAGCTCAATAGCTCTACTTTCCACCCTACAAATTTCAAGATCTTGGAAAATCGCGCCGAGAAAGAAAGAATTCTTGAACTTTTTAGCCGTTTAGATCCACTCTTGGGGTCTGCAGTCGCGCGTTTTGAAACGACTCTAGCGTCGCCCGGTTGGAAAACAGAATAGGAAACAGGCAAACTTGTCGCTCACGGCGATAAACTAATGAGAATCGTTCAGGGAACTTGATCAGTAATAGGTAGGAAAATAAGGGGAGAAAGTTGAGTTAAGGGTTGCCTGCCTCGCCTTAAAGAAGATGGAAAGATGTCTTGAAAATCCGGCGCTGCTCTGCTCTGATCTGATCTGCTCTGCTTTGCTCTAGTCCTCTTCGCTTCTCCCTTTAATCCCGTAGTTTCTCCCCACGACTGCCGAGCTGCAGTTTCGCTATGCCTCCGCCTCGGTATGTCGAGAGGACAAACTGATGTTAAACTGCTAATTGGCTGTGTTATATGTGCAGATAAGGTAAATTGGAGGTTCAACTTTACTTAGTTATGAAAGTTCGATTAAAAAAAGCCCGGGAGAAATTGAACTTTCCCATTTTTTTTTTCTATAAAACGTCGAACCATTTATTTTTCACATACGGTTCGTTTCGCGTCCAAAGCCCCGTTAATAATTTCAAAGTGGAATGATTTCTTTCTTCTCATTTTCCTTTTCCTTTTTTTGCTGCCCCTCCGAGAAAATCTCATCTCCGATCCAGACTACGCGTTATTTCCGTTGTGCTGATTGGAAATCTTCCCCGTTCGCGGGAAAAGCCCCGCATTCTCTCCGAAATCCGATCCCCGATTTTCCCTGGGATCAAATAACTGACCAGTCACGAGAAATCTGAAGATTTTGAGGAGAGTCCAGCCCGAAAAGGAAATTCCTACTTCCGGAAAATATTTTGCCAAGAAGATGAAATTTTTTGGCTCAAAGGGGCAATTCTCCAGTTTCGAAATAAGCCCGGACCGGTTCTCGGGGATGTTTGATCCCCTTTCTAGGAATTTTCTAAGTCAAAGCAGAGAGTTTTGTATGTGAACCTGGTGCAGGAACTTTCAGTACAGAAGGAAATTCTGTGCAAACCTGAAATTCACCCAGATGAAAGTTCAAATTCTAGGCTTAAAAATGACCCCAAGTTCAAAACGCTGTGATTTTCCGTTCGATTGTTATGATTTTTTCAATTCCAACCCGAGAATTTCCGGATTTTCTAAAACGAAAAGAGAATTTTGTGCTTTAAGTGTTATTTTCTCGGAGCAGCAATTTTCTGAAATTTGTAGGATAGAAAGTTGGAATTGAGAGCTTGAAAATGAGCGAAGAATTTCTAATTTATACTTCAATTATTATCAATTTTCGAACACGAACGTCCTGAGAAACTCCAAACTTTTTTTTAAAATCTAAAGTTGAATTTTCTTTTTTTTTTAGAAATTTTCTTCTTCGCGTGGGAATTTTTGTAGAAATTAAAGCTCATGAGTTTC
Organism: Gasteruption jaculator; assembly: GCA_949825005.1. NCBI lineage: Eukaryota > Metazoa > Arthropoda > Insecta > Hymenoptera > Gasteruptiidae > Gasteruption > Gasteruption jaculator. The sequence goes on from OX463762.1 coordinate 8,095,349, forward strand.
ATAATGAGCTAAAGTTTATATTTCTACCATTTTTGCTTCCAGAGTTACGAATTTTTAAATCCGACTGATTTAGACTTGAAATGTTTTCTGACAAACAGCAAAAAGCAATTGTTGGAAAAAAACCAATACATTCCCAAAATTATTATTATTATTATTATTCATTTTTTATTTATTTATAAATGTATACATATATGAATATATCGAATAAAAACAAATGTCGAAAATCATCAAAAGAAGAGTCGGAAAGAAAAATCCAACAAAATGAAAATTGCCGGAAAATAAAAATTGAATGAAATAAAATGATAATGAAAAAAGGTTTCCTTTAATCTGTGAAATGTAAACTTTTCTTTGCAATCAAAAATCGACGAAGAGCTACTGTATGAAGTGGTAACCAGGTTGATTCATTGAGAAACGAGGAAGGAACGGAAAAAGAGGGAATTCTCCGCAGGACAGGACGGCACAATAAAACCTTTCGAGTAGATTGATTGTCTCGGGTGGTTTTTTCAGTCATCCGAAAGAGGATTGTGCCGACTGACCTTAGCTAACAATACACCTCTACCTGCCTTTGCCCACTCAGACCCTCGACAAGTAAACTAATCGTCGTAAAAACCTCAGAGAATGAGAAGTATCGACTGTTTCTCCAACAAAAGCCAATTCTCACACACAGACGCGCGACCTGAAACAAGTCACGACGGTAAATAAATACGAGCCACCGGGAAATTGAACGTAGATGCGATTTTGATGGACGAAAGGTGAGATTTTTTGATAATAACTGGGATTTCTCGAAGCTGGTGCGAAATAGGAAAGAAAGGAATGCGTTTTCGGAATCAGCTGGCCGAGATCCTACGAAAACGATACCCCACACGACGTGGTTGAAATTTCGAAAAATCAGTCCTCCGGGTTAAATTTTGAATCCCGCGCAGGGTCGTTGAGTGTCGAATTCGGGATTCCTCAAGACAAGGATAGCGCGAATTGTAGTAGTTTTTCCCTTGGAGACACGAATGACCAGAAATGTGAAAGTGGAGGGAAATTTGGTCGAGCGAAAAATGAGAAAATAAATAAATAAATAAGTTTCTCAAAAATAGATAATTGAAATTTATTTTGGAAACGAGAATTTTGTATTATTCGAATAATAACGCTTTAAATAATTGACGAATAAATAATTTTTCAGTCAGCTTGTATCCCTGAAATTCGAGGCGGATGTGATTTGGTACGAGCATTGTCTGCGCCACAAAGAGAAACTCCGGGAACTATCGACACAATATTTATTTGATAGTTAGAATAAATGACTGCCTGTCGGATCGATCTATACTTTATATTTCACATTTTATTAGAAAAGAATCAACAGCGTATCAATTTTCTACAATTTCCCCGTTTTCTTGTAATTTCTCTCCTCGTTCTATTACGAAAGATTTGAAGTATTGCGCGCACAAAATCCCGACCAATCGGAAGCCGGGAAGTGAAACACCAGAGACGCTGAGGATCAGTTCCTGCGGCGCGAAATTCAAATCGAGAATGAGAAAAGTGTTGTATTTCGGCGGAATAAATCTCGAATAAATTATTTTCAATTCTGGGTGTCCAAAAATGAGTGGTTTTATTGTAAATATTAAATTGCTGCAACGAAAGCATTCCCTGTGTGGGAAAAAAAAATTAACGTCCTGAAAAAAGCGAAATTCAAGAAAACTTTGTTTTCTTTCGCGAAAAGTTTATCTTAAAAACGACCAAGCAGCCATTAAAAAAAGTAGACGGTGCTCGTAAAAAGTGAGTGGTGTTGCGTGAAATACTTAACGACTTAGCCGACGAAATGAGTGTAGAGGAAGCGAAAAAAAATAAAATAAAATGAAGGAAAGTAAAGAAAAGTAAAATAAGCAAACGGGGAACACGGGATCGAAATGTATATTTTTTCCGGCGTGATTAGTTTTTCGTTTAATCGCGCGATATCAATTTTTTTAATAAAATGGTGGAGAAAAAAAGAATTTTTTCTAATTTTTTTTCATGAAAGCCAAAGAAAATTACTACCCGTGCTACTGCAAACCATCAAAGCTGTTAGCTTTCGAGAGTAATTACCTTCGTTTGTTGCACGAAAATGAGGGAAAAAAGAAAATCATCATTTTATAACACTCGTATACCTTTTTCTCATTTTTCTTTCCTTTTTTGTAAAACACTTGTAGCTTTAAACCCCTTCTATCGATAAAAAATAATTCAAAGAATTTTTACGTTCACTTTTCGAGTTTCTGGATTGAAAGCAGCGATCTTTGGGCAGCTTTCATTGGGCGACAGCAATTTCGACAAATCCGAGGACAGCAGGTCCACCGGCAGAGGCGCTGCATGTCTATAGCGCGAAATTCGAGTCCTCGAGTTTAAGATTTCGATTGAGAAATGTTTTAAAATATCAAAATTTACCTAAATAATGGGACATAAAATTATTTAATAATTGAAAACTTAAAAAAAACGTAACATCACTCTATTATAAAAAATTGTTGTTATTATTATTAGCAGTTTGGAATTTATTATATTCCGAGGTTGATAGAAATATAGGCTTGAAATAAATATTCAGAAAAATAAAAAAATATATTTTTTCTGATATTCCGGAAAATGGTTAATCTCCTTCACAGTATAGTTATTATTTTTCTTGTTATTTGTAAATTTGTCTATATAATTTATCATTTTCTTCGAACAATTTTGAAAATAGAAATTTAAATCTTCCACTCAAAATATACACAACTCCTCTGGTGGAGGAAATTGCTATCGTCCGATTTGTCAGAAGAGTGCCGCGAAATTTCTGTACTGTTTGAAATGATAATGAATTTTTCTTCAAGATTCAAAAATAAAAAGTATAATAATAACAGCAAAATCAATGATAATAGTAACAATAATAATGACAATGATAATAATAATGTTTATTGGTGAAAAATGAGAGAGTAAAAAAATTGAAAAATTCCCGTTTGCGTGCGATTTTGTATGAAATACCGGAACTTATTAATTTCACCTTTCGTAGGAATTTATATCCATAACAGGTTATTCCAATCAATTTCCATGTAGGTCAAGTAGCGCAGCGGGCTTTTCGTTTGTTTTTAATTAAAAGTTTTTATTGTCTTTACATAGTTTGAATTTTGAAAATTGGAAAATTTGTTTGACTTGCAAGAAAGGGCAACTCTTTGCCATCCACATAATGTTGAACAATTAGTCTCGGTGTAATAATAATTAATTTGGCTCTTCTATTCCGTTACTTCATTTATTTTATTGCGATCTGTACCGGCGTACGGGAAGTAATTACAAAAAAAGGAAACACGGAAACTACGCTGTCTCTCGTTACAGCGAAATTATTTAAACATTCACTTTACGTAAATTAAGTTGATTGATTTTATTTTGCTTTTTATCATCGAATGTCAAGCCCGAAATTTCGTGTCCTGAAGTAAACACTTGGTTTGTATAAGAAAGAATGTTCTGTTTTCAGAAAAAAGAGGTTTTACTTATTTCTTTTGAGGTTGGGAAAAATTTGAAGTCGCTGTGAATATTTTTCTCCAGTATTTTTCTTATAAGAAGTTAAGATTCTCAAATCGAAATTCGAATTTCGCGCCGAAACTTGAAAGTAGCCAGCGCCTCTAGTGAAGGAAACTGCTGGTTTCTGATTGGTTGGGCATTCGGCACATAATTCAAGTGGTTCTTCAACACAGAAACTTCTTGATCTGTTTTTCCTTTGAAAATTAATCATTTCGCGAATTATCAAGGCATTTTCGAGTCTCGTGTTGCAAATTTGCCCTTTTCCTGCTGGGAATGCATCCGGAAATTCCGAGCTGTGAAAATAGCTGCTTAGAAGTAGGAGAAATTGGAGGAACGAATTGGCAATCGGTAAAAGTCAAGCTCGCAGCTCGTCTTCCACTGCCACGACCCTTGATGGGAGTTTGATTGTTCCTCACGTGATTAAACGAAATCGCATTGGACCTTAGGAACGGAAATTGGAGGAGACGAGTACACAAGAGGTCGAGGGGCGGGAACGAGCGGTGTTTTAATTGAATAATAGTAAATTGGCTCTAAGTATGTTAGAACGGCTGGCGTAATTTCGGTACCTGAGGCAATACAGGTCATCACAAAGCCTCTACGTCCCGGCTTAGGTGAACAAACATAGATATCCAACCACCCATTCGTCCATCGGTTATCCCGCCGCGCGCTCGGTCTCGCTGCAGCCCCGGTTAGCAGCGAAGGGTGGCAGTAACCCTCCTGCTCCGTGTGTAGCTACACACGGAGCTGCATGGCAACTCTGAACCAACACAAACTTGCCCTCCTGCACCCACTCGAACGAATAGGCTGCTTTACCTTTAGCCCCAACCCCAACCCCCTGCACCCATCCCCGCTGCCTGTAACAGCTAAGTACACAATTGTATCATCAGGTACAAACACACTAACGACCGACGTCATACAAACATCAACTATATGTATGCACACAGACTCTCTTTGCCACCCTTTGCTCGTTACGCCAACAATGCCACCCTTCGGAGGAGCCACTTGTCGCTATTGTAACTCGATTTGGAAAAAAAACGAACCTTTTTTTTTATTTCTTACCCTTTACCACCTCTTGCCTTGGTCTCCCTTGATCTTGAAAACACAGCTGGAACAGCTCAATTTGCACCCGAGTCACGGCAAGGCCTCCATCGGGGGACTCCAGATTGAGCTGTGCAAAGCTGGAATCCATGGCTCGTCGACAGATGGCGCCACTGATTGACAGCGTGGGTAAGGTAGGGACTATTAACTTAATTATGGAAATACGAGACTCGCGACGCACATACACGTACATGTATATGTATATACATACACAGATTACGTAAAACGAATGTAAAGAATTTGCCCTCCGCCTCTTTTTCTTCCCTTATTTTTTTGCTCTCCGTTCGTTACTCCAAAGTAAGTAGAACGACCCACTTCCTTCCACGCGACTCCAATTCCGCCTCCTAGGGGGCAAAAAATGTTGTTCAGCGGCAGACTCAAGCCACGCTGCTCTTAATGACAAATTGGAATTAGAGCCGTGCCGAGTCGAGCACACGTAAACGCGTAACTGTGTGTCGGCGCCCGCTTTTAATCGTTAACAAAACTTATGGGTTAATTGAATTTGTCGAACTCAAGCCCCAGCGAGAGACCAAATACCAAACCTACCCTCCAGCGGGACTTCGGGTGCTATCGAAAAATAAACTGGTTAAGTTGCCAGTGGTTGAACTTGATATTTCAACATGGAGTGACCCGAAATTAAAGGCAACCCAGAAAGTTCCCGATTTAGAGCCGAAGGCCTCCTTCCTTCCAGATGGGGAGAGATGGTCTTGGTTGCGTCAACTCAGTGAGAGGCTCTGGGTCTGAAGGTAAGTTTTCAATCCTAGTTTCTTTTTTTCTTTTGTTTGTCCCATATTATTTATCTTCTTTTTCTTCATTTATTTATTAGAGAAATTATTACATTTGTTTCTAATACATTGTTTTATCTTTCAGAGTCAACGTGAGACTGAGCTAAAATTTATGAAGATCTTCATACCGGGTCAAGTGATGTTCAAGGTGAGTATTTAATATTATTTTTTTATTATTATTATTATCAGATTCTAGTAGATTCTTCTTTTTTTCAAAGTCATCGCGGGACCGAAGTGTTTCTTCAGGATCCAAGAAAAAGGTTAGTTTCCGACGCATTCTTTACAAAATGTAGTTATTAAGAAAAAAATTGGCGAATTTCCCGTACTTTCTTTATCATACAATATCACCGTATCAACGAGGGACCTTCATTCACTCTTCTTTCCTTGAAGTGGCGTCGTGCCCTCGTGGGAATTCGCGTGCTTTCTGTAAGAGAAATGCAGCATAAAATAAAAAATTGGCGAATTTTTCGTGCTTTCTTTAACATATGGTATCACCGTATCAACGTGGGACATTTTTCCCGGGGGCCAATTAGCATCTTAACTATTAGGAGTAAAGAAGTAAACCTACGATGTCCAAAACTTGCAAGGTGCCTGACCGAAAACAATTCCAGCGATTTTTGATTCAAATTCTATCGTGACAAAATAATCACAGGAACTTTTTTAGTATCTTCCTCCAGAAGAGCGTATATACACACCAACAATAAATTCACATTTATTTAATTACAAACTACACATAAAAGCGTCTATATGCGTCGACGATGTGGAAAGAATCGACTAAACAATCAGTCGATTCTTGGGTAGACTGAGATCTCGTTTATTATCTATTCTTCGCAAATATAATACAAAATGAACGAACCTAACAGCGACATTAAAGTATAGATGACTTGACCCTTCATCAGCAACCTAGGTCGCTTACATCCACAGTGAAATCCATTTTTTCTCGTATGCCCCTTCGAACTTTTATTTTTATTGTTAAAGTTTGCTAATATTTGACTAAACGAATTATCCTAGAACAAAGTAGAGACTTCAATAAGTGGCCCAGAATTTTTCCAAATTTCTCGAAAACCCAAAAGTGCAACAACAACAAAGCTGGCCGTGGTCGTAAGTAGCCCAGGCTGCCTGGGGACGGTAGACACAAGGAGTATTACATGATCGATCACTTCCGCGCCTTCCGGTCCAAGTACTCTTGGATCTCTATCAACGTCTTGCCTCTGGTTTCTGGCATGATGGGGAAGACCAAGATGAAGCCGATGATCGAGCACAGGGAGAACGTGGCGAAGGGCACGAAGTGTCCCCAATTGGTAGCCGCCACCAGGTACAGCTTCACCAGCACGGTCAGATACAGACTCTGCGCCATAATCAAGACGCTATTGCTAACGGCTTTGACGTTGCTGGCGAACAGCTCGGACATCAGCACCTTCTGCAGGGAGTACATGCCCGTAGTGATGCCGAAGACGTGGAGGAACAACATTCCCACGGCCAAGTACGTGTACCCCGAGACGTCGACCTGCGTCTGCTCTTTCAGGAAAAAGAATGCGCTGATACTGATCAGGCAAATAATGCCGATAACGGCGGAGATGGTAAATAACACTTTCCGCCGCAATTTGTCCACCACAACGGCGGCCAGAGCGCAGGACAACAGCTCGATCAGTGACAGCATAATGGCCGACGCGTTGACTATCTCCGGGCTGCCCATGTCCCGTAGGATGACGTGCGCGTACGAGATCAACGGTACCATGCCCGCCGAGCGATGGCAGAACATGATCAGCAGCATAATGATCAGCGCTTTCCGGTTCACGCGGTTCGTCAGCAGCTCCCGGATGGACTTGGACCGGTTCAGCGAAATTTCTACGGTCTTCTTGATCATCTCGATCTCGTCGTCCACGTGCGTGCGGCCTCGCAGCTTCATCAGCGTTGCCTCGGTCTCCTCGTAGTGGCCCTTGTATATCAGATAATAGGGCGACTCGGGCATCCAGTAGAAGGTGAGGGCGAAGATGGAGCAGACGACGATGCCGATCGAGGCCAACGAGAAGATCGACATGTATGGGGACAGTGAGAAGAAGACGACGATGCCCAGATTGAACCACACGCTGATGAGTATCACCATCGTCCCCCTGATATGCGAGGGCGCGATCTCACCGATGTAGATCACCATAGTGATGAACACTGTGATCATCGTCAGGCCGCCCAGGAACTTGGCCACGTACAGTTGCTGCAACGGGAAAATGGAGAATGACTTGAGTATCTCAAGATATAAGCGGTTTAGCGAAATTTTCTGAGAATGCTTTCTTCGAGAGGCTTCGATTCTCTATCGATCGACCGATTTTTTAGGACCTACCGTGACGCTGGTGGCGAAATATATCAAGGTCCAGCTGGTGACGGCCGGCAGCGCGGCGATGAGAATAGTCTTCTTGCGACCGATGTTGTTCATGAGCTTCGCGGCCAGCAGGGGCGCGGCAAAGGAGCCGATGGCCTCGATGGTCATCAGCCAGGAGACCTCCGAAGGCGTGATCGCGATCGGTGAGTCCTCCGACAACAGCTTGGCAATGCTCGGGGAGTTCCAGCCGACGAACATCCCGTTATTGAGGCAAATAAGGGCACCTATTGAAGCCAATTAAGATCCGATTAGTGATCGGTGCCGATTAAAACACTCCAGTTACACTTACTGGAGAAGATCGTCAAGTAGGTCCAGACCGGCCACCCCTCCCTTGGTTCGATCACTTCCTCCGGTAGCTTAACCATGGTTTGGCACTTTCTCTACCCGGAAATCGCGAGATTCGATTGTTTTTTATTGTTTCGGTTGATCGAACGGGTCTCTTCAGTTGCTTAGTGAGAGAATTTTAGTGAAATTGATCACCGAAGGCTCCATGCCGGGCAGCAAAAATCGAAGCTTCACGACATTCTCGGCTCGAGTGTCGGCGGAGGAACTGATTTCGAATAATTTTCCTTTTATATATTATCTGGTAATACGTAGTTTAAATCACCTAGTGTCAACAAGCGACTGGGGAAGATACCGTCATGATCATTACCATTCTTCCTCTTTTGTCAATGTTGGTATCGAATCGAGAGATATTCCTCCTTCTCCTCCTCGCGCTGCAAGTAACCCGCGGCCTGAGTGCCAGAAAGGTGTCGCGCTGGTGAACCAGGTATCGCCCTTACGCCCTCCTGTCTCTCGTTCACCAGCTTCATTATCAGCGGGATTACGTTACGCGTACGCGCGTCTAACGGCAGCGGAGAAGCGTCTACTTGGCTTCTCGCAATGTCGTAGAAAAAAATTTCCACGCAGATAATTAACATACTTTCCTCCGGAAATTTATGGTCGTCGCTCACCGCGGATGCACTTGTGCAACAGCAACCGGTGCATACGACACTGCGATCTAACCGAGGGGTGCTATCATGCGTGTGTGTGCGTGCGTGTACGTTGTCCGATCGTATAGGAATGCGTTTCGAATACCGAATTTCGGTTTTGGAGTTTTTTTGGGGAAAGGGGGGGGGGGATATAAGTGAGATTTCGTTTTTTTTCTTGATTTGAATATTTTCTTGGTGTGTGGGAATTTTTGAGTGTACGGGGAACTTTTGTTAGATCTCTATTTTTTGTAATGCTTTTACTTTTTTCCCCGAAAAACAACGTCTTAAAATATCTCGATATTCAATGACGTCCAAGTTGGAAGAGGAAAATTGGAAGACGAAGGAAACGCCAAAAAAAATGAAAAAGCAAATTAAAACATCAAAGGGCCTCTGATAAAGGGGTATAAAGTTGCATCCCATGATTCTCCGCATCCTCCTTCCTTTCGTCGTTCTTTTGTCCCACGAATGCATTTTTTCCTATATTTTTCTTTTTTTTTACTTTTCTCTCTCTCTATCTTTTTTTTACAAACAAAAATAACGAAGCCAGTGGAATATGATGACGTTGCGGCGAAAAAGAAAAGGAGCCACCAGGGGGATGAGAAGTATATCGGTAATCGTTACGTTTGCTACTACCCCTATGCTATGGGCGCCGAGGATGGATTTGCCTGTCGTTTCCCATAAGCGGCTGATCAAAGACTGGAGAACAAATCCAGCATCTGGCATCTTTTCTCGGGATTCCGCGACTGATTGTCCTTTTTTTAATTTGTTTTTAAAATCTCTTGTTTTTCTTATTTCTCTTATTTTTTTCATTTTTCATGTTCTTGTTATGTTTATTATTTTCCTTAATTTCTTCCTTTTTTCTTGCCTTTATTACTTTTGTTATTTTTACTATTTCCCTTGAATTTCTTATTTTTCTGAATTTTCATCCATTTGTTATTATCCTCCATTTTATTTTTAAGTCATTTTTCTAATATTACTTATTTTTCATTTTTCTCAAATTTGTATTTTTTGTCACTTTCGTTAATTCTTTTAATTTTCTTATTTTTCTGACGTTGAATAATTTCAGCATCGATAGAAGAAAGTATGAAAATGACACTTCAAATGCTATGGACGTATATATACATCAATTGCCTCTTCTACTTTTTCCTTTTCCTCGCTTTTTTTTAATTCTCTTTCAAGTCTATAAATCATCATGTAAAAAAATTAATAATATTGTTCTTTCGTAACGATAACGCCGGGAATATATGTATACATACATTTATATTGCAATTGTATTGCGTTATCAGGTACGTACTGATGTTTGTATAAGCAATCAGTCGCCGTGAGATGGACAACACTAGCAATGATTTGAGGTTTTTCCTTTTTTTCTTTCTTTGTCTTTGGCTTAAACGGACACCGTAATCTCATTATTTTTGAATACATGCATAGATATAGATATATACTAGTATCTTATTTACATTGGCGCCTGGGGATTTAGGGATTTCTTTGCAATCATTTGTCTCTTTCTTTCGTTCTTTCTTTTTTTTCCTCTTGGCATACAATTTTTTGGAACTTTTATGTAATAATCCTGATATATCATTTATACGGATGTATTTATGTAATTCGACTTTAGCCCTCAAATTTCTCGACGCACGTGTATAAAAACGTATATACAGTAGAATTTCCGTACAAGATACCTTCGAATGCTTTCGTACAAGATACCACGGGTTCCCCTTCGCAAATCCTCTACCCCCACTCCTAATGCCTCTTCGCCTCTGAATATTTGGAGTTGTGTACTCCGTACAAGATACCACGGAAATAAATGAGAAAAAACGAGAATTATTTACACATAACGATTTTTTAAATTTATTATCATAAATTATTAATTATTTAAGATCGCATTTTAATTTTTTTTTGTTTAAAATTCATAGAGAATTTTCAGGGACTCGTAAACGTAGTTTTTTGTCGGGGAAGTGGCGTTTCCGTGACGCACTGGACTAGTATGTCTAAAATTGATTTACTTACGTGAGATAATTGCACAAACGGTAAAAATAACTTTTCTTCTCTGTTTCTTTCTTGTCAACACTGCGAGAACTCCTCGTTTGTGGACTTCTGGTCACGTGACAAAAAAAAGAAGGAAAAGGATATGGAATACAAAGCAACCTAAATTATCGGTTTAACTTTAAACTATTTTGCATGGTATCTTATACGAAGGACGTGAGTTGTATTCCTTTCCGGCGTAGTAGGCCGCTGAATGGGGGAACGGTAATTTTCGGAATCATATTCCCCGCCGGTCCCATGTGGTATCTTATACGGAGATTTTACTGTATATATATATGTCAAACGTCTTATATATATACACACACACGCATACAAAAACAGGAAAGTAGAATAAGGAAAATTATTGCCATATTTAAAAAAATATAATAATTAATATTAATTACTGTGAAATAATTCTCATCTCAAATTCTTTATTACTTGTTTTAATACTTAAATGCTCTTTCTATTCATTTATATACTAAATTATTAACTGTCTAATTATTCTTTTAGTTATATTCTGATAATTATATATGTATAAACCAGTTACATCTATGTATATATTTGTATGTATGTATGTATATATATATATGGATTATTTATATACGATATAATATTACTCATTACTGTATCCATATGTATACCAACCCAAAGCATGATGAGTTGCAACATACGCCATACATTTCCATTGAAATAAAATTACGACCGTACTGTGTGGACCTTATCGTTCATCTCCACTTTTACGGATAAAAAGAAATAAATAAAAGTAAATGAAATCGACAAATATATATCGAATCGTCGAATCGACACGAGATTAGATATCTTATATCTCTTCAGACGGAATTAATCCTCCGTTAGTTCCGCATTTTCAGCAATATATATAGATATATATGTATTTACATACATGTATATATATATGTATGTATGTATGTATGTATGTATATAATGTACTAGATCTTGTCGATACTATGGCAAACCCCCACCCCCTAGTTCTCGTCCACGGTATTTACACAACTTCATTATTAACTTTTTATCATATCTCAGTTTAATTGAAATTCTTTTGAGGAATTTCTCCGGGAAGTGTATCGACACAATTAGTTCTTATCAGTTCGCTCGCTAAATATATATTACGGGGAGAATATTTAAAAAATGGTCATTTTGGAATTTAGTACGAGATTATTGTTATTTTATGTACACAGCTTATAATCTATGCGCAAGAAGGTTTGTATATACACGCATAGGTTGTAAAACGTGAAAAAATCCGTAAAAACATAATTGCTTCCGGGCCACCGGGTACATTGTTATCGGTAGCGCGATTAGGCGATAATACAGATCCGGCGTCTGATAAAGTGGCTCTAAAAATGGAATTAATTGTGAGGTATATGGGCCAGGTACTTAGGTATACTGTGGGAGAACGGAGGAGGAGACAGAGCAGGAAAAAGAAACTCTTTCTCTTGCGAGAGAACTCCAGAAAATCACTATTCAGTCTTCCAGAAATTGCTATTGGCAGAACCATTAGAAGCTGGAATTAGTTTCGGGAGCTGGCTGAAGATATATCCCAGTCTTATTCCCGTCCCCCTCCCCCTCTTCACCAACTCTTTTTTTTTTCTTTACTTCCGTTCCCTTTTTTCTCAGAACTGACCAACTCTCGCTGCCCACTTATCTCACTTTATACTTGAGATTAATACCATCTTCTCCGGCTACTTTATCTCTTTTTTAAGATCTATGTCGCAACTTCTTCCACCTTCTGACCCTACTTTTTTATTTTCCTTCCCCCTTCCCCCTCAATGACCCTTTTATCGACTTCCAGAGAGTACCTATAATAATATTAATCTTTATATAATAAATATAATATAAACCGAGACCAATATCTTCCCGCGAAGTAAAGATATCACCCAGCGCCACGGATAATCCGCGAACTATTTCCCTATGCGTCATCAACAAAAGCTGAAGAAAAAAGAAAATACAATTAAAGATCTTGCGCAAAGCTTGGGCAAAACTTGTGCAAGACTTGAATCGCGCGCGCAGCTTCCTTAAATCCCTCTTCATGCCAGTTGCAGACGCGCCCTAAGGGAATTGGCAAATTCATTGGTTGATGAATAAGGTTAGAAATCTGTTTGTAAATGGACTCTTTCCCTTGGAACCTCTTCTCAAACAATTTGCAATTATTTTATTAGTTAGTTTCATTACATCGAACTATTCCCTAGAAATTTTCTACATGAGAATTTACGATTTCACTGGATGATGCCGTTAGAACTTTCACACAAATGATTAATGCCGATGGGTCCAATTTAAAAACCCATTTTATCGAAATTCTCCCTTGGTCAATGCCGTTGGAGCTCCTACGTAAATAGTTTATTCAGGTGGAACTTTCATGTAACTTCCTGATTCCGTTAGAACCATTTTAAAAATCCATTTCAAGAAAATTCCTTATTTTTAATTGGTTAATGTTGTTGGAACTTTCGTATCATCGATCCATTCCACTGGAACCAATGTGGAAACCTAATTCCAACATAAAATGCATTTTATAAAATAAAAAATTTATTCTTTGGTTAACAAAGATAGTGTCATGATTGTAATGACTAGAGGTTGGCAGCACTAGCTACATGCACGATAGCGGCTGCCCGCCCCAGTCAGTTGGTACCTCAGAGCTCCAGTATGCTCAACAGGGCACATGCAGGCCACACGTCTTCATTGTATGGTTACTGAATCAGGGGCTGCTCACTCAATGCTTTTAGATAGGAGCGAATTTTGTCAGCCTGCAGGACTGATCAATACCAACATAAAAGTATAAAGCTAAAAGTTTCTAGAGTTCTATAGATATTTTTTTTTATTAGAGTGAAAAACCTTGGCAATGTTTGCGATACTAATAGCGCTCTCTCGCGTCTAATGAACTCAAAAATAACCGCGGCAAAGTTTAAAAATTAATAAATTTCAAAACAATAATATTCTAATTGTTAGTTGTTGAATAATTTTTGAAAAATTCATCGTATAAATAATCTATTCTGATTATAATCGAAATATAGAGAGGTATGACTTGAAATGCAGATAGACAAAATTTTCTTGAAAATGAATCTAGGTCTTCATTGTATGGTTATCCGAATAAAGACATAACAGATAGATTATTATTACTCTTCTCCTAAATATGTGATTAAATATACGAATAAAATCCAATACTTTCGCTCGAGTCGTTATCGAAACTCGCGAAATCACGTTATTACATTAAATTTTATTGCCCCCAGGCTTTATATTCGTGGCTGTATAAATGGTCAGATAAATAACACGGATATAGTTATCACATATACCACATATATACACATTACGTTCGGTATTTTTCGTTTGAGATTTTCCTCTCGATATTTGTTGTATTAATACCAATTAATTCCTATTTTTATTATTGTATATACATATACATATGTATACATATATTTGAGCAACACCTGCACGTAATTGCCCCCAAAAGATGCGAAATATTTATAAAAATCGATCATTAATTTTCAATCACCGCAATATTTTATATATTTATATAAAAATTTAATATTCTAATAATACTGAAATGATCTACCATTAATTATCGATTTTTAAGTGGTGCAATTGAAATATAATATTTGTCCAAATTAATTCAAATTTTTCCTTCTTTATTTTTTTCCATTTTTTATTATTTTATACTGTCACACATGGAAATCAAATGAATTTCAGTACAGCAATGCAGCTGGAAGAGAAAAAAGAATATAACAGGAAGTCTTATATTAAATACGAGTACAATTTTTCGTACGTTGCTTATTTCCCCGTTCCTTTGATTTCGAATTATTGCCAAGTGTCATCGATAGTATCTCATTCGATTCCCATTTCATTCCAAAATCTTTCTAATGAATTGATATCAATCGATATTCAATCGACCTTAATCGATATCAATTGATAATTAGAGATAATTCATCGATCTTGATCGATAATAATAGATATAAACCGATATAATTCGAGGTGAATCGATATTTAATCGATAATCAGTCGATACAAATCGATATTTGATATTGGGCCACAATACAAATTCCCTCCTTCCTTTCCTGCTAAATGCAATTCTTTCCATACGGTTCGTGTGAATAAATTGGAGCTTATGTGTAAGAAATTCGCATTCGAAAATATATTGGCTACTTATTTTTTTGACTACTTAAGAGATACATTTTATCCTACGTTTATTTTGTTTCGTTTGTTCCGAAAAAAATGGAATCCACTTTCTCTCTTGTCACTGAATTCCATTAGTTTTTCTCTTTTCGATTTAACATTCCTAGAAATAATTTAATATACATCAGACTTGTAGACATATATATAAATATATATATATACATATACTAAAATCTCCCTTCAAAACATTTTCGATTTGCAACGAATTCCAAAAAATTATGGGTGTAAAAAAACAGAGAAAGAATGTATGTTTTTCGAAATTCGTCGAAATCGACTCTAAGAAAAAGAAACGAATTATGACATAACTTTTCTTTTACTTTCCTATACTTCAGGTACTCGATTAAAAAAAAATCGCGTCTGACTACTGAAGTAAAAAAAAAGAAATCTCAAAAAATTGAATTATCACCAATTTTGTGTTTTTTGAATTAAGGGGAAAAGGCGATTCTTTTTCCAACTTATTCGAGATCATTTGTTCTTTGGCTTCCTGCTGATTGGTTGCCGTCGAAAGTTCTGCTAGAACACCAGACGTTGGCTGCAGACCTGTGAAATATTTATTTCTCATTTACTTATTTATTTCCTATTATTATTTACCACAATATCATTAAATAGAAAAATGTTTTGATTAAATTAGGCAGTGAAAAATTAAAATCGGATTTTAAAAAATCTTGATTCCAAATTCTTGGAAAGGGGTGACCATAAAAATTCGTATCAATATTTTTAATTATTTTTCATTATTAACTGATTGTTTTTAAAAAATTCTTGAAAATCCATAAATATACAAAAACCAATTTCCGAAGAATTGAAATAGAATTTTAAAAAATATGATTCCAAATTTTTATCAAACTTTTTGACCGGAAATATAAATGATAATCAATCCACTTATTATAATAATAATAATAATAATAATAATAATAATAATAAAAATTTTCTTTTTATATGAATCTCAGAAGAAAAACGAACCTTAAGCATCGCAACGGCATGGTTTGGGCTTGGTACCACAAAAACAAACCCAGGAAAATGCTCCAGGTCCGTAAAGGGCACAGAACGGTGGCGATGGTGCCGTAAGCCAGCCAGAAGAAGTAGGCCATGGTTGTTTCCATGCCGATCAGAAAAAGGATCGGAAAATTCCACCACAATCGCAGCACCATCGAGGGCGGCTTCTTCGGCGGTTTCTCGATACTCTGAAGCCTGACAAAATCGGCGGAAATCGATGTGAAAATCCATGAAAAATTAAATATCTGATTGATTTTTATAAAGGCAAAAAAAATTCACGAACTTTTTATCAACGTGGTGCGCCAGGATTAAAGTTAACGGTAGGTGGAAGGAAAAGAGCTGGAAGAATCCGTAAACGTATGTGAAAGCTCCCGGAAGATACGAGTTGCCCACGAATGTGCCCCAAGCGAAAATCACGCCGATCTCGCCCTCGATCACTTCCCCGACCGCCCAGGGGCCTAATTGGGGAAAGAAAAAAAGAAATCAAAGCAATATTTAAGGCAATATTTGCATTTTTAAATCTGTTATTCTTAATTGAAAAAATTAAAAATATTTTTTTCCCATGATTACCAGGGAAGTAATCAAATAATTTTGCAATATTGTAAATATATATATATTTCCTATTCTGTGAGATATAAAATAAAATTCGTTTCGATAAAAATAAAATGAAAATTGGATTCTAAAAGGATCCGATAATAATAATGATAGTAATAATAGTACTAATAAAAGGGAAGGGACGGAAATAAAATAACTGAAATAAAAGCAATTCCAAAGGAGGATTCTGAATCCCAGCTAGAATTTCTTTTACGAGTAAAAAAGGGAAAAAATGGAAAAAAAGAGGAAAAGAAATAGTTTTTTCATACCGACGGTTAAATATAGAGCGTAGAGTACCAATGGGAAGAACAATCGATCCACTGTTGATAGGATCCAAAGCTTCCGGACCCACCAGTGAAAGAATCTAACGCGGAGTCGAGGTCTCCTCATGCGTTTAGCTGAAAAAAAGAACAAAATCAAATAAAACAGAATAGCAAGAAATCTCAATTTGATTATTTTTTTTATAATAATAATAATACCAATAATAGTCATAACAGTTGAAGAAAATTTGCCTTTCCTTATTTTTCCATGAGGTAGATTGTTATTATTATAATTGCTAGAATTATTATTTAATGTTATTTTATCAATAACAGTAGGAATAATAATAATAATAATAATAATAATTATAATTATAATTATAATCAGTCTGAAAAGCAAATGAATAGAATATTTTCCAATTTTTCGCACAATTATAATCGATATTGATTATACCTTTTCGACTAAATATTTAAAAGAAATTTATTTTGAGTTATTAATAAAATCCATTGAAATTTCTACCTTCGCATAGAACATGAAAGAATCGAAGGAGGCATAACGGTATTACGAGAAGCAGCAGAACACTTCCGAATAGAAACTGAAACTAACGAAGAAAAAAAAGGTTATTATTCAAATTGTTAAAATTAATTTTTTTTCTTCATTGAAACTCACGATATGGCTAGCGTTGGACATCAGAATGAGCCTCGACAGTACTTGGAAAGATAATCGGGTGCCATCCAAAGAAAATTGCTGAACAATAATTTTTTCACGATTATCCGCATCCACGACTTTTGCCTAAAAGTGAACAAAAATTCGAAACATTGTAAATAATTTAAATACCACTGTCTGATAACAATATATTATCGCTAATAATTAAATGCCACTACTAATAATAATAAAGTATTAACGTAAATAATAAAACACTAATTCTATGAGTAAAATTCTACTACCAATAATTCAATACTGTCACCGATTACAAAATCCCACCTGAATATTATGAATTCCCGTTTGATATTTCGTTGTATTCCATGGGACGACATAAAGCGGCCCCTCCTTAATTCTACGGCATTTTCTCCAAGGCTCGTGACCTACCTGCACCTCCACCGTTACCACCGGTACCGTAGAAAATGCCAAAACTCTGGGGGAAAACAATTGGTCATCATTAACATTAAAATTATTTCGTAGTTCCATATCGTATCTATATAATAATAATAATAGTAGTAATTGATATAATTAATGGAACGTTTGTTAGTTAAATTATGGAATACTTACTAATTATGTAATAAGTAATAATAATAATTATAATTATTATAGTACAGGGGTAATTACAAGGATTGTCAATTGCATCACGCTTGATTGAGGTGAAACGAATTTTTCTGATATTTCATTCATAATTAATTTTAAAAAATACCGGATATGAGTAGAATCGATGATAGACTGCAGATCCTCCTTGCGGGGCATCGAAAATAAAGCGTGTTTCGGATTCGTTATAAGTGCAACCGGCCACTCCTGGTGTTTTAGATCGATGAAAGAAAAAAGTCCGTGATCGACTGCCGCCAGTCGATACCTAATGACGAATATATTAAAAAATTAGTAAATCAATAAATTGATGAATAGGGGGATAGTTGTTTTTTTCACTGAAATAGGATTGAATTGGGAGAAAACTTCCAAATAAATAAATAAATGTGGGTTTGAATGGCAATAAAGAATACTCACATTCTATTGTCCTTCCAATCCGCCAATTCCAATTCTAAAAATCCCGCTTGCTGCAAGGTGTACATATTTGGAACCGCACCTCCCAAGGTGTGATAATGGCCGCACAAATAAACCAAGCTCTCGTGATACTTTCCTGGAAATATTTTTTGATATAAGAAAAAGAAAATTATTAGCATATAATTTCTTAACATTTTTTAAATAGGAATTTCAAATTGAAAATTGTACTTAAGAATTCAAATTGTGTAATACAAAATTCAAAATTTTATATTTTGTCATTCTAATTTTAGATTTCAATTTCGAATTTAGAATATGAAATCCAGATGTTTCGTTTCCGTCATTGGAATTCTGGTACAAAAATTCCAAAATTATTCGACACAATTCTAGTTTTTGGGGAAAACACCAAAATTCAAATTTCTTCATTCAGATTTCATTGAAAAAATTTGTGAACATGTAATTACGTCACCAAAAATCATGGAATGACAAAATTGGGGATTCTATTATTTATAAAAGCAAAATAAAAAAATATAGGTGAGAAATGCAAACCTAAAATTCCACGAACACCTCCATCGGCATGCGATAAAATGCAAGAAGTCGGATAGTGGCCGAACCAAATAATATGATCGACTTTGTCTTTGCGACTCTGTTCTGCCAGATTCCGAATTTTGTCGGTCTCGTTGTCGTCCAGAAACCCGACGAAATTGAAGGGCCTTCTGGGTCCGGGATTCAAACACGCGTCCACGGCAATAAACGCAAATTTCTCGGATCCACGTTCGATTTCATGCATGTAGGATCTGGGATTTTTCCTTCCTTGTATCGAATAATTAGCGTAGTAATTTGTGGTGGATTGTAAATTTAAAACGTTGAAATTATCTGAAACGTGGAAACATAAACTTATTACAGAAAATAATAATTATACGAATTAAGAGGAAAAAAGTTCAAAAAAATTTGCTATTAAAGTAATAAAAAGTTTTTCTTATTTTAATAATGCTTTATCTCAAACTGCAAAGAAGAAAGAAAGTCACAAACCATGATTGCCCCTCACATCGAGCCACAAAGTCCTGCTTGTAATATTAGAATCCTGCAAAACTTGCTTGTAAAGTTGCCATTCTCGTAAATGTTGTCTGGAACCCATTTTATCGATAGTCTTCGCATCAGTCAAGTCTCCTGTTGAAACAAATATGTTTGTTAATTATTAGTATGATACACGAAATTAATAAAATTGAAATCGATTCGTTCGATTTCAGTAATAATTGGAAAATTATTCTAAAAATAACGAAAATAAGGACTTTAATATTATTTTTCGAACTACTCCATAAAAACCCCAACTTTTTGTTTAGCAATTTTGATTTTATAAGAAAAATTTATTTTCATATAAGGTAAAGGTACCAGTAGTTTATCATTTTCTAAAGAACCATAAAAAATAAGATTTTTATAAGATGTTATGTTTTCATTTTGATGAAAGTGCACATCTTATAAAAATCTTATCTTTTATGGTTTTTTAGAAAATGGTCAACTACTGCTACCTTTACCTTAATGCCCAAAAATCAGAAAATAATAAATTCCATAATATTTAAGAAATTACTAAAATCCAGAATCATGAACATTTTACATAAATCATTACCTGAGGCTAAAACGATTGGCGGTTTAATGGCATCGATAGTTTCATGGCAAAATTCTTCCAGCTCTGAGACTCTTGTGGGATCTCGGAAGATACTTATATGAATATCCGATATCTGGAATAAAAAATAATAACACTATATAAAAAAAAAACAAAAGAGATGTTATATTCAACGTTATAAAATCGATTCGTAGAGAATTGAATAAAAAAAAATCTTACAATTATTCTACTTTGCAATTCTTAATTTTTTATTTCTTAAATATTTTTAGTACAAATATAAATTGTATACTTGATTCCTTAAGCGAAACAAATGTACCGTAAAAAGTCTTTCTTCGTAAAAATGATAAAATATTTTAAAAATGAGTCTTCTGTAATTATTCTAAATGCAAAATTTTTTCTAAAATTTAAAATATCAGCAATTTTGAAATTTCAGAAAAATTGGGATCGTAGAAATTGTAATCATGAGCAGTTCTGAAATTTAACAAACTTGAAACTCCATAAAATTTAGGATTCTAGATACTCGAAGATTAAAAAATTTTTTAATTCTGAAAAATGTTATGAAACGCAAAATTTTTTTCTAACAAATTGAAAATTATAAATAAATTAACATGTATTTTTAGATAAAAATATCATTGTTTCACAAACCTGCAAAAACCAAATTAGGTAATCGGCTGAATCCCCAATTGAGTATTTCTTAGGTCGATGCTGGGATTGATCGTGTTTCTCAAAGTCGCTTTCTGACGAAAAGACAACATTGTCGTGTGCCAGGGCGTGGGAGTCCACATTTATCAAATTGGCGACATTCGCCACGAAGATAGATAGCATCAAGACGAAGATGACGAAAATCAAGGTGGATTTTCCGATTTTCATCTTATTTCCTATTAGTGTCAGTTTTCAAATTTATCAAATTTTTACCAAGTTTTTCCACTACCGCCACACAGTCGGTTACAATAATAAAATCCATCTAATTCGACCTTTTCTGGTATAATCGTAAGTAGATTCGGTCACTTTCCCCCATTTATTGGACATGAAGGAAAAAAAAAACAAAATTCAGGGGCAATGGAAAAAAAATATTTGGAATTTTTCCTTTTTTGGAATATCAATTAAAGATTAAATTATTTTTTTAGTCAATGATTATCTTTGGTTTTTAAAATAAAATTGTATTAAATGGAATGAAATTCCCAGTCGCGATTATTGTTATTTTTGTAATTATTATTATTATTTTAAATGAGTTAATCTCCTGTTCTTTTTTAATTAAGAATATTTTATCGATACCAGAATTAATCACAGTCTTAAAAATTCAAGGTCAAATTTTGGGTCATCAGTCATTGGTTTTTTCCAGTCGGAAGCATTTTTCTGTTATCTAAAAGAGAAGAAAAATAAGGAATTAACAAGTTTGAAATTAGGTAAACAGAAAATTAGAGTCTGGAATTTTATAATTTGAAGACACAAAAATCCAGTTGTATCCCAGTTTGGTTTAGTTTAATACGAATTAAACCTTTCGTTACATAATAGAATATAATATTGATTCACTATATTTATGTATTTATCTAATAAAGAAATTTAATACTTAGAGTACAATAGTTTAAATAATATTTCTCTCAGCACAGAACTGGATTTCAATCATTTTAGTGCCAAGCGGCGTGATCGTGCTTCTTTTGTCTTGCGTCCAAAAATGCCAGTATTCTTGAAACATGGAATAAAAAAGCGAAACCGCGCCGCTCGTCAATTTTCGATTTGGAAACAACAAATGCCTGTGGCACTCAAACGGTTAAACTGGACCGATATATATTTCATTTTAAGGGTATCGGGATCCAGTTAGATGCTTTCTTTATCACAAAAAATGTCGTTGTACTTCATTTTTATCTTAACAATTAAGTTTACAAACAATTGGGATGCAACTGTAGCTAGTATCCTATTAATAAAATAATACTGAGACTGGTATCTTTCGAAAATAGTCCAACTGGATGCAGTGTCTTTTAAACAAAATAAAACAAGACACAATATCTTTTGAAAAAATACAATCGAACATGGTAACCCTTGTATAAAATACAACTGCACCTAACTGGAACTAAAATTCAGCTAGACCAATTTTGAGTTTTTGAAGAAATAAATTTGAACCCGTAAGTACTGTATCAAAGGAGGAGGCATTGAATTTCATTTTCGAAAATTAGATTTTGGTAGTATTCATAATAGATATTGATATATATGCATATATTAAATAGATAATAATAATAGTGTAAGCACATGGATAATAATAAATGTAAGTTAGTGGATAGCAATAAATGCTTGTAAACAAAAATACAACCAAAAACTTTGTTATTACCATTTTCATTTTTGAAAAATCATCGCTTTCCACGGAAGAGACAAGTATCGGAGCAGCTGCCCAATTATTGATCATTAAACACTGATACCATCGATTCCACCTGCAGTCACCTTCGGCTCACTACTGATGAATACGAATTACAAATTTACAATTTGGGAAATACAACGTCATGAAAAATCTGCCCAGTGACGTCAGGTTCGGAAAAACCAACCCTCTACCGATACATATTTATATATATATATATATATATGCAAATATATGAATATGCATTTATATATAGGTATAGGTGTACGTATATGTATATACTTTAGGAGGAAACTGACTGAAGGGTCAAGACTGATTTTCTGATTCACCACAAGTCAGGGAAACTACTATGCTTTGGTCTCTCGATTTTATTTTCTTTTTTGCTCCAGATAAATAGGAATGGAGGGGGAGATTTATACATTTTATG
Organism: Gasteruption jaculator; assembly: GCA_949825005.1. Classification (NCBI taxonomy): domain Eukaryota; kingdom Metazoa; phylum Arthropoda; class Insecta; order Hymenoptera; family Gasteruptiidae; genus Gasteruption; species Gasteruption jaculator. The sequence goes on from OX463762.1 coordinate 8,118,235, forward strand.
TATATATATATATATACATATATATGAGTATGTGTGTGTGTATTAATAATATGTATGCATATCACAGGATGATCCTTCCTCCTTGATGTGGATGAAATTACTTTTGAATAAAAATATCGAGTGGGAAGACTTGAGTTGTGTAAGAATTTTTGAAAAATTTTATAAGTTCTAGGGATTTGGGATAATTTTCGATATTTGTAAAAATTTTGCGATTTTTGTGAATTTTTAGAAATTTTCTTTTTAGAATTCGTAATTTGTAATTTTCTTGTCTTTTATAGTTTGTAATTTATAATTTTTGAACATTAAATTTTTGATAATTCTTGAGATTTCAGATACTGGAGAATTCATGTTATTCCCTAGACTTTAGAATGTACGAAGTCGTCCATCTATTGGAATTTCCGGGAATTAACTTAGATTTGCTCGACGAATTGTAATAATAACAGCAGTATTATTGTAAGTATTACCCTTATTGTTCTCCACAAGTCTCCACTATAAAACATTAACCTATTCACCGTTATAACAGCAAGCTATGCTTCGACCATACTATATGGTCGAAGAAGCTATGCCATATTGTATTACTACGGTGACAGCTGCAACCTCCGGATTTTTGGATTTACTACCGATTAGTTCGCACGCGTGGTTCCAGTGCAAGAATGTATCAAGTAATATTGAACCCGTTCCTTATGAGTAGTACATACTTTTTACAGAGTCGGTGCTGTAACTACGGGTGACACGAAGTCTCATAAGGTGGGAGATCTATTCCTTACCTCCTCTGTGGTAGTACGTACAATATGGCATCGCAGTTGTGATAGAACTAAAATATCTACCCTCCATACAAAATATCTAGATGTGGCAACTCTGGTATCAACAACAACACAATCCTACACCTAACCTTCAAAAGTTTCATATCAGTTGATAACTGATATGATAACAATAACGTAACCGGTGGTGCTGAAATGATCCTATTATTTTTCTACGGAAAACAACAGAGAAAAAATTAAAGGAAATTAAAATGATGCAGGTGACAGCGAATACCTGGAAATCGACATTGCCGTTGTACATAAACGGTCTTATGTCAATAGTAGCTTATTATTTGACTGTACAGTTAATTCCGAACCTGAAGGAGACCTTCATCAAAGCCAATCTCTATGGAGTTGATATGAATAAGAAGAGTGCCGGTAAAACGTAAGTTGAATTATTTTTATTATTTTTTTTAATATTTTGGAATTTTGTAGTTTCTACGATTTTGTGAACATCAATTTTGTTATTTTGGAGAATATTTCGAAATTTTAATACTTTAAAAATTGGCAGAATTTCGATATTTTTTTCGGAAATTTCTCAAATATTAATATAAAAAAAATTGAGGAATTTTTGAAATTTTTAATTGTCACATTTTAACGTTTTTTGCAATTCCTGAATAATTTCACCTCTCAAACATTAGGGATTTTAGACATTTTTATTGCTTTCAAATTTTACCAATCTTGTTACTTTAGATTTTCTTTTGAATATTATCGAAATTCATGCAAATTTTCAATAGTTTTACCCTGTGTACTCAAATTTTTTTGTGTTTTTTTCCATAGTACAAGTAACTTGAAGCAATTTCAATGGAAAGATCGTATTCACATATAAGTAAATGATATTTGCATTAAAAAAAAAGTCATTGTTGTATGTTATTGATTTTTTAAATGATTGTGGATACAAATGTTATAATATATAACAAAAATTATAAAATTATTATATTTTGTAATCATCGATTTGTCTTTGTCCTTATGTTATGAACCAAAAATTATTTGCATTGTCTCCATAGTGGAGCCCTTGAGTTTGAAGGCAAATTTTAAATGGTTCCACTCCGGAGCCCTCGAGTGCAAAGGGTTAACATTTTCTTAGAATTTCCTACCACCTTTAGTCATCCAATTTTAAATTGAACATTTTTCAATAACAAATTTTTATATTACAGACCGGAAGCTCTTGGAGTTGTAAGTGGCTGCATATTTTTGATAACGCTATTCTTATTTATTCCTGTTCCCTTCGTTGGATATATTTTTGAGAATGACGATTTTCCACATCACGAGGTAAAATGCAATTTTCACTTTTTAAAAATAATGGTTTTTCAAGATTCTTTAAGCATTTAAACAAATTTGTTTTAATTCTTGTGCTTGAAAAAATTCACAAAATTTTAGTTTTTTTAATTACAATATTTGAAAGTCTACGAATTTTGGAACTTTAGCAATTTACTAACTTTTTAATTTTTGCGCATTGTTTTTAATATTGAAATTCTTCCCTTTCCCAAATATATCAAGCCTTGGGATTTCAAGTTTTACTCTCGAAAAATGTTGAGTTTCAATTCTTTTTCAGTTTGGCAAAATTTAATATTTTACAAATTATGAGCTTTCGTGATTTTGGAAATTGTTGCTGTATAAGAGTTTTAAAACTTTTTAAAACCACAGATTTTAGAGATTTTAAGAATTTCTTGATTTTCAGAAATATTAAGTCTTGAAGTCTACGAATTTTAGTAATTTCGAAATTCACTAAATACACAGTTCTTGAGAAATTGGGATTCTATGAATTCTTGTGATTTCCAACAATATTGTCAAATTTGAAAGTTTTAAAGTTCCCAAAATTTCTAATATTTTTTATTGAATTAAAAAATATATAATATAAATTCTTAGTTTTCGTAGATTACCTCCTTTTTGCATATATTATTTACGTTATCCATATTAATAAAAATACATTGAACGATATAGTTATGTCCAGTTTACAATAAAAAAATGTTTTTATTTCGTTGACTAGTAACGTTTTATTAATTGGGTATATTAATATAAAAATATTAATATTAGCAACATGTATTAATATATTTTATATATTTTTCAAATGAAAATATATAAATAAGGTTTTAAAGCATGTTGAATGTGTATTCTTACGACTTTATGATACCGTTAATCCAACAGAATTTAAATTTTGAAAAAAACATAAATTTCTAAAAAATCCGAAATTCGCTTTGAATTTTGTTTCTACAATCAACACAAATTTCTAATCCCACAGTTCGTTGAGTTACTGGCAGCGTTGCTGTCCATTTGCTGTATGCTGCTACTGGGATTCGCCGACGACGTGTTAGACTTGCGGTGGAGGCACAAGTTGTTCCTACCGACCGTGGCTTCGTTGCCACTTCTGATGGTTTATTACGTAAACTTCAATTCCACGATGATAATCATCCCCAAACCGCTGAGGATGTGGTTGGGACTGTCGGTGGATCTGTCGGTACTCTATTACGTCTACATGGGAATGCTGGCGGTATTCTGCACGAACGCCATAAACATCCTAGCGGGAATTAACGGCTTGGAAGTGGGGCAGAGCCTGATTATTGCCCTGAGTATCGGGATCTTCAACCTCATCGAATTATCTGGGGAACTTTGGAAGACCCACCGGTTCTCCTTGTTCTTCATTCTGCCGTATTTTTCTACCTCCTTGGCGCTCTTCCAGTTCAATCGGTAAGTTTTGGAGATTTTAAAAATTTTATGGGAATTTTTGGAAACTTATGGAAATTTTCAGGAAATTTTTGGGTATTTAATGAGGAATTTTCGACGATTTCGCACAATTTTTGGTAATCATTGCAAATTTGTGTGAAATTTTTGAAAATTTTCGAATGTTCTTGTCTATTTTTCAAAATTTATGTAAAACTTAGTGGATGTTGCTTGGAGAATTTGTTGGGAATTGTTAGGAATTTATAAAGAATTATTAGCGATTTATGCGGAATTTCTAGACAATTTTCGAAAATTCCAGTGGATTTATGGAAATTTTTAGAAAATTTATGGAGATTCGGTAATCAATTTAGGAAGATTCAGGAATTTATGTAGACTTTTTGGGAATTTAAAAAAATTATTCGAAAATTTCGAGAATTTAAATGAAATTTTGAGGGATTGTTTGGAATTATTTAGCCTTTCTGGAATATTTATAGATTTTTGGAATTAAAAAAAATTTTAAGGAATTTTCAGGCAATTTGGGAATTTCCAAAAAATTATAAATTATTAATTAACAATTAATGGTTATAATTGGTTATCTCAAAACTCTGGGAATCAGAGCCGGAATTTTATTTTCTATATCACAGTAAAGAATTGTTTAGTTTACAGTTTCGTTTATTAATTCAAATATCATCAAAGTTTGGAAAATTTGCATTTTTCCATTTCATTCAGCATATTCATTTATATTTATATATTTATGTATATAATTTTTCAATTAAGTGATTGAATGTCAATTCCTATTTGCCAGTGTTAATTATTTCATTAGTTGATTTGGATTATTGGAGTTTCAAATTTCATTTAAAAAGTAGAAAAGAAGAAAAAAATTATTTCGAAGATTTAAAATCATGGAAAAAATATGAATAATTTTTTATCAAATGGAAAGGGTCATGAACAACAACAACAAATAGCAGAAACCTTTTTTCGAACAATTACTGCCTTCATAAACAACAATTTACATGAAAAATACGAAAATGCCCAGTTTCCGTATCAATTCCTGCTTTCAGTTATTACAAAAAAGATTTTCCAAACTGCAACAATATTCTTACAAGTTATAATAATTCATTGTTCTGTTTATCTTTCACTTTTCTCTCTTTCTCTTCTTTAATAACATTCAAAATTCAATCCAGCTTATTTTTCAATATTTTTTTCCGAAACAACAATTAAGAATTTTTTTCTTATTATCAATTAATTTTTTTTCTGTATAAATAATTACCTTTGAAAAACTTTACAGAATAAATTAAAAAATTATTGTAAAAACTGATAATAACAGCATTAATAATAATAATAATAATAATAATAATAATAATAATAATAATAATAATAATAATAACAATAATAGTTACAATTATAACTAAAATCATAATTCAACTTACAATTATAATTATAAATTAGTATGATTGTAATAATTACAATAATATACCAATTACCGGAACTCTTTGTTTTCCTTTTTTTCCCAGGTAACTAATTACTTTGCTAATTAAATATTAACAGAAAAGATGTATATATATAGATTCTCCGAAGGATCGATCCCCGAGTGATTCAAGGGGATGAAATTGTTCCGAAACTCCAACAGGGAATCAAAGTGAACTGAACCGAACCGAACCGAACCGAAACCGATTCGAACCACCCAACTGTTTCTGGCAACCATCCAGTTTTTCTTTTTTGTATCAGTTTTGCTTCCAGCACTTCCTGAAAGGAACAAAAAAAATGCACTTCTTCCAGAAGAAGCTTCGGGGACGTCTTCCAGCAGAACTTGGACCCACAGGGGACTTTTACTCCCTCAAAAGTCTTTCTACAGAAACCGAATTCGATTCGAACTGGGTAAGAAGACTTTTTGGTCGCTCCCAGAAAATCTGGGAGTAAAGGTCCCCATTATGGACATTTAAATCATCTCTTCGGAATGCAGTCTCTTCAGTGCAGTCGATCCGATGATAGGTTGAGATTAGCTTTGGAAGCCGAAACCCAAAATTGTCAAATTATTTTTTGAGTTCGATAAGTTTTAGAAATTTGAAATTTCCGGAATTTTGCAAATTTCGGAATCGTTAGGACTCAAATACGTTCCGTGTTTTTTCGAAATTCAAAGCAAGGGAATTAATTACTTCTTCAGGACCTCAAAGTTCCGGATTTCGGTCCAATTGTTGCAAAAATTATTCTCCATTTTAATTTTGTTCTCGTTTTTTTACCCAGGTCAGGTTTACGACCGGCACAGTATTTGAAAATGCAATACCAAATAGTTAGAAATTCATTTTCCGGATTCCCGGCACTTCTACACACAAGTTATTGTATTTTTTCGAAAAAGAAATTTCTCGAATTTGAATTAATGTGTAATTAATTGGTTAATTATATAATTGAATTGAGATTTTTGATTGTTATTTAATTGATATTGGTATTCTAAAATCACTATAAATAAAGATTGAGATTATTTGAATTAGTAATCAATTAAATATTTATACATTGATATCCAATTATCATTACTCTCTTCAAAGAAATAATCAATATCAATATCAACATCAATAACAATTAAAAATCACCGAAAATTAAACTTTTCATCTATAACTTGTACTTGGAAGTCCTCTGGAACCCCAAAACGCTTCGAAATTTCCACGAAAAATCCTAAAAACCCTGACAACCCCGGAACTCAAAAACCACCCAAACTTACTTAGAAAAAACTCTGAAAATACTAAAATCCTATGTTTTCCTTATTTCTCCATGAACAATCTTCCAGAATGACGATTTCTCTTCTTGCTGGATCTTCGCCTCCTGAAACATCTCTTCGAAAACAGCCCTCCCCAAAAAACATTTTTAAAAAATCCAGGGTGTCTAATAATAATCCAATTTCGCATAAAAATTTTCAATCAACCAGTCGTACTTCCAGGTGTTGTTCAGGACCACCTCCGGGGCGAAATAGGAGTCCCTGGAGCGGTAGGCCCGCAGCAGTCCGGTCTTCTCGTCGATCCAGAGCCCGGAACCGATCAGCTCCTCCACGAAGCTCGCGTCGATCTTCCTCCTCCTCTTCTTCTTCTTCTTCTGGCTTTTCTGGAGCTCCTGAATTTTCTGCAGGTCCTGGATCTTCTGGCTGTTCAGCCTCAACATCATCATCCTCATCCTGCTCTCGTCCTGGACGTCCTCGATACCATCCTGGTCGGTCTGAATACCCTGGATTCCATTCTGGAGGTTCCGAAGGTTCTCGGTACCATCCTGGAAACTCCGAACGCCATCCTGGGTATTCCGAAGACCCTGGACATTCTGGATGCCACTCTGGAGGCTCTGGATGCCATCCTGGAGGTCCCTAGTACCACCCCGGAGATTCTGGACGTCCTGGATAGCATCCTGGAGACCTTGGGTGCCATCGTGGAGACTCTGGAGACCCTGAACATCCTGGAAATGATCTTCACTGGGTACCTCGCGGTACCAATTCCGCAGGATGAGGACGATATTCGACGGGAGCTGGCACAAATGACAGAACCAGCCCCCGTAGTGGTTGAGGTCGCCGATGACAAGTCCCAGGGCATCGTCCTCGGGAGGATGTTCCTCAGTTCCTAGGAAATCGCTCCTTCGGAAGGGAAAACCCTTGGATTCGGGCCTGGAGCGCAGCAGACCCAGGGTGTAGGCTCCAGTGGCGATGGTGGTCTTCTGCGGGTGCTGGTAGTAGAACCCGTAGACGCTCCAGCGGAGCCGGAATGCCACCGGCTGCGGCAGGCCGTCGTACAACTTGAGGAACATCAGTGCCCGGGAGTTGAAGATCTCCTCCGGGCTGCTGGCCACGTAGAGGTCGTCGTCGTGGAAGTTAGAGAGGATCGACCGCTGCAAGGACCCGAGGTTGTCCAAAGCAACCTGGGCCACGTTGACGTATAGGATCTTCCTCTGGAAGTCGGCCAGCGAGCCCTTGTCCAGCCGGTGCTGGAAGTTGTCCTCGGCTCCGCTGCGATCGCAAACCAGAAATAGGTCCACGACGTCACTGAGCTCCTCGACGATGACCTCGACGATCCCGGACGTGGTGTCGCTCAGGCAAAAGCTGTAGACCACCCGCCGGGTCGTCCGTCGCCTCCGCAGCCGCAGCGTCGCCTTCGAGGCCATGATGGCTCTCCAGACCACCTCCGGTTGCCCGCAGTCCGGTCCGTGCCATCCTGGTTTGCAGATGCATTTTTCTTGAGAAGAGGAGGAAGAAGAGGAGGTTTGGTGGACCTGAGGAAGGGCACCCGCGGGAGACATCTTCGAGGTGTCGACTCCAGCTTTGAAGCAGAAGCTTCCATTGCCCTGTTTCGAGTAGAAGCTGAGAACGCTCTGGGTCCTGGGTAGGCTCACGCCCACCGGATGGAAGCTGTCGATTGTCAAGTAGTTCGGGGATGGCCTGGGTAGGGGTTTTCGTCGCTTCGCGATGTTCCGGGCGTTGAGGGTGTTGTCCTGGAAAAAAAATGAAGAATTAAGAATTATTCTCTCCTTTTTTTAATCCTCTGGGATTTTTTTTCTTTGCAACATCTGAATTTTCGTCGAAGGGTTTAGGGATGTTTCGGATTTTTATTTGGTGTTCTGATTAACATTGAAGGTTAACATTTTTTGATTCTTTAGGGAAGATTTTGAGCTATTTTCTCATAAAATTTCAGGTTCCAAAATGATACTGCAATTTATCTAAAAATTATTCGAACGTGGACTTGGGTCCTTGCTTCGACACTGAAATGCCGAATTATTCCATACGAATTCAAAAATTTCTAGGGGTGGTTCTTATTATTATTAAAAATCGCAAATTTGAATATTGGTAGTTCAGGTATTGAGCTACTTTTCCTTACAATTTCAGCTTTCCAAATGGAACTCTTAATTTTCTAATAATTTCCAAAATCACATTGGTTCTGCTTCTACACTGAATTTCATACCTTTCCATCGGGATTCGAGAATTTTTAGGGATAGTTGTTATCGATATTAATACACACCAATTTGTAGATAATTAACTCTAATATCGAGGTACTACCCCTTAAAATTTCAAATCTCTACGTTTCATGAAAAAAATTTTACAAAATTCCAAACTTACTTTTTATGATGTAAGTTTAAAAAACTTTAATATATTTATATTTTTGAAAATTATTATAATTAAAAGAAAATTATTACCTGTAATGGCAGTGATTCAACTGTTTCATAATTGACAAAACTAACGGATCCTCTAGTAGTCGTTGCAATTGGTTCAGACGTTGGTGTTGTTGCCACATAAATCATGACAATGAGAACTTGTAAAATTAATATCGTATAAAGTAACGCCAGTTTCCCATCTAAGCGAGACTGCATGGCACTTTTTTCCTTGGTATTTGTAAATATTATTATTTCTACTTGTATGTCATCTGCAACTTATCTAATTATCTTCAGTCTTGATATTTCAGCGGATTTTATTTTTTCAGCACCTACAAAATAATCGAAAACTGTTGGACAAAATTCTTTAATTCCTTTTTTCTTTTCAGGCCGCTTCTGGGAATTTTTTTCCCACCCTCCTCGGTAATATTGAAATTTGTAAATTTGCAGAAAATTCCCTTTGAAGTGATACTAATTTTCCCCAAAGTTTCAACTTTCTAGATTTTATTGGATTTTGAATAAAAATTGTCAATGTCAGGATTTCCTAAAGAATGATTTACTTCGGAATTTCTCAATTTCAATTTCAACAATTTTTTGCTCACTTTTCTGATTAACACTAAAATCTGCAAATTTACAGAAACATTCCTTTTATTTCATACTAATTATTCGTAAAATTTCAACCTCCCGCGTGTCATGGAATTTAAACAAAAATTGCTTAACTTGGAATACCTTAGCAACCAGTTGCGTTTTATTTTTTAAATTACAATTTCGACAATTTATTTCCACCCTTCTGATCAATATTAAGATCCACAAAAAATCATTACCCTTCCTTCTCCATTCCATTCTCCTACAAATCTCTAAAATTCCAAACCCTCGCACTTTAAAGAATTTTTTCGAAAATTTCCAAATCTAAATTTTTTCCCACCCTTCTTATCAATATAAAAATACACCAAAATTCACGAACGCTCCTCTATTATCCCCCTACACACCCTTAAAATTTCAATCCCCTACAGCTTATAGAATCGTTCCAAGAAATTCCAAAATCCACAGAATTCCCTAAAATCCCAAATCTCCTCCAGACATTTCACTCCATCATTCTCAATTTTTTTCCGACCCCTCTTATCGGGATCAAACTTCCCGAAAATTCATGAAACTCTCCTCTATCATCCCCCTAGCCACCGTAAAAATCCCATTCCTCCAATTCAATTCCGTACCCTTTAAAAAAAATAGATAAGGGATTTAAAAAATCTTCTGAAACACAAAAACCCCATTTTAAACCCCTTGATTCTCACTGGAAAATTCCAAAACCCCTTTTCCAGAAGCTATCCCCTGGAAAAACATGAGATTAGGGATGGGTGGTGTTACTCACATACTAATCAGCCTCTTCCAAAATTCCGGGAACCATCCTGCTTTCGCTGGAAGCGGAAAAAGAGGTACTGCAATTTTTAGAACCGAGGAAAAACTCAAAACATTGAAATTTGGAAACCTAGAAAATTCAGCTTGACGAACCTGACTCACCTCCATCCGTCCGTCTGTCCTTCCAGACGTCGTCGTGGGAACGACGTCATGGAATCCCTGGAGCTTAAAATAATTCCTGAGAATTACGTGGACTCGCTCGGCTGCTTATCTGGGATGCACATGCACTCAAAGTGCATCGTCCTCCCGCGGAGATAAGCCCCGGCAGTGGCACCGAGTAGTCGATGCCCCCATTGCCGACCCAGGGGGACTAGAGAGGCTGCATGTCTGCCCCAGCTCTTGACCCGGTGGAACGCCGAAAACCACACCCATGCGTCCGGGTCCCTCGCTCTCAGTCTCTGCCGGACTCTCGGGTCTCGGATCGAAAGCAAAACTAAAGCAAAGTCCTCAGGGGATTTCGTAAGAGAGAGGCAAGCGCATTTCGTAGCTTTTACAAGGCGCAAGCGTTCGTTGGGTATTCTTTCCTTGTGGAAGAATCTTGCCTCTGTCTTTCCTTTCCTTTCATTTTATTTCAATCTGCTTTGCCCTGCCTTGGATCGGTTGACTTTCCTCCTCGGGATGGGAAGGAACATCTGGCCAAGTCTGAATGGGAAATACCTCCCTATAGGCTTGGGGAGGATAATGGAACGGATGGAGGTCAGGTAGCAGGCGAGATTTTCAATAAGAGCAGATCTTTGGAAGAGAAGAAAGAAAAATGAAGGAGAAAATTTTTTTGAATGGGTTCTCCTGGATATCAAGGAATAGTGTTTAGGGGCTTGGCAGGCAAGGGGATGAAGTAACTTTCCTGAAAATTTCCGGGTTCTAAAGGTTATTCGAAATTTTCTATGAATTTTCCAAAATTGTGGAAATTATTGGCTCCAAACTGTTTCTTATATTTTTCTATCAGTTGACGAAAATTTTTAGGAACTCTTCTCATCGATATTAAGAAACGAATTTTTTGGAATCGATAGAGAAGGGGGTGAAGTCGCTTCCCCAAAAATTTGAGGGTTCTAAAGATTTTGGGAAATTTTGTATGAATTTTGCAAAAATGAAGGAATTATTGATTTCTTACTGGTGCTTGTATTTTTCTATCAGTGGGCGAACATTTTTTGGGCCCGTTCTTGTGAATATTAAGACACAGAATTTTCAAGATTAGCAGGCAAGGGGATGAAGTAACTTTCCTGAAAATTTCCGGGTTCTGAAGGTTATTCGAAATTTTCTATGAATTTTCCAAAATTGTGGAAATTATTAGCTCCAAACTGTTTCTTATATTTTTCTATCAGTTGACGAAAATTTTTAGGAACTCTTCTCATCGATATTAAGAAACGAATTTTTTGGAATCGATAGAGAAGGGGGTGAAGTCGCTTCCCCAAAAATTTGAGGGTTCTAAAGATTTTGGGAAATTTTGTATGAATTTTGCAAAAATGAAGGAATTATTGATTTCTTACTGGCGCTTGTATTTTTCTGTCAGTGGGCGAAAATTTTTAGGGCCCGTTCATATCGATATTAAGACACAGAATTTTCAAGGTTAGCAGGCAAGGGGATGAAGTAACTTTCCAGAAAATTTCAGAGCTCCAAGGGTTTTAGGAAATTTTCTATGATTTTTTTCTAAAATGAAGGAATCATTGATTTCCTACGAGTACGTGTATTTTCGTACCAAGTCTCGAGCATTTGTAGGAGTTGTTCTTTTTATTATTAAGAAACGTCATTTTTATTATTGTTAGCTTAGGTGTTGAGCTACCTCGTCCTAAAATTTCAGCTTCCCAAAAAACGCCCATAATTTTTCACGAATTTTCAAATACAGATCAATAATCATTACAATATGAAATTCATATATTTCTCTATCAGGATTGAAAATTTTCTGGGATTGGTTCTTAGCAATATTAAGAAAAAAAAAATTTTAATATTATTCGTTCAGATACTGTACTACCATCGCCTAAAATCTCAAATACCCACATTGAATAGGAAAATTATGGGAAATTGTATCTTGGAAATGTCAATTTTTAAGTTTTATTCCGTTGCTGTCTGTGGCCATTTAATAATCCAATTATATTATTATTAACATTATCGTGACTCGAAAAATAATTATTCGCTCCATTTTTACAGCTATCCATCGCAGGTCTTCGTGGGCGACACATTCTGCTATCTCTCGGGGATGACGTTTGCGGTCGTTGGCATAATTGGGCATTTCAGTAAAACTACTCTATTATTTTTTATCCCGCAAATCGCCAATTTCCTCTACAGCGTGCCACAATTGTTCCATTTCGTACCGTGTCCTCGACACCGACTACCAAAGTAATTCTCAAAATTCTACCACTTTTCGAGATTTTATTTATGCCATAAAATTTTCTTTCGCCTTTTTTTTTTCTTTGCATAAATTTTTCAATAAACTTTTATTTTATATATGGAATTAATAGGCCCTTAATTGGTTGAAAAAATAATATTAAAAGTGTATTTTGATTTTTTGCTCCAAAAATGTATTAAAGATAGCAGTAAAAATCCAGTTGGCCCCTGAATCGTACGATATATAACGTGATTCGGGTGACTGTTGATTTACTCTTGGTTTATTTTCTTCATAATTTAAAAAATATAAATTTTAATAAGTTCCGTTTCCTTTTTTAATTTTAGGTACAACAAAGATACGGATTTACTGGATCCCAGTGTCACGGTCTTCCATAAATCCGATATGAACTTTTTAGGTAAATATCGAAAACATGAGGTTTTTGAAGAAAAAAGAAGTGAAACAAATTTTCCAAAAATATTGTTTGAATTTTTATTGTTATTATTATATTATTGAAATTGGCCATGCGATTATTAATATTTCTAGTTGAAAGTAATTTTAACTTGAAAGTCTGATTAATTAAAAAAAAATATTCGTGACTTATTATTCATTGACAATTAATTAATTAATAATCAAGAAACGAATTATTTGCATTAATGGACAATGGCTTTTAATTAATTATTATTTATTTATTTAATTAGCAGTACTAAGTTAAATAATTGTTCCTATCTTTTCAAATAATAATAATAAGAATGGTGATGAAAATATCAATAATAATTCTTATAATAATTCTTTCTTCAACAGGTAGATTTCTAATGGGAATTTTTCGCTCTTTGAAAGTCGTTAGATGGGAGGAAGATGAAAAGGGCGTTGTTACCTGTAACAATTTAACACTAATTAATTTCCTATTAATTACTCTGGGTCCCAAAAAGGAATCGACGTTGACGACGCTCTTGATGTTGGTTCAAGTAAGTGAAATCTTTAGTAATAGATAATAATAATAATTATTAAAAATTTATTAACAGAAGAAAAGCCATTTCAACTACCAAAAAGTTAGAATATTATAATATAATCAACTATTTATTGTTAATAATTAAAATAATTGGGATTTTTTGGAGGTTTCGAAAATTCCTGACGTGACCCGAATTTTTCATTGTTTCGTGTATCTTAAAAATGTTTGATAATTAATTATCTATAATTAGTAAATACTGATTGCGAATAATTCTGTATTCGAATTTTGAGTTTACATTTCTTTTTTCGTCTTTGTAGGTTTCTTGCAGCCTTCTCGCTTTCGTGATAAGGTATCCCCTTGCCTGGATATTTTACGATATTTGAAACCAAAGAATTCCAAAAATAATAATTGAATGAACGAACCATAATTTTAAAAAATACAAAACAATTGTTTACGAAAAAAAGAAACAATTGATTTCTTTTATACTTTGATATCGATAGGAATTTCATCAAATCGGTTTTTTTTTTCGAGGTGCGATTTTATTTATGAATAAACAAATTTCAGAAAAATTATTATGTGGATTTTTCATTTCCATACTGAAATTTCCAAATACCCAAAATTCCACAAATTTTGTCTTCCATTGAATCAATTTCTTTCTACTTTTCAAAGTAATTTCCCCAATATTTCAAATTTTCAAGAATTTAATCTATAATCCCTTCTTTTTAACTAAAAAAATGAGATTCTTGAAAAACGACGATTTTAATAAACAAAATATTTTATAAAAAAAAATCCATACATTCTTTCACGTTTTTTTTCTTTAAATATATTTAACATTACAATTTTTCGGTCTCATTTTTTTATGCCTTTTTCACATTCCATATTTTTTTACAGAATAGTAATAGTAATAATAATAATAATAATATTAATAATAATAATATAATGATGACGATGATAATTAAACAGCTTCTTTTTTTTACATCTGACTGCTTGTAATTCCGATCTTTTCATTTTCTTACTACGAAAATTTTATTTAATTTTTTTTATTATACAATCGATATTTTAATTTGTTGTGTTTTCTATAAAATCATTTTATTATTATTTCCCGAACTGGAAGTCGGTAAAAATTTATCGAGTTTTCTCTCCTTCTTAAATAAAAAAATCATTTCATTCTGTTTCCTTTAGAAAAAAAGGAAAAAGCGGAATTTTCGTTTGATCCCAAAAAAAGAACCAGCCCTATAAACTCAAAGCACCTATTTCGAGCTGCCACTATTTTTCATTATAACAATTTTATTGTTTCTTTGTTAAGAAAATTCTACTTTTTTAAGCGTTTTCGTGGATTTTCGCGACACTTAGGAACAATTTTCGGCTTTTTTTTTTCGATCGAATTTCTCTTTACTTTCTTCTTCTTCATTCGTACCACAAAAAAAAGAAAAAGAATTGGTACGAAATTTCGAGTATTTAAAATAGCGAAGAATTTTCCGTCTTTTGCCCGAAAATTACGTTTTCCGGCATTTCTGTACAGTTTCTTTATTATTTATTTATTAAAACTGACATTCGCTCGATTTTTCACAAACTTCGAAACTTCGAAATCTCGTTTCTATTCTTTTTTTCACGTTTCTGTTGATTTCCTCAGGGTCTTTCCCGGAAAACCGGTACAACAAAACGTACGATTTTCGATAATTTTTGTTTTTTATTCATCCTCTTCCTCTTCTTTTTAGTACTTGAAGTTTATGCATTCCACATCATTTGCACTCCCAGTCGATTCGTGACGGTGTGCTGCGTTTTTGCTGCATCGCGTAAACTAAAAAGATGCGTCAATTCCAACGCTGTCCGTCCCAAAGCCAGGGCTTTGTCGAATAATTCGATGGCTTCCTTCAGACGACCCCTGAACAATAAAATAAATTAATAAATAGAAAGAAATAAAGAATTTTTGGCATTTAGCGTTAAGGGAAACGAAGTAATTCTGGAAACCGTAATTTTCAGGGGCTGTTATTGTAAAAATTAAAAAATGCAATTTTTAGTATCGGTATCTCGGTCATTGAGCTGCCTCATGCTGAAATATCAGTTGCTCAAATAATATACAAATTTTTCAATGCAATTTCATAAAGTGAAACGTTACCATTTTCGATACTAAAATTCGTGTTTTCCTAGACTTTCAAGAATTTTGTTGGGGCCTTCTTATAATTATTAACACTATGCCGTCCGGTATCACCACGTTGGTGCCAAGCTAAAACTATCGGGTAAGCGCCGGTGGCACCACGTTGGTGTCGTACATAAAGATTTATACCGGCGCCAAACGAAAGAATCTCGATCAGACGTGCGGACGGCAAAGCGTTAAGAATCATCAATTTAAAAATTGGTAGCTTAGATTCTGGGCTACTGTCTCCTATAATACCAACTTCCCAAGAATCACAGGAAATTTTCTACAAATTTTCAGAATCTGCTCGACACCTATTCCAATACTGAAATTGAATAATTTTTAAGAATAATTACGAGTAAAATTAAAAAACCTGTTATTTCATTAAAAACAAAGAAACATTTATACCTTTGCACTTCGATGGTTCCCAAAGTCTCGAATCCGAATTGGCATTTGTTATCCAGCTCCAGAGCTTTGTTAATGAACTCGATCGCTTTCGTGACGTTGGCGTTCCACTGCAAGTGCAGCATCCCTCTGTGGACCAAAATAGTCGCGTTTTCCGGATCCTTCTGGATGGCTTTCGCGTAAAACTCATCTGCTTTCTCGAACTCCCTCGAATCGCACAACATCTGCGTGAATAAAAATATCACTTGATAAAATAATCAAATTAATAACCAATAATTCTTCCTAAAATCATTCTTTTATTAATATTTCCACTATTAATAATAGAATTAATGACATCATTATTAAAATTAATTCGCTAAAGATAATGCTATTAATAATAAAATTAAGAATTACTACTACCGTCAATTTTACCGATAAAAATCATAGTATTGGAGAAAATATTGATCGTAAAAATAATTCGGACTATCGTCATACCTGAGCGTATAAAATGTAACATTCCGAGCACTCGGGGAATTTCTCCAGGGCTCTCTGGAAATCTCTCATCGCCTCGTCGATCAATTGCACATCCCCCTTTGATAGCCCGTACCGGTAATCCGCGTAACACTTGTGCACGTAGACAACCCCGAAGGTCGGATTCAGCTCCAGGGCTTTCTTGTAATCGGCCTTCGCATCGTCCACGTTCTCCAGCAGCAGGTTCACCTGAATAATATCATTTGATATTTCAAAATTCATTTTTATTAATCAATAGAAAAAACAAATCACCGAAACCCCTCGAAGTATATGTATATTCCTAAAAATCAATAGATTAAATATTAACACTTTGCCGTCCGCACGTGTGATCGGGATTCTTTCGTTTGGCGCCGGTATAAATCTTTATGTACGACACCAACGTGGTGCCACCGGCGCTTGCCCGATAGTTTTCGCATGGCACCAACGCGGTGCCACCGGACGGCATAGCGTTAATATTAATATCATATATTTAATATATCAATATTAATGTAATATTCATACATAATTTTATACTGATTTTTAATGAACAAAAAAATACCTGCGCCCGATGATAATAAATGTCGCCACATTCCGGGTCGAGCTTTTGTGCGGACAGGAAGTCCTCTAAGCACTTCTCGGCGTTCTCGAGCTGCATATGGATGCTGGCGCTTTTGATCAGGGCATTGACCTTCATGTCGACCGTGCTGTGTTCGCTCTCGACGACGACCTGCAGGTCCCTCAGCGCCTCCTCGTTTTGCCCCAGGAGCACCGAGAAGGTCGCCCGAAGCAGCAGGACCTCCATTTTCAAGAGTGAATCTTCCGAACCCAGTTTCTCCAGCTCCTCGTTACAGAAAGGAATTACGTCGTCGTACTTGTGCTCCTTCACCGCCTTCTTGGCCTTCCCGAAGCTCCTACACGAGGAATTTCATTAATTTTTTTATCACTAGAGGTTGTGACTGGACCTTTCTGTCCATTCTTATTTTTTAAACTCTTTATCAACACGATTTTTTAGTAACAAAAAAAAAGTATAAATTGTATAATATAAATTTTACAATATTATTATTGTATGAATTAAACGTTATATATTGTATATATAACGTAATACAAGGTTTTATATTATATTATCTAATAAACAATAGACAAATTTTTGTTGTTCCAAGTTGTTGGAATAAAAAACAGGAAAGAAAAAAATTTGAAGGAAAAAGAGGAAGGTATTAGTAAGATCGGACGTAAATTAATTAATTAATTAATACTTACGTCCCATCGTGAGCTGGGTCGTCGAGTTTCGTGAGGATCGGGTCCCTCGAGAAGGTACTGATGTACGTTTTGATGAAATGGGCCGATGGCATTATAGGCACCCGCGTCGCCATTAATTCCTGAGCGTGTTTTCGACCTGGAATTGTTATTTGTTCACTTTCCAGAAGAATTCATTATTAATATTAATATCATTACTCTCTTTATTATTATTAGTCGTCTTAATAATAATAATAATAATATTAATAATAATAATTAGTATTATTATTATTATTATAATTAATTACTAATTATCATAATTAGTATTCTGATCAATCGTAATAATATTAATAAAATTATTATTACCAATTTGATTATTATTATTATTATTATTATTATTGTTGCCAAAAATGTCTAAGCATCTGAAAATTTTACATACCAAGTTGAGTCAAAATTCTGTCGGCCATTAAAAGGGTGCTTTGATTGGCAAATCCCTCCAAGATTGAAGCAGCCGTGATATCCTCCAGGACAGCTTCCAGTTCATCCGTTTTCTCCATGGCCGTGGCTCTTCGAAGAAGAGCCTTCACGTACCTTGGTTTCAATTCCAAAGCTTTTGTGCAGTCAGCTTTCACTGCACTGTATTTTTTCTGGAAATATATATAGATATTATAACTCGCCAGAACTCTCTCCTATGTATTTTTGAAAAATAAATTTTTACCAGCTTTTCATAAGCAGCGGCTCTGTTTTGGTAAAACGTCGCCAAATCGTCGACGTTGTCTTTGGGGCAGGTGTCGATTGCCTTGTTATACCTGGCGATGGCTTCATCATATTTCCCAGATTTGAAGCATTTGTTGCCCTCATCTTTAAATGCCTGGGCTTGTTCCAATGGTGTCTGGAAACAAAACGTATCCTTTTGATTCTCCAGTCTTTGCGACAGAAAAAATAAAAATTTACATTTTTGATAATTGGAGCTACTAGAGTTCTAGATTTTTGAAAACCAAAAAAATATTTGTCTAGAAACTACAGCGACAAGCACTATTTCCAACACTTTGGAGTCTATATTTTTTTGAAAACTTGGGAAATTGGTGCCTTTTCCACAAACTTTGGTAATCCATAAATTATCATAAATATCAGTGTGAGTTGGACAGTTTTAGGACCTGAATTAAATGGTACATTTCCACAAATTCCAGTAACTGGTAGTTTTCCAAAAATTTGAATAATTCGTAATTTTAGCAAAATTCCATTAATTTGCAAATTTCCTAAAATTTCAGTAATCCATTGATTTCTTGAAATTTCACTAGTCTGCAGACTATGAGGAGTTCCAATAATTATTAGATTTCAGAAATTGGATAATTTTTAGATTTTTAAACATTCCAGTAACCAGCTTAATTTTAGGAATTCCAAGAATAAGTACCGTTTCAATAATTTCAGTAATCCACAAATTTTCAACAATTCAAAAAGTCCCTAAATTTCTAACTTTCCAATAATTAAAAAATTTCGAAGAAATTCTAGGCCATCAAAACTTCGATACATCATTTTAAAAAATTCTGATGATTGACAAATCACCAAAAACTCCAATAATTCACAAATTTACAAAAATTCCAATAATACGCAAATTTAAGGTGGACCCAGTACTGCACAAATTTACAAAAATTCGTGCAACTAAAACTTTTCTAGGAACCTTGGTAACCAAAACCTTCTTTATTGGATCCAAAATCCGTCCTCTCGAGGATCCAATTCTCGACCTCCCGATAATCCAATACCTGATTCTTTGTAGGAACCACTTCCAAAAAGGGAAGAAGCTCATCGGAGACTCGGTGAAAATCAACTCTTCCCCAAACGCGACGAACCACCCCCAAGAAAAGTTTATATCAACACCTAACCTAATTCCTAACCTTCTCGGCCTTGCTTGAGGGAGAGGATCCGCCGTCGATGGAGATTTGCTTGTCCTTGGGTACACCGGCCCCGTTTTCCGCGGTATTGCCTTTGCTCTTGCCTCGAGCCGGTTTCGAAGACGATGACGAAGAGGACGTCGCCTTACCGCTGCTGCTGCTGCTCTTGTAATACATGTACCCGAGGCCGAGGGCCACCGGCGCGCCTACCGCCAGGGCGAGTTGCCACTTGGGCAGGGGACTGCCGGCGGCCACGCTGCTGACGCCGCTGCTTCCGGTCATCCTGACGCTGATTTCGCCTGTTTCGGTTTCGGTGGGCTCTGAATTCGCGAACTCACGCGCCCCCAGGAATCATAGATGTCCGGCGGAGTTGATCCACTTGAAATGAATGGAACATGCGACGGGTGCGTGTGTATATGGTGTGTATGCGTTTGTATTTACGTGTGGGTGGAGTGTAGTCAACGTGAGGGACTGTGAATACGTATGCGTTTGTGTATGGGTGTGGGACGAGGAGAAACTTGATTGGTGGGAGTGAGAAACGAGGGTATGGCGATTTAAACAAACGAAGAGAAACCTAACCTCTCTTTCAGGAATGGCAGCCTGTGTGGGTAGGCGTATGTGTGTTTTTAGAATATACGCGTATAATTCGATATAAATCAAATTTCTTGAAAAGCCGCAGAAACGTATATTGGATACTTCAACCTATTTCAATATATTTTGTAAATGTGAATTCAAAAAAATAGCCAATTTCCCGAAAGGCTTTGGAGCGCATCCCTTATTGACGCGCGCCTCTGATTGGCTTTCCAGGAATCCGCTCGACTGTGATTGGCTCATGACTGCAACCGCGAATTCATTTGTAATTTATTAGTTTCGTCATTACAATCCGTCTTGAAAGTAATTAATCGATCCATTAATCCATCGATCGATCAATCCATCAATCATTCATTCATTCAGCATAACCGAATCCGTAATTTCCAACAGAGCCTAATGTCGATTTCCAATTTCAGTTCAGATTTCGATTCCAGTTTCAGTTCCATTCCAGTTCCAATTTCAATTTTACATTCAATTCCGGTTCTAGTTCCAATTCTAATTCCTATTCCAATTATGACTCCAATCTAATTCTGATTTCAATTTCAAATCTGATATGAATTCCAATTCCAATTTCAATTACAAATCCGATACAAATTCCAATTTCAATTACAAATCCGATACAAATTTCAGTTCGAAATTCAATTACTAATCCGATACAAATTCCAATTCTAATTTCAATTCAGATTTCTATTCTGATTCCAGTTTCAGTTCCAATTTCAGTTTTAAACCCAATTCCGGTTCTAGTTCCAATTCCGATTCCCTGTTCCAATTGTGACACCAATCTGATTTTGATTTCAATTCCAAATCCGATATAAATTCCAATTCCAATTTCAATTACAAATCCGATACAAATTTCAATTCCAATTTCAATTACAAATCCGATACAAATTCCAATTTCAATTTCAATTACAAATCCGATAAAAATTCCGATTCCAATTTCGATTCTGATTCCAATTTCAGTTCCAATTTCAATTTTAAATCTAATTCCGGTTCTAGTTCCAATTCCAAATCCCTGTTCCAATTGTTACTCCAATCTAATTCTGATTTCAATTCCAAATCCAATATAAATTCCAATTCCCATTTCAATTATAAATCCGATACAAATTCCAATTTCAATTTCAGTTCAAATTTCGATTCCGATTCCAGTTTCAGTTCCAATTCCGGTTCTAGTTCCAATTCCAATTTCAATTACAAATCCGATATAAATTCCAATTTCAATTACAAATCCGATACAAATTCCAATTCCAATTTCAGTTAAAGATACAAATTTCAATTTCAGTTCAAATTCCTACTTTACTATACAAAGAACGCAGGCAAAACACAAATCAGCGCAAAGTTAATTCCAAAACAGTTTTTAAAGGCCACCCATCAGCGATCAGCTGGTCGCTGGTGCCTGATGCGCCAACCGCGTCGAGCCGTGACGTCTGTCAAAATGGCACTAAAGGATGACGACGAAAACACTTGGTACGTAAGTCCCAAAAAATTTACAATTCTTTACCGAGTTCACCGAATTCCGTTGATACACGAGACGCTCTAGTCTTTTCTTCCAAAACAAGATTGGATCTTTTTTTTTCTTTCAATCAAAATCTCACCATTCCACTGATAACGATTTCCTTATAGGTTATACAACATTCATACATCATATGTGTGTATATATGTATAAACACATATGGGAGCCTCGAATTGAGTTATCTGATTACTAATTCCTGGATTGTTGATTTTTCATTTGTACTTTGTTTGGAATTAGTATTTGGAATTAAAGACTATTTTTGGTATAAGATTAAGTAGGAAATGGTACCGGTAGATTGAATGAATAAATACATGAGTGATATGAATAATAACATAATAATAATAATAATAATAATAATAATAATAATAATAATAATAGTTGAATGAATGAAGCAAATGAATACCAATAAAACTAAAATTCAAAAAATGTAGAGATGTCTACGTCCAAAATTTTGATTTTTAGAATTTTCAAGAGCCAGAATATTAAAATTGCATTTCTTTAATTTGTGATTCTTAATTTTGGAATTTGCTAAACTCTCAATTTTCTTTCTTTAATTTTGAAGAATCTATATGCATTAAAATTGCTTTTTATGAACCATTACCATTTTCACAATTTTTTTGGGACAAGTAGTTTCTGGTTATCGCTTTTTAAAATAATAATATACGACACCTGCTTTGGCCACGACTCCAAGCAGAACTGAAGGAAAGCGAACGTCGGACTGCATTTTTGTCATTAGAAGAGAAGCGCTAATTGACAATCGTCTCTCAAGAAACTAATTGACACGTTTTCAATAGGAAAAGCAAGAACATTGCATGGAACTAATAAACACATGCTTGATATTAAAATAAAAAATATATAATTGCATTTTTCAACAGAAAGTTTTGAAAAGTCATGGAGTTTAAGATGCAAAGTTGTGGTTTTTATTATCGTAACTTTATGTTTCCCAGAATTCATGAAAATTACATTTATTCATATTAAATTCTTTATTTCCAAACCCTCAAGCCCAAATTCGGATTCCAACTCCTGGAATTGAAATTTGAAATAATATTAAAAATAAAATAGCAAGAATTGTAACTAAAATGTTACATTTCTTATTTGAAATTCTTCGTTTCGAATTTTCTACGTTTGAATCAAATTTGTTTAATTCTATTGGTTTCCAGGATTTTGGAGCTGGAAGCTGCCCTGTTGGACACGGAAGCACCTTCGGCCTCCGACATCTATGCCATATGCAAGGGTCAGCCCGTACCGCCAAACTTGAGACCAGACGTATGGCAGGCTTGCTTAGATGTCAGCGATCGGGGCAATCAGCTGATTCACTTCAACGAAGTGTTCGACCTGCCTGAGCAGAATATCATTCGAGAAGATTGCCAGCAACTAGTTGGTTCGTACTAGTACCTCCCATTCTCAATCGCAATTCTTAATCGATGAAGAAAATGATATTAATTACAATTGAATTGGAATCCCAGCTAAATTAGGAAACGATGACGAGGACAAGGTCTCAGTTTTGTCCGACCTGGAGTCGATCATTACCTTCTATTGTAAAAGCAGAGGAAAGAGATACGAGAGGGGAAATGGTTGGCTGGAATTATTGGGTCCTTTGATCGCTTTAAAATTACCTCGGGCCTCCACTTATAACCTCTTTGAAGCTATTCGGGACGTTTATATCCCAAGGTAAAAAACAAATATGTATATATAATAATTCTAGTAAATTTTGGAACTTTTTATATCGAGAAAATTCACTTTTGTTTCTCTTCATTCACAATTTATTGGAAATTTTGCTTCTCACAAACTTACAAAGGTTCATAGAAATGTAATTCGTTGCTATATTAGATATAAAATTATAATTAACTTGGAAATTAACTTCCTTTTTCTTATTTTTAAATAATATATACATCTATGTCATTAATACTTTTTTCTAGAGGAGACACACACAGTTCGGTCCTAAGACTACTTTTGCTCTACCACGAACCCGAATTGTGTTCCTTTTTAGACACTAAGAGAGTCTCGCCGGATTTATACACCAAAGGCTGGGTGAACACTCTTTTCGCTGGGGTTTGTTCGCTACCAGCCGTTTGCACCATGTGGGATTTATACTTCATGCAAGCCGATCCATTTTTTATGATGTTTCTCTCCCTCATCATGGTGATAAACGCTAGGTAAGAATTTCCCGCTTATTTGAAAGATTTCCGATTTCAAGACAATTTTTCACTCCCATTTTCGTTTTTCACCCTTAAAAATCCCCACAAATACAGAGTTAAAAATTCCCGATTTTTTATTTCAAATTAGAACTAAAACAATACTAATAATAATAATAGGAGAATACATTTGTTTAGGAGAATACATTTTTTAAAGAAAAAATGAAAACAAAATTTAGCAATTAATTTAAAAATCTGGAATCGGAATTGTGTAATTCCAAATTTTGATCCTAATATTTCCAAAACTTCACAAATAAATTCAAAAGCTTCTAAACCTAATTTTCAGCATTAAACTCCGCTAAAACTCATTTATCTCCAAAAACCGTTTGGGGCTTCGATAATTTAATTTGTTCTTCTTTTCCCCAGGGAACAAATACTGAACATGAAGGATGAAGACAAACAGAGCATCATTGACACGTTATCGGTGATGCCGTGTGCTCTGGAGGCCGACGATGTGACGGATTTTTGCTCGCTGGCGCAATATTACGCCATGAAAACGCCTTTTTCCTTTAAACAGGAGCTTTACGCCATAATGTTCGGCGAGGGTGGGGACGAAAAGTTCATCACTCACGCCCTGTGCCTGCCCGTATCCGCCCAGGAGCTGGTGGAGAACTCCATCGAGACCCCCGGATCCAACAACGGCGCCGGTGCTCCCGTGGAAGGTGTTCGGTTTTTTTTGGTCGACTGTAGGCCCGCCGAACAGTACAACGCCGGGCATTTGCCCACTGCGTTCCACCTCGACTGCAATTTGGTAAAATAGCATTTTTCTAAATGCAATTTCCCTTTTTAGGGTCTCTAAAAATTAAAGCATTAAAATTGCACTTTTGGAAATTCGTATAGATGCTGCAAGAACCGGCTGCATTTGCAACGGCGGTCCAAGGATTGCTGAGAGCCCAGCGACAGGCTCTGGCTGTCGGCTCCAACGCCGGTGGGGAACATCTCTGCTTCTTAGGAAGCGGAAGGCAAGAGGAAGACCGATACACGCATATGGTGGTTGCGTCCTTTTTACAAAAACACACCCAATACGTCAGCATGGTGACATCGGGCTACCAAGGTATTCCAACAAACCCATAAAAAAATATATAATTGATATTTCGTTCATATATAAGAAAAGAAGAACAAAAACTTTCGAATCGAAACTTTTTGTGTGCAAAAATTAATAAAATTCGAAAAATATCCGGATCTTCAAATTTGAAAATCTATATTATTATTTCTTTTATTTTCAACATTTCTATATTATATCAAATATTAATACAACTATTATTATTATTATTGTTATTGTTATTATTATTATTATTATTAAATTTTTAAAATCATAAACCTTCGAATTTCTTTTAATTCCAATTCAAGAAAAATTTTCATTTAATACTTACTCACTAGTTTCATTTTTAAAATTATTCTTAATTCAGGAATTCACGAGTATTTCGGAGATGAGGTTGTATCGAGTTTGATCGATCACAGTTCGCAGCATTGCTTGGTCTGCAGCAATAACGACTCCGAGACGAATGACTCCAACGACAGCAGTCCTACAGGCAAGGGGAAAACCCACAACGGAAGCGATCTGTTCGGCAAAATCGGCCTGGCGATGAAGCTCAAGAGTCAGGAGGTCAAAGGGAAGCTGTTCGATTATATTGTGAATCCGTCCGGAAGTCAGACTCAGGAGAATAGCGACGGGAGAAACGGCAGCAACGGGGATCCCGACGGTAGCAGGAAACAGCGGAAAACGGGGCCGGTTTTTAGCATCGATGACGATCAGGATCTGGGTAAGAATGCGTGGGAACTGCGAGAAAACTGCATTTGGAAATTTTCTGTTTTTCATACAATTTTAGGAAACTCCAACTTTCGATTTGCCACTTTTGGAAATTCCCGCAAGTGCAGCGTTGAAATTGCAATTTACATTTTCTTTTAAATTGTGCTTCCATTTTTCAATTTCGAATTGAAAATTTGAAATTCCCAAAACTGACGCACAAAAATGATGATAATAATAATACTTTTTTTAAGGGTTACAATTTTAGAAATTCACATGATGGATAATTGCATTTTCTTGAAATTTTCGTATCTGGAGTTTCTGAGGATCGAAATTTTAATTATGCATTAAAAAAAACCATAATTTTCGTTTTTAAAATTGCAATATACAAATCGGGACATTAAAGTTCTATTTTTAAAAATTCAAAATTTTTTTCTCTTCTTCAGACATGACGATGACGAATCACGAGAGCGAGGAACCCGTCGAGGTTGTTTCGATACAACAGTGGTTGAAGGATCCAAAGGTTTTATATTCATTCAAGTGCCAGGAAGTCAAAGTCAATGGTTACCTTTGCGAAAGGTGAGAAAAAATTTGAACACAATAAAAAAAATATTTAATTTCATTAATCCATTCAATCGTACCGAGATTATTATTAATACCCATTTAGAATGACGAATTTTAATTATCCCAATTAATTAATAACCGAGGTCATAAAAATAATATAGTAAATTAATTAATGCGTTTCATTAAGTTTAATTTGCATTAATTTTCACATTCTAATTTTGTGAATTTCGAAAATATCAAAATCCGCTAATTAATTTTTCAATTGCTATTCTATTAATCAATAAATAATCATTCGTATCTTATTGAGAATTTATTTTTTATTTGCTATAAAATCGATCTGCAAATCTTCGACATAAAATGATTTTAAAAAAAGGATTCTAGTAATTGTTATTATTTTTTTCTTTTTTCGCAGTCAACTTCTAGTGACCGATAGCCATTTAATAGTTTTAAGGGAAATCCAAGGAAGAAAAGGTGCCGCACACATTATTGTTAAACGTCCACTGACCAGCATAGTAAAAATAACATCCAGAAAACGTCACTCCGACCTGATAACATTTAAATACGGTACTACGAGGGATAACAACACTGTGATCTCCGACATGGACAAGTTTTTGATACCAAATGCGAGTGAAGCCACGAAATTGATAACGCAGCAGATACTGAAACACTTAAAAACTTCGGATTAATCGGAGTTCGAAATTATATATGCATATTCTTTTCTTCTTTTTCACTTTCTTTTCTTAAATGCAAATTTGAAGAAAAGAAAAAAAAACAAGAGGAAAAACCGAGGAATTCTGTACTTCAAAAATCGTACCTATCATACTTTTATCAGTGCTGCGATCATTCCTACTTTGGGTTATTTTTTTCTTAATATTTTAATATTAAAAAAGTACGGAGTTAATCGAATTATTGCGATTATTCGGCAAGAGACACTTTCCGTCGTGGAATTTAATGTAAATAATTAGAATTAGTTGGAATATGTCCCTTTTTTCGTTATTTCGAGAAAAATATTGGTATTTTTTTGGAATTAAATTAATTTATGTTTTAATTTCTTTTTTGGATTTGGAAAACAGGCTCTAAAAATTAGGTTTTTTTCATTATCGACTTTCTTCAAATGGCAATTTTTGGAATTGAGTTTCTCCTGTAAAATTTTCTAATTTCAAAAAAAATATTCTAAAAAATAGATTTTTAGACTTGATTAATCGCAAATTTTATACACGTTTTTCTTTAAATACCTATTTTGAAAATTTACTTTTTTTTTCGATAAAATTTTTCAAATTTTAAAAATAAGATTCTAAATATTGGAATGGAAATTTTTCCAATTAATTATTTGTCTTTTTTCCCAAAAATCGGTACTTCAGAGGAAGTAGGGAAAACAGTCTCAATCAAAAACATTTTATAACAAATTTTTGTTCGAATGAAAGGAACCAATTACGTGTAGGTGAAAAAATTCTGTTTAAAAAACATACTATTACTATTATTATTATTATTATTATTACTATTATTATTATTATTATTAAAGTTGTTTGTATTATTATTAAATGGTTGTTATCAGGGTAGAAAACAAAACTTCTCAAAGAGAAGAGCAAAATTAGTTTTTGGAAAAATGAATGTCAAAATTTTCCAACAAAAAAATAACTTTAAAGAAACTTATAGAAAAAAGAGTCACCTGCACTGCCGTTTAATGTAACTATTATTATTTCCATTTTATGTTTTTTTTTGTTATTTTTGTTGTTTAGAAGAAGAAAAAAGAAAATCCAAAGTAATTTTGAACTTTCTCGATTGATACGCAGATTTTCCAAATTGTGAAAATTGATACTTATAAAATTATTTATTTATTTAATAAATAAATAAATAGAAAATTAACGCAAGTCAAATTTCCGTGAAATTTACGGAAAAGTCGTTTTATAGAAACGGAAAATTGAAAAAAATTATGTCTTTAGTTCGAATTTTCGTCTATGTAAATGTAAAGGAATTTATTGTTCCAATAAGAATTTTTATAAAAAAATTTCACTAAAGCGGAAGATTTCATTTTTTTGGATTTTGTAAATTCCTAAAAATGAATTCTTTTCTGACAAATTTTAAAAAACCTAAATTGAAGAGACATGTATAAAAAAAAGAGCCGGAATTTCATCTCATAGTTTTTTTGAATCCACAGACTTTCTACGAATTTTAATATTTTCCATATTTTTTTAGAAATTTCACTTTGTAGTTTCCGAGGGTTTGAACAATTGTAAGTCACTCGAACCAGCCTATTTTCCCCCGAGCGTGCGAAAGGACAGGGAAATCTTCCAGATTATTGCAGTATTTTGTAACTGAATCTTCTTCTTGTCATTTTTGAAGAATCGAGCGAAAACCAAGAAAAATGTGTAAAGGAGTAGGAAACGAATACTTGAATGTACGTTGAAATAATATAAATTAGTGTAAGATAAGATTGTAAATACATACAAAGTTCAAAAACAAAAAAACCAGAGGAATGTGTGTCCAAATAATTGAGAATCGATTTTTAACAACTATGTATATATATTATATATAATTATTATATAATATATACACATACAGATAGATACACGTGTTAGTAGAAATCATTAATTGAACCCTTGCTTGTATTTTGTATACAGAATTTTGACTTTTGAATGATTTCATTCCGGATGGTACAGTGATGACAATACTAATGCAAAAATATATATAAAAATATAGGTATTGTATGTATTAAGTATTATATTTTGCATTGTTATTATTATCATTATCATTTTGATTATTGTCATTGGTAACATCTGTATCATCCTTATCCGTTATTTTATTACATTATTTTTTTATCTTTGCCTTTGTAATATCTGTTATTGTCACTTAAATCATGGCAATAATCATTTGCACCATCATTATCATTATTATTATGACTGTTTCTATCATTATTAGAACTATTTAAGATGACATAATATTTACAATAATGATATTATTATTATTCTCAAACAGTCATTACATAATTACAATCACCTTATAATAATATATTCATCTCATCATAAATCATTTTGTTACCGTATTTACACTCCAAAGTAAAGTTTTGTATACGTATTATATGCTTGCAAAGCTAAAAACTGGAGACGTGGTTTTTAGGGTATGGATGTGTATGCATGTATATATGTATGCAAGCATACACATGTGTATGTACCTACGCGAT
The DNA here is from genome assembly GCA_949825005.1 of Gasteruption jaculator. Classification (NCBI taxonomy): domain Eukaryota; kingdom Metazoa; phylum Arthropoda; class Insecta; order Hymenoptera; family Gasteruptiidae; genus Gasteruption; species Gasteruption jaculator. The sequence continues at coordinate 8,147,443 of OX463762.1, forward strand.
ATGGTATCATATCAAATCCAAATACCGGGTATCACTGTCACAAAATTATACGCCTACGAATACACACATACATATACGTACGAAAGTAAACACATAGAAATAATTATTCTTTTTCGAATTAAAACTCACATATATATATTTTCAAACACACAGACATACACACACACAAGGGGAACGAGATAAGGCATAAGACTCGGCCCAGCCGGTGCAGAAACAGCAGGAAGAACAGAAGAAGGAGGTGCTGAAAAATGTAATCGCGATTATCGAGTTGGATCTGGATGACTTCCGCTTTGAACTGGGCTCTGGCTTCCACCAGATCCGAATTCGGGGCGCAGAAGTGTAGAGGACGAGGAACTGGGGCTCGACGGTCGGATAGCAAACACTGCTGGAACTGAACGAACGTTGTTGTTGTTACTGTTATTGTTGTTGTTGTTATTATAATTATGTATCTTATCAGTGACGAATAGATCAACGGAACGCTAGAGGAGGAACCGGAAGTAGGAACAAGAGGCAGATATGAGGAAGTGCAGAAGTTGAAGTCCTAATAGACAATAACAATATTATTAATAATAATAATAAAAATAATAATACAGAGTTGTTGAGGACCCGGTGGAGCCAAGGAAGGGAGTTGGTTATCGGACAGGATGGGGGTCGTCAAGTGGAGCGAGCTCTTCCCCGGGAAATGGAGTGCCATCATCTTCGTCACCTACATGGCACTTTTTATCAACCAGGGTAAGGTTATGTTACCTTATCTTATGTTTACATTCGGAAAGGTGTGTGCGTGCCTGTGTGCGTACGTGTGAGCGTGTATTTTCTATCTCACTTTCCCTCAGAAATTCATGACAATGATAATAATAATCATTATCATTACTGTTGTTTATTATTATTGTTACCCCTGTACAATAATAATTAATAACTACAAATAAACAACAACATGTATTTTCCATCTCACTTTCCCTCAGAAATTAATAATAATGATAATAACACCCATTATCATTAGTGCTGTTTATTATTATTTTTACCCCTGTACAATAATAATTAATAACTACAAGTAAACAACAACATGTATTTTCTATCTCACATTCCTTCAGAAATTAATAACAATGACAACAACAACCATTATCATTACTGTTGTCTATTATTATCTCTATCCCTGTTGTTATTGTTATTATTATTATTGTTGTTATATGAATATTAATATTCCACAATAATGATAATGATAGTAATAATAATAATAACAATTGTTCTACTTCAAAATTTATTATCTCAATAACATTGAAAAAGAAATAGAGAAGATGTTATACGAAAAAATAGGAGAAAAAAAATTATGTTTCCATTAGTTTTTATTTTCTTCCAGGAATCTTGGTGACCTGGTCGCAGCGGAATGGCTTGTACGACTACAATACGGTAATCGTCGTGCTGATGGCCGAAGTCCTAAAATTGGTTGTCTCCGTTGCGCTCTACTGCAGGGAGTGAGTATTCTCCAAATTGTCAGGATTGTTTTTTTTTAACATTATTTATCTGATCCCTTATGTGCAGGGGTAATGACAAAAAAAATGTAATAATAGAATTTTAACACTTTACCGACCGCTAGCCTATTAATCGGCTTCTTGTCGCCAACGCCTACCGTCCGACAGCCTATTAATCCACTGTTTGTCGCCAACGCTTAATAAATATAATTTAGAATTGATATGGTCGATCGGCCAGTCAAACCCGCGAATGTTGGTGGATTGCAAGCAGTCGGTAAAGTGTTAAGAAAGTCACAAATAAAAGAAAACGCAATTAAGTTGAATACAATGGACTTGGAGATTTTACAGAAATATTTTTCCACTCAAGAATTTTGGTATCGAAGTAAAATAGGAAGTTGTTTGAATGGATTTGCACGAGTTGGTAGAATTTAAAAAAAGAAAGAGAAAATTATAATAACAATATTTGCACTGACTTTATTTTGAGTATTGTCTATACGACAAAGACAAATATGAATTTATTAATAAACAGATGTCTCGTTTACAGGAACACTTTTGTATCCTTACTTCAGGATATTCAAAAATACAGGAAAGGTGAGATGGGAAATGAAAAAATAAATATTGATAATTTTAATTTTAATTAATTATTATCCTTTCTTTTCAGTATTACTGCTTTATATGATCCCGGCGTTCCTTTACTGCATTTACAACAACCTGGCGTTCCTCAATTTGGCGGTTTTTGATCCCACCACGTATTACCTGTTGCTGCAATTTCGAGTCGTCATCACAGGAATTGTATTTCAGGTATATCTTATCACCCACAGAGGTGTCATAGATAGGAAATTGTATCGATCTTGATTAAACAGGAAGAAATTCCCAATCAATTTTTTAACAACCATTGGAAAATATTTCTGTTTGAAATAATAAATAGAAATAATTTCTTTTTCGAATTATTATTATTATTATTATTATTATTATTATTATTATTATTATTATTATTATCATCAGTGTTATTATAGTGAAAAAAAAAATGAATAATTAATTTTCGTAAATCTATAATATTAAATTTCCAGTAATTAATATTTCAATTAAAAATGTTTCTGTTATTTCTATTATTATTATTATTATTATTATTATTATTATTATTATTATTATTATTATTATTACTCCTATAATAATAATTATTGGTATTATTGAAAAAGAAAAATGTAAATGAGAATTTCATAAGCTGCTATTTAGGTTTTTAAATATTGCGTCCCAAAATTTATATCTATTACAAAGGAAAAAATAAAAAAAGTAACTGAATAAATCATTTCAATTTTTTTTCAGGTGGTATTCAAGAAACAGTTGTCGACGATGCAATGGATATCTCTGGTACTCCTGACGATCGGATGCATGATAAAACACGTGAACTTCGACAAGGATGTCTTGAATACTTCGTTTAACTTCAACATCAACATCTTCTTCATCCTTGTACAAGTGAGTTGGTAGAATGTTTTTCTTTTATTTTTCCGGTTCAGGTGAATTTTGAAATAAGAAAAAAGAAAATTCTCAACAAAATCAAATTAAAATACAGCAAAATACTATTATTATTATTATTATTATTATTATTATTATTATTATCATTATTACTATTACTACTATCGTTAACATTATTACTAGTATGATCGTTACATTCATGAAAGGCAATATCAATATAAAAAAAATGTAAATATAAATACTACTTCACGTAAAATCACATTTTCGTTTTTTCGCGATTTCCTAGACGTTCTTTTCCTGCTTCGCTGGAGTCTACAACGAATATCTACTGAAGGGACAGGGAGCGAAGATCAACATCTTCGTGCAAAACGCCTTTATGTACATAGACAGTATTTTCTGCAACGTGGCCATACTCTTAGTGCAGGGCGACCTACTGGAGACCATCAGGAATACCGGCAGCAACGTGCTTCTGGACCCGAAGGTCCTCTTGATCGTGATCAACAACGCCGCGGTGGGAATCACCACGAGTTTCTTCCTTAAGAACTTGAACTCCATCCTCAAGACCTTCGCCAGCGCCATCGAACTCGTCTTCACGGCCATCCTCTGCTGGCTGCTCTTCGGCATCCCCATTTACGCCAACACCGTCATTGCCATCGCCATCGTCAGCTACGCCGTCATCCTCTACTCCAAAAGTCCAGTGCAAAATACCGTCGTCCAGCAAAAATCCTATGACAGTCTCACGCCTTCCAGCAGCGACGAGAAGAAGCCGATGATCGAAGAAGTTTAAGCTTAGGTTTTGCATAGGTAGAGTTGTAGGATCAAAGTAGACAGAAGGAATTCGAATTATGCCGGAGAAAATTGGAAAACTGGAAAATTTCAAAACTAGAGAATTTTTGAGAAATTGGAACATTTTTTCGTTGGATTCGTAGGAGATTTTCCGACACAGTAAAAATATGGGATATTAGGGTTCTGAGTTGTCCTGTTTTCGGAGAGTTTGGAATTTGAAAAAAAAAATTTTAGGGAATTTTTTCCTGCACTTTATATTTTTTTGTGTTCATTTTGTTTTCTTACGAATTTTTCGAGACCTATTTTCCATCGTTTTTGGATTATTGAAACATGATCTCGAGTAAAGTAGGAATCGTTCTATGCTTGGGTCTTTTTATTTTCGGAAAGAATTCAGGAAATAACACAAAAGTCCAGGAATTGAAAAAATGCCCAAAACACTGATTTTAAAATGTTCATATTTTCATATTATTTTCTAAAATTAAATTTCTATTGTTTTTAAGTGTTTCGAATGTTTTTTGGGGGGTGGGGGGGGGGTAGCTTTAAAATAATCATCTTATACCTGGATATTTTGTGTTTGTCAAACAAAGTTTAAGAAATCCTCGAACAAACTTTTATGGATTGTAAAAAATACGAGAAAAGTCACATTCAAAAATTCTCACATCTTTTTCGACTTTTTTTAATGTTGCTAACTAATAGCACAAATCTGTACTTTTAGTATGAAATTGGAATACTATTATTTTTGAAATATCGGAAAATCACAGAATTCATAGAAAAAAAATTGTTGGGAAAAAGCGTTCCAAATAATTGCTGAATATTTTTTGGAAATTTTTCAAATCCAATCGTTCTGGATTTTAGTTATGTTGCCTTTTGAACAATTTTGGACGATCCAAAAATAGGTGTGGGCCGGTTGCGGATCGATTCCGAGTGTTGCATTTTTTTCGGTTTCCCAGAAGGGGATGAAAAGGACAAAAATATTCTAAGAGTTTGGAATATTTCCAGCAATAGTAAAAATTTGTTTAGGACATACAATTACGTTAAGCAGTTGTATTTTATTTTTATGCCATCGATTATTATAAATTGAAATGGTGCTGAAAAAAGGAAAGAGAAAGTAATTTTTAGGATATCGATCGAGTGGCGGGGGGAGGGGGGGGGGGAAGCGTTTCCCTACAACGAAGGAATCTAACAATAATTCGTTTTTAGATAGATAAGAGATTAAAGAGGAACAAAAGTTACCTGTTTCGCAACGATCGCAAACTCGTAAATAATATTTATTTAATTTTTTAAGTATTTGAATTCAAAACGACTGGAATTTCCTTATCAGTTTCGTTAATTTGAATTTCAAATAAAGGGAAAAAAGAGAAAGAAAAATACGATTTCTGATTAGAAGTGGAAGGATTTATTGACGATTGTAATAAATACGAGGGAATTCAAGGGTAAAAGAAAAAATAGAGAAATTGTTAATTAATTAATAATGCGAACAAATATAAAAAATGGTTAGTTTTGTTAAAGCAGTAGATTATAATTAGGACTTGTGCGATTTTAGTAAAAAGCGAAGTAACACATAACTGCGAAAATAAGAATCGTATAATAATATACGTTATGATATATTATTATATCGTGTAATATATATCACTATCTTATTTTTGTATATTATTCAATTTGATATGTACGAAATTCAATAATACACCAGTTACAATTTTGTTTGATTTTATATACGTTGAACCAAACAATACATCAAATTAATTCTGTTTAATTTCAAATACCTGAAATTAAATAACACGTAAAATTGACTTTATCTAATTTTATTTACGTGAAATTAGATTAAAATATAAAATTCAATTGTTCCCCAACTTTTTCATAAAAATCATTTAATAATTTATTGAAAAAAATTGTTTAGGAATTTTTTCAATGATTTCGACCGCACTTTTTTGAGAAGGTAAATATTCTTATTTATAGTGTAAATTTTCCTTCATTCCTTGACATTTTTAATTTTACAAAAACCCCGGTATAAATCTTTTTAAAAAATTCAAAATTGTTTTTTAGAAATATTCAATTTGATTTGAATAATTTCGGGATCTGCCTTTTACGAATTTTTTTTTGGTATAGTTCTAGGTAATTTTTGGATCCAAAAATAGTTCCAAGTAGCTTCGGAATTCCCCTAAATGATCATATTTTTGGATTTTCGAAAAGGAAATGGAAAAGTATCTAAAAAAATTCCGGAAAGTGGATTTTGAAATAAAGAACTTGAATCTTATGAAAGTTTTAACAATTGTTATCTGAAAATGCGTTTGGGAATTATCGGATTCAATGAGATCTGGAGTTTCCCCACTTTCGAATTTTTAATATATTTAATATGTATTAAAATTCAAAACGTCAAGTTTTTTCAAGAATGTATAAAATTAATTCTACAGAATTTCAATTACCCAAAATTTAAATACGATGGAAAATTCAATTTGTTCTACTTTTTACACGTATATGAAATTAAATGAAAACGAACACGAATATAAATACAATTATAAATATATACAGAATTAAATAAAAAGCAAAGACGAATGAGTTTAGATAAAAAAAAACCTAGCGTTAGTTGCTACCAAACACATCATCCCTACTTTTGTTCAACCCCTGACTTATGCGAAACTTTTACATGTTTGTTAGGCGTATACACTTATGTATGTACATTGTTGTTTATGTATTTCGACAAGCGAGAGCCAGAAAGGCGCAATGGTAATTTCTACCATGCAGAAACTTGCGTCTTTTCGGGTATCGGTGCAGGAAGTGGGTCACATAGATATTCCTACACAGACAAGACTAGTCCGAATTTGTATACGTATATACAATAATTGTATGCATGTATATATGTATATATATATGTACAGGCTTAAATAGTTGAATGAAATATTCAGAAAGTTCATAAAAAGACTGAAGAAAGGGAGAAACTTTGCTTTGCTTTGCTTGGCTTTACTTTACTTTACTTTACTTTAATTAAGAATTACGTCAAGAGAAAATGAAGACAGAAAGAGAGAATATCGTTGATTTAATTATATTACTTATTAATTTTAATTCATATTTTTGAAATGCATCTTAATTATTTGATTTCACTAAAGAATCCAGATTCTCCTATTTTTTAGGAATTGTTTACATGATTTTCATGAAACTTTTTTGGGATTCCAAAAATTCCTATTTCTAATGTAAAGTTTCCTACAAAACATCAAAATTTTTTATTCTCCAGAACACCTGGTATAAATATTGTTAAATATGTATAAATTATTTGTTGAAAATTTGCAGATTAGCTCGATTAATTTCAAAATCCTCCTTCTTTGGAACTAGTTTTGGATCAATTTCAAACAAACCAAAAATAGTTCCAAATGGCATTGAAATTCATCTAAATCAGGAAACTTTTGTATTTCCAAAAAAGTGGTTGAAAATTGTCTGGAAAAATTCCTAAATATGACTTCAATATCGACGAAAATCAATGTTACGAAATTTCTCCCGTTTATGTATTAATTTTTGTTAATAATGTAATTTTTGTTGTAATATTATATTGGACGAGTCCTCGTCTAAATTATTTTTTGAAAATTTTCAGATTAACTCGATTAATTTCAAAATCCTCCTTTTTTTGGAACTAGTTTTGGATCAATTTTAGACGATCCAAAAATAGTTCCAAATAGCATTGGAAGTCATCTTAATCAGGAAACTTTTCTATTTCCGAAAAAGTGGTTGAAAATTTTCTGGAAAAATTCCTAAAGCGAAAATTAATGTTACGAAATTTCTCCCTTTTATATATTGATTTTTGTTACTATTGTGATTTTTTTGTAATATTATATCGGACGAGTCCTCGTCTAAATTATTTTTTGAAAATTTTCAAATTAACTCGATTAATTTCAAAATCCTCCTTTTTTTGGAACTAGTTTTGGATCAATTTTAGACGATCCAAAAATAGTTCCAAATAGCATTGGAATTCATCTAAATCAGGAAACTTTTGTATTTCCGAAAAAGTGACGAAAATTAATGTTACGAAATTTCTCCCGTTTATGTATTAATTTTTATTAACAATGTAATTTATTGTAATATTATATTGGACCTTGAGTCGACTCAAGACCTCGTGGACTGAACCTTAGGTCGAGTCACGTCCCATTGAGTTCTGACTCGGTAGGAAAGACGAAGTCCGATGTCGACTGAAGTCGAAAGCAACGACACTGAAGTTGAAGCACGAGGGTGGGGGTGAGAGGGTCGATATCTTACTTGGCAAAAGCACCCTTGCCGTGCTACAAAAGTAAGGGATGCTCGTGGAGGGTAACAGTGTGGTAAAAACGGGCAAAAGACGGACAGCGGCGGAGTCCTCACGTGCTGTTCGCGGACGGGAGATTTCCCCTGATCGGCTGGCTACTCAAAAGTACCGTCTTTTTCTTCTTTTTTTCTTAAATCAACCCCTAAACGATTTGTTGCCACCCCGTGAATCAATTTCAGTGGGGAATTTCTGGCGTTTATTTGCAATTTGTGACAAATATTTTATTGTTTACGTTAGCAAGGGATTATATCCTTCGGAAACGATTTTTGTGTTCAACACGATAGGATTCTATCATTTTTCATACTTTCGCATTGATAAAATCTTAAATAATAATAATAATAATAATGAAATAATAGAATACGGTTATTAAATTACGAAAACACTTTTTTCTATGTTGAAAAATTAATTTGTGTGGAAAAGGATAGGATTCTATCGTTTTTTTGTATCGTTTCATGTCGATAAAATTTAAGATAATAGTAAAATATTGGAATTCGATGGTTAAATTTCAAAAATCGTTTTATTCTGATTTAGAAAATTAATTTGTATCGAAAATAATAGGATTCTATCGTTTTCTTTTCATTGTTTCGCGTTGATAAAATCTGAAAAAATAGTAAAACAACTTAAGCATCGATAAAACCTAAAATAATAATAATGAAATAATAGAATACGGTTATTAAATTACGAAAACGTTATTTTCTATATTGAAAAATTAATTTTTGTGGAAAAGGAAAGGATTCTATCGTTTTTTGTATCGTTTCATGTCGATAAAATCTAAGATAATAGTAAAATATTGGAATTCGATGGTTAAATTTCAAAAATCGTTTTATTCTGATTTAGAAAATTAATTTGTATCGAACACGATGGGATTCTGTCGCTTTCTTTTCATTGTTTCGCGTTTATAAAATCTAAGAAAATAATAAAACAATACAATCCGATGGTTAAATTACAAAAATGAGTTTTTTTTTAATTTAGAAAATTAATTTATATTAGAAACGATAGGATTATATCGTTCCCTTTCAATAAGAACCTAAAACTGCAGCAAAATAATAGAATCCTATTGTTAAAATAGAAAAACAATTTTCTTTTATAAAATCAAAAACGAATTCGTATCGAAAATTATAGGATTCTATCGCTTTTAAGTGTCCCGTGCTGACAAAATCTAAAATAATGGAATAAAGTAATAATAACATAATAGAATCCTGTGGCTAAAATGTAAAAATCATTTTTATTTCGAATATCAAAAATGAATTTGTATTGAAAACGATAGGATTCGATCGTTTTTCACTTCCGGTTAAAGCATCGCATTTTAAAAATGCGATCTAATTATTAATTTTAAAAATAAAAACCAAAATGCTGGAAAACGATAGAAATCTATCCTTTTCGACCACTTTTTTTATACTATCAAAATGATATATACAATGTATTATATATATATGTATCATATCATTACATTATAAATTATACATTTACATATATATAAATATTCGTGTGTGCCACTTTCTTATATATATGTATATACATATATATATAAGAAAATATCGTGTCGTGAGAGATTTTACGATAAATATCAAACCTTTCCTTCGCGTTTTTTTTTCTTCCTTTTCTTCACTTCTCTCTCTTTCCTTTTTTGCGATTATTATCATTATCATCACCATTATTATTATTATTATTATTATTATTAGTATTATTATTATTATTATTACGATAGTTATCATCGTTATCAATTTCCCAAACTTATTTGCACTTAATTTTTCCCTAATTAAAAAAATAATCAAATTTTGTTGGTTCTTCTTTTTTTTTAGATTTTTTCCCACTTATCACTAAAATTTGAGGACTTCCTCCTTTTCAGGAACCCCGAGAAGTCCTACGGGTCCTCGTCCTTCCACCGAATGAGGAAAAAAAGGAGAAAGGATGAACAGGAGATGATCTAGAACCTCCTTGGACGGTGCCACAAAAAATTTGCAGAAGAGGAAGAGCGACAAAGAAAAAAAAGGAATTCTCAAAAATGAGATGCAGCCGTGAGAAGGTGCATCCGAATGCATGGAGCTGCAGACGGCGCCAATAATGACGGGATCCACAGATTCCGGAGGGCCTTTAAGGGCCCAGCAGCCGCAGCACCAGCAGCAACCGGCGTTCGTCTTTCACCCGCTCCAGAGCGGCAAGATGACACCGAGTCCCCATCAACTGCAGCAGCAACAGCCCATTCAACTCACGCCTCTATGGGAACACGTCGTGAGTAATAGTAATTACATATTTTCGGAATTTGAGAAATTTCGGAAAAATTTTGAAGTAAAATGCGGTTAATTCGCTGCCTTTTTTTGTTCTGGAATTTTCAAATTTTTGAGAATTTTTTAAACAGTGTCCCAACGAACTTTTGGAATTTCTAAATATGATTCGAATAGGACTGGAATTGTTAAAAAAAAACAACATTTTTTGGAATTCCCAAAAAATCTCGAAACTCTCCAAAACAATTCTGAAAAAAAAACTGTCTACTGATTCTCTTTCAGTTTTGGAATTTTCAAATTTTTGAGAATTTTTTAAGCAGTGTCCCAGCGAACTTTTGGAATTTCTAATTATGATTCGAATAGGACTGGAATCGTTAAAATAAACAACATTTTTGGAATTCCCAAAAATCTCGAAACTCTCCAAAACTATTCTGAAAAAAAACCGTCTACTGATTCTCTTTCAGTTTTGGAATTTTCAAATTTTTGAAAATTTTTTTAACAGTGTCTCAACGAACTTTGGAATTTCTGAATATGATTCGAATAGGACTGGAATTGTTCTAAAAAACATAATTTTTGGAATTCCCAAAAAATCTCGACTTTCCAAATCAATTCTGAAAAAAACCGTCTACTGATTCTCTTTCAGTTTTGGAATTTTCAAATTTTTGAGAATTTTTTAAACAGTGCCCCAACGAAATATCTAAATATGATTCGAATAGGACTGGAATTGTAAAAAAAACAACATTTTTTGGAATTCCCAAAAAATCTCGAAACTTTCCAAAACAATTCTGAAAAAAAACCGTCTACTGATTCTCTTTCAGTTTTGGAATTTTCAAATTTTTGAGAATTTTTTAAACAGTGCCCCAATGAAATTTCTAAATATGATTCGAATAGGACTGGAATTGTTAAAAAAAAACAACATTTTTTGGAACTCCCAAAAAATCTCGAAACTTTCCAGAACAATTCTAAAAAAAAAACTGTCTAGTGATTCTCTTTCAGTTTTGGAATTCTCAAACTCTTGAGAATTTTTTTAAAAATGTTCTAACAAGCCTTTCAAAATTCTCCAAATATATTGAAAAAGTCCTAGAATATTCTGAAAAAGTTGCTATTTTTTGCGAATTCTCAAAAATTCTTGAAACTCTTCCCGAAAAATACAATAAAAATTTATAAAATGAATCTTCACTTTCGGATCCATGTTCTACACTTTTGTTCAATTGTGTTTTTTTTTTTCAAAAAGTTCTAGTTAATTTTTGAAAAATACATTCCAGTGGTGTTTCGAAAAATTCCCAAGGAATAAATGCTAAATTTTCTTTTTTTGTATCAAAAATAGGTTCGAACGAGGAGTTTCCCGACTGACGTTGATATTTTCTCCACATTTTTGGAAATTTCGGAGAGACTCAGGGACCCAGAATGGGAAGTTCGTCAACATGCTTTGAGAGTTCTGATAGACGTCCTGCCCACGCTGGAGAGTGATATCGACGTTTGTGTGGAAACAGTTTTCCAGGAATTAATTAATAATTTGGGACACACGGCACCTGCGGTCCGCAAGGGTGCTTTGGACACTTTGAGGGTTTACCTTCATTACAGTAAACAGAGGGAAGAAAAAGTGCAGATGGTAAATTAATTTTTTTTTAAGTATTTATATATATATTAATAATTGTGTTTTTTTCCTTAATTTTATTTATTGTTCCTTCTTTGGCATTTTTTCATATTCAATATTTCCAATATTTCTACAGCATTCTTTTTCGTAATATTTTACACGATTTTTCGAAATTCCAAGAATATGTAGTTTTAGTTGAAAATATAATAATAATATTCCGATTTTGAAAGTTCCAAAACGTTAAACAGAAATGCCGGAAACAGTTCAAAAATTCACAAATTTGCAAAACAAGGAAGAAATTTGATTTTTTTGGGATTATTTTTTTAAATTTTCTAATGGGTTTCTGCCAATACAAAAATTGGATTATAGGGTATGCCAGCTATTTCGGAATATTTTATTTTTGGATTTTCTGCATTTTCGAAAAACTGTCGCGAAAAATGTTACAAAAATACCGAATTTCATTTACCTTCAGTTTCAAATTTCCAAACTGGTGAGAATTTTTTTCCGAACTATTCCACGATCTTGTGGGAGTTCAAAAAATGTATTGAAATAGTACTGGAATTTCTCTACATTATCTAATTTTCTGGAATTCTCAAAAATCCCAAAATACACTCAAAAAAATGATCAAACCAAAAAATTCCTTTCCATTAGTTTCCATCTCTTGAAATTTACAAATAATCAAGAACTTTTTTCTGAAATCTCCAGCGCGTTTTCCAAAACTTCAAAATTATTTTCACAAACTTGTCGACTTCCCTTATAACCCCCCTTTTTTTCAACCCCCAAAAACACCCAGGAACCCCCTGAAAAAAATTCTCGAAATTCTTTTTTTTGTTACTCCGTTTTCTCCAGATCCTGGACAGCTGTTTGACCGGTCCAGCGAATTCCAGCGGTAGCTGCCCACAGACGAACATCACCACTGGTGTCATCCTGAGCACCCCGTCGCTCTTGTACCCCTCCAGCACCTGCTCGAAACCGTCCATCCAACTGCTGGAGAAAACCATCGACCAATTGATTCCTTACTTCCTGGAACCCAGTTTCCGGGAACCCACCGCGAAGTCTCTGCTCAAGATCCAGCAGCTACTCGGCGTGGAGACGTTCCAGGGGATTTTGGAAGGACTCCAACCGGAAGTCGCCGAGAAACTGCGGAACTTTGCAGTTTCTCAAAAAAAATTCGAAGAAAGCGATTTGGGAAACCAAAATGCGACCGAAGCGCTGGAACTGGAGGACGGTTCTTCTCCAGGCTCGGCCCGGGTGGTCCTGGAGACGGAGATCAAATTCAACGAGGAAACCGCGATCACGATGACGATCCTGGAGGAGCAACGCCACTCCAGGCGGATCCGGAGGGTCCATTTCGGGGGCGAGGTGGTCAAGCTCCGAACTCCGGACAGCGACGAGTCGCTGGAGCCTTCCAGGATTCCGTTACCGGTGGTTCCAGCCACCAGGATGCCGAAAACCGCTCGAAAATCCCAATCCGCCTCCAGCAGCCCGAAAAGAGGCGGTTCCAGACGATCCAGAGGCTCCAGTGGCTACGTCCATAATGCGGATCTCAGTCCAGGGAAGAGCATCTTGTCCAGAAGCGGCTCCCCGCTTCTCCAAAGGAAGAGTTCCAGCCTCAACGAACTGGATCAGCTGAAAGCGGAGCAGGATTTCGCTGGAGAAGAGTCCTCGCGGTCAAGGAATTTCTGGAACTCCAGGAAAGCCTTTCGAGTTTGTCTCGAGGATTTTCCAGAGGATTCGGGACTCTCGGTGGCTCCGGAAGCTCCAGGAGTCTCGGAGGTTCCAGAAATTTCAGAGATTTCTGGGATTCCAGAGACTCCGAGGAGTCCAGAAATTGTAAAGAATCCAGAGAATGTAGGAAGTTCTGGGATTCCAGAGACGCCGGAGAGTCCAGGAAATTCTGGAAATGTAGAGATTGCGGAGGTTTCAGAGAATCCAGGAATTTCTCTGGCACCAAGGACACCAGAAATTCCCGAGAATTTGAGATACCTTGAGTCTCCGGAATCTCCGACTACTGGAAATTTGGAAGAGAGGAAGAAGGATAAAAAAAAGAAGAGGAATTTCCGGGAACTTGAAAAAGAAGATTCTGAAGCAAGAAAGGGGGAAATTGAGGATTTGGAGCCTCCAGGCGGAGGCAGAGTTTCTCTCCAGGAAGAGGAGAAGTGGAATCCTGGAAGGACGAAGAGCCACAGCGCGGTAGAGGACCGACGATGGGGTCAGGAACAGGTGCAGAAGTCCGGGAAGGCCCAGAGCGCCAAGGAGAAGAGGTCGAAAGCTCTCCAGACCCCCAAGTTTCGGGATCGAAGCTCCAGGGAATCGAGGGAAAAACTGAAAGAGGATATGGAGAATTCTAGAGTCGCGGCATCGGTACCAGAAAATGCAAAAATTGCATCACCGGCAAAGGAAAATTCGGAAGCTTTGGTACCAGAAAATTCAAAAATTGTGTCACCAGTAAAGGAGAATTCAAAAGTAACGATACCGGTACCAGAAAGTCCCAAAATCGTGACAGGGATACCAGAAAATTCCCCTTCGATAACACCGGTACCAGAAAACTCTCCTTTAATGACACCGGTACCAAAAACCCCTAATTTGAAATCACCGGTACCAGAAATCCCCAATTCAATTTCACCAGTACCAGAAAATCCCTCACCAGCACCACCGGTACCCGAAAGTCCCTCTTTAATACCACCGGTACCGGAAAGTTCCTCTACTACACCACCGGTACCGGAAAATGTCTCCTCGGTAACACCGGTACCGGAAAATGTCTCCTCACCGAAAAAATCCACAACCCCTCGAAACTTCGCTCGCAGGAGCCCGAATTTCGAAACCTTTCCGCGCCAGGAGCGAAACTACATCCTCATGGAATTATCCTCGCCGACGAAGAAAGCGGATCGGAGCGGGAACGCCTTCGGGCCTCTCATAAACGAGAACGAAAATGAGACCGAAGAGAAGCCGAGCCTGGAGATCCATGGGAGCGGATTTCGAGCGGAGGGACGATGCCAAATTGGAGAGTTTGGAAGAGGAGAGGAAGAGGAAGCGGATTTTGAAGAGGAAGAAGAGAGGAAATTCGACGAAGCGGACGACGACGACGATTTGGAAATCGAGTTGGCTGGAGGTCGGCGGAGAAATGGAGCTGGGACGGAAATTGGAGCAGAAGCTGCAGCTGGAGCTGGAATTTGTTGCGAGCGTGAATTGGGTCCGAAGTGCGAGGAGAGTAGCTGGGAGGAATTGGGCCTGGTGGACCGGGAAGTCCTGGAGGATCTGCACAATAAGGTGAGATTTTTTTGTTGATCTTGGATTTTCCTGTTTTTTTGTTTTCTGATTTTTTTGGTTTCGGTTTTTTAAAATCCCTTTTTCTTTTATTTTTTATGTTATTCTTTTTTTGATGAAATATCAATATATATGAGCCATTTATTTTGAAAGTGGCCTAAGTCCATTTTTAAAGAGTCATTATATATCGGCACGAATAATTAGTTTTCAGCAATTTAATTATAAATTTTCGAGTTTTTCATTTTTTTTTGAAAAGTGGATTTAGGCCACTTTCAAAATAAACGGCTCATATTTGTATAAAATATATTAATATATGTAACGTAAAAAATTGTTGTAAGAAAAGAAGCCGTAGATGCTTAATATTGATCGTTGCAGTCATACCGTTGCGAAAATTATGCATCAACAACTTGTGACGTACGCGTGCAGAGTGCAACATTGCAATATGCAAAATCTCCTTTCTTTCGTTTTTCGCCACAGACCACTCCAACTTTCACAGCGAACGTCATTTCCTTTCTTTTCTCTCCCTTCCGACATTTTTCCAATTTTCTTGTCGGTTGCATCAAAATTTCATTTAAGACTATATATTATTTTTTTTGTAGTAATAATTTCCAACCCCTACTCGCACATTACGTATATACGCGATTCCTCCTCTATCACATATATTTGCATGCAATTATAAAATGAGTTATTAAATTACTGCGTTTCTCCGGTGATACGTATATGCACATAACATTATATATCTCATATATAATATATGTATACACATATTGTATGTATACATACATACATAGAATAATAATAATATAAGCCACAAAAATTTCATAAATTACATATTTTAATGAATTCCCATTTTTGCTCTAAAGTTTTCAAGTGTTTGAGATTTTTTTTCTAATTCTTTAACAAACTTTTTGAAATTCCAAAAATATACTGATATACTACACGAATTTCTATAAACAATACAATTTTTTTGATGTTTCAAAAAAATCAAAATTCCCTAAAACTCCGAAAAATAATTTCTTAACAAAAATTCATTTTTAATTAATTCCCATTTTCATCCAATAAAAATCTCAAATGTTTGAGGATTTTTTCCAAAATACATCAACGAAATCTTGAAAATTTCAAAAATATATTCAAATTTCTCTTAAAAAACACTGTTCTTCATTACTCAGAAGTCCCCAAAATTCCTAAGAAAAATTAATTTTCAATTAATTCTCATTTTCATTCTAAAATTTCCCAATATTTGAGAATCTTTTCCAAAATACTTCAAGAAACTCTTGCAAAACCCTAGCAATTTTAAAATATAATTAAATACTACTCAAATTTTTCCAAAATATATTATTTTTTGAAGTTTTCGAAAATCCTAGAGTTTATTACCAAAAATCATCAAGAAAAAAAAAAGTTCCCGTTGAATTAATTCGGATTTTCGATTCCAATTTTTCAATACCTTCGAGAATTTTTTTGAAACCTATACATATAAACATATTCAGTTGTTACATACCCATACGTAACAGAAAATACATATATTTCATAAATATGAAGGAAGGAGAAGAGCATTGCAAAGAAAGGGAAGCGAAGGTAAAAGTTCGAACGATAATCGATAGAAGAATCAACATATTCCTTAATTCTTTATGTAAATCGTATATACTGTCCCTACATACACATACATATACATAACGTACATACACATATTATGTGCAACCCCATCTATATAGATATATTTTTGTATGTGAAGAGAAGGTCAATTCCATTAATAAAAAGCTCTAAAGCAAAGATAATATATGCACACTTGCATATATACGTATTTGTGTATGTACATGTATATACGTGTATATAAATGCACTGATAAGAATGAAAAGGCAGTAATCACTCGGTTCTAAAAGCTCAGAACTTGACTCTGAGCTCGCATCTAACTCCAAGAGAGCTTTCAAACCTTGAACTCCCATACTTTGAAAGGCTTTTCAAACCGGTACATAGGTGTTATACATGCAAATGTTGTATATGGACATGATAACACGTATCCTATCAAAGGGTGTACGTTGCAAAAGAAGCCCAATTACTTTTATTTACAATATTCAAATTGTTTCTGCTTAAAGAGTGTTCGATATCCCGAAATTACCGGTACTAAAGTCGTTTTCCAGAGAGTGTAAATTTTTTTTGTTTAATATTTAATACTTTTATGTATGTGTATTATACAGGAATAAAAATGTTACTTGAAAATTGGGATTAAATGTGAGAGCGACACCGTATTTCAATTAAATTTAAATATTGGATATAAATACAATTAAAATATAATTGCAAGATATAAATTGCATACGGATGGGATAAAATAAAATTGGTATTGATGCTAATCAAATATTGCATGTAAATGAAATTCGGAAATTTACCTACCAATGAATTTGAAAATTAATTAATTTCAAAAATGCAACCAACCCAAACACAAACGTTACTTGAAAATTGGGGTTAAATGTGAGAACGACATCGCATTTAAATTAGGATAAAATATTGAATATAAATACAATTAAAATATAATTGCAAAATATAAATTGCATACGGATGGGATAAAATAAAATTGGTATTGATGCTAATCAAATATTGCATGTAAATGAAATTCGGAAATTTACCTACCAATGAATTTGAAAATTAATTAATTTCAAAAATGCAACCAACACAAACACAAACGTTACTTGAAAATTGGGATTAAATGTGAGAACGACATCGCATTTAAATTAGGATAAAATATTGAATATAAATACAATTAAAATATAATTGCAAAATATAAATTGCATACGGATGGGATAAAATAAAATTGGTATTGATGCTAATCAAATATTGCATGTAAATGAAATTCGGAAATTTACCTACCAATGAATTTGAAAATTAATACATTTCAACAATGCAACCAACACAAACACAAACGTTACTTGAAAATTTGGATTAAATGTGTGAGCGACACCGCATTTTAATTAAATTTAAATATCGAATATAAATACAATTAAAATATAATTGCAAGATATAAATTGCGCATGGATTGAATAAAAAAAATGATATTTTATGCAAATCAAGTATTGCATATAAGTGAAATTCGAAAATTTACCTACAAATGAAATTAAAAATTGAAAATAAATAAATACATTTCAAAAATTGCATACAATTACAAGGTAAAAATTACACGACAATGGAGTTAAAAAAATGGTTATTGATGCATGTAAAAATTTGAAAGTCCATAAAAATGTATTTTCTTAATTCAAATATTTATTTTAAAAATTTGCAGGATGACTGGAGAGCCAGGGTGCGAGCTTTGGAAAGAATTGCATCGGTTTTGAGGACCTCCTCGGCTTTAATTGCAATCGAGCCTCGTTTGGGATCACTTTTACAAGCAGTTCTGGGTGGTGAGAGAAGCTGTCGAGTAGCTGCTGCAGGATTGGCTGTTGCTAGGGTATTATTTTTTATTTTAATTGTAAAAAAAAATTTTTTTATTCATAATTGTTACTTTCGTTGATGTTTTAATTATTATTATTATTATTATTATTATTATTATTATTATTACTATTATTATTATTATTATCATTATTATCATTATTATTATTATTAGGTAGCAATCACCGGAGTTTCCCAGGAAGCCCTGAAACGACGTTTACCGGAATTGGCATGGGGACTGTCGAGACAAGGTGGCCCAAATGCGGCTCAACTGGCGAGAATCGCGATGCTCCGATTACGTCCTGCGCTTCTTCTCGAGCAATTCCTGCAACCGCATTGCATAGGTGCCAGAAATGCCAAGGTAGGTCTCACTTGACGTCACGTCGCATTTAAATGAAATTTTAGAATTGCAGTCAACTGCAATTTTTTAAATGTACCCAAGTGAAACTCTTCAATTGCACTTATGCTCCTCAGACTCGTGAAAATGCACTGCAGTTGCTGATCTTCTCCCTGGTGACGTTCCCCAGCACGGAGTTTAAAGTCGACGTCGTGGCAAATAAAGTTGCCATGCTAGTCGGTGACAGACGCAGAAGAGTCCGTCAGGCTGCCTTGGACACCCTGGCCGTTTTGGCCCAGATTTACGAACACGAGGTTCCTTTCCTTCGTTTGTCCATTATTTTCACAAATTTTCGCCAAAATATGTGAACGCGAGAAATTTCGTTTGCAAATTTAATCTCCGAAAAATATTCTCCAGGAGGTCCTGGAAGCGGGAAAACGAGCAGCCAAAGGACGACACGACGGTGATGAGATGATCGCAGCAATTCGAGCACGTTTGGCTCGGAAATCTCTTCCCTTGGTTTCCGCCGATGGTCTGGTCGTTTACGGTTTGCAAATTTCGCCAACTGTCCAAATAGCTACTGGTAAACTGGTCATTTATGATTTTTTCTAAAAAAAAATGGAATTCTGAAAAGCTGCATAAAAATGCAAACATGGAAATCGATATAAATATGAAAAAATTACAGTTACATGCAACTCACGCATCTAGTTTTATTTTGAGTAACAAGTGGCAATTAAATGTAATCACCAAATTTCAGCTGATTCCAATGCAAAAATATAATTTAAGAAATCTGTAGAAATGGAATTTGAAAATTACATACAAATGCAGTTCGGAAATTGAACGTAAACGTATTTAAAAAATTGCATACAATTGCAAGGTAGATATTGCATATTAATGGAATTTAAAAGTTGGCTATAATTACTATTGAAACGTCACATTTAACAATAAACCTACCGTGACGTCACCAAGCCATTTAAAATACATGTGAAAAAGGTCATTTGACCGCTCCATGGTAGGTTTAGTGTTAATTACATCTTCAAAATTGCACGTAAATCCCAATTAGAAATTGAATATTAAAGAAATGCAGAAATTACTAATTTGGAAATTTAATATAAATATAACTCAAAAATTGCATGTTCATTTTTCTCTCCAGGACCAGACGTTGACTGGATAGTCGCTGGAAGTGGATCGGTGTCCCCTGGAACTGGGCGAACCCGTGGTCAGATTATAGCGACAGCGAGTAGATTGGATACAGTTCAAAATAATAGGTGAGAATTTTTCAATTAGTAACTCCTTGAATGCATTTACAGGGTGTGCAGTGTAAGGTGTCAAAATCGAGAGATGGTGGTAGATGGTGAAAAATTGAGAAGAAAAGTTATTTACCATTTTTCGAAATTCCCAATAATTACCGAGTTATCAATTAAAACGTTCCGACCAATCAGAACGCCGAAGAGACTCGGTGGGTGTTAAAAAAATTTTAGATTCGACCCTACACGTCAGTGTACCGTCGAACAACAAAGTAGTAGTAGTAGTAGTAGTAGTAGTAGAAATAATAATAAAATAAGTAAAAGGGTACACCAAAACATTGAAAATCTCCAGTCTAAAATTTGTTTAACGCCCACCGAGCCTCTTCGGCGTTCTGATTGGTTGAACATGTTAATTAATAACTCGGTAATTATTGCGAATTTCGAAAAATGGTAAATAACTTTTCTTTTCAATTTTTTCTGATTCGTCGGAACGTTTTAATTAATAACTTGGTAATTATTGCGAATTTCGAAAAATGGTAAATAACTTTTCCTTCAATTTTTTCTGAGTGGTCCGAACGTTTTAATTAATAACTCGGTAATTATTGCGAATTTCGAAAAATGGTAAATAAATTTTCCTTCAATTTTTTCTGATTGGTAGGATCGTTTTAATTAATATCTCGGTAATTATTTCGAATTTCGAAAAATGATAAATAACTTTTCTTCTCAATTTTTCACCATCTACCACCATCTCTCGGCTTTGGCACCTTATATTTCTCTCGAGGTTATTTATTTTTTGTCATAAAATGCAATTGGATCGAATGATAATTTTTCTATTTATGCGCGTAGTTGCTTTCTTCAATTTTTGGAATTCGTCAATTTTCGTACGATTTTCTAAATTGCATAAATGTTGGCTGATTTTTTTATCATCTCCCTAAAATTTTTAAAAAATGTTATTTTTAGGTCTGAAAATAACAACGAGTCCGCATGGTTGGAGGAACAAAACTTTCTGGCTCTGGGTATAGGAATCCACCCTGAAACCGAACAACAACCTGTCGCCTGGCAATTAATTCCTCCCTCCAGACAGGTATGATAAAAAAGATTTTGGAAATTCATCTATTTCTCTAAAAATGTCTGTCTTCCTTTAACCATTGAATATTCATTCAGATATTTTTTTCGGCAGGAGGAAAATTTCTTTATTTGGAGAACTCAGAAAGAAAATGACCGAAAATTAAATTCAATTTTTTTTACTACCAAGAATATTATTAAGGAATATTAATTTTTTCCTTTTTTCGTTATATTCATTGTAACTTTTATTACCATTGTTATTATTGTTGCTGTTATTATTATTATTATTATCATTATTATTATTATTATTGTCAAGACTCCAGTTGGTAAGTATTTCTAAAATCGAAACGTCAAAAAAAAATTCGACAAAATGTTTAATAACCTCTTTCTTTATAATTTG
Organism: Gasteruption jaculator; assembly: GCA_949825005.1. NCBI lineage: Eukaryota > Metazoa > Arthropoda > Insecta > Hymenoptera > Gasteruptiidae > Gasteruption > Gasteruption jaculator. Next base: position 8,169,017 of record OX463762.1, read on the forward strand.
ACGTTTTGACTTTATATTTATATTTGTAAGATATTTCAATATTTTCATAGAAAAAGAAAGAACTTGTTGAAGTCCTTTTTTTCACCTCCAAGTAAATAATAATAATAATAATAATCGATCAAAAGATTCGGCGGAAAACTCGGTTGGGATTTATTTATATTTATGGTTAAGAAAAAATTCAAGTAATCATCCCGAAAAAAAATTGATATTTACAAAAATATATAATTTTAGAATATTATTTAAAATATGTAATATTTGTAACGATAATAATAATAATAATAATTTGTTTTTATTTTCTCAGGAAACTCATCGACTTTCAGAATCACACCGATTATGGGCTTCTGAGGATCGTATCGATGATATTTCTATTGGTGAGTTACTGTTTTCTTGTTTATTTAAATTAGAAAGAAAAATCATTGAGAACAGAAAATGTTTTGGAAATTATTTATCCAAAAATGTAAATTTTAACTCTATCAGTGATGATTTTTCAAATTTTATTAAATATTATTTTTATTAACCATTTTTCTCTTTGTTCCAGATCGAAATTCTAATAACAATGTAAGATCATCATCGAAACAACGACGATTTTCAACGACTTCCTCGAAAGCCTACGAGAGGTGCGAAAGCGAATCCTTGAATTCCAGCGAATCTGCTCCAGAAATTCAACATAGCAGCTCTTTTACCATCGAAACGGTAGAAATTCAACATTTTTCAAGATTTAATATAAAATTTCGCAAAATACTACATTGTATTTTAGTTTTAATTTACAATTTTTGGCTACCCTACATTTTTTACAACTTTAATTTGAAATTTTGAAAAGATAAAAATGATTTAGCTATTTTTAATTTTTTTTTTTTAGATACGAAACGGAGAGAAATCAAGAATTCCAGTATTTTCTCGTCACGCAAAAGACAGAAACGCGATGAATCGCTCGGAAACCGACAGTTCGACGCAAAGCGGCGAAATTTTTCGAAAAAAGATGTTGGATGTTTTCGAAAACAGCCGACCGCCAGTTCCACGGGATTCAAATTTCGGGTACAAGATTGGATTTATTTATTATAATTTTTCTTCCGTTTCCTTTCATGATCTAATGCTCTACAATTTTTCCTGCACAATCCTAATTTACCAAAACTTAGATATAACGATACAAATTTTTGAAAAGTTTCAAAATTCCCATTTTTCTAATAATGATTTCGATTTTTACAAAATCGATTTTTCTTCGAATAATTTGGAACTTTTTTATTCGTAGATTGTAGAAAATCGGAATTTTATCCAAGAAAAAATGACGAAAACCCTTTACAAAAATTAATAAATCTTATTTTGGAAATTGCAGGTATGCCGCGATGTATCAAAGAAGGAAACGTTTGGCGGAGGAAAATGCATTTCAAACCTTTTTACCTAAAAGTAATTTGATTTCTCCTGAAAACGACCGGAAAAATTCTTTTTATCGACCAGTTTCAAATAAACGAACAACAACAGGACAACAATTTCAAGAATTCACGGTAACTTTAATCTTCTTTATTCTTCGATTTATTTACTTAACAAATAATTATTTATATTTTACATAATAATGATGTAAAAGTTAACATTAATCGAAAAAGACCATGAAATAGCAATTTCGTTTTTATCTAAATGATAGCTTGGACAATAAAAAAAATTAGATGGACGTATCAATTAATTATTAAAAATAAGATCATTTATTATGATTTCGATCATTATTTTGAAATAATTTAGTTCAATTGGTTTAATTGAACGAATTGGTCGGAGGAACAATTTTCTTTCTTTCTTTTTCAGCCCAAAAATAAAGGTGGAAAAAGTCCAGCGAGGAGAAAAAATTTCTCGATATCCGAATCTGGCGTTTATCTTCCAAAATCGGACTCCAGCAGTTCTCAAGAAACTTCTTCTTACGACACGTAAGTTTCAAATTTGAAAAATCGTATTTTTCTTATTTTTTTTGAGGGAGCTATTTTGAACCTTTATTTTGCAAGTACAGAAAAATTCTTTTTTTGGAAACGGAAAATATAGAAAAAAACGTATTTTTCTTGTCTTTTTGATGGAGCACTTTTGTACATTTATTTTGCAAGTACAGAAAAGTCCTTTTTCCGGAATTGGAAAATATTTATCTCTTTCTTTTGAGAATTAGCTGTACTTTTGCTGTTATGCGGGACTACGTTTTCTTATCGAAACGAATTTTGATAATAATTTGAAGCACGTCGAACTACAATTTGCGTTCTACCAGCATATGTATGATAAACCGTCGCCTTATCTGGATATATAAATATATATAAATATCGCCATTCATAATATATATAAAATGAAACACAAGGCAGAAGTATATACTTTTATGCGTACATATAATTTTTTATTTTATTTTTTACAAAAAATAATTGGCCAAGCCCTAGAAATTGTCTAGAACTCATTTTTCGATATTTTAAAAATGGGTACAGTAATATTTTTTTTCAGATTTCGAAAAAATCATAATTATTTGAATATTCGAATCTTTAAAAAATTTTTTATATTCTTTTCTAGATAATTTTTGGGAATTTCAAAAGTAGGTATATTTCGAGGAAAGCCAATGCTAAAACCATCAATTTATGGAATTTCAAAAATATCAGTTACAACATTTCAAAATATTGCCAAAATTCCTGATATAATTTCAGCACATACATTTTTTACAAAAAATAATTGGCCAAGCCCTAGAAATTGCTTCAATTATTTTTTTTCTTTTCCCCGTAGAATTCATTCGATTTTTTTAGTTCATTCTTCGATATTTTAAAAATGGGTATAGTAATATTTTTTTCAGATTTCGAAAAAATCAAAATTATTTGAATATTCGAATTTTTAAACAATTTTTTAAAATCTTTTCTAGATAATTTTTGGGAATTTCAAAAATATCGGTTACAACATTTCAAAATATTGCCAAAATTCCTGGTGTAATTTTAGCACATACATTTCACTTCATTTCAACCTTTTCTTGGGCAATTTTTTCGAATGCTATTAAATCAATCGTTGGTACTTCAAAAATAGGTACATTTCAAGGAAAGGTGATACTAAAAAAAAACCCATTTTTGTAATTTCGAAAACTTCAGAATTAATACCCCCAAAAAGATTTCACCGAACAGCGCGATGAATAAATCAACTCGCGTTTGGACTAAATTTCGGTTTGTTGAAAACCCCAAGGACATTATCACCCCTTTCAACCCCGTTTCCTATGAAATCAGATAATTCCAACCCACGCGGTGGAAATAGCGGCAACGGTACCGTTAAAAAAAAATCAGTATAAAAAAAAAAGAATGGGGTAAGAAGAAGGATCGAAATTTCCCGTAATCAGATAAATTCATTCCACCCCTAAGGGGCGAAAAATAATAATAGAAGAAACAATAATAATAGTACAGCGCAGGAATTAAAAGCAAATAACTCGCTCATGAAAAAATAAGGGAGGGAGGGGAACAACCCTTCTTGTTTCTTTTACATTCGGCCTCAATTTTTCCCCTTTTTTTTCCTTTCTTTCCACCCTCGCATGACGCCATAAAAGCAAAATAGGCGACACCGGTCGCGTGGCAAAAAAAACCGAGGGGTGGTTTTCTACCTTTCAACCCCCTGGGGGGTGGAATCAGCCACTGGTCAAGTCCGCTAGCATTTTTCCTCCCCTTGTAGCTTTAGTTGCGGACACGCAGTGGAAAGGAATTCGTTTCCCGGGGTAGGGGTGTGGGGATGAAAGGGGTAAGAGTAGGAGTTAAGGGATAGAAGAGTGGAAGCCGGCAATGGGAGTAGGAGGGTGAAAGTAGAGGGAAAAGTAGGAGCGGGAAAGTAAAGAATCGAAGTAAAAGAAGACAAAAAGGTCTAAGAGTAGGGGTTGGGGTGAAAAGTTGCAAAAAAAGAGAAAATGGTAGGAACAAATTTATTAATGGTAAAAAGGAGGGATGGCAAGGGAAATTGTTTATAAAAAAAATTAGAATAAAAAATTAGAATAAAAATAAGAAAAAGAGAGAAAGAGGAGGGAAAGGGTAGATTGGAAAAACTTAGAGTGGGGCGGTTCGTAGCGGTCAGCGTCGCGACGCCTGGCATGGATGGAGTGCTCGAACTGCGGGTAGTTTTAGTGAGTGCGTGGAGTGACGAGTCGCGTCCGAGGTTTCTGAGAAAGTTCTGCTGGAATTGAAATTTTGTTTTTTGAATTTTGAATCCGGCGAGATTAACTATTATTATTATTATTTTTTTTTATATTAATATTATTTATAATACTGGAATTTTTTGTCCCCTCGAAAAAATTTTTCTTTTTCCAATATTTGGGAAATCTGGGTGGTACTGATAGACTTCATACGGTTATTATTATTATTATTATTTTTATTATTATACTGTAATTTTATTAATTTTTTTGGAACTCGAGTAATTCGGGAAACTTGGAATTCTACCCATGGATTTCACACTTTTATCGTCGGTTATATTCTTTTTTAATTTTCGTTATTTCTTTTAGAATCTTTAGAATTTCGACAATTTTCTGATTTTACCCATATTTTTCATATTTGGTTAATAATTTACTTGGGACATATTCGATTTCGTTGGAGAATATCGAATGGAATAAATGCTCGCTCACTTAGGCGCCTATTACTTATTTCTAGGGTTTTGTCGATTTTCCATAAAAATTGTATTTCCATTATACTTTTCGCCCTGAATTTTCCATGAGCCATTCGAACTCCTTTTTCTCCGACCTTCGGCATCATTCTACGATGATAACAACAGATACTATCGACCCGATTAATTGGAACCATTGTTACACGCGTGTATATAAAATATTCAAGCCAATGTTGTTGTACAAACACAAGATTTCCCCGTCCCAGGAGACTACGGCATTTTTTCACGAAATTTCCATGCGATTTCTCACAGTATTGAATAATAGAGGAATTTCGTAAAAAAAAAACAAGCATCTCGACCCAGACTACGTTCCATCGGAATAGTCTTAATTAATTAATTGACTTCATTAGTAACAAAAATTAGTAATAAAAAAGTCGATCCAAAAAAATAACACCTAAATAAAAAAACAAGTAATTTAAAAATTTCAAAAAATTCTTCCAAATTAAAATTTCGTTTTACAATTTGTTATTATTTTCTCTACAATTCATCGGGACTGAAAAAAATGGAGAAATTTAGGAAAATTCGCTTAGCATTTCCAAAATTCATTAAAAAATATAAAAAAACAAAAATATAAAATATTTCTTGTTTTTGAAAACTTCAATTTTTTTTCCAATGACACATTTTCTTTTTTTGCACTTATTGGAACGTCAATCGTTACAGTCCGGCCGATTTTTTCCACGAAGTTGCACCGCGATGGTCTCATTGTTATCGTTAACGTTAACGTAAATAGTTTAAGTGGAAAAACAATGCAAAAGAAAAAAAAAGGAAAGAAAATCGATGGTTGCAGTAATGTAAAGGTGCAACCTTTACATTGCAACTATTACTGTTGGCATAGATCTGGAAACTAGATTCCCTAGATACTATGTGACATTTTGCTGAAAAACTGAATTTCACTTCCAACGTAATTTTCACCATTTTCGTTATGAACAAATTTCAACAGTTTAAATTAAGATTAACTGTGTCGTTGATATGGGAAATGTCAATTCGAATTGTTTAAAAATGAAAATTTTAATAATTAGAACATTACAAATTAAAAACTTGAATTGCTTGAAATAACGAATTTCAAATGAAATTGTTGGACATTGAAAATCGATAATTTCAATTATTAGAAAAATCAAAATTCGAACTACTTTAATTTCGAAATTTTCAATTAAATTATTTGAAATAAAAATTTCGAATTTCTTGAATTGTTTGTAATTGAATATTGCAATTTCAATTGTCTGAATTTTTAGATTTTAAATTAAATCGTTAAAAATTAAAAATCGATAATTTTAATTATTAGAAAATTAAATTTTCGAACTGTTTGAAATTAACAATATTAAATTGAATTACTTGTAATTGAAAATTCCAATTGGATTTATGTGAAATTTTCAGCCTTGAATTGTTCAAAATTTAATATTCCAAATTTCTCACCGATTATCAGTGTTCCATTATCAAGGAATTCTTTTTCTCTTTTTAACCGATTTTCCTCCGAAACAGAAATAGCAAATCCGGGAATGGGCAAAATAATAAATTAAAATAAAACAAGAAAAGGATGTGGCCTATTAACGTTCTGAAGTTGAATAATGACAATAATACAAAAAACACCACCGGTGCTGATAACGTTATCCGTCTAAATAATAACAATAACAATAATCCTAATAATAAGAAGTATATAAAAAAATCGCAAAATCGTGATTAAACAACATTTTGAAAATGATTTTTAAATACTGTGTGTCGCCGAACGAGAACAAATCCGAGGAACCTCCAATCTCTTTGGCCCCCGATGGGCCTAAATCCGTGGGAAAGTGTAAAAATGGGAATGGGAATGAAAGTAATTGTGAAAAAATAACGAATATCATTCCTTTAAAAAAATTGAGCGGAGGCATTCTCAGGTATTGCCCCTGCGTCTTCCGGTACAGGAGACCCGTTGGTGTCGAGAAGGATGAGGAAATGCATCCGACTGCAATTGAGCCCAATTGCAGTCCAACCACTTCCACTCCTGTCATCGCATTGAGACTGAACCGAAGCACTGATACCTTGTAGGTTTTTTCTTTGTCATCGATTTTCAGTGATCATTTATTTATTTTTTTTTTTTTTCATTTTTTTCATTTTTTTTTATTTATTTAAAGAATCCATTAAATCTTCTTAAAACAATTCGGGAAATCGAAGAAAAATAATTTGAGATTATTTGAAATTTTGGGATCATTTCGAAATTTCTTTTTGCACCAATACCTGACACCCCTCTTCTTTTATTTCCAGAGATAAGGCGGTAGTCGAGGAGGAAGGATTCAATGGTAGGAATCGAAACGTCTCGCAATCGGCACAAACCTATCGTCTTCGCAATTCCGGAAAACGCGAGATTCAAGGCAAGAAAATTTGATTTTTAAGAAAAACGCAATTTTCAGCAGAAACTCAATTTTTAGCAGAAACACGGTTTCCAGCAAAAAAACGCTATTTCCAGCAAAAACACCATTTTTTAGCAGAACGTAATTTTTATTTTTAAAAAAACAAATTTTTGACAAAAATACAAAATTCAGCAGAAAATCATATTTTAGCGGGAGTACAATTTTTGGCAAAAACATAATTTTCAGCACAAACGGAAATAAAATTTTGAGAAATTTATCATTTTTCTTGAAATCTCGTTTTCAGATAAAATATCATATCTGCTGGAAAATTCCATTTTTGTGGGAAATTCAATTTTTAGCAGAATTACAATTTTTACGAAAACCGCAATTTGTTTCGGAAAGTTTATTAAAATCCTTAGATTTCGGAATTTTCAGACGGACATATCCACATTTTTGTAACATCACGACCTTCGTTCTTAATCGACAGCTTTGGATAAAGTTCTTTTTGTTGGCGTTTCTGAAAGGAAAAGCTCTCTTTGAGAAGGCTTTCTCAAGGCTATAGAATAATTGTCCTTTCAATCAAGGAGAAACTCTCAAAAAGAAGCTTTTTACTTCGGTGTCAAGGAAAGAATCCTTTTTTTCTGAAAAAAAATCGCTATAACTATTCAAGAAACGGATATTTTTAAATCCGTTTTCCTAATAGAATTTTCCCATACAATATTCATCTGGTTGTTAGAGAGTTTGAAAATTTTTATAAATTAGGAGGAATTAAGTGACAACTATACCTATTTTTGAAAATATTAAAAATTTAGTAAGAAAATCCTGAGGTTCCAGGAATTTCCTTTTTCTCTTTTAGAATTTTTTCAAACCCTTTCCAGGTACTTTTGCAAATTCCAAAAATAGGTACAATTAAGATAAATCCAATACTAAAAACCCCTATTTTCGAAATCTCAAAAAGAAACTAATAACGACATTCCAAAAAATTCAGAAACTCCTACAATCCACTCCAGTATACCATTGTTCGCTCATTTTAATTCTTCCTTCTCGAATTTCTTCACACTCTTCTTAGGTACTCTTCCGAAAATCCAAAAATAGGTACAAATAGAAGAAGTCGGGTACTAGAAACTCCTATTTTTTGAATGTCAAAAATGCCCGGCGTAACTTTCCAAAAAATCACCATAGAACGGTTTGAATCTGCTCGACTCCCCTCAGAAGCGAATTTCGACTTTAGAAGGAATTAAATGATGACAATACCTATTTTTGAAATTCTTAAAAACTAAATAGGAAGATCCTAAGGTTCCAGGAATTCTTTTATTGTCCGAATTTAAACTTATTTCCTTTTTCTCTTCTAGAATTTTTTCAAACCCTTTCTAGGTACTTTTGCAAATTCCAAAAATAGGTACAATTAAGATAAATCCAATACTAAAAACCCCTATTTTCGAAATCTCAAAAAAGAAACTAATAACGACATTCCAAAAAATTCAGAAACTCCTACAATCCACTCCAGTATACTATTGTTCGCTCATTTTAATTCTTCCTTCTCGAATTTTTTCACACTCTTCTTAGGTACTCTTCCGAAAATCCAAAAATAGGTACAAATAGAAGAAGTTGGGTACTAGAAACTCCTATCTTTTGAATATCAAAAATGCCTGGCGTAACTTTCCAAAAAATTACCATAGAACGGTTTGAATCTGCTCGACTCGCCTCAGAAGCGAATTTCGACTTTAGAAGGAATTAAATGATGACAATACCTATTTTTGAAATTCTTAAAAACTAAATAGGAAGATCCTAAGGTTCCAGGAATTCTTTTATTGTCCGAATTTAAACTTATTTCCTTTTTCTCTTCTAGAATTTTTTCAAACCCTTTCCAGGTACTTTTGCAAATTCCAAAAATAGGTACAATTAAGATAAATCCAATACTAAAAACCCCTATTTTCGAAATCTCAAAAAGAAACTAATAACGACATTCCAAAAAATTCAGAAACTCCTACAATCCACTCCAGTATACCATTGTTCGCTCATTTTAATTCTTCCTTCTCGAATTTCTTCACACTCTTCTTAGGTACTCTTCCGAAAATCCAAAAATAGGTACAAATAGAAGAAGTCGGGTACTAGAAACTCCTATTTTTTGAATGTCAAAAATGCCCGGCGTAACTTTCCAAAAAATCACCATAGAACGGTTTGAATCTGCTCGACTCCCCTCAGAAGCGAATTTCGACTTTAGAAGGAATTAAATGATGACAATACCTATTTTTGAAATTCTTAAAAATTAAATAGGAAGATCCTAAGGTTCCAGGAATTCTTTTATTGTATGAATTTAAACTTATTTCCTTTTTCTCTTCTAGAATTTTTTCAAACCCTTTCTAGGAACTTTTGCAAATTCCAAAAATAGGTACAATTAAGATAAATCCAATACTAGAAACCCCTATTTTTGAAATCTCAAAAAGAAACTAATAACGACATTCCAAAAAATTCAGAAACTCCTACAATCCAGTCCAGTATACAATTTTTCGCTCACTTTAATTCTTCCTTCTCGAATTTCTTCACCCTCTTCTTAGGTACTTTTCCGAAAATCCAAAAATAGGTACAAGTAGAGGAAGTCGAGTACTAGAAACTCCTATTTTTTGAATGTCAAAAATGCCCGGCGTAACTTTCAAAAAAATTACCACAGAACGGTTTGAATCTGCTCGACTCGCCTCAGAAGCGAATTTCGACTTTAGAAGGAATTAAATGATGACAATACCTATTTTGAAATTTTTAAAAACTAAATAGGAAGATCCTAAGGTTCCAGGAATTCTTTTATTGTCCGAATTTAAACTTATTTCCTTTTTCTCTTCTAGAATTTTTTCAAACCCTTTCTAGGTACTTTTGCAAATTCCAAAAATAGGTACAATTAAGATAAATCCAATACTAAAAACCCCTATTTTCGAAATCTCAAAAAAGAAACTAATATCGACATTCCAAAAAATTCAGAAACCCCTACAATCCACTCCAGTATACCATTGTTCGCTCATTTTAATTCTTCCTTCTCGAATTTTTTCACCCTCTTCTTAGGTACTTTTCCGAAAATCCAAAAATAGGTACAAGTAGAGGAAGTCGGGTACTAGAAACTCCTATTTTTTGAATATCAAAAATGCCTGGCGTAACTTTCCAAAAAATTACTATAGAACGGTTTGAATCTGCTCGACTCCCCTCAGAAGCGAATTTCGACTTGTTGAAGGGATATTCTTCGCTTTTATATATAACGTATACATGTATCTATGAAATGTAAATTCCCAGGACTTATGTACATAGAGTTAGAGACCGTTTCGATCGAATCGCATAATACATGTATGAAGTGGAACGCGAGGTTCTTCACCTCGAGCCCTCCGATAGGATAATTTCCCTCGGAGGAGCTTTTTGCCGTCAAACTTCACCTCGCGTTTTCACTGGAATCGATATTCTTATGCCAGACGGTCTGCCTGGAACCCGATTGTCCGACGATTTTTCATTTTTCGCCATTGACTAATTCGGAAAAGCTAATTTTTCTACATTTCTTTTTTCAGATTCGCAGGAAATTATCGGCGAATCGGTATCGTCCTCCTCCGAAAACGATGAACCGGAGTCCAGGAGGACCTTTGACGTCATCACCCTGCCAAATTCCAGTCCAAAGACTCACTTGGAATCCGCTCGAGAGGTAATTTTTTTGACAAACAAAAAATTTTTTTTTTTCATTTATTTTATTTATTTTATAATAATGAATTAATTTAAGGCATTTAATAGGATTTATTTTCGTGTATGCTTTTAATGTTTGATTGTTTTTCCTTTTTTTTTATTAATGGATTAAATTGAAATTCGTAGAATTTTCTCTTTTTATAGAATTTTCTTGAAACTTTTCCAGTAGATTTACGAAACTTCAAAAATAGGTATGATTAGAAAAAAGCAGATACTAAAAATCTCTATTCCTGGAATTGTGAGAAACTCAATGTTAATATTCCGAGAAATTATTCAAAATTCAAAATTGTTTCAATATTCAAGTTGAATTACGTTTCAGTTTTTCTAGAGAAATTTTTTTTTTTGACTCATTTCTAATTCGTTTTTGAAAAGTTTAAAAATAGGTTGAGTTATAGGGAAACAAATACCAAAATTCCCTGTTTTTGGAATTTTGAGAAATTCAAAATCATTGTTCTAAAAAAATTATTGAAATTCCGCAAAGTGTTTCAATATACGAAGTGAGTTACGTTTCCGTCTTTCTAGAGAACATTTTTTTTTGTTACTTCCAATTCGTTTTTGGAAACTTGAAAAATAGGTACAATTAAAGTAAAACAATGACCGAAAATCCCTATTTTTGGAATTCCAAAAAGCAGAATATTAATGTTAAAAAAAATTCCTTGATTCAACAAAAAAATCTTTTGAGTTGAATTTTAACCCTCACTAAATATTAAAACTTCACGTTTCTCTAATTCACATTTCGTACCATTAACATCCAAATAAAAACATTTGAAAGACAATCATTCTCATTTTTTATTGAATAATTTTCAGATTTTTTCGGCGCAAGAATCGACGAAGATTCCCATCGAAATTTCCCAAGATGAAGTCCAGCGGGAGGAGTTCAGCAGCGAGGAGGATTTAATTAATAACAATAACAACGTCAACAACAATAACAATAACAATAATAATAATAATAACAATAACAATAACGACAGCAGTAACGAGTCGCAGGAAACGATGGATGGCGAAAGAAGGATTTTGTCTCGATGCAAATCCGTGAACTCGATCGTTTCAATCACCGAAATTCGAGAGGACCAAAATGGGAAACAAATTATTCGCAATTACCTGTCGAACGAATCGATACATTCGAATTATTCGATGAAAGAGTCGAACAATAGTCGAAATTCCTCGAGTTTTTCCAGGAGAGTGAAGGAAACGAATGACGGAAATTCCATTTATTCGAACGAATTTTCCGAAAACTCCAGAGCCACCTCCCGAGGTTTCGACGGGAGTCCGCGAAAATCTGTTGGTTTTACGGCTACCCCGGCAAAATCCCTGGTAATTAATTATTCTATTTTGTTCTATTTCGAGGATTTGGAATTTTTTCTGGGCAATCGAAAATAGAGGAATTATTAAAACCACGTTTTCTTCAAACCCTGAAAATTTTTTCTCATTCTAAAATTTGGGACGATGAGAATTGAAAAGGAAGTTTCGAAATACATTTTCCGGAATGTTTTCCGTGGATTTTCCTGAACTCGAAAAAACAGGAGCTACCAGTTTTGTCCAGTTCAAGCGGTTTTTAATATTCCAGAGTTCCTGGAAAAATGGCAAATAAGCTTGAATTGAAATCTCGATACGCTTTTCGGAACTTTAGACATTTTTTTTTTGAAAATTTCTATTCAAGATTTCGAAATTCTAAAAATTCTTAAGTCGAACATGGGGTTTCTTCCGATTGTGCATATTTTTGGAAATTCCAAAATCCAGTCGTAAGACGTTCCAAAAAATTCCTCTAATAAATTCGAAATTAACTTCAAATTGAAAATCAATGCGGTCTCCGGGAAGTTATTAATTTTTTCGGGATATTTCTACTGAACTTTCCGAAATTTTGAAACGGGGAAATTTTGGTACCCGGTTTCCCTCGATTGTACGATTTTTTGATCAAATATAAATTAAAATTGTAAAACATATATTTATTTTGATTTCAGATTTCCGATGAAGAGTTCAACGAAATCGAAAAAGAGGAAATAGAAGAAGAACAAATCCCACCTTCCACGTTACCGAACGTTTCTTCCTTTGAGAATATTAATAATAATAATTTAATCGACGATCAAAATTCACCGTCGATCGTTATCGCGTCTCGTCCGCATTCGAATGAAGCGAAACAGCAGATTAGGAATAAAATCGGTTCCAATATCAGTCCTTCGCAGACTTGCGACGAAATTTATCCGGTACGATTAATTTATTTGAAATAAATTTAGTTAATTATTATTGTTCTATTTTTTAATATTTTTATTTTTATACTAATTTATCTAAAATCAGTATTTTTAAAAATTTGACGTGAAAAAAGATTCTTATTTCTTATCTTACATTAATTGGAGATTAATTGTTGTGTAATAATGGACCCCCTTTTCCGAAATTTTCTGTTTTTATTTGTGAAATATTTTTTTCAGCTCAAGCTTCCAACTGCACCTACAGAAGTCCCAAAAAGATTACCACCGTCCCGAGTACCACGAGGTACCGGTGCGAAATTGCGGAACCGGGGGGCCCCCATGACGATGGCGAGTATGGAAAAACGCGAGCTGGAAAAATGCAAAGCCATGCTGCAGCAGTGCTTCGATCAGCTGGAAAGCAAAGACTGGTAATTTGTTACTTTTTTTAGATACATACCTATTTTTAACAACTATCTATTTTGTAAAATTAATTAAAGATGAATTTTCTTCTTATAAACGAATTAAGGGGTAACACCCCTCTAGAGGTCCGAAAAAGGCCCAAACTTTGGGAATTATTTTAAAAAGTACGGAAAAAGGAATCGAAATTTTTTTTCAGACAATCCATCAAACATGTATTAAAGTGTAAAAAAAAATTTTTTTTTTATTTACATTTTGTTGCAAAATGGTGGTGCCACAGTGGTTATTCGAAATCGCCTTTTTTTTAAGGGCCTCCACGGGAGGACGGATTTCTCCGAAAGTTGAAGACCACGAACGAAAAACCACGAAATTTCTTAATCTATATGACATTGCCCATAAAAGTACGTAGGGATTTTTTTTTTTAATTGATTTTTGTAAAAACAGCTCATTTATAAAAAAAAATTCGATTTTCGGCAAAAAAAATCAGCAGTAAATTGTTTAAAAAAAAGAAAATTTACAACGAATCAAAAAACGGCTACGTACTTTTGTAATGAATGTCATTGTCAAGCTACTGTCAAAATTTCAAACCGATCCATGCAATAGTTTCCGATTAATCCGTCCTCCCAGTTCGAAAAACATGATTTCCAGATAATCGCGTTTAAAGTTTTGAAAGTACTTTAGTCTTTGAAAATTTCATTTTCAACCTTCAATCTGCGATTCCTGCACCATACGTTTTTCGCTTGGGACCAATTGTACATTGTTTTTGTGTCACTAAAGTATATTTTAAGCAACAAAAAAAAATTCGATTTTTTCAAACTCCTGGAGTGGTGTTACCCCTTAAACTCCTCGTTAATTGTTATATAATTGGTCGTATAATTAATTTCTATGAAATTGTGCGATCCAAAATTGCTCCTACTTATAACTGAGCCGTTTATTTTGAAAGTGGCCCGAGTCCATTTGTGAATTTATTTTTGTAAACTGTAGTGACACGTGCCACTTGACACTAGCTGTCATAAAAAACATTTTGCGAAATTTGTAAAAAATTGGACTTGGACCACTTTCAAAATAATCGGCTCAACTATTTAATTGCACAAATAAGCAATTAAATATAAAATTCTAAACTCGATTGATCAAAAGCTCGAGAATTATTGTAGTTAAAAATTTCTTTACAATCGTTTACGGATTTTTCCAGGGAAGCGACCATCAAGGGATTAAAGAGTCTTTCCAGGATCATCGACGAGCGGGTGGAACTCCTGGAGAATTGTACTTCCGGAACCTTGGGGCGTCTCCTAGGAAAACACATCGCGAATCTGCGATCGCAGGTTTCACGTGCAGCCTGCCACGCGGCTGCAGATATTTTTTCGTCCCATATCAGGACCGTGGATCAGGCAAGTATCAATTAATGTAATTGAATGGGTCACCTCAAAAACGTTATAAGGTACACATTTTTTTTAAGGGATTACATCTAGTTGGCGGCCGAAAAAAAAGCGTCTTTTTGTGAATTTTTTTTTGGGAAAATGATTGCAGGTTTCGAACTGTTTTTTTTCATAGTAAAGGGTATACCTTCGACTATGTTTCATAATTTTTTTATTGAACAAAATTCACAAATGTAGGAGATACAATGCATTTCCCGGACCGCTGTTTAAAAAAGATTTTCTGCGGTGACCACTGTATCTTCCACCTCACTCGTCTAAAATAAAAAAATCAAATAGATTATGTTTTTGCATCGTATTGTCTAGTACTTAATCGAAGAATTTGAGAAAATGTTAATTTTTGAAAAAATGGTCGACGATTGAACGTGAATTTTTCAATAAAAAAATTATGAAACACAGTCGAAGATATACCTTTTGCTATGAAAAAAAAAAAACAGTTCGAAACTGGCAATCATTTTCCCCAAAAAAAATTCACAAAAACACTCCTTTTTTTCGGCCGTCAACTAGATGTAACCCCTTAAACAATTATTGTTGCACCATCAGGTTATTTTTCTCATTTTCGGGGGTTTTTCAACAATTTGCAATTTGTAGCTTACAACGTTTTTGAGGTGGCCCATTCAATTATAATAATTAATAAATCCATCTTCTAATTTCATTTTAATTGATTTTCATAAACCAATCATTTATTACAAAGAGACCCAACAATAGTAAGAATAATAATAACAATAATTGTATAAATACTATTACAGTTTTTATTATTATTATTATTGTTATTATTATTCGTATTTTTCCTGCTCTTGATGTCTCTGAATGAAATGAATAATTAATGAGAATCATTTCTAACGAAGTTAGGCAATTAATGTATTAATATTACGATAATCCTAATAACAAATTATAATGATAATGATAATGGTGATGGTAATGATAATGAAATCTCAGCAGGATTTGGATGACATCGCGAGTGCACTGTTGCATCGAACTGCGGATACCAACAGATTCCTGCGAGCCGACAGCAATGCAGCTCTCGATCGCATGATCGAACATCTTCCACCGAATCGTACAATCGGGATCATCGTTCTTCGTGGCGCCAAGTAATGAGGAATATTTCAGTATTTTTTACCATAATAATTTATTCATTCATTCATTCATTCATTCATTCATTCATTCATTCATTCATTCATTAAATCATTTTTTCATTCAGTTTTCATTTATTCGTGTACGAATTTATTCATTCATCCATTTCTTCACACATTAATTAATTGATTAATTATGTAGATGAATAATATGGTAAATCAGTCGATCGGTCAATGAGAAAACTCGTATTTCATTGATCGAAACAAATTGGGACAAAGTTGGAAATTCGATTATTGTTTTCTTCTTTTCTCTTCAGTCATCAAAATTCAATTGTGAGAGCAGCCACGGCTAGACTCCTGGCGGATCTGGTGGAGCGAATCGGGGCGGAGCAGACGATGAATTTGCACCGTGACGTGAGGAACAAGTTGCTTTATACCGGCGCGAAACTCCTCATCGACGGAAATTTGGATGCCAGGTATGAATTTTCTGTATTTAATAATAATAATAATAATAATAACATTAATAATAATAATAATAATAATAATAATAATAACATTAATAATGATAATAATAATAATAAATGTTTCTTATTCACAGGAATCACGCGAAAAGGATGTTCCGAAAGATAAGACACTGTGAACAATTTCGAAGGGCCTTAATCGACTCCGTACCGGAAACGACGTTAAGGCATATTGACAAAACTTTGAAATCATTATAATAACAATAATTGATACAGATGATGATAATAATAATAATTGTTATTATTATCAATTAATCAATTATGAAATTATCGAGCTCACTAATTAATTATTATTATATTTCATGAAAACAGCAACCGCAGAAAAAAGAATTGGTTTCATTTCAAATAATATCATATAATTATCGTTTTTTTTTCAAATAATTAGGGTGAATGGATTTATATATTTTTTTAATTAATCACTTCTCTGGTTGGAAACAAGAACTTTTTATTACAAGGTAATCTTTTTCTAATGCATAAAAATAACGAAGAATTAGAATTTTCAATAGAATGAAAGGGAAACACGATAGAGAATAGAAATGAACTTTTCTTTTGTTGCAATTCCATAATGAACATAAAAGTACTTTGAAACATAACGAAAAGTCAACTGTGATATCAAAATATTGAGTTTCAGATTTTAATGATTTCCGCCGAAAATTCGAAGCTCAAATCACCTTTTTCTTCACTTGGAAACTTATCGATACGAAAAAAAGAAAATTAGTGGATAGAAAAATATATGGATATTTAAAAAGATTCGAAATAGGAGTAACAAAAAAAAAAGTAAAATAGGAATCCCGAAAATATTTGTATGATTTTTTTTTCCTTTCTCTATTTCTCTGTTTTTGGTAAATTTCCATTTTTAAGGATTTTGTCCGAAAAGGGAAGATTTGTGTGTTTTTGAAAATAATTGAGACAAAAGGGAAAAAAAGGAAGAAATAAATGGAAAAATTTCAAAAATTTCAAAAAATTAAAAAAAACCAAAAGCTAAAGAAGAAATATGAAAGCAAATTTAAAAGAAATTTGAAAAGCGAAACAAGAAATGGGAAAATAAATCCACAAAAAGCGTTTCTTTATCGACTCTTCAAAGAAGAGTCGCATGAAAGAATTCAATACAAGGATTAAAAAATCAGGAAAAAAACGGATAATTAAAAAATGTATCAATCGATCAATTGATTGATTATTTTTGAATAAAAAGTTTTTAATTAAAAAAACGGAAGAAATGATGAGAAAACGGGAAATATGAAGAGGAGAACGTTTTCCAAATTTTTGTAGCTAAGGAAATAAACGAATGCATTTTTTAAAAATCTCTTGAAAAATTTCAAACAAAAAGAAAAATTTCTAAATTTTTGAGAAAAGGGGGAAAGGGAAAGAAGAAAATACCAAAAGGACGTACAATTTGAAGAAAAAGAAGGAAATCAAACAAGAAACGAAGGTAAAAGAAAATTTTTTAATGAATAATAATTATTTAATTTTTTTCTCATCTTAGCAGTAAATAAAAAATAATAGCAATTAAAAAAATGACGGCGACGATGCTGATGATAATAATATTAGTAATAATAATAGTAATTTAATTATAATCGTAATCATAATGATAATAGTAATTCTAATTGTTCATAATATAATATAATATAATATAATATAATATAATATAATATAATATAATATAATATAATATAATATAATATAATATAATATAATATAATATAATATAATAATTATAATATTGAAGTCATATAAATACATCACAGAGAGTTGTTTTCCTTTCCTTTCAAATTTTTATAACTGTCCTTATAATTTTTCCTTTTATTTCCCCCTTTTTTTCTCATTTTAGAAATAAACAAAAAAATTCTTTCGAATTCGAATTCTTTCATTTTTTTACGATTATTTTTTATTTCCTTTTCATAAGAAATAGGTACTTCTTACGTTTCTCCTATTTCTGCGCCTTAACTTATTTCTTTTTGTTTTTTTATTTGAATAGGTAATAGTAATAATAGTAATAACGGTAACTTGAAAATTTCCAAAAACCTAGTTGTTCCATTAATTCCCTCCTTCATTTATTCATTCAATTAATTGATGAACTAAATTTCGAATTGCGAATTAGTTACAATAAATTAAATGGCAATTGATTATTTAATAAATTAATTAGAATTACGTAATTGCAAATAATTGCTTCTTATTTGGGGTCAATTGCAATTAAACAATTATTTATTTTATTAATCGCAATGAATAGCAACTAATTGATCTATTATTAATTCATTAATTACAATCGATAACGATTTCATAATTAATAACCATTAATTAATGCAATTAGTTCTTTTAAGATTTTAAATTTCTTTTTTCAAACGAATAAATAAATGAAACTTAAAAAATAATTAACGATAACAAATGAAGTAAATGAAAACCGTTCTTTTTTTTTCTTAACTTTTGAAGGCGACATAAATATATATATATTTTAAATTAATGAAACATGAAAATAGTCCTATTTTCGTTTTCTTTATTTCTTTCGGCAACTTAAAAAAAGTGCAGCAAAAAAAGAAAAACAGTAATTTTTTTCCACTTGTTACACCTTTTTTCTCGTTTATTAAATTAGCTTGTTTTTATTTATTTTATTTGGTTTATTTTCTCCTTTTTTTAGTAAATTCAATGGCAGTCTGTTAATAACATTATTTGTGTTTTTTTTTGTTTTTTCGTATGAAACTTCTCGATAAAAAGTAAATAACATTATTATAAATGCTATTTTTTCCAGTTTCCTGTAATTTTTGTTTCTTCTTCTTGTTCTCTTTTCTTTTTACTTATTTTATTTCGTTATACGGTATAATAATAATAATAATAATAATAATAATAATAATAATAATAATAATAATAGTAATAGTAAAAATGATGATGATGATAATAATAATAATAATAATAAAAATAATAATAATAATAATAATAAGGAACTTTTTTCCACTGATGAAAACAATTCTACACGTGTTCTCTTGTTCTTTTTTTACATTTTTATCACTTATCTCTGTCTCTCTTTTTATATTTCAGAAAAAAAGCGTTTAGTAGGATTTCGATTTTTTTAAAAGCAAAGTTTTCTTAATTATTTCTTTAATTATTTACGACCAACTTCCGTCCAATGAAACGTGGCATTTTCGTTTTTTAATCAAAAGGACTCGAAT
The DNA here is from genome assembly GCA_949825005.1 of Gasteruption jaculator. NCBI lineage: Eukaryota > Metazoa > Arthropoda > Insecta > Hymenoptera > Gasteruptiidae > Gasteruption > Gasteruption jaculator. The sequence continues at coordinate 8,188,481 of OX463762.1, forward strand.
TTTAGGGTCTCTTTTTTTACTAGAATCAAAATTTTTCCATTTTGAGCCTCAAATCAACCGAAAGTCCAAAAATACCAGAGAACTGAGAGATCAAAGGTAGCACGGTACTAAAGGATCGTGCCCTCTAAAAAATTAGTGTCAAGGTATTAAGCAATTAATGATCCAAAAAATCCAAAAACCCCAAGATACGATGGATCCATGGTACCAAAGGATCAAAGATGGTAAAAAGGATCAAGGTACGAAAAAATTCAAGTTCCGAAGGATCTAAATACCAAGGTAATAAAAAATTAATGATCCAAAAAACCAATCAACCTGAGATACAAAAGGATCTAAAGTATCTAAGGATCCCAGGTACCGATTCGTGGACCGAAAATGGCAAATTTCGGATTTCTTAAATTTTACAAAATTTCCATTTTACACACGGACGACACAAACACACGTTTAACTAGAATTGTTCAGTCATTCGACGTGTTTTGTTTCTTTCATTGTTCTTTTCTTTTGTCAATAAATCGATTAATAAACAAATCAAGGAGAATTCAATTAAATTATTAATTTCCCCCCTTCCTTCGATAAACTCTTCGGAAGCTCTTTCCCTAATTCTCCCCTATTTTTTTTATACTTTTTACTTGTTCTATTAATTAATTAATCATTCGTACGTCATTAATTCTATTTTCTAGAATTTCTATTTTCTTTATTTTTAGTGAAAATCGAAGAAACTCGAGATTTTATCTATTTTTCGAAATTTATTTTCTTTACTCTCTTTTATCAATATTCTAAAGGGACACCAGGTATCGGAAGTGTCATTTTTTCTTATTTCTCACCTTTGCCCAAAAGTTTCATTGAATGTTGGAAAATTCGAAGTTTCGATATATTCTGACAATCGCATTTTCCAGTTATCTATAAACTCTTTCGAAACATGAGAAAATTTGAATTTTAGGTTTTTCGCAAAAATTCGAATTCTTACCAATACTTATTAATAAGAATTTATTCATTTAAAAGAAACGAAATTAATTTATTAATTGGGACTGAATTGTTTCTAAATTTCTTTCTCCCTTTTTTGAATAATATGAATATGAATAATATGAATCTGAGGAAAAGTAAATTCAATAATTCGACGTTTTTCCTGGATTCATTTTTTTTTCTTATTCGTCTTCCTCTTCCTCCCCCATAAAGTACTTATATTTACCTCCTCCTGCCCGGTCAACGTCTGCCATACTTATTATTAATAATAACAACAAATAAGGTCGGGAGAAACATTCGTCACGCATATATTTGGAAAGGGAAAAGCGTTCATTCCGTGAAAATAAGGCTGAGAGTGAGGAAGAACGTCCAGGAGCAACTCCATCTCGTATTCTCGTAGTCAATTTTACAAAGTACCTATTTTGGCGTTTCTTTATACTAATTATAATAATTATGACAATAACAACAACAGTACCAATATCTTCTAATAATTGTGAAAATCAGACTTTCGACGATATACTAAATTATCGCAGTTTCTGTTATCGTCATAGTTATTGCAACTAATCAAACTTTCACTAGATAATAATAATATTAATAATAATACAATAATAATAATAATAACGATAATAACACCAACCTCTTGCAAATGAAATTTAACCCTTAGAGGTCACACGTTTTGGAAATAACGCGCCAGTCACACGGGGTCCCAATGACCCCAGCCATGCTTAAGGGGTTACATCTACTTGGCGGCCGAAAAAAAGGCGTGTTTTTGTGAATTTTTTTGGGGGAAAATGATTGCAGGTTTCGAACTGTTTTTTTCTTCATAGTAAAGGGTATATCTTCGACTATGTTTCATAATTTTTTTATTCCAAAAAATTCACAAATGAAGGAGATACAATGCATTTCCCGGACCGCTGTTCAAAAAAGGTCTTCTGCTGTGACCACTGTATCTTCCACCTCACTCGTTTAAAATCAAAAAATCAAATAGATTATGTTTTTGCATCGTATTATCTAGTCCTTAATCGAAGGATTTGAGAAAATATTAATTTTTGAAAAAATGGTAGACGAAAATGTAGCGATCTTTTCATCAGAATTTGGACTTTCGCGTTCAATCGTCGACGATTTTTTCAAGAATTAATATTTTCTCGAATCCTTCGATTAAGGACTGGATAATACGATGCAAAAACATAATCTATTTGATTTTTTGATTTTGCACGAATGAGGTGGAAGATACAGTGGTCACCGCAAAAAACCTAGCGGTCCCGGAAATGCATTGTAACTCCTACATTTGTGAACTTTTTTCAATAAAAAAATTATGAAACATAGTCGAAGATATACCTTTAACTATGAAAAAAAAAACAGTTCGAAACCTGCAATCATTTTCCCAAAATAAATTCACAAAAACACGCCTTTTTTTCGACCGCCAACTAGATGTAACCCCTTGAACGATCGCCGCGTTGCCAGTATCGTTCCGAACGACTCACAAAAATTCAGGATATTAGTTTGAACCTTTTAGAATGAGAATGTCATGGCACTAAATGTTTATCAAATTTTCAAAATGCTGAAAAAAAATGCGTAAAAAACCATTTTTGCGCTTGGGGTCATTTTGAGCCCTGGTGACCTCTGAGGGTTAAGCAAATTAGAGAAAATGAAAAATAAACGAGAATTATTTGATTTTCACTTTTACAGAGCGACGAAGGGGAAAATGGAAAGTCCAATGAATAGCGAAAAAAGCCTCAACGAGAATGCATCGAAGGAGTACGAGGTGGAAGAAGTCTACAATCAGGACAAACTCGGTACGGATTTCACGCACAAACACAAGATAATATGGCCCTTCCTGATGGGACACATCCTTCTGCACTTCGGTGCGGTTTATGGACTTTATGTCACGATATTCTACTCGAAATTTATCACATTCGTCTGGGGTAATTGCAAAAATCATTACATTTTTTCTTTAAAAATCCTGTTATTATCATTATTATTATTATTATTATATAATATAAGTAACAGTAGCAGCAGTAGTAGTTGTTATAATAATAATAATAATAATAATAATAATAATAATAATATCCAATTTTCCACAAATTGATTCGCAGGATTCATCCTCGGGGTCGTGACTTGCGAGGCAGTGGCACTCGGAGCCCATCGCTTGTACAGTCACAAGAGCTTCAAAGTCAAGACTCCGTTAAGGGTCGCCTTACTCATCTTTTACACTATGGCCGGACAGGTAGGCTAAAATACATTAGATCGGTCCAGCATTACCCCAAAATCGGCTCAAACCCTGATAAATTGAACCAGTGTTGGCTCGGAATGAATTAGATCGACCCACTACTGACCCAAAATCCAATAAATCGCTCCAGTGTTAGTCCCGAATGCAATAAATCGGCCGAGCTCTGGCCCGGAATCCAATAAATCGAGCCAACATCGCCTCAAAACGAATTGCATCGCCCCAATTTAAGACCAAAATCCAATAAATGATCCAGCGTTAGCCCAGACTCCAACAAATCGACCCAGTAGTGGTTCGGGATCCAATAAATCGGTCCAATTTTGCCACAAAATGCATGAGATCGGTTCAGTATCGAATCAGAATCCGTTAAATCTTGACTCAAAATGTACTAGATCGGTCCGATATCGGAGCAGGGCAGGTTGGATCGGTTCAGAATGCAACGGATTGGTCCGGTATTGGGCCAGAGGGTCACCACACGGGTCCAGTACTGACACTTTTTCCATCTTCTTGCAGAACAGTATGTGGAACTGGGTGCGGGACCACCGGCTGCACCACCAATTCAGCGACACCGATGCCGATCCGCACAATTCCAAGCGCGGATTCTTCTACTCGCACGTGGGCTGGCTCTTGGTGAAAAGACACCCCGTGTACAAGGAGAAGGTCAAGCAGATCGACATGTCCGACATCGAGTCCGATCGGATCCTCATGTTCATTAACAGGTGAAAAAAAATCTCTAGATTCAAAATCGAGGACGAAATATGAAGAAAGTCGTCTTCATTGAAATTTGACTTATTTCTCCCTTTTTGGTCGCAGGAATTTCTTGAAGGTTTACACGATACTGTCAGTCATCTTCTGCCTCGCGATACCGATGTACTTCTGGAACGAGACCGCTTGGAATGCATTCATGACTTGTTACCTTTTCCGATACAGCGTGACACTGAACATCGTCTGGTGCATCAATTCATTCGCGCACCTGTACGGTACCAAGCCCTACGATAAGTAAGTTCGTCGCTTTGCAACCCAAATTTCGTTCCAATTGGATCTCAACAACCAAATTTTCATTCCAGTTGAATTTTTGATGTCAATTTTGACCGTAACTTGGATCGTTTAAGACCGAAATTTGGTCCCATTTGAATTTCGAACGTTCGAATTCGCTCCGATATGAATTTTATGGTCCCTAATTTGACCAAATTATAATTTCGTTGATCCGAATATAGTCCAATTTGAATTTCGAATGTTCAAATTTGGTCCCATTATATTTTCCAAGGCACGAATTCGGCCCCAACTGGAACTTAGGTTCAAGATCTGAATGTATAATAATTGAATTTGAAAACCCAAACGTGATTCCAATTTAAATTCTGGGATCCAAACTTAGTCCCAATAATAATCTTAGGATCCACTGGTAATTTTAAGACCCAATTACAACTCAAGGGCAGAAAATTGGCCACGATTGAACCCCAAAGTTCAAAGTTTGATCCAAATTGAAAATGTGGGCCTAAAATTGGTCCCATCTTAAACTCAAGGACCGAAATTCTAATCCGATTGGAACTCAAAGATCAACTCAAATTTGGTCCAAATTGGAACTGAGGGATTCAAATTGGGAACCAATTGGATTTCAGGTCCCCGATTTCCGTTGAATCGCGATATAACCTTTGGTTTCAATACAATTCCTCGAATTTCAGGAGAATACGTGCGGTTTACTCGAAGACGGTCTGGTTTGTGACACTGGGCGACGGTTGGCACAATTTCCATCACGCTTTTCCGTGGGACCACCGGGTCACGGAATTCGGATCCGTCGGTGGCTTGCACCCGCTTCTCATCCGGCTCTTCACTTATATGGGACAGATGTACGATCTGAAATCCGCGTCCCCGGACCTGATCGCCAAGCATCTCGAAAAATACGGGGACGGCTCTCACGAGATGCAGCTGGGTGATAAGGCCCTTACGCCGAAATACTACTTCTAACCAGGAAGGGATGCCGAAGGAATTTCATGTCGACACAGAGAAAATATTTCTATATAAATAAATATAAAAATAAATAAATTTCCCAGATTTTTCCTTGTACAACACTTAGAAGGGAGTCCTTCTTTTTTCAATAAACGTTGTTATTATTATTCAAGCAACTTATGTTATTTTCTTTTATTCCTGCTTTTGGATTCAATTATTTCTAACTTTTTTAATAGGTACTTTTTTTTTAATAAATTTAAAATAAAAATAAATAATACGTGTATTTTCACACTTGGATGATTTCTTGAGATTTCAATTTTCACATACCTATTATTTATATTTTTATTGCACAGAAAATACAAGTTATATCATTTTGTTTCCTAGGGACCTTATGTTTTTAAATAACGGTTTTATTTATACTTCAATTTCTTAAAATCACATTTTTTTCACGCGTCATTTCAATCGCACGAGAAAACTAAACTATACACTTTTGACTTTTTTCAAATTATATTTACGAAATTTTTGTTTGATTACATTCAAATCATTGTGAATAATAATAATGACTTATTTCCTTTTTTCCGGGGGTATGAGGGTTTTTGCGATTTTTATCATTATTCTATTAAACTTTTGAGTTTTCAAAAAAGTTTCTAAATCTCTGTTTATGATACAATTATAATAATAACAATAATAATGATAATGACAATAAAAGCAATTATAGCTTGGTTGCAAATTTCAATTTCTTACATCATTATTATTATTATTATTATACTAAAAAAGAAAATATTTGAAAATAAATGATTCCACCCATATCTGCCATTAGAGGCGCTATTCGACCGTCGAATTCTACCTTAAGGGGTTAGGCCACTCTAGGATTTTCGAAAAATCGATTATTTTTTTTTGGTCTTAAATGGTCCTTTGGTATCTCAAAAATGATGTCCCAAAAGATTATGGCCGGGACAAATCTCAAAGTACTCGATTTTCGATTTTTTTGGCAATTTCTTTCAGAAGCGCGCCATTTGGTCAAAAATCAGTATATCGAAAAAGTGATATGTACTTTCATGGCTGCTCTAATATATAATCGAAAAAAAGTAACTGACTTATTATAATTTAAAAATTGCAGGCGGTGCGTTTCCGGCAGTTTGGCCTGGAAAAACGGAGGCGTCTTCGCAAAAACGCTGCACAGCCGCCATTTTGAACGTAATCGCTTTAAAAAAAATTAGTGTATACAGTCGGCGTTATGTATAATAAACACCCTTTTTCGTAATTGCGATTTATATGATAGTTTGTCTAAAAAAAATTCCCAAAAAAGGCCTATATTTTCGGCCTCTATGGAGTGGCCTAACCCCTTAAAGAAAATATATGATACATATAATATACGTATACATAAATCTTTGTAGAAATTTATATTGAACGTCGACAATCGATTTTTTACCTTTTTGCATAAACACACGTATAAGATATTACTTACATACGATACATGCGTGCATGTGTGTATAAAATAAATCTTTTCCTTATATATAATAAATATCACTAGCCTCAATTCCTGTTATATAAGGAAATATATAAGGAAACCGACAACAAGGTATAAATATCCAACAAACGCACTGATTATAATATACAAATACGTTAATAAGCGTAAAACAATGCAATTAAGGGAAAACAAATTAAAACGTTCGATTCTTTCTTTGGATTTGAATAATGTAAGACATATGAAGGAATTCGCAATTCCGCAATTCCCTCCAGTTCCAATGGCCCGCGATTTGTGCTTTCCTGTTATTTCTTTGCCCTCGCTGGGAGTCGAAAAGTCGTAACTCCGCGATACCGGCTCGCGAGATAGGCCCATCCGACCCGCGGCTCCCTCGGACTGTCATTAATCGGTAATGACATTCCGAATTCCTTCCTCGGTATATAAACCATTTTTCCGTACCTATTCGCGCAGTATATCCGATTTCCTTCGCGAACTAAGTGAACCCATTCGCGCGTTAGCCGAAATTTTCCATTTCTACGGAAAGTCCGATAAAATTTCCAATCGAAAACTTAAAAGAAATACCCGAAAGCTCATAATAATACCGATTCTCGGAAAATCAGAAAATATCGAAAAAAAAAATATAAAGCCGAATAATTCTTTTCATTTAATTTGATTATCAGTAAAAATGGAAAATCCAAGCAGTGACGCGAATTCGACGGAATACGAAGTAGAGGAAGTCTCGAATCACAAAAAGCAGGATACCGATTACACGTATCGGCAACGGATAATGTGGCCCTACGTAGTGGCCCACGCGTTGATCCAACTGGCTGGGATTTACGGGGGCTACCTCGTCTTGTTTCACAGCAAGTGGCAAACCATGGTTTGGAGTAAGTCTCTGCCCGCATTGTCCAACACAAAGGAAAAAACCCGATTGAGGGCCTATTATTAATGAACCTGGCTCGATAATGGCCCAATTTGGGACGTTACCGGACCAGTGTAAGAGAACCTGGCCCGGTAAGAGGTTTTGAGCCGTTACTGAACGCATATAAGAGATCGTGATCCATTATTGGTCCGACAATGGGTGGATTAAATGGGATTACTCGCCCGATGATGGGTCAATTTAGAGAGATCTGGGCCATTACTTGCCCGATAAAGGGTCAATTTAGAGAGACCTGGGCCACTATTGTCGCGATAAAAAAGAACCCAGAACGTCACTGAGCTAATGGAAAAGTACACGGCCCGGCCCGGCCCGGCGTAGAGCAATTTAAAGGGTTACATCTAGTTGGCGGCCGAAAAAAAGGCGTGTTTTTGTCAATTTTTTTTTGGCAAAATGATTGCGAGTTTCGAACCGTTTTTTTCCATAGTAAAGGTTATATCTTCGACTATGTTTCATAATTTTTTTTATTGAAAAAAATTCACAAATGTAGGAGATACAATGCATTTCCCGGACCGCTGTTCAAAAAAGGTCTTCTGCGGTGACCACTGTATCTTCCACCTCACTCGTCTAAAATCAAAAAATCAAATAGATTATGTTTTTGCATCGTATTATCTAGTACTTAATCGAAGGATTTGAGAAAATATTAATTTTTGAAAAAATGGTCGACGATTGAACGTGAAAGTCCAAATTTTGATGAAAAAATCACTTCATTTTCATCGACCATTTTTTCAAAAATTAATATTTTCTCAAATCCTTCGATTAAGTACTAGATAACACGATGCAAAAACATAATCTATTTGATTTTTTGATTTTAGATGAGTGAGGTGGAAGATACAGTCCGGGAAATGCATTGTATCTCCTACATTTGTGAATTTTATTCAATAAAAAAATGATGAAACATAGTCGAAGATATACCTTTTACTATGAAAAAAAAAACAGTTCGAAACCTGCAATCATTTCCCCCCCAAAAAAATTCACAAAAACACGCCTCTTTTTCGGCCGCCAACTAGATGTAACCCCTTAAACAATTATTGTTGCACCATCAGGTTATTTTTCTCATTTTCGGGGGTTTTTCAACAATTTGCAATTTGTAGCTTACAACGTTTTTGAGGTGGCCCATTCAATTATAATAATTAATAAATCCATCTTCTAATTTCATTTTAATTGATTTTCATTAACCAATCATTTATTACAAAGAGACCCAACAATAGTAAGAATAATAATAACAATAATTGTATAAATACTATTACAGTTTTTATTATTATTATTATTGTTATTATTATTCGTATTTTTCCTGCTCTTGATGTCTTTGAATGAAATGAATAATTAATGAAAATCATTTCTAACGAAGTTAGGCAATTAATGTATTAATATTACGATAATCCTAATAACAAATGATAATGATAATGGTAATGATAATGATAATAATAATAGTGATGGTAATGATAATGAAATCTCAGCAGGATTTAGATGACATCGAGAGTGCACTGTTGCACCGAACTACGGATACCAACAGATTCCTGCGAGCCGACAGCAATGCAGCTCTCGATCGCATGATCGAACATCTTCCACCGAATCGTACAATCGGGATCATCGTTCTTCGTGGCGCCAAGTAATGAGGAACATTTCAGTATTTTTTACCATAGTAATTAATTCATCCATCCATCCATCGATCCATCCATCCATCCATCCATCCATCCATTCATTCATTCATTCGTTCATTCATTTAGTTTTCATTTATTCGTGTACGAATTTATTCATTTATCCATTTATTCACTCATTAATTAAGTGGTTAATTATGTAGATGAATAATCTGGTAAATCAGTCGATCGGTCAATGAGAAAACTCGTATTTTATTGATGGAAGCAAATTGGGACAAAATTGGAAATTCGATTATTGTCTTCTTCTTTTCTCTTCAGTCATCAAAATTCAATTGTGAGAGCAGCCACGGCTAGACTCCTGACGGACCTGGTGGAGCGAATCGGAGCGGAGCAGACGATGAATTTGCACCGTGACGTGAGGAACAAGTTGCTTTATACCGACGCGAAACTCCTCATCGACGGAAATTTGGATGCCAGGTATGAATTTTCTGTATTTAATAATAATAATAATAATAATAATAACATTAATAATAATAAAAATAACAATAATAACGACAACGCCAACGACAACGACAACGATAATAACAATAATGATAATAACAATAACAATAATAATAATAATAATAATAATAATAATAATAATAATAATAATAATAATAATAAATGTTTTTCATTCACAGGAATCACGCGAAAAGGATGTTCCGAAAAATAAGACACTGTGAAGGATTTCGAAGGGCCTTAATCGACTCCGTACCAGAAACGACGTTAAGGCATATTGACAAAACTTTGAAATCATTATAATAACAATAATTAATACAGATGATGATAATAATTATTATCATTATTATCAATTAATCAATTACGAAATTATCGAGCTCACTAATTAATTATTATTATATTTCATGAAAACAGCAACCGCAGAAAAAAGAATTGCTTTCGTTTCAAATAACATCACATAATTATCGTTTTTTTTTTAAATAATTAGGGTAAATGGATTTATATATTTTTTTAATTAATCACTTCTCTGGTTGGAAACAAAAACTTTTTAATACAAGGTAATCTTCTTCTAATGCATAAAAATACCGAACAATTAAAATTTTCAATAGAATGAAAGGGAAACACGATAGAGAATAGAAATGAACTTTTCTTTTGTTGCAATTCCGTAATGAACAAAAAAATACTTTGAAACATAACGAAAAGTCAACTGTGATATCAAAATATTGAGTTTCAGATTTTAATGATTTCCGCCGAAAATTCGAAGCTCAAATCACCTTTTTCTTCACTTGGAAACTTATCGATACGAAAAAAAAAAAAATTAGTGGATAGAAAAAAATATGGATATTTAAAAAGATTCGAAATATGAGTAACAAAAAAAAGTAAAATAGGAATTCCGAAAATATTTATATGATTTTTTTTTTCTTTCTCTATTTCTCTGTTTTTGGTAAATTTCCATTTTAAAGGACTTTGTCCGAAAAGGGAAGATTTCTGTGTTTTTGAAAATAATCCAAACAAAAGGGAAAAAAGGAAGAAATAAATGGAAAAATTTCAGAGAATTAGAAAAGCCAAAAGATAACGAAGAAATATGAAAACAAATTTAAATGAAATTTGAAAAGCGAAACAAGAAATGGGAAAATAAATCGACAAAAAGAGTTTCTTTATCGACTCTTCAAAGAAGAGTCGCATGAAAGAATTCAATACAAGGATTAAAAAATCAGGAAAAAACGGATAATTAAAAAAATTTATCAATCGTTCAATTGATTGATTATTTTTGAATAAAAAATCTTTAATTAAAAAGACGGAAGAAATAATGATAAAACGAGAAATATGAAGAGAAGACCGTTTTCCACATTTTTGTAGCTAAGGAAATAAACGAATGCATTTTTTAAAAATCTCTTGAAAAATTTCAAAAAAAAAAGAAAAATATCTAAATTTTTGAGAAAAGGGGAAAAGGGACAGAAAAAAATATCAAAAGGACGTACAATTTGAAGAAAAAGAAGGAAATCAAACAAGAAACGAAGGGAAAAGAAAATTTTTTAATGAATAATAATTATTTAATTTTTTTCTCATCTTAGCAGTAAATAAAAAATAATAGAAATTAAAAAAATGACGGCGACGATGCTGATGATAATAATATTAGTAATAATAATAATAGCATTAATAATAGTAATTTAATTATAATCGTAATCATAATGATAATAGTAATTCTAATTATCCATAATATAATATAATATAATATAATATAATATAATATAATATAATATAATATAATATAATATAATATAATATAATATAATAATTATAATATTGAAGTCATATAAATACATCACAGAGAGTTATGTTTTCCTTTCCTTTCAAATTTTTATAACCGTCCTTATAATTTTTCCTTTTATTTCCCCCTTTTTTTCTCATTTTAGAAATAAACAAAAAAAATTCTTTCGTTTCGAATTCAAATTCTTTCATTTTTCACGATTATTTTTTATTTGCTTTTCATAAGAAATAGGTATCTCTTACGTTTCTCCTATTTCTGCGCCTTAACTTATTTCTTTTTGTTTTTTTATTTGAATAATAGTAATAATAGTAATAACGGTAATTTGAAAATTTCCAAAAACCTAGTTGTTCCATTAATTCCCTCCTTCATTTATTTATTCATTTATTAATGAACTAAATTTCGAATTGCGAATTAGTTACAATAAATTAAATGGCAATTGATTATTTAATAAATTAATTAGAATTACGTAATTGCAAATAATTGCTTCTTATTTGGGGTCAATTGCAATTAAACAATTATTTATTTTATTAATCGCAATGAATAGCAACTAATTGATCTATTATTAATTCATTAATTACAATCGATAACGATTTCATAATTAATAACGATTAATTAATGCAATTAGTTCTTTTAAGATTTTACATTTATTTTTTCAAACGAATAAATAAATGAAACTTAAAAAATAATTAACGATAAAAAATGAAGTAAATGAAAACCGTTCTTTTTTTTCTTAACTTTTGAAGGCGATAAAAAATATATATTTTAAATTAATGAAACATGAAAATAGCCCTATTTTCGTTTTAGTTTTCTTTATTTCTTTCGGCAACTTAAAAAAAGTGCAACAAATAAAGAAAAACAGTAATTTTTTTCCACTTGTTACACCTTTTTTCTCGTTTATTAAATTAGCTTGTTTTTTTTATTTTGTTTGGTTTATTTTCTTCTTTTTTTAGTAAATTCAATGGCAGTCTGTTAATAACATTATTTGTTTGTTTTTTTTGTTTTTCGTATGAAACTTCTCGATAAAAAGTAAATAACATTGTTATAAATGCTATTTTTTCCAGTTTCCTGTAATTTTTGTTTCTTCTTCTCTTTTATTTTTACTTATTTTATTTCTTTATACGGTATAATAATAATAATAATAATAATAATAATAATAATAATAATAATAATAATAATAATAATAATAATAATAATAATAGTAATAGTAATAGTAATAATAATGATAATAATAAAAATAGTAATAGTAAAAATGATGATGATAATGATGATAATAATAATAATAATAATAAAAATAGTAATAATAAGGAACTTTTTGTCACTGATGAAAACAATTCTACATGTGTTTAGTAGGATTTCGATTTTTTCAAAAGCAAAGTTTTCATAATTATTTCTTTAATTATTTACGACCAACTTCCGTCCAATGAAACGTGGCAAATTCGTTTTTTAACCAAAAGGACTCGAATTTTAGCGTCTCTTTTTTTTAGAATCAAAATTTTTCCATTTTTAGCCTCAAATCAACCCAAAGTCCAAGAATACCAGAGAACTGAGAGATCAAAGGTAGTACGGTACTAAAGGATCGTGCCCTCTAAAAAATTAGTGCCAAGGTATTAAGCAATTAATGATCCAAAAAATCCAAAAACCCCAAGATACGATGGATCCATGGTACCAAAGGATCAAAGATGACAAAAAGAATCAAGGTACGAAAAAATTAAGGATCCAAAGGATCTAAATACCAAGGTAATAAAAAATTAATGATCCAAAAAACCAATCAACCTGAGATACAAAAGGATCTAAAGTATCTAAGGATCCCAGGTACCGATTCGTGGACCGAAAATGGCAAAAATTCGGATTTCTTAAATTTTACAAAATTTCCATTTTACACACGGACGACACAAACACACGTTTAACTACAATTGTTCAGTCATTCGACGTGTTTTGTTTCTTTTATTTTCCATTTTTTTTCTTTTATCAATAAATCGATTAATGAACAAATCAAAGAGAATTCAATTAAATTATTATTTTCCCCCCTTCCTTCGATAAATTCTTCGGAAGCTCTTTCCCTAATTCTCCCCTATTTTTCTTTATTCTTTTTACTTGTTCCATTAATTAATTAATCATTCGTACGTCATTGATTCCATAATTATTCGTTAGGTAACGACAAGACTCGAATTTCTATTTTCTTTATTTTTAGTGAAAATCGAAGAAACTCGAGATTTTATCTATTTTTCGAAATTTATTTTCTTTACTCTCTTTTATCAATATTCTAAAGGGACACCAGGTATCGGAAGTGTCATTTTTTTATTTATCACGTTTGCCCAAAAGTTTCATTGAATGTTGGAAAATTCGAAGTTTCGATATATTCTGAAAATCGCATTTTCCAGATATCTATGAACTCTTTCGAAACATGAGAAAATTTGAATTTTAGGTTTTTCGCAAAAATTCGAATTCTTACCAATACTTATTAATAAGAATTTATTAATTTAAAAGAAACGAAATTAATTTATTAATTGGGACTGAATTGTTTCTAAATTTCTTTCTCCCTTTTTTTTGCTACATAAGGAATCGCATCCTCTTTTTTTAAACCTTATTTTTTCATTTACTTCGTATACACAGAATTCGACATTTCTTTGTTTCCTTTTTTGTACACTAACTATTACTTGAATTATTATTTGTATTACTATTATTATCAGTATTATTAATAACATGATTATTATTACTATTAAAATTATCATTTTTATTTATTGCATAAGAAAAAAAATTTTATTTCCTAATGTTGTTGTTACTATTATTATTAATACTATTATTAAAAACAGAAATCATAATAAAAATAATAGTAATAATAATCTTTCGAAGATTTTCATATTCCGCGAAATTCCTAATTTTTTTTTTCGTTTTCAAAAATTACCGAGATCCTCGTTTCGGAAACAAAGAAAAATCGTTTGATTTCTTAGGCCATGAATAAATTTGCCTCTTCGTTTTCCTTTTTTTTACCCTCTCGTAAATCTTTTTTCCATAATAGTACATTTAAAAATGGTAATAACAAAATGATATTTTTTTTCTTCGTTTTCTTTTTCACTTTTTTCTTTGTCTTTTGGTAACACGTTGAAAATCATGAAAACTCTCGAATTTTTCGAAACCCAAAATTTCGCGGAAGAAAGAGGAAATTGTTTCAAATAAATGAATGAGAATTCGTCGATTTACGAAAAATCGACAAATTTCCTTCCGAATTATTTATCGCAATTCATTTGCTACAAATTACTACAACTCATCGACCAACTAATATTACTCTCATCCATTCATTACGAATGAATTAACAACAATTTCTATTTATATTTACTCAATCGCGATTTACAAATAAATCATACGTCATTAATCGTTAATAATTATTGGAAGTGAATAAGAATTTATAAGTTAATGAATTATTATTCACTTATTTAATTATTCTCTTTTTTTTTTTAAATCCTGATGAGTTCCTGATAAATAAATAAATAAATTTTTCTTCTTCTAATTTCTTTTCATTCTTTGCTTATTATTATTATTATCTTTTATTAAAGAACCATTAATTTAACGTAAAACGCGAAATATTTGAGTTTCAACGTTGAAATAAAAAGAAAGATTTTCTTTTAAGTCTTTCGAATCTTCATATTCATTCGACCTTTTATTTATTTATTTATTCATCCATTCATTCATTCATTCATTTATTTATTTTCTTATTTCAGTAATTTCCTCAATTCTTCGCCTCAGTAGGATGTTTTTTCTCCTCAGTTTGTTTGTTAATATTTACAAAAGATTTTAATTAGCTTCTTTTTTTCATCTCTTTTCAAACACTGAGAATATAATCCGAAGAGACCGATTTTTCCCCTTTGTTTAATATTCGTTCTTCGGCTTTTATTTATCGCAATTAATTATCATTTCAATTTATTTAATTTGTCCTTATCTCTAGGAAAAGAAAAAGATTCCTAATTTCTCCCGTTCGTCTCTTTGCTTTATTCCTAATTAATTAATTAATTAATTTCTTTATTTCTTTATTTCTTTATTTATTCATTGATTTTATTAATTACATTCTCGTCGGTCTCTTTCTCTCCCTTTTCCGAATGTTCGAAGATTCGCTTGAAGAGGAAAAGAGATGGAATTTTTAAACAGAAAAAAAAATTTCCTCCGTTCCAAAAAAAAAAGGAATAAAAATTTAAATTTCGAATTTCAAAAACCAAATATCGAGTCACAAAGGTCAAATTTTTTTCTATGAATTTCATCGAGTCGAATATCCAATTTAAAATCCAAAATATGAATACAAAAACAAGAAATTCTCCCCTTCTTGAAAAAGAAAATTCGGAAATTTCCGAAATTTTCTCATTCCCAAAGAATTTTCTTATCGATCCAAAGAAATTTAAATTTGGATGAAAACAAAAGTTCTAATTAAAAATTCCCAAATTTCGTTAATTCCAATTTTCAATTTAACCAGCAGTAAAAAATTCCAAAAAAAAGAATCGAAAAAGACTTTAGAAAATTGAGAAATTTTCTAATTCCAATAGAAAAAATTCTTTTTATTATAAATATTTCATCAACCCCCAAAAACAGAAAATGCCATCCCTTTTCGCTATTTTCTCTCTCTCTCCCTTTTTTTTCTCACACCTACCAAATTTTTCTTGCTCTTCTTGTTTGTTCTTAATGATTAAGTAAATGACAAAAAAATACAAATGACACATAAATACAGAATATATACATACGATAAAAAAAAAGAAAGTCCTTATGTATATATTACATAGTGAAATTAACCTAAACCTTACGAAAAAAAAAAACGGGAACTTTATATATATATATATATTTATATATAAAAAAGAGAAAACAAAAAGAAAAAAAAAGGTAAATTCTAATTTGGGTTGTTTTTTCTTTTCTATTTTATCGCCTTTTCTTTCTCCCTAACTTTCCAATCGTTTAGCGAATAAAAAAATAATAATAGTACTAATAATAATAATGATGATAATGATAGTGATAAAGAGAGAACAAAAATTATCAATTAATTCATAGGATAAAAAAGTAATAATAATATTCATAATAATAATAATGATGATGATAATAATGAGGAGGATGACGAACAAAAAAAATCCATTTCTTCTTATCGTATACAAAAAAGTAATAAAACGAAGCACTGATGTGTTATTTTGTTGTTTCTCGTATTGTTCTTATTGTTTTTCTTTGTTTACTTAATAACTGGTTTTACGTTTCAGAATTACAAAAATTTCCACCGTCTTGAAAAAAGGGGGAAGAGGGTTGTTTTTTCTTCTTCTTCTTCTTCTTCTAATTCATAATAAGTAATTATTAGCGGTAATTTCTTACTTAGAAGTATTTACAAAAAACTCCACGGCGAATTAACTCTTGGACGAATTTGTAAAAAAAGGCTTTTTCCTGAATTTCCTTCCTTTTTCTCATATTTCTATTTTAAATTTTAGTCATTATTTTGTTTGTTTCTTTCTTTGCGAAAAATTAAATAACAACAAAAAAAAGTTGTAAAGAAAAAGGAAGAAATTTTTCTTTACAGTAATTAAGTTTTTCTCATCAACTATTTTCTTCTTTACAAATTCGTCCAGTTTTCGTACAAAGATGCATTTTTTACCTGTAACACGACGTTTCTATTTTTTGTATTTTTTTTTATTTGTTTCACTTTTTGGTGCATTTGAAAAATGAAGATGTAGTTTCAACCGTTGCTGAGATTCCACAATCTTTTACTGAAATTCCAAATCGATACTGGGAATGGAAAAATTCGAGAACCCGCGCGATGAGACGCAGTAAAAATTCCTACTTTTTGAATTTCGAAAATTTCGATAATTCCCGAAAAGAAAAACTCCAAAAGTATGAAAGTAAAATCAAACGACTGAAAGAAATTTCAAAATTTCTCGATTCTTGCCATTTTTTTAACACATTTTTTGTGAAATTAAAATACCAATTCGAGAAGAATCCCTACTCCCCTCCGAAAAGCAAAAGAAATGACCAAAAAGGAAACCCGAATTTACCGTTTTCGAATGTTCCCCAGGAAAAATCCCAGTTGTCAATTTTCTAATTTCCAAAATACCCAATTAACAATTTTGGAATTTCGAAGGACCTAATTGGCAATTTTTAAATTTTCTAAGAACCCAATTAACAATTTTTAATTTTCCAATAACGCCATATAGCGATATACAAAATTGTCCTCCTCGAAAAAGCGAGATTGGAAAAAGAAATTCTCCCGCGTATCTGCATTTTTCAAAGACAATCCACCAAAATCCATCCGAACAAAAAATCCATAAAATCCCATGACTTTCTTCTTCGTTATTATTATTTCTTTTTTCTTCATTCTTCCTTTTTTCACTAATAATTCTTCCTGCTATTACTAATTTCTCCGGTTGCTTCTTCCCTCATTTGTTAAAATTCCTGTTTTTCCCTTTACTTTCCTTTACTTTATTTTAATTAACGTTAATTGTTTTAATTATTTTTCCGAATGCCTACGTGTCTTTCGTTTTATTCTGTGTATTAATTCCTTCTTATTTTCTCTCTCTCTCTCTCTCTCTCTCTCTCCCATTCGATATTCTCTCCCTCATTGCTGCTGATTCTTCCGGGAAGGAGGAAATGCTGCTTGTGCTGCTGCTGTTGTTGTTGCCGACGATGACGATAACAATGACGGTGGCGATGACGATGACGATGACGATGACGATGACGATACCGACGCCGATAATGACGATAACTATGACGATAATGATGATAATGAAGATAACGATGATTTGAAGGGTGACAATGAACTCGATGACGATAATAAAGTTGATGACGATGATAACGGTGACGAGAATCACGAGTGTTTAACAACGATAACACCGGGTCGTTGCTGCGTCTGTTGCTGCTGCTGTTGTTGTTGCTGCTGTTGCTGCTGCGAGTGGAACTGTAGGAAATTATTAACTTCGGCGTGTAACAATTGTCTCTGTTGCTGTTTGGCAACATTTGACGTCGGGACGACTGCCGCCGCCGCCGTCGTCGTTGTCGTCGCCGTCGTGGCCGATGCGGCAGCGGCTGCGGCCACCGCCGCTATCGAAGGTATGATCGTGGCCGTCGACGTGGGTTTGTTGGTCAGCGCCAAAGGCACGTCCTGGGCCGGTTCGTCGCTGAACAGGTGGTCACCCTCGAGGTGACGGATGGCCTCGACGATGGTCTCCAGGTTTTGGCGCGACGTGTTTGCCAGGTACAGTCTCGCCTGGGGCGTGCCGTCGTCTAATGTGTTGGATGGCGATGGCAACCTGCAATTCCAAAGAAAGAGATGTTACAAAAATTGTTGTTGAAATTATTTATTAAGAAATTAATGAGTTAATAAATTAATTAATATATAAAAAAATGCGTTTCTATGGAAAATTCCGAGACTCTATTGAAAATTATTTTCGGGGACTCGTGTTTGGTTTTTCGAGATCACGAAAATAGTTTTCATCCAAGGAGAATCAGGTATTAAATTTTTGAATTTCGAAAATCCAAATAGAAGAAAGATTGAGATTTTAAAATGTTTATTTCGCAATTATACTTTCGTAATTTTTTAGGATTTCTAAAATAGGTACTGTTAGAGGAACGCGTGCACTAAAAGTACACCTACTTTCCGAAATTCGAAAAAACTGGATAGAAAAACCTAGACAAAATTTTCAAAAGTTCGGAAAATTAAGAATTTGAATTTCGTATCATTCGTATTAATCATTAACGCTATCATTGCCGTCCGGTGGTACCACGTTGGTGCCATGTGAAAATTACCACGCAAGCGCCGATGGCACCACGTTGGTGTCGTACATAAAGATTTATACCGGTGAAATTTCAAAAATAGGTACTACTTGGCACCACTCTACCCTGGATCAACCTATTTTCGTCTCTCCCAAATCATCGTTGCAAAACCCAGAAAAAAATAACCAAAATTTCTAATTTCCGATTTCAAATTTTCTTTATGGGATTAGGCCACTCTAGGATTTTCGAAAAATCGATTTTATTTTTTTGGTCTTAAATGGTCCCTTGGTGTCTCAAAAATGATGTCCCAAAAGATTATGGTCGGGACAAATCTCAAAGTACTCGGTTTTCGAATTTTAGTACACGGCCGCCCGGTCCGCAGCGAGCTACTACTCAAAACTTCAAACGCGTTTATCTCGAAACTACATTTTTCAAAATTGCCGGAAACAGAACTCAGACAATTTTCAACCGATTAACTTGAAATTTGTACCCTTTGACTGCGGCTTATTCTTAATATTCAGATGTCCGTTATTAAGGGCGCATATATGCGCCTTTCGTATTTATTGATGAACTTGTCAAAACGTATATATACGCCTTTAGCAGTCAAAGGGTTAAATATATTAATAAAATTACATTATCCATAAAAGTACATATCACTTTTTGTTATATTATATACTTCATTTGTTATTAATAATTTCCTGACGATTTTATTGGCAATTTTTTTCAGAAGCGCCCCATTTTGTCAAAAATCAATATATCGGAAAGGTGATATGTACTTTTATGGCTGCTCTAATATATAATCGAAAAAAAGTAACTGACTTTTTATAATTAAAAAATTACAGGCGGTGCGTTTCCGGCAGTTTGGCCTGGAAAAACGTAGGCGTCTTCGCAAAAACGCTGCACAGCCGCCATTTTGAACATAATCGCTTGAAAAAAATTAGTGTATACAGTCGATGATATGTATAATAAACACCCTTTTTCGTAATTGCGATTTATTTTATGGTTTGTCTAAAAAAATTCCCAAAAAAGGCCTATTTTTTCGGCCTCTAGAGTGGCCTAACCCCTTAATCCCGTTAGAATTAATTTCAAAAATCGGTAGTTTTACGTAAGATTTTACCCTATTTTTGAATTTGCCGAAATGCTTCTGGAAACGGTCGTAAAAAAAAATGAAACCTTGCCCGAATATACGTGGATACTTTACCTTTCAACTTCGACTTTGGGTTCAGCTTTCATGGCAGCTTCCAGAACGCTCGGAAGTCGTTGCGGTTCCGTTTCCGGTGAAAACGGTCTTGGAGGACTGGCAGTGATGAATTGCGGCGAGGCTTTAAATTCGGTAGTGACGTAGGTGACGCTTTGCGTGAAGGAATCGGTGTTGGACTGCTCGTCGATGGCCGCAAAAGTCGCATTGGTCGTGAAAGCCAGGATTTTCGGACTCTCCGGCCGTGACTCCTCGTCTTTAACGTCTTCCGGTACCACGTCGCCCACTTCCGGCGATAACGGGGGCGAACTGGGATCCGGACTGGACGTTTCCACCGTCTGGGTCGAGCCCACGGGTGGCAATGAGACCACCGATACCACCTGCAAAGCTGCTACGGCTTCCTCCGTCTCCTGAGCCATCACGTTATCCGTATGCTCGATTACCTGAGGAAGAAAAAATCAAATGCGTTGATTAAAACGATTACAAATTTATAATAATTTCGAATTATTATATTTTGGTCAATTCGAAGAAAAAACAACAAAAAAATGAATTTAACGCGTTAACTGCCACGTCACATTTACGGGAATCTCTATTCACGCCACGTGGGTCGCAAGGGTATACGCTATTGCATTTGTCATAACGAGCGCGGCCTGAACGTAAAGTTTAGCGTCGGTCACCGGAGACCGACGTGGCAGTTAAACGCGTTAACGAGAATCGAAGAGATACATGGGATCCGGAATTCGAATTTCGCGCCCTGGTAATTGTCAGCCAATAAGAAGGTTTGCAATCGACCAATCGGGAAGCGAGATTCCGACCACCAGAGGCGCCAGTACCGGTTTCCCGTAACAATATGCTTGCGCAAACGTCCAAGATTTTTGGTATCCGTCAATTTTTTTTTAAGTTCCTCGTGGGTTTCGTGGGGTTTAGAGAAAATGGGAACGTTTACGGAAAAAGAGCGTGAATGAAAAAAATTAATCCCGGAATTTGGAAACGGAATTCAAGATTCTCGGGTTTCATCGTCACTTTCTTTTAGTCGATCCGAAGAATTATCTTTTCAATTACTAATAATTGATTTTTGGAAGCTACATTAAAAAAGCTACTTTTAAGGGAACTCAAGATCAAACGGTACCCCTGTTTTTGGAATTTAGTAAAGAAAAAGTCGTAAAAATTGGACGAAAATTCGTAAATCGAAGAAATTTTCGACCCAAATATTCGAAAATTCCAGTTCCTCGATATTTTTGTTTCGACATTTTTTTAAAGCATTTGTGAGTGATCTTTTGAAAAATTCAAAAACGGGTACATTTATGGGAACTCGAGACCAAACTGTACAAATTTTTCAAACAGTGTACAAAAAATTATTAACAGAGGAAAAAAATTGACAAAATCCAAAAATGCTCTTTTCGATTTACTTTCTTTTTTCTCTTTTCTCGCCCTTATTCGAGGATTAACCTCGGGCTGAAACGCACCTCGTGCGGCTGATAGGTCATCAGCTGGTTATCCCTAAATCTCTCGGGATACAGCTGACTCTGATAAGCCCTCATTTGTTTCTCCAGCAGCAGTCTCGCGTGTCGTTCCCTCTCCAACTGTCTCCTCAGCTCGACGATCACCTCGCTGTTCACGACCGAATGCGAGGACGCCGATGTCGGAGGTGCTTCCGTGGTTACCGTGATCACCGATAACGGTTCCGGCGACATACTGCCCAGACCTTCGTCTCCACTTTCGTTCACGTGCATCGGCAAACTCACGACCACTCCTGAAACGGGGAAACCAGATTTTTTTTAGGGAAGGAATAGGATTTTTTTCTAATTTTTCATACATTTTTTTTAATTCCTCATAATAATAGTAACGTTAACAATAATTATTATAAATATTATTACTGATTTGTAATTTTTAATTAATGAATTATTCCAATGATTTTCAAATTTGAGAAATTTATCAAATCCTGAATGGTAGTAGAAATAATAATAATAATAATAATAATAATAATAATAATAATGATAACAATAATAGATTATTACTAACATCTGTTGAATTTTTGGAAATATGGTCAATTTATTAATTTCGTGAAATGCCAGTTATTGAGAAATTGAACAGTTTATTAGTTTTTGAAATTCCCAAAAATTGAGAATGTTAGTAAATTTATCAATTTCCCTAATTCTTAAAACCCTTTCAGGGGCACATTTTTCCGTAACACTTATTATAAAAATAAGAGTGACTACTAGGGTTTTTGGGGTCGCTGATTACGAATCCGAAGTCAAATCTTCAAAATTCAAAATGGCGGATCCAATATGGCGGACAAAATTTTCAAAAAATAATGGATCAAGACCAAACTTGTTTTGCATACGTTTTTGGTATTGCTGATTACGAATCTGAAATCTAAAAAACTATAATAATAAATAATAATTTTTCACTGCCGCTCTTGTGCTTGTGACAGCACCAACACATTTATGTCTAACATAATACAAGAGTCATATAGTTTTTATAAACAGTTATTATAAATTTAATATCAATATATTTTACAATTATTTAATTAAATAAACATTTTAATGTGAACGGTTATAATTTATAATAATTACAAATAAATTAAAAAAAATTTGTTAAAATACGAAAATTCGAAAATTTTAAGATTTTTTATTTTAAAAACTGAGCAACGAAAAATTTTGAAAGAAAAAAATGTTATAAACCTGTATATGGAGAATACGTTAAAAAATTTTCATAGCTGTAGCCATATGCGTTACCGAAAAACTGATTTTTCAGTGAAAAAACACCATTTTTTCATGTTAATTGTTTAAAACAAGTATTTAAATAAATTAATTATTGCAATTTTACGCCGAAATTTCATAAATTAGGTACCCAAGAGTCTAAAAAATACTTTTGTACCTATAGATAGGGCAAAAGGTGTCAGAAATATTTAAAAAACGAGTAAAAAATAGGTGGGATATATATATATGTCCCACTGCCCCTGAAAGGGTTAATGATTGAAAACGTAGAAAATTGTGAAATTCCTCAAACTTTCGACAATTGAGAATTTTCGAAATTTATCGTTATTTTCTCGAATTCCTGATTTTCGATGAATCGAGAAATTCGATAAATTTCGAGATTTTAAATTTTCAGAGAATTAAAAAATATTTGAGAAATCGCCTGAATTCCCAACGCTGTCAAAAATTAAATGACTACCTTGGGTTTCGGCTTTACGTTTTTTAATGGGCACCTCGCCACCCTCGTGCTGATTCACCAATCGCTTCAACTGGCTGTTCTGCGATAACAGATGAGTCTTCTCCTGCTCCAGCTGGTAAATGTATTCCGCCGTTTGCTGGAGGATTGCCGCCTGGAAGCAGAAAAACGTAATAACAATTATTATTTTTTATTATAAAATCTTTTTTTTTAACTGTGCAAAATTAAAAATGGAAAATCCTAATAACATTAGTTCCACTTCTTGTAATAATAATAACAATAATAATTATTGTAATTAAATTAATAATAATAAATTTATTATTAAAAATTGCAAGAAAACAGATATTTCTGGGAAAGATTTTACCGCAAAAGTATCTATTTTTAGAATCCCCAAAAATAACAAAAATGTAAATTCAAAGAACCACCCCCCCCCCCTCTCTCTCTCTTTGCGTCACGCGAAACCCTAATTTCCTTTTTCCTCCCCAAAAACAAACAAAAAAAAATTGAGCAAAAAAGGAGGGTCCTCTTCTTTTCTCTTTCCTTCCCCTTCCCCTTCCCCTCCCAGCCGTGTATTGGTACGTAATCGGCATCTGTCCGATGAACACCTGTCGGCAGGTGTGCGATTTCTTGACCTCCCTCGTTCCTTGAGAACCACAAGGTCGTAATTTCTCGCGTTTTTTTTCCTTAAATTTCAAATTACCTCCCAATCTTCGGATCTCTATCCCTGCTGTTGTTGTTGTTGTTGTTGTTGTTGTTGTTATGGTTTGGAAAGAAAAGAATAAAAGTCTGACGCCCGCAGGAGTCGCTTGTTCACTTCCTCCTTCCTCCCAAGGTATATCGACTCACAAACAACAACGACAGCAACAAGAACAACAAAGACTGGGGGATCTCTTGTTTTGTTTTTTGGTGTGGTTTACTTTTCCTTCTTTCTTTTTAATTTTAATTCGTTTTATTTACGAGGTCGAGTCGGCTGTTTACTACGCAGTCCTGCATATTATATACATATTATATATAACATTATATACATGTTATTATAGCCGTGCCAGGGATTCCGACGCACATAGGTATGAAATGCTGTAGCTTTGTGTTGGGTGCATTAATAATGTATAATAATAATAATAATAATGGTAACAGAAATTGCAATAGTAATAGTAATCATAACAATAATCTGTTTTCAAAATTTATCCTTTCTTTCCAACGATTTTTTATTTATAATATTTTTTAGGTATTATATTGTTATATGCCAGTAATAATAATAATAATCGTCATTGTAGTAGTAGTAATAATGGTGGTGGTGGTGGTGATGGTAATAACAATAACAATAACAATAACAATAATAATAATAAAAATAGAAATGACAACAATCAGACGATATTTCCTTCGATTTTTCTGAAAATTTCATTTTCATGTTATTTATTGATGGTTAACGTTATTATTATTATTATTATTATTATCGTCGTTGTTGTTGTTCTTATTAGTAATAGTGATTATAACAATAACAATGATAAGAATAACAATAATAATTTAATCAATAATCAATAAAATAATGAATAATATGAATCTGAGGAAAAGTGAATTCAATAATTCGACGTTTTTCCTCGACTTATTTTTTTTTCTTATTCGTTTTCCTCTTCCTCCCCCATAAAGTACTTATACATACCTCCTCCTGCCCGGTCAACGTCTGCCATACTTATTATTAATAATAACAACAAATAATGTCGGGAAGAACATTCGTCACGCATACATTTGGAAAGGGAAAAGCGTTCATTCCGTAAAAATAAGGCTGAGAGTGAAGAAGAAGGCCCAGGAGCAACTCCATCTCGTATACAGAGTCAATATTTCAAAGTACCTATTTCGGCACTTCTTCATCCTAATTGCAATAATTATGATAATAACAATAACAACAACAGTGCCAATATCTTCTAATAATTGTGAAAATCAGACTTTCGACGATACACTAAATTATCGCAGTTTCCGTTATCGTCATAATTATTGCAACTAATCAAACTTTCACTGGATAATAACTTAATAATAATAATTTAATAATAATTTAATAATAATAATATTAATAATAATTTAATAATAACAATAACGATTGCCGCGTTGCCAGCATATCGTTCCGAACGATTCATAAAAATTCAGGATATTAGTTTGAACCTTTTAGAATGAGAATATCAGGGCAACAAATTTTCATCAAATTTTCGATATGGCGGAAAAAAAATGCGTAACAAAAAAAACCATTTTTGGGCTTGGGGTCATTTGGCCCCTGGTGACCCGTGAGGGTTGAGAAAATTAGAGAAAATGAAAAATAAATGAGAATTATTTGATTTTCACTTTTAGAGCGACGAAGGGGAAAATGGAAAATCCTGTGAATAGCGAAAAAAGCAACAAGGGGAATGCATCGAAGGAGTACGAGGTGGAGGAAGTCTGCAATCAGAGCAAACTCGGTACCGATTTCACGTACAGACACGAGATAAGATGGTTCTTCCTGATAGGACACATCCTTCTGCACTTCGGTGCGGTTTATGGACTTTATGTCACGATATTCTACTCGAAATTTATCTCATTCGTCTGGGGTAATTGCAAAAATTATTACATTTTTTCTTTCAAAATCCTATTATTATTATCATTATTATTATATAATATAAGTAACAGTAGCAGCAGTAGTAGAAGTAGTAGTTGTTATAATAATAATAATAACAACAATAATAATAATAATAATATTCAATTTTCCACAAATTGATTCGCAGCATTCATCCTCGGGGTCCTGACATGCGAGGCAGTGGCATTGGGAGCCCATCGCTTGTACAGTCACAGGAGTTACAAAGTCAAGACTCCTTTAAGGATCGTCTTACTCATCTTTTACACTATGTCCGGAGAGGTAGGCTAAAATACATTAGATCGGTCCAGAATTGCCCCAAAATACAATAAGTCGGCTCAAAGCCTGATAAATTGAGCCAGTGTTGGCTCGGAATGA
The DNA here is from genome assembly GCA_949825005.1 of Gasteruption jaculator. Taxonomy (NCBI): domain Eukaryota; kingdom Metazoa; phylum Arthropoda; class Insecta; order Hymenoptera; family Gasteruptiidae; genus Gasteruption; species Gasteruption jaculator. Next base: position 8,214,964 of record OX463762.1, read on the forward strand.
ATTTGATCGACCAACTACTGACACAAAATCCAATAAATCGCTCCAGTATTAGTCCCGAATCCAATAAATCGGCCGAGCTCTGGCCCGGAATCCAATAAATCGACCCAGCATCGCCTCAAAACGAATTACATCGCGCCAATTTAGGACCAAAATCCAATAAATCGCTCCAGTATTAGTCCCGAATCCAATAAATCGGCCGAGCTCTGGCCCAGAATCCAATAACTCGGCCGAGCTCTGGCCCAGAATCCAATAAATCGACCCAGCATCGCCTCAGAACGAATTACATCGCCCCAATTTAGGACCAAAATCCAATAAATGGTCCAGTGCTAACCCAGACTCCAATAGATCGACCCAGTATTGGTTCGAAATCCAATAAATCGGTCCAATTTTGGCACAAAATGCACGAGATCGATTCAGTATCTTGACTCAAAATGAATTAGATCGGTCCGATATCGGACCAGAGTAGGTTGGATCGGTTCAGAATGCAACGGATCGGTCCGGTATTGGGTCAGAGGGTCACCATATGGGTCCAGTACTGGCACTTTCCATGTTCTTTTAGAACAGTATGTGGAACTGGGTGCGGGACCACCGGCTGCACCACCAATTCAGCGACACCGATGCCGATCCGCACAATTCCAGGCGCGGATTCTTCTACTCGCACGTGGGCTGGCTCTTGGTAAAAAGACACCCCGTGTACAAGGCGAAGATCAAGCAGATCGACATGTCCGACATCGAGTCCGATCGGATCGTCATGTTCATTCACAGGTGAAAAAGAATCTTTAGATTGAAAATCGAGGACGAAATATGAAGAAAGTCGTCTTCATTGAAATTTGACTTTTTTTCTCCTTTTTTCGTCGCAGGAACTTCTTGAAGGTTTACGCGATACTGTCAATCATCTTCTCCCTCGCGATACCGATGTACTTCTGGAACGAGACCGCTTGGAATGCATTCATGACCTGTTACATTTTCCGATACAGCGTGACACTGAACATCGTCTGGTGCATCAATTCATTCGCGCACCTGTACGGTACCAAGCCCTACGATAAGTAAGTTCGTCACTTTGCAGCCCAAATTTCGTTCCAATTGGATCTCAAAAACCAAATTTTCATTCCAGTTGAATATTTAAAGGTCAAATTTGATCGTAACTTGGATCGTTTAAGACCGAAATTTGGTCCCATTTGATTATCGAAAATATCAATTTGATTCTATTGGAATTTCGAAGACCCAAATTCGGTCCCGTATCAATTTCAATGGTTCAAATTTGGTCCCATTTGCATTTCCAACATTCGTTTTTGCTCCGATATGAATTTTCTGATCCCGAATTTGGTCAATTTATAATTTTGTCGATCCGAATTTAGTCCAGTTTGAATTTCGAACATCCGAATTTGCTCCAATATGAATTTTATGGTCCCGAATTTGGTCAAATTATAATTTTGTCGATCCGAATTTAGTCCAATTTCAATTTCGAATATTCAAATTTGGTCCGATATGAATTTCGAGCATTCGAATTTGCCCCAATATGAAATTTATGGTCCCTAATTTGACCAAATTATAATTTCGTTGACCCAAATTTAGTCCAATTTGCACTTCGAATGTTCAAATTTGGTCCCGGTATATTTTCCAAGGCACGAATTCGGTCCCAACTGGAACTTAGGTTCAAAATCTGAATGTAATTGAATTTGAAAACCCAAACTTGATTCCAATTTAAATTTTCCGATCCAAACTTAGTCCAAAAACGAATTTTACGATTCACTGGTAATTTTAGGACCCAATTACAACTCAGGGGCACAAAATTGGCCACGATTGAAGCTTAAAGTTCCAAGTTTGAACCAAATTGAAACTGTGGGACTAAAATTGGTTCCATCTTCAACTCAAGGACCGAAATTCTAATCCGATTGGAACTCAAAGATCAACTCAAATTTGGTCCAAGTTGGAACTGAAGGATTCAAATTGGGAACCAATTAGCTTTCAAGTCCCCGATTTCCGCTGAATCGCGATATAACCTTTGGTTTCAATACAATTTCTCCAATTTCAGGAGAATACGTGCGGTTTACTCGAAGACGGTCTGGTTTGTGACACTGGGGGACGGTTGGCACAATTTCCATCACGCTTTTCCGTGGGACCACCGGCTTTCGGAATTCGGATACGTCGGTGGCTTGCATCCGCTTCTCATCCGGCTCTTCACTTATATGGGACAGATGTACGATTTGAAATCCGCGTCCCCGGAACTGATCGCCAAGCATCTCGAAAAATACGGGGACGGCTCTCACGAGACGCAGCTGGGGGATAAGGCCCTTACGAAGAAATACTACTTCTAACCAGGAAGGGATGTCGAAGGAATTTTATGTCGACAAAGAGAAAATATTTCTATATAAATAAATACAAAAATAAATAAATATAAAAAAAGATTATAAAAAATATAAATATAAACAAAAATATTATAAAAAATATATATATTAAAAAATATAAAAATAAAGAGACCGAAATTTTCCAGATTTTTCCTTGTACAACACTTAGAAGGGAGTCCACGTTTTTTCAATAAACGTTGTTATTATTGAAGCAACTTGTGTTATTTTCTTTTATTCCTGTTTTTGGATTTAATTATTTCTAATTTTTTTAATAGGAACTTTTTTTTAATAAACTTAAAATTAAAATAAATAATACGTGTATTTTCACACTTGGGTGATTTCGTGAGATTTCAATTTTCACATACCTATTATTTATATTTTTATTGCACAGAAAATACAAGTTATATTATTTTGTTTCCTAGGGACCTTATGTTTTTAAATAACGGTTTTATTTATACTTCAATTTCTTAAAATCAAATTTTTTCACGCGTCATTTCAATCGCACGAGAAAAAAATTATACTTATTTGACTTTCTTCAAATTGTATTTACGAAATTTTTGTTTGATTACATTCAAATGATTCTGAATAATAATAACTTATTTCCTTTTTTCCGGGGGTATGAGGGTTTTTGCGATTTTTATCATTATTCTATTAAACTTTTGAGTTTTTAAAAAAGTTTCAAAATCTCTGTTTATGATACAATTATAATAATAACAATAATAATAATAATGATAATAAAAGCAATTACAGCTTGGTTGCAATTTTCAATTTCTTATATTATTATTATTATTATTATTATTATACTAAATAAGAAAATATTTGAAAATAAATGATTCCACCCATATCTGCCACTAGAGGCGCTATTCGACCGTCGAAGTCTACCTTAAGGGGTTAAGCCACTCTAGGACTTTCGAAAAATCGATTGTTTTTTTGTCTTAAATGGTCCCTTGGTATCTCAAAAATGATGTCCCAAAAGATTATGGCCGGGACAAATCTCAAAGTACTCGATTTTCGAATTTTAGTACACGGCCGCCCGGTCCGCAGCGAGCTACTACTCAAAACTTCAAACGCGTTTATCTCGAAACTACATTTTTCAAAATTGCCGGAAACAGTACTCCGACAATTTTCAACCGATTAACTTGAAATTTTAAATATATTTATAAAATTACATTACTCACAAAGGTACATATCACTTTTTTTTATATTGCATGGTTCATTTGTTATTAATAATTTTCTGACGATCTTTTTGCCAATTTTTTTCAGAACTGCGCCATTTGGTCAAAAATCAATATATCGAAAAAATGATATGTACTTTTATGGCAGCTCTAATATATAATCGAAAAAAAGTAACTGACTTGTTATAATTTAAAAATTACAGGAGGTGCGTTTCCGGCAATTTGGCCTGGAAGAACGGAGGCGTTTTCGCAAAAACATTGCACAGCCGCCATTTTGAACATAATCGCTTCAAAAAAATTAGTGTATACAGTCGATGTTATGTATAATAAACACCCTTTTTCGTAATTGCGATTTATTTTATAGTTTGTCTAAAAAAAAATCCCAAAAAGGCCTATTTTTTCGGCGTCTAGAGTGGCCTAAGCCCTTAATGAAAATATATGATACATATAATATACGTATACATAAATCCTTGTAGAAATTTATATTGAACATCGACAATCGATTTCTTACCTTTTTGCATAAACACACGTATAAGATATTATATATGATACATGCGTGTATGTGTGTATAAAATAAATCCTTTCCTTATATATAATAAATTTCACTAGCCTCAATTCCTATTATACAAGGAAATATATAGGGAAAACGACAGCAAGGTATAAATATCCAACAAACGCACTGATTATAATATACAAATACGTTAATAAGCGTAAAACAATGCAATTAAGGGAAAACAAATTAAAACGGTCGATTCTTTCTATGGATTTGAATAATGTAAGACATATGAAGGAATTCGCAATTCCGCAATTCCCTCCAGTTCCAATGGCCCGCGATTTATGCTTTCCTGTTATTTCTTCGCCCTCGCTGGGAGTCGAAAAGTCGTAACTCCGCGATACCGGCTCGCGAAATTCGCCCTTCCGACCCGCGGCTCCCTCGGACTGTCATTAATCGGTAATGACATTCCGAATTCCTTCCTCGGTATATAAACCATTTTTCCGTACCTATTCGCGCAGTATCCGATTTCCTTCGCGGACTAAGTGAACCCACTCGCGCGTTAGCCGAAATTTTCCATTTCTACGGAAAGTCCGATAAAATTTCCAATCGAAAACTTAAAAGAAATACCCGAAAGCTCATAATAATACCGATTCTCGGAAAGTCAGAAAATATCGAAAAAAAAAAAATATAAAGCCGAATAATTCTTTTCATTTAATTTTATTATCAGTAAAAATGGAAAATCCAAGCAGTGACGCGAATTCGATGGAATACGAAGTAGAGGAAGTCTCGAATCACAAAAAGCAGGATACCGATTACACGTATCGGCAACGGATCATGTGGCCCTACGTAGTGGCCCACGCGTTGATCCAACTGGCTGGGATTTACGGGGGCTACCTCGTCTTGTTTCACAGCAAGTGGCAAACCTTCGTTTGGAGTAAGTCTCTGCCCGCATTGTCCGGCACAAAGGAAAGAACCGGATTGAGGGCCTATTATTAATGAACCTGGCTCGATAATGGCCCAATTTGGGACGTTACCGGACCAATGTAAGAGAATCTGGCCCGGTAAGAGGTTTTGAGCCGTTACTGGGCGCATATAAGAGATCGTGATCCATTATTGGTCCGACAATGGGTCGATTAAATGGGATTCGCGCCATTGTAAGGGAATCTGGCCCGATACTGGGCCAGTCAAAAGGAGCTAACCTCGATCATGGCCCGATTTAAGGGATTCCGGGCCATTGCTGTACCAACACGAGAGAATCTGGACCATTGATGGGCCCGATGATGGGATAATTTAGAGAGATCTGGGCCATTACTTGCCCGATAAAGGGTCGATTTAGAGAGACCTGGGCCACTATTGTCGCGCTAAAAAAGAACCTAGAACGTCACTGGGCTAATGAAAAAGTACACGGCCCGGCGTAGAGCAATTCAAGGGGTTACATCTAGTTAGCGGCCGAAAAAAAGGCGTGTTTTTGTGAATTTTTTTTTTGGGGGGAAAATGATTGCAGGTTTCGAACTGTTTTTTTTTCATAGTTAAGGGTATATCTTCGACTATATTTCATAGTTTTTTTATTGAAAAAAATTCACAAATGTAGGAGATACAATGCATTACCTGGACCGCTAGGTTTTTTGCGGTGACCACTGTATCTTCCACCTCACTCGTCTAAAATCAGAAAATCAAATAGATTATGTTTTTGCATCGTATTATCTAGTCCTTAATCGGAGGATTTGAGAAAATATTAATTTTTGAAAAAATGATCGACGAAAATGTAGTGATTTTTTCATCAAAATTTGGACTTTCGCGTTCAATCGTCGACGATTTTTTCAAAAATTAATATTTTCTCAAATCCTTCGATTAAGTACTAGATAATAATACGATACAAAAACATAATCTATTTGATTTTTTGATTTTAGACGAGTGAGGTGGAAGATACTTTGGTCACCGCAGAAAACCTAGTGGTCCGGGAAATGCATTGTATCTCCTACATTTGTGAATTTTTTTCAATAAAAAAATTATGAAACATAGTCGAAGCTATAACCTTTACTATGAAAAAGAAACAGTTCGAAACCTGCAATCATTTTCCCAAAAAGAATCACAAAAACACGCCTTTTTTCCGGCCGCCAACTAGATATAACCCCTTGAGGAAATCGGCGCATCGAAATGTTGTTCAAAATCAAATTTGAAATCCAGCTCATTATTGTTATTTTTCTTGTTGTTTATATTTTTTTCTATTTGTTTACTTTTGTTGTCTATACTTTTTATTGTTGCTTATACCGTTGCTACGGCTTTATGTTATTGCTTTCAGCCTTCCTCTTTGGAGTCATGGTGAGTTTTGGCGTATCTTTGGGAGCTCATCGCGGTTTGACCCACAACAGTTTCAAAATGACGAGACCGTTGAAGATATTCATGGTGCTCCTCTTTACCATGGCGGGTCAGGTAAGGATTTCCAACATTTCTGCGTGTTTTCATTCTTTTCTTTTTTCTTGGGCGTTTCCCTTGTTTATTACAATATTGGAGGTTTCAATTTGCTGCCTTTTTAGTTTGAAAAAGACTGTTTCCTCCTACAGAATAGCATGTGGACCTGGGTGCGAGATCACAGACTTCATCACAAATTTAGCGATACGGATGCCGATCCGCATAATGCAAATCGGGGCTTCTTCTACTCCCACATGGGATGGTTGCTGGTCAGAAGACATCCCGCTTACAGGGAGAAGGTCAGGCAAATCGACATGTCGGATATCGAATCAGACGACGTCGTCATGTTCATCAGCAGGTAATGGGGATATATATATATATATATATATATATATATATATATATATATATATATATATATATATATATACGAGCCGTTTATTTTGAAAGTGGCGTAAGTCCATTTGTGAATTTTTTTACTGTTAGCTGTAGTAAGATATCCCGCTTGAAGTCAGCTGTTATAAAAAATATTTTAAGAAATTAAAAAAAAAATGGACTTACGCCACTTTCAAAATAAACGGCTCATATATAGATATATATATACATAAGGTGTACGGTGTAAGGTGTCAAAGCCGAGAAATGGTGGTACATGGTAAACAATTGGAAAGAAAAGTTATTGAAGAGATTTTCAATGTTTTTTTAATTCTTTTGTTATTATTTCTACTACTACTACTACTACTACTACTATGTTGTTCGACGGCACACCGACGGTAAAATAATAAAATTTTATTAATGTCTTCAATAGAAATGTTGAAAATTCACAATGTTCTCAAATTACCAGTAATTGGAAGCTTTGTAGGTTAACAATTTTCTTATACTGCTAATGATTGGAAATTGCGCAAATTAATAATTTTTTCTTCAAATTACCAATAATTGAAAGTTTTTCGCATTAACAGTTTTTTCGTATTCCCAATGATTGGACGTTTTGCATGTTTATCACTTTCTCAAATTCTCAATAATAAGAAATTTTGCGAATCAATGAAACTCCGAAATTCCCAAATATTCGAAATGCTGGAAATTAATAATTTTCCAAAATTTCGAATAACTGGAGATTTTGCAATTTAACAACTTTCTCGAATCCTCAATAACTCGAAATTTGTTAAATTGATCACCTTTTAAACTCCAAATAATTGAAAGTTGAGGAAATCAATACATTTTTCGAATTCTCTGAAATTTTGCAAATGGTAGTAACAATTTACTATTATTATTCCTATTGCTATTCCTATTATTATTATTATTATTATTATTATTATCATTATTATCATTATCATTATCATTATCATTATTATGATAATCATCAACTTCAGATATCCCCATTATACATTTCTGTCCGGCTCATCCCCATTTTTGTTTGTTTCCAGGAATTACTTGAAATTTTACATCCCGCTATCGGTGATTCTCCCCACGGTCGTGCCGGTCTACTTCTGGAACGAGAACTTGGTGACCGCGTTCTTCGTTGCCTACGCGTTTCGTTACGTCGTGACGTTGCACATCACCTGGTCCATTAACTCCGTCGCGCACTTGTACGGCACCAAACCTTACGACAGGTGAGAGAGAAAAACGTCGCAACTTTTGACGAAAGGATCTCGGAGAACTCATTTTTCAAATTGATAAAAAAAAACAAAATAAAATAAAATCAATAAATGAATCGCTAATAAAAATGCCCCCCCCCCCCCCCCCCCTCCTTTTCTGGAATTGCAGGAGGATAAAGTCGGTCTACAACCCCCTGGTTTGGCTGGCGTCCCTCGGGGACGGATGGCACAACTTCCACCACGCCTTCCCGTGGGATCACAGGTTATCGGAGCTGGGGGTGCTCACGGGTTTCAACACCGCGGTTCTAAACATGCTGGTTTACTTGGGCCAGGTGTACGACTTGAAGTCGGCTTCGAAGGAGCTGATCCTCAAGCACACTGCCAAATACGGCGACGGGACCGTCAAGGTACAGGATAAGGATACCGTGAAAGTTCAATGATTGCCGTTTCTGCTCAATCATTTTTTTTCTTCATATATATATTTTTCTTTATGGAGCATGTATATACAAATACAACAGCGCTGTGTTTAACGTGGAAACTGAAGTTTCTACCTTCTGCCGAAAGTAAATAAAGTTGTTGTTACTTGCAAATCTCAATGTGGAATTTGTTTACGGTAAGACTTAAATTTTGCATTAGCATTATTATTATTATTATTATTGTTATAGTTATTGTTATTGTTATTGTTATTATTATTATTATTATTATCATCATGATTATCCCGTGTTTGTCAAAGTGGCGTAAGGTTAGGAGGAGCAACGTATTTGGGCTTTCTACGTATTTTGCGTGCCACTGTGTGTACATACATGTGTACACATACGTGTGTACATGCATACATCGGTGGACGAAAAGATGTGTCTATAAAAGGAGCACTCAATTCGCCTCCATTGAATTTGCATAGAAAAGGAATAAAATGTGTGTGTGTGTGTGTGTGTGTGGGGGGGGGGGGGGGGGGGGTGTGCGTGCGTGCGTGCGTGTGTGTGTGTTGTAAGTGCGTGTGCGTACGCGCATTATATACACGCATGACGTGACATCATCCGGCTTCGTTCTTTTCTGAACGCCCGCTTCTTTTCTTATTCTTCGTTCGTGGGAGCAGACCGAAAAATCTGTCTCCGTGGTAGTATTTTTAGCCGATCATCAGGAACTAGTGGGATCCGACCAATATAACCCTAATGTATTACTATTATTATTATTATAATTTTTATTATTATTATTATTATTATTATGGTAATTATTGTAATAATAATTAATATCGATATTAGTCTTAGTATTACTATAACCATTATTATTATTATTATTATTATTATTGGAGGCAATAAAAGAGTCACAGGGATAATGTGGTGCTGCTGTAATGGTGGTAATAGTAACAGTAGTAGTGATTGTATGAAATATAATAATAGAAGAAGTATAAAATGAACACGAGGAGGACCGGCTGCTACGTTACAAGGAACATACGGCTTCCTCGACGAAAGTTACAACGCACGTGCCGAAAATTCAATCCTCGCCGGCGACATCTATCCACACGCATACACACGTGGCTTCTCATCCTTCAAATATACACACGCACACACACACACACAGAAAATGCGTTGGCCAAGGTCACTTCTTTAATGGCAATTCCCCCTATGTGCCTCACAGATGGCAGTATGTATATGAACAGAGCCGAGCGACCGAAGCCGAGCAGAATCGAACTGAACTAAATCGAATCTTATTTCTTTCCTTTTTTAATCAATAATAATAATAATAATAATAATAATAATAATAATAAATAGTAATAATAATAATGCTATTACTCTTGTTGTTGTTATTATTATTATTATCAATGCTCCTTTTAATTTCTCACTTTCTCTCCCCTTTGCCTGAAACTTTCTTATTAAATTATTAAATTAAAAACAAAGAAAAATGATTTACAATAATTGTTGCATTGATTTTATTTTTCACAAAAATTAAATCTTGGAAAAAAAAATGAAATAGAAGGGTAGAAGAAAGTAGAAGAAACAGGAAAAGAGAAAAAGAGGAAACAAAATTAAACGGAATAGAGTTGAACAGTTCCGGTACAGAACAGCCGGGTTTGGATTAATAATAATAATAACAATACGAAGAATAAGAGGAGCAACCAACCAACCACGTGCAGCCGTCGTTGCTTAGTTCCACGGAACAGCTGTAGAGAGAAATGCCCCGTCATTTCTCTATCTAACTATCTCTCTCTCTCTCTCTCTCTCCCTCCCTCCCTCTTTTTTCCCTTCTTTTTCCCCATTCTGACTTCTTAGTCATTCCTACTACCCAATATAACTCAGGCGGTCTGACGTAACAGTCATATGGTTCCATTGATTGATAAATACTACGGGCTACACGTATACGCATACACGGATATTCACACATACGCATGCAATCGGACCTCTTCCTCCTCCTCCTTCTCCTCTATCATGACAGTCGCCATTGACTGTCACGGCGT